>CAWLCW010000002.1:5010000-6260000 GCA_963856015.1 Helicoverpa assulta | reverse complement strand
TACTGGCATACTTTTTTAGACAAGTGTTCAACAGGTGTTTAAATTTTTGTAGCAAGGCTGCAAAGGTTTAGATTCAGATTAAAAGAAGCCATGTTTTCTCAGACTCTGGACTATCTGTGGGATTAATTTCATTTAAATGTGTAAGGTTGTTTTGCATGAAAGCCTTACAAACAGATAGGAGGAGCCTTTTGTATGATCATCATCAACATCATCATCATCATTTCAGCCATAGGACGTCCACTGCTGAACATAGGCCTCCCCCTTAGATCTCCACAGATACCTGTTGGAGGCGACTTGCATCCAGCGTCGTTTGTATGATATTTTAACTCAATATAACAGTCTTAAAAATCGCTCTTTTCAGCTTTAACCTTACCAAAGTATGTATACTCAAAAATGTATGTATTGTTTGTAAAAAAGAAACAAAAAAATCCCCACACCCATCTGTTTTTATTTGAAATTGTCTTTATATTCTGTCAACATCACTATTTATACGTATATTTACTTTTCGTGTACCGACCGGGTTTCGCAACGAACTAATACTGAGCAAACGTCTGTATTTGTCAACACGTAATCCTGCTGATCCTAGTGGTATCTATCCCTTATTTTATTTTCGTAGAAGGCTTTAAGAAGACTTTGTAGAAAATATGTAAGTACAGTGAGTGTTCGAATTGAATTTGAATGGCTCGTGGCTAAGTCAAAACCGGATCGATCGATCGTAAGGTTAAGCTTCGCTTGGCGTGGTCGGTCCGTGGATGGGTGTTCATCTTGTTATGATAAGTTCGATTTGTCATGTTTGTAAAGGCATGATAAACTGGTGGGTGCCAGCTCTTTAGAAGACGTTAAGGGTAGTCTGAAGCCAGAAAGTCGATTGAGGAGATCAGAGAGGCAGTCTTTCCATATAAAACATTGGTACTCAGCTGCATCCGGTTAGACGGGTAACCGACCCCAACGTAGTCAGGCATAGGCGAGACAGATAATGATAGTAATAGTACAAAACAGCTAAACAATGTTTCATTGTTAATGTTAACATCACGGAAACTAAAGTACTTACTCTATTTAACTAATAGGCCACGAAATGTGTTAGTTTAGAGAGCGACCTTTCGCGTGTCACCACCCCCTAAACTCTGAGTAAACAAAGAAAGTTTAAAGGTTTCATAGAGATAAGGGCTTTTCACATTGGCAGACGATGTGCGTTTTAATTTTGTTTAATTAAATTGGGAAATGGCTAGGCAGGTAGTGAAACGCGAATTTGTTTATGGATTTTGTTTGCGTTTCGTGATCGCGCTAGAAGAATGCATATGTGCATATACTTACTCAAAAATGTCCATAGCCGTAGTTGACTTACAGACTTACTTACGAGTCCTATATCCCCTAGATGGGGCAGACGGCATCCACAGTGCTCCGCCATCGCGTTCGGTCTTGAGCTTCGCGCTTTATTTCGCTCCACGTTCTGCCTATAGTCGCCGCCTCTGCTTTGTTCGTCCGCCGCCAGGATTGTTTAGGGCGGCCACGTTTCCGCTTCCCTTGGGGATTCCAGTCTAGGGTAGTATATAGCATATAGGTAGTCATGGTAGTATATAGGTAGTCATAGCCGTAGTTAGCAAACGTTTTTTTTAAATCATAGACCACTTTCAAAATTTTGCTGGTTTCGGTGGACACTTTTCTACATTTTTACCCGACTGCCAAAGAAGGAGGGTAATGTTTTTCGAGTGTATGTAAGTATGTATGTATGTCTGTTCCTTTGTGACCTCCTGTAGCCTAAACGGCTTGATGGATTTTGATGTATGAGGTATCGTTAGATTTGTCTTGATTACGGGAGTGTCATAGGATACATTTTATTCTAAAAGTCCCACGGGATATTTTTTCTAAATTTCCCTTTAAAAAAATATGTATGCGGTATCATTAGATTCATTTCAATCACGGGAGTAATTAATATAGGATACGTTTTTTCTCAAAATTCCCACGGGAACATGTTAATTCTGCGTCAACGCAAAGCAACTCATGCGTTAGCAAGCAAAAAGATAGGGCGTGGCCTGGCATGCGGCGCGCGGCGCGGTGCGGAGGGGGATATGCTCGAGTATACAGCACGAATGCGGGCACACGCATAAGGGCACACGTCGTTGACGGTCGTCTCTAAATAGCGATTTTTTCGATACTTCGTCGTCTGACGCGAAACTTATAAAGTATAAATAACTCGTTCTTTTTGCACTTGCAGCTTACCTTGCAGCTTCAAAATAAGTTTCTGTTTATTTAATTAGCCCTCCACTGTCGACTTTGATGCGCTTCGCGGACAAGGGAAGATTGAACGTCGGATGCTGCCTTTGATACTTTGTTGGGCTGTAACGGTACACAAACTGCAAGGTACCACCTTGGATCGGGCTGTCGTGGACCTATCAAACGTGTTTGCAAAGGGCCAGGCTTATGTAGCCCTAAGCCGTGTTAAAACACTTGCTGGGTTAGCAATAAAAACACTTGACCCAAAAAAGCTGTTGGACCGGCCCCACGACGAATGTTCTTTAACTGAACTTAAACGTTTGCGGGATCTTCAGCAGTAATGACTCACCTAATTCTTTTTCTTCTTCACTACCAACAGTCCAGATTGGCGGTAAATTTATGTTGCGGAGTAACATCACTCGTAATCTAAATCCAAATGTCGTCGAAATAATTTAAAATGGTACTTACATATACATAGTCTTCTACCTCTACATCTACAACATTTTCGTTAAATAAAAACAGCTAAAAAGTTATAAATAAAAGAATTATTATTAAAAAAACAAAATACCCGACTGCACACTAAAAAAAGAGTAAAACAAGCCCCACAATAATATTGATCAATCAAATGCTAAAAACTAATTATGTAATACCGTTTAAACAATACCTATATTAAAATACACTACAATATGTGTTCGTAATCGATAGTTAAATAAACAGAAACTTATTTTGAATACAAATTTACTGAATATAATTTATAAATATTGATGGAAAGCATCGCAGGCGGGGACCACCTTGACCGCCACCAACGAAAATTCTGCTAAATGGTGCACAACCGAAATGACTATAAATAAGCCTCTGTTGGTCCCCGCCTGCGATGCTTTCCATCAATATTTATAAATTATATTCAGTAAATTTGTATTCAAAATAAGTTTCTGTTTATTTAACTATCGATTACGAACACATATTGTAGTGTATTTTAATATAGGTATTGTTTAAACGGTATTACATAATTAGTTTTTAGCATTTGATTGATCAATATTATTGTGGAGCTTGTTTTACTCTTTTTTTAGTGTGCAGTCGGGTATTTTGTTTTTTTAATAATAATTCTTTTTTTCAAAACTTGTTAAAAAAATGGTTTTCCAGGACAGCTCGCGACTAATAACTCTGCATTTCAAAATTTAATTGAACGTTTTTTGACGCCAAAATAAGCGCTTTGTAAAAACGTTCCTAGAGTGCCACTTGACAAAGGAAAACGCACGAGTACATACCGCCAGTCTGTACTTCCCTTTAGGGTCATTGTTTAATCGCAGACTTTACGGTAGAATATTGACCTACTCATTAGTAATTATCGTTTGTTTTTAGCTAAACAGGTTTCGCGTGGCAGTAATCTATAAAATACTTGTGTGCTGTTGCCCTGCTGACGGTACTTACTTAGAGAAAGGGAAAATTCACTGAAAGTCGTTGTGGTCTAGTGGGTAAAAGGACCAGCCTCTCAATTATGAGGGCGCGGGTTCGATCCCAGGTCAGGCAAGTACCAAAGCAACTTTTCTAAGTTTTTATGTACTTTCTAAGTATATCTTAGACACCATTGACTGTGTTTTGGATGGCACGTTAAACTGTTAAACTGTCCCGGCTGTCACTAAGCCGAGAAGTGTAACAGTTTCCGCATTTAAACATGCATCAAGCATGAAAATACAATAAACACAAGCCATTACTCAGCCAAGTCTAGCGTATAATTAAGGATATCGGATATCCTAATTCTAGTTTTTATCCACGAACAAACTAAATAGGCTTGCTTTTACAAGTTTGTTTGGACTTGTTTGTTGTCGAAAATTGCTCAATTAAGTAGTGGAAATAGAGGTTGAAATTCCAATAATAATTTATTTTGAGGGTTTCTTTAGGCTGTAGAGCTCTGTAGACTAAAATGTCGGCTGATATCTTTCCCGATGGTTAGCCACGCAAACTTTTTAGTTGGTCTGACATTGGCCGGATACTTGATTATTGCAATGTGCGCACTACCAATCATCTCCATACTGATTCATGAGCCCGATTCAACTACATAAATATATACCTGACAGTCAGATTCATTATAGAGGTAGGTAGTATTGTTACGTTCTTAGGTGATCTTCACACTGCCCCGCATCACGCTGCATCTTGCGTGTCGACGCACCTACGCGCGTTCCTGCGGGAGTGTAGATCTGCATCATCGTGCGGGTTTTTTGCGCAGTCACGCGCGTAGGTGCGTTTAGTAGATTCACGCACGGCGGCTCTCATAGAGATCCATTTTCAAATATACACGTCACGCCCATTCAAAATCACGCGCGGCACTGCGGGATTCAGTGTGCCATACCTTGCGTCTCGCCCCGCACCTACGCGCGGGGGTGCATGTTTCTCCGCGTGTATGCGCGTGATCCGCATGAACGCGCGTGGATGCATTTTCAGTGTGTTGGACTATGCGTATTTTCCATACAAACGGAGATATTTACAAGCAACGGAAAAAAACGCATCCACGCGCTAGGCTGCATCATGCGGGGCAGTGTGATAATCGCCTTAGTGATCCAAATGACTACCCATTGAAGACGTTAAAGACTGTAGGTAAATAATAAGCAATCTCTTTTTAAGTTAAGTATGTATATGTATATAAAAATAATGACATAAAAATATTTCCTATTTAGGTGCATATATCATTCTGTCTAGTACTTAAGCACTTTAAGTAAAACGTTCCCGTAAAACATCGATAAATTCAAAATGGCGACAGTACAAAAACTTGCAAATATATGTGGCCATTCATCATCCTACTGAATCCGTTCGTCTGCTGCACTGACAGTTGAAGGGTGGTCGTTTTCTGTGCACTGACTAACAAGATAACAGGAATTTTGAATATTTTGTGCAACATTTTAAATTATTGAGCTAAGAACTATTTTTTGAGTCACGAGCTTTTTATTTTAGCAGTTTCATAAATTTTTCGCACCTTTAGAGCTTTTATATAGACCTAATGATAGATAGTATTAAGTTTAGAATAGGAATAGAAATTATTCAGCAAATTACTAAAACTCATCTTTCTTAATACTGGAGCCTTTTGTGTAGGTACAGTCAACTTCAGGTCAGTGGTAACAGTTTTATAGGAAAATCGTACTTATTACTATTGAGTTAAGGTGCATGACAGTTACCACTGATGTGCGGTCTACCGTACCAGGACGACGGAGTTAGGTTCGTTCATATTACTGTGTGAAAAATAAAACCAAACAAATAATTTTAATATAATTTATATTCTGACTAAAAATCCTTAATTATACCAAATACCAGCTTTGGATCATACCCCAATGGCGTAACAAGCCGTCAGAAACATTAAGATCATAGAAAATATTATTTACAATAATGGATGAAAACTAACATTGCTTTTCTTATCTTAGACTTTAACTATTTCAATGTACATTAATATATAGATTAGTTTGATAAGCTCTCGTATTGCGTAGACGTAGAATTTCGAAATTATATTCTTTCGTTACACTTACTTGAATAAAATAATGGCTAATATTTTTTGAAGTCCGTTTGCGTAATCTGTGTCGCATTTTTGTTAACATTTGGTAAAAAAAAATATATGTGTGATATTTCTCTCTAAATTAAATTCCGCTGTATTGTTTGCGTACCAATACTCGCTAGGCAAACGGACTATACAAATACCAAAATTCAATAAATTACAAATAACAAATGAACATACGTTTGGCTTCAGCACAAAAACAAATACATGCCTATTATTGTTTTTACAACGAAATAAATTTCTAAGTTAAGGCTTAATAATTTCATTTTCCATATGTTTCTACTAACAGTGACTTATTTAATCTAATGACTATACATATTGATTGGTATGGTAATATATTTTTTTCATTATGACAAATAATAAATACTTTTTACATTATTTTGTCAGCTATTTAATTTTTATGCTATAATTTTAGTATATATTACTAATGACGCATGTTGTGTTAGCCAGTAAGTAGTTATTACACTTACAAATGTATTTTTTTGTAATTTTTGTATCTCAAAAATGTTATAGTGTACATAACTGTTGGCTAACCTAATAAATAAATAAATAAATAAATAAATAAATGACTAGATAATGTTTTACAATAAACTGAATATCCAATGAACTGAATTATATTCTGTTCTATACAAATTAATGTTCAGATTTCGTTAAATTCACAATTATCTAAAATTAATATCTAATTTTTGGTACATAAAGCGTATTATTAGGAGATCTAATTACTATTTTTTATGAGCACATTTTCCTGATAGCAACCGCTGAAAGTTTTAATAATGTTCTGTTAAATATTTTTTGAACAAGAGAGCTGGCCCAAAATGTTTGCAATTACTTGTACACTGTATTTTTTTATGTGTTCTACTAGGTACAGACTTCGTACGTATTTGTATGGGTATTCCATGTGTAAAGTACATTTTGTTAAAACATTAAAAAAAAGGATCAATTTGAACAGCTTTGTGAATCAGGTTTTGTATTAATATGTACACAAAATCAAATAGCTATTTTGTAATTTACAGTGAAGGAGATCACGACAGTTACAGACAACAAGGGTACTGGATACGCAATAAATACCTTCTGAAATTCTGTCTTATACACTAAATGACATCGATTTACACATAAAATATGTATTTACATAAATAACATGATATGTACTAAGATATAATACTGCCATTCATGACTATTATATACATTTTAATTTAATCTAAAGTTCATTAGCGCTTTTCCCCATTTAAGTCTTACTATATTATTACAGTTTGCCTAAATGTATTTTGTGGAAGGGAAAGTATAAGGCCGGCTTTGATTTACGTAAATCAGACTTAATTGCCGTACAATTTGGGTTTATTTTTCATTGAACTAGCGGTTGAATGATTTTTTATAGACCACTTTTTTACGCTTGATTAGGTAATTTAAAATAGACCAATACAAAGTTGGTCTCCAATTGATATTACCTATTTGAAAGGTGATCTTGAAATTTCAGTTTTTTTACAACTTATAAATATTCTGTGAAAACACTAGAACTCTATTCAAAAATTTCTATAACATAATGTCAATTGAAAATTGAAATTGATCATTGGTTTGCAATAAATAGCCTTAAGTTTTTGAATACTAACAAAAAAAACTGACAATAAAGCAATCCGAATTATTATTCATTGAATCCCAAATTGAAACCTAAATTATTTTAAAACTAGCTGTTGCCCGCAACTTCGTCTGCGTGGGCAATATAGAATAGTCAATTATTACGTATGGTGCGTAAGTAATTTTCACAGGATATAGCTATAATCTATGTCTATATGCTTTGAGTCTGACAAAGCTGTCATTTGTACATTTTCTGCAGCTGCTGCGACTAAGCAGAAGCCAGAAAGTCTGTCAGTCTTACCATGGATATCGTCTTGTGTAGTTGACTGGATTGAAGATAGATAGGTAGTCGCTTCAAGCAAAATATTGGTACTCAAACAGATTCGGTGACTGGAAGCCCAACACCAACATAGTTGGGGAATAGCTGGATGGATGATAAAATGAGTCATCATCATCAGCAGGCGCATAGGGTAGGATAGTTTTACTACTGGGGAGAAACACTTGTATGACTTGTATGAATTGGAGATTTTCTGTGCACTTACTTACTATGGTAAGGCTGACCCCACATTAGGCGTGCGCGATCCTCGGGCGTGTGAGTAGCGCGGGCGTCGCGAGCGCGCTGCGTGAAAGTCGCGTTTTGCTGCCCTGCGGCATGTGTGAAGAGTGCAAGCGACGCGCTCGCGGCGAGCACGCGGCGCTCGAGTTGCGTTCTTACCCCTACGCCCGCTATCCCCGCCGCCCGCTAAACGCCTTAGCAGTTAAACGTCAAGTCGAGCGCGCTGCAAATGCCGCAGGGCAGCAAAACGCGACGCTCACGCAGCGTGCTCGTGACGCACGCGCTACTCACACGCCCGAGGATCGCGCACGCCTAATGTGGGGTTAGGTCTAAACCGGGAGGGACTCCACCGAAATGTTTGCATTAGTTCACGAATAGGCAAAATGTACGTATCTGTGAGAGTCCACTTCATGTGTTCGTACTTGAAAACTGCAGTTCTGCCAAGATTTTCAAAATGTACGCTCGCAATTTGTCATTTCTTGGTGGAGCCAGCAAATCAAAAGAAACAGAAGTGTTGTATACTGTGCGTCACTACCGCTCACCGGGAAAATTTCGCTCTTGCGGAGGACGTTTATATACCATATTTTGTGTCACACGTAAACAGGACGACAGTAAGTATCCACCGAAACACTTTCAAAGATCTGATGAACGAACAAATCAGACCTGAGTTGGTCACCTGGGGCCAATCAGAGCTCTATGAAGCGATCATACGCTTTGGCTCCTACTGTTATTGTGGTTTCTGAAAATGTATTCACCTCATTCAACGATGAATGTAATTCTGATGGTACTATTAAGAACACTTGCTTAGCGCAAAAGCTGACGATGGCAGGCCGACTCTTTTGACTTCTCGAATAGGATACCATTGGTTTTTGTGCAATGCATGCTGGATTAGGATAAGATATAGGTGGATAGGATTTGCAGCAGAGAACAATTCTGTCTTTGTAATTGAATGACATCAAACGTAGTTTTATAAAAGGTGTTTTTTTAGACTTGGCTCGGGTCTTACTGAGACTGTTCGTAATCGTGAACAGTGTATTTGCGATCAGAAGTTGAAAGTAAGCATGTCTCTGGTATGCGACGCGTAATTTGTACGTTTCCAGACGCATAAAGCATTTTACGTGTGTATGGTATTAAATCGAGAAAGCTCCCATTTCTTATCTGCACTTTGTATCTGGGCTTGTTTTTAAAGCTACAGAAGCCTACGTTACCTACGTCACGCTTAGCAGCGCTTGCGAGAGATAGATCTTCCTTTCTTCTAGGATTAAGTTTACATATTTTGCATCAGAAAAAATAATTAAGGTCTACTTAATACTACTCACTCAAAGTAATTTGTTTTAAGGCCACCACATTAGTGGAAGATAAGCTAAACTATGTTTATGAAAAAATCCTGATATGAACTCCATCTGTAACTTTAAATGATAATTAATTGTTCCACTAAAGTCATCATTTTTGACATAATGTTCAAAAAATAATTTAGATGGCACCGTTTTAAATTTGGCTGAGAACTATTAATTTTCCTTTCATCAAGGTAATAATTATAGTTGGATTTTGATGTGGTACGGCAAACTGACAAACACTATTGAAATACGTCTATCGAAAAATTACACTACGTGTTAAAATATGGTGAATTACGGAAAATACACAACTCCATCTGTTGAAATAATAATCCTCTATAAAGAATGTATGGTAATTAATTGTCATTTACCACCTCGGTCTTTTGACAAATTTGATGTATTTTTAACCACAGATGGAGCTACTTTAACCTTGGCTAAACAAAATTTTCATATTTTTTTTTCTTCCGAAGTTACTTATAAAGGTGTGATTTTCTGTGTAAAGATTAATAATAGGCCGAACAAATAATATAAGTACAAGATTCAAATGTACAGTTTTGACAAACAGATTGCGTGTCGTAATATTTTACATCTTGAATTCACAAAATTAATCATATCTTTTGATAGAGTGAATCGATTTCGATGAAACAAAAACTAAGTAATACCCCAAGTTACGTAGAATTTTTGTATATAAGCATTGTCTGCATTTAATTCGTAGATTTTACGTGAATCCCGAACAAACAAACAGATAAACAGACAAACAGACAAACAGACAAACAGACAAACAGACAAACAGACAAACAGACAAAAATGACAAAAATGATGGAAATGGGTTCTGTTAGTTATCCTTTAACATGCCGGCTATTTTTTTTGTCAATTTCTTCAATGTACAAAAATTACTTTTCTACAGATTTATTATATGTATAGATTAATTTTTGAACGCGACTATTTTGATGATAGGTATTTAAAAAAGAGTTTCGAAATAAGTTATAACTATTTTGTATTTTTTAACGTCTGTGATTTTATTAACACCCGTGCTTTGGTTTATTGTGTACCTATGGGACTTTTGGTTATTCACATGGCGTACTGTCCCATTTTTCCTCTCCAAGTTAAACCAAAGATTACCAAGGACACCTACTTATACCATGTCGGTTGACGTAATGCATAGCAATATGGCTTCCTATTTTCTTTTATTTGAGATGTTCGAATTTCAAAAACGTATTATATCAAAGCCGATCAATAGCTGGGCGTTATTAAAAAATATTACAATGAGACCGCCATCTTGAATTCGAAATACGAAATATGACGCGGTTTTTGTGTGCTTTGTGTTATTAATTAAAATTATTTTTCGTTAAATGTCATGTGCTTTCTTGGTATTCATTTATTTGGTTTAATATTCATAGCAATATTGAATGCTGAAGATATAAGTATATTAGCTTTTTTTAATAAACAAGTTTTATCTAATTTATATTTGACATAATATTAAAAACCAGCATAATTGACTAGTAGATACGTAAAACATAGTCAACAGAATTAGGCGAGTATGAGATTTGACTTCAGAATTAGAACCAAATTAAGTATGTTGTCAATACATGATTTCAAAAAGAAATAAACAATAATTGAAACAGCATTTTCGCAATATCCTTCCCCAGCAACGAATAACTTTAAAAATATTTTATGCTAAAAAAGTATGACATTCGCAGATTTCAAACGGCTTGAAACAATTTCGCGACAATGAAATTAATATCCGGGATTCAGGCGTATTCGGGCAATTTCCGATCCATGCCATCTGGCCTTTGAGCTTATCCGAGCATTGTATTTTGATAAAACAATTGAACTACTATTCAAAGAGCATTTTTTTGTATAGCCACTTTTGATAGGTATTTTTATTCGGCGAAATTAACCCGTTGTATGTCGGAGCGCAGATATACGCGAGACACAATTGATTTTCAATTGTTTTATAATATTAAGTGACATATAATAGGTTTTAAGGTTAACGTTAAAAATGAATGATTTTTGATAAGTACTGTAGCGCGTGGCGCGCTAGGAACCGGGGATCTCAGGATATTTAATTAAAAGATTGCAAAATAACTTCAGCTTTGCGTTTATCTTCAGAGATAGTGCAACGTAGGCAAACAAGGTCGAAGGACTACAAGAAATCAAAAATTAGAAAGCATAATAACGATAATCGTTATTGTCCTTCAGAGGGGAGGATAAGAGCGCAGTAGTAGCTGATGTAGAGATGTAGTACTTAGTTAGATACTCTTTGGTGTTTTATATTTAATACCTGGCAGGACAATGATGTAAATGGATTTGATTTAGAATAGAATAAGTTTTGATATTGAAGTGTGTCACTTCACCCCCGAGTCAGAAAATAAACCAAAGTTAAAGTTCCTTTTTTAATGTTTTCATTGAATATCCTGAAGATCCCCGGTCCCTAGCGCGCCACGCCCTACAGTACATTGATACTTTCAAGTTCTCTTGATCTTGATACTTTATTTCGCGATTCAATTGATTGTTATTATTGATTTAAACATAGATTTTTTTAAACAGGGTTTTTAAATTAAAAGTCATATCAAGAACGTTTTTTACAGCCGACCACGCTATTCTCTGTGAGCGTTGTGCACACCTGTAACTAACCTATTTACACAGGACTAACAATTGTAAACTTATATATATGTAAGCAATTGTAAATAAGTTGTTGGTGTGCCTTGTAAATAAATAAATAAACGTTTACCTTTAGTGAAGTGCCTACTCAAACAAAGTAATTGAAATAATTAGTATTATCAAAAAAAAAAAATGTATTTTAGTGTACGTTCCCTTGGTCTATTGTAAAGAACTTAAACTTAAGCCAAACACTTAATTTCAAGTTAACTAACCTCTTCAAGTCAGATTTAAGTTAAGAGTAGCCAAATATATTAATTAATTGGAGTCAATATTTGAGTTTAATTAGATTTTTAGACGGTCTCATTGAAATACTTTCAAATATTCGTTTTGTTAAGTAGTTTGAGGAATGTTCAGTGCAGATATTTACAATGATAGTGCGGTTTTACTACGATAAATTATTTTTTATTATAATGACTAGAAATTATATAGGATGACTGGTAATTATTGACCGATATTTAAACACGTGATGATACTTATGATTTCAAACAACAATCCCAATTTTTTTTTATTTTCCTTAATTTAGTAACAACAGCAAAACTTCAAAGTTTAAAACAGCTGTTAAGTTATTGTGATAAAACTAATAAATATAAAGACAAGTTTCTTTGGGAAAGTTGTTTGTAATCATGAACAAAGTCACATTTTCCAGTATCGGTCACTATTTACCAGTCACTCTATATATTTATTTTTTTGTATAGTAACTAAACTACATCAATTTGTTGTAACTAGAGGTATTTATACTAACGAAATCTATCGGAAATGTTTGCATAGGTATATTATAATTTATATTTTTGTTTCTGCATGCTTATTTAAAATATTATTTTCTTTCTTTATCTATAAATAATTATACATTCTCTGTTTAAAATTTAAAATATGAACAATGTTTATTTACAAGATTGTGTTAAGCCTAATGATTATTATTTTTATCGTTACTCCTAAAATACGAGATGAGGGCAGCGTAGATACAGACGAGATAATTATATTACGTAAGCAATATTGCCTATTTCTTTGTCGTTAAAGGTACGTTTTGAGTGCAAGCTGACGACTGCAGCTGCCGACCGCAAGAGCCGCGACTGCATGAAATCGGCTGTAGCTGCACTACTGCGTTGTATGTATTTACATGAAACCGTTTTGGTTCGAAGCGGCAGCAGCACGTGCAGTCGCCCTCGGCCCTCACCAATTTTATGCAGTCGCTGCAAGGGCAGTCGGCAACTAGTTTAAAAAAAAAGCACCTTAACAGTTGAGTCGCTCCTGAAATAAAATTTATTTACCAGTTTACATAAAAAAAATATTCTCTAATAAAATTACTTTTTTAAAGACGGACCATGGCTTAAATAATAATATTTTTATAAGGAGGAATGCCTACCGATATTATTTTTTTAATTAATAAATATTGTATTTTATAATTTTCCTAATGATATATTTTACAAAACATATTTTTACACTAACATTTATATACAGAAGTATCACAGGAATTTGTAAATTAATTAATATGTAATCGGTGGGTCAAATAAATATATTTTCATTGGTATATTTGACTAGAAACTTAAAACCATTGTGACAGAGTACAATAAAAAGAACCTTATGGTCATTGGCGGCTTAGAGTACCCGCGCACACTGCATAATAAACAGTCGAGCGACAGTTGACCCGATGGTAGGTTATTTTTTTAAATGACAATCTTGTTTCCAATCAAAGTTTGCAGTCGGTCTGATACCGGCTTTATATGTGAGTTCTTAATTAGTTCTTCATACTGATTTATGAGCCGAAACACACCATCGCATCGGCCGACTAAAAGTTTGTAGAGTATAATTACAAGATATAGATATATGTATAAGAGCGCTCTCTGGCTAGCGGATTATCCGCGCGGTATTTCTGCGTATTTCATGCAACAAACTGACGACTCGAATACGTGCGAGTTACTAACTTTTCGCGGCAAGATTTGCTCGTGTGAAAGCGCTTAAAGTGGATTTGTACGATTTGTTAATAAACACATGGCCATAAGTACCAAAGAAAATAAGGTAGATACTTTTTGTCGTAGACAGTCACAAATTATTATTGGTAACCATATACTTACGTTAGTCGTCATAGTGATTTGGACTCTAATACCAACAGAATAGAGAAGCAAATTCTTTGGTCAGTATTGTTAGACATATCATTTTCTCAACATCTTCATTATCATTCCTGGTATAAAACAGAACAATTTTTTAACTTTTCTTGTCCAGTGGAACAAAAAGAAACAAAGAAATGTAATTTAATTATGTATTCAGATGGACTTTTCTTTTTCCCGAGTTAATGAAGTTGCACATTGCAAAGATAGCCTGTACATTGTTCAAGATATTTAACTAATTAAGAAAATGAGGAAGTTTTGTCTTCATCACTTTGATAGGTACTCGTTTTTGATTATGGTAAAATCTACTAAGGATTTTGGAATATTCGTAAAAATCTATAGGTACGGATAAAGTTATTTTTTCTACTACAATATTCTTGTTGTTATTTCTATTACAATTTGCTATGTAAATATTTTTATTTCACGATAATGATATGAAGGAATTTGAACTTATGTGTGTATGACGACAAAAATAATTGCTATGACATGTAGTTATCTAATTCCTTGGCATCGAAGCACATGCGCTAAATAAGCCTCCGCAAGGCTAATTTACAAATTCATAATTCTAATTTTAAAGTTCATACAAAAGACGGTGGTCTTTTCTTACCAGAATACCGCGGTCTCTTTGTAAAGACGTCGTATCACACTTATTTTCTCTCCACAGAAAAACAAATGAGCATCACCCCATTTCAAACTAAGACTACAGTCTTTCGTATGCATTGTGTAAATACATGTTTCTTGTATCCCATACCAGTCTTCGGGCGTTCAAACCACGTCGCTCTTGTCAAGCAGCCCGTTGTTACTGTTCCCATCTTCTTGTCAAATGTGGTACTCTCTTAGAGGCCTCACTGACTCAGCTGATGACCTTGGAGTGGGGTCAACTCCTGACAGACCTAAAGACCCACTCCGACGAACGACCAGGGTCTTTGTCCCATAGTCTGTGACGAAGTTGTCATTCCTCGTAGGAGTATTGGCTCGAACGCTTTGGTAACCACAGCAGGGAGGGTATCGGGAAGTCAGAATCTTTTTGAAAGCTTCCCGAAACTCTGTGTTGAATATCGAGTATATGATCGGGTTAAATGCCGAGTTCGAGTATCCGAGCCACGTCAGGATTTTGAAAGCCAAATCTGTAACAAGGAACATCATTGAAAATTTAACCTTATTATATAGGTCATAATACACAATTTAGGTTTATAACTTTGAGGTGAGGCACCAAGTATTTCAATGAGAATTTAAAATGTCTGAGAAAGTCTATCAAACTTGGCCTCAAAGTTTTGTATATCATTTTATTTGATGCCTCTAAAATTGTTATCGAAAAACTCGGGGTTATAAAGCCACGAGGGAACTTTGAAAAGGATCTAGAAATTACTATGAGGCGAAGCAAATTGTTATTGAATTAACTTCAGTTAATTGATTCGGATTGACGATAATGGAATATGTATTTGGACGAGCATGATTTTGCAAATATTGGCAAATTAACCGGGGCCAGCTGAATACAGATTTAATTTGTGGGTTTATTTAAATTGATTTTAACTAAATAAACATGCTGAATTGGAAATCTAATTATATCTATTTATTATTCAGTATCTGTTCCGCCGGTTTCACATCTCAAGGGAATTACTTTCAACCACTATGTAAAATTCGCCTATGTCCATCCTAGGGCTGTAGACTATATGTGTACCTAAAATCATTTAAATCGATTTTGTAGTTTTGACGTGAAAGCGCGACTAACAGATAGAGTTAATTTCGTCATTATAATATTAGTCACGATTTGTAATATGTTCATATTAACATTGCAATTAATTTACGTTAAATTAGAGGTTCAAACATTGATATTAAATTCAATTCAATAATTGCATACATTCTTAAATGTTTGATTTACGAATTAAATTGGAAGTTATTGAATTTATATTAGAATAAAATTTTAATACCATTTTTTTCGGGGCCTTTATTATAGCAACCCGAATCTAACATAAACAGCATATGCATTTAAGTATAGGTAAAAAAAGAACACTCGAAAAAGTTTTCTCGCAAAAAGGTTAATCTTGGTTAAACCACCTTATTTATGAAGCACAAACAAACTTAATTTACCTCATTAGGTGCTTTATTAACGCTGTAATGAGTTAAGCCAAGTTTTAACTACGAGTACATAGTGTTGAATAAATT
Organism: Helicoverpa assulta; assembly: GCA_963856015.1. NCBI lineage: Eukaryota > Metazoa > Arthropoda > Insecta > Lepidoptera > Noctuidae > Helicoverpa > Helicoverpa assulta. Next base: position 6,243,848 of record CAWLCW010000002.1, on the reverse strand, counting down.
ATTAAAAAGTGTTCTAAGATTTAATTTTTGATGTTCTCATTTTGAATGAAGATTTTTATTTTGTTTTGTAGGAGCGCTTTCACACTAGAGGAATTTGTAGCGCGTTTACGTTTGGTTTTTCTACGCGCGACACATTTGAAAAATCTGTCACGCGGTTCAAATGAGTGGTTGTCAAATTGTTTGCTCGTTTTTTGTTGTCAATCGCCTTTACGTACCGCACTTTGTGACGACAAAAAACTGAGCGGAAAATCCCCTAATGTGAAAACGCTATAAACCACAAGTATTTTTTAAATAACTAGATAGAACTAGATAGAAAGATATATACTCTTTATTATGTACCCCAATTAAAACTAGATATTTAAAAAGTAGCATGGTGTTATACAAATCTTTAGAATTGCTTTAGAATTTTATTTCAAACCGAGATTCTTTTACATAAAATTACACAACCAAAAAAAAATACGTTCATTTATTTTATAGCTCAATAAATGAGACCAATGCCATGTTCAGATTCTAATTCTGATCAAAGCAATATTCCGAGAAAATCCATAGAACTTCACAACACTTAATTAAAGCTACACGACACAATATGAATGCAATAAACGACCCTATGCATTAAGCTATAAGTTTGAATTTCACTTAGCATAAACTGCGTTTAAAACAGGCGTGCTATGCGATTAATATTTAAATTGAGCTGGGAATGGCTTATTCTTCGTTCAGGGAATTATATTAAAAGTGCAAGGAAAATGCTTCTGCTCTATTTATGTAAATATTTTCTTTTCTATAGTTACCTAAGGAGGTTTATATTTTCTAGTTAATCGTAATTTGCTCCGGGTAACATTGTGACCGGGGAAATATTCTTAGCTTCTGAAGACTTAGGCAATCGATGGGTATTTATGGTTTGACTTGTTTATTTCAAACCCAAATTCAGTGACGGTTTTAGGAAGTTAGGTAGACAGCCGCGTTAGAACTAGAAAGTTGGCCCCAACTTTCAGCTCTCTACCCTTTTGCTAAACCTATAACCTGGATGACTATTATATACGTTTGGGAAAAGGCTAGACCAAATAGTTCAAAATTAATAAAACAAACACCACTTACCCGGTATACACGTTTTACAAAACGCAGCGACAATATTCACACAGAAGAACGGCACCCAACACAGCAGGAACACTCCCATTATAATGCCCACAGTAATGGCAGCTTTGTGATCAGACACGTGGTATGGTGACGAATGTACGTGAGTGTGGACGCGAGTTCTGACGGATTTCGTCCGGTTGTCCGGCATTTGAACCGTCCGGGTTACCGCTCGAATTGATTTCACGTGCTTCTGTGCGTAGCAGTATAGTCTGTGGAAGAAGAGAAGGCATTAGAGGTAGTGTTGTATCTAAGTCAGGAATAAACATAAGAAATGTGGTTTGAAATGGCTCCGAAACTAATTTACAGGATTCTTTCAAAGTTGGAGAACTATACAGAATAAGAAGAATTTCACTCGAGACGCTGGTGAAACCGCTGGAAAACAGCTGGTGTTGTATAAAAGTCAGTACCTAACAATATAAAACAAGTAATGGTGATAGGTTTTATTTTGGTATAAATATTTTATCTCGCGGAAAGCAGGAGAGCCATACTTATATTACTTATGTTTGTATAGTTATCGGCACGGATATTGAGCTCTCGGCGGAAGAGTGGGGATCGCTTTGCGCACTGTACACATAAGGCAATAAACCAATAAATCGCTTCTGCGCAGGTGAAGGTCAGGGCTCAATATCCGTGCCGATAACTATAAATGTTTACACATTCAAAGCTCGGGAGATACAAAGACATTGTGTATACATTTACTCATACAAGTACTCAAGTATGGCTTACCTACTTTGGTGAGATAAAACAACCGTAATAACTAATTTAGCTTTGAGGAAGGGCTTTACATCCTTGAGTGGACATAAGGCGAAGCTCTCGTTATCATATTCAACGTCTCTGAGAAGCCAATTTACAAGCTTCTCTTAGCAAATTAGAGGTTACTGTTTTTCTGTTCCTAGAACACAACATTAGAGGGAAGGCAACATTTTTGTTTCCACAAATTTTGTGTTAAGAACGTTATAATTTTTACTTGATGCGAATTCAGAAACACCTTGTTAGATAGCCTATTTATCAAGGGGGGCCATAGAATATATTCTATTCCGATAAGCGAGATAATTTGTAAATAATAGCGGAAAATGAAATGAACGATCAGTTTATCCAGCAAAAGTCAATTATATTAAAGACTAGCAAACTCCACTATATGGCACAAGCAACGCTGCAGTATTCAACAGTATATTCAGTATATTACACCTAAGTTCCGTATAGACCGTAAATATTGACTTCATAGATATAAACTAGAGAATTCTGGAGAGACTCTAGAGAGCTATGCAGGTACCAAGAATATATGGGTGGTGCTTAAACCACAAGACTGTAAAATGGCTTTAGAGTACCCGCATACTGCAGATTAAACAGTCGACTGACAGTCGACCCGATGGCTGGCAATTTTTTTGACGTGAAAATGTTTTGTAATTCGATGGAGCCAGCTGCATGCACGAAAAGACATGACTCATGCGGCGTCACCTTGCTTTGAGGCATTCCATTTAAGGCTTGACGAGCAAGAGAGAGCGCGTAAAAGACCACGAATACAAAGAGGCGCAATCAGCCACCCAAAATATATATCAAACAAATAAAATAAAATATATATTTTGAGAAATGAAACCATTCCATCTATATTTTCATATGACGTTGTCACGTTCAACTATCGTCGTCAATAGGGGTCGGTTCATATCTGACGGAAAATGCGTCGAGCGTATCGTAAATGTATGATCGACGCACTAACGCATCATCGGTTAGGTGTGAATGATTGAATGTTTTACCGTATATTTGTCAGTCCTGGCGTTACGCGACCGATGATACGCGACGCATATTCCGTTAGATATGAACCGACCCTAAACTGTCTTTACAGACAACCGATTTTTGCCTTGCTTCCAATCATAGTTTTCAGTCGGTCTGATACCGGTTAAATACCTGATCTTGGTAATGTGCATACTACCATTCATCTTATACTTATTTATGAACCCAAACAAACTATCGGCCGACTAAAAGTTGTCAGTGTGCGCGTTAGAGTCGACATCAATCGTTATTAAGTTAAGCTGTCGGTGGCCAGTCCTATGGCTGGTTTTCTGAGCACCTTTAGTTATCCCTTAAAAATAGAATAGTTAGATAAACGGCCGAAAAAGGTGCTTAGATACTGGCCATCAGAGTGTTCCATGAATTGTTTTCTTTTGAGAAAAGATTTTTAGCAATTCGTAAATGGAACTTTGGAACTATTTTGAAACCTTTGAGTTCATTCAAAATCTTTTTCAAGTTGTAGTTATCAGAGGGATACTTACTGCTATTTTACTCATCCATTCTTATAGGTTGTCATAAACTATATCTGTAAATTATCGATTAGAACATTAATATATGAATTGTATCATATTTATTTGAAGATTTTAAGTTAAGGCACATTTAACTTTTGTAGGAAGTCTGTTCAGAATATGTTGCGTCTTCTATTAATTTACTGTTACTGTTACAGCTGTTAACGCGCACACTGTGCAGGCGCGCCAAACCGATCCACCGTGCAGCACGAGAAGGGGATGCGGGACGCGCGGGAGGAGGGCCGCGCGCCGCTCTCTTTCGCCACCGGCACCGGACGAGTGCACACGTCGTAACTATGAAACCTATGTAACTAATTACTTTCTTAAGAATATAAGCAGTTTGTACCAGAGGCACGCGTCGTTTCATTCATTTGGCGACCGTCTATGACAATATTTTCTAACTCGAAGAACCTACAATCTACGCCGAGCGGCGCGCAGCGGGCTAAGTGAGGACGGCGGCAACACGTGCAGCCAACGTGTCTCCGCGGACCACGCCGTACCACCACCACGAGTTCTACGAAGACGCAGACTACAACAGCAGGCGGCATCAGACGGCGGAGGTCTAACCCGAGGGAAGTTGCTCGTTTCTTATTATTTCCTATCCTTTTCCTAGTGTTTATTTGTGTGAATAGCCTAGCGGGCTTAGGTACTATTCGTTAATTAGCTTGCCTATATTCAAAATGGTACAAATTTTGCTTTTCTAGCCTACGACGCTATAGTGGGCGAGTCCATTATTTTTGTGCCGCGTTTTCTAACCTACGACGCTATAGTGGGCGAGTCCATTTTGTGCCGCGTTTTCTAACCTACGACGCTATAGTGGGCGAGTCCATTTTGTGCCGCGTGTGTGAAATTGCATAGCCTAAACTTAATTTCATTTAAATCGTGCATCCTAAACTACGTGTACGCCTAATTAATCTAAAAGCATCTATATTAATGCACCTAATAATTATTTATTGTACACACTAAAAGTGTACCTACGCCTAATGCACTATAAGCATATCTACCTAAGCATATTAATTTTGCAAATTGAGGTTTTGGTTCTAAGTATTTACCAAAATACATGCCTATTGCCTAATAAAAGTAAATTCCTAACTAGCGCAACAATTAATACAGTTATTATACCAAAGCTTGCCGACTATTTCAGTTGCGGTGAATGTGCATGTGCTTCGCTCAACCAACTGCTAGCTACCTGCAGCCTGTCTACTAATCGCAGCGCAGGTGCCTGGTGAGTGCTGCCTACTTCGTGCTGTCACAGCTTCAAAAGGTTACCGTGAGTTAGCGGCTTTGAGTTTCTATTGTAATCTGTGCCTACCCATTCATTGTTGCCTCTAAGGTGTTAGGTAGTTTATTCTTTTAACTAAATTTGTACCTAATTACAAAAAATATTGTGTTAGTGAGTTATTCAAAATGAGTGAAAGTGAAAAGTCAGAGATTCAAGTTCCTATTAGAAAACGTAGTGCCATCAAAGGCCAAGTTACAAAATTCTACAACTATTTACAAGAGATATCTAAAAATACTCCAATTAGTAGCTTGCAGTCTAAAGAAATTGTTTTAAAAATAGAGAAATTTCAAACTTTATTAAGTACATTTGATACCTTGCAAACTGAAATTGAATTGAATTGCTCAGATTTAGAGGAACAGTTAGCTGAGAGAGAATTAATTGAAGAAAATTTTCATAAGTGTATCGCATTGGCTCAAGAAATAAATGAATCAGCGAGTGTTTCAAAAACTGAACATCAAAAGCATGAGTCAGAATATGGTAGTGTAAATAATAGTCAATGTAGTCATAGGTTTAGTTCAGTAAAATTGCCCACAATAAAATTGCCATCTTTTGATGGAAATTACCTTAAATGGCTGGAATTTAGAGACACTTTTGACAGTTTAATTAATAGTAATGAAAATATTCCTAACATAAACAAGTTTCATTATTTAAGGTCATCCTTAGAAGGAGGAGCACTAGTAGTTATCAAATCAATAGAATTCACATCTAACAATTATAAAGTAGCATGGGATTTAGTTTGTCAAAGATATAATAATAAAAATTTACTTATAAATAATCATTTAAAAGCATTATTTAATATAGAAGCCTTAACAAGAGAATCTCACAAAGCTTTAAGATTCTTAATTGATTTAGTTTCAAAAAACTTAAGAGCACTAAATACTTTAGGGCAGCCAACAGATAAATGGGATGCTTTAATTATTTATATGGTGTCCACAAAGCTAGATAGCACCACTAGTAGAAAGTGGGAAGAATTAAAAAATGGGTTACCAGAATTACCTACTTTAGAGCAATTCAATGATTTCTTGCGTAACAGGGCAGATGTTTTAGAAACAACACAAGTTCAAAATATAAGTAGGAATGATAATTATAAATCACAAGGTCCTAGGGAGCAAAAGTATTCTAATTCTAAGTCTTTTGTTAGTTCAATGAGTAACAACAATTCTTACAAAAAGTCATGTGATATTTGTCATGAAAGTCATCATTTGCATGCATGTTCAAAGTTTAATGATATGTCAACTGAAGCTAGGTTAGATACAGCCTTAAAGTTGAAATTATGTCTCAACTGTTTGCGAAGTGGACATACTGCAAAACATTGCTTCCTAAAAGGTTCCTGTAAATATTGTAATAAGAAACATAACTCTTTGTTGCATAAAGATTCTACTGTAGGATGTAGTAGTAGTAGTTCAAATACAAATAATAATAACTTACCTTCAAATACTTTACCCACAACACTTTCAGCAGTCTCTGCAAGTCAGGTACTATTATGTACAGCTATAGTGGAAATTGTAAACCCTAAAAATAATATTTCTTACCGTGCTCGAGCTCTCCTTGACACAGGTAGTCAATCATCGTTTATTACAAATAAATTCAAAATAAAGCTAGGTCTACAGACACAATGTTCAAACCCAATACGTATCGCTGGCATTGGTAATGTGCAGTGTGACATTACAGAGAGGTGTAGTTTGAAATTATTTTCATGTATTGATAAATCATTTAACTTAGAAATGATGTGTTTAGTAGTACCACAAATAACTAGTAGTTTACCAACACTAAAAGTTGATGTTAAAAGTTTAGGGCTGCCGGCTAACATAATCCTTGCAGACCCTGAGTTCCATTGTCCCTCCGATATTGATATGTTATTGGGGGCAGACGTTTTTTGGGAAATAGTAGGTACCCAACAAATAGGATTGGGTAGACATCGGCCTATATTACAAAGCTCTAAGTTAGGCTGGCTAGTAACTGGCCCTATAGGAATAGGACAGTCTAATTTGTCACATGAAAATTCATATATTAATGTTTTAAATTGTAGTATTATAAAGGATGATATTCATGATTCATTACAAAGATTTTGGGAGGTAGAAGAATTGCCTTCAAATAAAATATCTTACACGCTTGAAGAACAAGCATGTGAAAACAGTTTTAAACAAAATACAAGTCGCTTGCCAAGTGGTAGGTTTTTAGTTAAAATGCCACTGAAAGAATCACCAGAGGAAGCATTAGGTGATTCATATAATATTGCCAAAAGGCGTTTTTTTAGTTTAGAAAACAAGTTAGATAAGAATCCTAATATTAAGAAACAATATGTAGATTTTATTAAAGAATATTTAGATTTAGGTCATTTGGAAGAAATAGAGCGTCCAAGGTTCGGTAATTATTTACCTCATCATGCAGTATTGCGTGAAAAAAGCGAAACAACAAAGTTAAGGGTAGTTTTTGATGCCTCAGTAAAAACAACCTCTGGAAAATCACTAAATGATATCCAGATGATAGGTCCAGTAATACAAAATGATTTATTTAATATTATGGTAAGGTTTCGTACTCACAAATTTGTTTTAACCGGTGACATAGAGAAAATGTATAGACAAATTTCTATTGATGAGTCACAACGTCATTTACAATTAATTTTGTGGAGGGAAGATACATCTCTACCACTTAAAGTTTTACAATTAAACACTGTAACATATGGTACAGCTTCAGCACCTTTCCTAAGTACTAGATGTCTATTGCAATTAGCTGAAGAATGTACAGATATGTCTATTGCTAATATAATTAAGAATGATTTTTATTATGATGACCTAAGTACTGGAGCATCTACAGAAGATGAACTATTGAAAATCTATAACTCTGTGACTGAAATATTAAGTTCAGCATCATTCCCATTACGCAAAATACGCACTAATTGTCCAAAAATATTTGAAAATGATGTAAATAATAATACATTAAATCTAACTAAACAGTCATGTGTACTAGGGTTGAATTGGTCACCTACAGTAGATTTGTTTACATTTCCTATAGACATAAATATAGATTCATTAAATATTACTAAGAGAACAATAATATCTACAACTTGTAAAATCTTTGACCCTTTAGGTGTCTTGTGTGCATGTATCATTACTGCCAAAATAATATTACAACAATTATGGAGCGCTAAGATAGACTGGGATGATTCAGTACCTGATGATATTAAGAATTCTTGGATTAAATTTACAAAAAACCTTTCAGATCTATCAAACATAAAATTGGAAAGAAATGTTATCTGTGACTTGCCAATATCAGTAGAGCTGCATTGTTTTGTAGATGCATCACAGAATGCATATAGTGCTTGTGTTTATTTAAGGACAACTAATAATAATAATCAAATTACAGTTAAGCTGTTATGTGCCAAGGCTCGAGTGGCTCCATTGAAGCCAACCACCATACCTCGCTTGGAGCTGTGTGGTGCCTTACTCGGAGCAAGGTTATGTGCAAAAGTTTTAGAGTCACTACGTTGTAATATTATCAGTAAAACTATTTGGACCGATTCAATGGTAGTACTTGGTTGGCTAAAGGTTCAATATAAGCATCTAAAACCTTTTGTTCGTAATAGAGTAAATGAGATCAATGAAATTACAGCAGACTATTCATGGCGACATGTGCCTACTGACTGTAACCCTGCTGACCTAGCCTCAAGAGGTGTAACTCCACAACAGTTGCAGTCCTCATCCTTGTGGTGGGAGGGACCTTCATTTCTTAGAAGGGACCCAAGTGAGTGGCCTCAGCAAGGTGTACCAAATTTAGAATTACCAGAACTTAAAGTAATGGTTACTAGTATAGACACTAATTTCTTAGATTTTACTAGATATTCAAATTTTACTAAACTTAAAAGAATTATGGCCTATGTTCATAGATTTGTTAATAATTTTATTTGCAAATATAGTAAAAATAAAAACTTTAATAAGCTAACAGGTTGTCTTAGCACAGATGAACTTTGTAATTCCCTAAAAACATTAATTAGGTGTTGCCAAGTGCAATCATTTTCTTGCGAATTAAACACGATTAAAACGAATAAAGAACTGCATCACAAATCCAAAATGCTACCACTAAAACCATTCATAGATGAAGATGGTATACTTAGAGTGGGTGGTCGTATACAAAATACAAATTACAATTTTGAAAAAAGACATCCAATTATACTTGATGCCAAACATAGTTTTACTAAATTACTTATGAGACATGAGCATTTAAGGTTATTTCATGCCGGACCACAACTACTTTTATCTTCTATAAGAGAAGAATATTGGCCTATAGGTGGTAGGAACTTAGCTCGTAGTATTTTAAGAAAATGTGTAGTATGTATACGATTTAAAGGTAAAACACTTCAACCTATAATGGGTAACCTTCCTAATGTAAGGACAAATCCTAGTTTTCCTTTTTATTCATGTGGAACAGATTTTGCAGGTCCGTTCATGATTTCAAGTAGAAAAGGTAGAGGTAGTCGAGTATCAAAATGTTACCTTTGTTTATTTGTTTGTCTTACAACTAAAGCTGTTCACTTGGAGCTCGTTAGTGACCTTACTACTCAAGGTTTTTTAATGTGCCTTAGGAGATTTGTTTCGAGAAGGGGAAAACCTTACGAAATTTATTCAGATAATGGAAAAACATTTGTAGGGGCTAACAACGAATTGGGTAGAGTGCTTAAGTCTAGTCGCGAGGCTGTGACAGAGTATGGCAGTACTGAAGGCATTAGATTTAAATTTAGCCCTGCATATTCACCTCATTTTGGGGGTATTTGGGAAGCTGGGGTTAAATCATCCAAACATCATCTTAAGAGAATAGCTGGCAACGCAGCCTTAACATTTGAGGAACTTGCAACGTTGTTCACACAAATAGAGGCTATCCTAAATTCCCGTCCCCTATCTCCTCTCTCATCCGACCCAACCGATCTCCTACCCTTAACCCCTGGGCACTTCCTAATCGGGCGGCCACTCAAGTCGGTGCCGTCCTTGCTAATTGAAAAGTCTAGAGCTAACAGATACGAGCGTATAGAGCAGCTGCGGCAACAGTTTTGGGAGCGATGGCGCCGAGAGTACCTCGCCGAACTCCAACAGAGGACCAAGTGGCGGAGACCAGACCGGGAACTCAAAGTAGGCGACTTGGTCATCCTCAAAGAAGACAACCTACCTCCATTATGCTGGCGACTAGGCCGCATAACCAAACTTTACCAAGGACCAGATGGCGTCAGCAGAGTCGCCGACGTCCTCACATCGAGAGGGACTGTCAAGAGGGCAGTCCACAAGTTTTGCATCATACCTGGAGATGACATCGACCCAAATTCAACTGCTTGATAGCTGTGCTATCAAGGCCCGGGAGGATGTTAACGCGCACACTGTGCAGGCGCGCCAAACCGATCCACCGTGCAGCACGAGAAGGGGATGCGGGACGCGCGGGAGGAGGGCCGCGCGCCGCTCTCTTTCGCCACCGGCACCGGACGAGTGCACACGTCGTAACTATGAAACCTATGTAACTAATTACTTTCTTAAGAATATAAGCAGTTTGTACCAGAGGCACGCGTCGTTTCATTCAACAGCCTTTTTATCGTCCCACTGCTGGGCACAGGCCTCCTCTCACACGGAGAAGGATTGAGCATAAATCACCACGCTTGCTCAATGCGGGTTGGTGATTTCAGACTGTATAAGTCCAGGTTTCCTCAAGATGTTTTCCTTCACCTTTTTATCAGCCATTGGTGTCCAAGATATACTTAGAAAGTACGTACAAACTTAGAAAAGTTGCATTGGTACTTGCCTGAACTGAAATCGAACCCACACCTTCATACTCGAGAGGTTGGTTCTTTACCCACTAGGCCAGCACGACTTTTTATTTATTGTTCTATCAATTTATTAATCACATATATCTCATTTCACTTATTAAACAAGTCCTTTATATAACTATCGCAGATTATAACATTAATCAAAAGAACTATAACAATATATTTTCGCGTTTGTCCCTTACGGACAGACATGTTTATACCTCCCTAGAGGACGATAAAGATGGCATTCATATACTCAAAGCATTGTTAGTGAGTAATGAAAAAGTTAGCGATGCGATTTATTTCAGTCACTGTGGATTGTATTTTAATCTACTTTGTCAGTTAGTAAAAGTATTAAACATATGTTTCTTAATTGAGAACTATTGTTAAACTGAGTATATGTAATGAAAATGACATCGTACTAATATTATAATTGCACAACTTTGTAAAAGTATATGGTTATATGTGTGTAGGTGGGTAAGTGTGCTTGTAAATCTTTCAAGCCAAAAATACTGGATAGATTTTGATGAAACTTGGCAGTTATATGCGGTCGTATATGAGAATAGCATATAGGCTTTTCATGCATGCACTGGAAGTAATCAGGCACAGGTGACACCGCGGTTGGAAGGTAGTTATTAATTAATTACCTACACGTTTCTTTACATTTTGCAGAAAGTGAAGAGAAAAAGAATTTCAACCTAGTGAAATAATTTAAGTTTCTTTCCTGTTTTCAATTAATTAGAATTACTTTATAAATGAAGAAACATATACAAATTACCTTCAGTCTAAACTTCAGTAAAAACCCTACCCAAAGGAATTACCGCTAGGCTAATATAACTATAATAAGCACTAAATATTTAACGAAGTATACAGAATTACTTAAAATTTATACTATCATCATAACCCACGCAAATTATTAACTAAAATTTTAATTAAATCTCGACAAATAAGCTCACGACCATGGACGTTAATATGCCTAGATAGTGCAAGCAGAAGAATCTTTATGAAAATTGATCATGTCATTCACACGAAACCTCGGAATGGACTGTCATTAATTGTGGGAGTATATTAATATTTTTAGAATAATTTACCCTTTAACATAGAAAGGAAAAGCATAACAGATACATAGTATTCTATAACAATTTTCCATTTCACAGTCATCATGTTAATTCGCAACTATTATTACATATAAGATACAAATCGATAGGTATAATCATCGGCAAGGATATTGAGCCCTGACCTTCACCTGCGCAGAAGTGATTTATTGGTTTATTGCCTTAAGTGTACAGTGCGCAAAGCGATCCCCACTCTTCCGCCGAGAGCTCATTATCCGTGCCGATAACTATACCCAAAATGTGTTATATTCTCTTCTGATAGAATATTTAAATATAACTCGAGCTGTAATGAGTTATGGATAAATATTTTATTTTAGGTGTATGACAAAATTGACCCCGTAACGACAGAGGCTATCACTATATTTAACTGCCTCATAACTATCTCTAATAAATAACCAACACAAATTGCTCTATCTACACCTACCTAACTCTGTGGTCACCACTAATCTCTCTCTAGGCGTAATCTCAAGCTGGATGCCCCACCAATTTTGTCATAGAACGTACTGAACAGCAAATAATTGTGGTGTTTGAAACCAGTTTAAACCAATTTAAACCAGATGAAACCAGTTTAATAATGTACGGGGCCTTTGTAGCGTTGTTTATGTTTAAGGCATGACATGGGCCTAATTTAGATGCGCCTTGAGGCAAATTCTAGTTTGTATTTAGGAGTACAAGGAATGGTAAAGTCTAATTTTTAATTTCGAAATAATAATACCATTAATTAGGTGTATTTGATACAAAAATAAATGCGAATACTGTAATTAAGTAGTTTTAGGGTAATTTTAGGATGATCTTTATCAATCCTGGTACTTTTTATACGAACTTTTTATGTAATGTTAGTTATAGTATAGTTATAGTATATATATTTGTTAGGTGGCTGAAATCGTTAATCTAAGAAAATATATGACGAACAAAAATCTGTTACGTTACCCCTTTGTCGAGCTAGGTTATAAACTACTCCTAACTTATCCGGGTGCACAGAATAGTTCCCACAGGAACGATTCCACTGGCGGAAGCTATTTTAAACTACATAATTTAAACTACATAAGGTATAAACCTTCTTGTATTTTGTCTTTATAATTAAAATACATCTTACGTTATAATATTTACGACCGCTCTGGGACTCTACACCCCTGCGGTAAATGCTAATTAATTACTTCCAATTAGTTAACTGCTATTGTGATCATAGGGAGATAGGAAAAATGTTATTAGGTGACTTATTGATTAGAGGTAAGAACTTGTTTTGTTGTATAAGATCCTTGATCGTAACATATGTATGTATATACATACTAGTATCTGCCCGCGGTTTCACACGCGTCCCGGTTGGTGATAAGAACTATCCTACGTCCTTCTCCCGGGTCTAAGTTACCTCCCCTTTAATTTTCAGCTTAAATGGTTCAGCCATTCGTGAGTTATAAAATGTGTAACTATCACGACATTCTTTTATATACCTATATACCTATAGATCTGTAGGTATTTAAAAATGAGTAAATTATCCACTGAGTTCTTTGAGAAGGCCTTTGTCAAAAGGCACACTGAACTTATATGTAGATATCCTCTTTAGAGGATACAAATACTTCATAACAGACAGAAGTTCAGGATACAGGGATTATTGATTGATTGAAATTATCCGCTATTAGATTCCACCTACGGTTTCACACCCACTTCCTGAAAGCACTACACCGCGAAACAAGACTAAAAGTAGTCTTCAGCCATCTTCGATAAATGATCAATATAACACTTGAAAACAATAGAAATATATCCAGTAGTTCTTGAGATTTGCATCTTAAAGCAAAAGAAGAAATTCTTCAGCTGTCAAAGATTAGTCCACTTTATTCTAATTAAGATAATTAATCTTGTACATTGTGATTAACAAAATATTAAGGCCAGAGTTACTATAATATTAAATTAATTAATCATGAAAAATGGCTATCTCCATTAGTTAATAGGATTACTGGGTGTAAAATACATAAAATGAGGACACCGTCGTAATTTATCATTTATCACGTTTGTGATATAAACGCAAAGAACGAAGAACTTTTACATGAAAAAAATATTAACTTTCACTTTTATCAATATGTCTTTTAACAGTGCCAGAATTGCCACGAGCCCTGAGCATATGTGGGCCCCTCACTTAAGAGCCCTGGCTCACTAAGACGCCATGGCGACGTCGCCGGCGGCGCAGGCCTGGCTACTTTTGGCATCCAAAGGTCGTCAATTCGAGTGGCCATGGCGTCTCGGCAGTCAATTGTTTACATCGTCGCCGAAGAAATTGCACGCTGACTGGCGACCACACTGGCGACTGAGTGAGGGAGGTGCACTTTACCGCGTACATTATAGTGGCAACCGCGCCAATGTCGCCAAGCTGCCAGAGTAGCCAGAAGCCACGTAGCAAAATGTAGATCGTGGCCGCGCTTCCAATTTGTCGACGTTGCCAAACCGTCGCCAAGTGAGTTTGGTTCATATATTTCAATACTAACTGCTTGGATACGTAGCCGGCGACGTCGCCATTGGCGTCCTAGTGAGAGCAGGGCTCTTACGCATCCGCACACTGCAGACTAAACAGTCGGCCGACATGTTGACCCGATGGTTGTAAATTTTTTAAAGAAGTCTTGGTTCCAATCAAAGTTTTCAGTCTGGTCTGTATGACACCGTCTAAATACCTGATATTTGTAATGTGCGTACTACCATTCTGTTCATGCTGATTTATGAGCCCAAACAAACTATCGGCCGACAAAAATATTGTAGCGTACTCTTAACAAGAGCGACCAAACTAATATTTTTTCCGCCTTCTCTTTCGATAGTCTCGTAAGAAGTTTACTCTTGTCTAAGACTTACAGGGCGTATAAATGTTAATTTTTGATACAAGCGTTTACTCAATCCAGCCCTGCTCTTAAAGGCACATTTCTAAAACTAAAAATCTAATGAAGCAAATAAAATCTGCTCCAAAGTGTTCTGAATACTGATGTGCAAACAACTGGAAAAACTTAACCTTGCGAAATGATGATGGATTGTACATAAACTTGTTTCAGTATTCTGGTTCCCATTGATAAATATACATTGATTGATGAGTTCCCCCATTTCAGTAGCTTGCAAGAACTGCCCCAAAATATTTGAATAGGCATGAAAATATTCTTATCATGTTCCCCATTTTGTGTCCGGGAATTTTGTAAGCTGTCGGCTGTTTTAAGCCTTTATTTTTAGTGGCCTAGTTTTCAGGATTTTGACGCCCTGACATTTAAGCGGTTTTTAGGCTTACTTTTTGTAGTGTTGCCTTTTTGGTATGTTAATACGACGCGAAATGAGTACGCGAATTTTTATAAATTTTGCTACCTACAACATTTTTGTGGTTAAAAATTTTAGTAAGGCTTTTTCCATTAGAATTATTAATTCGTTATTGCTATCTTTTCAAACAAGTTTTATAACCTAGCTTATTGGCAGTTTATTTTATCGAATTTTTCAGATTCTCAGGTATTTTTAACCGACTTCCCAAAAAGGAGGAGGTTCTCAATTCGGCCGGTATGTTTTTTTTTTTTTCTATATATGTACATCGATTACGCCGAGGTTTGTAGACCGATTTACGTGATTCTTTTTTTGTTCGACGCGGAATAGCTGCCAGTTGGTCCCATAGTCATCAGGTCAGGGATCTGATGATGGAAACCCTGAGAAATCGAGGGCAACTTTCGAAAGTTGTGAGCATACATAGGGTTAAACCTTGACACTCATATGTATGTCTGATAGCACTATTCGACAGTGAAGGTTTGGAGCTGACCTGATGATGGAGACCAAAGAAGGTTGAGGGAACTCGACAACTGAGTCTGTAAACTACCTCGTGTTTGGGCTTATATTATTCGTATTGACGAGACCTTTGCAACAGTGAAGGTTTGGAGCTGACCTGATGATGGAGACCAGAGAAGGTCGAGGGAGCTCGACAACTGAAAATGAAAACTACCTCGTGTTTGGGCTTATATTCTTCGTATCAATGAGAACTTGCCAGTTATGTGGATAGTGACCTATTCATTTCACTGAAAAGCTGAAAATAAAAAACTTTTTTACAAAAAAATATAACCGACTTCCCAAAACACTAAAAAGCAAAAAAAAACTAATTTTAGGTGCATCGGCCTAGAAGTCGGTGGCAAAAATTAACTCAGGGACATCCATTAGACACCGACTTCTAGGCCGATGCACCTAAAATTAGTTTTTTTTTGCTTTTTAGTGTTTTGGGAAGTCGGTTATATTTTTTTGTAAAAAAGTTTTTTGCACAATTCGTTATCAAAAACATACATAATTCAAAGAATAGCATTTGTCTTAGAAAAGATATCTAATGTCTTTTGAATTTTCTTTCAAGTATTATATCGAATCTAAGTGGTCTATAAATCTATGTCCATTAGCCAAAGTCATTCGATATTGTCTCAGTACTGAGTTATAGGTCCCACGATACTTAATGTATTTATTTAATGGATATGTGCCCTGTTGATGACAAATGAAAAATAGATTTACCTCTACAAGCAGTTTCAGGATGAATTAATAATACGAGCTTTTACCTAACCACATGACATATATTAACTTAGGGTATAAATACACACTTGATTGGTATAGCTCTCGTCAAACTGTTTCACCCACCAAAATTGTTCGCGTTCCTTTGTTTTTTTGTCATTAGTGCTGGTTTCGCTCGCAGATATTTTAGAAATGTTCTTACGTGTTTTGTTACAGTTTGCTAAAATGAGTAGACAAAAATGTTTATTTTTTTCGTATACTGGTGGAATCTCACCTTTAGGATTGTCAAAGAGGAGCATAAATAATAAAAATCTCGTTTAAATTGATGATAATAAATATAAATAACGACATCTTATTGAAACGACTCGAGAACGTTCTTTTTCCTTGCTATTATTTTATTTTAACAAAGATGCTCTTCTCTCAACTTTGTTATTATTGCAATAAATATAGGTATTATGAGTTCAGGTAAAGTTCAAGTTACTCTTAGAAACAATTAATCCGATAAGATGTTGCCTTGAAATAAATAAAATTAGCTTAGCAGTGAAAATCAAATCTAAATATAGATAAATTAAATTATATTTGAGAAACAGGGGATTTTAAATAGTAAAATTAATAATTTAAATGTCGAACTACGTTTCTGGTTCTTAGACCTTTACAAGCTTTTACTTTTGTTCGATTCTTATGCATTGTATAGTTTATGTTTAATGTAATTTATATTTCAGACAGATGTACGTACATATTTGTCTTTTTTAAGTTTGTATGTACTTTCTAAGTACATCTTAGACACCAATGACTGTGTTTCGGATGGCACGTTAAACTATAGGTCCCGGCTGTCGTTGAACATCCTTGGCAGTCGTTACGGGTAGTTAGAAGCCAGTAAGTCTGACACCAGTCTAACCAAGGGGTATTGGGTTGCCCGGGTAACTGGGTTGAGGGGGTCAGATAGGGCAATCGCTCCTTGTAAAGAATTGGTACTCAGCTACATCCGGTTAGACTTGAAGCCGATCCCAACATAGTTGGGAAAAAAGACTAACAAATATACATATTTGTAACTCTGGCTTTTTATAGATAGGACTCACAACCAAGAATAACTATATTATCTAACTCAGAAAACAATATTAGCTTCATATTCCGTCATAACTTTTTGTAGGACTTACTTTTACTGTCACCAAGTATATTATTACACTCAGTCTTTCTTCGAGATAAAACAGTTCCACAGTCTGGAATTAGATCTATTTTCTGTGATGTATTAACTAAGTAAACTCTTGAGACTTTGTTTGTAGACAATGTCCAAGTTCGGAAAATCCTTAGTACTGTTTCTTAGAGACATATCCCCAAACATGTTTCAGGTTTAAGTGGTTTAGACTGTACATAGTTCACAAGTTTCTGTAAAGGAGTTACATTTGAACTAAAACTCGGATTTGGAACTACATACAGGGGCCCGATTCTTCTAATTTTACTTAAGCAACATACGATTCACATTCGACTGCGATCCAATCCCGACTCGATTACGATTGAAGCGTATGTGGCATTCCGCTATTTTTTCTTTGAAATAAACGTTTTTATCCTTTTCTGTCATTCAATAATGAATCATTTTGTCTGCAAATGATTTACGATTGCAATATGATTGTAGAGCAAACTACCGTATAGACCAAAATCACCAAAATAGCAGACCAATCGCAAACCAATCGAATGTCGTTGGAATACGATTGGTCTTATATTAGTAGCAGAATGCCCGATATGGTTAAAACTGCTATTGCGATCATATTGCGATTCGATTTCTATTCAATTTTGACATTATTAACTTAGGAGAATCGGGCCCCTGGTTGTATGTTTAGAATGGAACTTCTATATATTAATAGACATGAGTGTAGTTAGATAGCAGGTATGATGTATTTTTGTTTCTAATGTAATGAAATATGAGAGAGTAGTTATTTTAATTTTATGAGTATAATTTTTATTGTTTTTTTTTTTAATTTTTTGAGGAAATTTCTTGAAATTAGGAAACTGTTCCATCGATTCTACCTATAGATGTCTTATATAGGTGCCAGTTAGTACTAGTACGTGAATTATAAAGCGTTTTATAGGATAAACAAGTCGAACATGGCCGTACACGAATAAAATATAGGCTATGTTTATCGTGGGTATTACCTCCCAAAAGTAAAAGTTTTTTAAAATCGGTTAAGTAGTTTCGGAACCTTTTGAGTAGGTACAAACAAACATAATAATTGTTGTCTTCTTCTTTACGTACAATATAAAATGTATGCGGACCTTCGTGCATCGGTATTATGTGGTTAGATACTAATGCAATGCCATGTAATTGTTCAGCTGGGTATCCATTTGAGGCAGCCTCGGGCCGAGCGGCTGCTTCGACCCGAGGCAGATCTAGTGGAGACCGTGTCGCGAGTCGAGGCTTGCCATGACTTGAACCAAACGAGGCGGCCGCGCAGCGAGCCAAATCGTGTCGGTAAGTGGCCATGCTCAAAGACCCCTCAGTGTGAGGCGGGCGTTCAGTGGAGACGGACGTACGTGTGCTCGGCATGCGGCAAAAATCGAATTAATCCTAACTAATATTATAAATGTGAAAGTAACTCTGTCTGTCTGTCTTTCTGTCCGTCCGTCTGTCTGTCTTTCTGTCCGTCCGTCTGTCTGTCTGTCTGTCTTTTCTTCACGCCTAAACTACTGAACCGATTTGTGTGAAATTTGGTACAGACATAGTATGGAACTTGAGAAAGGATATAGGATAGTTTTTATTACAAAAATATAAAAATAATAAAATTTAATCCGGACATATAGCGCCATCTATTGGTCAAACCAAAAATCTGCCGGAAGTCACTATTCCACGCGAACGAAGTCGCGGGCAAAAGCTAGTTAAGTTATATGAAAACCACCGACATTTGTGGGATCCAACTTCACCGCATCATTATAATAAACAATTGAAAGAAGATTCTTTGAAAATAATAAGCAAGCTTATGTTGCTTCCTTTTGTAGTGACTAATTACTACTAATGCTGCAGCGACTTTACTTGCGTCAACCATGGTGGTTAATGAGGAATTGAGAAAATCGTGGCTCGGGTTGAGGCTTGCCGCTCGATACGATATTATGTGTGCTCAAGTGGAGACGCATGTACTTTCCGCAGCCCGCGGCACGCTCAGGTTGAGGCAGCTCGCCACGAGGCTGCGCAAATGGATACCCAGCTTTCTAAGTATAAAATAAAATGTCAATGTCAATAAGAACTCACCTGCAATATATGCTAATCATCACAATACAGGGCAAAATAAAAGATATACAGCTCGACACGACTGCATATGTCGGAGTCAAGACCAGCGCACAAGTGGGATATCTTGGCGGCTTCTGAGTAGCCAGGGCCTCTTCATCAGGCCTGTGGAGCCCTAGCGATATGGGTAGGAAGCTCACTAGGCCAGCTAGGAGCCAGATCATGGCGATGGTGACTACTGCCACCCGACGGGTCACCCAGCGCCCGTACCTAGGAAGAAAGGTAGTGTTAGTTCATTTGTTTTTTATAAGCGTAGTAGTGAAATAACAATCGCAGTTTAGAAAAAAATTCCGAAGCTGGTAGGACCCTTTTTTCATATTTTTATATTTTTGCTTATGTAATAAAATGTAGGGAGTATAAATAAATCACGCCCAAAAGTCTAGTCTACACAGATTTTCGGAAACGTTGGCTGTTCTCTCTAAGGAGATCAAAAATAAATGTTGCCTCAAAACTTTTTGAAAGTTTTCAAATCATACCTATATTTATTTCAAGCCTACAAAATTCTAATCTTAATTAAAAATTGTGAAGTACACAAAATTATTTAAGTGTTTAATATACAATTACTTAATAGGATCCATCAAAGGGGTTTCTTTTACAAATATTTTGCTACGACGCGACGTTAAAAGAGAATTTTGGAGCACTTTCAATTAATCGTTCCTTTAATAATGACGAGGAAATAAGATTTGTTTTTGCGATAACGACTTTCTGTTTGTAATATTAATAAAGGGTTCGTTTTTCATTACCATTTATCTGGTTCCAACCTTTTTAGAACACGAGAAAATGAATGCGAAGACAAAATGACATTACGTTTATAAAAACACGAAATTTTCAATCTCGGAATTCATATTTGATTTTAATGGGCTTTTATGTTGATGTTATAGCTCTTTATGTGTTGTTAATGGCATATAAAAACGATAAAGAGTAATATGTTACAACTAGCTGTTGCCCGCAACTTCGTCTGCGTGGGCAATATAGAATAGTCAAAATACTACTTATCCCGTAGGTGCATTCTTTCACGTGACAGTATAATTAGGATTAGCACTTAGCAGTCGCATAGATTCAATGATCAAGGTTGTGTTGTGGATGTGACCATTTATCTAAACAAAAGAAGTAAAGTTTGTGACGTTGTGAATATCTCTGGATCTAGTCAGCCAATTTGGAAAATTATTACGTATAGTGCGTAAGTAATTTTCACAGGAAACAGCTATAATCTATGTCTATATGCTTTGAGTCTGACAAAGCTGTCATTTGTACATTTTCTGCAGCTGCTGTGACTAATCAGAAGCCAGAAAGTCTGTCAGTCTTACCATGGATAATGTCTTGTAATGTGGATTTGACTGGATTGAAGAGAACAGATAGGTAGTCGCTCCAAGCAAAACATTAGTACTCGAACAGATTCGGCGACTGGAAGCCAACACCAACATAGTTGGGGAATAGCTGGATGGATGATGAAATGAGTCATCATCATCAGCAGGCGCATAGGGTAGGATAGTTTCACTTACTCACTATGGTAAGGCTGACCCCAAATTAGGCGTGCGCGATCCTCGGGCGTGTGAGTAGCGCGGGCGTCGCGAGCGCGCTGCGTGAACATCGCGTTTTGCTGCCCTGCGGCATGTGTGAAGAGTGCAAGCGACGCGCTCACGGCGAGCACGCGGCGCTCGAGTTGCGTTCTTACCCCTTCGCCCGCTATCCCCACCGCCCGCTAAACGCCTTAGCAGTTACCTAAACGTCAAGGAGAGCGGCGCGTGCGCGCCGCGAGCGCGCTACAAATGCCGCAGGGCAGCAAAACGCGACGCTCACTCAACGCGCTCGCGACGCACGCGCGGCGCCCGCGCTACTCACACGCCCGAGGATCGCGCACGCCTAATGTGGTGGCCTAAGCCGGGACTCCACCGAAATGTTTGCATTAGTTCACGAATAGGCAAAATGTACGTATCTGAGAGAGTCCACTTCATGTGTTCGTACTTGAAACCTGCAGTTTTGCCAAGATTTTCAAAATGTACGCTCGCAATTTGTCATTTCTTGGTGGAGCCAGCAAATCAAAAGAAACATAAGTGTTGTAGGTATACTGTGCGTCACTACCGCACACTGCGAAAATTTCGCTCTTGCAGAGAACGTTTATATACCATATTTTGTGTCACACGTAAACAGGACGACAGTAAGTATCCACCGAAACACTTTCAAAGATCTGATGAACGAACAAATCAGACCTGACTTGGTCACCTGGGGCCAATCAGAGCTCTATGAAGCGATAATACGCTTTGGCTCCTACTGTTATTGTGGTTTCTGAAAATTTATTCACCTCATTCAACGATGAATGTAATTCTGATGGTACTATTAAGAACACTTGCTTAGCGCAGAAGCTGACGTTGGCAGGTCAACTCTTTTGACTTCTCGAATAGGATACCATTGGTTTTTGTGCAATGCACACCTGCAATGCATTCTGGATTAGGATAGGATATAGGTGGATAGGATTTGCAACAGAGAACAATTCTGTCTTTGTAATTGAATGATATCAAAAGTCGTGGTGGCCTAGTGGGCAAAGAACCAACCTCTCGAGTATGAGGGCGCGGGTTCGATTCCAGGTCAGGCAAGTACCAATGCAACTTTTCTAAGTTTGTATGTACTTTCTAAGTATATCTTAGGCACCAATGACTGTGTTTCGGATAGCACGTTAAACTGTAGGTCCCGGCTGTCATTTAACATCCTTGGCAGTCGTCACGGGTAGTCAGAAGCCAGCTAGTCTGACACCAGTCTAACCAAGGGGTATTGGGTTGCCCGGGTAACTGGGTTGAGGAGGTCAGATAGGCAGTCGCTTCTTGTAAAGCACTGGTACTCAGCTGAATCCGGTTAGACTGGAAGCCGACCCCAACATAGTTTGGGAAAAAGGCTCGGAGGATGATGATGATATCAAACGTAGTTTTATATAAAAGGTTTTTTTTTAGACTTGGCTCGGGTCTAACTGAGACTGTTCGTAATCGTGAACAGTGTATTAATTGCGATCGGAAGTTGAAAGTAAGCATGTCTCTGGTATGCGACGCGTATTTTGTACGTTTTCAGACGCGATAAGGCAGCTCCCATTTCTTATCTGCACTTTGTATCTGGGCTGGTTTTTAAAGCTACAGAAGCCTACATTATCTCACGCTTAGCAGCGCTTGCGAGAGATAGATCCTGATTTCTTCTAGGATTAAGTTTTCATATTTTGCATCAGAAAAAATAATACTACTCACTCAAAGTAATTTGTTTAAGGCCACCACATTAGTGGAAGATAAGCTAAACTATGTTTATGAAAAAATCCTGATATGAACTCCATCTGTAACTTTAAATTATAATTAATTGTTATACTAAAGTCATCATTTTTGACATAATGTTCAAAAAATAATTTAGATGGCACCGTTTTAAATTTGCCTGAGATCTATTAATTTTCCTTTCATCAAGGTATTAATTATAGTTGGATTTTGATGTGGCACGGCAAACTGACAAACACTATTGAAATGTCTATCGAAAAATTACACTACGTGTTAAAATATGGTGAATTACGGAAAATACACAACTCCATCTATTGAAATAATAGTATATAAAGAATGTAAATGGTAATTCATTGTTATTCAGGGGATCTTCACACTGCCCCGCATCACGCTGCATCTTGCGTGTCGACGCACCTACGCGCGTTCCTGCGGGAGTGCAGATCTGCATCATCGTGCGGGTTTTTCGCGCACTCACGCGCGTAGTTGCGTTTTGTTAATTCACGCACGGCGGCTCTCATCGAGTTCCATTTTCAAACATACACGTCACGCCCATTCAAAATCACGCGCGTCACTGCGG
The DNA here is from genome assembly GCA_963856015.1 of Helicoverpa assulta. Lineage (NCBI taxonomy): Eukaryota > Metazoa > Arthropoda > Insecta > Lepidoptera > Noctuidae > Helicoverpa > Helicoverpa assulta. The sequence continues at coordinate 6,220,636 of CAWLCW010000002.1, read as the reverse complement.
GATTCAGTGTGCCATACCTTGCGTCTCGCCCCGCACCTACGCGCGGGGGTGCGTTTTTCTCCGCATGTATGTGCGTGATCCGCATGAACGCGCGTGGATGCATTTTCAGTGTGTTGGACTATGCGTGTTTTCCATACAAACGGAGATATTTCCATACAACGGAAAAAAACGCATCCACGCACTACGCTGCATCATGCGGGGCAGTGTGATAATCGCCTTACCACCTCGCTTCTTGATGTATTTTATTTACCACAGATGGAGCTACTTTAACCTGTACTGTTTTGTCAAACAGGTTGCGTGTCGTAATATTTTACATCTTGAATTCACTAAATTAATCATATCTTTTGATAGAGTGAACCGATTTCGATGAAACAAAGCCTAAGTAATACCCCAAGTTACGTAGAACTTTTGTATATAAGCATTGTCTGCATTAAATTCGTAGATTTTACGTGAATCCCGAACAAACAATCACTTTCTACAGATTTATTATATGTATAGATAGATGATATTGCTTGTCAAGTGAAGATATTTTGTGGCAAGTAACAGAGCACGTAACTAAAGTTAGGAGGGTTTTGTCTTAGCATTTTATAAAGATTCAAACCTTTCTTTTTTACCTAATACGTAAATGGTTGAACTGTCATGTCATGCCATGGTCACATATTCACGTCGGAACATTTCCTTTTTAGATATACCGGGTGTGTCGTTCACAATCACATTAAATGAAATGCATTAATATACTGGTTAATGTATGTCGATTAACACATAGAAAAAAGAAAAATACGTAAAAATAAAAAAATGAATTTTTCAAACAAAGTAAATATACTTAATAAAAATGTGCGAAAATTAGAACACCATATAAAAGTCAGTTATTAAAAACAACTGAAATTCTCGCTTGAAAACTGACAGCTGTCAACTGATCAAAACATTCGATACTCCTAACTTTGTCTCTGCTTTACACATGATGTTGTAAATTATAAAAACGAAGAATGACTCCTGTGGTTAAACCACAGAATGGATTAGGCTATTGTTTTTACAATTCGCCATAGAATATAATAAAGTATATGCGATAGAATTTAATGTGATTGTGAACGACACACCCTGTAGATGCTATTTATATAAGTACTAAAATCTTTAATTCCGAATTTGCAAATAGAACATCTTAACTAATTCAAGCATAAATACCTACGCAAAATAAATATGTATACCCCCTTTTTGTTTCACCTTTTATAATAAAAGAATGTGCTATGTAAGAACTCTTTTCTCCAAAACTAAAACAATTTCGTGCTCTACACCAAAAATTCCTACAATTCTTGAGACAATATTTGAATTGTGAACGCATGTACACACATGAAACAAAAGAATTTATATTATAGCCTCGTTTGTAAGCACACAATTTTCAATCTTATATTCTTTTAATAAAGTACGAAGTTGCTTGTAACATAACTTTGTTGAAAATTACAAAACAGCCGTTGTAAGCTTCGGAAAACCGAAGTTGACGTCTGAGAAATGACAAAAGGACTTATGTCACGGAATATAATAATGTAGAATACTTTCTGTATCACTTTTGCCTTGTTTGAAGTTATTGAATAAGTATTATTAAGCTCAGAGGAAAATTATTACAGTTTCATAAGAAAGTGCGTGACTTAGGTATATATTTTCTCGAGTATAATACACTCAAGCATGTGCTTTATAAATTGCCTTAACTTTTTTTCTGAGGACGTGCTTTTTAACTATCGGTATTTACCTAAAAAAGGTTCGTTCTCAATTACCTACTAATTTGTCAGTAGGTAAATAACAATTTCTTACTTGTAATTTAGACGTCTAATATACATTTCAAAGGAAATTGTTTTCAGTAAAATTGAGCCTAGTAGTAGGCCGTTTAGTTATGCATGAAAACGCTTAAGCCTGCGTTTACTTTGTTACAAATGAAAGATGTTGAGTTGCTAGTAAAGTAAGTACATATTATGGAGCTTATCTTTCAAAATGCTGTTTCAAAAGGCTAGGGTTCAGCCCTGTAGGGAAAGAAAGTTTTGAATATAAGCGTAACTTATATTATGAATATGAATTTGCTTTGAAGATGGATATTGGAACGGATTAAAATTAAGAGACGATACATAAGATTATGGTAGGTGCGGAAAATCCTTTCCTTATTGTTCCGTTGTTCTCAAGAGTGATCACCGTACATGGGGTCCCGAGTTCGACTCGTAGATTGGGCCGAAATAGCTTTGTGGGTTTCAGAAACTTTTACAAAGCAACCCGGAGTCTGAATGTGTGCGGTGTTATATCCCTTTGGTTATAATTCTACGTCAGTGATTGTTAGACGGATGTTAAGTTATTGCTTGTTAGGTGAATAAATCTGTAGCTCGCTCGATAAGGTTATAAGTTTAAAAAAATCTACCAAACAGTATCATATGTATGTTTAGGGGTAAAGGACCAAAAAAACTAAGCTGTATTAGGTTAAGAGTATTTTTCTGACCACGATAAAAAAAACCTCATAAAACCATCCCACAGTTAACACAAACTTATTGGTCATCGATAAAACTATACGAGCATTGATTATTAGCAGATTTCATAGGTCTTATTGACCTCAAATCAATTTACCACCATAGCAGGTTCACATCAGTAACTGCCGGTCCGTTTAACATTTAATGTGGGGGCAGTTTTATGTATCGTAAAGTAATTAGCGGTTTTTATTAGTTTGGGGAAGAAATGTGCTGTTTTTTTTTGTGTTAGGTGTTCTGATGATTGTGTTTTGTTTTATTTGCAGGTAAAATTTGGTAAACTTAATGTCAGTTTGCAACTAACTTTTGAGCATAGATATGAACCTAATAAAAGTCTTTATATGCATTTTTTTTTCTAAAAACAGCTAAACCACTGGCATTAAATATTGCTTTAAAGTTGGCGACTTGAAAGTAAAGCTTTGAAGCGATAGGCTTTTTTTAACGTAACCTAAAAAAACTGCTATGTATTTTTAGCCTACCATTACCTTTGTGTTTCCTCGTATTATTCCAAATTAAGTTCAACGCTCTTCACAGACCTCCTCAACTCCTCAATTACCTAACAGAATCCAATGAACTTGTCATCTAATGCGATAGGTCTCACCTCAAAGGGTCTTTGATGTGTATGTATCTGTCAAGCGATATGGCGCACAGATTCAGTATGGAGGCCGTGGAACACATGACGTCACAGGCCACCCACGTGTCGCAGAATTGCTCGCCGAATACCCAGTACCTGGGGAAAAGAGGATATAAAGAATTTGAAATTTGAAAATGGAATATTAAGAATTTGAGACATTGAAGTACCCATAAACGCCCGTTTTTCCTAAAGCCACTGTTTAGTTTGAAATTAGAACGTAAAATGCATTGAAAACAATTGAGTTAAGAAAACTGACTTTTATGGTGACGGTAACCTTAATTTGATGATTCATAGAAAAGAGTTGTTTAAAAATAACAGGGCTACCCAGCCATGTCAAAACTTTTTGTAGGATAGATAGTCGGACGGATTTTTTGTAGGACATTCTGACTGCAATTTTGGACCGATTTTTTGTAGGACGTATGTGTTGACTATTGTTATCGGTGTGGTCTATGTTTCTGCTACAAAAAATCGGTTAAGTACCGATTTATCGGACAAGGGTAGGTTAGCTTTGAGAATTCATCGACAATATATCAACGTCTGTTTTAGTCGTAAAAACACTGTTTAGTTCGTTTCATGAAACCTGACGTTTATATTGTCGACGGACTTGCTCCTTAATGTCTTCCCAAAAACCTAGGCCTGATTCTAAGAAGTAGTTACGACTTCTATTGAAATGAATGGCTATTTTCGGATAACATAAATGAGGACATTCTTTTCGAATGCCACTTAATTAGGACACAGCGCTGACATAAAAAGGTCTAGATTAGAAATCTTCAGAAATGAGCAACACCTTTTAATTTTTTTATTTTAACTATTTGGTAAATGTCAAAAAAATATATAAAGTGAGCTTTGTGTGTCAAACAACTTAATTAGTTTAAAATTTATTATTTATTAATTTATCCCACGAAACCGGGCGAGCCATACTTGTATGTATATTGGTTAATGTATATTGTCTTCTGTCTTCGAAAGCGTAAGCTCAGAAGCGCCCAGCAATGATCAATATGCCTCGTCATATAAAGTCAATGTGCAAACATAAGTAGGGCTACTCGTATACTAGTTTAAAAAAGTTCTATCAAGAACTCACCCAAGCAGGTCATTAACCCCAGCGAAGGTCATAACAGCAGCAGCTACCAGCATATCAGCTATCGCCAGCGATGCGAGAAACAAGTTGCCTATACGTCGCAACCCTCGGTCCGTGTAGATGGCGATGCAGACCAGGATGTTGCCAGCTACGCTCAGGAATATTAGCAGCGAGAGGAATATGCCTGGGGACAAGAATAAATAATATAGAAAAAACAAGATAAAAAGATATATATTGAAACACAAGATAACATTGCTGAGCTGATGGCTAATCTTCAGGATTGGAGAGCAACCAGAAAAAGAAGAGGAACTTTTTGGTGCATAAGAAGTAGTCAATATTCTATAGATTGATTGGTCTGGTTTACATTTTTGATAAATCATTTTTTAAACCTCAGTGTTTTCGAAAAATAATAACAGAAAATATAATATCTTGGCCTTGAACCCTGAATGGTAGAGAAGAATGAAAACTGTCAGGAATATCATGGTATCGCGAGGAAGTTTAATATTATATTTATAACTAGCTTCTGCCAGCGGTTTTCACCCGCATCCCGTGGGAACCTCGGCACGGACCCGGATAAAAAGTAACCTATAGCCTTCCTCGATAAATGGGCTATCTAACACTGAAAGAATTTTTCAAATCAGACCAGTAGTTCCTGAGATTAGCGCGTTCAAACAAACAAACAAACAAACTCTTTAGCTTTATATAATAAATAATAAATATAGATAGATAGATAGATTAGTATTAGTATTAGTATAGATGACAAACCCAAGGTCTCTACCAGGTACATACGTACTGTGCGAATTTTTGTTGTGTGACCACTATTATTTCTAAATTGACCAGACATTCCTATTTGCACGAGACTGCCAAGAAGGTTAGTACCCATTGTTAAAGGTAGGGACCACTATTGTTAGTGAAAACCTATTATAAGTCTACGGGTCAATTGACGAAGAATGGGTGACCATTATGTCAATCCTACGTGTTTCGGAAGGCACGTGAAACCATTTATCCTGGCCGCCATTTGTAATTCTTTGACAGTTGTTCAATAACAGTCTTATAAAGTGTGCTAGGCAGTTACTGAAACAAATGAAGTACGTATCCTACTTATCCTACTTCCTACTTTATGTATATTATAAATGTGAAAGTTTGTGAGAATGTATGGATGTATGTTTGTTATTCAATCACGCGAAAACGGCTGGACCGATTTGATTGAAATTCGGTATGTAGATAGGTGATACTCTGGATTAACACATAGGCTACTTTTTATCAACACACCACGCGGGCGAAGCCGCTGGCGGAAGCTAGTATTTTCATAAATTAAAGCTTCTGCCAGCAGTTTCACCCGCATCACGTGGGAATTATTTCGGGTATCCTGATAAGAATTAAAAATGTCTTCCTGAATATTATGGGCTATCTAACACTGTAATAATATTTCAAATCGGTTAAGAAGTTCCAGAGATTAGCGCGATCAAGAGAATCAAAGAAACAAAGTCTTCAACTTTTTATTAATATTAGTGTGGAACGACAGATACTTTACTGTTTTAATGTGGTAATTTTCTTAACAACTTTCTTATCAAATTTAGGTACACGAACAAAACAAGCTTTTTCGTAATACAGTAGGTAAGTACTCGTATTGTCTTAATCAATCTCAGGAAGAACCTTCTTTGACTTGTTGAAGAACTTGTCAAAAGTTTCTCAAAACTTCATCAAATGTAAGAACAGTAACATCTGTGAAAGGTATCTCAAAAGTTCACTACTACGAAATTTATTAAAAGAATTTAATTGCTTTAAATTCAATATCCAGGGACACGGGTACATTCGGAACTTGTACAATATTAAGTGAAATACATTTGGACCGTGTACAGTATTGGAGGCTAGCAATTTCCTGTGGGTTCTCTTCGGGTTAAGATTAATCATGGATAAAACTTAAAACTAAAAATGAACATTACTCTTCTTGCGTCGGGTGTTAAATGAGGCCCATCACTGCATACAGGATTTCAATTATTACAAATCAAATTTCTTTTCAACCATTAACTGTAAGAGCTGAACTGACATGAATACTTATACACATATCCATTCTCTTCCTTTGAACTAGAACCTTATACAAGCTGTTGATTTGCATCCGTGCCATATTCAAGGACGTCATTATGCTAATGATTCTCGACCCAAACCAACAAAAAAAATTGTTTCGTATTTTTTTTTTTCGGAATTCCGTCAATGTCATCTAGCCGTATTTAAACTTGGCGCATATGTTTCTGGCCTCAAAACCGTGCTGCGTCCTCACACAAACGCAAACACAAAGCATAGGCAACGATCATTCATAAATTTCATTCATAAAATTGGATTACTGAATTACTACGACATTACAATGACAAAAAAAGCAGTGCATATTAGCTATTTCCCGTCTACTGTAAGTCCAATCGATTATTTACGTATTTTATGTCCTCCTCCAGAAATATGGCACAAATGTAAATCAACACCTTGTATATCGATAACATTAATACTGATAGAATCGATACCTAGTTGTCTGATATTAATCGGGTATTACAACGCCTCTCGACAATATGGTGCTTCATAATCGCTATCGAAATCTGTTGGAGACACGGTAGGTGTTTATACAAGTTCAAGTGTCATAAATACACTGTCTTGGAGTATTATGTAACCAGAATTTTGTGTTGAAAAGTTATTACCTTGTTACTACCTAATTTGTACCTCATTTTAATTATATAGTCATACAACTATAAGCTGACATATTGATAGAATCGATACCTAGTTGTCTGATATTAATCGGGTAGTACAACGCCTCTCGACAATATGGTGTTTCATAATCGCTATCGGAATCTGTCGGAGACACGGTAGGTGTTATGCAAGTTCAAGTGTCATAAATACACTGTCTTGCAATATTATGTAGCTAGACTTTTGTATTGAGAAGCTATTACCTTGTTAGTACCAAATTTGTATCTCATTTTAATTATATCGACAGTAAATATTTCATTAATGACATTTCAATGTTCTTCTTCTTATTGAGTGAACTGTAGGTTTAATCACCTAACAAGCTCTAGTGTCAGAATTTTCTTAAATTACAATTCCACGTCAGAGACATTTCAAAAGTGTTCATAAAAAATCTTCTCTTATTCTCTCTTCTTTTTCTATCAAATAGTAACTAAGAATACGGTTTTTGAATTCGCGCTTTTTCCAAGAAAAAAAAAAACAACTCGTCTGTGGTTTGATACATTTAATTAACGTCGTCTGTTTGTCGAGTTTTAATCTTTACAGACGATCTTTTTCTTTCCATTTCAGTAAAATATATCTTTCGATAAGAAGAAAAGAGGTTGAAAATGCGCAAAAATTTGGTCATTGGTTGAATATTTTATGATAAGTGTTTTTTTTAAAATAAAACTAAGGTTATCTGGAAGAAGTCGCAAAGCGGTAAGACCGCCAATTATGTCACCTACTTTAATAGGGTTGTTTCCTAGTATTCATTTAGTTAAAAATAAATTAATGCACCGAAAGTTCACAAAACTAGAAACACGATAAGCTATATCATATTATTTATAACTGACCATATAATTTTTAATTAATTTATGAAATTTAAATTTATAGCCTATGACGTCACGCCATTAAAAACGACGAGTAGAGACCGATGTCGTCATTCTTTCTACATCTATATTTGACAATGACAAGTATTTGACAGTGACAGATATATAACCCGAAATAACCTCAGAATTAATGATTTGTTTACTTGCTTCTGTGAAGTTCTGTGTGTTAATTGCATTTAAGTGATATAACTGATAAAGAATTATGGAGAAACGATTTATGAAAGCTGATAGTTCCAATCTGCCAAGAGTAAACTCTTTTATGGTCGCTCAATTCTTTGCCAATAACACAGATTTTTATTCAGCGGAACGTGGATGAACAGTTTATTTGCAGCACTAATGGTCGTATTTCCACAGCCTCGCACAACACAAACCTTGTAGGTATTCATTTTATTTAAGTTTTTTGAAACAGCATCAAATCTTTCGAACGCTGACACAAACAACCTCAATATAAATAAACACAAACTTTACGTTTCTTTGCACCGTTTCATTTTACCGCGTACACAGCTCAAAACATTTAAGGTATTTTATTTTTGTGCTAAATGTATAAAAATAATTTATGTGTATAAAATATTATAGTTTTTGTAGCTATTTTATAAAAATACATTATTAAAATTAAGAAATCCATTAGTTGGTATGTTAGTTTTTTCTCGTTAGATGTGCTTTAAAATGTAAAGGAATGAACAGACAACAATGACGTCACAGTCACGTGATCTAGCGTTTTCTGAGCAATATTTTTAGAGAAATAGAAAAAAATGTAATACATAAAAAATAAAAAGATTTGAGACGAAAAATGAAAGAGAGGGTGATCTTAAAATTATTTAGAAGCTATCTAAATAGATTTCCGAAAATTGGAAACAACCCTATTAGGTCTATGATCAAAAATATATCTGCCGAACTGCAGGATTGTTCGAAACCATTACCGCGATGCTACTACGTAAAGGGCTTAAGAAGGAACATTGTGGGCATCATTAAATGATTTCCGATAAGAAAAAAACAAAAATGTATTAATTGGTGCACCTAATAAAGTACATCTATGTACCATTTTCTCTTTATTCTAATTCCATCTTTTTTATTCAGCAGCAAAAGCGATTGCATTTCACAGCCCCACTTAGGTAGATGGTGTGATACAAACGTACCTGCAGTTTGTTAGTTTGAGGAAATTGAACGCTTAGCACCGAACGAGGCGCGAAATAGCCTGGAAGCATTTGCTCGCTCGAATAGATAGCAGTATATGTTATGTCATTTCCTTAATTTTCGAGAGGTGAGTATGAAAAATAGGGTTGGTATTTTTTTGTGCATGGGTTTTAGAAGGTGTGAAAGGCATGCTACTGCCTTACATATAAATGTGTAAAAATGGAGAGAGGCAGAGATAGACTGAGGAAAAGATCGATTGATTGCCTGAAGGAGGACATGAAGCAGAAGGGATTGCATGTTAGTATGACGACAGACAGAGAGAAATGGAAGAAAAAAAATTTATTGCCCTGACCTCAAAATAAAATTGGGAACTGAACAGGAAGACGAATGGAGTATAAGGTTATGTCAGAAAAGGATTGCTTTTATACAATGAACCTTATAATTAATTCACTAAATCTTTTTCTTTTATTCTTATTTTTAAGATAAACAAAGGATTTACTGCTATTCTATAGATTTAACATACACATGTATGCTACAACACTGCTCGGTTTATTATATCATGATATGCTCCAAATGGGTGTATCTTTAGTATCATATAAAAGGGTTTGCGTAAAGCCTAGCACACACAGATTCCATCAAAGTATCGAAAAAAGTATCGATAAAATTGGCTTTACATATATTACTCTATATCGGCAATATTTTCCTAATATCCTTTTTAGAAAACATAGCTGGTAAACGCAACATCTTGTTACATGATTTATATCATAAGATACAAGACTACCGATCCCAAAAACTCAGCAACAAATAGTGATCTATCATGTTTTAGGAAATAATCTCATGGATAAACGTTCATAAATTGTGTAACATCCCTAGAGTTTCCCCACTTCCACAATATCCTAGATATGATAAGCGAACGGCAAACTACGTTTAACCCGAGCCTCGATATGGAAATACGATTTCTATGTGGGAAGTGCTCTCGATGTGAAATCCTTAAGCTATGATAGAGGTTCGACGACTTATAATGTTTGTTTAGAACATGGGGTCCAAGTTCTCCTAGTCTAAACTAATATTGTTATAAAGAGGAAAAAATTAAAGGCTTCCAAACCACTGAACCGATTTCAAAAATTTCTTTACTGTTGGAAAACTACAGTCCTAGGGTGATTGGCATATTTTATTCGGCTGCAGGAAGATGTTTCGCGCAGGAAACAGTGAGTTAAGGATATAGCGAGAAAACTAGCCCAATACTTAGCGTGACCAAAGAATTGGTTTATTCTCTGGACAAATAATTAGCATTGTCATACAAAGCAAAGCAGCCAGTCCTGAGCACTGGACACAGCGATATAAATCTTTCTCGAGGTTCAACAAAGAATATATAAAAGGATTATGTAATTGTAATGAACGTGTAAAATCTGCTAGAATTTCTGTTCAGTGATCCGTATTAAATCTCACTGAGTACTTATTCGAGAAAAAAATATCGTCACGTTCTTGTTATTTTTTACAAATCCTTAGCTAGCGTAGAAATATGTATGCTATTTTTTTAAGAAGTCAAAGTAAAACATTGAAAGTTAAGGATTTGCCAATTCTTGGGCCACTACACACTTCACACATTTGCCGCAAAAAATAATAATACACGTCCCGTTGAATATGATCTCATAGAAATATATTATTCAGGCGTTCACTCGGGGAGGGATAAGTTAAGCAGTGGGCGGCAAAGGGCTGATATTATGATCATGTTGATGATGATGATAATGCACTCTTAAGTATCTACATACGAAATGGTGGCATGAGATCTTTTTATATCTAGACTAGTAGATGTAAGCTTCTATGTAGTAAAACAAATTGAACACAAAAAACACCAGTATCATCAAAAAATCTTGATCCCATAAAACAATTAATAACAGGCCAACATTACTAACCGACAAGCAATATGGAGAGCAACGTGACAGCATCCGGGTCATCCACATCGTCATATTCCACCGTCGTCTCGTTGAACTGAAGCGCCACCTACGACAACACATCTATTATTCATATGGCAACACTCATATCGCGGGAAATGATTATTGAGCTGGCAACATTCTTTAGGCGGTTGGAGTAATTGATGGATGTTTGGCTAATGAAATTGAATTCTTGGATGTATTTTTAGTGTCTTAGTATGTGGGAGCGTGTGTCCTGTAGAAGCTAGGCCATTGACCCTTTCATTGCGAATTTAGGAATTTACTAAGAAATTGACAAGAGCTTAATTAGAGGATTGCCACAATTAAAGAAATCAGTCGATCATCAAAATCAAAAGTAACGTATGTAACAACATTTTTGTTTAGCAACGGTTATTATGGAAAACTAAGGACCGATTTTTCAATCTATTTTCCATAAAAAAGCTGTCAAATATATTCTACAGATAAAAGTTATAACGCGATCGGAAATTCAGCCCTAAGGATAATTAAATGACAGACATGGATAAGACCCTCGATATTTTATAAAAACTGAACCTAGAAATATATGGTAAGATAGGTATACATTATAGTACTAAAACTTTACTTCATACACTTTCAATGTTAAAGTTCTATCATTATTACGCAAAAGTAGAAATTGCCAATTAAAAACTATGAGGAATAAATCTGACAAAACAACGGGAACACTCCTTTTGAATGCTTTATTTTCACTGCGAATAAACCAGTGCTAATTAGTTTATGCAGCGTTTTTTTGCAAGCCAGTGTAATTACTACTGAATTCCTGCAACGGGAGCTAGTATGAATATAAGCGCTTTATAATAAAGAAGATTAAATGAATGAAAACCGCTCTGAGTAAGTAGTTTTTGATTTACATTTTTGTCCCACTATTCATCATCCTCCTTTTTCCCAACTATGTTGGGGTCGGCTTCCAGTCTAACCGGATGTAGCTGAGTACCAGTGCTTTACAAGGAGCGACTGCCCTATCTGACTTCCTCAACCCAGTTAGGTACCGGGCAACCCAATACCCCTTGGTTACACTGGTGTCAGATTTACTGGCTTCTGACTACCTATAACGACTGCCAAGGATGTTCAATCAGGCCCGCCGTAAGCGGGCGGGCAGCGCGTGCACAGCACGCGGGCGGCACGTCCTGGGGGGCGACAAATCTAGCGAGTTATCACGTAATATTTAAAAATACAATATCTTTTTACTAATGATTTGATTTCAATATTTCCAACACAGCAATAGCGCTAGGAATATTACTTACACTGCCGGTTTCAGTTAGGTACATCTGTTGAAAGGACATTTTCAAAATTAAAGATTCTTTAAAGCGATCTAAGATCGCTATTTAGGGGGCGGCAAAATTAAACCAAAATTAATTCCGCAAAATTTCTAGTATAAGTTTACCGGCCTTTATATCCTCCGTCCATGGTACTGAGAAATTGACCAGGAAAATTCTCCCTTCCACACTGGTCAATTGCGAGGTACCATGCCTGGCTGAGGCTGTAGAGGCTTGGAAAATCACCTGCCCGAATATTGATCTACCCGCCAATCCATCCTCTCAGAGACAGTGGGATGAGCCGCTCTGCAGAGCTATACGGAATAATCTGATTAATACGTCAATTTCTTCTGCAGAGCGAGCGCGCCTTCTGGCTGTGGGCGAATGGGAGTCGGGTTTATGGCTTCTGGCACTTCCGTCGTCAAACATAGGCACCTTGTTTGACGACACCACTTTCCGGCTAGCTATTTGCTTGCGATTGGGTGCTCCGTGCTGCTCTCCTCACCGCTGTCCATGTGGTGAAGCTGTCAGCAGCCTTGGACACCACGGCTTGTCATGTAGCCGCAGCGCCGGCCGTTTTGCACGGCATGCGAATATCAATGACATAATCCGTCGCGCTCTTGTTGCCGTCGGAGTTCCAGCCATATTAGAACCCAGTGGTCTGGCACGCGACGATGGCAAGAGACCAGACGGTATGTCGTTGTTCCCGTGGAAGATGGGTAGGTCTTTAGTATGGGACGCGACCTGTGTCGATACTCTTGCACCATCTCACCTTCCTAGCTCGGCGCGATGTGCTGGTTCCGCTGCTGCGGCTGCAGAGGACCTCAAACGGCGCAAATATAGTACCCTGGTGGGTAACTATACGTTTGAGCCATTTGGGGTTGAAACCCTCGGGCCGTGGGGTCCAAGTGCTCATCTCCTATATAAGGATATCGCTAAGCGACTTGCTGACACTTCAGGTGACCCAAGGGCTGGTTTTTATTTCGGCCAAAAAGTAAGCATTGCCATCCAACGTGGCAATGCTGCCAGCCTCTTGGGTACACTCCCGGTGGGCAGCGATGAGGAGGAGTTTTTTGATGCAATTTTTTAAAATAGTAAGTGTATATATTAGGTAATAAGTTAGTTGTATATATTTTGATTATTAAGATATTGTAAAAAGTTATTTGTAAATTAAATTTCAGAAAAAAGCCGCCCTACCTTTGGTCGTCTCCTATTAATTTTGACTGTTTCACCCTTTGCATCCCCAAAAAAATTCGCGCTCGCTGCGCTCGCGGCTCCATGTCAAATAGCGCATTTTATCTTTGTTTAATTGTTGAGGCATTCAATTCCGAAAAAACATTTTTCGCGCACGTATATTATGGCTTTTTATGATATGTTTACTTCATGAAAACTTTAAGGAAAAAATCGCGCTCGCTTCGCTCGCGGCTTTTGCACTTCGCTTCTGTGCATATCTTAGTTTTTGACTTTGCTTTGTTAATTTACAGTGGTTTTTATTTGTTTTGTGTCCTCAGACTAAAAAATTTTCGCGCTCGCTCCGCTCGCGCTTCCTTACATATGGAATGTGTCCTATAAGTTGACTTTTCAACGGGAAACCCACCAAATAACATATTTTACTGACTTTAAACATTGTTATATATATTTAAGTGCGTTAGTTTAAGTTAATCACAATCTTTCAATGCATAGGGGCCACTTGGGTAATGATTGCACTGCATTGATGCCCTAAGCAATTGCTTAGTTTGATTATGAGCTAACCCACGACTGCTTAGGTTACTCTGAGCATTTCAAGTAAATAAAAAGTTATGTGTAATGTATGTTATGTATTGCAATAGTTATTTATCCAAAAGTAGGTGGGTTTTCTGCAATCAGAGCGGTGCATGTACATATTTTTTTCTATTGGACAAGTAAGATGGATATGAATCGCGGACCCCTGGATCACCCCCCCTTATATATTTTTTGACAAAACGTATGTAGTCGTAGGGCGGCATAATCAGTTTTGCACGCGGGCGAACAAACAGCTAGCGGCGGGCCTGTGTTCAATCCCACTATTCGTTGATCCTTTTAAATAAATGAAAGTGAGTTTATTCCTTGTGTAATATTTTGAAAGGGCCGAATCGCTGCTAATGAATTTTGATAGGGATATAGGGGATCCTGGAGACAGTTATAGACATATTTAAAACTAGATTCATATAGTACTTCCACAACAACATGTGTTCCACGGGAAATTGCTAGAGAGATAAATTATCTCCATAAAAAATATTTTCTTTCTTTTTAATTTAAAGATAATTTCAGTTCAGGAAAATTTAATGACAACCGTAATGAAAATGCTTTATCTTTTCCCGTGAAACCAATGCATTAATTCTTTCATTCCATATTCCGTATGTATTTAATATAATTAATTGATTACTCCAATATTGCTGCGGTAAGATGACATACCTAATTATAATTACGTTAATTTAATCATGTGATAATTTTTCTTGTCTTTTTTTAAATAATAAACACACTACATATCACTTTAAAGATAAGCAACCGATGTCAATGCATCTATTCAAGCGACACACACGTGGATCGGAATACCGCCTAAGGGTTAGTGCTAAATCTATAAACAATTTTGTTTGAATCATTTGAGCAGTTTTATTTTAGAATATAATGTTTTGTGTTACGTTAGTTTATATTACATTTTACATTTTAATACAGACTAGCTTCTGCCAGCGGTTTCACCCGCATCCCGTGGGAACTACTTCCCGTACCGGGAATAAAAATTAGCCTATAGCCTTTCTCGATAAATGGGCTATCTAACACTGAAAGAAATTTTCAAATCGGACCAGTAGTTCCTGAGATTAGCGCGTTCAAACAAACAAACAAACAAACTCTTCAGCTTTATAATATTAGTATAGATTCATTCCAAATCTACACAAACTTATTTGGTGTAACGGAATTATGAGATAACCCCACCCGCTGTAGCGGCAGTGACATTTTTACTAATCCATTTTTGTTCCTTATGGCGCCCTTTATGTACCAGAGCCGCGGTAACTCTTTCGAACAAACCCGCAGTCCCAGCGGGCTTCGGCCGTAAGGGGGCGGAAAATGGACATTAATTTCCAACTTTGTTGACCCCAAAATAATCATTAATTACCTGCCAAATATAATACCAAACCTATTCCTTAGATATTGCAATAGGTATTAACATGCGAACGTAATATCAAATGTGATTAAAGTTTGATAACTTTAGTTTAGTTTGATCATTCCAGTTAGGTAACTTGTAACTGGATTAAGCTAAAGACTCCATATTGGTATCGGCTATACAAAATGAACTGTATATTTGTTTGTCTGTTGTAATATTATTTTGAAAGGATAATAAGTTTATAGTCTAAGTTACTTTGTTATGGTATTTAGAATTAATTAAGAAGTAGTTGTGTTATTGTGAAATGGTTTTATATAGCTGTTGTTGGTTTTGTGTTTGTTTTATCAGATCTGTATTCCAATGTTTTACCTAAAAAGGGCAATTATGTATTATACAAATATTTATTATACCGTTAGGTGGAAATACACCTACACTAATGCGAATATGGTATTTTGGTAGTTCTATATCGCCCACGTCGCTGACAGGGTTATTTTTACAACAAGATATATCATATTTAATCAAATATGTTGATTACGGCTGAATACTGAAGAGCCACTAATTACCAACCACAATTAAGACACCCTGCTAATAATAATGTAATTGCTGCTTGCTGCAATAGACTCGAAGTCAGTACCTAACTGGCAGGTAAATATTCTTTAGCCAAAAAAGAACCACTATATGATGTATGGTGAGATGGTTACGTGATTTCACGTGGTACACTTACATTAGTAGGTAAAACAGAGGCGAACTCCATTTTATAGAAGTTGGCTCCGATGTTGGTTCATCCTCAGGTCTTGGTGTCGACCTTCATAAGGAAGCTGTCCAGTTGACTGCGTTCCCACCGAGCCTCGTGAACTGTAGCCATTGTGGGCTGGTCTCACATATCTGGAAGAAAAGAAGGTGATGGTTAAATTGTGACGTCATTGAAATGTCTTGAGTTGATTTTGATTTGGCTGTCATTGAACATCTTCGGCAGTCGTTACGGATAGTCAGAAGCCAGTAAGTCTGACAACCAGTCTTACCAGAGGAGTTTGGGTTGCCCGGGTAACTGGGTTGAGGAGGTCAGATAGTCTGTCGCTCCTTGTAAGACACAGTTACTCAGCTGCATCCGGTTAGACTGGAAGCCGACTCCAACATAGTTGGGAAAAGGCTCGGAAGATGATGAAAATGATGATTTGATTTAGAAACCGTGGCTTTTTTGGTAGTTATAGACCCTTTTTATTCAAAAATATTTAAAATTGGCTGAAGTAGCATGCCTGTTATAGGATAATTTTCCTGAAAACGCGAGCAAAAGCGTTAGATATACAGTACTATACGATACACATATGTACGACGTATATATTAGTCATGAATAGATCATACTACAATTATTCCTTAATCCTAATTATATCATCGGACAATTTTCATAAGAATGAAGCGAAACCGTTAGAAGCAGGTACTAAGTAAAGAATACACAACAGTATAATATTTCAAGTGCTAGATAAAGTCCACAAAAAATGTTGTACCGTGTAAGCTCTTACAAATAATATTATGTGACCCGAACAAGCTCTCCTATATGTAACCCTTAAGCTCACGATGTAAAAATGGTTCTCTACGAGTTTCCGAACGAAAGAGGACGGATGTTTCAGTGTAATTGTATTTATATTATTTTGGGAACAAACCTTTTTTTTTTGTAAACTAGACACAGTACACTAAGCCTAAGCTAAAACTAGGTCTTGCTCGGTTTTATAACGAAAAAATTGAGTTATTATAAATCTTTATTCAGAACGTAAAATAAAAAAATAGATACGTTATGAAGACTTTCCCTCTACATTTAGTTATTTATTTCAGTTATTACAAGTCTGACAAATACTCTTTGTAAGCTTTTACGTTCGTCAATACACCGTAACTATATTCTGAGAATCTCCACAAAGCGAGAAAACGAACGGGTTTTTTCAAGGTATTATTTTCAAGATAAATCCAGGATAATTATAAAAGAAAATTTTCAAAAAAATATTTATGAAATTGGTTGACCAACATTTGTTCGTATATAATGGCAAAAACGAACCGTAGACCATTATTTAACTTTAAGTATTTTTATGAAAACACAGTTTTTTAATTGCGTTTACAAGTTCATTCAATAATAGCCACAGCCATCTTAACTGTAAAAAATAAAACTGTTAATTATTCCAAAATTTCACTGAATCGATATCACTCAGCATCGATAAAGTAGAACATGATCGGCACAACCCCACAAAATATCTCATGTTTTCCAAAACATCCAATAATTCATATTTACGTCGACAGGTGCGTGTCAAAGCCTTTCACATCCCTATAGGTTCGGCAATTCCTTTGATTGAAATTTCATATGATTACTTTCATACCACGGGTTCCATTTGCCGTCGAAGTAATGGCTTCGAGTCTTCCTGCCTATATTAATATTGTCTACAGTAATAAGTACGTTGATTTGTGACCGACAAAAAGTATTGAGGACGTATCAAATGGAAATTACTTCATAAGTAAAATTGGATGGTATTTTTTGTATGGTTAATTTGGTTGTAAATTACTTTATAAAAACTAAATTTTCGCGTACGACTTCTTTGTGAAAGTGTCCTAAGAAATCCAGATCAGGAAATAGGTATAGACCTAACAAGAATTCAAATACGTGTCCGAGCTTATTTTTCAAAGAAATAATTTTTATAATCGTTTCAATTTTCAATAGCTGCGGAGCCTTTAGCTACAAAAAATATATATTTTTAAATAATTTTAGTTTAGATGCCATGAAGCAAATAACAACACATTTACTATCTGTGTCAAATTCCTTTATTGTGTCCAAAATATGAAGTGTTGTACAAATTGAAAGACAGAACCTTTAACAAACTTCAGCTGTGACACGAAAAGTGTCAAGTGATTCTTTTTTTAACTTTCTCTTACTGTATAGTGACGCAACGTAGGAATGTGGGTCGCAGCCACGGAGTAAGAAAGATGAGCAGAGATGCCATAATGCAGGTAGGTCATACATATTGTGGGCACAACCTAAACGATCAGCTGTTATAAGGGAATTAACGAGGTGTTTGGGTTTTTTCGTACATCTGTCAACGATTTTTCATATAACAAAAACTGATCGGGTCCAAAGAAGGCGTATAAGGGCGAAAACAGTAACGTTCCTCCTCCCCGTACACACGCATTTTGGCGCGCTTCTTTGGGAACTTTCCGTTAGGGCACCTCCACTAGTCATGTTGTCCTCTGTTCTCTATGGTCGCGGTTTTTTTCTCAACTTCATTAATTTGTCCAAGTTGACAGCGGGAGGACCAAATAATTTCGTGGGACGAAATTGATTTCTTTGTTATTTTTTTCGCGGAAACTTTTACGAGAAAAATTCGGAATTTCTGCAGCAGAAATTGGGGTTGTTAAAAGAATGATCGATGAGTGCTAGAGTAATAGTGAAATATAGAAGTGAAAAAAACTTTTGTGATTTTAATATTTAAATTAAATAGTTAAGGGGATACAGTACTGCGATTCTATAAAACTCGATCAACAACTCGCATTTCACTTCGATTCGAAATGTCATTTCATACTTTAGGGGAGGTAGGGGAGGGATGGGCACTTTTTCACAATTTATTGCATAAAAAATCAGATTTTACAGATCATTATCAACTTTTATTGCCATTTCTTATATTCGGCTAGATATAATGAAAGAGCTTTCCTAAAAATTACAATCAGTTTCAACATTACGAGATATTTAAACGGTTTTATTTAGCTCACCCCGTTTGTTTTATTACTTATTCTTGGATCAAATTTAGTAATTCAAATTTCACCCTCTTCCTGTCAACCGATTGGTCTGAAATTTTGTATACACCTTTAATTAAATCCAATATGGCCGCCGGCACAAAATGGCACAGCCCCCTCAATATGGGTATCAAATGAAAGGGCTACACAAGTAGAATACTGTCAGCAACCCCAGCGGGGCGCAACAGGGCCAAGGCCTGCCTGCACGTCGATTCTATAAAATTCGAACAACAACTCGCATTTCACTTCGCTATTCCCTCTCACTTCGCATTCGATTCAGAACGACCTTGATTTTGCATTCTGTAAACATCACCTAATCACTTGCGAAGTGAAGTGAGCTCGACATCGACCAATGCTGTGCTAGTGACTTCCCCACTCGACAAAATGTCAACCGAGATTAATCAGTTTTTAATTTTATCAGTTTTGACACAGAATTTTAGCTAAATATGATGTTTTAGTTATAATTTGTTATTGTAAGGAATTTGAGGCAGCTTTTAAGTATAAAATAAACAGAAATCTCTAAATTCGTGCTGTGAATATAATCTATGCTTACCCTACGAAAAAAAATACTGACAGCGCCAATACCGATTTCTGACACTTACGCGAATATTAGACATTTAAATAAAACTACTTTTACGGATTTTATCGCGGTTATATTAATATTATTTAATCCCGACGTTTCGGATCCTTTACAGCATCCATGGTCACGGGCAGACTAAGGTGTTGGTCGTCTTGATATATTGGTTACAAACAGCTACCCTACATTTTGTTGATTATAATTGACAATCCGATTCACGCAAAACGAGCTCACTGTATCCTTAGGTCGAGCAGTTGTAGGCTTGGATTTTGATTTAATAGTTTCTATGATAGGATTCCAAGCAGGTGGTATGCACCAGCCATCTTCTCTATTGAAATTTGGATGTTTTTTAATTTCAATAGCCTCGCGAATCATCCTAGGTAGGAATCGGTTTTCTTTTGCAAGGACTTGTGGTTTATCAAATCTGATGTAATGCTGGGCCTTGTCTAGTGTGTGTTCACAAACTGTATCAACAAAATGTAGGGTAGCTGTTTGTAACCAATATATCAAGACGACCAACACCTTAGTCTGCCCGTGACCATGGATGCTGTAAAGGATCCAAAACGTCGGGATTAAATAATATTAATATAACCGCGATAAAATCCGTAAAAGTAGTTTTATTTAAGCGCCAATACCATTATTAATCTGTGGACAATATTTTCTTCTCTTCTGTCATAGAGGAAAGTAATATATCGGGTATCTTCTGTCTTCATATTGTGTTTAAGCTTGTTTGTTTTCGCCGGTTTTCGCCGTAATTGTGATAAAATCATGAAGTAATTTTATATTTCTTGTTATAAAGTTAAAAATAATATTAATTAAAGAAGTGTTTATTTTATTAATCCAACAATCACACATACACACATACACATACCTTTCATTAGTTTTCTCTTTATAACGATCCGAAACCGCAACAAAATATTTAAGTACTTTTACGAGTGTTTGTTCTTGACAACTCACAGAAATGACAGATAGTATATGGATGAACACCGTTACCAGTCGGTAACGTAAACTACCCAATAAAAAAAAAACAAAACTATGATCAGAAATCAGTTTTGACACAGAATGGGGGGTCCTTTTATTCTGATTTGATCATGTCTCCCAACTGCCCATCTCTCCCCTACCTCCCCTATAGATAGACAGATTTTGACAGATCTGTCAAAATCTCGACTTTAATTTAGTTCAACTTGTCAACACGCTCGATAGTGTAGCGCTAGTGTAGTTTGACAATGTCAATCACGAAACTTTAAGGTAGAATTCCGTGGGTCGCGATTGTCGCAGCCGCGCGCGACAAAAGTCAACCTATGAAAATGTATGGCACCGCTGCCGAGGGCCGCGACAGTCGCGCGCGGACGACGAATTTCGTGAGCCGCTCGCGGCCGTGCGCTTCTCAACATGGTCTAGCGCTTAATAACATCTATAGAATTTTAGTAAAACCAGAATTAAATTGTTGACAATGCCGCGAGCAGCTTACGAAATTCGTCGGCCGCGCGCGACTGTCACGGGCCTCGGCAACGGTGCCATACATTTTCATAGGTTGACTATTGTCGCGTCCACGGAATTCTACCTTTAGAACGAAGTCGAAGTGAGAGTGATGTCGAAGTGAGTTGTGATATTTTATAGAATCGACATGCAGCTATGCTTCATAGACCTAGATTTATTTTTCAAAGCATAACATTTTAATTGTAAATTATACATGCACAAAATAATTTTAAATTCATAAAACTTCTTACATAATTTTAAACAAAAGCTCTGAGAATAAATTATCCACTTCAACTTAAGCCTAAAATTTAGTACCCTAGAGGCAAGATAAGTTTAAGTATTAATAAATCACGTTGCTTAGATATAATTTTATTTTTCTCGAAGTTATCTTACTTATGCCTAAGCTAGCACAATCTTTGTTTAGGCCTACCTAAATAGATAAATTAAGTTACATAGGAATAACTTTCTATACGTAAAATTGGTCATAACTACATCCAAAAACATAAATGTAAAGTAAAAATAATTCGTGGCCTTTCTGAGTATTTCTGATCGATATCTGAACGTAATTCATTGTATTAATTAGGGAACGTTTAGCTACGTCATTGGTAGTGTTACCAAGAGTCCTGTTTTGGGGGGATTTTCCGATTTCTAAAACTTTACTTTGGTCCTCAGTATTTGATCGGGAAGTCAAATTTTTTATTAATACTGATTTCAATAATGCAAAAAATAGTTTATAATCTTGGGTGTTAAGATTTAAAATTAGCAATTACATTATTCATTTTGATTTCGCGTTGAAGTGACTGAAGCTAAAAAGCGAATTATAACACCACACACGTCATCCTTATTTTATTTGTCATCTCGCAAATGATATTGAGAGATGTTCATACACATCTTCTTCTTCTTCTTCCTCCTGCCCTGTTCCCAATTTTATTTGGGGTCGGCGCAATATGTCTTCCGTATTCATTTAATTCAGTTTATGCTAGATTTTCATCTCATGCCCTTATTTAAATTCTGTCCCGATTTTAACAAACAGACATGGTAACACTACTCCTAAAGCACCTCTAATTAATCTGAGCGAAGAAAATTTCGGTTGAAATCGTTTGAGAAATGAGCAGTTATGTTTACGATGTTAATGTAAAATAAACGTCTATAGCAATTAGAATAACCGACGCAGTTATTGTGGTAAATGTTTTAGTAAGAAAGTACACTGCAGACTAAACAGTTAGCCGACAGTTGACCCGATAGTGGGCATATCTATACTAATTACTAATCTATACTAATATTATAAAGCTGAAGGGTTTGTTTGTTTGTTTGTTTGAACGCGCTAATCTCAGGAACTACTGGTCCGATTTGAAAATTTCTTTCAGTGTTAGATAGCCCATTTATCGAGGAAGGCTATAGGCTACTTTTTATCCGGGTCCGTGCCGAGGTTCCCACGGGATGCGGGTGAAACCGCTGGCAGAAGCTAGTTTTATATATAGAAAATCTTGATTCCTATCAAAGTTATCAGTCGGTCTGATACCGGCCAAATACCTGATCTTTGTAATGTGCGTAGGTACTATCATTCATCTTCATACAGATTTATCAGCTCAAACAAACTATCGGCCGACTAAAAGTTTGCGGTGTGTGGTACTTTTAGTGAGGCTGGTTGTTAATTTTGCAAATGTTTACTGTTAAAATTTGGCATAGTAACATTATTTGAATATGAATTCTGTGGTGTACTGCTGTCGAGTATTTGAGATTGTTGTTGATGTAATTCCGATGTAGATATTTTATTCAAGTCCTGTTTGTTAATGTATGCTTCATAACGTCATATGTTACGCTTGTTCCCATACTGTTTTGAGCTGTAAGTAATTTTGTGGAGAGTTTAAGAGAGTAGGTAATATAATAAGGAGTCCCGTAATATAGACTTACTTGGTTCTTTTATCAAGTCTGATCAGACTATAAATATAGATTGCGACAGCTAGACTATTGATATAAGATAAATACAACATTCTATTATTTGTCTTATACCTACTTAATAATAATAGGTACCTAAAAAGAATTCTGTTTCATTCAGAAAATTATCTTTCGATTACCATAATGAGGTTCCGGCAAATTAGTTCAATTCCAAAAAAAACCTATCTAAAGGAACGTGTCTTTTATCTAATGTTTCTATAATTTTAAATGCGGCGTATTTACATTTCTATGCTCTGATATATCTAGGAGACATTTGAGATTTCTCGTTTCGCTAACTCATTCTTTTAAAGTTGGAAAAGACAAGAACATCATAGGCACTAAAACTAAAAATCTGAAGACTTCGTTGTTTTGCTTGAAGGCGCTCATGATTTGCTGCCTTAATTTAGCTTTAAATAGGTTTTTTGCAGTTTCCACCGAGCTACTACATAAAGGTCACTTGTAAAACTTTCTAATACCTGTCGCACAACTATATACCTACCAAGAATTAGGTACATTCAACGAGCAATGGACGTCATCTGCCCGCAACCACAGGACAGCAATCTGCACATGATACATTGAGCGTTGAGCACAATAACGGTGACTAAATGGCGTGTTTCAGCTGACCAGACTATACCGAGCTTGTTGTCCCCTACCACATATTCATATAGCATATGTTGTAGGCATAGTTGTAGTTTGAATTGAGGTAGAAATGGTGAAATGTTAGGCTGGAAATATATTTTGGGCTCAATGTTTTTGGGTATATTTCTTTCTTACGGTTGTATCATACCTACATTCTTAATAGCTATCTCATTAAAATTATTTACATGTCATTAAGGTAGGTACTCCTTGTGGTTAGCCTTCAGTTATGTTAAAATAGACACTTCCAATAAAACTTGCCAAAGATAAATAATAACATATTTGGTACTTAAGTAAAATTAACACTTACTTAGTAATAATTTGGTTAAGAGTCATTAGAAAATAATTGCCCGCCAAATAAGGCAGAATGTAGCTTGAATATAGTCACCTATGTTCTATTCAAATCAATGTTTCTTACTTCTACAAAAACTCACCACAAATGTCATGATAAGACTATTCAACTGTAGCTTCCAAGAAGAGTCGAACATAAAAGAAAACTAAGTAGCACTCCGTTGCAATCGCATCGTTCTTGCTAACGAGACACTGCATACATGTAGTAGGTTTACGTTTCTGCTTTCCTGGTAGTTGCAGTATTGATGTCAGTTTCCAGAAATGCTGGAGTGTTTCAGTGTTTCAGTACTGAATAGTAGATGTGATTGGTAGATGTGATTTTGCATATTTTGGAGGTAGCAAGTACTAATTTATTTATTTTATACAATGTACACACTATATTTACAAACTTAAACTACGGAGGAATACTTCGACGCCTGATCGATGTTCTTTTATATATGTTTTATGTTTATATATATTTTGTATATAGCAAGTACTAATTGCAAAAAAAAACAGTATTTCGTTAGTTTGCTGTCCAACTTAAACATGAGTTATTGTAGTAAAAAAGGTTTATTTTTAAACTTGTATAATGAGGGAAATTTATGTTTATTGGCTCTGATCCCATATTTATCGGGGGCCCGGCAGTGCCCCAGCCAAGTCTCGTATGTCCTTACATATGTATTTTTAATTCGAGCAATGAGTTAAAATAGTTTTTTTTTCCGCAAAGCTAACTTCCAGTAAAATTTCATACAATAACACTCTAATTTTTTTAACTATATTTTTACAAATCAAACTACAACCCCAAACGAAGTAAAACCAAGTAAAGCAAACTTTGTTGAATAGATATTTAAATAAAATCAAAGTCCGGAAACTCTTCAGCATCAGATTTCGCCAGTTCTTTGCGTTTTCCACTGAAGTGTGGAAGCAATTTAACTCGAGGGGTCTCGATAATGCCTGGAGTGGTGTTATTGGGCCCACAATTTGCATGGGCTTGGGCCCCCAGATTCCTGATTTAATATTCTTGTTCAATGCTTTTTTTATCGGAATTTTGACGGATTTTTTTTGGCTTGTGGCGTGGGAGAATGGAGGTTTACAATTTTTTATAATAATTTTAGTATTGAAAAGTTTTTAAGCTTAAACAAATAATTGATTTTTAAAATAAGATATGCATGAAAAAATAGCGAATCCAGTCAATAAATTTAATATAATGTGTAATTTAATATAATATAATGTTTAATGTAATAAAACATTGTGAAATAACAAAAAAAAGTGTTTCAAAATCAAATAATTTTGTTTAATTTAGAAGCACTTGTGATCATCAAAAATACAAATAAGTTTGAGTTTAGTTTAGTTAGTGAAATAGTCATTGGCATATACCGTCTGCATATAAACATAAATATTTTTGATAAAACTATTATCTGCTTATTTTTATACATACTGCAGCTTTTTATTATATTACCCAATATGTTTTTAGTACTCATCAGAATAAACGAAATATATGTGCCGTAAAATATAAAATGAAAACTTTTTTACAAAAAAAAAATAACCGACTTCCCAAAACACTAAAAAGCAAAAAAAAACTAATTTTAGGTGCATCGGCCTAGAAGTCGGTGTCTAATGGATGTCCCTGAGTTAATTTTGCCACCGACTTCTAGGCCGATGCACCTAAAATTAGTTTTTTTTTGCTTTTTAGTGTTTTGGGAAGTCGGTTATTTTTTTTTTGTAAAAAAGTTTTTTATTTTCAGCTTTTCAGTGAAACGAATAAGGTCACTATTCCACATAACTGGAAAGTTCTCATTGATACGAAGAATATAAGCCCAAGCACGAGGTAGTTTTCATTTTCAGTTGTCGAGCTCCCTCGACCTTCTCTGGTCTCCATCATCAGGTCAGCTCCAAACCTTCACTGTTGCAAAGGTCTCGTCAATACAAATAATATAAGCCCAAACACGAGGTAGTTTACAGACTCAGTTGTCGAGTTCCCTCGACCTTCTTTGGTCTCCATCATCAGGTCAGCTCCAAACCTTCACTGTTGAATAGTGCTACCAGACATACATATGAGTGTCAAGGTTTAACCCTATGTATGCTTACAACTTTCGAAAGTTGCCCTCGATTTCTCAGGGTTTCCATCATCAGATCCCTGACCTGATGACTATGGGACCAACTGGCAGCTATTCCGCGTCGAACAAAAAAAGAATCACGTAAATCGGTCTATAAACCTCGGCGTAATCGATGTACATACATAGAAAAAAAAAAAAAAAAAAAAAAAAAAAAAAAAACATACCGGCCGAATTGAGAACCTCCTCCTTTTTGGGAAGTCGGTTAATAACTTTATATTAGCTTTGGGCTACAATGCTTCATCATAAAGTATATTTTGTTTTTAATTTAGAATTTATTATTTTATTTTTTTGTATGTGCCTCTTACAAATCTATATATATATATAAATGAAACCCGCTTTCCGTTGCCACGACATAACATGAAAACAACTTGACCGATTTGGCTGAAAATTAGAGGGGAGGTAACTTAGACCCGGGAGAAGGTTTAAGGATAGTTTTCGTCACCATCCGGCTACGGGACGCGGGTGAAACCGCGGGCGAAAGCTAGTAATGTTATAAATTGAATAGGGTTATAAAAAAGGCCAAATAAAATATGTTTCGTAGACAAGGCAAATCTTGGTTATTCAGCGATTTTGTGTTGTTTTTGAGTTTTTATATGGCCTAACTGCCGTGTAAAACTCGGCAGTACCTAGTAGTTATTTAGAGGGAAAAATCGAGGAGTATCGAAGACATTATGCGTAGCCTAGTCTAGTACTCACAAACTTTGAAGAAAGTCGCTTTTGACCTTACTATCCCGACTAATATTATGTCTGTCTTTCTGTCGCGCATTTAGGCTAAAACTACTAAACCGATTCAAATGGGTAAAAAGAAAGTCTGGCTAGAGTCTGAAAAAGAACATAGACAAGTTTTAACCTGCTTACGAAAAAGTGATTAGTAAATCCACGGGTAGCGAGTAAATATTATAAACTCATTTATATTCACCATCCATAATCATCTAAAACGTTATCTTCTAACAGCAATTACCGCCCGATATTACCATTAAGTTATTCCCAAATGTTACATTTTACAACCCTTAAACGACTCGGGGGACAATAAAAAGTCTGTATTACCATGTAATCGTTTCAATTAACTGGGGCCCTACATGTACTTGTAACACGGAGTAAGGAAAGATGAGTGGAGATGCCATAATGTTAGTAGGTCAGGCGTCTTCTTCAAATCAAATAGGTACAGTGCGCATGATGTAAACGATTAGTTACGAGTGAACTAACGAGGCGTTAGGGTTTTTTAAGCCATCTGTCAATGGTTGTTGGTATTACAAAAAAAATCCGGATCTAACAAGAGAGATACGAGGGCGTAGACAGTAACGTTCTTCATCCCCCCCATTTTGGCGCCCTTCTTTCTTAGGAGATTTTCCGTTATGGCACCTCCGCTAGTCATTTTGTTCTCCGTGACTTGTAATAAAAGTATGTACTGTTATAAGGGTTATTGTCAAAGATAAGTTACTTTATAATTCTTCTGTAAAACCACTATGGTTTTGCAGACCATTTAGGAGCCTGTAATTGGGTAATTTGGGGGTTAATTAGTAATATTCTGCGATCTTTTGTCCTTTGACCCGAAAGGGGTCTTATGACAGTTTTTAATGCCAGCACCGTAATTAGGCTGAGTATCTTTGGAATTTTATTGCTATGCCATTCAATATTTGTATGATTGTTATAATAGAGCCCTTACCACCAGTAGCTTGAACCCTGTGTCCGATTTCAGTGGCCATTTATTTTTCATAAAAATCTTGAAATCACAAAAAAGGAATTTAGATTTATGTTTTTCTTCAATTCTCGTTAAAAATAATCGAAATACTTATACGGTAAACCAAAAATCAAATTCAACCTTTTTAAAAAGATAAATCTCCCATCTAATTTGCGTTCTAGACGCGTTGCGTTTGAGGCTACCTCAGAAATCCGAAAAACATCGTTTTCCGGTGACCTTTGAATTAATCATTTAGGCATAATCCGGAGGGAAATAAAATTCTGCTTAAATCGGTTATTGATAACTTAGTTACTTTTACATGAATTATTACAAAAAGGGTCAGGTCTAAGGCTCAAGTTCAAATACAATATAAAGGTCAGTTTTCTTAATCAACTGTTTAGTATAAATTTTCACGGCTGTCATTGAACAGTCGTTACGGGTAGTCAGAAGCCAGTAAGTCTGACGACAGTCCAACCAAGGGGTATCGGGTTGCCCGAGTAACTGGGTTGAGGAGGTCAGATAGGCAGTCGCTCTTTGTAAAGCACTGGTACTCAGCTGAATCCGGTTAGACTGGAAGCCGATCCCAACATAGTTGGGAAAAGGCTCGGGAAATGATGACTATAATGATGTCGGGACACCTTTTTTTCACACACGGTCGGTTAGCCCCATGCTAAGTTATTAATTAACTTGTGTTATGGGTGCTAACACAACTGATAAATTACATATAGCTACATATATACATATTTATAAATACATATTATTACCCCCAGACCACGGCCAACAAGCATGCTCATCACACAAATGTCGACCGAACCGGGAATCGAACCCGGGACCTCAGGTTCGGCAGTCCGGCATGGTGACCATTGCGCCATCGAGGTCGTCAAATTATCAATTTTACGTTAAAGTTGCAAAGTAAACAGTTGTTTTAAGATAAACAGTTGTTTATGTTATTGGTGTATTTAGGTCATACCACTTTCTACAGGGTTTACCTACCCCATTAAAGTCGTATTTGCAACTTCAATCAGATAAGTGATTACTTAAGTGAAGTTTTGATAATTTCAGAAATTATAGAACGATTTTGGTACTTGTTAAAACGACCACAGAGTTAGTAACATACAGAGAACTTCTATGTAAATAATTATGACCCAATTAGCTTATAATTAATTGTTATCAAACAATGTGGTTTTAGAATACATACAGGTAGTTAGAAAGCTTTGTAATTGAAGTTCGTTGTTGGAAATTATTGTATTAAAATTAATGTTAGAATAATTACAAATTAATTTTGTAGATTATATGTAATCACTGGCTACGTTTTGTAATGTGCAAATGATGAGGTTAGAATAACTTGGATTAGACGTAATTTGGAAGCGTCTTACGGCCAAATATTTGGAACATGTAAAGAAAAGAAAAACCTTTACAAAAGCGTTTTAGCCCGATTCTATTTTTAACTGATATACACATAAATTCAAAAGTATGTAAACATTACATACAAATATAAGTTAACCTACTTATTGTGGTACCAAACAAAACATACTCTCAATTGTTTCTTTAACAAAAAGACACTAACAGTCAACAAAACTTTTGTCATTTCTACACGGGGTTTGTTATTCATTAAAATAACAAGTTTCAAGTGAACTCCGCGAAATAGACTAGGCTTAATTAAAACTAAAGAAAAAGGCGACGAGTTAATACGAAAAGTTGCCTTGTTTATGTCGACGTGTATTTTAAAAGCAACTCTTTCAGAAATCCCCTTTTAATTGCCACTTCTATTTAAAAAAGTCGAGGTAGCCTAGTGGGTAAAGAACCAACCCTTTTTTATGGGATATCATCAAATGACTCCTCCCGCTGTGGGTTAACAGCGTGAGGAAGTGTCAGACTCTTACTGACTAAAACCCATCATGTTCCTTAGCAGGCCTTTTATGTACCAGGGCCGCAGTAACTCTTTCGAACAATCCCGCAGCCCCGGCAGGCCTTGGTCCTTGAGAACCAACCTCTCAAGTATGACTTCGTTCGATTCCAGGTCAGGCAAGTAGCAATGCAACATTTCTAAGTTTGTTTGTGCTTTCTAAGTATATTTTGGACACCGATGACTGTGTTTCGGAGGGCACGTTAAGAGTAGTCAGAAGCCTGACAACCAGCCTTACATATTCGTATTGGTTTGCCTGGGTAAGTGGGTTGAGGAGGTTAGATAGTCAGTCGCGCCTTGTAAAACACTCAGCTGCATCCAGTTAGACTGGGACGCCGACCTCAACATACTTGGAAAAGGGCTAGTCAGATGATCTTTTTTTAGAAAAT
Organism: Helicoverpa assulta; assembly: GCA_963856015.1. Classification (NCBI taxonomy): domain Eukaryota; kingdom Metazoa; phylum Arthropoda; class Insecta; order Lepidoptera; family Noctuidae; genus Helicoverpa; species Helicoverpa assulta. The sequence goes on along the minus strand of CAWLCW010000002.1, from coordinate 6,190,525 downwards.
CCTCTTTTAATTGCCACTCAAAGTTTTTGGTGGGCACTCTATTTAGTTTTTGTTCCCTTTAGCGCAGTCGTGTATCGTGCGTTTTTTTTTAAACTGGCTTTTTCATGCGTTCAGTTTTGTTTATCTGTGACAGTTTCAATCCTTTTTATAGTGGTCATTTGTTGGTTGAAAGCCTGGTTTTTGTAGTTTAAAATAACGGCTGGTTTTAAAAGCTTGATTTTTGCCGGTTTTTGGTGTGACCATTTTTAATCCAATGTCATAAAAATTTAGATAAAGATATGTGAGTAATTTATAAAGTCTAGGTGCTTTCAGCACCTAGACTTTATAAATTACTCACATATATTATATTTGTTATTTTTGTGAATGACCCACTAAAGACTTATCATAGCTGTCAAAACTTGACCCTGTAAAGCTTTTCATATTATTTCATCCAGCTACACAGATAATATTTATTTGTAACGTTTTCTACTACACAAGAAGAGAATCATAGAATGACCTATATAGACCAATAAAAATTGATAAAAATGGCTCTTCTAGTCCTAAGAAAAAAATCGTAACTTTTTGCATTGCTCCCCTCTATAGACTTGTACAATCTAGGCATTGTCGGCGTCGAGTAATTGCTTGAAGTCATTCTGAAGATAACAAACTAGATAGGCACCTTTTTCTTCATATTACGTACGTAGAAAAATTGTTCCTTGCGTTATTTTCACGTATCGATTTTTAAAGATACAGGCAGGCAATCACTTAATAACCTACATATAAAGCAGCATAGAGCAAAAATTTTATGATCTGAGCAGATAGGACTAGAAAAGAAAAGGAAAAAAAATCTGAACTTTTTGCATTGCTCCCCTCTATAGACTTGTTAAATCTAGGCATTGTCGACGTCGAGTAAATTGCTTGAAGCCATTCTGAAGATAACTGAAGACTCGTTGATTTTTTTCACAAAGTCTATAAGAAGTTGTGCGAAGAAAGATTTTTTTTAAGCCGTGTTAATTTACTTTGGGTTAGTTTCTTGTGTAAGCTGGGCTGATGAGAATTTTTGTAAAAGTAGGTTTTATATTTAGTTGGCAAAAGTTAGAATGTAAGCTTAGATTACATTAGAATAAATATGAGGAGTATTAAAATAAAGTATGTAAGAGATAAATAGAAATCAATCAAACATGAACCCGCCTCATAAAACTAAATAGCATTATTTACTTAATGAAAGTATGATATTTAGAAGTTTTATTTGATATTTATTATATCATATTTTATCATATTATATCATTATATATAGTGCTACTAAAGATAAGGTTTATTACAAAGAAGTCAAGCAAGTTTAACAAGAAGTGCATAAAAATCGGACACCAATTTTAAAAAAATACATTCTTAAACAGGCCTTTGCCTCGTATCTGTTTAACTCTCTACAAATATGGTCTGAAAATATTATATTTAGACAAAACTAAATAAACAAAAACATTATCAGACCGATCACGTCAGAAATAAAACTACTGAAACTAAATAAAAAAAAGTCCCGCTGTCCATTTACGGACGGTACGGTCGACTGATCCTACCAACTCGGGGAATAGAATAAATGAATATGTAGGACACCGAACTAAATATTTACGTGCAATGGTATAGAAAACAGATGAAGTCTATGTAAGGAGAATGCATTTTGTACAAATACAGTAGGTACTGCTTTACCCAAAATTGGTCGTGGTGTCCTAGTGGGCAAAGAACCAACCTCTCAAGTATGAGGGCGCGGGTTCGATTCCAGGTCAGGCAAGTACCAATGCAACTTTTCTAAGTTTGTATGTACTTTCTAAGTATATCTTAGACACCAATGACTGTGTTTCGGATGGCACGTTAAACTGTAGGTCCCGGCTGTCATTGAACATCCTTGGCAGTCGTTACGGGTAGTCAGAAGCCAGTAAGTCTGACACCAGTCTAACCAAGGGGTATCAGGTTGCCCGGGTAACTGGGTTGAGGCGGTCAGATAGGCAGTCGCTTCTTGTAAAGCACTGGTACTCAGCTGAATCCGGTTAGACTGGAAGCCGACCCCAACATATGTAGTTGGGAAAAAGGCTCGGAGGATGATGATGATGACTGGCTTACCCAAAATTGAACGTATCTTGGGTGGAATTAGTATTGAGATCTTGAGTAGAAATAACTAGATGTCCCGCGTCCCGAGGGTACTATTTACTTCTAATATCTATATGATAACCTTATCCTTAAGCCTTTACCGAGAAATGGGCTAGCTAACATTGAAAGAGTTTTTTTAAAATCAGACTCGTTATTCCTTCGAATGATTAGTGCGTTTAGCAGACAAAATCTTTAATGTTAGTGTAAATATAGGAAGGAAAGCTTATTCGTTTCTATGTATCTTAAAGATTATTTGAAGCTGTAAATGAAATTGCCAAACAAAAGATAAACTAAAGAGTGATTATGTTTGTGGCTTCAGTTGTCATAAAACATTTGTAATCTGAGTCAACGTTGCGGGCAAAACCTAATTTGTTTTAAGGTTCGACTTCCAAGTTGTAAAGGAATTACTTTGATTGACCTTTAGAACTTAGTGCCTGTTAAGTTAGCAGGTTCACGTTTAACTTCAATGTCTTGATTAGTCCGGAAATTAACTTCGAAAGAACTTGAGTGGTAGGTTAACTGTAAAATTCTTTGTTATGAAATGTAGTATCTACTTTTAAAAAGAGGTAACTGTGAAATTCATTGTTATAAAATGTATACTAATTTACTTTTGTAACTACCATTATAAATGCCAGTTTTCGTTTGGCAAACCACTTTGAGTAAGAGTGGTGATAAATGCTTATTTCTTCTCTGTACAAGAAGAGGTCTGTGTCCAATCTTACTAAGAGGTATCGGGTTGACCAGGTAGCTGGGTTGTGGAGGTTAGATAGGCAGTCTATCCATGTAAAACCCTGGCAGGGCACGCCACCATCGTGGCGGTAAGTCCCCTCTTTGAGGAGTGGCTCGGGAGGAGTCACGGCGCCCTCACGTACCGCATGACGCAGGTCCTCACCGGACACGGTTGTTTCGGGAGGTACCTGCACCGCATCGGTCGTGAGGAGGCGCCCGGGTGTCACCATTGTGCGGACAGCCCCGAGGACACGGTGGACCACACAGTCCAGGTGTGCCCCGCATGGGAGGGGCACCGCCGGGTCCTCGTCGAGGCTTTGGGCGGCGGCGACCTCTCGCGTCCGGCCTTGGTTCAGGCCATGGTCCGGGGCGAGAGGGAATGGGATGCCGTCGCCTCCTTCTGCGAAGCGGTCATGCTCGAGAAGGAGGAGGCGGAACGCCAGAGAGTTCGCACCTCTCATCCCGGCCGCCGCGCTGGACCAGGTAGACACCATGGGCGCCGGGTGTCGCGAGATGACTCCCGGCCACCGTAGGCGTGGGTCTGTGGGCGGTGAGTTCGGGTGGCTCATCGTCCCTCTGTCTTTCTAGACGACAGACCCGTGTCGACGGCGCGCGTCGAAAGAGATACCGCGGCCCTGGTACATAAAAGGCCTACGACGGAACACGACGATTTTAGTCAGTAAGAGTCTGACACTCCCTCACCGCTGCTAACCCACAGCGGGAGGGGTCATTTGATGATTTTACGTCGCTAAAAAAAAAAAAAAAAAAAAAAAAAACCCTGGCACTCAGCTGCATCCGTTTAGGCTAGAAACCGACCCCAACATAGTAGGGAAAAGCCTAGCAGGATGATAAAAAGAGGCCTGCGCTATGCAGAAAGACAATAAAAAGGTTGATCATCATCATCATCATCTCAGCCATAGGACGTCCACTGCTGAACATAGGCCTCCCCTTAGACCTCCACAGATACCTGTTGGAGGCGACCTGCATCCAGCGTCTTCCGGCGACCTGTATAAGGTCGTATGTCCACCTTGTTGGTGGACGTCCTACGCTGCGCTTGCTAGTCCGTGGTCTCCACTCCAGCACTTTTCGGCCCCATCGGCCATCCGCTCTGCGAGCAATATGGCCTGCCCATTGCCCATTGCCCATAAAAAGGCTGATGATGGAATAGACCAGTATTTCGGTGACTTTGTGAATTGATGAGCTCTCAAAGACTTCATTGGTTTCAATTCAGCTCCCAGATATATTAGGCTACCCGTGACCTGAATTAGGAAATAGGTTATTAATTATGAGCTGAATACAAAAGTAGTTGAAGCTTGAAACTTGTGAATCCGCACTCTAGAAGCCTTTTGCGAATTTACACGTTATAATTCAATATGCACTTATAGAAGCATAAAGAATATGAGACTTACAAAGAATAAATTAATAATTTACCAAAATAGAAAGATAGATAATATACTCTTTATTATGTAACCAATGAAAATACAACAAAACAAAACTGAATATTTTAAAGTCGGTGACACAATGGACGGTCTTATCGCTAAAAGCGATCTCTTAGGCCGCCTTCACATTAGGTCGCAAGCAATGCGGCAGCAGCGCGGCAGCCGCGCGACAGCAGCGGATGCCTTCTCATTACAAATACAGTCGCGCAACTTAGGGTGGCCAGTTCATTTCCACAATGGACTCCAAAGAGGAAACATCACTGTTGCCGCGAGCTTTCACCTGTAATATAACGTTACAGATTCGAACATTCGAAGACAATAGAGCGTCAAATTGCGCACTTTTATATTACATTACAGGTGAATGCTCGCAGTGAGGGAGCGCCCTTATGCGATGTTTTCATCCATTCGTATAAACAATGTTGTACCTATGTACCTGCTGCACTTTTCTCTGGCCCGGTTTTATTATCCGGATGCTGTAATCATCTGTCCTCGAACCCCACAAAGCTGGACGCGTTTGAATTTGAATGACAAATGTTCCGTGTCAAATTCGCTCATTGTGAAAACGTACGATTGCAACATTGGCTCGAAGTCGACGGACAGCACGCGGCTGCAGCGCTGCCGTCCAGTATGGACAATCACGTGTCGCGCGGCTGTCGCGCTGCTCTTTTTAGTATGGAATTTAGCCGCCTGTGAACCGCGCGTCTGTCGCGCTGCTATAGCCGCGCTGCTGCCGTACTTCTTGCGACGTAATGTGAAGGCACACTTACAAATAACATAATAAAACTTACATAACATAAATTAATATTGTAAAATGGAATTTTTTATCTACTTAATCTTAAAAAAAAAATGCTACCACAGACGACGCAACACCATAGACAACACAGCACTACAGCTTATAAATTTTCTACCAAAATTATGATCAGCTAAACGAAATTCCCTTTCTTAAACGTTGACATCATTCCCTAATTACACACGGACCTTAATCTTATTACTCATAAAATATCTCACTGGATCTCCTCTTGTCAGCCATCATTTTTCGTGCAAAATCTCCGCCATTTTGTCCGAGGCTATGAACCTACAGATAATAGGATTACTTCGTTCACCGTGTTCGTGTCAGTAGCGTTAACTTTGTTCCTGTCATTTATTTTTGTTCGAAATTGTGCTGTGCTGAAGGTGAGGTGTATTTATGCAATTTGGGCGAGGTAGTTAGTGTTGGGCAGGTGTGCAAAGGCCAGATGTACCATCTTGTTAGTGTTATACAAAAATAAAGTGATGGTAGAGGATAGCAGTGAATAGTTGTTATATTTATTTATTTACAAGCTGCTGAATAAAATGTGACAATAGTTAAATTGGGGGTGTATTACACAACTACACACTTACACGCCTGATGCATGTATGCTGCCCGATTCTTTAGGGTCCGTTCAGACAGACCGGCTCTGAGAGCAGAGCAAATTCTTAACACGTTGAAAAATGCGCTCGGTGTGAAATAATAAGAGGAGCCGACTGGCTCCGATCGTGTATTTTTTCTTGACGTTTGGCTCCGTTTGCATGCTCTTTAATGCTCGCGCAGCCGATCGGCTCCGGTCTGTGTGAAAAGAAAAATGCGCGTCGATGCTCTCCGACCCGGTCTATCTGAACGGACCCTTAGTCGGAACTTTAAAAACGATGATGGCTCTGACGCAATTTAATTTATTTTATTTTCACATACTTGTGCAGGCATCATCGCGTTAGCATCATCTCCAATTTTCTGAAATTTTCACCAGGTCACGAATTAGGTCATTCGGGTCATTATCAGTTTTAAATGCAGTTTCTAATTTAGAATTTATTTTTGACGTTATACATTTTAAAATTACATTTGTCATTCTAAATTTAATTTAGAATTATAAAACTACATTGTTATCTGTAGCTTGTACAGAAAAATGTAAACTGCTTATTCTCATTTCGCTGTCGTTTCCAGAGGTACGGAATGATAACTTATGTATTGTACTCGTTACGGAGATGCTTAGTATTTCTGCACTAATAGAAATGGCACTAGCAAGAACACAGAACGGTACGGTAAGTAATATTGTTTATTCAGGTACCTATTCTTTTATGGTAATTACAATATCAAGCTTATATTTCGTAATGGGGTATTGAAATATACATATGTGCATGCATATTCTAATAAGGCACTTTTATGAAACTTTGTCTGTCTGTCTTTATGTGTTTGTTGCACATCGAAATCGCTTTGTGGATTTTAGAAACTTTCACAAAGCAACCCGTAGTCGTGACGTGTAGGAAGTTGGTGATTGATACACCCGTGCATCGGAGAGCACGTTAATGTCGGTCCTGCTCCTAATCTTTTTCGGTCATGTCAGACCCGTCGGGGTATATGACCTGCACAGTTGGCGCCGTGGTCGGAATCGGTCTTGGACGCCATTATTATTATTACGCGTATTTTATTTCAGCGAGACCAACTCTCCATAACGGCTGTTTTCATTGTATCACTGATTAATATTATTCATAAAATTTCTCGGCTATTACAACAAGGGTTAAAACCACAAGCAAATAATGGAAAGTTTTGGTTTTTCGTTTAATGTTAGCTTACGCGTGTCTGTAGGAAAAAAACTAGCTTTTATAACTTTGTACCGAATTAACATTTTCACCTTATTTGCATTTAAAAAATACCCTTTATTTCTCAGAAACCGCTTGACTGGGATTTTCTTTTAATGACTAAAAACTATCTTTATTTCTTCTGGACCACTTTGAGGATAACTCTTTCGAACAAACCCACACACCATGCAACATACTTACCTACATATAATTACTGCGGACCTCTAGATACTTTGAGGATAACTCCCCCAAACAAACCGACACCCCATGCAACATACTTACCTACATATACTGCAAGTCAAAATAAGTTACAAAATAATTTACGCTGCATTAAAATCCCATCTTTTCCTGAACATACTCGATTTAACAGCAATTTTCTTACCCCGCGCCTATCACGTATGTATGATCACACAATCTACTAGATCATGAGGGATCTTACCATTATAATTTGGAAGTTACCCCACAAAGGGTGAGCCGTGAATGGAGTTCGGTAAAGCAAAAACGGGAGATTGCAGATCGGCGTTAGGTGAGAAAAAAACGTTCTTTTCTTTCTCGTTTTGCGAGATATTTTATGTAGTCCGTATGAAGCATATAGTTATTATCATGGTCGAGGTTTTCTTACAACATGTTCAAGATAAACTTTCAGGTATACATTTCGGTGAAGTTAAAATTACAAAATAATGTTATATTGATTTCTTCTTCGAGAAAAAACCGACCAGATTATCCTTACAACAAAAACCAGATCGCCCTGAAACACAAAGAAGCTTAAGAAGCAAAATTATTTTAGTGATAACATTACGTTATACATTGGACCCTGTGCCCGATATCGGTGGCAACCTATTTTTTATATTTTTAAATGTTTTTTATTTTTATATCTAATATTTAAAAATGTAATAAATATGTGCAAGAATAAATGAAAAAAAAAAAATAATGTTAGCAATAATAGTCGGATCGTCCTTTCCAGTCAACCCGCACACAGCTCTTAGAATCATTTGATGATTTCAAGAGTCCTTCTTAAATTGAAATTAGATTTAACTCTTAAAATGAATTCAAGGAAGACACTAAAATATTCACCCATTTTGGTACACTCGAGTCAAGACCTGTAGAGTGTAGGGTAATCGTTTTATCCTCAAGTGTCTGAGATCAGCTTTGTACAACGAGTTCCTAAGCCAATAGATTTCCTTGGCTCAATGATTTTCTGTTTCCGTTGTTCTACGTCTTTGTAAATGTTTTATTTTCAAGGGTTCTTCAGAAACATCAGAATACTGTATTCCACGTGATTTTACCGGCGTCTCCAGGGACCTATAGAAGGGAAATAAACATACGCACATACATGCAGACCTATCTCCATCAACCCTTTCCTGGTTATTAATATTAGTTTAAAAGTGTGATAAAGAAAAGAGATATAGACTAGAAGCCTGACTGGCTTATAATCCTATCGTATGCAGCTGTGGACCAGTGTTTTACAAAGAGAGACTACCTATTTAATCTCCTGGACAATCTCATACTTCTTGGTAAGACTAGCTGTCAGACTTTCTGGCTCCTGACTTAAAGTAACAACTGCCAAACTAAATCACTAAAACATCCCATAAAACAATCTCTACCCTATTGTAACCTTCAATGTATGGTTTATCTAAATTCTCCAGCAATAGGTATACATAAACTCTGGTAGCTGTCTAACCTCCATCAAAGATGAATTCATCTGGATTGATTTGCGGTCAACTACAATTTGTATCACTCAGTATATAATTGGACGTAGCTGATAATTCTAACTGCGGTTTTGTACGGCTGAACTGATGAGGTTCAATTATCAAATTCAATATTAAATGGTGTTGAAAATTGATGGTGTTTAATTGGTCTGGTAACCGCCCTTTTATGAAAATTATCGAGTCAATTCGCTGAATACCTACTTAAGTTGTAATCAATCTGGTATTATAACAAATGTATTATGAAATCGAAATCTATTATGAAGTATGTGTATATAGCTGTGTATATAGTTTGTTTATTTGACCGTGCTCATCTAAGGAGCCACTATTCACATTTCAAAAACTTTCAGTGCTAGATAGCACACTTATCAAGTGAGCTTAATTATTGATCCGGGTGCGCGAAGTAGTTCAAACGAAAAGCGGGTGAAACTGCTGACAGAACTACTGTCTACATATAAAGTGAGCATCCATATTCATATCCGACTATGTAACGTTAAAGTTCTGTTTGATTCCCAATGTTAATATTGAAATAGGTTATTTAATTCATGCAAAATATTTCTCCGTTTGTTACAGTTATCGGCACGGATATTGAGCCCTGACCTTCACCTGAACAGAAGCGATTTACTGCCTTATTGCCTTATACGTACGGGTGCGCAAAGCGATCCCCACTCTTCCGCCGAGAGCTCAATATCCGTGCCGGTAACTGTACAAACGATATTTATTTAGTTCACAAAACGGAGATATTCGTACGTTTGTTCGTTGAAATACGTACATATTAGTAGATATGTATGTGTAATGTTAATTTTATTGCGCTGTTCTCAGAACTAGAGTGTAGATTGCATGCAAATGTAAACTGTATGCAAATATGGGTGCTTATTTGTTTTTTTAAGTACCGAGATTGCTCTAAATAGTGTGTGTGATAAAGGCTTTTACGAAGTTTTATTTACAGTTTTATTTTGTTTCACTGTTAGGCTATGAAAATATATTATCAAAATAAAAAACAAAATCAAAACTCATTTATTCAAACTTGGCTGCAAAACAGCACTTTTCGAACGTCAAAAAAAAATGACATAAGACAGCCCCCAAAACGCCCACCCTTCACCACTTCCTATGTGTTTTTGCTGGGAAGAAGTGGCGCAACAAACTCCCCAGCAACAATCATCAAATATCATCAACCTAACCTGTCCCAACTATATTGGGGACGGCTTTCTGTCCTACTGGATGTAGTTAGTACTAATGTTTTACATGGAGCAACTGTCTGTATCACCTCCTCAACCCAGTTACCCGGGCAACCCGATAAAATTGGTTGCATACTTTCTTAATAACCGTTACAGCTGCCAAAGATGTTCAAAGAAAGCTGGGTCCTACAAATTTAACTTTCCTTCCGAAACATACATGAACTTCATGACAAGATAGTCACGGACCAAACGCACCAAGCATTGCTTAACTTTATGATAGTACAGTCAACTTCAGGTCAGTGGTAACAGTTTTATAAGAAAATCGTACTTATTACTATTGAGTTAAGGTGCATGACAGTTACCATTGACGTGCGGTCTACCGTACAATCCGGTTGTTACCACGGGTTCTTATGGCCTTACTACAAAAACTTAACCACCTGTTTTACACTTGCCTAAAAAAATTGTGGCTGCAAAATGAACGTATGTCAACGTCATAATTTGACATTTTTTTAGACAAGGCTTAAACTGACGTTTAAAAGTTTTTGTGGTAAGACGGTTAAAGTTTAACATTCATGTTATTTATACAATTCATTTCAGAAATTAAAGCAGTAAAAACGAGGTCTACTTATGAATTACAATAATATCAAAAAAGGTACAAACGATAACATCTTTCACTAATGTTCGTAATTAAGCAAAATGTTTTTGAAATCTATTTTCGACAAGCAATTTAGATTTCCAAATTACTTCAAAAACCTTAATTAACGGTAAGCTGGTGTTTTGAAAATGTTTTTCGTTTGCTCCGAATTTCCTGTTTATTCCGATATTTTAATTTTGTTTTTGTTTTACATTACGACGGGACTTCTTGTGTTTATTATAATCTTTTTACATTAAGACTGAAGGAAATTTTGTGTTCGAAAATTTACCTAATTTGTTATTTATGTAATGTTTTCTTAAATGGTTAATAGGAATCGGCTATTTTGGAACCCTTCAATATTTTTAGAAAGATCTTATTTTCACTTTTTCTTACTGAAAGTAGACTACCTATTAGGTACATTTACAAGGTATTTGGCATAAATAAAGGTAGGTAATAAACTATTCATATCAAAGAAAGCACAAATTGAAAAACTGAAAGAATTATTTTTGATTTACTCACAAATTGGGCTGAACAAGGTTTTGTTTTCCCGATTATAGAGTTTTTCAAAACTTCAGCCGTCTCGGCGCCCTACTTATCTACTAACGAAATAAGGTTATGAAAAATAAATTACCCACTGAGGTTTTAATACGTTTCGTGTTCTATAACCGAATTCAAAAATGGAACGGTTTGTTTAATCATTGTTTTTTATTAATTCTATTGAAATTTTGTAATGAAAGTTAAGAAGGGATAAAAAAGTCGTTTTAAAAAAATTATGTCACATGCCATAGTAATAAAATGTGGACCTAAAAATTACTGATTTCAGTGGTGGTTTAGACCATTAACATTGTCTAATGGTTTAAACCCAGTGGTAGAGCCAGTAGATACTATTTTAAGATCACGTTTTATAACAAGGTGGACAAAGTTATGTGTGGATAAAATGCGAAAAAAATAATGGGTACCTATGTATTTTTTTTTATGTAATCCATGATAAATATTAGTTGAGACATATGACTATCAACAATTATTATGTAACTAAATATTATAATAGACGTAAAAATACTTTCTAAAAGAGTTGATATCTCAAGAAATCGGTAATAGATATACTTAACTACTTAAACAATGAATATCGATGTTTACAGCTTTTCCTAACGTGTCTGTTTCTCGAAGATATACTAATAATGTTAGATGTAATAATAATAATTTTACCCCATAATACAAAACCGAGGAATATCCGTCGGGGGCTGCCATTGAACCAGCTAAAGGATTTCTAGTGTCGTGAATACAATTATTGAAGAATTGTAGATGTTTAACGATGACATAAAATACACTAATGAGTAGGTATGATTAATTGTTGAAATTTCATACAGAAAAGGCAGCCCCCGACGGTTATTCCTCGGTTTTGTATTATGGTAAAATTGCAATATTATTTTGCACTAATATTGTAACGCCCTCTAGTGAGTTATAGCCATGACACCTATCTAAGAACATGAACTCATCGAACACAAACCCGTTATTGAAAACCAAAATCAGATCATTAGTTTAGAAGATAGGTGGGAACATTACTTTGCACAAACACACAAACGCACATCTCTCACCCTAAACGCATATACCTGCTCCGTTCTGTCGTGGGTAGAAAAGGATTGAAAAACCCAATGTTGAATTATAAAATGAGCCACCTTACACTCATTCAAAATTCCAAACTTAAATTACCATATTTCGAAGGCACTGCATTACATTTCAGTCGATAACAGTACTTCGACACAGCACACTGAACTGAAATAACTTAATTAAAGCAGAAATTACTGTTGGCGGAGATAACCGAACTTTACCCGAACGTGCCCGAACGCGATCGCTTTGAAAAACTGCTGGCATTCTTTAGAACCAAATATGGTAGGAATCCGATGGATAGATACGTACATTTTGACCGTAAGTTGTACCGCTTTATAGAATTTGAGTTAATTCGGTGAATTGTTCGAAGTTTTGCCGGTTCGTAGGCTGGCGAAAGTTGTGGATTCCAGTGAAAATGTTTGGTAAATATTTGTGTTTCTCTATAAGTTAGCAATGCATACAAAACTTTAAAGTGGGGTACAAAACAACTATATTGATTGCAAGGGTATTGATTGTAAGTAATCAAACATACTTGTTCATTTAACCAGCTCATAGCATAAACAACATTATATAGAAATCGCGCCAAATTGTGGAATTATTTATTTTTGCATGTAATTAAGCAATGGCATAGAATAGACAATAGAGTGGCATCTGCCTATCGGACTTTAGTCGTGGCAAGGACTAAAAAAAGTTTGCAAGATCACAAGAAAACAATCCCATGTTTAAAAATCGAACAACGTAACAAAATAAAAAAACAAAATCCAATACACTCCCTATTAAATAATTGTTCGAAATATGATTTCCCCAGACTCAAAACAGCCGTCTTCGAAGCCACAGCACTAATTCGCAAAATATTTTTATGTTTTTTAAAAAGCAGTACCTGACGTCTGACCTCCTTTGGGAATCAGGGTTTTGATTAATGTTGTTGCCCAAAACATCCGCATAACTAGTGGCTGGATGACATGACACAATTTTGATGTGGGTTCATAAGAAATGGTTTATTTTAAGGGTTCCGTACTTCAGAAAGAAAAACGGAACCTTTCACGATAAGGTCACTTCCTTATCCGTCTGATTGAATGCATAAAGTATCGAGTTGAATTTTGAACTATGAACTATAGATCTAAAATAGCATGAAGTGCCCGCGGAAGTCATGGTGAGCGTGTCCGACTCGCATTTGTCCTGTTTTTAGTTAGTGATGTACATTTTTCTTTTGATATTTTTAGGATTTCTGTATTAATGGAGTTTTGTAAAAAATAAGTGATGTGGTTCAGGTTACTTGTTTCAAATACGAGTATTTTGGTGTAAAAACACAACGTGATATGCTTAAATTGTGTTAAAACCTTAGCTTTATTTGCAAGTCAGCGGATTACACCAATCGTCTTTTTAAACACCATATTTTCACATAATCGGTTAGTTTCAGCAATAAATAATAAATTCAGAGCATCCAAGCAAGTTTTACAGTTTACGAACCCGTTCAATTGTAATAGGATAACTTTTGCCTAGCTTGCGAACGCTGATAAAATGAAAGAATAGCTGCTTTCTTAGAAAAAGAATATTAAAATTCCGTATTTGAGTTTCAAATCGCGAAAAGTTTCATGTACCTTCAGGTGAGTAGGTTTCAGGAAAAATGAGTACGTATAAGCGTACGTAAGATTGGTGTGTGGGTCTTGTGAAAAATTGCAACTGGGAAATAATGTGTAAAGACTCGGTTCTTTTATGTTTGAGCACAGATAAGGACTGCTAGTATTTCGTATCTTTTAAATGAGACTAGCTTCCGTCTACGGCTTTATCCGCGTTTCGGGTGGGTCTTCGTCAAGCCAGATCAAAAGTAGCCTATCTCGATACATTGGCTATTAAAAAACGGAATTATTTTAAATGTCCAAAAGCTTTAAAAATACATTTTATACGTAAAGACACCTAAAATTATCCAATAGAACACTAATTGCAATCTGTTTCTTTATCAAGGTTAATTTTGATGAAAAAGCAACAAACATTTACTTAGTGTTATAGTCCAAAAAATACATACGCCACATTTATCCCTACCCATATTCAAAGTAGATCCCCTAGGATGTAAAGGTGGGTACAGACTATGTAACATAACATGTTATACGACATTGCTATATAACATGTTTCAGATAATGTGGACACTGAATGTTATAAAACATGTTATTATAACATGTTTTATAACTATTTATTGTCGACATTGTGGATAGCACTGAAGAACGATAAACGACAATGGTTATATAACATTGTTATATTGCAATGTTATTCTAATGTGTAAAGTATTGTTTTATGTTGCAATGTTGAATAACAAGGTTACATAATGTGGAAGTGTTATAAAACACAGGTTATATAACATGTTAGAGAGTCTGTACTCACCTTAAGAAAGTTTTACCTTATCCAAACTGTTGCTTGTAATCAAATCACAATCTGTTACCTGAGTTCAGAGCTCCGAAATCTGTTGGAAATTCCCGGCTAAAAGGTTGGATGGACGAGAAAATACAGACTGAAGTGTCACTTTATAAGTATTACACGCTTGACCGCTTCGGTGTCTAACGTGATAGAAATCTTCCCCTAAAATAACATGGATTTTTCATCTTTTATTTTTTAGTAGGTAGGTATTTCTTGTTGCGTTTGAAAAGTTTTTTTAAAGGTCTCTGCACACAGCGAGCGCGGCGCGGCGGGACGGGACGGCGACGTGACACAATGTACTAGATCCTCGCGTCGCGTCACGCCGAGCGGGACGGCTCTGTGTGATGTCGTCCGTAATATCTAGTACATTACAACTGCTCAGCGTCGCGTCGCCGTCCCGTCCCGTCGCGCCGCGCCCGCTGTGTGCAGAGACTATTAGGCTGACTTGGTGTATAACTAAAGTATATTGTAATATGCCGTCCCTCAACGTCAGTACCAATCAGTAGTGTTTGCAAGAAAAAGGAAAATATATCTTCACACATACACACATTCAAACTCACGTTTATAAGTGTGTTATGATCTTGAGATTTTATATAACTTTTATAAACAACTAAGTCATAAAATTGACCTTATAACCTGCTAAAATAGTGTCTTGCGATAACTTTACCAGGTTTTATAGTGATTGCAGGATATACTTAAGAAACGAAAGAAAAATGATTACCCTTCGTAGTAAATTGAACATCAATTGATTTATTATTATAAATTGATCCTCTCAGTTTTAGAAACATTTTTTTTTTTTTTTTCTAGAAAATATTTTGATAGTTGCAATTAAAAGACATTTTTAGATGAACTCGCGTTACTACATAGGAGAACATTACATACATATCTCAAACAAAGGAAGAATCAAATAAATGCTCATAAGAAAACTATGTGACAACTCGACAAACTTATGAGACAAAATATGTAGGTAGTTACATAAAGTTTGCAATATTGCTCCTAGGTACAAAATAAGAACAGAAAAATATTATTTAATATAATAAAACTGTTTCTTTGAGATAACGAGTTCATGAAGAAACTTCATAGAAGTCTTCTTTGTGAAAGAAATATTTTAGCTTGTTCTACACAATTTGAGAGAATGGAAATTATATTGGAAACATTTTCCATGTAAAAGAAAAACAGGGACATTTAAAAACACCTGAAATATATTTAGGTAGGTAGGTAATAAAATACTGGACGCATGAATTTGCAATGTAAGGGTGCGTTTAAAGGAGCAACGCCCATTTTATACCCACCTAAAAATCTAATATTTTTGGAGGGTGCAAAGAAAGAATGCTTGGCATCTGTTTACATAAGAGAGAGAGAGATTAGCTATTTCCCCGCGGTTTTACCCACCTCCTGGGGAACTACTGCCCGTACAGGGATAAAATATAACTAACTAGCTTCTGCCAGCGGTTTCACCCGCATCCCGTAGGAACTACTTCCCGTACCGGGATAAAAAGTAGCCTATAGCCTTCCTCGATAAATGGGCTATCTTACACTGAAAGAAATTTTCAAATCGGACCAGTAGTTCCTGAGATTAGCGCGTTCAAACAAACAAACAAACTCTTCAGCTTTATAATATTAGTATAGATGTTACTCGGGAAGAGTGTAGCTTTCCAACTGAGTAATAATTTTTCAAATAGTATCAGTAGTTTCGGAGCCTTTGGGGTACAAAAAAAAACAACAAAAAAAAACTATTTTATGTATAAATGAAAAGAATGCTCTTGCTTTAACTCCTAAGTTAGGTTTGTCCGATTTAAACGCACCCATAGCTAACGTTTGCAACACGTAGAAAATCTTCTCTTTGATACAAAGGCTACTTTCATACACTTATTTGCAGTTTATCTTGTTGAAACGATTTCTCGGAATACCAACGTCGACATAAGCTGTTACGTAGTTCCTAGAAGTGGGCACTATTGAACAGAACTGGTAAAGAAACCTCCTTCCAAAAACTTGTGTAAAATGTTCTTAATATTCTTTTTTCAAAGTTGTGTGATCTGAAGATAATGTGGGGGATTCGAATTTTGAGTTGGTGGTGTTCACATGTGGTTTTCTTCTCAACGCAAATTTCGAGCTATATTTGTGCTTTTTTGGTGTTTTCTGTGGTGCCTGCTTAGTTTTGAGTGTGTTTTATATGTAGATTTGTGTTTCATTATTCATCATTTCATCATTTCATCTGTAAGTAGTCTTGTATTTTAATTATTTTTGTGCGACGTCGGCGTATGCCAATAAATAAACATGGCGGACAAACAGGGGCCGCCGGGACGCCCTCCCGACCCCTCACGTACTTCTGCAATTGAAACAGTAATGACCGTCCCATTGTCTGAATTCGAGGCAATGGAAGTGGAAACTTCATCTCATAAGAGAAAGCATCCTAGTCAGGACGAGGATGTTACTGATGTTAATAATGTTAATGCTACAAAACGCGACCGTGTCACCCCTCCATCATTGGTGTCACGTTCCAAATATACCAACTTGGATAGGGAGCCATATCTGGTATATGTTTCCTTCACGGATTCAGACTCTTCTGGATCCACCCTTCACCCCATACGATTTGGTCAATTAATGCAAAAATTAAATATTAAGAATATTAAATTAGGCGGTATTAAGAGAATTGGCAGAAATAAGATCTCAGTGGAGTTTAAAAGCCATGAGGATGCTAATATCTTTATTGAAAGCCCAGCTATTAAGCTCAAAGGTTTTGTTTGTACTATTCCCACCTTCAACATCACAAGGATGGGGGTGGTGAAGGGTGTACCAACTGATTGGTCAGAATTAGAGGTCATCGATAATCTTAAGTCCCCCCATGCTAAAATGTTGAAGGTGAGACGCTTAAATAGGAGGGTTGTCAATGAAGGTAAGTCGGAGTGGGTCCCTACATCAAGCGTGGTTGTCACATTTGATGGTCAGGTCCTCCCGGATCGCGTCTTTTGTTTTTATAATTCGCTCCCTGTGGAGACATATAACTACCCTACTGTTCAATGTTATGCATGCTGCAAATACGGGCACACTAGACCCAATTGCAGGTCTAAGCCACGATGCTTCCGTTGTGGTGGGGATCACCTTGGGGATGGTTGCTCGGTTGAGGATCCCAAATGTTTATATTGCTCTGGCTCTCATCCCGCTAATAGCAGACACTGCCCAGAATTTATCCGTCAGAAAAATATCAAAGCGTCCATGGCCAAAGACAACATTTCCTACTCTGAAGCTGCCAAAATTCATGCCCCTTCCTTCCGTTCCTTTGCAGATGTTACGGCTTCATCCCCTATCACTCAGACTATTCATCAGATTCTCACGCAGGAACCTCGCTCCCCACGTCCCCCTCCCCCTAATTACATTTCTCACTCCCAACCCTCCACTTCATCATCCTACAAAAAAACTATTGTGATCCGCCCTAAACCTCACCCCTCGCTGCAGCCTGGCTATGACCGAAGGGCTCACCAGGATATTATTAATAGTTTCTCGTTCTCCCCTTCGCCTAATGGTTGTGCTCTTATGGATTCTCCTCCTTCTGAAAATGATCATGTACAGACCATCCAATCTATTATACGTTTACTATCCTCTTTACTTGTTAACTTTCCGTTACCTGACCACGTTGCCACAAATTTAATCAGCTCCATTAAATCTCAGCACATTCCATCTTCTACAGTGGAATACCAGAAGTCTGATCCCAAAAAAAAATGAAATTGCTCATTTAATTAATCAGTACAAACCTGCATTGTTTGCAATTTCTGAAACATGGCTAAAGCCACATCTCGTGTTTAATGTGGCTGGGTATAGCGTGCTCCGGGATGACCGTCTTGACGGTTATGGCGGAGCGGCTATACTGGTTAATAATGTTCTCCCATTTTCCCCCTTATCCCTTCCCCCACACGGAGATGAGATTAATGCCGTAGGTGTTAATATTGTCGGTGTTAATGTTATTTCTGTCTATATACCCTCTCCTGATTCCTCTTGTTTCCAGTATATACGTTCTATTTGCTCTTTATTTTATCCTGTAATTTTTCTAGGTGATTTCAACTGCCACCACTCTCTGTGGGGATCTGACCATTGTGATAGTGCGGGTAATGAATTAGTGAATCTGCTGGATGACTTGGGGTTATGTGTTATCAATGATGGATCTTTCACGCGCCTTCCTAGACCTGGACAATCGATAAGTTGTTTGGATCTAACACTGTGTTCAGCCCGTTTGGCCGCTGATATGGTGTGGAAAAGGCTTAACCTAACACATGGTAGTGACCACTATCCTATATGTACTACTCTCACCACTAGGTGCCTTCCGCAAAAGGAAAGCCCCCCTCTTTTAAAGTACAGGCTCTCTGGTGCTAGGTGGGATCTGTACTCTCAGATCCTTGAGGACGCAATCCCTACCTTGCCCCAGGTGTCTTTTGACAACCTTGACGTCTGTATTTCGCAACTTTCTGATGCCATTTCATCAGCCGCTGATGAGAGCATACCTCTTAAGAATTCCGCTTCTGGAAAAATATCATCCCCGCCCTGGTGGGACCGCGAATGCACCAGCATCATCAAACTCCGCAATGAAGCTGAACAGAGCTATGCTCTTAACATGGCTATTGAAAACCTGGTGGAATATAACCGGATTGTTGCGAGATCCAGACGCCTATTTAAGAAAAAGAAATACGAAGGTTGGAAAAAATTCTGTTCTTCGCTTTCCCCTTCCACTCCTTCTTCCATGATTTGGCAAAACTTTAGAAGATTTAAACGTGGTTGTGCTGTTCAAAATTCTTCAACTATCCCCATTGACCTAGCAGATTCTTTTCTTTACAAGTTAGCCCCTTCGTCTGTCCCTTTTGTAACAGAATGCCCTTCTGCTCCCAGTAGTGAGGTCATGTCTGTAGACCCGTTGGAGGCCCCCTTTTCCATTATTGAACTCAATGCCGTGCTCCAGCATGTCAAGGATTCTGCACCTGGTATCGACGGTCATCCATATTCTTTTTATAAGAAGTTGGGTGCCTGCGGACGCCAATACTTGTTGCACATCATGAATACTTGCTTCACTCTGTCATATATCCCTGATAGCTGGAAAACACAATTGATCATCCCCATATTGAAACCAGGAAAATCCCCGGATAGTCCAGATCACTTTCGTCCTATTGCCCTTTCTCCGGTCATAGGTAAAATTATGGAGCACCTTACTAAAAACCGATTGGAATGGTTTGTGGAGAGCCGAGGTGTTTTATCTAAGTCGCAGTTTGGCTTCCGAAAGGGGGCAGGTACCATGGACAGTGTTAGCATCCTGACAACTGATATCCGGATAGCATTCAGTAGAAATGAATCGGTTTTAGCAGTCTTCCTAGACATAACAGCGGCTTATGATAATGTCCTTCTTTCGGTTCTCAGGGAAAAACTACGGAAGCTGGGTGTTTCGGAACGGATGCTACATTGTGTATGTAACCTGCTTTCTGGTCGTAGGGTCAAGATTCGTATCCCTGGAGAAGATTCTGACTGTAGAACGGTCTGGCGTGGGCTTCCTCAGGGGTCCGTTCTTAGTCCGCTACTTTATAATATTTACACCTCGGATCTTCATGATTCCCTCAACTTGGATTGTCAGATTCTTCAATATGCGGATGATCTGTGTTTGTACATCCCTACTTCATCTATTGAAAGAGCTAGTGAGTCCATGCAAATATCACTCAATTCCTTAAATCAGTGGTTAATTGACCATGGCCTTGTACTGTCTGCCCCAAAAAGTTCTACGGTTGTTTTTTCACGTAAGCGTACTGTTCCTAATGTCAACCTTAAAATTGAAGGATCTCCCATTGAAGTTGTTAATAATGTGAAATTTCTTGGGGTTATATTGGACTCTAAATTGTCAGGGGTGTTTCATCTCAATTACATTAGCCTTAAGTGCGAGAAGAAACTTAATATGCTTCGTGCGCTAGCAGGAGTCTGGTGGGGTGCTCACCCCTTCACCCTAAAACTGGTATACAATGCTACAATAAGAAGCTTGCTTGATTACGGCTCCTTCTTGTTTGAACCCTGCAATAAAGTTGCTATTGCTAAGCTGGAGGCCATTCAGGCTAAATCTCTTAGAATCGTTTTAGGGTGCATGAGGTCCACCCCTAAAAACACCTTGCAAGTAGAGAGTGGCGACCCCCCTCTTCTCATTCGTAGACAGTATTTAGCCGACAAGTTTCTTTACAAGACTTATTTCCTCAGTGAGCACCTGCTTCTGCCTAGACTGTCAACTCTTGAAAGCCTTTGCAGGCAGAGTGATTACTGGAGACATAAAGCCCCTCCTCTTTTAGTTAATTCCTTTCGAAAAATCCTTGAAATTAAGGATAATTCCTTAATCTCTCAGCAAGATAAACTTCCCTTGTATTCCTGCTCCTTTGACACGTGTAACTTTGTGCCAAATGTCTCGTATATTAACATTAGGAAAGATACTGCAAACGCAAATGCCCATTTTCTCTGCACTATAAATGACAAGTGGCCTGATTATTATAAATTCTATACAGATGCTTCAAAATTAACCACTGATGGAAAGACTGGTGTTGCCGTATACAACTCTAACTCTCAGATATTTCTCCAATTTCAATGTCCTCCTGAGTCATCAGTGTTCACGGGAGAGTGCATTGGGATCCTCGAGGCATGTTTATTTATTTCCTCTCACCCTGCTATTAAAAAAGCAGTGGTTTTCACTGATTCCAAAAGTGCTCTGGATGCGATTGTTAAAAATTCGTTTAAGGACCATCTCCGTAGCCCAATTATCGTTGAAATTAAATCAGTATTGCTTTTGTGCTCTACAAAGGGCGTGGAGATTGTATTGGTATGGATTCCTAGTCATGTTGGTATTAGAGGTAATGAAATTGCGGATGTATCAGCCAAAGGTGCGATTAGTAGCAGCATGGCTGATAAAAAACACTACTCGGTGCAGATCTATGACCTGGCCCACAAAGCTAAATCAGACCTATTCCAGTCCTGGCAAACTGACTGGTCCGAGTCCAGTAAGCTGAAAGGTGGTCTGTTTGCCTCTATTCAACCATCCATTCCTGCGAAGCCTTGGTTCTATAAACATAAAAAAGTATCAAAGACCGTTATTTCCGTTATCTGCAGAATACGTATTGGTCACTGTTGCTCCCCAGTTTTCTTAAACAAAATAAGAGTTCGGGACTCCTCACTCTGTGAATGTGGTCTAGATGAAGGCACGCTTGACCATATCTTTCTTAATTGCCCCCTGAATGATGCTTTCTCTTTTGATCGTGTCATTGCTAAACTAAAAATTCAATATCCGGTAAATGTTCGTCATCTTCTTTCATTCTTTCCTAACCCTCTAATGGTAAATGCTTTTGTTAGATTTATTTCTTCTAATAATGTTAAATTGTAACAGTGTTTATATCTTTCATAATGGTAATATGTAATGTGTATATAATTACTTGTGTACTAAGTTAGTTTTAGCAAATTCATTAATTATAGTGTATGTATTTTGTTGCAGGCTCGATATCCTCCACCAGAAAAGTTGGAATTATTTTCTTACATTAATTTCTATATATTTTTCTTTTTCTGTTTCATATTTTCCCATGTGTCGTCACTAGCTACGCGAGTCTGGCAGAAATTGCCGTCAAATACGGCAGATTGCCATAAAAAAAAAAAAAAAAAAAAAAAAAAAAGATAATGTGGGCAATATTTAGCTCGCTATAGTCAAGGACGGACAAAGTTTAATTAAGGCCGACAATTGACCCAATGGTTGAGTTTTTTTTTAAGAAAATCTTGATTCCTATCTAAGTTTCAGTCAGTTTGATATGGGCTAAATACCTTATCTTTGTAATGTGCGTATTACCATTCATCTTCATACTGAGTTATGAGCCGTCATAAACTATCTGCCGACTAAAAGTTTGCAGTGTGCAACTCTAAATGTTCTTTTTTCAAACTTTTTCGATCTGGAGATAATGTGGGTCTATGTTTTGCTCGCTACGGTCATGGACGAAAAGTTTTACGAAGGTTGTTCTAATGAGACATGATATAGGGTCATTCAACCCTAGAACTTTCTTGCAATGAAAATGCGGTTTCTAATTTAATTGTGTCTCAATGTGGCCATTAATTTCAAAGATAAACATTGACAGAACAATAAATTAAGGTGTCTTACGGCTTATAAAAGTTCGACGTATTTATTCGAATAAAGTGGTTTTACAATACTTATCTATTTTAAGCAAGGTTTTAAATATACTCCAACAAATAAACCAACTTCAGTGAATTGCAACAATAAGAAAGTAATAGTAGCGTAAAGGAGTACCGAATGTTTAGTGCAGTTGACAGCTGTCAGTTTTCTTGTTTATACTGGCTGATAGCAACTGTCATTTGCACTAAAAATGCTCAGACTGTATATACATATTGCTCTCACAGAAACTACATTTGTATGTATGACGAATGCATGGTTTACACATAGATTTCATTGAATAAAACCCTTTTGCCAAACCTTTTTGATTAAAAAGTCAAAAAAAGTCAAAAAGTATCCAGTATCCACCATCGGTAAGATGGTAGCAATATCCGACACCGGTCCGTTTGCCAAACACAATTTGTAAGCCTATTGGCGAATTATCGGCTGACTACTATTGAATCTCGATCACCGATCTCAAAGGTTTTATAAACAGTACACATTTTATTATGATTTTAATTCAATTAGGCTGTTTACAAAATATTTACATCAATTTAAAATAGTTAAAATAAACTTATATATGTTATGGACCATGTGATTAATTCGGGCATTATTTATAATGCCCGAGCATTATGAATAATGTCTAGCTTTATCGGGCCAAGTGATTAATAACTATCTTAACTTCATTATTTATCACATTGCACGGGCATTATTATATTGCTAAATGACAGTTGGGAAATTTGATAATAAAGCTATATTTTATGCGGTGCGAGGGTGGCAGTTGTTCTAATAAATAAATTCTGTTACTTGCTACATATTTTATGATTATTGTTTCGAAAATTATATGTTCTTTTTGAATGGGAAATTTTAAGTCTAACCACAATATTATTTATTGGACAATTGTCATCTAATTTACTTACTCGGCATCGTTTTTCTTGATCTCATTTTTCTTGGCTCGTTTTTTTTTATGGTAGAATTTATTTGGATTCAAAACATTGTATTAAAAATTGAAGTCAGTGACGAAAACGAATCGCTGCAAACCCGACTCCACGTAGTCTTGTCTGCCCTACCCCTAGAGTGCAATTCAATACCGCGTAGGCGCGGAGGGTCAAGGCGGCCTGCGAGCTGAGGCTCACCACCGCAGCTTCGGTTTGCTGGCCGGCTCCGCCGGCCAGCCTCAGCCGCGGCGGCGAGCGTTAAAACTACCTGCGACGATAAGCTCGCATGGTACCGCCGGAGCCCCGCAGCGCCGGAGCCGTGACAGAAGCCATGCTTGCTGCATGTTGCATGCTATTAATATTTAGTTTAAGTTAAATGTCAATAACAATAAAAAAAATGAAATTAAATATGTTTATATTACTTTGCCCAAAAGGTCATGGGCAATATGTATAGTGCCCGGTCAATTTGATTATTTGAATAATTATTATCAAATTGCACTCTCATATTGGGCATTTTTCATAATGACTGGGCATTATGTATAATGCCCAATTTATCACTTGGTCCATAACATATACAATTAAAACTAATACAGTTCATCAAAAAATTGCTTCTCATCGCTGTCACTGGGTAATGTACCCAAAAGGCTGGCAGCATTGCCACGTTGGATGGCGATGCTCAACCTCTGTGCGAAATAAAAGCCAGCCTTTGGGTCCCGGGAAGTGTCAACCAGGCGCTGGGGAATATCCTTGGCAAGAAGGCGGGCGCTCGGACCCCACGGCCCAAGAGTTTAGGTAGAGTACACATTTAGGTAGCTTTAAAGTCGGTTTGCTAAAAGGAACACATACATAATTATACACAATTCACATATATAAATTATATGCCCTTATAATTGGTCATTTAGCGGCATCCGAGTCAACTTAATAACTAGTTTTTATGTGTATTTTTGTTATAGTAAAGCTTGTGTTGTGTATTTACAGGTAATGTGGCTCGCGACTTCAGCTTAGACGAGCTATGCCTAGGCAAGTATGTTGTATACAAGCTGTTGATTTGCATCCGTGCCATATTCAAGGACGTAATTATGCTAATGATTCTCGACCTAAATCAACAAAAAAATTGGTACAATTTTTTTTTTTTTTTCGGAATTCCGTCAATATCATCTAGCCGTATTTAAACTTGGCGCGTGTGTTACTGGCCTTAAAACCGTGCTGCGCCCTCACACAAAGCATACGCAACGATCATTCACAAATTTCATTCATAAAATTGGATTACTTCTGAAATACTACGACATTACAATGACAAAAAAAGCAGTGCATATTAGCTATTTCCCGTCTACTGTAATTCCAACCGATTATTTACGTATTTTATGTCTTCCTCCTGAAATATGGCACAAATACAAATCAACACCTTGTATACA
The DNA here is from genome assembly GCA_963856015.1 of Helicoverpa assulta. NCBI lineage: Eukaryota > Metazoa > Arthropoda > Insecta > Lepidoptera > Noctuidae > Helicoverpa > Helicoverpa assulta. Next base: position 6,165,598 of record CAWLCW010000002.1, on the reverse strand, counting down.
AAAGTCCTGTAAATTTTTGTTCCCATTTTAGTTTATGTTAACGTAGCATAATTGTACTCGTGAATATTATGGTCCCTTAACACGACATTAACATACATTAACGTACATTAAATTAAGATATGTAATTACTAAATTATATTTTATCACACGGCTACAGCAACGTAGGTAAGTACAATAGGCTTAATAGTTTTAAGATCTTCGTGACTAACTCACTAAACTAGGGCTTAGTCCAAAACAGGCATTATGCAGATAATAATTTTATGTTAATGAATACTACAAAAGCAAAATAGAGGATTACTTATGGTCCTTTATTTTGCTTGTATGTTAATATGTAGAAATTGATTTGAGTGCACCTAGGTATAGTACATGACTGCCTCGTTGGTCTAGTGGTCGCAAGCGCGGCTACTGTTCTCGAGGTCTCGGGTTCGATTCCCGGGTCGGGCCGAAATCGCTTTGTGGGTTTTCTTGAACTTTCACAAAGCAGCCCGTAGACTGAAAGTTGGTAATTGATTCACCCGTGCATCGGAGAGCACGTAAATGTCGGTCCTGCGCCTGATCTCTTTCCGGTCGTGTCGGATTGCCGTCCCATCGGGTTATGAGAGTGAAGGAATAGGGAGTGCACCTGTGTCTGCGCAAATGCTCGTGCACTATAATATGTCCTGCGCAGCTGGCTGATCTCCTTAAATGAGAACAGCCACCGTGGCCGAAATCGGCCGTGGACGCCATTATTATAGTACATGATCTCTGATAAAGGTACAAAGCAATCTTATTGGTGGTTTGCAACTAACTTCCTAGCACGTAGTGTGCGCGTAGCATATCTAACGCCTGCTACAACACAAAGATTGTTCAAAGTCTAAATTTTGCTTCATGACATAAACGTTACAAAGTTTGGAAGCGAGTGAAGTCGCAGCCAACATCAAATTATTTCCATTTCGCAAATAAACTGCGTCATTAACATGATCTCAATAGACAGACTAAAGTGATTAACCCATTATACTTATTGGCCCAGGCCGTGCCAATGGCTGGCAGGTGAAGAACCTGTGAAATGTCCCTTTTGCATCTAACAGACCACACGCTAATTGCGTCACACGGTTGAGTTCACAAAGGCTTGTTTGACAATACTAGAAAGTTCGTGCAAGCCTCACTGGGTATATGAAACCGGGACCCCTTATATGGCCTCCTATGGGGTCTCTTATGGGGCCTATTATGGGGCCTGGTATGGGGCTTCTTATGACTGAGGTCTAGACTGCCGGTCTGTGTCGAAGTCACTTTGTGGGTTTTAGAAAAGTTTCGCAAAGCAGCCCGAAGTCTGGATGGTGCTGATTGATACACATGTGCATCGGAAAACATGCTAATCTCAAATGGTCGCGTTGGATTGCCGTCCCATCAAGTTATGAGAGTGAGTGACAAAAAGAATGAGCGAATTTCTCAAAATCGAAGCAGTCTTTTATTATTTTTGAAAGCTAATAATTTGATATGTAATACTTCACGTTACCTTCTTCTATAATTATAACATTTAGCAATTGTAACTAAAAAGCACAATTATTGTAATACCAATTAAAAAAATCCATTACGTTACTGCCAAAACTAGAAACCGGTCGATATAAAAACTTCAGTGTTTTTAGCGCACATTTGAAAGCAGTCACTTGTTTTTCAGGTAGATGAATGAAACAGGAGAATTCAATTAAGGCTAGCTCTCACTGTGCTGGCTGAATTTAAGTCCGAGCTTACACAGGCTGAATTTGACTAATCTACATAGACAATGTGAAGTTTGCCTTTCAAGAAGGTTTTTATTGGTGTGGTTGGGAAATGGTACGATTTGTTCTAGATTATAGGATAATTGAGTATGTTAATATTGAGGAGCTAATGTTATCGATTTCAAAATATGACCTTTTTAATGTGACGTCAAAAGTATGATGATAATTTGCAACTTATATCATATCGATATCCATTCGAATAAATAGTTTTTTTGGGCCCTAAAATTATCTTTTTACATAAATAAAATACGTATACTAATTAGTAGCAAACTATGTTCATATTTACTTAACATAATTATGCAGATTGAATATTTTACTGTTTTTTTTTTATCTACACATATCAGAAAATTTCAAGAATAGTTTCATGTATAACTCAACGACTCGCTAAGAAACTTAGTAAAATATTCCCCACAATTGTTATGCGGCCTCAAACAAAACGGTCAACAAATACCCAGCACCGGCTGTTCGCATTTACTTTTAAACTAAAAATAAAAGTAAATATTCCTTACTTTACCTGGTATGAATGAGAACCCCTAGTATCTTCGACGATACCATCCACTCTTGTGGAAACTCCTTCCATCTCACTGGGTTTTCTCGCCCAAGCACACGGGTCTGCTTTGAACTTATTTTCCACTTTTGAACATTTGTTTTCTTTCTACGTTCTACGTTCAAATTCAAATGTATGAACGTCAGTTTTGAAAAGATTCGATATTTGAAATGAGTTTGTTTTTTCGAATGCGTTTGAATTCAGTTGACGATTTCGTTTGTGGTGCTTACCTACGCGAAATGCTGGTAAAATATTTTTGAGGTTTTAAAAGATTAAATAATGTCTTCTTCGGTTTCAATATTGTTTAAAGAAGGTTTCTCAGTAGGATGCACCGTCGTATTTTGCTCTTACATGCTAAGTTATATAAATAGGAGAACTTTTTATTTACACTTTGGCTCAAGCCCACACTCTTTGAGATTTTCCTATAATTATAATATGTGGGTGTCGACTGTTTTTAAGTGCACACCAGAATATAAATACCTGAAGGTCATGTAAGCATTATTTTTGTATACCAATATAAAAACCACTACACTTTTATCCTGAATTTACCTACATATTTATTCAGACAAAGAAGTCATACAATCTAAAGTCTTACATCTTTATTGTTAGTTTTAGGCCGGCTCCACACGTTGGCCCCAACGCTCGTTCCAACGTTGGACCGTAAACTCGGTGAGGCGTCCACACGTTGGCGCATAACTTAGTTCTGTCCCGTCAGGGCCAATGTAAAGATGTCCGATCCAGAAATCGAAACTGCTCTCAGCGCGTTTGTAGTGATGAGTGCAAATTTATATTTGTTTCTGAGAAAAAATAAAAAACCACGTCAAAGAAGATGGTGGATGACGACTCATCATAAAACACGGAATCGTCCATGCCGGTGGCGATTTGCTAGACGAGGAAGCCATTTTTACTCGACGTACGCACTCGCTGCGTGTTGTGGCAGAACTGAGCAACGCGCCAACGTGTGGACGGAACGCCAACGTTGGCGCGCAGATTCCTTTGATGAAACCGACACGAGACGGCCAACTATCAACGCTCGCCCCAACGTTGGGACGAATGCCATTTTCTCGATCCACACGTTGGACGAATAGCGTTGGGACGAGCGTTGGGGCCAACGTGTGGAGCCGGCGTTACTGGACAACAAAACAGACTTTGTGTGACAGACGCACACAAACATAACTCTAACGCACACACAAATAAGTCTTAAAGCACACAACACATTAAATGCACATCCAACGCCCCCCTAGTTTCCCAGACAGATACAGTGAACTGGTAGTTCACTACTTCACAATATGAACAAAACAGTTGAATGAATTAAACAAAGATGTCGGTTAACTAACACAATATCTGGATCTCGCAATAGAAGTAGATTATATAATAACGTCAGCAGAAATTCAAGACAACTCTGTATGAAAAAAGTGTGTTTATTATGGCAACTAAAGTATATAACAATTTACCTAAAGATATAAGGGATTGTGATAATGTTAACATCTTTAAACATAAATTGTCCAACTTTTTGATAACCAACTGTTATTATTGTATTAGTGATTTTCTATCAAAATAATTAGTGCTTATTATCATAGATATTTAGAATCTGTAACATGCTTATGTAATTTGGATAAATCTATACAATTATAGTTAGCTAGTAAGTACCATATTTGTATGCCTCATGTGGCAGATCACGGCATGAACAATTGTATATATATTTTTTTTAAGATCTTTGTACCATACCCGTGTTTCACAAATAAACCATTTGATTTGATTTGATTTAATAGGTAATATAATATCTTCTGTTTTCTATGACGTCATATAATACTAGACATGGAGAACAAAATGACTAGCAGAGATTTCACAACGCAATATCTCCTAAGAAAGAAGCGCGCTAAAATGCGGGTTTTCGGGGTACGAGGAACGTTACTAGCTCCGCAATCATACTCCTTCTTTGGAACCTGTTTATTTATTTTAAAATAAAATCACCAATAAATCAAGACCAATCTTTGACAGATTGGTTTTGATTTGACAAGGAACCCGAAGGCTTCGTTAGTTCTAGTAACTGATTGTTACTTTTGACCTACAATAAGGCGCCTGACCTACCTTCCTTATGGGATCTCTGCTTATTTTCCTTCCTCCGTGATACCAGCTACAAAATACATAAACCCCTACAATACAACAACTGTTTACATTTACATAATACGCTATAAATTCTGAAATCCGAAGCATTAGTAGCACTAGTGTGTATCTAACGATGTCGACATAATTCATATACAGTTTACTGGCGGGGAAAATATACGTGCACATGAATACTAGATATTTGTTCATGTAGACTTAGGGTTCTATTATGTATAACTCAACGATTCAATTAAAATTGAGCGATCGAAGTGAAATTACCACAGTAATTCTGTAAAAGTGAGTTGCACCATTTAATTAAACCTATAACCGAGCCACTTTCAGTTGTCAAATCTCCAATTTGAGAAATGGCTGGCTGTTTGAACGGTTGAGGTTTGGTTATAGTTAGATGGTGCAACTCACCCGCGTACAGTAAAGCCATATGATTTAATGACTATTAAAAAAAAAAACGAAATCTTCTGCCATGTCTTGTTTGTCAGTCTATTTTACTGTTTTCAATAAATTCAAATACAACTGGTCAGCTATTCAGCTGGTTATGCCAGTAAATACCTCTAGAGTAATTAAAGACGAAGTTACAAGAACATTTTTATAACTTTCATTTAAACTGAGTCATATAATTTCCGTCAAAAACATCGCTATAAAATTAAGAATTGAGAACTTCTGTCACAATAATGTTTGTTTTTCATCGCGTTATATTATACTTATATCGCGTTATGTTATATTATACTTTCTTAGTCCTTGGGTAATTTTCCTAGGTCCATTTATATTTTGTCAAGTGTGTGTTTCAAAGGACTGGTTTCATTGTTTTGTTGAACAATTGGAATATTTGATCCAAGAGTACAATTCAATTCTGTAGTTAATAGTTTTCTAGAAATCCTCCAATTGAGGCCAGATTTTTCTTGGTTTTGCTACTCCTATAGCTATCTTATTTTTTTTAAGTTAACCTAATAGGTCATGTTAATAGGAGTCTGACTTGTCATCGACTTAGTGGTGTTATGAAGTAAAAATTCTAACAAATTGTCGCATTAGATAAGTTACATAATATGTAGTAGGTATGAACAGACACAATTTAAAAATCGAACAAAAAAAAAACAAAAGACCGTAGCTCTGATTGGATTTCACTCTACATCCATACAAAATTAGTTTACAAATCCCAAATACCAGTATTCGTTCCATAAAAACAATATAAACGGAATTCAAACTGCATTCTAGAATATATTAACGCTGTATTCAGCGCTTCAGCGCATCAGAGAGTTGGTGGAGATTAAAATCTGTTTTCACCGCTCTGTTTTCCAGTTTGTTGAGTATATTGTTAGTTTAGCGCTGTATGGCTGTATGCTATCTTTGCTGATTATGCTGTATGATTTAATTTTGTTTTCATAGCAGCCACGAGTTTGAATATGGAACTCAGTTTTTGTTTTTCTTTTCCTTGTATCTTTTTTTAAATTGAAAGGGGTCTTATAATAATGTTGAGGTTTTATTTGCTATTTTATTGATTAATTATTATTTCATTAAATTTCTTATATTACTATTTTTATCTTTTTATATTAATGCGTAATGATTGATAACGATTCGAAGTGAATGACAACCAGGGCTGCGGGATAGTTTAGGGTTACCCCGGTCCTGGAACACGATGGATTCCAGAAGGGACTACCCAAGAATCTAAAACTCCCTTCTGCTTCACCCGCAGATATGCAAGTAAAGGAGACGAAACACAGAACCTGACCTATATCCCATAACAATATATGATAATTATACCCACCTTCAAAGTATCATATTTCCGCCATATTAAAATAATTTCCCCCGTTGCATACTCAATTAACCCCCGGAAGGTACTCTTAACCCCTCACGGGTTTGGGAAAGATTTCAAAAGCCTTCACCCAAAGTCTTGTCTTTCTAATTAGATTAGCTCATCACACTTGTCCGTATTTTGCCCTCCATGTAACCGCTAATTTAATTACTTTCCATTAATTTCAGAATTAACATTCATCAGAAATTCGGTCTTTTCGGAACCGGAATTTAGGTTAATTTCATTTGGGTGTCTGTTATATTTTTAGGTTGAAGCTTAACTCGTAATGGGCAGTCGACATTTTGGGAGCAAAGCGTGTCATATACCTTTAGATATATGTATCTAATTCGTAGCTATCTTAATGGCTCAAATGAAATAAACGTTCCTTAAACCATGCACGTAGCACTGCTCCGAAGTTAGTTCCGACGGGCCATTAAGTTGGGCAAGAGATATAATGCCACGTAAAACATATATGCAAATTACTTTTCAAATAAAGCCATCACGTTCTTTATCGATTGGAAATGCAAGTTTCCATAATAATTTGTGAAAAAACAGGGGTCAAATATTAACTCGTGAAAATTAATGGAAAACCTAATTACTTTCAGCATAATGGATTCTTGAGTAAACATCGTGCTGGTATTTGTAGAATATTTAATAAAAATCCTGCTACCACTACCTACTCACACTTACGGAAAGATTGCTTTAATAGTCTTCTAACTATTAAAATCATTTAATCTTAATAACTAGACGAGGCATTTTATCTCATAATAAATGGCATGACCATAAATGACTTAGCCCGGCTCGTTTAAATTACCCAGCTTCTACGAGGGTGCTAATTAGACATTTTAATTAGACCGCCTAATGACGTGACTGTAGTTAGCTTCCTATATCAAAACCTGGGCTTGTTATTTAGTTCTTAGAAATTATGATTTTGCTCTGATTAGCTATGGTTCAGGGGTAATCTGATTAGGGTATAATTGTGTGGGTGGACGGATCATGCACTACCGACAAGCGTCGCTTTTGTCCTGCATTGACCGAAGTAACTTCAATTTATTTGGGGCTGAATTTTCAATCGCTATAGAACTTTTATCTGAAGAATATGTTTGACGTTTTGACAGCTTTAGTATAGACAGAATATGTTCGACAGCTAGATAGAAAATATGTCAAACCGCTATGTCAGATACAAGTTAACTGATGATTGAAAAATCGGCTTTTCATGAATACTATCAATAAGGCCCGGTTGTTCGTACGTTACGGTAAAGTTAAAGTTAAAATTTTACCGTTGTCAATTTTGACCACGGCTAATTTGACATTTTTATTATGAAATTTTAACGATCAACAACGCTTTTTGAATTTAAACCCTGTAAGTTTTACTGTAACTAGAATTTAACCCTAACCTTGACGTAACCGAGCTTCGAACAACCGGGCCTTAAATAGTATTGAACTCAATGCCACATCTCTACTATTTTTCTTTCAAAACACGTGGAAATCTTGGAATTTGCCTAAGAGCTGAAATGTTCTTCGTGGAGTTCAATAAGGTACATTTTTTACCGTCCTATTATAGATATAGCCCTTATTAAAATCATACCTAAAATCTGTACTTAATATGAAAAGCATCGAAGTGACTACTACTGTTACATGTAGTTTGATAGTACAAAATCTTTGCTCTTTGCAGTATGAGCCGGCGTTTACCGGTATTTGTATTTTCTCTCCAAGTACCTCCTTAGAACAACGGTATTAATCTGATGTTATCCAGTATGGTGTTCAGAAATTATTATTCCTAACACTCGTTTTCCCATGAGATTTACAGGATACTGTAGTATGCCAAGCGTGTACGATATTTACATAATCTCTAATGCTTTGTTCATCCTTATATCTTGAGTATAATACAGATAAGAATGTTTTGCAGTACAATAAATATGAGGTATTCTCAAAAGAGTGACGTTTGTAGGTATTTGAATTTGGAACATGGAGTCTGTTTCGCGATATATATGTATATCTTTGACAGTTCCTAAATGATTGCTATAGTGGTGTTATGGCTAACCTAACTAATCGATTGTTTCGAAGTATCGAATCGTTTGGACTCGGAAGCATCCATTTTAATATGGCTTTTCATCGATTTTGACGATTTCTGTATTTCAGATACTAATCAAACAAAAGCTAGCTTTTAATACCTACAGAGATGTTTGTTTTTGCAAAAAGTTCCTACATGTAGGTCCTATTACGTGTTGACTGGGCGTATATCTTTTCTCTGATCTATGTGGGTGCCGCGATGATTAAGTACCTATCTGTGTTGTATTATGTATCTGTGGGTATATTTTGTCTTTACTGCATGGTTGGGAAAAAGCAGTATTGTTTAATGAAAGTAAATTATGTTGTGCACTTTTTAATCTACCCTACCACTATCGAATCTCTCTATAGCTTTAAGGTTGGCTGTAAGAGAACCCAATTCTGGGTTAAGCTCGCCGTTGTACATAAACTGTCTTAGTTCTTTATATATTTATTGTTAAGAGTGCAATAAAGAATAAATAAAAAAATAAGTAAATTAGAAAATTTCAATGGAGCTTCATATCAAAAGATTTTAACTAAAACATAAATTACCCATTCAAATATGGCGAACTAAAGCTTGGATATAGTTCCCCTAACTAAGCAGCATGTTATTGAAATATTGTAAAGCAAGTCATGAATAAATAATTGAACGTTCGTTTTAACGCTGACGTGACGTTAATTCCAGTTGCTCGCGTTCCTGAATTAATGCTGGATTTTCATCGAATATGTCAGAAAATTCAAATTTATTGCCAACAGCTTATCCACAGAGATATATCAATATGGGGACATGACGGTGCAAAATTCACGGATGCGCAATCGTTGGTACGAATTTATTAATTAAATATCCATCATGTATTTTCGTTTTCAGTTAAAAATGTGTTACATTTTCATTTTGTCACACTTTTATGGCAAAACATTTTGCAGTCTTTTTTAATTGTCAGGGGCCCACCATGGCCAAAGTCTGCCGGGGCTGCGGGATTGTTTTAAAGAGTTACCGTGGCCCTGGTAGATAAAGGGCTTAAGAAGGAACATGGTGGGTTTTATTCAGTAAAAGTATGGCACTCCCTCCCATAAATAAGGCTTATAACCAGACACAGGGCTGCTAAACAGCAAATAAATTATCGAAGAAAATACTTTAGCAAACCAAAGGACAACATGCTAATGAGAATTACGAACAAAAGACCAAGTTGTTTTTTTTCATAAAAATATACTTTTAAACATAGCAGAAGTTAAGAAAACAACACTTGCAAAGGTATATAAACATAAGAAACACTAGGACGCAAAGTGCCCATTAGCTGTGCGATGAGCTATAAAACTGCGTGCGATAAAACATGTTAGAGCTTACTGTGGAGTAATTGCTTTACACTATCGTACGTGGGGCCTTTTTATGGACTTCTGAAGTATCTTTGTTAAGGACTTCTGAAGTGGACGAACAGTATTAATGGTGGACTGGTATGGTAGTAAAAATAAGTTCTGGTTTCATCGAGCTATTTTTGCTTATAATATTGCAAATGGGAAAATGATTTTTTTGGTTAAGCTGTCAAGTCAGCCCACTTGTTGCTTATTCAACTTATACGTTAGTGCTTATTGAGACCTTTATTAATAAGATAAATTGCTAAGCTGTGATGCGAGCTAATTGAGGTCTTTCAAATTCCCTTATAACCCATTTTATCCGTTTGTATATCCGTCTAGTTACCCAGTTCCAAATTCATACTAATGTCATAGGTAATTGCCCAAAGTTACTTTTGATAACTTTTTTTGTTAACTTTCATATTTTTAATTAACAGATTACCAACAGACAAGACTACTAAAGGTCGTGCCCAGTGCTACTAAAGATGTTACTAAAGATTCTCTCGCACACTTTAAAGTTGAGGTACCAAGTGGACAAAAGCTTCATAAACGTCAGTCAACATGCTACACATGTCACCGTGGCCATCAGTGGCGAAGGGTGGTTTAATGAAATAGGGAAGCCGCAGCAAAAAAAAAAACTGGGGGGGAGTACTCAGGGATGGGGGGGGAGAGGTAATGGAGGTAATTTCTCAGTTCACCTTTTAGCACTGACTGAGAGACTGATAGTTTGAACATGTTTTCTCTAGAAAACTTGGCACTAGGAACAAAACATTTTAAGTATTTAATTTACAACGGCCTGTTAGCCATTGATATTTATCGTAGGTATTTATCCGTCAGGACGTTAGTAATTTTAATATAGACGTAATATTGGTACTGTAATTCACACGAGCCGCGTGCCCGAGTTTTATAACACGTTTTTATTCTCAAAACTTAACCTTGAAAAATAAGTTCCTTCCTAAAGTAAATAGTCTGTCGTCGGAAAACAGTCTAATGCGATAAATGCTATCCTAGTTAAGTTTTAAAAGTAGGTACACTAAAAAGAAACCTGATGCCAACTGTCTACGTATCAAAGTAACTCATAACGTAGGTACCTCTATTTTCACTAGGTACCTAAGTTTTGCTTCGATACAATCGATACCGTGTCCCTAGGTCACACAGCGCGATCGCGGGGATTGGTAGGGAGTAATGATACTGCCAACTACTTGAACAAAATTATGTACTTCGTGAATTCAAAAAACTATAAATTCACAACTAGGGTCATTAAATCGCGGAGAATCTTAACACCGCGATTCAGGATTTGAATAAAAATGCACAATGCCATCTATGTTGACATCATGTAACTAAAACACTTTAACATAAAATATTGTACACACACGAACTATGTTATTTCCAAATGATGCACACACTAATAAATTAAATTAAGTAATGCAAAGAACAAATTGCTAATGGTATTATCTAAAACAAAATAAGAACAATGAGAGTGAATATTTGTCTGATTTGTTTGTTTACATATTTGAGAGCTCTAAGCGCTATCACTCGCGCGTAGACAGATATAGCTACTCTACTCTTGACGCGTTCTTTCTCGTTCACTCGCGAGTTTTGATTGGCGGAAGCCGCTCCGTGAGCCGGCTTACCGCTCGCCCATATGCCGCGAACATCGCGCGGCGCGGCGTGGATGACGTCACGCAAGCGTAGTTTTGTATGGAGGAGGAAGCCGCGGCTTGTTTAGTAGGAGCAAAATGTTTCAAGTAATTTATAGACAATTTTTTTTACGGTGGTAGGCGTTTTGTTATACCTACATATTTAAATTGTGTGGTTTAAATGATTATATTAATTATACCTATACCTATATTATAACTTATACCTATGCTTCTTTCTTGAAATTCGAAAGGGAAGCCGATGGGAATCGGCTTATAAGGACGCCTCGCCACTGGTGGCCATATTGGTCTTAGATAAGTGACGTCACAGAAAGCAATCTATCATCATCCATAATGTATGATATAAATAGATACTTCATTTTTTTAGGGGATGGTTTTATGTGGCCTTCTAAGGGGTCATGGGTTTTGCCTCGTCGATCAATCAATTTATGAGATTAAGCCACATTTGTAACGGTCTGTTGACGAAAGTGTCCATTCATCGAATTGTATACACACATCAAAAAAAGTTTGCGATCACTTCGAAAAACTGAAATCTTTTTGCTTACTGTAGATTATATTATATTATGATTTTTTCTTCTTTTTAGATTCTTTATTTAAAAATAAAGAATTAGAACATAAAACAATGACCCCGTTCAATTGTTTTTTCATATAAAAAGGCTTTCAGTCCTAGCTTACGCTCATTCAGAAATCTGATTAAGTCAATTATAAGCGATTCAAGATATTTTTCGCGGAAAGTTGTGATTGAAAAAATGCCAAGAAGATTATCAGAGGTTTTACGAGCTAGAATAGTAACTTTGAGGGAAGAGGAACATTATGATTAATGGCTCAGTTTTTTAAAATAAATAATAAAAAATAGTTTTATATTTTAATTTCAAACAGGGTATTCCTATTTAAAGAAAGCATACAACATAGACCTTTTCTTGATAAAGTTAAATTTAAAGAATTATAGGAGCTTATTGCTATTGATCGCAAACTTTTTTTAATGTGTGTATGTGATGCAAATATAATATCATCGTAGCTAGTCTAAGGGCACATCTACACGGTGCAAGTCGCTAGCGCATGTTGAGGCACATGCATTTTAAAAACGTGCGGGTTCAGCGACTCGCGCATGTACCAAAGCGAAATACCCACCCGCGTGATCTTGTCACTTGTCACTCGCGCATATTAACTTGCTTCAGCTACATGCACCGTGTAGACGCACCCTTAGTGACTATCCTAAACTGTTGAACTATCGTAATTCAAACTTGGAACATTGATATTACGGACTTTGACACATTGATACTTGCTAAGTATCGACCTTTCTAGCTCATCTAAGTACATAGATTCAAATGCCAGACCATGATAATTTGAGAATAATGAGTTGAGTTTCAAAGCAACTGTCAGGTGCCCCTGTAGTTTGGATTTCAAAACCTTAAATATATGAAACTAGTTGGAACTAACTGACCGCGACGTCGTCCGCCGGAGCATAAGAAGAAAGTAAAATCCTGAGTTAGTATGAAATTATAGTTTTTACTAAATATGCACCAATCAAAAATGGACTTGATACTCGATCTATCAGTAGTATAAACTATCTACATGTTAAGAAGAAACTGTTATCATGACATTTTCATCATAGCACTTGTTATAATCTACTTAAAATTAAGTTACCTGTAAGTACATTATAACAAGTTAAAATTAACTTAGTATGACGCCCCACCATCTCAGATTAATGTTCCAAATATCTCCCAGAACCTCCATAACCATTTTGTAAAAAAATAATATCAAATTCTGTGAGACAAGGCACGTGTCATGTTGGCTCTCTAATAATGTACGTTGTACGGCAGAGATGACAAACGTTTGGTACGCCTGCCTTAACATAGCACGTAGAAATGTGGACATACAATTGTTTTGCAATTAAGTTTATCTATAGTTGCTAAAAAATAAAAAAACGACAGTTTTCAATATCTTGCTTAAAAATGTGAAGATTGTCTAAATTCACTTATGTATATTTTTCAACATACTAACTATTTATCATGAATTATGAATTCGTAATTAATCACACTTATACATATAATAAATGATCACACTTAAAAAGGAAGTTTTTAATTGTGCAATATATGTGTGTCTGTGTTACTCCTTCACACCGAAACAGCTGTATTGTAGCTGAGATACATCAGAATAGCATAAAGGCTACATTTTATCGGGCCGCGCGAGAAAACTTCCTTCTGAAACCGTGAAGGCGGAAAATCATAAATGAATTCGGTACGCAACTCCATAAAGGTTTGTCATCTCAGTTGTTAGCTAAAACATGATGCGACGAGTTGCCAGCCTGTCGCTAGGGGGCTTTGAATAAGATTGCATAGTGCAGGCATTAGGCGAAAACGTAACTAGATTTGTGCATTTGAAAAGGAATATCGTGCGAATTTTTTTGGTGCTTTTATATCGCTAATTGGGATGTTTTTCTTGCGACATGTTGCGGGACTGAAAAGTTTCTCGTTTTAGAATTTTCTATCGGATTTTACGAAATATTCTTCCATTTTGTTTGTAACAATCATTATTTCTTCCTAACTGTAAGCGAAAATTCTTTTTAAAATCTGGTCAAGAATAGTATATTAAAAATGATTTCTTAATAAAAAAAAATCTCGTCAATAATTTGCAGCATTCAATTTATAGGTGAAAATCCATAAAAGTTTGTCTATTCTCACTATATGCAATACCTTCTGAGTCATCAAAGAACTTTCATACTAGAAACAGTGAAACCTCTTTTGATATTGTTTTAGCCTTCAATGTTTCCATATAAAATACGACTGATATAAATCTCATTTTTACTATGGCAATAACAATACATTGTATCGTAGTTCCTGCTAGTGGATTACACTTTCATTCTGATATCAACCAGGACTCATAAATTGCTAGACACAAAATCGTAAAAATAATTGAGTGTTGGCACTGCGGAGGAAGGAAAGATGAGCGGAGATGCCATAAGGCACGTAGGTCAGCCGCGTTCTTCTAGGTCAAGAACGTACGGTGGACGTGACCACTCTCAGTTGCTAGTGAACTAACGAAGCGTTCGGGTTCCTTGAGACATCAGTCAACGATTGGTCTTGATAAATTGGTTCTTCTTCTTCTTCTTATAAATTCTAATAAATTGGTGATTTGGTTTTAAAAAATGGGCGAGTTACAGGTGTACTTATGAGGGGAGAGCCAGTAATGTTCCTCGTCCCCCGAACATCCGCATTTTGGTGACGCTATTTTCTTAGAAGTTTTTTCATAATGACATCTCTGGTCGTCATTTTGTTCTCCATGGTTAGCACACTTTTCCAATATTTTTACACGTGTGGATTGAAGTAACTTTATTATATTAAACTATTATATTATGTTGAAAGCAAATGTAGGAAAAGGTAATTACTCATACTCAAATATTGAGAGCTTATAATATATCACACGTGTCATGATGAATAAAGAGAATTTGTTAAGTAAGAAATATTCTCTCTTGCACGTGTATAAATTTACTTGGACCAAACGTTTTCCCTAGGTGTATTCTATAAAGGTAAGTTTTTCTTGTGGGAAACTTTTCTCAGAGAAAACACGAGTATTGTTATGATTACAATTTTATTTAAAACTCCGAGCTATTCTTTTATCTTTGAAATAAGAAAGATAAATATAGCTAATATTCTGCAAATAGTTCTAATGTCGGCAAGTTTCAGGCCATATAATGTCCTGCCATTGTCCTTATGACAATATACCGTTAACAAAATCCATTAAAGCAAATACGCAAGTCATTTCGAGGGTCGAAAAGGTTCATGTTATTTAATAATTGGCCATGTTTTGCCTAAAAGTATACAAATAGGTTTGGCCTTTGAATATTTTGGAAGTATTTTCGCATTTTAGCTTGGTACTTGGTTGTAATATTTTGTTTTCAAAAATGGGAAAAATTTATGCTGGCTAACGCATTACATGGTACAAATTACAAAATAAAATTTCACAATATTGGCTTGTTTTCAACGACGTCAAAAATCATCAAATGACCCCTCTCGCTGTGGGTTAGCAGCGGTGAGGGAGTATCAGACTCTTACTGACTAAAAACCGCCGTGTTCCGCTATAGGCCTTTTATGTACTTGGGCCGCGGTAACTCTTTCGAACAATCCCGCAGCTCCGGCAGGCCTTGGCCCTGCTGGGCCCCGCTGGGGTACAATATTGGCTTCCTCGATAAACGGACTATCTAACACCGAAAAACTTTTTATAATCCGATAAGTAGTTTTTGGTATAAGCGACTCGGCTTGGCTGAAGCATTTACCATGTCCTGAGATCAAACAAACAAAACCCTACATCTTCACCATATTCCTATAGATTTCAGTACCAATTCCAGTATTACATTCAAACCTAATCCTTTGACCCCTTGTAACACGAACCGTGATCCGTGAATAAGTCTACTAGCGTCCATCTAGCTTAAGGTTTTGGCTTCATCTCGGAATCTAAGCTGGCTAAGCTGCCATGTCTCATGGTATTATTCTTGTGCCAAATACTTAAGGATTAGGTTGTACCGTGGGCTGGTATAAGCATACCAGCATGTATAAGCAGGTAGATGTTACAAACGTATTTTGTCTAATTCAAATTGTGTTATAACGAACCGAAGTTAGGTAAACTCTTCGAAAATTGGTCTATACTCGTACTTAAACGTATATTTAAAACATTTGCAAGACTAAGAAATGAATTAACTGCTTGTATGTTGTTAAATATAAAACAATAGAAAATCAGTTGTGTGATGTCTCGCGTATATACAACGGAATAAAAAAAAATCCCAAAAAAATTGATTCCCTTATAACTTATTATAGTTAGTTAGGGAACAGTACAGTACATAAAGTCACGACAGGTTTCGAACCTGAGAAACAAGACATGTTCTACTTTTTTTTCAGGTATGGGACACAGGCGAAACCGCAGGTAATAGTTAGTAAGTAGCAGGTACACACTTAGTAACATAAACAAAAAAAAGTTCCTTCATCACAATACTTATAATTATTGACAAACAATCTACAGGCGTCATTATCCATTAGGATATTGGAACGTTAATATTACAGAGTGCTAACTGAAATACTTATAGCACGTTGATTGATGAATTACTGGAATTTTTGCGTACGAAAGTAGTAAATTTTAGTGACAACAATAGCCTATTAAGTTTTTAAGACGACTGCCACGTTGATCTAGTGGCACTAAATCGCTTCGTGGTTTTTATGTGAGTACTTTTGAAAATTTGCCATTACATACCAGGCATTAGACGTAAAACATTCTGAGCCTGATCTATTTTCGGTCGTGTTGGATTTATATGTTGACCAACACTAACCTAAATCTTTTCTAGTACACCACATGCCATCAACAATCTTCAAAATTGTGTTTTACTTCATCAAAAACCAGCAAACAAACGTAATTTCACCCACAAACCCTAACAAAAATACCTTCCTACAATTCAAGACCCATTAAAACCCGCAAAAAGAACGTGCAACCCGCAGTTCCCGTGTATACTTACTATTTGTAATGCTAAAAGCCATCATAAATTCAAATCAAGTGCTAAATCTATGTGTTCTAGCAATTACGGCTACTAAATTCCGTACGTTTTAAAGCCGGGAGGTTCCCTCCAACTATCGGGATTTATTGCAGTCGCTTCCTTTAATGGCGGCTTTACGATTTACTAAGTACTGGGGAAGTGGTTGCTTTGGTTTTTTTTATTGAAAAAAGAATATTTGCTTTTGTTTGAGGTGGTTGGTTGTTTAAGTTGAATTGCAGTTTTTATAACGTTTTTTACTATGGTTGGTTCATTTGGTTCATTTTAAAATATTTATCTGAAACAGCTGCGTATGTTGTGTATTTTTGTTCTGCTTTCAATACGAAAAACAGCTGAACATGCTCTATAGGTAGAACTTTTTATTTAGGCGTGAAAAAAAGAGTTAGGAGGTAAACAATATTTGATGGATACATTCGTAAATAATATTTTCTTTCACATCCCAGCTCTCAATTTTCAAAACTCAATTTTCCTATTCCTATCAAAGCATCTAACAAATACCTAGCCAATAAGAGTCTATTCACACGAGCATCTCCGACGATATTCGCAGACGCTCATCGTATCAGAACTCACCGCTGCGTTATAACTGCGTCGATACTCGATATGTCGTCTGAATGGCTCTAATCTATATGTTAAAAATTGAATATCTGTGTCGAGCTGGCAACCTGTATTCGATTTTTTAAAATAAATCGTATTCGAATTTCGAACTGGGAAAATAGATGTCGTTTATCAATAATGTCTTCGACATAATTTGAAAATGTTATCGTAAGGATTTTGTGTCTCGATTTTTATCTTTTGTATTTTTTTAAAATAAAGAAGTAATGTTTTATTTTGATCTAAAAATCTCAGATGGTTTACCTTTCCGTCGGTCGTTTCGGTAAATTGCTTACTGTAGAACTTCCGATCTTTTATAGTCCGTAATTAACGAGAAAAACATTCAACCGGATTGTACTCAATCTATTTGTATTGTCATTTGATTACCTGATACAGCATCGTTGAAAGAAATTGAGTGAAGAATACCTGAAAAAAGAAAATTGATGGAATTGAATAGAAAACATAATTTTACTGGGGTTGATAGACAACACTAAATATTATTTTTAAATCCTACGATTTTAAAACCTCGATAAACTTAAATATATTCAAATATACCTCCAAAATTCACATCAAGATTTATCACAAACCCAAATTACCCTAAATAAGAGTCAAAGGGTAAAACCGTTCATAGGTCGCGACAGGTGAGCGACTTATACCTCGAGAACACAATGACAATCCCGGATTTCTCGAACCTTCGATCCAGGTACGGAGAAAGGAAAGATGAGCGGAGATGCCATAATGCAGGTAGGTCAGGCGCCTTCTTCTAAGTCAAATCCGTACTGTGGGCATGACTAAAACGATCAGTTACGAGTCAACTAAAGAGGGACTCGTATTCTTTGAGACATCTGTCAACGATTTTTGGTATTACAAGAAACAGTCGGGTCCAAAGAAGTCGCCTAAGAATATGGGTAGGTAATAGATAAATACCGTTCATTAAAAGTAAAGGCAGTCTCACATGAAAACATTTCCTACTTCATGTCTTTGAGAAGCTAGTAGCTTTTTGGTGGCTTTGTAGTTAATAGTGTAAAACCCATGTCGAAACAATCGTAGACAAAACGACCTGACGGCGAATATTCCATAGTTGAGAAGTCCTGTCGTCGAAACAATGAAATGCGAACCATTCTTTCGGCGAAACATCCATAGGTGAAACGTTCTAGCGACGAATCTCACAAAAACGAAACGTCCTGTCGGTGATCAGTCTATAGGAGAAACTACTGTCGGAGAACGCTTGCAGAATCGTGGCGAAAACAGTAACGTTCCTCGTTCCCCGCTCACCCGCATTTCCGCGCGCTACTTTCTCAGGTGATTTCCCGTTATGGCACCTCCGCTAGTCATTTGTTCTCCATGGATCCCTCGAATGGGTTTATTCTAAACTTGTCAATACTATGTTGTTATACTAAGGTATTCGTAGATTTCGGATCTGGGTGGTGACGCCTATAGGGATGAATGAGGGTATCGTTATAATCAGCTTATGCATAATTGTGTCATCAGATTTCCTCGAAGTGAAATGGGTCATACGTTTCTTAGAAGTTCGAAATAGTTCTCGGGGCGTATTAATGTGAATGAATACAGGTATTGTAGTTATAGAAAGTAGTTCGACCTATAATATTACCTTTTATAAACAACATTGTCCCCCCCGCTCAAATGTCCATTCACGACAAACTCTTGAAGTCATTAACGATTTTGTAAAGCAGTTTTCACCAAAACATAGACTGATTCCCAGAAATGGTGAAGTATATATTTATACTTTTGTAAAGCTAGATAATTTTAAAACGTGTTTCGGGTTAAATAAAATTTTAAACCGCTTGTATGCAGCTAATTAAAAAACAACAGAAAATCAATTGTGTCTCGCGTATATTTGCACTTCGGCCACGGGTTAATCTACAGGTTGGTATGTATAACATAGCTAACACCAACGTTAAGCCAATTTCATATAATAGTGGGCGAACCTTCCCATTAACTAGGCTCTAGACTCAAAGCTGCTACGAAGGAAATCCCATGGGATCCCCTTAACGCCTTACCCAACGGAATACGGGTACGATAAAAACTTCGGACAAGAATCAAAGGGGAAAGAAACAAATGTTTAAATTAGAAAGTGTGAATAGAATGATGAACAGGTTCGAATGAAAAACAAATGATGGTATTGATTAGATTATATTATTTTAACACCGGGGAAAAATAGGGTGTTTAAAATGGAAGCTGAAAGCAGTTCCCGAGCATTTCCCAACTTCCAGTCTAACCGGATGGAGCTGAGTACCAGTATTTTACAAGGAGCGACTACCTATCTGACCTCCTCAACCCAGTGCCCCTTAGTAAAATTAGTTGTCAGACTAACAGCCAGTTTCTTCATCAAAAGTTAAAGCCAAAGTAAAAGTCAAAGTAATGTCTAAAGTAAAAGTAACGGTTAAATTCAAATTTTCTATGAATTTTGCTGTCACTTTAGCCTTGAAAAAACGAATTTGACCGTTACTTTAACTTTAGACATTACTTTAACTTTAACTTTTGATGAAGAAACTGGCCGTTACTGTATTCTAATTAACCATAACGAACGACTGCCAAATAATTTTAATGACAGTACCTACAGAATGTGACATAAATTTTACTGTCAACACAATAATATAATTTGAAAGCTCATTTCGCTACCTCATATTTGACAATACAAACCGCAGTTTCAACCGCATTGGCGATCCAGAACGGAATCATTAATTTTGGGCACGTTGCATATTTTTGATATGTGAATATTGGTCCAATTTATGCGGCTTTACGAGAACCATTATAATATGGAAATCTATTGAAGAGGATTATTTTATATTGTTCGAATGATGTGACGTTGAACATGTTTTAAAATTTTCTGAAAATATATTTCATTTATTTATTTATTTATTTGGGACAAACAAACAGTAACACATTATTTCTGCGCAAATAATATAAACAAGATATTATATAAATGTGATACTCACACCGTTATCCACAGCATATACAATTCATATAATTTCATGGTCACATTTTGATAATAATTAAGTAGGTACTTGTTCTTTTCAAGCCTTATTAGTTAAATAAATGATTGGCAACTCAGTTAGTTAGAAGGATTTCCTTCACTAAATAGACATAAAACATAGCCATGCCTTTATAGTTTTACAATTTGGTATTCTTATATCTGCAAATCTGTATAAAAAAAAAAACAAAGTGTAGCAAAACGATACTACCTACTTTACTACGAAAAATAGGTATGTACCTATGAACATAAGCACCTTTTAGAATGTGGGAAAAGCATTATAAACATGACAAAAGGTAATACAACGAATGTATGTACTATGTAGGTACCTCTAGTACGTACAACATACTATTTTTATATTCATGCTTTTAGCTTCGAGGGAATTATTTTGACTTTTTCGTTTTATTTTGTTGGCACTAGTTCTAATTTTAAACTTTTCATATAGGTACGGAATGTGTGTTCGCTTTAGGCGGTATTGGGAATACTGTTTTTGTCACCAGTATTTTTTTCATTTATCTATACAACAATGTGATATTAATACTTTTTGTTACTAAAACAAAGAATTCCATTCTCAAAAATTCAAAATCCGAATTCCGTCCAAACTGCCAATAGGCAACTTTCATTAGTGTGGTTCAACGAAGAAAACCTGAATCCATTCTGACATCTGAAACAGTGTAATTCTTTCCAATTTCCTTTAGCATGCACCTGCAACGCTCAACTCTGACGTTGTCAGACTCAAACAAGAACTGGCGAACTTTAATTGCAATTTAACAAGGCTCGCTCTGAAAATTCCAGCTGGGGTTTAGTTGAAATCTATTACTCCGTTGCCATGGTAACCCGCAGGTAATCCCGGTTTAATTGGCTGGTAGTAGCGGTCGCGAGGCACGTAGAGCGGTGTTTAACGCGGTTCCTAGGGCTGTCAATACGATGTTTGGAGTGACGTTGGAGTGATGTGTTTTTTGTGTGTGTGTGTGTATGGGATTATAGGGGTTTAGGTGTGGTTTTGATTGTGTTAGTGGATTGAGATGGATGACGTATTTGTGTCATTGAGTAGATTTTAGGGGAAGGTGTGAATTAGTTGCCTGAAGACATTTTTGTTTTGATAGGAAAAATATAGCTAAAACATTTCGTGGGTTTTATAATTTAAGTTACCAGTAAGAGAAGCCTACTGTTCTTCTATTATCTAAAATTAAATAAGCATTATAGACCGTTCACATGGCATATTTGTTTCGGTTTCTTAAAGCTTAAAATGTACCAAAACTTATGTAGGTCAGAACTTATACAAAACAAGAACAAAAAGCCTAAACTTTTCTTTTAAATTTCCATACATTTTAATGAGAAGCAGAAGTATTTTTGGCAGCCCTACAGCGGTGTACGTTTTTCGCTACTACAGTTTTATTATATGAATAAATAATAACTAGGGAATTCTTTACTAAGCTTCGAAGATTAAGTTTAAGACGATTCCTACAGATTTGTAAGAAATAAAATATGAATTACATTAGAGTTCTTCGGTTTAAGACTGTTTTGGAAGGAAGGAAAAGTTTTTATTTTTTTCTTATGTTGGAACAATCATAGATTTTGCTAGCGACATCGTTCGCGGCCAAAAATGTAGATGATGACTGAGATGATAATTTACATGTATTGCATTTAAAACATACGTATAGACCAGAAAACAACAGTAATATTATATGATTTTCATGCCGTGAATTTCAAATTTCTTCGACGTCCTTAATGTTATCCAGAAAAAACAAAATGTAACAGGCCACCACACACACAGTCTCCATGACGAAACAGTGAATTTAACATAAAAAAAAACATACATGTCGTCTTATATCGTCGTCAGTCGGGAAAACAAAAATATAACTGGCCACAAACTGTCCACGACAAAACCTAATGTTATACAAAGATGGATTGTATCACTTATCGGCTAGCTAGCTACAGGTTGTTCAGTGCTAGCCTCGACCAGTGATGCGACTATAATGGCTATTTTTATACGAGCAGTGTCCAGCAGTTGATGTGAAAATAATGTGTTTGAAGAAAAAAAAATTGTGAAGTTTTATGTGTAAGGGACTTGAGTAGAGTAGATTAGGGTGGTTTTTATAGTGGCTGATAGGTTTCTAATGTAAAGAAAAATCTTTAAGTACTTATATGTAGGTATATTTTGACTATTTTGTATCTAATAGCATGTTCTATTAGATAGAGATCTAATAATATTTTTCACATTTCACATAACAATATTAAATTAAAAATTAAATTAGGTATTAAAGTAACATTATAACATCGATAAGAAAATTTGACTGAATGCACATCACTAGTCATTGACGTCACTCGTCTCGGTGCGCTGAGAGCAAGTTTAACTGTTGGTAGACAGTGATATTATTCCTCATTCGTAAGAAAATTCTGGAAATTACAAAGAGTTATTTTCATACGATTTTTAGATAAAGTACAGTTTTATTTTGCTTGAAGAATTGAATATTCTAAGGCCTATGTACTTATATTTTCAACAACGTATTGAAACAAGCCATTTTATGTTCCATTGTAAAAAAGATAACTAAAAGAGTTTCCTACCAATTTATAATTCATTTTCAGTTTTACACATCCATTTCAATATAGGTACTGATTTCACATTATGTTTACATAGATATTTATTTTTAAATCTGAAACCGCGGGCCTGCCAATCCACTGGACAGCCTTTCGCCCAAATCTATTATTGAAAAAATCAATAGAAGCCCAGCGGCTGAATCTAAACTGAAAATACATTTCAAGGTCAGTCACTATAAGAGTACACTGCAAACTAAATAGTCGGCCGACAGTTGACCCGATGGATGTCAACTTTTTACAAGAAAATCTTGATGACAATCAAAGTTTTAATAATAGATAGATAATGGAAACATACAAACAAACAGGACGTCCTCAGGCACGGTGGAGCGATGACTTGCGCAAGACGGCTGGCAGGAGCTGGATGCGAGAAGCCGAAAATCGATCTCAGTGGCGTGCACTTGGAGAGGCCTATGTCCAGCAGTGGACTGCGATAGGCTGATGATGATGATGAATGGAAACATACCTGATCGTTGTTACGTGTGAACTTCCATTCATCTTCATACTGATTCATGAGCACAAGCAAAATATCGGCCGACTAAAAGTTTATAGTGTGTTTAAATTCTATCGTAGATTTTACTATTATTCAAGTACATTTACAGAAATAATTTAATAAGAAAAGTGAATGGTATAAATCGGATTTGTGAAGCTAATTAAAATCAGTTCTCACGTTAAAAGCTTTTAACGTATTATACTGTTTGAAAACTGTTAGAAATATTACTATATTTCTCACGTACTCTATGTTTTAGAAAAAAGCTGTTTTATACTTTGTCGCGAAAAAAAAAACAGGCAAAGAAGTAGTCAACAGAATTCATTTTATTAATTTCACAATATAACAATTATACCCAACAAAGCTGGTAAAGGCTCGGGAGATGATACCCAAAACAAACTTTAATAATCCCATATATAATAACTTCTATCCAAAAATCTAATAAACGACTTATTTTGTCCAAAAAATCCTAAGAAACTGCTCACTACTAACACAATAACAATAAAAGCTGATTGTCCACTTATACGTACATACGCAAATAATAGGAAAAACCATATTAACAGGATAATGTAAGCGCCACTTAAGCGACTGGCTGCTAACCTAATCGTAATAGAATTAGGTCTCCAAGATTACTTTGTTAGCAGAAACTGTTGTGTTCCCTATTTTTTTACCGTTAGTGTACGTGTATTTTTCGTCGCTTTTTATTTATTCAGAATTATCCTAATTGACAGAAGCTATAATATACAAGCCTTAGCCAAAATCACCAACAATGCTTTATGTAAATATCTGTCGGATAAATGTCATTTTTTTACCTTGAATTTTCATGAAACTTATTTATTGTTCAAGCTTGCTTGGGAAATCAATTGTTAGGAACAAAATTCCCAGATAAAATGTTTTACTGTTAATCAAATTTTTGCTACATTTAAGTAGTTTATGAAATGAGTTAGCTTGGAAAATACTTTTATCAGAAGTTTTTGGCTCATGAGCTCTGGTGAGAGACTAAAAGAAAAATCCAAGGCATGGAGCCTATTAATTGCACCGATTTTGAAAAACAATTGATTTCGTCTACGGCTGGTAAATCATCAGCTTCTATTTTGTTTTGCTAAAACTAAAATACTTCTAGAACCTTCACTAATCCCACACGAACGTAATTCCCAAAGCAAAAGTGAAACAGAAAGCGGTTATTGGATTAAAACTCCTGTTTGGTGACAAGGCGAGCTCAGTTCAAATATTTAATATTCGAATTCCTTAACGAGCGTCCCGGCTTATCGAATCAACTTGTTTGGTTAAGTCTACCTATTTTGATCGGAGATATTAAGAATTATATTGTGATGGTATAGTTACAGTTTAAATCGCAATGTAGGGCAGTAAATATCATTTTTAAGGGCTGAAAAGCTAAAGTTAATTTTGAGAGCTTCCCATTTTGAAGTCGGTTAAAAAGCCTATTTTATTACGTCAAAGTATGACATTATATTTATATAAAAGATAATATAGAATAGATACATAAAAGGGTGCGCTATATCATCAATAAAGTTGAAAGTTTTAGATTTTATTTCTAATCGTGAAACACCAGGTTTGAAGAAAAAAAAGAAACATTAACTAAAGTAAATAATGCCTTCCATATTTTTTTCAACCACCCGAGGATTTACCCACTTTAATTTGAGCTAGTTCAATTAACGATCCAATCTGAAGTCAACCTTCATACGCAGAAAATATATTATGAACACGTGCTAAGAAAAATATTTCTTGACACATAAACCCTTATATTTAAGCAATCAAATCATGATTCCCAAAATTAAACCCAGTTCAAGCCACCTGTTAATTACGTGAACCACTAAGCGAGTTGGCACTCGTCGCATAAATTATTTACAGCTGTGTCGCTTAAGGGGCTGAATGCCGAAATTGGCTTGTCTCAAACAATTTTTTGGCCAAATCTATACAGTTTTTGACGGCGACGAAAATATATATTAATCTTGAACATATTTCTGAGAACTCTGCTAATTTCAAAACACGTCTTCGAAAAGTTTTCTCGATACAAAAGAAAAGAAAATTTACCTCTAAAATGATCTTCTAACAAAAATATCTGTAGGTATTACTTATCAACGTACATCGATAAAATTTGTAACATTTACGAGTCCATATGTTAATACAAAACTTGGTTAATTTTTATTTTTGATTGAGTACTTAACTCATTTTAAAGCTATTAATTTATACATATGTGTTACGAACGATACGAACGTCGCGTCAACAGGCTTCTCTCTGGCAGGCAGAAATAGAGTGTTTTGGGTGCATTCAGACTCTTAAACTAGAATGCGTGGTTTATACCCGTAACTATAATTTCTACAAGTTACTTGAAATTCCAAGTGTGTGCCTTCACTTCTGATGGCTTTTATAGTAATATTCTGACGCTTATTATTCTAGACACGAACATTATCGCGTAAATTTAACGTCAATTATAAAGAAAATGCATTAGGATTTTAATAATTCATTTTTTTAAAGTAGTTATAAGAAAAAAGTGGTTTTTAATTTAAGTAAAAGTAGCTTACGATTGAGTTTTTTTGACATATCACTCTAATAAGCTGTAGGTTTTATTGCAAAGTTTCTTCAAAATCTATTTTACTTGTTTGTTTGTGGAAATAATAACAAACATACATTATATCCTTCAATCAGTAAGCAAATGGACGAAGGACGCCTCTAGATGGGATCGTGTACTA
This sequence comes from Helicoverpa assulta, assembly GCA_963856015.1. Lineage (NCBI taxonomy): Eukaryota > Metazoa > Arthropoda > Insecta > Lepidoptera > Noctuidae > Helicoverpa > Helicoverpa assulta. The sequence goes on along the minus strand of CAWLCW010000002.1, from coordinate 6,139,397 downwards.
TAAGACTAACAGTACTAACGCACCGGGATAAAATATAGCCTTTGTTACTCGCAGATAATATAGCTTTCTAATGGTGAAAGAATATTTAAATCGGTCCAGTAGTTTTGAGTTTATCCATTACAACCAACCAAACAAACAAACAAACAAAGTTTTCCTCTTTATAATATTAGTATAGGCAAATCATTAATTTTGACAAGCCAATTAATTAAATAACACCTCTTCCTTCACTATTGGTATAGAAGTATAAGATAACTTACACGTGTCGCGATAATCAGATTTAGGTTCAACTCGCCGTGTATGTAGACACGATACCATCAATTTGCTGCTTAATCAACAGGTTATCTATACTAATATTATAAAGCTGAAGAGTTTGTTTGTTTATTTCTTTGTTTCTTTGAACTCGCTAATCTCAGGAACTGCTAGTCCGATTTGAAAATTTATTTCAGTGTTAGATAGCCCATTTATCGAGGAAGGCTATAGGCTACTTTTTATCCCGGTACTTGAAGTAGTTCCCACGGGATGCGGGTGAAACCGCTGGTAGAAGCTAGTCTCTTATACTCGGGTGCCCGGCGGTTTTCTTAACCTACGTTTTCGAAGCAATGTATCTTCATGACTAGAGTACCTTATTACTTTTTATTTTTTTGACATACTGTGTTTTTCTGACATCTATACTTATATTATAAAGAGGAAAACTTTGTTTGTTTGTTTGGTTGTAATGGATAAACTCAAAAACTACTGGACCGATTTTAAATATTCTTTCACCATTATATTATCTGCGAGTAACATAGGCTATATTTTATCCCGGTGCGGGCAGTAGCTCCAACGGGACGCTGGTGAAACCGCAGGAAAACGGCTAGTTTAAGGATATAATCGATCGATCCACGCGGCTTTGACTTAGCCACGAACTTCTTCATATCATATTCATGTAGTTATCATTTTTGTTATAATTTTGTATCATTGTTGTTGAACTATTAAAAACCGAGCCTTTTGAATTGATTCAGATTCAACTGACGATGCTCGTAAGATTTGCTGTCACCTTTTCACAATATATAAGACTTGATACTTTTATTAGTTACCTAGATATTATAATCAGAAAGCATTTAAATAATTATAAGTACTATTACATTAACATTAAGGCTCACTTCAAGGAGCTCAATTACAAGTTAGGCCTCAATTCAAAACTCCATCTCAATTTGTAATCCAACCCTACCAATTTGGTTCTACTACTCATCAATATGAATACCGCGTCAAGAATTATCATATTCTTACTTAGAACTAACTTGGAGAGGTCTCATGATGTCTCAAAGTCTTTCTTTGTGACACCGACCTCAAGCGAGAAGTTTAAGTGACATCTCTACTTATAACTTTAATGCGAGGAAAGCTTAAGTTAAGGTATTAAAGTTTTGTACCCAATGTTGGTTGGCCTACTTTCCATTGGGTCCAATATTTGTGATCGTTTGTTGTTACAATTTGAACTTTATGCTACTGTTTATAGGTTTTACTTTTTGTGGCTAAAGGGACGTGAATGGTTGGTCAAATTCGTCAAAAGGAGTGCCACCATCTGGCAAATCACGATACACACAATTAAAATTGAACTAAGATTATGAGATACTGATATTTTAATGCAACTTGACTCGCAGCTTATGAATTTTGAAAATCCCAGAAATATTTTATATTTTACTAGCTTTTGCCCGTCACTTTGTGTGCATAAGCGATATGGAACACCCAAAACACTATAATTGCCTTATAATTATATTCTTTACATTACAGTACCATAAATATGCAAGCAATTATATTTGGTTGACTTCTTTTTAATCACGTTCTACTTAACTCTGCTTTTCAGTAGTAGCAATTAAATTCTGAAATCAATATTTATTTCCTTCAAAATCATAGAATAAGTCTCCATGCAATATTGAGAAAGCTCTCCATATAATAACCTGCACTTTACGACTGCATATCTACCCCTCAAACCCACAAAACACAACACATCGTAAGTTTCAATAGATAGATATAAAAATTTCACATTTTATGGTGCTGTGTACCATGTCAGTTTTATGTGATAGTCAGATGTTTTATAGTTTTGCGGATTTTATTGACAGATTTCATATTTTTCATTATGAGAGTAACGGCGGTGACAGGAACTGAAAACTGCACTTTTCGATTAAAGTACTACTACTGTAAATATGTATTTTGGAAATAAATAATCAGCGTATCAGTAATATCTAGACTAATTAAAAGCCAGTATACCGTAATTCACTCTACTAAATAAAAAGATAAATCTTTTTCAATTTCATAGGTACTAAATAATACTAGAAGGATATTTTAATAAATTCCAACCCGGATTGAGCAAGCGTGGTGATTGACGTTCAATCCTCATTGTGAGACGGAGCCTGTGCCCAGCAGTGGTACGTAAAAATACTGATGATGATGATTATTATTTATAATTAAGCAATATTGCAATAAATTATGCACAAAGTTAAATAATAAACAATTTATTTATCTATACATATAATAAAATGAGAGGAAAGTCAAAACTGTACATTGAATATTTTTTTAAAAAAATACTTGGGGGGTGATCTATTATCGATTCTGACCCCAAATATATAGTTTTTAGAATTTTTGTCTGTTTGTCTGTATGTCTGTTTGTCTGTATGTTTGGTCTCACTGAACTCGAAAAGTACTGCATAGATTTAAATCAAATTTTGCATGAATATTACCTGGGGGCCGGTTCAACATATAGGGTATATATTATCACGCTATCACCTACGGGGGATGAGCAATTAACGATTACTTCTGTTAACATTTCTGTAGCAGCGTGCTCAGTAATAAAAAATATTTGAATATTGAACTTATATAAATTGATCGGCCTATTATCAATCTTTACACAGAAAATAACACTTTTATAAGTAACTTGGGAGAAAAATTAAATTTTATGAAATTGTTAAGGCAAGATTAAAGTGGTTCCATCTGTGGTATATAATATAAAATACATACAATTTGACAAAGCAGCGAGGTGGAAAATAACATGTATTTATTACCATTTAAATTCATAGATGGAGTTGTACATTTTCCGTAATTCGCCATATTGTAACTCTGGGTGTAATTATTCCATAGATATTTTAATAGTGTTTGTCAGTTTGCCGTGCCTCATCAAAATCTCGCTATAGGGGATCTTCACACTGCCCCGCATCACGCTGCATCTTGCGTGTCGACGCACCTACGCGCGTTCCTGCGGGAGTGCAGATCTGCATCATCGTGCGGGTTTTTCGCGCACTCACGCGCGTAGTTGCGTTTTTTTAATTCACGCACGGCGGCTCTCATCGAGTTCCATTTTCAAACATACACGTCACGCCCATTCAAAATCACGCGCGTAACTGCGGGATTCAGTGTGCCATACCTTGCGTCTCGCCCCGCACCTACGCGCGGGGGTGCGTTTTTCTCCGCATGTATGTGCGTGATCCGCATGAACGCGCGTGGATGCATTTTCAGTGTGTTGGACTATGCGTGTTTTCCATACAAACGGAGATATTTCCATACAACGGAAAAAAACGCATCCACGCACTACGCTGCATCATGCGGGGCAGTGTGATAATCGCCATAATTGTTATCTTGATGCAAGGAAAATTGATAGGTAATACTAAGCCAAATCTAAAACAATGCCATCTAAATGGCTTTTTGAATATTAACGTCAAAAATTTCACGGAACCATTAACTATCTTTTAAAGTCATGGATGGAGTTGTGTATTTTTTCATAAATAAATTAAGCTGGGGTTTTGTTACTTTAGCTAATCTTCCAGGAAATTGGTGGCCTAAAAGCAACTTTAACTTTGAATGAGTACTTTTGAGTAGACCTTCAATAAATTTTATTGTGGTGAAAAACATGTAACGTGTAAGGATCGTAGAAGAAAGGAGGAAGATTGATCTCTCGCCAGGGCTGCTGAGTGTGAAGCAAGGCTCCTGTAGCTTGAGAAACAAGCCCAGACACAAAGTGCAAATTAAAGAAATGGGACCTTCTCGATTTAATACCATACGCACGTTAAATACTTTATCGCCTTCGGAAACGTACCTACAAATAACGCGTCGCATGCCAGAGAAATATATTTTCATTCAACTTCTGATTTATCAGATCCGAGCTAAGTCTAAAAAAAACGTTAAACGTTTTTCCTTTTAAATAACTATGTTGGATATCATTCAGTTACATAGACAGAATTGCCGTCAAACGTGTTTTGGCCAAATGTGCCCCGCCTGGGTAGAAAGCCGCCGTGTCCCCGTGGCGGCAATTGGCGCGGCGACCTCTTGCACCCGCCCCTGGCTCAAGCCATGGTCCGGCGCGAGTTACGGGATGCCGTTGCCTCCTTCTGCGTAGCAGTCATTCGGCGGCGGAACGACTGAAAATTTGCATTTCTCATCGCAAGTGCTGCGGTGGACGTGGAAGACTCCTCGGGAGCCGGGAGTCGAGAGACGACTCCCGGGCCACCGTTGACGTGGGTTTGTGGGTGGTGAGTTTGGGTGGTTCGTCGTCCTTCCGTCTCCTAGGAGAGGAAGTTGAGTCAGCGAATGCCAATGGGGGCCCCACCAGGGCCAAAGCCTACTGGGGCTGCGACATTGTTTGAAAGAGTTACCGGTGATCTGGTACCGGTGATACTAAGAACTTTAGAAGGAACATGGTGGGTTTTAGTCAGTGTGCGTCTGACACTCCTTCACGCTGCACCTACAGCCAGACCAGTGATCTTCAGTAAAGTGAATGTGGTCTTCTTCATCACGTATTTACCAACTCATAGTGATCATCATGCACACCCGCTTCTCTAACTTTATTGAAAGATCAACAAGATTTTTTCAGTTAGGGAGTTATATTAACTACGCTACTATTTACATCAATATTAGCGTGTAATATATCGAATTTCCGTTTGTGCATAGCAAAAAAACCAAAGAGTCGGCCTGCTAACGGCAGCTTTTAAACTAAGCAAGTGTAAAAATATCTTCAGAATTATATTCATCGTTGAATAATTGAACACATTTTCAGAAACCACAATAACAGTAGGAACTGTCATCATCCACCCAGCTATTCTCCAATTATGTGGGTGTTGGCTTTCAGTCAAACCGTATCTGTTTGAGTACCAATATGTTACTTGGAGTGCCTATCTGATCTCCTCAACCCAGTGAACTTGACACCACGTTATCCAAAGTAAGACTTTTTGACAGACTTTTTGGCTTCTGATTAGTCGCAGCTGCTGCAGAAAATGTACAAATGACAGCTTTGTCAGAACTTTGTTTCCTATGAGAATTACTAACGCCCCCTTTTTTTTAACGACGTCAAAAATCATCAAATGACCCCTCCCGCTGTGGGTTAGCAGTGGCGAGGGAGTGTCAGACTCTTACTGACTAAAACCGTCATGTTCCGTCGTTGGCCTTTTATGTACCAGGGCCGGGGTTACTCTTTCGAACAATCCCGCAGCCCCGGCAGGCCTTGGCCCTACTGGGCCCCGCTGGGGTTGCTGACGTCTCTTTGAGAGGCGCGTGGAACAACGCACCCCCAACACGCGTCTGTTGTCTATCTAAACATGAGCGATGAGCTACCTGAACTCACCGTCTCGCGACACCCGGCACCCGTGCCGGCCGGGATGAGAGGTGCGAACTCTCTGACGTTCCACCGCCTCCTACTCGAGCATGACTGCTTCACAGAAGGAGGCGACGGCATCCCATTCCCTCTCGCCCCGGACCATGGCCTGAACCAGGGCCGGACGCGAGAGGTCGCCGCCGCCTAAAGCCTCGACGAGGACCCGGCGGTGCCCTTACCAGGGCAGTGGTGATACCCGGGCGCCTCCTCACGACCGATTCGATGCAGGTATCTCCCGAAACAGCCGTATCCGGTGAGTACCTGCGTTAAGTGGTGCGTGAGGGCGCCGTGACTCCTCGTGAGCCACTCCTCAAAGAGCGGACTTACCGCCACTATGGTGGCGTGCTCTATTACTTTCGCCCCTTACGTAATAATTTTCCAATCGGTTGACTAGATCCATAGATTTCCACAACGTCACAAACTTTACTTCTTTTTTTTAGATAAATAGTCACACATCGTTGAACTACCTTGATCGATTAACCCGTGCGGCTGCTAAGTAATAATCCTAATTATACTGTCATGTGAATGGATACACCTACGGGATAAGTAGTATTTTGTCACGCAGACGAAGACGCGGGCAACAGCTAGTACTTATAATAAATCTGTAGAGGGGTCAATTCTGTACATTGAATATATTTCCAAAAAAACTATCAGGGGGTGATTAGTGATCGATACTGATGCCAAAAATGCAATCAGTAAAATTTTTGTCTGTCTGTCTGTCTGTCTGTCTGTCTGTCTGTCTGTCTGTCTGTATGTTCGTTATGGAAACGAAAACTACTTGACGGATTTCAATGAAACTTGGTACAATTATTCTTCATACTCCTGGGCAGGTTATAGGATACTTTTCATCACGCTACGATCAATAGGAGCAGAGCAGTGAAAGTAAATGTTGGGAAAACGGGAGAAGTTACTCCATTTTTTAAGCTTCCGTCGCGGGTGCAGCCTTAAAGGTTAAAGCTACCTCGAAACCATGTATGACGGAAATATTCTCCTTAAAATTATGTAAAAAACATCCCTTGACAGCATATGTCTACCTTTTATGGTTGACTCACAATAACACGTGTAAGTCTTGATAGCTTAGTAGTTCGGAGCTTTCTGATTATATTTGTCTACTATTACGTTTCTAACACTCTGACTCACACTAAAAAATAAGGGTTAACATTATTACCTATTCAATTAAAAAAAGAGTCATATAAATCGGTAAAGAAAAACCAAAGTTATACATGAAATACGGTAATAAGCCATCGCGCGTGAATATCATGCTATAAGGATCAGTTTTGTGTATCGGTCGCCGAGCTCGACGCGGCTCGCGGCGCGGTGGCTGCGCGAGCTTCATACATTATTTGGCTGTTGATGCGATTGGTGCGAATAGACGTTCTGAGTGTTCAACCTTATTGACTGACAATAATTGATATTAACAAACCTTATAATTTATTTTAAACTTGCTTTTGTTGTTATTTTATAAAATAGGTTAGAATTCGTTATTTTGGTAGTGTTTAAATATTCGTTTTATTACAATAATACAATAGTTTACATTTTATTTCTTTTTACGTGAAGTAGTGGTAGGTAAGCATAGATTTAGAATTGGATTGGCTGGTGTTTAGTACCTACATATTTCTTCCTCTCTTTACACAAAGTCCGAATTTAATGCGGACGAAGTCGCTGGCAGAAGCTAGTTTAATATATTTACTAATTGGCCTCATTTTCTACGAAAAAATTTAATCGAATGAATCGAAACGAATCATTCAGATAAATAAACTTCGTCAAAAAACAAAAGAAAGTGCTGATCTCAGCTTTTAAAATCAACAGCTGCAAAATAAAATGGTCAATATTTTACTGTTTTCAATTTTCCCCGCTATAACAGATTTTTCCCATTTTATGGGGCCGAGTGTTTTTATAAAAGGGTAATATTGGTTTCTATAGCTCAGTGTAGTTTACTGCAAGCTATTTTATAGCTTAGCAAAGATAGAAAAGATAGGAAACAGGTAGGAATGATATTGAATAACGTTGTTTAGTGAAAGGGATAGGCTGTTTGATAGAATGGCTGTTTTAACTAGTTGTCTACGACATAATATATGGATTATTTCAATTGAAAGGACTGATCAAAATGTTTAATGCAAAAGTTCAGTACTGACAGATTGTGTTTTGTTTACGGATGAATCGAAAATAATATTGGCACTATGCAAGTTTTGAAAAAAGGAATTATTTATAAGTTTTGGATAAATATAGGTATGTTTACATATTATGTAGTTTAATAATTTCAGCCGTTCTTTTTCAAATACAGGTACTTTTGTAAATAAAATAGTCATCTTTAATTTACAATTTAAAACCGATCGCAGGTAACTTTGCCTGCATGCAGAGCCGAAAAGGCTTTTCGTACAAAGTTAACACTTTGATTATTTAAGGCCTAACCCGTGATTTATGGTCCAATTAACGCTTTTCCTGATTACTTAGCACGACAGCAACACAAAACCGACGCTTGGTTTACCCAAACTTGGTCTGTATAGGAATAATAGCTTGACTTATAAACTTATCTAAAGTTGGTAAGCAAATTGTTAAGCTACCTTTTCTTAACAAAAACCTTAGAGCGTAACGTTAACAAAAACCTTGTTAACGTTACGCTCGACATAGGTATCCTAATAAAACACGACTATAATTTTCAGAATCTATCAATATTACCTTAAATATTTCTAAAAACATGTAAAAGGCGCTTAATAAGGAAGAATCATAAAATCATCATAATCATAATAATTATAACCAACACTAAAAATATTTTTCTTTAATTTCATCAGTTAGGTACTTGATCATCGATATATTCAAAGGCAAGAGGATGATGACTTGATCGAAATGGCCATTTAATTATACATCTCTCGTCACAAAATCTCTACCACATTTTCAACAACATCTACAACAGCATCGACATTGCTTCAAATAATTATCCCATTAAAACAAACAAAACGCAAACTACCAAGGAAAATACTCAATTACAATATTGCTTAATCATCTTCATCATCAGTATTTTTACGTCCCACTGCTGGGAACAGGCTCCATCTCACACTGAGGATTGAACGTCAATCACCACGCTTGCTCAGTGCAGGTTGGAATTTGAAAATATCTTTATAGTATTATTTAGTAAAGGCAATTACTGTAAACTGGCTTTAAATCAGTCTAAATATTACTGATACGCTGAATACTTATTTCCAAACTAATTACAGCTGCAGTACTTTAAACAGATAACATAGAGCCATGTCTGTTTAATAAATTCTAAACGTGGCTAATGCTTAGAAAAGTCCAGACGTGTCGGACACGATACTGCAACAGTCGCACGAGGGAAAACTTTTACTCGATATGACGTCACAAATGAAACGATCATTAGTTTTATATCCCCGCAAAATATATAGAGTTAGTTAACACTTATTTCAATATATCCAACAAAAAAAAAGAATTCCATACTACAATAAATGTATAAAACTCAAACTCAAAAACGTTTAATCAAATTAGGCTGATAAATCAACACTTTTCGAACGTCAAAAACAAAAGACAGCCCCCAAAACACCCGCCCTTCACCACTTCCTATGTGTTTTTGCTGGGAAGACAGTGAAACATGTCCGTCTAATAAATTATAAACATGGCTAATGCTTAGAAAGTCCAGACGTGTCGGACACGATACTGCAACACTCGCACGAGGGGGAACTTTTACTCAATATGACGTCACAAATGAAAAGATCATTAGTTTTATATCCTTGCATAATCTATAGATGTAGGTATCAATGTTTTAATACACCCACAAAAATACCATACAACAGTTTCAAACACTTTCACATCAAAACAGAAACATAGAAACATGTCCGTTTGATAAATTCTAAACGTTAATGCTTAGAAAAGTCCAGACGTGTCGGACACGATACTGCAACACTCGCACGAGGGGAAACTTTACTCGATATGACGTCACAAATGAAAAGTTATAACGTCGGTAATAGCTCTGAGGATATTGTTGTGAATAATATACGTAATTCGTTTCAAAAGCGATAACTACGTTGTTGTTACTGTAGTTGTTTTGTTTGGCGTCGAATTTAATAGATAATGTGTGGGAGTATTTATAAAGAAACAGATAAACTGCAGAAAGTTAAAAAATAAAGGTTTACACAATGTGCGTCTTATATTGTTAAATACCATTAGAAACTTAATCTATCTTCATCTGCACTTCGTCACATTTCTTAACTTATCACACTCATACACGTGTTTTGTTCAATAAAGATTATAAAAATAAAATTAAAAAACAAAAGACCAGGTACAAACTAAAACTGGAAAACAAAACAATCTTCATGTCACAAAGAGCTGACAGTTTCAAATTGCCGGGAAACCGCGTTCGAAACAGTTCGAATCGAACGCAAAGCGCGATCGACTGATCGAAAACGACCGAACGTAATTTTGTTGTCATTCGTTCAATACCACAGATGTCATCAGCATAGAGAATGATTGGGATTAGTTCGGTCTTTATCATCTGTCAATGTTCCTCTTAATAGAAGTGCATTGGTGAATTTACACTGTACTTTGTACATATTTACATTGGAGCAATCCGGCCGGTAACAGAATGACCAAAAAGTTTGTTTGAATTCATGATTAACTTCAAAGGTCACAGGGTCGACTATCGGCTGACAGTTTAGTATGCAGTGAGTGGGCCGAGGGAGCTCTTAAGTATTTTGATAATTAATCCTTCATGAATTTATTTGTAGATGTCGTACTTGTAATAACCAATACAAGTACTACGTTTTTTATAAGGCATACTTAAGCTAGAAGGCACACTTCCTACAGGTGATGTGCAAAATGCCAATTCTAATGTCTGTCGTAATTCAAATAACGTTGGGTAAATCATGAGGGCTTTTTCTGAGCTTACTTTTGGAGCATTATATGAATACTGAAAGAGCTGTAACACAAAGTGGTTGAAAACTTTTACATTTTCCTTGTACTCTGGTTATATCGTAAATAATAATAAATGTTTGAATGTACTGTTATAACATGATAATGATGATGTTTCGTGGTACAAACTTGAGTTTCTTAGGTTTTCGAGAAAAACGAAAATGTACCTTAAATGTAAGCGATACGGTTTGCATTACTACCGCTGAAACGGTAGAGTCACGGGATGAATTACTGAAAAAAGTTGAGTGATCTTGTCGAAACAATATAAGTAAAGAGTAGTTTGTCAATTCTACATAAAAAGCATGTTCAGTCAAAATAATCCTCGATGAAACGAGATAACGTTTTTCTTTGCATTATAGTAGGAACACTATGTGTAATATACCTCTAATATTATAAACGCGAAAGTTGGCTTGTATGGATGTTTGTTTCTCGCATGCGAAACTACTGAACGCATTTTGATAGAGCTTAGCAGTAACATGCCCACAGTGCCTAAAGACAAAAATCTTCAATCAGTGCGTCCTACCTGTCGTGACTTACGGAGCCGAAACGTGGACACTGACGGTACGGCTGGTCCACAAGTTTAAAGTCGCTCAGCGGGCTATGGAAAGAGCTATGCTCGGCGTTTCTCTGAGGGATCGCATCAGAAATGAGGTAATCCGTCAGAGAACCAAGGTCATCGACATAGCCTACCGAATCAGCAAGCTGAAGTGGCAGTGGGCTGGCCATATTAGCCGAAGAACCGATTACCGTTGGGGTAAACGAGTTCTAGAGTGGAGACCACGCCTCGGCAAACGTAGTGTAGGACGTCCTCAGGCACGGTGGATTGATGACTTGCGCAAGACGGCTGGCAGGAGCTGGATGCGAGAAGCCGAAAATAGATCTCAGTGGCGTGCACTTGGAGAGGCCTATGTCCAGCAGTGGACTGCGATAGGCTGAATATGTAGCAGTAACATAGCTAAGGTATACAACAGAATAACATAAATACTACTTTTGATCCGAGTACGGTAAGTAGTGCACTGGTGGAAGCTACTTTTAATATATTCCGTCACAACCTAAAACAATGCAAAGCAAGTGCACTAAACCTTAAGTTTGAAGTACCAATATAACGGTACGGTCCACCAAGGCTTTTACGTTTATCCTAAACTTAAATGTTCTAGCAGACTATTATGGCAGGTGCACCTGTTCTACCCTTTAGATCCTTAGATATAACAAGGTCACGTTGACAGAAGGGTTTGTTTCCTAATATCTGTTGGTCATTGTAAATTCATCGTTTGTATTTAGCCAGTCTTGTATTACATCATAGGTTTGTCGGTGTGTAGGTCCAGGTGTGAGATAGGATAGCCATTACCTTGCTAAGAAGCTAGTATTCTATATGGTCTACTAGCTTCTGCCAGCAGTTTCACCCGCATCCCGTGGGAACTACTTCCCGTACCGGGATAAAAAGTAGCCTATAGCCTTCCTCGATAAATGGGCTATCTAACACTGAAAGAAATTTTCAAATCGGACCAGTAGTTCCTGAGATTAGCGCGTTCAAACAAACAAACAAACAAACTCTTTAGCTTTATAATATTAGTATAGATTTATGAGGTTATAGTCCCAACTTTTTGGGATGATAACGATGAAACCGTTGCTACATTAGTTATAGAAATAAATTAAGATTTTATTCATCATTTTTGACTTTATTTTTTTTTGCTCTTTTCCCAATTTACTTGCGATTGTTGCAGTATGTTTTCAGGTTCATTTGCCGTCATACTATTTACTCTAGGCCATCTATCCATGTTTCCTTCTTTTACTCCTTCCACCCATCCACATTCATACAGTGTAGCTTTTGTTTTACCCTCTTCATGTTCATTTTCCTCTAAAAAGGAAATTTCTTAGACCTCTATTTCTCACAAACTCTCAGGCAATCCAAGTTACCGATCGTATCAACTGGAACTAACACCTACACGTTACGTGCTGAGTATAGACTACGTAAGATCCGCTCCACATTTGCATACATTATCGACGCAAGTTTCGATTGAGTGTCGGCAGTGGCTTCAACATGCATTGTTGTATCGATCGGAGAGGTACAAACCCCTGGAATGTGGAGTAAACCCACAGACACATAGAATATCTATACTAATATTAACCGGACCGTTTTTAAAAATTCTTTCACCATTCGAAAGCTACATTATCCACGAGTAACATAGGTAGGCTATATTTTATCCCGGTACGGGCAGTAGTTACCACGGGACGCGGGTAAAATCGCGGGAAAACGGCTTGTGTTATATAATAGTCATAATTTCGCAAGTGGTCAAGAAAAGTGAGACGTACTCAAGATAAAATACTAGGACCCTTAAACATTTCTGCGACTTTGCTTGCTTGGTACACAAAATATTACAAATAACCATCTTAGGATTATGGCTAGAGGATGATAACTCTAAAATCTTGCTGCTTAAAACGTTCTTTGACAGTAAAATATTCATTATACGCATATTACATTACTATGTAGCACAAACTTAAGTTTCAAGCGATGTTTATTACTGGCTTCGCAAGGAGGGAGAAGTTTGTTTCTATTTCGAGATAATCTCGAAACTGCTAAAACGATTCCTTATAAACTCCTTATGAATTCAAAGTTGCACCTGCTCTTAGTGGAGAAAACTTAACCGAGGCTTAACAGGGAACATTCTTTATCGATTAAAATAAGATTTCATTTAGAATGCATGTTCTTTCGTCAAAAAATTATGACTACATAACTGGCTCGTGTTTGTGGTACAGTAACAACCTTATGATCGATCGAGTATAAGGTTAAGCAACACTTGGGGTTATCAGTCCGTGGATGGGTAACCAAATTTTAATAACGAGTAATGTAGTGAGTTACTGTTACTGTTACAGACTTTTTATCGTCCCACTGCTGGGCACAGGCCTCCTCTCACACGGAGAAGGATTGAGCATTAATCACCACGCTTGCTCAATGCGGGTTGGTGATTTCAGACTGTATAAGTCCAGGTTTCCTCAAGATGTTTTCCTTCACCTTTTTTATCAGCCATTGGTGTCCAAGATATACTTAGAAAGTACATACAAACTTAGAAAAGTTGCATTGGTACTTGCCTGAACTGGAATCGAACCTACACCTTATGTAGTGAGTAAAATAAAGATTTGATTAGTTTTTTGGTAAATATGTAAATTGTTGATTTTTCTGTTTAAAATCATGGTGGTTTTCGGTATGACCAGGCTTTCAGCCCAAGACAAACTTAATGCTTTAACGGCTTGTATTTATTTATTTATTTGGGACAAACAAACAGTAACACATTATTTCTGCGCAAATAATATAAACAAGATATTATATAAATGTGAAACTCACACCGTTATCCACAGCATATACAATTCATATAAAGGAGATTGGGCAAGAATGTATGAAGTTTGGTCCAAATGTCCACCACGAACGAGACCTATATAATTAAATAGTCCACTTAATTTAGAGTAACTTTTACTAAGAAAGTTAAAAAAAAAACAATGCCAAAAAAAAATTATAGCCAAAAATGTATTCTTAATTTTCGGTAGTTTTTGTATGTTATCATTATTATTTTTTATTTTATTCCACTTCCATTTTCGCACTTTATCTAAAACTAAGATGAGTAAGACACATTTGCATATAAACAGTCCATATTTTTTTACCCGATGGATGTACGAATCACTAACCAATTGAGGCGCCAGAAGTGCTTGAATATACTCAGCGGTTCCTGGATCTAAGAAAGTTCGATGTAACTGGTGGTGTCTTCTCTCTAATAATGAACAATTCTCTTTTGTCAGAAGTTACAGAAAGTACGAAAATCGAACATTACGAAAAGTAATTGAAAAAATGAAATTGAAGAAATCTATAAAATGTTTTATTTAATTTTGCTATAACTTTTTTCTGGCATTATATTTTTTTTTACTTTCATAACAAAAAATGTTCTATATTTAACGGGCTATCTAGCCATATAGGTCTCGTTCGTGGTGGACATTTGGACCGGAATCGCCCATTGTCCTTTACTTTAATGAACAATCTATGCGAGTAAGATTACAAGACTATTTAAATAACTATACATCGGAATCCTTAAGTTTCTTTAACAATGCAGAACGAAATCTATTTGCTGACACTGAGAATAAATCTAATTCTGCAGTTTTTGAACAAAAAACATTATAGTTTTTGCACAAGCGACGTAGAGGCGCCCGAAAACCAGCATTGGTGCGGCAATGAGACACAGCAAAAAGAGGACGTGCGCGCCACGTATATTATTTTTAGGTTTTAAATGAGGGTATGTCCATCTATTTATACAAGCCAAGAGTGATCGATCAATACCCCTACAGAGATTATACCAGAATAAATTAACTACTCTATAAATGTGTAAATACATGGACAATAGTGAAATATGATTTTGATATTATTTCGTTGTGATTAATAGTAGTGGTTTGCTTTTAGTTGTTGAAATAATCCCCTCGCACAGTGTCTAAATTAAAGTTACATAAACTTGAAGAAGACTTAGGCAATATTGATTTTGACCCAGTGTACAATTCCGCTGATCCGCAGTTTTGTATGTTGTACCTAATAAAAAAAGTGCAACATGCAATTCAAAAAAACACAGTCATATCTAGATTAAATAACAAAAACTACAACATTAAGCCTTGGATCACGACTGGTCTTATACGTTGTATGAAAAATAGAGATAAACTGCATACAAAGGCTAAAGCTAATCCGAATAATTTAATATTGCAAGTGTCATATAAGAGATATCGTAACTTTTGTAACGATCTCCTAAAAAAAGTAAAACGCAATTATGAAAATACTGCACTGAAAGAGGCTGGCGGAGATAACAAAAAGATCTGGAAAATTGTTAAAAATGTGACGTACAATACAAAACAGAATCAGTCTTCTTCAGGTTTATTAAATGCACATTCATCACAGTTAACAGCGGCGAATATTGCAAATAATTTCTTTGTTAACGTGGGCAAGCGCTTAGCTGAAAAAAATCGGGGACAATCGCAGTGCCTAACAAGCTCATTGCATGCACCAAACACTACCTTATCATCTTTTGTGTTACTAGATACTGACGAAGCGGAAATTGAAAGGATTATTATGGGTCTAAAAGTCGACTCTGCAGTAGGCTGGGATAACATATCTAACAAAATTCTAAAGCAATTTAAAGACCTTTTAGTACCGCCCTTAACGGTCATCTTTAATAAATGTTTAAATACAGGAGTGTTCCCTAAGTGTTTAAAAAAAGCTGTTGTTGTCCCAGTTTACAAATCGGGGAGTAAAGACCAAGTGACAAATTATAGACCTATTTCCTTACTGCCCTCTATGTCCAAAATATTGGAAAAGATTATAAACAATAGGCTTTATAAATATCTGGAGGATAAATCTATTCTCTCTACGCAGCAGTTTGGATTTAGACCTAAAATGTCCACTGACGATGCCGTACACCATCTAACCGCCTATCTAGCACAAGAACTTGATAAAGGTAACCACACAGTAGGTATATTCCTCGACCTAGCAAAAGCTTTTGACACGGTTTCTATTCCCATCCTGTTGCGCAAGCTTGAAGCCATAGGTATCAGAGATATTCAGCTGAAACTTTTTAAAAGCTACTTAGAAGAACGAACGCAATGTGTCAAGATTGGAAATGTTGTTAGCGATGATGAAAAAAGCACCGATTTCGGTATTCCCCAAGGAAGTATTTTGGGCCCTTCACTCTTCCTAATATACATAAACGATCTCTGCAATCTAAATTTAGATCACGGCCATATCGTTTGTTATGCAGACGATACTGCTCTTTTGTTTTCAGCTGACTCAGTAGAAAATGTCTACAAGTATGCGCAAAATGGATTCAATGTTATTAATACATGGCTTCAAAATAACTCACTAACTTTAAATGCTGACAAGACAAACTACGTCAAGTTTTCGATGCGCAAGCAAAAACTAATTGGCACTAACACAACATTATATGCACATTATCATAACTGCACATCTTGCACAAATAACCAGTGCGCTTGTCCCAGTATTAAAATGTCACGTACAGTAAAGTACCTTGGAATTATTATAGATGACACACTTTCGTTTAAAGATCACATTGAAACTGTAAATAATAGGATTCGTAAATTGATATTTGTTTTCAAAAAATTACGTTACATTGCAGACCCAAAAATAATTAGACAAGTCTACTTTGCTCTATGTCAATCGATAGTAACATACTGTATCACCACATGGGGTGGAGCGAGTAAAACATTGTTGTTAATTATTGAGAGAGCCCAGAGAGCAATTCTCAAGGTGTCTACTTTCCGGCCTTTCCTTTTTCCCACTAACCTGCTATACAAAAAGTGTGAAGTACTAACCGTCCGTCAGTTATTTATAATGGGTATTGTATTAAAACAGCACTCAGAGCTAACATATAGCACGGAAGTTACTAACAAAAGACGTAAAGATATAGTCTGTCCTCAAAATCACACCAAACATGCTTTCACATCAAAATTTTACCTGTTTCTTGGTCCTCTACTTTACAATAGATTGAACGCGAAAGCTAACATTTATGACTTGAATCAAGTAAACTGTAAAAAAGTACTGAAAGAAACTCTTCAAAAAATGTCCTACGATGATACAGAGAATTTATTGACTGTGCTAAAGTGACTTTGTTTATTGTTTATTTTGTTTTTATACAAGTTTTGACTAATATTATATATTTTTATGTGGTTTATAAAATTGATTTTGTTAATATTTTATTTTTATACAATTTTTGATAAATATTATTTATTTTTAATGACTTGTTAATTAAGAAACTAGATGTTAAGATACGGTAATACTGTAGTAGTAAATTTATACAACTTGTCCACAATACAGATAGTTTACACATTTTAATGTACTTTAGAATCCTTTTGATTATTTGTTAATTTTAAATTATTTTAGCTCTTCTCGCCTGAAACACAGGATATCCTAGTTCAGGCACGTAAGACTCGGATATAAGCTTATATTTAAGACTCAATGTAATTCATGCTGTAATGTAATTTAAATAAAAATATTATTATTATACCTGTATGTCTCTTCCAGACCTCGGGACTATAGAGTCCCGGATTTTTGGGAGGCGAACGTGGGGCCGAAGCCAACACGCTGAAGCCCTTTTGAGACAACTTTAATGAAATGGTGACACAAAACCGACGATTATCCCTGTATACACTATAGAAATGTACCCAAGGACAATCCCCGGTTCTGTGCTAAACTATTGCTAACTATGGATGAAAACTACTTGGGCTATTGTGATGGGATGTTAGTGGACTAAGAATGGGGAAACTACGGGAACTATGGCACCTGCCGATGACAATGTATTAAATACATGTAAAAATGGCAGGTGGAGACTCGCCACCTCACTTACTGGGCCCCCGGGCATCAGTCGCTAAATCGCAACAAGGGGGCAACAGGTACATGAGGGGCTGAAGGGTGAGGATACCTCGGCGGACTTTAAACGCAGATCACGCGCTCCCTGTGGGTCCAGCATCACCGGCCCACTCGCCACTTACCACGAGGCACCTACCCTCCGAGTGGGCTGCTAACCCTGCTCTAGCGACTCCACTCTGACCGGCCGATGAAGGCAAGCCAAGAGGCGGGAGACCTATCCCCCGTCATGCTTCACTCCGACAAGCCGGAGATGGGGGACAGTATACTCTCCCTGGAGCACTCGGATATATAGCCCCGCGGGGTCGCTACTCCCCGTCATCCGCCTCAGATGCCCTGCGGGGCATCTGAGGCGGATGAAATTATTATTATTATCTTGTATGTCTCTTCCAGACCACGGGACTACAGAGTCCCGGATTTTTGGGAGGCGAACGTGGGGCCGAAGCCAACACGCTGAAGCCCTTTTGAGACAACTTTAATGAAATGGTGACACAAAACCGACGATTATCCCTGTATACACAATAGAAATGTACCCAAGGACAATCCCCGGTTCTGTGCTAAACTATTGCTAACTATGGATGAAAACTACTTGGGCTATTGTGATGGGATGCTAGTGGACTAGGAATGGGGAAACTACGGGAACTATGGCACCTGCCGATAACAATGTAATAAATACACGTAAAAATGGCAGGTGGAGACTCGCCAACTCACTTACTGGGCCCCCGGGAATCAGTCGCTAAATCGCAACAAGGGGGCAACAGGTACATGAGCGGCTGAAGGGTGAGGATACCTCGGCGGACTTTAAACGCAGATCACGCGCTCCCTGTGGGTCCAGCATCACCGGCCCACTCGCCACTTACCACGAGGCACCTACCCTCCGAGTGGGCTGCTAACCCTGCTCTAGCGACTCCACTCTGACCGGCCGATGAAGGCAAGCCAAGAGGCGGGAGACCTATCCCCCGTCATGCTTCACTCCGGCAAGCCGGAGATGGGGGACAGTATACTCTCCCTGGAGCACTCGGATATATAGCCCCGCGGGGTCGCTACTCCCCGTCATCCGCCTCAGATGCCCTGCGGGGCGGCTGCTAACCCTGCTCTAGCGACTCCACTCTGACCGGCCGATGAAGGCAAGCCAAGAGGCGGGAGACCTATCCCCCGTCATGCTTCACTCCGGCAAGCCGGAGATGGGGGACAGTATACTCTCCCTGGAGCACTCGGATATATAGCCCCGCGGGGTCGCTACTCCCCGTCATCCGCCTCAGATGCCCTGCGTATTATTATTTTGTATGTCTCTACCAGACCTCGGGACTATAGAGTCCCGGATTTTTGGGAGGCGAACGAGGGGCCGAAGCCAACACGCTGAAGCCCTTTTGAGACAACTTTAATGAAATGGTGACACAAATTATTATTATTATTATATTATTATTATTATAATAGAATTATGGTTTCAATCGCTAAATCCGGAGCTTGAAATAATATTGAAGCTGTTGATATTATTTTGTAGTTGAATGGTAATATATTTGAAAATTACGAAGCTAGGTATTATAAAGGCATTAAAATATAATACCTATGTGAAATAGACCAGTTAGACTCGCCGAAGTATAGTCAAGCGACCACCTTAAAGTGGATAGATAAAATATTGAGATGAAATATCGTCTGCAAACTTTATATATGTATAAACCGAGACTATTCCCTAGGTACTAGGTACTTGGGTACAACCTTAGCAGGTTGGCCCTAAGGTCAGATTTTTTTATTTTGAAAAATCCGTGAATTCACTCAAAGTCAAACAAAGTGGGTAGGTATGATACCGGCCAAATACCTGATCGTTGTTATGTGCTTACTAATATTCATCTTCATCCTACTTGTCCTACTTATATTATAAACGTGAAAGTTTGTGAGAATGTATGGATGTATGTTTGTTATTCAATCACGCAAAAACGGCTGGACCGATTTGGTTGAAATTTGGTATGTAGATAGGTGATACCTTGGATTAACACATAGGCTACTTTTTATCAACACACCATGCGGGCGAAGCCGCTGGCGGAAGCTAGTACATCATAAATCATTATAAGGCCAACCAAACCATCGGCCGACTAAAAGTTTGTAGTGTGTTACAGTAGCCGGCATATAACTTGGCAAGGATTTGGGACCTTTAATAAGTGTGAGCTCGCACATAGTGCACTAAATTATACAAAAAAGTGGTCCCTGTTATTGCTTGTGCATTATTCTATGGTTATTGACATCATTTATTGGCGATTAAGTATGCTTGAAAAAAATAGGACCTGTTTTCAACTCACGATTCTTGCCAAGTTACGTGCCGGGAACTATACTCTAATTCGCATTCAGAACCCGTTGAATTTCAATACATTTCAAGTTCAACATATTTGTTAGGAATACATCTCAGTCTTAGATGTAACAAAAATGCACATATATTTGAATGAACAAGATTTATCTCGTTGTCGAAGAATTATTTATGAAATGTTCGTAACGTGTTGTCTACTTGTCTCTATGTAAGATCAATGTAACAAGTGCCTGAATTGTGTTATGCCAAATTGAATCTACATGCATGAGGTTAGAATTGATTTTGCTTTGGCAGTGGATGGGAAACAAATTATAGGCAAGTTTTGAAATTCGTCAATTGTGGTTATTGATATCTTTGTATTTTTGAGAAGTAAAAGAAAGGAATAAGTTGAAAAATAAGTTTGTTGTTAGGGGATCTCTTAGCTGTATAGAGAAATAAGTGTTTCATAAAACAGACCCAATGGGACTAACAAATTAAGTAAGGTATAATTACATTTGTTCGTTTGAATAAAACGAAAGGTAATCTCTCTAAGATGGATATTAGCATTGATACTTGACTGCATACTGTAAGTATATTTAAAACCCTACCCCAAGAGGTCTCAATTCCACCAGTAACATTGAAAAATTAATACTTACGTGCCCATGTGTATAGAGTCCCATTGATGTTGAGCCAGTGTCTATGCCATTTCTTACAAAATACATGCAAAAATATATCATCATCATCATCATCCTCCGAGCCTTTTCCCAACTATGTTGGGGTCGGCTTCCAGTCTAACCGGATTCAGCTGAGTACCAGTGCTTTACAAGAAGCGACTGCCTATCTGACCTCCTCAATCCAGTTACCCGGGTAACCCAATACCCCTTGGTTAGACTGGTGTCAGACTTACTGGCTTCTGACTACCCGTAACGACTGCCAAGGATGTTCAATGACAGCCGGGACCTAGAGTTTAACGTGCCATCCGAAACACAGTCATTGGTGTCTAAGATATACTTAGAAAGTACATACAAACTTAGAAAAGTCGCATTGGTACTTGCCTGACCTGGAATCGAACCCGCGCCCTCATACTTGAGAGGTTGGTTCTTTGCCCACTAGGCCACCACGATTTGCAACATGCGACATGCAAAAATATATACCTATTGGAATTGAGTTGTGGCGAGCACTCCATAATGTACATATAATAAACCTTTTTCACGCGATACTCTTCGAACGAAAATGATTATGCTGCAGTTTCTATTCAAAGCCTATCTCATTGAATTGAAGCGACGCCTGCGCGAGTTTCAAATAGACGAGATGTGTACAAAAAGATACTTTGTCGTTGATTTTGTGACGCATTGCATTTCATAGTGATGTCGCATTATGGGTAGACATTTAGACAAGTAAGTTAGTGAAGTGTATAGGTACCTATGTATGTATAGTAGGTAGCTGTATTATGTATTGTTAAAGCTGTGGCATATCTCAATAGTTATTCTTGCTGTAGAAATATGATACAAGTAACGAAAATTTGAATAAACAGTTATTGTAGTGAAAACCTTACTCGTACAATGTTACTGCCTTGTCTGTAATACACTCGTCAACGGTATCGCCCGCGTCCCGTCAGAACTATTGTGCAAACGGATTAAAAAGATAACAATCAGAACCTGAAAAAAAAATCACTCCAGTAATCCCTGAGATTAGTGCGTTCAAATTATGTTATAGGTATATACCTACGAGTATTTAAAGCTTTATAATGGTACAGATTTCAGTGACCATAGGCGTTATTAAACCAACAATAATACCATACCATAAAATCACAAAATTAACATACAAATACCGAGTGAAATCTTAGAACCCCATTGTTTTGCCCTAGACTCGCCATTGTCCATGGTGGCATTGTCGTCGTTATCACACGTTATACAATACAATACTTTTATTGTTCATGGTATTTCAGAAAAGGCTCATGGGATGATAAATTATTGTGCTTGACAAGTCAAGTTGTGGCCATGAAAATATCTATACTAATATTATAAAGCTAAAGAGTTTGTTTGTTTGATTGTTTGTTTGTTTGTTTGTTTGAACGCGCTAATCTCAGGAACTACTGGTCCGATTTGAAAATTCCTTTCAGTGTTAGATAGCCCATTTATCGAGGAAGGCTATAGGCTACTTTTTATCCGGGTCCGTGCCGAGGTTCCCACGGGATGCGAGTGAAACCGCTGGCAGAAGCTAGTTTTTTTATAAAAGTGCGTAATGGAAAATATGCTTAGCTTTTTTTTGGTCTCAGCAATCCAGTATATTTAAGAATATCTACTTATTTTATGCTAGAGTGTTTGTTTGTTAGAACTTGCATATCTCAGGAACCAATGCGGGCTGGTCCGATTTGAAAAATGTCTTCAATGTTTTTTTTTTGCGTTTTTTTTTTTTTCCGAAACCGCTCTGTTCATACGACTTATAAAACTACAGCAACACGACAAACATGATTCCATCTGAGTCACACTTAAGTAAGTTACTGTGACAGAAATACTTATTTAAGACTTAGAATACGGAAATTTTGTATTCAACAACACTACAAAATTAATTATTTTGGTCAAAACTTTGGTATTTTCATACGTAAGAAACCACAATCAAGGATGTGTAAAGCCGACAAAGCTGTCATCTATTCTGATTTATGTCTCATCTCAGCGACAAGCCGCGTGGAGCGATATGGAGTGAGTAATTACTGTTCAGATAGTGTTAATTGTTGCTAATTGGTGCTTATCGTGATGTCATACTTGTGTCATAGAAGTCAGTAGGAATAGACAGGGATTGGAGGTTTATTAGTTCTGTGCTTAAAGTAGATTCAGTTATAAGGATTAAATATCGATGAGGTTCTGTTATATGTATAAGTATTATTACAAGCTCACGGTGAGGTGGTGTTACCTCCATACCGAAGGAACTATTTTCTTCCTTTTTTTTCTTTACCAGACAAAAGTAGCCCTACGACTTTTCTCTAAACTATATTTTTACGGAAGACATAAACCATATGTGACGAATTTAATTCATATCGGTTCAGTAGTTTTGGCGTGAATGCGTGACTAACAGACGGACTTTCGCATTTATAAAGTTCAGTTCCTATTGTACTTAAAAATACATTGTTTGTCAACAATGAACTGATATTGATTGTCACGTAAATACTCAAAATGAATTCTCATACCTATGTGTAAATGAAATACAAATAAATACTCTTTTTTCATTCACCAATTGCCATTCCACGAACCATTAAAAAGGATTAGAGAAACGTGTATAAAGGAAAAAAATAACAATCAGGTAATCAGCGACGATTGTGGAAAACTTTAAGAGTACCCTGTACACTGCAGATTAAACAGTCCGCCGACAATTGATCCGGTGGTTGGTAACATATTTTTAAAGGAATATTTTGATTCCAATCAAAGTTTTTAGTCGGTCTGATACTGGATAAATACCTGATCTTTGTAATGTGCGTACTACCATTTATCTCCGTACTTATTTATGAGTCCAAACAAATTATCGGCCGACTAAAAGTCTTCTGTGTGCGCGTAGACCAAAGCATTCTTGGTCGTGGAATTTTTATAACAATTGTCGCATGACAAAGCCACGGAAAAAGGGATTAAAAAACTTCTGTCACTCAATCTGATTCGTCATTGTTTTGGTTTTTGTTTTTTGTGTATACAATTTTGTTTTTCATATTTTCTTTTGTAGCGTTGTAGTGATGGGAATACGTGTCTTGTCATGTCGCTTACCGTACTAACCATATAGACAGATAGCTTACTCGGTGTGACGGGCCAAAAAGCTTTTTTTTAATATGGGTACAGAGAATAGTTCTCTTGGGACATGACTGAGGCTCAGGAATTGGGATGAAGCATCAAGTAATCTATTAATTGTACTTACAGATTATTTTATCTTCTAATATCGTCACAGGCTAATTTGCACTGTATATTTCAAATTCTAAGGTTCAAAATTAAATAAAAGACCTTAGTAATTTTTGAGCAGTAGTTAATGTTTGAGATTTTTCTTCCTAAATCCCTGAAGACTGAGAGGTAGCCATTTTTACTGTTTAAAACTAATAACCCGATTGCCCACTTCGAGTAACTTCACTAGGATACGTTGTAGCAACCAGCTTTGCCAATAACGGGTTACAACGGAAAATACGACCGGGTATTTCACGAAATACGACGGTTATTTCACAAAATAATGTTGGTTATTTCACAAAATAATGTTGGTTGTTCCGCGGAATGGACTGCAAGCTTTTAAGTGTAATTGTTTTCCGAGGTATATTTTTGTGGAAATATTTTTATGAGATTGGTGTGCGAGAGGATTGCAATTGGATTTTCGTATCCGAGTTTCATGTCAAACGAAATGTGTTTTTAGTTTATTATGGCCTGGATTCCGCACTGTGGTATTGTCTAATATTTTTTGCCTTTTGTGTTCTCACACATAAATGAGACTGAATTTTCTTTATCAATACCATCACACGTATAGTGTCAACTTGTTTTTCAGATATAGCTATTACTTATTAATTAAACTGCGTGGATATTTCGTGACAGATCAGAAAATAAAGCAACGCTTCGCGCCGTTGGGCTGTGGATGGTTGACCAAAGGGTATCGGGTCTCCCAGGTCGAGGAGTTCAGATATAAAACTTTGGTACAACCTGTTGACTGTTACAGCCTTTTTTTATCATCCCACTGCTGGGCTCAGGCCTCCTCTCACACGGAGAAGGATTGAGCATTAATCACCACGCTTGCTCAATGCGGGTTGGTGATTTCAGACTTTATAGTCCAGGTTTCCTCAAGATGTTTTCCTTCACCTTCATATCAGCCATTGGTGTCTAAAACTTAGAAAGTACAAACAAACTTAGAAAAGTTGCATTGGTACTTGCCTGACCTGGAATCGAACCCACGCCCTCACACTCGAGAGGTTGGTTCTTTACCCACTAGGCCACCACGACTTGGTACAACCTACTCTGCTGTATATGGGTAGACTGGAAGCCGATCCCTACATAGCTGCAAAAACGCTAGACAGATAATAACTCATTAAACAGTTGAATACTTGATTATGTATTGTGTTCTCTCACTTTCAAACGATCGAAAGCCTGAAGTTTTCGTAGCTAAATCTAGGTATTAAAACCCTAAATGGGTGGCTTAGTTATTCATGACTTAATTAGCTTTTCTTTCAAAACAGTATTAATTAATTTGCTTTTATCTTTCTACTTCATAGTGCCTCAAACATTGACATTTTATGACCTACATAGTAATAACTAGGCAGGTATAACAATTACCACGTTGTTCCAATGTATATTTGGTATCAAAGGTATCAAAGGTATTTGGTATCGATTCATCGTTGGTATTGCTCAGAAGACAGACGTGTTGTTGATTTTATTTTTACTTAGTAAAACAGTTTGTGAACTTTAGTGATGCAATTGTGAACGTTGTACTCTCAATTATAAGTGCCGTAGTACTGTGTACACCAACCACAAACATATTTATAACTGAGTGCAGTGTGCGACACTACCCCACTAGGAGTAAAAGGAACAGACTTTATCTTTCATCCTTGTCGTGACGACGATTAGCAACAGCGCCAAGTTCGGAAAACATCGTGGATACTCGTAACATCTGTGTATCCGTATCGGCGAAGAAATTTTTTTCAACTCACCCTCAATCATCAATAATATATTTATACGAGAAACCGCTTTTTCGTGTTTATCATCATGGATAGAAGATTTAGCAAATGTACTGAATGTAAAACACCGATTCCCGCGGCAGATAAGGTTACCTGCTCAAGGAAGCCCTGCGGTAATCACTATCATCAACTTTGCGCTAACATAACAGGTGACATCACTGCGAGTAGCCTTAAGGCGTGGGTGTGTCCTAAATGCAATAAAGGGCAATCGCGAAGTCATGACTCGCCGGCTACAACTGTTGTTACTGAAATAACAGATTGTGGTCAAGCTCATGATGTGACTGCAATAAAAGCAAGGACGTCACCAGACGCGCAACCCCCGTGCAGTCCCTCTGCAGGGTCAACTGAAGTACTTGATGCTATTCGTAAAGAACTACCTATCATAATTCGCGATATGTTAACGTCTGAGTTCCAAAAAATTCAGTCACAAATAGCTGAACTCGAAAAGTCGGTTAAGTTTGTTGGTTCTCGATATGACGACGTCATGAAACACATAACATCCAGTAACACACAATTAAAAGCAATAAAAGAGGAAAACGAAGAGCTTCGTAACAACCTCCGTAATGTCGAGACAAGACTACATCGACTTGAGATTGAACAGATCAGACAGGACCAATGGGTTCGCTTACAAAATATTGAGATCTCCGGGTTACCCGAAAATAAGGAGGAGTCAACTGTGGACCTAGTGTTGAAGATTGCGGAACATGTCGGTGTGCCTATAAAAAGTGAAGACGTAGAATTCGCTCACCGCGTCCAAACACAGCAAAACAATAACTCTAACCTCCCGAAGAATATAGTGGCTAGGCTCAAGCAACGTCACACCAAAGACGCAATAGTAGCCGCAGCGCGGAAGTTCCGAGGTATCAATCTACATGACTTAGGTCTTCAGACAACACCTGCTCCTAAGTCTAAGATATATGTAAATGAACATCTCACAAAATACAATAAGAATCTTCTAAAACAATGCAAGCTCAAAGCTAGTGAATTGAATTATAAATACATTTGGACAAAAAACTGTCGAATCTATTTAAGGAGGGAAGACGGGTCAAAGCACATTCCTGTGTTATCAGAGGAAGACCTAAAAAACGTTGTATAGTTATTATGCTGTCACCTATTTTTTATTTTTATTTTTCAAACATTAACTTAGATATGCTGGATATCATTTTGCATTTCTATTATAACCCCTATCCAAACATCATCTATTTAATTAAGTATAAAAATAACATACGACACTGCACACAACTAGTTAACTCATTCATTATAACACACACTCACATATTTCGTACATTATACACTGCCTTCATTCAACGTGTACCTGTATGCATACGTCTTATTAGTATAGGTATACATCACAAGATACTGAGTTGTATAGGTGACTGGCGCTCGGCACGGGTGTCACTATGTTATCTAATGAATCATCACGGTAAACACCTATTCATTAGCGATGGCCAAGCGTAATATTAACTATTTACAATTCTTTTATCAAAATGTGCGGGGCTTACGCACTAAAACCAATATTTTTTATGAGAACATTTTATCATCAGAAAGCGACATTTCAATGTTTACTGAGACATGGCTACATGATGGCATCTCGGACTCAGAGCTGTGTAATGACGTTTATGATTTATTTAGACGTGATCGTGGCTCGTTGGGCGGTGGGGTTATGATTGCCTGTGCTTCGCGGCTACAAGCGCGCGCGCGCACCGAGTGGGACCGTCCTGATCTCGAATGCATCTGGATAACTGTTCCAGCTCGAGTGCTTGGCGTGAGTCGCCATTTGCACGTCGCAACTGTTTACCTGCCGCCAGACCGCGCGCTCCCGGTACGTATTGAATTGCTATCGCAGATAATCACTGAGGTTATCGACCAGAACCCAAATGATTATTTACTTATATCGGGCGATTTTAACTTGCCGGGTGTTGAATGGACAAGTGGACACCCAGTGCTGCTAAAAAGGGGTGCTGTTGAGATACAGAACTCCGCATCTCACCTTATTAACACAACGCGGTGTTGCGGTTTGAATCAATATAACTTTTTAACTAATTCTCATAATCATACACTTGACTTAATATTTGCAAATTTTTCTAACACCACTATGAGATCAAGCTGTCCTTTAGTACCCGAAGACACGTTTCACCCTGCAATTGTAGTTCAAGCTGTAGATATTTTAATTCCTCCTTTGAAATTGAAGTCATTTCAAAAGCATCTTTTTGGCAGGGGTAATTATGAACGTATTAATAGCGAGTTGCTTGAGTATGATTGGGGATTGGTTTGTGATAGTGGCTCTGGACTTGACCGCGTTATAGAAATGTTCTACTCTGTGATTAACTCAGTTATTGATAAATATGTTCCAAAAAGTACAGTCGGCGGTGCTTACAGTTACCCTGTCTGGTACAGTCGGGCATTGATAAATGTAATTAAGGAAAAGTCTAAGGCTCACCGCTTATGGAAGAAATACTCGAATCCCCATGATTACGCGACTTTTGCGCTGTTAAGAGATCGACAAAAAAAGATGCAAAAGGAGTGTCATAAAAGTTTTATAAATAGATCACAGGAGAACATAAAAAACTCACCCAAACAATTCTGGGCATATGTTAAAGCTAGGAAAAAGAATAAAAATAGTTATCCGAAATACATGACATATGATACGAACCTATTAACTAGTGAGACCGAAATATGTAATGCTTTTAATGATTATTTTTACAAAAATTTCAGCTGTAAGCGTGGGACCTATACCCCCTTCTCGCCTGATAATGAAACATCTGGTGACACATTACATAATCTAACTATTGACAGCGCGAGTATTCTGAAACTGTTGCAGAACTTGGATACCTTAAAGGGTTCGGGAAGTGACTGCATACCACCTCTTTTCTTCGTTAAATGCGCTCAATCCCTATTCTTACCAATCACATATATTTTCAACAGGTGTTTCAGTGAGGGATACTGTCCATCTGTATGGAAAACGGCCCATATTGTGCCCGTATATAAAAAAGGTTGCAAAACACATATAGAAAACTATCGTCCCATTTCAATATTAAATGTTTTAGGAAAAATTATGGAAAAAATTGTTCATAACTATATTTATCCAACGTTATCAAAATTAATTCCACAAGAACAACACGGGTTTATCAAAGGTCGGTCTACTAACACTAATTTAGCTGTATTTATTGAAAATGTTGCTCGTGATATGGATGGTGGTGGACAGGTTGACGTGATCTACACGGATTTTGAGAAAGCTTTTGACCGCGTGGATCACATCATCCTTCTGCGTAAGCTACAAGAGCTTGGAATTCATGGTAACTTGCTCAGGTGGTTTGAGTCATACCTTAAAAATCGATCTCAAATTGTTACATTGGGTGGAGTAAGGTCTGACTGCGTAAAAGTGCCATCTGGTGTGCCCCAGGGCTCAATTTTAGCTCCATTGCTTTATTCTGCGTACCTATACGATATAGGCGCACGTGTGCTTAACGCAAGGTTTCTGATGTATGCTGACGACACCAAGATTTTTATGACTATTAAAAATAAAGATGATTGTGACAAGCTACAAGAAGATTTAAATAGACTAACAGACTATTATAATACCAATAGAATAAATGTAAATGTTAGCAAATGCCAGACTGTAACATTTACTAGGAAGCGAAATACGATTCAATACACTTATAATATTAATGGTGGCAGTATTGTACGCTGTAATGTTATCAGGGATCTTGGTGTCGTCCTTGACTCAAAACTTCTGTTTTCGGAACATGTGTCCTATATCGTTGGTAAGGCATACAAAATTCTTGGATTCATTATGCGAATATGTAAAGTGTTTACCGATACAGATTGTATCAAAATCCTATACTTTGCGTATATACGCAGTATATTAGAATACTGTAGCAGCATATGGAATCCACACTACCTAGTATACATACAGCAGATAGAATCCATACAATCTAAGTTCATTAAATATCTTAACTATCGCACTCGTTTTAGACAAAAAGATTACCTTCTGTCATGCAAACATCATAACATACTTTCATTGCAGGACAGGCGATCGATTTTGGACATGGTATTTCTATACAACGTTTGTAATGGGAACATAGATTGCGTTGCTCTAAGTAACTTAGTTCTTAGACTGAGCACTCCGTCTCGACGGACTAGGCACACACAGTTTTTCAGTGT
The DNA here is from genome assembly GCA_963856015.1 of Helicoverpa assulta. Taxonomy (NCBI): domain Eukaryota; kingdom Metazoa; phylum Arthropoda; class Insecta; order Lepidoptera; family Noctuidae; genus Helicoverpa; species Helicoverpa assulta. Next base: position 6,109,321 of record CAWLCW010000002.1, on the reverse strand, counting down.
ACCACAAAATAGTACAAACTACGCGCAGAACTTGGTCATTGGTAGGATTTTAAGAAATTACAACAAAAAATTCTCTCATCTTGATGTATTTTACTACACAAAAGGTATGTTCAGGAAGCTACTTGTATCCTCTGTACTTGACGAACTGACTAATAATTACAAATAGAAACAAATTAACAGAAGGCATATATAGGTAGTCACTGTACACACACACACACACACACACACACACACACACAAATTCATTCAATACTTCTCATGTACACTCCTTTAACATTTATACCTACAACTATAAAACTCGCAACGCTATGCAAAGATGATACTAGCATATAAAGCAATCTGTTCTGTAGCAATTATATGTAAAGTTATAAAATTGTAAATCCGTAATTGGCTGTAAGGTTGATTTTAAGTACCTATGTTAAGCAAATGTTGAGAGCTGTGGATTTTGTGATAACAATAAATAAATAAATAAATAAATAAAGTGTCAGGACCTAATTCCTTCTACCTGTATTGTTAAATTGTAATTATGTAAATATCACTTATAATTATTATGTTACGTGTCATGTTTAACCTGTTGTATGTCGAAGCGTAGATATACACACAATTGATTTTCTATTGTTCTATAATTAGCGACATACAAGCAAGTTAATCTTTCGTCATCGATGTTATTTAAAGTGGGTGTAAAAAAAAACGCATTCAAATAGATTCATCTATTAAGGAAATAGGGTGCCGTAGACAGACTTATAGAAAATCTATAACTTTCCTTTTATTGCGATGGAATTAAAACAAGCAATGCTAATGATTTAACTGCCAAATTGACAGATTGCTCATTAAATATTTCTCTATATTCTAGCTCAAAGTGAGATAGTAAAATAAACTAATGATAACTTAGACCGTTAATTTGCTAAGGAAAAGCACACGATGTTATACGGCAACTGGTCTGTAGTTTAAGCTTTCCACGAAAACGTTTCACTAACTCAAAGGCCTGAAATTCGAAGAAACCTCTTTGCATTGCATTATAAATAATTTAAACGTTTTAAGGCTACATTAAATAGTTCTGAAAATAGTGAAACATATAATTTAATTAAGAGTATCCACACACTTCAAACTTTTAGTCGTCCTATAGTTTGTTTGAGCTCATAAATCAGTATGAAGATGAATGGTAGTACGCACATTACAACGATCAGATATTCAGATAACAGACCCACTAAAAACTTTTTCTTCCGCCCAACTGTCGGCCGATTATTTAGTCTGCAGTTTTAAAAACGACTACGGTAATTTTTTATTTATAAGAGTTTAAATATCAAATTCGTTGAAAATTTGTCATTTTGTTTGTCACTTTTATATCGCTAATTTTACAGTGTTATTTATTTGCGAAATTTCATTTGTTTTGTTGACTTTGAAAATGTCAGTAAAAGTTTGTTTATGGCTATCGCTTGGCAGTTTGTTTACGATAACTGTTTTTAGTTAAAATTGGACTTTTTAATTGTGAGTACTGCAGCTGTTACCATTTATTTTAATATGTATTTTTTCTATGTTCACTCGTAAAAAGTTATACATACCAATAAAAAAGCGAAAATTAAAGTCATTACATAAAATCTGAAAATCTGCATATTGAACTTCTTCCTGGACCCGGAAAAATATAGCCAATCTTACTCGCGGATAGTCTAGCTATCCAACACGTGAAAAAAAAAATCGGTTTGGTAATTTCGGAGCCTTTAACAAAACACACACATATACAACACATAAACAAAAAATATGTCCTGTTTACTATCATACAAAGTAGATTAATATAAACCAATCAACTGAGTGTTATTTAAAAAAAAAAAAAAAAACCGATAAGAAAATATTTGCCTAACATCTCACTTGGAAACCAATAAGTACTATCAACACACCAAACTACAAACGCCTAAAAAAAAGACAAAACAAAAGCCACACTTGAATAAGGCCACCAGCCCACTATATCACCGGGTATATAAACGCGGACATTATTAACACTGACCAGTGACAGAACGAAACGAATAGGCCACATTCATTTGAGTCCAAGAAACGAGAAAAGGTATTGAAATAAATTCGTCGGTGATATGTTTGATCCTGTATTAGGAATTGTGGTGTAATTGGTTTTGTGTGTGTGAGAGTTGTTATAATTATGAGGGATGTTTATAAAACTTGTAACTAGCTTCTGCCAGCGAGTTTAAACGCTAACGCTGTGGGCAAGAACCTGCATAAAAAGTAGTCTTAAGCCTTCCTCGATAAATGGGCTATCTAAGACTGAAATTCTTTTTATTCTTCAAAATGATCCAGTAGTTCAATAGATACGCTCGTTCAAGAAAACAAAACTATTCAGCATTCATTCTATATTATTAGATAGAAAACTTCTCTCTAAGGCGGACAATGCGCACGTTCTTAAAAACGAATGAAAAATATTGGTTGTTTGTAAAGTCGGTTTACGTGGTAACGTTTTCATTACACTTGTTCTGCAGTCTTGCTTACACGTTCGGCTCGGGTGGAACGTGTAAATAAGTATTTTTTTTCTTTGCAAGTAAAAGAAGTAAGCGTGATCACGTCAATAAATCATCGCAAACAAGGACATCTTTAATGATTTTTATCCAACATTCAAATTTTCACTAATATCTAAACTTTTAAACAATTATGTAGTTGTACTCATGTAAGTACTTGAATTTTACCGATCATTTAAACCGCTTTATGTGTTACAATTTAACCGAAGAGTATATTATATTCCTCATGTTATCACGTACTTTTAGCATCTACGGTCATGGACAGTAGCTATATTTATGATACAAAAATATCGCTTACTAAGCGGAATAAATAGGATTACGTGTCGATAGCTACCTTTATATAACTTTTTTATGACTGATAACATTATCTCACGTTCACCATCACGTGAGTACGTATAACAGGTTGTAAACAATATTATTATATTAGGCTTTTTATAAATAACGCTCTTATTTTTCTAAAGATGAGTTATTTTGATACAAAAAAATATATTGCTATAATATATATTTGCTGAAAATCTGTGAATCGCTATGTATTTCTTACTTTATGTAACCAAAAAATAGGTAGGTAAATAGGTGTCAGTAAAACAAATATATATCCATTTTTATCGTAAAATTGTCACCGTTATTCACATTATTTTATTACCTACCTATTTATTTATTTTTTAACATCATCAACCTCCGAGCCTTTTTCCCAACCATGTTGAGGTCGGCTTCCAGTCTATCCGGATTCAGCTGAGTACCAGTGCTTTACAAGAAGCGACTGCCTATCTGACCTCCTCAACCCAGTTACCCGGGCAACCCAATACCCCTTGGTTAGACTGGTGTCAGACTTACTGGCTTCTGACTACCCGTAACGACTGCCAAGGATGTTCAATGACAGCCAGGACCTACAGTTTAACGTGCCATCCGAAACACAGTCAATGGTGTCTAAGATTACTTAGAAAGTTCATACAAACTTAGAAAAGTTGCATTGGTACTTGCCTGACCTGGGATCGAACCTGCGACCTCATACTTGAGAGGTTGGTCCTTTACCCACTAGGCCACCACGACTTTACATAAATAACATTTATTTTCTAACATATTTGTAAAAAAAAATGGTGAACACAGATATCGGTCCCAGGTACCGATATATTTATTTACTACTAACAACCAATATTTCTCACAGATAGAAAATAATTCATCGGCAAAAAATCCAAGTAAAGATATTTCTTACAAAAAAGATCTCTTTATATCAAGAAAATGACGTAGCAAGTCTCGTAAAGTAAATTCTTCATACAGTTAGTGCGGTAGGGCGGTAGGTATCAGGGAGCTTAACCCTTGGCAAGTAATAAAGGTGAAGCCAGTGGACATGCTAGTGTATGACGTGGCTTTTAGCTTATTATTATATGAGATTTAGTTGGTTAGGAAAAATATTATGAGATGTTAAGGTGTGTGGTAGGTATTATTCTTCGGAAAATGGACTAAATCAATGATATTCGTTCTCATTTTTTTATGTAATATTATAATCTATCATCATCATCATCAGCCTATCGCAGTCCACTGCTGAACATAGGCCTCTCCAAGTGCACGCCACGCACATTATAATCTATCAAATAGTTTTAAAAATTAACTCGTTCATTCAAATGACTATGGAAACATTATGGAGAAGAATAATCATTTTGCATTTACATAATATCTAGTACGACAAAGTTGAAGTTAAAAAACAAAAATTACAACACCTCTCTCTTACAACATCTCTTTTTCTCAATACTGACATTCAAAAATCTCATAACAAGTGTTAAAATTATGCTGATAATGTTTCACAAGTGACGTCCATGCCACAGCCACACGTGGCCCACGCCACAACCGCAATGATTTGTAGCAAACATTTTACCATGTGGAGCGCTTTCATGGAGAACAAAATGACTGACGGAGATGTCATAACGCAAAATGTCCTAAGATAGTAGCGCGCAAAAATGCGGGTGTTTGGGGACGAGGAACGTTACTATCTCCTCCCTTACGCCTTCTTTGACCTCCCCGCAATTTTTTTTAAACCAAATCACCAATCTTTGACAAATGTCTCAAGGAATCCAAAAGCCTCATTAGCTTTATACGCCTACCGTATGTTACTTGACCTACAAGAAGGCACCTGATCAACCTGCGTTGTGGCATCTCCGCTATTTCTTTCCTCTGTGGGTGCTTCCGACAAAGTTTGCCAATAATGTTATTTATTTATTTATTTATTTATTTATTTATACAGCATGGAGGACTTACAGCAAGATAAAACACATTGTAATTTTGAATGGTAATCGGATAGCCAATAACAAGTCCTCACGTTTAACACTAGAGATAAAAATAACCATGAACTACAAATTTGAAAAAATAAGAATACTAAATTACTAAGGAACAGTACTAACTACTATTATAAAGCTCCAGTTGGCAGGTATTGTGTGATGGTCGTTGTATCACCTTTCTACGTTTTGGCTGCTATACGGTACACAGCTGATTCTATTGGTTTGGCAGGTTACAAGAATGTACCTACTTCTGATTTTTTTTCTTATTTGTAACATCAGGAATAAATACTTTTTTCTTGCCTTTTAAGGAAAAAAGGAATCCGTAAACTTAATTACGTAGGTACTCTAAAATATATTAGGTTAAATTCAGAGTAAAAATTAAAACCATTTTACATTCGGTAAGAACTAAATTGGAGGATTGCTAAATAGTCAAAAACATCTCACAAACACAGTTTTCCCAACTAAAATACCTTTCCATAAAAAAACTCTGCCGAGCTTGTTAGATTAAAGCAAACTTTAATAGAATACAGCCCGTATTGGGTGCATGCGAGATTTAATTAAGTCGTGCTTCCTAAGCCAGTTCAATTACTGAGGAATACCTTTTCAGTACCATCGCTTTTTATCTCAGAATGCTGAAATAAGAGTATTACATGTTTCAAAGCTCAACTTTTGTAAGGTATCTGTCTGTACTGAAAATTGCACCCGTTTTTGTTACATTTCGAGTTACAAAGTATATTAAAACAGTTTGGTGTTGAAAGTTAGAAGTTCTAGTAAAGTTTTATGTGAGGTGTTTATTAAAATTATTTCTTTGCAAGTTAAAATATGATAATGACTCATTTCAAGAGTTGAAGAATTGTGTGCCAGTTTTGATAAGTTAATTTAATTAACTAAAATAAAGTGATGTAATATTGTTTGTCGAATTTCATATCTATACTAATATTATAAAGCTGAAGAGTTTGTTTGTTTGAACGCGCTAATCTCAGGAACTACTGGTCCGATTTGAAAATTTCTTTCAGTGTTAGATAGCCCATTTATTGAGGAAGGCTATAGGCTACTTTTTATCCCGGTGCGGGAAGTAGTTCCCACGGGATGCGGGTGAAACCGCTGGCAGAAGCTAGTCTATACTAATATTATAAAGCTGAAGAGTTTGTTTGTTTGAACGCGCTAATCTCAGGAACTACTGGTCCGATTTGAAAAAATCTTTCAGTGTTAGATAGCCCATTTATCGAGGAAGGCTATAAGCTTTTTTATCCCGGTACGGGATAGTAGGATAGTTCCCATTGGATGCGGGTGAAACCGCTGGCAGAAGCTAGTTTTTTTATACAAGCTGTTGATTTGCATCCGTGCCATAGTCAAAGACGTAATTATACTAATGATTCTCAACCCAAATCAACAAAAAAATTGGTACAAAAATTTTTGATTTTTTTTTTTTCGGAAATCCGTCAATGTCATCTGGCCGTATTTAAACTTGGCGCGTGTGTTACTGGCCTTAAAACCGTGCTGCGCCCTCACACAAACGCAAACACAAAGCATACGCAACGATTATTCATAAATTTCATTCATAAAATTGGATTACTTCTGAAATACTATGACATTACAATTACAAAAAAAGCAGTGCATATTAGCTATTTCCCGTCTGCTGTAATTCCAATCGATTATTTACGTATTTTATGTCCTCCTCCTGAAGTATGGCACAAATGCAAATCAACACCTTGTATAGAGCAAAAACACATGAAAGTCTTCGTTGCCTAATATAATTTACATTGTAATACTTGTGTTTATGTATTTATTCTATACCGGAATAAGCTGACGTTATGAAAACTGAAAGGTATGCAAAAAGGTTTTCTAACTAAAATTGGGTGCAGACTGTTTACAATCGACAAATGGCCAGATGTTGCAACGAAACTTCGAAGAGATTTATATTCCGGAATATTATTCTTCGTAACTGATTGATTGACGAATATATTTCAAAAGAATTTTTCCATCAAAAATTTTTACAGTATCTGTCATACTTTTCATGAAAAGTAAACAGTCAACAAAAATAGCACTGGTAAATATTGATAGAAAGCACCTGCTTTTATTTAAACAACATTTTACCCTCTGTCTAAAACAGACATGCCTAAAATAGGTCGAACGTTAAATAAATTTCAGCATTCACAAATCTACGTACAGCATAAACTATTTGACCTACACATATTGTATCTACCTAAAGTACAATTCTTCATCCGTACAAATCCGTACATTGCAAGCAATATCCTAGCAACAACAAATAAAGTAGCAATACATTGAAATGACAACCAGCCCTTGCTTTCAACATTGATTTTCAATTTACTGTATCGACGGAGTAAGGAAAGATGAGTGGAGATGCCATAATGCAGGTAGGTCAGGCGTCTTCTTCTCGGTCGAATAGGTACAGTGGGCATGACCTAAACGATCAGTTACGAGTGAACTAATGAGGCATTTCGGGTTCTTTAAGACATCTGTCAACAATTTTTGGTATTACATAAAGTCGGGTCCAAAAAAGGCATAAAAGGGCGAAAACAGTAACGTTCCTCGTCACCCGATCACTCGCAGTTAGGCGCGCTATTTTCTTAGGCGATGTTATGGCACCTCCGCTAGTCATTTTGTTCTCCGTGCCTGTATCCAACACAAGCTGCTGAATTTTGATAAAATGCCGCCAATATTCTCCCGTTGACGTAAATCGGGGAAAATCAGCTTCGTATTTTGTATTAAATGGAGGTATTTACTCATTATTATTTGCTCGATACGGATTTACGTTTTATTGGAGACATGAAATTCCGATCATAAATTATGGCGTGTTACAATGGCATTTTCCCGGAGGAGTTAAAAGAAAATAAAATAAACATTGTTTAGCTTAGCTAGCTAAAGAATGTTTATTTAAGCTAGTATGAGAATAGATTAGAGGTTCCTGATGTTTAAGTTTATAATTAAAAGCTAGTGGAGAAATCAAAGGTTTTTATTTATTTATAGACTTGTTGTCGCCGGAAAATGCTGGATGCAGGTCGCCTCCAACAGGTATCTGTGGAGGGGATAAGGATAAGGGGGAGGCCTATGTTCAGCAGTGGACGTCCTATGGCTGAGATGATCATGATGATGAGACTTGTTGGTTCTTATGAAGCGTATAAATAGCAAGGAGCTAGTCTCATGGAGAAGTCCCGGTAAGAAACCACATGGGCACCTTAGTTATAAATACATTGACTATCTCACATTTGTAATATTGATAACTAATATCGGGTGTGTCGTTCACAATCACATTAAATGAAATGCGTTAATATACTGGTTAATATATGTATATCGATTAACACAAAGAAAAAAGAAAAATACGTAAAAATAAAAAAAAATGAATTTTTCAAACAAAGTAAATAGAATAAAAATGTGCGAAAATTAGAACACCATATAAAAGTCAGTCATTACAAACAACTGAAATTCTCCCTTTAAAACTGACAGCTGTCAACTGATCAAAACATTCGATACTCCTAACTTTATCTCTGCTTTACACATGATGTTGAAATTATAAAAACGAAAAATGACTCCTGTGGTTAAACCACTGAATGGATAAGGTTATTTTTTTACAATTCGCCATAGAATATCATAAAGTAGGTATATGCGATAGGATTTAATGTGATTGTGAACGACACATCCTATATAAGGAACACGTAAATCAATGTATATTTAAGTCAGAAAAACAAAAGACTTCTGAATTAGGATAGGTCATACTTCATTGTCAAAGCAGCTAAAACTGACCAGACCTGATTGACAGCACCTGTTCACTAGCATGACGAAATGCATGCTAGTGAACAGGTGCATCAGTCCCATTAAGCTCAAACATTTTGGAGGGAACTTAATGATACGAAACACATTGCTATCGACGAGAGTACTTATAATTCATCTGCTTCATAATAATCTCGCAAGATAAATGAGTACACAATCGTAGCATCAATTTAATAGTCTAGCATAAAAGCTTATAACAATATTTGTTTCATATTCCCAAAGAAATATATCTTTCATATTTATTTTTACGGTCGCTTATGTTAGTAATCATAACCACAATATATCATTCTTATTACGTTCAATGTAAAACCATTGTACAAAATACACTTTAAGAAAAAAACCTTTTTAAGCTACCTAGCTACTTAAGCTCTTTATGAAAACTTAACATTTTTATCTTCTGAAACGTTTTATAAAGTTACAGAGAATATTACCTTTACAGTTCAAATAGACGAAGAACATTTTGCTCAGCAATACTTTCTTTCTTTATTGAGTAATATCGTGAAATTGATGTAATTTATTTTTCTTGACATTCGTAATACTGTGAGGGATCATTTTGTATGATGTCATATCAATAGTTTGGGAAATATTGTAGTGTACGATCAATGTGTATTAGTTTATATTTTCGGGATTTATTGCTTATTTCTTGTTGATAAATTGTATTTACGTGACGTCTGTCGTAGTGTAACATATATTTGGAGAAATAGTTACAACATTTGGTCTGATTTCTAACAATTTAGAGAAAGGAAAAATCTTGGAAATATCATCAATTTTTTGTGATATTCACCGAGTTACATAATGGGCTATCAACTAAGTAAAGGTATAAAACATTTTTGGTATAACATCTAAATAGCAAATTGATACTTAAACAGTATATAGTTCGATAACACGGTCCAATCTGTCCTACTCTACTTATAACAGCCCTTAATTAAGTACAATCAATTCCATTAAGGTAAGTGAATACACGAACACTTTAATTGCTAGCAACAGTAAACAAGTTTGGAATTTTCCAACAAGTTTGGGCTGAAACTGTCCCAAAAACCTTGAGATAAGAAGTGGAATTGTGATAAATGTTCGTGTCTACACACTGTTAGGCTTGTTACAAAGTGTCCAAGTATAGGAACGCGGACACACTACAAACATTTAGTCGGCCGATAGTTGATTTCAGCTCATAACTCAGTACGAAGATGAATGGAAGCACACACGTAACAACAATCAGAGAGTTGTTTGGTATCAGACCAACTAAATATACTATAATACCGATCGTATAAATAATTTAGTTTATTACCTTTCTCAGTGTTTATCTTTGAGTTCCTGTCTTTGTGTTTGAAACTGCTGTTGTTTAACTGATATTATTTACCTTAAAAAACGGTGCACTGTTGTGCGTTCACACTGTTCACGTTATTTCACGTCTGATATTATAAGTGAAGACTTCTAATAGGCTCTGTCGCATATGAGTTCTTTTTATTATTAAGTTTTTATATAGCTTTAAGTCCTCCAAAATGTATTAAATAAATAAATAAAAACTTTGATTGCATTTACCAACCTACCAACGGATCGACAGTCGGCCGACTAAAAGTATGTACTGTGCGCGCGCTCTAAGCTACAATAATACCGTTTCTTACGTATAGATTTCCAAGCAAATTGGGGCACTTGTTACTTTTGCAGTAAATTATTTCAATTTCTAGGTGGTACTGACAGACGCTCGTTTAGAAGATGATTAATTGGGTTTCCGGATTTGGAATCATTGTTAAGTTAATTATCAGTATTAGATGCTGACTAATCAACATAAAATAAAAGTGTTCAGTAGAGCCTGATCTGTAAACACTAGTAGGAGCATAAAAGTTTTAAAAATGATACCGAAATCAATAAATCACGTGGTCACAGCGTGATTAAAATGTCATTTACATACGTAGGTACATTATACGGCTTTTACTAGCGTTCACGATTACAAAGGTAATGGTCTCTGCACACAGCGGGCGCGGCGCGGCGGGACGGGACGGCGACGCGACACAATGTACTAGATCGTCGCGTCGCGTCGCGTCGAGCGGGACGGCTCTGTGTGGCGGCCACCGTAATATCTAGTACATTACAACTGCTCAGCGTCGCGTCGCCGTCCCGTCCCGCCGCGCCGCGCCCGCTGTGTGCAGAGACCTTTACACATTTTTGCTACATACGTCCATAGCACATACAGAGTGCAACAAGTTAATACATATAAAGATTTCGGACTGACTGCTATGTGATTTTTACGATATTTCATTTTATAGAACACTGATCGGAATGTCATCATTACCGTCTAAAATTACCCCAACATAATTCTTAAGACAGTTTTATTCCAGAACTTTGACTACCGGTAAAAAATACGAGGTAAAATAATAACAAAAAATAAAAAAATAACAACGACAGGGATTTCAAAAGTTTGATAAAATTATTTCAGGCAGCTTAAGGCGATTACGAAGATTAAACTAACTTCATGGGTAACTTGCGTTTTGTTTATGCGGGCAACCCTGATAAATGAAAAGGGTAGAATAGGCCATTCGTGACCACAAATGGAATAAAGGGGAATGCTGGGAAATAAAGCAATCAAATTAAAACGGTGTAGGACCTAGCCTTTGAATAAATAACAACAGGCAAAGCTTTGAAAACGTTACCGCGAAAACTGAATAAATTATTGTTTTAAACTTCACTCGAATGAAAAGTTTTTTAAAAAGAATCTCTTATGATGCATCTTGACTTTATTCTTCAAAAATTGAATAAAAAATTCAATTCATTTTTCATGAAAATTTCCGCTACAAAGCTCTTAGACGACAGTGCCTTGTAGTTTTAAAAAAACTATTTTCATTCTCGACTTCGATCACAAAAAAACTGAATGACTAAGGGAAAGTCGAACCATAAAGTAAATGAAAAATAAAAATAAAAATCTATACTAATATTATAAAGCTGAAGAGTTTGTTTGTTTGTTTGTTTGTTTGAACGCGCTAATCTCAGGAACTACTGGTCCGATTTGAAAATTTCTTTCAGTGTTAGATAGCCCATTTATCGAGGAAGGCTATAGGCTACTTTTTATCCCGGTACGGGAAGTAGTTCCCACGGGATGCGGGTGAAACCGCTGGCAGAAGCTAGTTAATTATACAAAATTAGACATTAAGTGAAATGTATTTTGTTAGGATTTATAAACTATGTAATGAACTTCCGTCATGCCTCAAGGATTGATAAAAAAAAAAATATAGCTGCTGTTGTCGACTTATTCTTCAGCAGAGAAACCCTGCATCTCTATTACCTACATAATTTTCATTTTAATAGTTGCACACAAAGAAACTCGTACGTCACTCGTTCACGTTCACTAATATGTCTCAGTGCAATGTGCATTAAACTCCTTTTGAATGCACGCCAATTGGATAAACGTATACGCAATTGGTATGCTCGAACTACGTACCTTGTAATTGTCAGTTCTTAGCTCTCAGTCCTTTGGTCTCACAATAGTACAATATAAATAGTGCAGCATGTACCTACCATTAGTATGTTTCAAATGAGTCTAAGTACGTTAATTATTATTATTCGGTAAGCTATGATCGTGGGTATTTTTAAAAATAACATTCAACATACCTTAACTCACGTACCAAATGTCTCATCCAGACGTATGTATATTTTTTTTTCATTTTTAAATTCATACTTTTTAGTGGTGATGTCGATGCGCTAGGTGGATTACTTACTCAATTTTCAAAGTGCGTCGCACAGTAAAAGTACTTTAAAACTGTAATACTATGGAGGATATTAAAACAACAAAAATATTAGTAGATGGTGCCCTAAAGTGTAGGGTTATCGAGACAGTTATGGTCTGGTCATAATATCTAAGAGTTTAATTCCCGCAAGGAGAAAATACAAAACTTTTACAATTTTCTCAAAGTATTGTGAATACGATAAAATATTATTTTATGTACCTAGCTTAAGTTTTGAACGTTTCATTCAAATTAATAAAGTTATTTGAAAAAATAAACATACTCCGTATTAACCCGTTGACCCCGTAATAAATACCTATCAAACTTGAGTGCTTGATTTCAATTACCTACATTACAACGTCAGGAAAGACATACTGATTTTTGTCATTCGCTTCTTTTTAAGTGTTGATTACAAAATGCGAGTTATAAGTAAAACGTCCAAATATTTTTTCTTATAAACCAATAAATAGGTTACTAAGATGTTTCAGGCTTATAATTCTACGTAAACTGTATCTAAGTGTAATAAACAGAAAAGGTTTAAGCCCCAATAGAACTTTTAATCGCTTACTTGAATAAAGTGTTCGGAGTAAATAAATCATTTAATCCCTTGAATGTTAGTTTCGACTAGTTTCATTTGTTTTAAACTGTCAAACTATAATCTTGAGGGATTAAACATTGTAATCTATTTTATTTATTGAACAATTCATTAATGTAACGTGAATTGAGTGGTACATATTTATGGTTAAATGTTTTTAATGGTTTTGTTAGTTAAATGTTTCTAAATAGTTGGTTTTTGTTTACGACTAGTTTGCCGCGGTTTCACCCGCGTCCCGTGGGAACTACTGAACGTACTGGGATAAGATATAGCCTATGTTACTTGGGAAGTGTAGCTTTTCAACAGTGAAAAAATATTTCAAATCGGTTCAGTAGTTTCAGAGCCTTAAGGGGACAAACAAACAAAAAAATGTTTCCTCTTTGTTATATTAGTATAGATAATAATGAAAGACGGTCACTGAACTTTTAAAAAATATATTTGCCCCCCTATAAACCTTTTTATATCCACGCTATTCAAGCAAAATACATAGAAGAATAGTATTATTGAAAATATCAGTTTTTCCCCATTGTCCCAAAACTTCTTGACGACCAAAAGTACAATGACCCCTTTTCAGGTTACTGTAAACAAAAATTAAAGTCAACTAAGTTTTTATTTTATTTATTTATTGTTCTAAACGGTACATTTTAATATTTATGACTTAAAAACAATGTCCAACAAAACTATCCATATAGTTTGTCTGTTGGATCAAATTTAATAAAATTAATACTTATTATAAACTTAACATATAATTACAAAATTTTATGGTGAAATAATGATAGCTTATGAATGAATAAATGAACATGATTTTATTTGCTTCTAGTGCCATCAAAGCTAAAAAAATATAGTAATTTATGAAATACTTTTCGGTGTTATTGGTATCTATCTGCGGATTACTACAAACTATCGCTATTCATGGATGGATCAGTTATTGTTGTCATACAAAGTTACTGCGAACTATGTCGATAGGAATAAGACTGTCCCAAATTCGCTTTTTACTTCTTTTTTCAGTTAAAGGGTTGCAAAGAGTCAAATAACTGCTTCCACAATTAAACAATTAGCAAGTTTAACAGCTTATAAAATTGAAGGCAGTTTTAATATTCGGTAATAAAACAGATTTTCATATATACCTATGAACTTAATGACATGATCGACATATGCGTGCCTACTTGGACAGCTCCACTTGAATCTGTATGGCTCTTTCGTCAAAAAGGCCATTACAGACACGAACGTACATCGCTCTGTTCATTGAATTATGTTATGGTTGCACTTGACCTTGACCTTCGCAGTTCGTTGTTTCAACTCAAGGTCATTTTCAAGGAAATTCCGGCTTTAAAAGTAAACGCAAGTATTTTTCTTTTAAGATAAAGATCAGTTACCAAAATACTACGAATCAGAAAATAGCATGAAATTATTTTTTTTTTACTGTTTTTCAACGTTCATATTTTCCACTATTCCCTTGACTACACTTAATGGTACGCGAAGTTAATCCCCAAGATAAGTGTCGACTCCCACGGGTAAGATGTCGTTAAAGAACTTTGACAGACAGCTAACACGAAATGACCTTGAAATTCAAGGTCTTTCTATACAGACGCAAAATGATTCAAAAGTACAAAGAAAGTATTAAAAAAGTTTTTATCATTTCTGCACAGCTATTACTGCTCTTCAGAGATTAAACCAATTTGAGTTGCCAAAAATAGCATTTCTTCTTATTGTGTGAATATTTTTTTAAAATAAATGCATATTTTAAAAGTACATAACAAAGAACATTTTATTATTAGGTACTTTATTTTCTCTTTTTTAGAAGTTCAAAGAAATTAAATCAGAACCTAGCATTATTCGTTAACTTAAATCATAAAATAAAATACATTTAACGTTACATCAATAACGAGGCTTAATAACATTTACACATTGACTTCAGTTTTTGAACAGAATGAAGCATAAAAGGCATTCCTATAAAAATCCAAAAATTTTGCCAAAGCAACGGAAAATAAATAAGGCATGAAACACAGTACATACCTTAACAGATCGCCTTTTATATTGCCGAAAAGTGTTTCTAAAACAATTTTTTGTTAGATGATCCACGATTTTTGTTCCGAAAAACCTGGTAGGTTTTTTTAGCGTTTCGAAGTACTTAAAGGCTTTCTACTGTAAAAACATAGGACGTAGACACTAAAACAATTTCGCTACTTACCTGAAACTGGATATAAAAACAGGAACTGGGCAAAACCTTGTGTGCGGAAAAAGGATGGCTATTAATCACTACACTTGCTATTTTCGACTATCTTATTTTAGGCATTTCTTTTATAAACTAAGAAAAATCTATTGAACAATCAATTTCTTCCATGATGGTGTAGTAGTCACTAGGTTTAATTTCCGCATCAAATTCTGCTTACTTCGGAACTAGGTGAAGTTGTGTGTATGTAATTTGTGGTGGCCTTGTGGGTAAGGACCAAACTCTCAATATGAGTGTGTGCGTTCGATTAATGGTTAGGCAAATTCCAATGCAACTTTTCTTTGTATGTACTTTATAAAGAACCTATATCTGAGGTTCCAATGACTGATTAAAGGTGAAAGAAAATATCTCATCTGGACTATAAAGTCAGAATTACCAACCCGTATTGAGCAAGCGTGGTGATTAATGCTCAATCCTTCTCCATGTGAGAGGAGGCCTGTGCCCAGCAGTGAAATGTTTTATATTATTCAAACAACACAATAATTTTGCAATAAGCAGATTGTTTCTGAAACCATCACCATTAAATATGATGACTTGCATACATATTTGGCATATGTCAGTTTATATGGCAACCGCCAAATGACTCAGGGCAAAATTAAATTGTTCTCTAAAAATAGCTGGCAACCCTTTGTACAGCTCTTTGTAATACTGATTTCTATTGTTGTAACCACAATACGCCCATAGGTGTGCGACCTTTAGGCTTTTCTGTAATAAAAGAAATGCTAGTAAAGTATTCACTTTATTGTTATCCGTGGTTTGCCGTTTACCGCGTCTCAAGGGAATTAATTCACGCACCCGGTTTTAGATTCTACATACAGTTATATATAGGTTCACCTTTCTATCTTCAAAGCGCGTCTAAGTCGTTCAAACCTTTCAATGGTGACGATAAAAAATACTAATTCACATAAGTAAGCAAAATATACCTAAACTTAATTTTGTGCAATTTAACGTGACCCCTTTAATGTCAAAGATTCAAGCTATCTTCTATCATGAAAGTAAAGTTAAAAGTAATATAATAATATTGCAAACGAAAAACATAAGTCTGTCCATCTACTTGTCTGTCCATAGTACAGTTTGATTTGCTTAGTTCAGGACTAGTTGACATTATGTGAATTTAAGAGGAATATTATTTGGATTAAACCCTGAAACATGCTCAGTAACAGGAATATCATCCTCCGAGCCTTTTTCCCAACTATGTTGGGGTCGGCTTCCAGTCTAACCAGATTCAGCTGAGTACCAGTGCTTTACAAGAAGCGACTGCCTATCTGACCTCCTCAACCCAGTTACCCGGGCAACCCGATACCCCTTGGTTAGACTGGTGTCAGACTTACTGGCTTCTGCCTACCCGTAACGACTGCCAAGGATGTTCAATGACAGCCGGGACCTACAGTTTAACGTGCCATCCGAAACACAGCCATTGGTGTCTAAGAGATGCTTAGAAAGTACATACAAACTTAGAAAAGTTGCGTTGGTACTTACCTGACCTGGAATCGAACCCGCGCCCTCATACTTGAGAGGTTGGTTCTTTGCCCACTAGGCCACCACGACTTTTTTTTTTGCTCAGTAACAGGAATAATAATTAAATAAACATTAATAAGTGAAGATCGATGGTAATTTCTCTGTCAGATTTAAAAGTACATAATTACAGCTCATATTGAAAATTATACAAAATATCCCAGGTTTATCGGATTGTTAATATTAATTGAATTTCGCGATATATCATGACGTAATTGCATTGCGAACGACAAGGATTATCGAAATTCAAGAATTTTAAATGCGATATTTACGTAGATTAAAAGATTTATCATTTATTGCATGTTAAGAGCAATTTGTGGTATATGGATAGAGTGAGGAATTATTGTAAAGACGATGTTTGAAAGTGGCACCGGTAACCGAAAACATACGTGGAAACTGATTGTCATGGTATGGGCATAAGTATGGTGTGGTAGAATGAGAATCATATTGTAAGGAAGGTAATGAGCATGAATGTGGGTGGATACAGTGGAAGGGGACGACCAAGTAAACTATGGATGACGTGAGATGACGGCAGATAGAAGAGTATAGAAGAAGAAAACATCCTGCGCTGACCTCTAATAACATTGGGATAAGGGCAGGAGAGTGATGATGATGATATATTATTGCATTTTAATTTTTCATGAACCCTAACTGTGAAAGCTCACCTGTCAGACACGATCGCGTGAAAATGTGAAATGGCCATTAGATATTTGTACACCGAGATAGGTATATAATAAAGAAAATAAGAAGACTTCATTTCGTTTCTTTCCTTCTCAAAATCCATGTTCAATGATATATTATTAATAAATTGACCCAATTAGGATACTTCAATAATAACATTCGGAACTTCAAAAAAATAAAAGCCTCAAGGAAAATAAAAATGTATTTATATAGAATTCTCTCTCTGTTCTTACAAGTGGAGTTTTAGGACGAAATAATGGAGAGAACTTTTGCAGTACCTATTACTTTTACATGTACCTTTTTAGTACATAGTTATATCCGTTTTGTGCTTTACAAATGATTAAATGAAAACATAATTATAATGGTTTCATTGTTAGCAAAAGATGTTAGGGTATCGAATGATTGTACTTAAATCTTAAAATTGGATCGAATGAAAGTAATTTATTGATTGGATGAAAGTAAGTTACTTTCGGGTGATTAAAAACTTTATTTCTGATTTAGCAGAATGCATTAAACTGAATAAGCACGTAAGTCACGATTTAAATCGAGACTCCATCCAAGGGAAGAAGTTTTTAAACAATCAATAGAATTATTCTTCTTAGGGATAGGAACTTCGGCATAAACGAAGGTGATGTTTGAAAATAGGTTAGTATGTTATGATGATGTCCCTCAAGCTGATCATCAGCCACGACGGCTGTTCTTATATAAAGGAGATCAGCCAGATGCGCAGGACATATTGTAGTGCACAAGTACCGGCGCAGACACAGGTGCACTCACTATTCTTTCACTCTCATAGACCGATGGGACGGCAATCCAACACGACCGGAGAGAGATCACATTTTAGGACGTATTTCCCTAAAATGGGTCTCATAAAAGCCAAAAGGCATATCTCCACAACATTTAAGAGAGAAAAAAACAATATCAGGCAATTTTACTCAGCCAGTTGTGTGTATGTTATTTCATAATAAACCTGTATGAAGTTCATAGGATTTCCATGTCTATAAAAGAGGCTTATATACCGAGGTCTTATCGTCTCGCTTGAGCTACATCGAGAAGGTAAATAGGTTAGTATGTTATACAGAAGTGTTAGAAACTTATTACTTATGCAACGCCTATCGTAAACTCGATAGCTGCTGTTGTTTATAGTAATGGGTAAGTGTATTAAAATAACCTGTAGGTTTAATTTATTGAGCAGTGCTAAGAGTTCTATAGTTTATCAGCATTAATTATCAAAAAGGTCAATTGACGTAGGAGTTGGTAATTGTTTTAGGCAGCACTTATTAATTTAAGGAGCTTACGACTGACACTTAGGTACCCATTTAAAAAACGCTTCTGACTTTTTCAGATTCTGAATTCGTAACGCACGACAGTATTGCTTATAAATTATACTGTAATTTATAATAAACCAAACTATTTTCTATTATAACTATTACGGGCAAAAAGGTAATTTGTATGTTACCATTTTCTCTGTTTTCCAAATTCTGAATTTCCAATAAAGAATCTAGGTGTACCTTTGTAGCCAGCTTTATATCATATTATTCATATTCATATTATTTATTTGCATTCTACAATGTATAAAGTAGGTGTTACAGTTTGGCTTAGAGTTAGATACAATTGTGGAAAAAAATATATAAGAATTCAATAATTGACCATATCATTATTAAACATTTGCATTTGTTTATGTTTCGTATAGGAACAAGCGTGTGACTAGACAGGTAAGCTGTAGGTACAATTAAATAACAGGTATTTGCTAAAAATATAAAAGAAAAAATACTGTAAGGTCGAAAAGTGTGATGTGTTGTTATGTCATCCGTACACTATGAGCTTTTGGTCGGCTGAAAGTTGGATCGAGCTCAAAAATTAAACGTGGAGATCAATGATAGTGCTCACATTACAACGATCAGGTATCCGGCAGGTACCAGACAGGCTGAGCGTTTGATTGGATTCACTATTATCTTCATTAAGGGTTCCTTCTATCTGGCAGAATTTTATTTGGCCGAATTTTATTTGGCATAACACACTTGGCATAATTTTATTTCAACGAATGTTTTTAAGGCCTAAAAAATATTTAGCATAATTATTGTTTCACCGAATATTTATATGCCCGAATTTACAGTTGCATACTTTTAAGATGGCAGAATTTTATTTCGCATAATTGCTTTTGGCATAGTTAGAGTTTCGCATTATTTCGTTTAGTTAGTATAATGTATATTTTGAGAAACTATTATTTGATATAATCTCGTTTGGCGTACTATGAAGATGGTAAAATTTTATTTAGATTCAATTTATTTAGCAAACTAGCTTTTGCCCGCGACTTCGTTCGCGTGGAATAGTGATTTTTGGTTTGACCAATAGATGGCGCTATATGTCCGAAATAAATTTTATTTTTATTTTTATATTTTTTTGTAATAAAAACTATCCTATGTCCTTTCTCAAGTTCCAAACTATGTCTGTACCAAATTTCACACAAATCGGTTCAGTAGTATAGGCGTGAAGAAAAGACAGACAGACAGACAGAAAGACAGACAGACAGACAGAAAGACAGACAGACAGACAGACAGAGTTACTTTCACATTTATAATATTAGTTAGGATTGCCATTTATAACCTTCAATTAAAAAAACATTGTATTAAAAATTGAAGCTAGTAACGAAAACGAATCGCTGCAAAACCGACTCCACGTAGTCTTGTTTGCCCTACCCCTAGAGTGCAATTCAAAACCGCGTAGGCGCGGAGGGGCGAGGCGGCCTGCGAGCTGAGGCGCAGGTAGTTTTAACGCTCGCCGACGCGGTTGAGGCTGGCCGGCTCTGCCGGCCAGTAAGCCGAAGCTGCGGTGGTGAGCGTGAAAACCATCTGCGACGATAAGCTCGCATGGGACCGCCGGAGCCACGCAGCGCCGGAGCCGTAACAGAAGCCATGCTTGCTGCATGTTGCAGGCCTGCTTACATGCTGTATGCCTGCTTGCATGCTTGCTTGCATGCCTGCTTGCATGCTTCCATGCTTCAGGCTTGTTTGCATGCTTCTTACAGGAAAATAAAAATTCCAAAACTATGCCAAAAGATGATTCTGACTATAAACATTCTGAAATATGATAGTTCTGCCTTTTAATGACTACTTATATGAAATGTGTGCCAAAAGGAAATACTGACTGGCAACTTTCTGCGAAATGATGTTTCTACTATTTAAGTATTATGAATATGAAATTTATGCCTAAAGATGATTCTGCTTGCCAAAATTATGCGTTTTTAATGTATGCTAAATGAGTGTATGCTACACGATTTTCTGCGAAATGAAGATTATGCCAACTGTTGGTATGCAAAATAAGATTATGACATAAAAAGTTCTGCCATAAAAGGGGGACCCCTTCATTAAACCATCGGGACAACTATCGGCTGACAGTTTAGTCTGCAATGTGTCTGGGAGCTCGTAATCCTACTTTTATGGGTCGTTCTAACGTTATCTACAAAGTTCTGAAAGGACATTATAGTTCAACGAAAATGACTAACGATTTGTACTCTTTACTTTATCAGTGACAAACTGTACAAGACCTGTTGAAATACACTTTTATTGGCCCATTTATTATAATAATGATATTTATTTTTCTAAATAATGGACCATTATTTTCTGTCGTCGAGTGTTCATCTCTACTCAAAAAGGACAACAAATAAATTATCATGTAATCGCTTGTTCGCAGAAATACTTAATGTTTTACTTACTGGTATTTCAATAATATGACCACCGATGAAATATTACAAAATCGAATAATACAAAATATTGTGTAATATTTAGAATATTATTCGTAAACAATATTTTAATGGTAAAGACGATTTCGTGCCGAAACAAAAAACCAATCATATAATACCTTAATGCATTTCAATACGGAGTCAAATATCCATGTGTACATGTTTTAATAAATGCAACACCAAAAATGTTAATATTTTTTCAACTAATAGTCTTAATCTGTAAAGCACGGAACACGCATTATTTACCGAATATTATTAACCACGGCTACAATTTATTCAAAGCTTCACAATTTATTCAAAAAATCTAACCGCAATTGAAAGTTTAACCTGTTAAATAATTTTTAACTAATAACGAAACAGCCACAATCCATTAGGCATAGTTGAATTAAATCGCAATCAAAATGAATGCAAACACTATTTCTACGAAATCTAAACAGTCTTTTGTTTTATTCATGGCGAGCCACGCACGGCAAAGCTTTTTTCCGGATTTTACTACAATTTTCCAGTTTTTAGTAGTTAACAATTCAGTAGCCACTTACATTGTTGAAACATTTCTTAATGGGTTTTCGATTTGGTTGTATTTTTTACACCGTGTTTTCAGCCACGTCCCATCGTCGTCTACCTACACAGCCTTTTCCCACCTACGTAATATATTGGGGTCGTCTTTCGATCCCACTGGATGCAGTTTAGAAGGTAGGTTTCAGCTAGATTCCATGGTCACTTTCACGGACCAGGATAAAAAGTATAGAGGAAGGCGATGACCAAAGAAACAGTTTTATATAAAAATATAGATTGTATAAACGATGCCATGGCTTAAAAGATTTCAGTTGTGAGACATGCTGGGCCGAACCCATATAAATTGGGATATGGGCAGGAGGATTACAAGATTGATAATATTAATAAGTTGCATTACCTATATCTTTTTTTATACAAGCTGTTGATTTGCATCCGTGCCATATTTAAGGACGTAATTATGCTAATGATTCTCGACCCAAATCCACAAAAAAATTGGTACGTACTTTTTTATTTTTTTTTTCGGAATTCCGACGATGTCATCTAGCCTTATTTAAACTTAGCGCGTGTGTTACTGGTCTCAAAACCGTGCTGCGCCCTCAAACAAACGCAAACACAAAGCATACGCAACGATCATTCATAAACATTCATAAAATTTGATTACTTCTGAAATACTACGACATTACAATGACAAAAAAGCAGTGATTATTAGGTATTTCACGTCTACTGTACTT
The DNA here is from genome assembly GCA_963856015.1 of Helicoverpa assulta. Lineage (NCBI taxonomy): Eukaryota > Metazoa > Arthropoda > Insecta > Lepidoptera > Noctuidae > Helicoverpa > Helicoverpa assulta. Next base: position 6,087,008 of record CAWLCW010000002.1, on the reverse strand, counting down.
CCAATCGATTATTTACGTATTACATGTCCTCCTCCTGAAATATGGCACAAATGCAAATCAACACCTTGTATAACTTGTCATGTATTTTTTTCTCACATGTACCAGCCCCTTTTATGACTAGCTTCTTCTTCAAAGAGTAGATTAGGCATACCCAATTGTAATAAAACCATACTCAACACATAGCATCAGTATTTAATTTTGTGCCAGTGTTTGCGCCAACACTTATCAAGTCCTTCAAGAAGATTTTTCATGAAGGAAAGAACTCACCACTTCACATTACTAGAAAGAATTTCCATTTGGAGTAGGCATTATAGCCTGCATTATCTGGCTAGATAATAAAATGATACAGCAAATGTTATTCGTGATAATATTCCATTCATAAAGGTATTGTATTAGTCGTGATAAGATAGTGCGGCTTACAGTAGTCGTTTCTACTAATAATGGATAATGAGTTTTGCTTGCGACTTGCGAAAAAAGCTCTGGAAAATTATTTTTAAATAACAAAAAACTAGCGATTCGTTTAAATGATGGAATCAAGCTTTATTTTGCGGAAATCCATGACATTAAATGTAAGGAAAGATATTGAGTGTTAATTACGCGATAGTTCGGTTTTCTGTGTTATATTTGTAACTATAACTTTGAATGTTAAGTTATTATTGTTATTTAGAGTTAAAGAACTTTGGTGAAAACGGTTTTACCTACTCAGTACATCTAAAAAAGAATTAGAGTAGGTATATCATATTGATTACATGCGTACATAGAAGAATGTAGGTAAGTCTATTTCTTGGGTTTCAAGTTCTTACTTAGACCTAGAAGTGATAGACTTAACTACGTATCTATAGCTGTTTTTCTATAAAATATACTGTCCGCGAAAATTAAAATACATTCCGTCCCATACCGAAATAAAATCCGCTATATTAATGGTATTTAATCCAGGATTACAGGTTATTCATTAAAATGGTACCTTTATTAATTGTTGTTGCACCTTTAATTAAAATTCAGTCAATAAGGTTTCACGGAATACGTTTAACGCTTACGTGTGCGAAAATAATGGAATAGCATTAACATAACATTATGTAGGTGGTAATGCAGTAATTAAATTTAAACCGTGACTTTACTGGTTTCAATATTAATAATAGCTGTGGGTAAGCACGTTTTATATCGTGTAAAATTTTTATTTCAACATAAAACACGGCTGTAAGAAAAAGTTATTTAAATGGCACTTTATAAACCTCTTAAGCAATAATTTGTCAGAATTTCTAATTCCAGAAAAAAAATAGAATTAATCAAAACAAAAATTAGATTTACCTGCAAATTGCCAAACTCTTCGAAACTCCCAAAAAAACTTCGCGACGAACTGAAAAAGAAAAGTTTCTCACACAATTTTTTTACAACGTCACTAAACACAGCACTTGAATTACGAACGCGAAAATTACGAAAATAGATTCTAGAATTCGATTATTTGAATCGAGGAGTTCGATTTGAATTGAATTTCGAATAGTGTATATTCGAACTTGAACTTCGGTCGCGCTCAACTGGTGGGCGTACGGTGTGGCGCCCCAGAGTCTACTGACGCTACGGCCGGCTCGAGCTCTCAAAGTTTCGGTTGCAGTCGTGCGCTACTTGCATTGTAGGTTGAACTATTATTGTGGGTCTACTGATTGGGATGAGCAATTTGGACTGGTATTGAAGGATTTTGAATTTTGGGAGGCTGAATGGGAAATTGCGTTTAAGCATTTGTGATGTTGTTGTAGTGCGTAGTGACGATTGTTTTACCTTGGGTTTCGTTTTGTTTATTGGTTGTTGTTAGAATTAAATAGAATTGTCTCTAAATAAATAATGTTGTTGCTAATAATTATTGTTGCTTATAAATAATGTTGCTAATTTCTCTATTTCAATAAATATGGATTATTGTCTATCATTACTTCTACAAAGCTAAACTTTTACTGGGAATAAGAACGTACTCCTATAGGTTCATTTATTACGGATAAGTAGTCTTTTAGTGCCTATAGACTTACTACATAAGACAGAGATACCTACCTATAGGTATATCATTTAAAACATACTCATACTAACTACATACGTCTTTTTTCAATTTTAAATTACAATAATATACGTAGTTTTTTTATTAAAATCAGTTCATGCTAACAAAATATATATTATGTCAAAAAATATGAAGCCTACAGAAATAAAGACGCTCTCGTTAGCAGATGTATAACAGCGAACTTTCACAAACTATTGTTGAAAGGCTTTTCGCAAAAACTTTGGACACGAAACTCCTTGGACAAAACTCTTAAGAAGTATTCAAGATGTTGAGCCAAAAACTGCAATGCAAACTATGTTATGCTTGTAAAACTGAACGTATTACAAATAGGGGATTCATTTATTCTTACATTGTTAATAAAGTCTGAAATCATCAGCCCTCATTGAGCACGCGAGGTGATTTAAGCTCAATCCTTCTTCGTGTGAGAGGAAGCCTGTGCCTAGGAGTGGAACGATAAAAAAGGTTGATGATGATAATTTAAAGGTAATTGCTGTAGGCTATAGGACGTTTCATATCGAACGGCTGCCGCTCCGCTTGTTTTGATTGAAAAACAAGTGACTGTCCGTGCGCCGGACGATAAACGCACAGTTGCCGCATTTCAGCCACATCGCATGAAAGAATTCCGGCAATATAATTTGAAAGAACCCTAAAACTCTGAAATTTACTTTTTCTACTCACTGCCTTATTCCCAATATATTTATGTAGTCAGCAAATATGTTCCCAGTGCCATAGCTATTTCAATACGAGTGATTGTTACACTCCCTGTTTAACCCCGTAACATTGACTTTCTAAAATAAACATGAACACATTATCACACTTTCAGTCACAAAATCAGTGTTCGCTCAATAAACTGTCTATATCGACTAATTTTATTCAATGTCATGTTAATATTATGCGCATAAGTTTAGTACAGTAAGTCGGTTTAACTAAACCGTATGGGTAAGATTAACGGCGTGGATTCTGTAAATTGGAAGCAATGATGGGGCCCTTAAAAAGGTTCTTAGCGAAACCATTCTTTATTTTGTGGAAGTGTATTTGTGGAGGGAAAAAGAGGTTTTATGGGTGCGTGGCTTTGGGTTAGTTTTAGCACGATTTCATGGGTAAATAAATCTGTAAGTAAATTAAAAGTGTTTCCTTTCTTGTTTCTTTCCATTCTTTCAAATGATTGTGATGGCTATACTTAGGGGTTTTAAATTTATGTATAGATAGAAGTATAAAAAGCCAAAAAATAACGTTTCCTCTCATTCCTGAAGGTTGAACTACCTTCAGGAATGAGGAGGAAACGTTATTCCAATTATATATTTCCCATGATCATATTATTATGTGGGGAAAAAAATATTTATGGAACTTTATGGTACTTTATCAAATTCAAAGCTAGCAAAGCGCTGACCTGCACAGATTGCCCGATGAGTAGGTATATTAATAGAATGAAATAAAACGACATTCATGTGATGGCGGATAACGAAAAAGGGACTTTTTTTTATTTAGTACAGGTTAGGCCACAGACAATACATAGAATATAATAGACATTACTAACCACAGATAACATGTTTGTTTGATGTTAGTATTAAGATAATTTATTTTAACACCCCAACTACAGCAAATAAACAAAACATTCCTATTTTTTTAATTTTCCAGTGGACTAACCCCTATCCCCTCTATACATTTATAATGTTTCATAGGATTCAAAGCTTTTGTTAGGACATCAGCAGGCATAGCAGTTGTTGGCAAATATTCTAAACTAATAATTTTATCACTTACAACATCTCTAATAAAATGATAACGGATATCAATATGTTTACTTTTTCTATGACATCCATAATTTGCCACTAACTTCTGTGCACTTTGACTATCATTATATAAACACACTGTATATAAATTACCAGTTAGTTCAAAAAACAAGGATCTCAAATGAATGGCCTCTTTACAGGCCTCAGCAATAGACATATACTCAGCTTCCATGCTTGATAGAGCTACAGTTCTTTGCTTTTTACTTTCCCAGGAAATAGCTGAGCCTGACATTATAAAACAATAACCAGTATACGATTTGCGATCAACTGTATTACTTGCCCAGTCGGCATCAACATAGCCTATAAGTTCAGTTTTTTCCTTTACATATTTTAAACAAAATTTCTTTGTTTTCTTTAGGTATCTAAGTATTCTTTTAGCATAATTCCAATGTACACTAGTGTGACATCTATTAAATTGACTAAGAAAGCTTACACAAAAAGAAATATCAGGTCTAGTGAGGACGGACAAATACATGAGACTTCCAATCAATTGTTGATATGGAATTTCTTTATCACAAATATCAGTCTTTTCTATATCTAATTTACATTCCATCGGAGTACTTGCAACTTTACAATCTATCATATTAAATTTTTCAAGTAACTGCTCTATGTACTGCTCTTGATCTAGAGTTATGACATTGGACTCTTTATCTATTTTCACTCTCATGCCTAAACATTGTTGAACTTGTCCTAGATTTTTAATTTTAAACTTAGAGCTCAATACAGAAATTAAATTATCAGACTCTACTTTACTGTTAGTACTAGAGAATACAAAAAAATCATCGACGTACAATGCAATCACAATCTTTACATTATCATCCATTTTTGTAAAAACACATGGCTCTATTCTACTCTTTTTGAATTCTAATTCACTTAAACATTGCTCTACTCTTTCATACCAAGAGCGAGAAGACTGTTTCAACCCATAGATTGCTTTATTAAGTTTTACAATAATCTGTTTCTTACTAGGATCACAATGTATGACTGGTTGAACCATATAAATATCTTCTTTTAGATAGCCATTCAGGAAAGCTGTCTTCACATCTAAATGAGTGATATCAAAATTTAATTGAGCTGACAATGCAAACAACAACTTTAGAGTGGAATGCCTAACTACAGGCGAGAATGTCTCATCATAGTCAATACCTGGTCTTTGCATAAAACCTTTGGCCACTAAACGCGCTCTGTAACGTACACTTTTATCACTATTGACTTTCTTTTTAAACACCCACTTGCACTGCACTAGATTTTTATCTGAGGGTAAAGCCTCCACTGGACTCCAAGCTTCATTGTCTTCAAACGCTTGCATCTCATCCTGCATGGCCTCAATCCACCTGTCTCTATCTGGGCTCGCCAGAGCCTCCTGGATAGTCACAGGATCACTGCTGGCTTCTGCATTTCCCGAAGTACATAGATTTGAGTACCCGTAACGCTGTGGTTGTTTCCTGACCCTTTTCTCTCGTGAGTCTGCTCCCTCTGGTGCTGGCTGTTGTGGCAATGTCTCCAGTTTCTCTACTGATTTTTCTTGGTCTTGTGATTGCTGTAATGTAGAATCCAAATCAGTCAAGGCATTGAGAAATTCAGAATCTGAAGAAGTATCAAGATCCGTTTCAGGCTCCTCTTTCAAATTTTCCCTTGTACTCTCAATATTACTGCCTGACTCATCAGCTTGAATAATATCCCCAACTGAAACTGTTACATTTTTATCTTCTAAACAGTTATTCTCAGTTCTCTCTTGAATAATGACATCTCTACTTATTGTTACACATCTCTTTATAGGATCATATACCCTATAGCCTTTCACATTCTCCGCAAAACCAACTAGAATATGCTTCTTCGCCTTAGTATCCCATTTCAGCCGTTTTTCTTTAGGGATGTGTACCATAACCTGGCTTCCAAATATACGGACATGACTTAAATCTGGTTTCTTATTTGTCCAGAGCTCATATGGAGTTTTATTATTTAATCCTGATGCAATTGACCTATTCTTAAGATAGACGGCAGTATTTGTAGCCTCCGCCCAAAACTTCTTATCTAGCCCTGCATCAAATAATAAACATCGAGCTCGCTCAACAATGGTTCGATTCATGCGCTCGCTCAAACCATTTTGCTCCGGAGTGTATGCATTAGTTTTTTGGTGAATTATGCCTGCTTCTTTTAAGTAATTTTCAAATTCTTTACTACAAAACTCTAAGCCATTATCGGTCCTGAATATTTTAATCTTTTTACACTGTTGGTTTTCAACCAATGATTTAAATTCCTTGAAATATTTGAATACCTCGCTTTTTGCTTTCATAAAGTAAACAAACGTCATGCGTGTAAAGTCGTCAACAAAAATAAGGAAATACCTGGCTCCTCCAATTGACGCTGTCTCCATTGGCCCACAAACATCACTGTGTATCACATCTAGAGGCTCATTCTGTCTAGCTCCTCCTTGGCCGAATGGTAAGCGAAACTGCTTTCCTTCGCAACACACTGTGCATGTATTTTTGTTGATCACTGACTTATCTGTGTACAATATTCCTGTGACTGCTCCATCTTTCATCTTGTTCTGATCATTCATATTCAAATGACCCAATCTTCTATGCCATACTTCACTGGTGGTGGCTGAAGAAGGTGGTGTAAACAAACATATGTCACACCATACGTCCAGCTTATAAACACCGTCGATCTCATGTGCCACTGCCACTAAACAGTTGTCTTTGTTGTAAATATGAGCATAGTTTACACCAAACTGCACTTTGTTTCCAGATTTGTGAAGTTGACTGACCGAAATCAAGTTAGTGGTGAGGTTAGGTACACACAATGTATTCTTCAATGTAACCTCAAACTTACACTCTGGAGTAACAGTCACTATATCTACGTCACCCGAACACAATACAGGCATAGCACTTGAATTTGCTGCCGTTATCTCCGGGATATTCGGTGTATTGCACACGTTTTTCATCTTGTTTACATCTGTTATCATATGACGACTCGCACCACTATTCAAATAAAAATCATTTTTACTATAATTTCCGTTCAAGAAAATAGCGGAAAACGCATGTGTCTTCTTTATTTGCGAATTATTCTGCTTGCACTGTGATTTATAATGGCCAAACTGTTTACATCGATAACATTTGATAACTTTTTCCGATTTGTTTACATTTGAGCCGGCCATAGAGTCAGACACTCCGCCGCCATGATGATTCTTCGCATGGCTACCAACATGACCACTGCGACCGCTGCTAGCACGACCATGCTGCCCTTTGCTCAAGAATGCGTTTCCGGCTTCGGAATTATCACCGGCCATATCAAACAGCTTTGTTTTCACAACATCAGCCGTAATGGCGATTCCCGAATGCTCAATCGCCATTATCATTGGGTAGTATTTTTCAGGTAGACCCGCCAACAACAAACTGCCGATCCACTCGTCATCCACTTTGAAACCCGTTCCTGATAGTTTTTGAGCGGTTTCAATTAATTGCGTGACATAGGAAGTCATCGAATCGCATGTATCCAGTCGAATCGAAATCAGATTCCGCAATAGGCTGATTCTTCTCGCAAAACCAGAATCATCAAACATAGCTTGCAATTTCTGCCACAAATTCTTTGTACTTGAAGCTGCTTTGATGTGGACATACAGCGATGGATCGATGGTTAGGATTAACTTGGCTTTGGCTTTTGCATCTTCGGCGGCTGCTGATGCTGGGCTTTCTTGCTTTATGCATTTCTCCATGCCCTCCAACACCAACATATTCTCCGCTGCAAATGCCCATTCGTGATAGTTCTCACGACCTTTCAATTTAGGCACGTTGGTCAAGAATGAGTTCGAAGCCATTTCTGTTAATTTAACTTTTGCTTTATGATGTTTATCAGGCGATTATCACTGTCACACCTACTCCTATGCTAGCTAATTAAAATAAACTTTTTAATTAACCTATAGGGCGCGACTGGGCCCATAACCTAATAGAATGAAATAAAACGACATTCATGTGATGGCGGATAACGAAAAAGGGACTTTTTTTTATTTAGTACAGGTTAGGCCACAGACAATACATAGAATATAATAGACATTACTAACCACAGATAACATGTTTGTTTGATGTTAGTATTAAGATAATTTATTTTAACATATATAAAATGAACTATCTCTTGTTTACTGCGCATTTAAAAGAAAAATAATGAAGGCATAATTTTCACTTCATTTCTTTGGCCAAATAAAATTGTTGACCCTGTCCTACTTAACATAATGAGGCTTCACATTATCATACAGCATATTTATTTTCAAGTAAGAATAGGTTTATCATGTTAGAGCTCATCTTAAGTAAAATGACCCACTGCCGCATTTTGAATATCATTAAAGCGTTTTCACACCAGCGGCTTTATCTTATGCGTAGCAAAACACTGTCAAAAATCTGTCGCTAGGTTTTGAACGTCATTTTTCGCACCGGCAGTTGTCAATTGCTTGACGCTCGAAAAATCGTCGAGTGTGAAAGCGCTGTTAGGGTCGGTTCATATCTGACGGAAAATGCGTCGAGCGTATCGTAAATGTATGATCGACGCACTAACGCATCATCGGTTAAGTGTGAATGATTGAATGTTTTACCGTATATTTGTCAGTCCTGGCGTTACGCGACCGATGATACGCGACGCATATTCCGTTAGATATGAACCGACCCTTAAGCTTGTGTGCGTAACTGGGATACTGGGGCGCTTCATTTCACCAGCTATTCTATTCCATATTATTATCCATCCATAGTATTTCAGCAGGTTCTCAGTAATTCACAAGCATACCGAACTATGTACATTGCTATCAACTGCACCGAAACATTGCACGTGCAAATACCATACTAAACTAAACTTAACACACCATCTGTACACTGTCTTCACGAATACCTGAAACTACAAACTTGGACTGGAAGACCAACATGAATAATTTCAATAACTACTAGGAAACTAAGTAAGCAGTTTCTCGATGAAGGTTGGAAGTTCGTAATAATATTGCGATACGAGAGGTATGGTAATGGTTGTTAAACAAATGGTTAAAATATGCCGAACGCATGCATATTGTATTTTTGGTATATTTTTAGCTTTAACTTGTGTAAGTTATTGTTACAATCTTGTTCATATATTATTAGAACTATGAGTGATAAGTTATAACTATGTATATGAAAATTCGTACAGTATTTTTTAAATCTATACTAATATTATAAAGCTGAAGAGTTTGTTTGTTTGAACGCGCTAATCTCAGGAACTACTGGTCCGATTTGAAAATTCTTTCAGTGTTAGATAGCCCATTTATCGAGGAAGGCTATAGGCTACTTTTTATCCCGGTACGGGAAGTAGTTCCTACGGGCTGCGGGTGAAACCGCTGGCAGAAGCTAGTACAGATATATACAGACTTTGTTTCATATGGTATGTTGATGACCATTTGGGACGAAATATTAATCCCAACTAATATTATAAATCCGAAAGTAACTGTCTGTCCGTCCGTCTGTCTGTCTGTTAACGCTTTCGCGTCTGAACCACTGAACTGATTTTAATAAAATTTGGTACAGAGATAGAGTTGACCTTGAGAACGAACATAGCATAGTTTTTATCCCGGACTTTTGAAGAGTTCTCTTGAAAACGCGATATAACCGAACTGGACGCGAGCGAAGCCGTGGGCGGAAGCTAGTGTTAAAATAAACTAAAAGTGAAAATCACCGGTTCCAAGCGTCTGATGAAACTTTTCTCATGGATTGATATCCAATAAACTTTGGGGAGACCTTCGTCCAATAGTGGTGTGATGATGACGACGACGAAACTTGATAATTATTTATGAATACTAATACTAATAATTGAGACATTCATCTTTATCTCTGTTCACGCATAAATAAACATTATTATACTTTTATACTTTTATGCTTAGTCCTCTTAAACTATCGTCGCGTTATACTTAACACTCCATTATGTTATCTATACTAATATTATAAAGCTGAACAGTTTGTTTGTTTGTTTGTTTGAACGCGCTAATCTCAGGAACTACTGGTCCGATTTGAAAAATTCTTTCAGTGTTAGATAGCCCATTTATCGAGGAAGGCTATAGGCTACTTTTTATCCGGGTCCATGCCGAGGTTCCCACGGGATGCGGGTGAAACCGCTGGCAGAAGCTAGTAGAACTATATTATCATCATTTATGCATCAATGCACTTACAGACTGCAAACATTAGCAGCTTACGGAATCACGCGACAAGTTTTAATAGGTTTAGTCCGTGTTTACTGTTTCTAGTAGGTTTTATGAGTAAGTTTTATAACGCGCTTGGGTTTGCTTGTGATTTTAACCGTGCACGTACCTATAAGCTGGGTTTAGACATGGGATTGAAAGGTTCGTCATGTTTTAATATAAAATAGGGGAGATTTTATACTGAAAGATAGCATTTTCAAGTATATATTTTTGTCTAAGATACGACAGTTGAATAACATCAAAACTGATTTTGCCGAACTAGATGCCCATGTCTAAAAAACAAAAAAACTGAATTTGGTTCTCGAAGACTAATTCGCGTGATAGAGATTCGAGGCTAAACTGCCAAAAAACCTTCTGTTATAAATATCTTGATTTCCATGCTTCATCATCCTCCGAGCCTTTTTCCCAACTATTTTGGGGTCGGATTCCAGTCTAACCGGATTCAGCTGAGTACCAGTGCTTTACTAGAAGCAACTGCCTATCTGACCTCCTCAACCCAGTTACTCGGGCAACCCAATACCCCTTGGTTAGACTGGTGCCAGACTTACTGGCTTCTGACTACCCGTAACGACTGTCAAGGATGTTTAATGACAGCCGGGACCTATAGTTTAACGTGCCATCCAAAACACAGTCATTGGTGTCTAAGATTTACTTGGAAAGCACACACAAACTTAGAAAAGTTGCATTGGTACTTAACTGACCTAGAATCGAACCCGCGCCCTCATACTTGAGAGGTTGGTTCTTTACCCACTAGGCCACCACTTTTTTGACTTTTTTTTAATTGATGTTCATGCTTCATTTTCAATTATTCTTAAGAGTAAACTTGTAGACCGTAAAATTCTTAACCAATCGTGCATCATTAACACTATTACTTTTATTAGTTTTTGAAATAAAAAGTAGAGAATAACTACAAATTAATAAAGAATATAAATCCAAAATCTTTAATCACTCAAAGTTCATCATCATCAATCAATCACGTAAAACATAAAATCAAGTTCAAATTGAAATTGAAAACACCACTTAGGGTCCCAAACTATTCTTAGGAAACTACTTTATATATTGTCAATTGAACTACACTTCAATTTTAATTCAATTACTTGAACCGTGAAAGACTTTCGTTTGCCACCCTTAGCCACCCTTAGCCACCCTTAGCGGAACAGCTCTTAACCTTAGTTAAAATATCTTGTTCTTACTTAGACCCGAAACTAACGAAAACAAATACACCGAAATTGGCTTTAGGCTTAGGGTTCCGTACTATATAAATAGGCTTTTAGTTTGACGTCTTAATTATTTTAGTCAAGTTTAATTTATAGACTGAATTATTATGTTTAATTTTGGCGATCAGATTATTTCTTGCTGTCCTGAGTCACCAAGATAAAAATCTTTCCCAATCTTTCTAAACGGCTCTGTCCTTTGATAAAACCCTATGAAAATCCATTCAGCAGGTGTTGAGTTTATCGCTTATAGACAGAAGAGTGTGACGGAGGATTTTGCCTTTAAGATTGATCTTGAGATAATACCTATTTCATAGTGACAGTCATAACTTTCTGTAATAATGCTTTTAAATTGAATTATAAGCAGCCATAAAAGTAGACGTAGATTTAGTTCGGATTTCTATAACCTATCTACTTATCTGTAGATTTGCCAACCACAGATAGGAAATTGACGGAATTGAGGCCTTATTTTAATTCCTATCTTTAGTTAGCAAAACAGACAGATAGTTAGGTTATTGAAATCCACAGTCATTCATCACAATTCCACAGTTCTTTGAAGAACTCTTCAAATGCACTGATTAGCTTGTAGAACGGGAAATCAATCGATTGGAAATGCTTTGAACTCGAGTTGTTTTTAAAACGATGGAGAATTCCGAGTATTGTTTTGTTGCGGCGACAGCTTATTGTGGCAATCATTTTGTTGTTTTGAAATATTATAGCCCTGTTATTGAGTATGAAAATAATAAGCCAAAGCCGAAGCAAGGTTAAAATTCGGAAGCCGTAATTCGAGAAAATTAAGACCCAATGTGGAGATTTTAATTTTCTTTATTTTTGTAAGAGAATTTTTATTCATTTATAGCTTTGCAGATGTCTATAATGTAAAGCATTGAACTACACTAGCCACCTTTGTAATAGAAAAACGTCATCAAATACACTTCACATAATATCTATACTAATATTATAAAGCTGAAGAGTTTGTTTGTTTGTTTGAACGCGCTAATCTCAGGAACTACTGATCCGATTTGAAAATTTCTTTCAGTGTTAGATAGCCCATTTATCGAGGAAGGCAATAGGCTACTTTTTATCCCGGTACGGGAAGTAGTTCCCACGGGATGCGGGTGAAACCGCTGGCAGAAGCTAGTAATATTATATATGTGAAAGTGTGGACATAATAATAGGTACTTATTGAATAAGAACAAAGACCATCTGTCCACCTTGTTAGACATTGACAGAAACAAGTGACCACAAAAAGAGAACCCTAAAATGAAAAAAAAAGACAATGTATTCCCCAAAGGAGACCCTTTTTTCGGTCAACTATCCCCTTAAGAACTAAACTTGACATTCAAACACTCTTACTGTAATTGTAACCGAGTGTTTCGATCAAAAACAAGGCCAGAAACTCAAGATATCAGAAAAACCAATAAAGAAAATGATTAATTTCTGAACTTTGGCTAATATTTGCGAATGATGGTCAAAATTTTGGTGATTATGCCTGTAATGTCTTAGGTTGAAAGTTTTTGAGAAAATATTTTGGGTAAAAAGCAAATGTGAAACTTCTTGATCTTATTTATGTTCAAAATAATTTATTGTAATTTAATGTAGTTACAAACGTTTATACTTTTTTGCGATATGGGAAATCACCAGAAGCCCTTTCAAGCTTGATGGGACCCGGCGACTGTAACCAAGGTTACAAACCTATACTCCATTTAAAATAACATTAGAAATTTAAGTAAACCTTTTTTACTGTTTGTTCAACCGATTTTGACTTCTATTCCTTAGACAAAAGAACGGAATTAAAAGCAAAATAGTGGTTACAATACCAAGTATTTACTGCAGCCGCCAATAATCATACTACTAACGCAATAGAAGTCAAAATCGGTTGAACAAACAGTAAAAAAGGTTTACTTAAATTTCTAATGTTATTTTAAATGGAGTATAGCATTGTTAATATCGATTATTCTTTACTTAACATACCAAAAATATAATTACATATATCTTTCTTGTATGTGGCACTTATGCTGCACTTACCAATTAATCTATACATATAATAAAATGATAGAAAAGTCAAAACTGTACATTGAATATTTTTTTTAAAGAATACTTGGGGGGTGATCTATTATCGATTCTGAACCCAAATATATAGTTTTTAGAATTTTTGTCTGTTTGTCTGTTTGTCTGTATGTCTGTTTGTCTGTTTATCTGTATGTTTGGTCTCACTGAACTCGAAAAGTACTGCATGGATTTAAATAAAATTTTGCATGAATATTACCTGGGGGCCGGTTCAACATATAGGATATATATTATCACGCTATCACCTACGGGGGATGAGCAATAAACTATAATTTATGTTAACGTTTCTGCAACAGCGGGTGCAATAATGACACATATTTGAATGTTGAACTTTGTAAGTTTATCGTCTTATTATCAATCTTTACATAGAAAATAACGCTTTTATAAGTAACTTGAGCAAAAAACAGAATTTAAAGAAATAATATCTTAAAATTATAGATGAAGAAAATCATGCAGAAACAGATAAGCCATAAAACTGGTAGTAGGTAAAATATCAATGAAAACAGACTTCACTTTGTCATGGTATGTTCTTACTTTCAAGAAAAAATTATAAGACGATGTGTGTATTTCGCTACTATAAAAACACTACAAGAAATATCAGCGCATCATCAGGGACATTTTTATAATTCTCACCATTAGAAAGCTACATTATTTGCGAGTAACATAAGGTATATTTTATCTTGGTGCGGGCAGTAATTCCTATGGGAAGCACCCACGTCCCGAAGAAATTATGAACTTCCCCACATTCTTAAAAACTCTACATATGTTGTTCTGACATATAAGCTATACCTCTCATAAACATGAATATCCATTCATTTCATCCAATAACAAACATGCATCACACTGAAAGTGCATTGCAAGACTAAGATTTAATTATTAAAAAAAAAAACATTGTAATTAGTATTCAAACATCCTTAAAAATAAGTTCCTGGTTAGTAGGTACATTATTTTGAATTTACTTACATATAAATAGAAGGTCTTTATTAATATACTTTTTAAGTAATGAAGAATGTAGGCAAAATAAAAGCAAAAACATTGTGTCACTTCTAAAATTAACATCAATGAGAATGACTACCTGTCACAATACGTCAACAAGATGTCAACAGACGACATAAGAGTTATCTATCATTAGAATCTTACTTCATAGGTGATATCCTGGATTAACACATAGGTTACTTTTTATCCCGGTCAACAGGAGTGAAATTCTTTAGCCAAGGTTAAAGTGGCTCCATCTATGGTATATAAAATACAACAAATTTGACAAAGCAGCGAGATGAAAAATAACATATATTAATTGATACACTCATATATGGAGTTGTACATTTTCCGTAATTCACCATATTGTAACACAGGGTATAATTTTCGATAGACATTTCAATATTGTTTGTCAGTTTGCCGTGCCACATCAAAATCCAACTATAATTATTACCTTGATGCATTGAAAATTAATAGTTCTTAGCCAAATTTTGCAATTTGGCACTGTTTTATGCCATCTAAATCATTTTTTGAATATTAACGTCAAAATTGATGACATTAGCGGAATAAAGAATTTATCGTTTAAAGTCATAGATGAAGTTGTGAATTTTTTCATAAACAAAATTGAGCTGGGGTTTTATTTTAGCTAATCTTCCATAAATGTGGCGGCCTAAAGGCAACTTAGTTGAATGAGTAGTATTAAGTAGACCTTAAATATTTTTTGTGTGGTGCAAAATATGTAACGCTTAATGATCCTAGAAGAAAGATCTGTCTCTCGCAAGCGCTACTAAGCGTGAGTTAAGGTAAGTTTCTGTAGCTTTAGAAACAAGCTCAGACACAAAGTGCAGATTAAAGAAATGAGAGGTTTCTCGATTTAATACAATGCGCACGTAAAATGCTTTATAGCTCCTGAAAACGTACAATTTTTGCGTCTCAAGCCAGAGACATACTTGCTTTCAACTTCTGATCACAAATACACCGTTCACGATTACGAACAGTCACAGTCAGACCCACGGACTGAGTCTAAAAAAACAATTTTTATATAACTACGTTTATATCATTGATATCATTCAGTTACAAAGACAGAATTGCGCCCGGGTGTCACCACTGTGCGGACTGTGCGATCCATCGCACCCGGCCCTGGTTTAAACCATGGTCTGGGGCGAGAAGAAATGGGAGGACAAAGAATGAGGCGGCGAAGCGACTGAAAATTCGCGACTCTCATCCCAGCCACTGCGGTAAGACACCACGAAAGCCGGATGTCGAGAGACGACTCCCGGCCACCGTAGGCGTGAGAGATTAGTTTTGTGTGGGTCATCGACCTTCCTGCTTCTAGGAGACCCGTTATTTCACGCACCCCTCAAGGAGATTCAGCAAACCCCTGTGAGGTCCACCAGGGCCAAAGCCTGACACTCCCTCACGCTGATCAAACTGATGGCTGAGAATTACGTAACTTTCCAGGATGCCTTGCAACGTGTTGCAAATGCCCAGGCCAGGTTGCGGGGACTTGGTCGTCTTCATTACGTATTTACCAACTCTTAGTGTTCATCATGCACACCCGCTTCTCTAACTTTATTGAAGGAATACTAAGATTGTTTCAGTTAGTTTAACTACGCTACTATAGCCCGCTGTCGAACCTTTTTACATCAATTCTGTAGAAGTGTGAATATCGAATTTCCGTTTGGGCATTGCACAAAAACCAACGTTATGATTTTCGAGAAGTCAAAAGACTCGGCCTGCTAAGAATTACATTCATCGTTGGTTAATTGAATACATTTTCAGAAACCACAATAACAGCAGGAACCAAAGCGAATGATCACTTCATAGAGCTCTGATTTTCTCGAGGTGATCAAGTCAGTTCTGGTCTGTTCGCTCATCAGATCTTTGAAAGCGGTTCGGTGATAATATTACTGTTGTCTTGTTTACCTACGTGTGACACAAATTATGGTATTTAAACGTCCTCCGCAAGAGAGCGAACGTTTGTAAGTGCTATTTATAAAGGCGAAATTTTACCGGTGTGCAGTAGTGACGCACAGTATACACAGCACTTATGTGTCTTCTGATTAGCTGGCTCCACCAAGAAATGACAAATTGCGAGCGTACATTTTGAAAATGTTGGAAGAACTGCAGGCAACACAAGACCAGCTATTCCCCAATTATGTGGGTGTTGGCTTCCAGTCAAACCGAATCTGTTTGAGTACCAATATTTACTTGGAATGCCTATCTGATCTCTTCAACCCAGTGAACTATACACCACGTTATCCATGGTAAGTAAAACTGTTTGACACACTTTCTGGCTTTGTTTCCTGTGAGAATTACCTACGTACTAATTTTCCAAATCGGTTGACTAGATCCAGAGATTTCCACAACGTCACAAACTTTACTTCTATTGTTTAGATAAATAGTCACACATCGTCGACACCACCTTGAATGATCAACCCGTGCTGCTGCTAAGTAGTAATCCTAATTATACTGTTATGTAAAAGAATACGGCTACGGCATAAGTAGTATTTTGACAATTCCAAATTGCCCACGCAGACGAAGTCGCGGGCAATAGCTAGTAAATAAATAGTTCGTAATGTGTTTTTTAAAGATTAAATCAATTGAGAATTTATTCAGCTTTGACATACTCAGTTCAACGTTCTGTCCACTTGGTTTGATATCTATGTCGAAACAAATGTTAGCACAGTCGATAGGTATTTGTTCGGAATCTAGATCTCGTGTTTGCTTGTATAATGATATTCTTAAGCTCAGACTTCACCTAAGAAGATAAGTTTTTAAACAACTAATAGTATCTCTTCTCCTTTCAGTTGTATCCCTACGTAAATAAATTCTATTGGTTGTTAAAAAAACGTGTCCGTTATAAACAGTTTTGGTGTAAAATCCCGAGTACTAGATGTAGGCTTGTTTTTCATTCGGTTTTGTTAGAATTCCATATTTTTTCAGTGTATCAAAAAGTTTTGTCATGTGACGGTCACACGTTGCTTGTTCTGTTGTACAGAACTAATACTAACAAACTATCAAAGCATGTTAGTTTTTGACGTGACAACGTCTTATAAATTGGTTTGCCGGGTGACACTTCAAGAAACTGCGTTACGCTCCGCTCACGTTATGCGCTCACAATGAGAGCGAGTGAGAGGCACGCGTCCCTTCCACTCGGGCATGGTTAGCCCGCCTAAGAGCGAGAGAGACAGACATAAAAAGTGAAAGGCACGCGTCCCTTCCACTCGAGCACAGTTAGCCCGCCTAAGAGCGAGAGAGACAGAGCGAGAGAGACTCAAAGTCGTTGTCACGTAAATCTTTCGCCCGTATACCGACTTTACAGGCAACCAATTTTTGTTTGTGACATAGTTTTTGTGAAGGAAAAGTCTATTAAAGGAGTTATGGTTTATTTGATGTGACTAGAGGTTTGCCTTTGAGTTTCCACGTTTCTTGAATTTTAAATTATTATCGATGATGGCAGGAACAACCCAGTCACTACATACTTAATTGTAAAACAAAGTTTTCAACCCGTCTATGTCTGACGATATTGTGTTCAAAATAAACGCTATTGAACATATTAATCTGCATTTTCCTCTAAAAGTGCGAAGCCGGGGCGGATCGCTAGTCCATAATAATTTATTAGACCCCTAAGAAATTATATTGACATTGCTTATCAGTATTGCGGGTTGACAGCTGTCAAATTGGTGATATATTGCAAAGATAACAATCTTAAATGTCTCCATTTTTTTCCACTGGTCGGAAATATATAAAATATGATGATATTTTAGATAGCTATCGATCAGTTATGTATGGTATGTATGTATGGTAGAATGTCATGTCCTATGACATTCGAATTCTAGGAGTACTTAATATTATTCTAGGCATTTTAATAGTGCCATACCTATGTCTCAATATTATTTTTTGTTTTCTGCGGTTTCACCTGCGTCTCATGCGAGCAACTTCACAGAGGGTAAAAAGTATGTGCTATCATCCGTGTATCTGTTGCCATTATTTTTTTGTGGTTAAACCATTTTACAAAACAAATAACGTTACATAATCTTCAAAAAAATCTTCTCTAGGGTATAAATTTTCACCTCGTAAATAATCTTATTGGTGACTAGCTTCTGCCAGCGACCGTCCACGTTAGATTCGGACTTTGTGCAAAGAGAGGAAGAAATAATAAACACCATCCTCCTATTAGGAATCTAAATCTATGCGTACCCACTACTACTCCACCTAAAAAGATACAAAATATGAACTACATATTAATAATTAAGGCTGCACACGCGACGGAAGCTTCACTACTCTGCTCCTATTGATCTTAGCGTAATGAAAACTATCCTATAACCTGACCAAGAGTATGAAGAATAATTGTACCAACTTTCGTTAAAATCCGTCAAGTAGTTTTTGTTTCTATAACGAACATACAGACAGACAGACAGACAAAAATTTTACTGATTCTGCATTTTTAGCATCAATATCGATCACTAATCACCCCCTAATAGTTATTTTGGAAATATATTCCATGTTCTATACTATTTTATTTTAGACAAAAGGTATAGTGAAAAATGACATAAACCAATATTTCAAAGCAGAAGAGTACGAGTTCTTGGAAGGTTTATGTTAATTCAAAACTGACTTTTAATTATCATGCAAATGAGTCTAGTCTAGACTTTACCCTACATTACACACTCTATTAATACAAACTAGTGTTTTCAAAAATAACTACGTTTTGTAATTCCATAGTCAATTCTGTTAATCTATTATTACTTAATTCAAAAGGAATTTCGTTTACTTAAATTACTTAGAGTTACTGAAACTTCAATTTAGAACTTCTAAAATGGTATTTACTTGTAACTTACTCTAGTTTTAATTCAATTAAGACTTTGTTATCTTATCTTTAAATGTTTTGTATTTTCAATATAACCATCAATTTTGTAGTAGTCTCTGAAATAGGAACGAGTGTACCTACCAGAGAACCAGGCAAGTACCTACCAAAGCAGTTTTTAGGGTTCCGTACCCAAAGGGTAAAACGGGACCCTATTGTTTTCGCTCCTCTGTCCGTCCGTCCGTCTGTCACCAGGCTGTATCTCATGAACCGTGATAGTTAGAGAGCTGAAATTACAGATGATGTATTTTGGTTGCCGCTATAACAACAAATACTAAAAACTAGAATTAAAGAAATATTTTGGGGGGCTCCCATACAATAAACGTGTTTTTTTTGTCCGTTTTATAAATAATGGTACGGAACCCTTCGTGCGCGAGTCCGACTCGCACTTGGCCGGGTTTTTTCTAAATTATATTATGTGCTTTCTCAGCATATTTTGGACACCAATGACTGATTCACTTTTAGTGAAGGAAGACATTACGAGGAAAGTTAGACCAAGTCTGAAATCACCAACCCACATTGAGCAAGCGTGGCGATTAACAAGCAGAGCAAGCGCAATCCTTCTCTGTGTGAGAGAAGGCCTTTATGATGGCTGAAAAGACTTATGATGATTATTAAAATTGCGAGAATCATCAAACTATCCTTTCATCTTCAAACTACTACTTCATTATTCCTATTTATGACTAAGATTCTGTTAATACCAGCGTGTACTCATATTCCCTCTTTGTAAATTAACAAATATTGTCATTAGTTCGACGTTCCTTTAAAATGATTAATTGGAATTCAAGACAATGTTTCAAAGAGGCGTAGGCTTTCAAGTTATATATTACAGGAATGACAGAAGGTTTATTCCCAATAATACTAATGGAGTTTAGGCCGATTGTCGGCGGTAGCACATGGTGGCTGTTCTCTCTAAAGAGATCAGTCAGCTGCGCAGCGCATTTTATAGTGCACAAGTATTTGTGCAGACACAGGTGCACTCACTATTCTTTCACTCTCATAGCCCGATGGGACGACAACCCGACAAGATCAGGGGGAGACAATTAAGGAGCAATTTGTGAGGATTTTAATTAAAAAGTGGTGTGGGTTTTCTGTATATTATTATATTGTGGCTCATATAACAGTGTAACGTGAAATAACATTGAGTTCACGTTGTCTTGTACGGCTTGTTAAAGAAACATGTTGTTTTAGTTACTTACCATACAAATTCACCCGTCTTATACTGTAATAATAAGTTTGTATATTGTTATTTTAGTGACATACTGCTTGAAGAGTCTAGTGACTTATTTTATTTTTTTATTTTTGACTGACGAACATGGTAAATCGACTTGTTTATACTTTGACTGTATGAAAATACGCCAATTTCACTTGTGGATTTATGTAGTTTGTATAATTTTAATCCTAACTACTGAACCGATTTGTGTGAAATTTGGTACAGACATAGTTTGGAACTTGAGAAAGGACATAGGATAGGATTTTTATTACAAAAAAATATAAAAATAAAAATTCCGGACATGTAGCGCCATCTATTGGTCAAACCAAAAATCTGCCAGAAGTCACTATTCCACGCGAACGAAGTCGCGGGCAAAAGCTAGTAAAATATATCTTAATAACCTAACCATGTGTTAACCATACATTAGTTTCTATCTACAGTTTTCGGTCCCTTCTGTAAATGAACCATGAAACACTGAAAGATTTTTCCAAATCAGACCAGTAGTTACTGAAGCTACCCCATCCAAATGAACAAATTCTTTAATCGTATAATACATATTATAATATGTACATCGTATTTACAATATATTCAAAAGTCCAGCCAACTTAAATAAAGACTACCTACACTCATTACATAAAAGATTAATGACACAAAGCGTTACAGGGAAATTTTCAAAGAATTTCCTTTTTACTTAATGGTCGATAATGACTTGTTTTAATACTGACATTAACAGTGTCTGGCCTGCACACTCAAGGTCTTGTAATATTATATTATCACTAGCTTCTGCCAGCGGTTTCACCCGCATCCCGTGGGAACTACTTCCCGTACCGGGATAAAAAGTAGCCTATAGCCTTCCTCGATAAATGGGCTATCTAACACTGAAAGAAATTTTCAAATCGGACCAGTAGTTCCTGAGATTAGCGCGTTCAAACAAACAAACCAACAAACTCTTCAGCTTTATAATATTAGTATAGATGTGCTATATTGGTAGATAGGACCACTTGAGATAAAAGTTTAATTACAGGGTATTTATGTTATTTCTGTCTGGACGGGATATTAATTAGTCTTGTATTGTTTCGATAGAAAAATCTGAGATTGAAAGTTAAATGAAGTTATAAGAGAATGTAGCAAGTCTTCAAGCTACGACGTAGGCTATTATGCTACGTACTACGTCGTAGCAGTTACAAGGATTGTGTAGTTAAAAGTATAATATAGTAAGCGTATGTAGTTGAATGCGCACTGGATAGTTTGAATAATAATATAAATCTTTGTTGCGGTCAGTTAATAAACGACCACTTAGCTACGGTCGTGGAATTTATAGATCATTTAATTGTCAAATTATTTTTATTGATTTAAACGTTCTTTGTATTTTAATAATAACGTTTATTTCATATATTTATTTATTTAATCAACGCAACTGCTACCTATCGTGGGAATTGTTTCACCGATTTTTTTTTTAAGAAATATGTTTCACTGCATGATTTAAATACAATATATTTAATAATAACATTAGAATAACGTTCTGTCCACTTGGTTTGATATCTATGTCGAAACAAATGTTAGCATAGTCGATAGGTATTTGTTCGGAATCTAGATCTCGTGTTTGCTTGTATAATGATATTCTTAAGCTCAGACTTCACATAAGAAAATAAGTTTTTAAACAACTAATAGTATCTCTTCTCCTTTCAGTTGTATCCCTACTTAGATAAATTCTATTAGTTGTTAAAAAACGTGTCCGTTATAAACAGTTTTGGTGTAAAATCCCGAGTTACTAGATGTAGGCCTGTTTTTCATTCGGTTTTGTTAGAATTCCATATTTTTTCAGTGTATCAAAAAGTTGAAAAGTTTTGTCATGTGACGGTCACACGTTGCTTGTTCTGTTGTACAGAACCAATACTAACAAACTATCAAAGCATGGTAGTTTTTGTTTGTGACATAATTTTTGTGAAGGAAAAGTCTATTAAAGGAGTTGAGGTTTATTTGTCGTGACTAGAGGTTTGCCTTTGAGTTTCCACGTTTCTTGAATTTTAATTTATTATCGATGATGGCAGGAATAACCCAGTCACTACATACTTAATTGTAAAACAAAGTTTTCAACCCGTCTATGTCTGACGATATTGTGTTTAAAATAAACGCTATTGAACATATTAATCTGCATTTTCCTCTAAAAGTGCGAGGCCGGGGTGGATCGCTAGTCCATAATAATTTATAAGACCCCTAAGAAATTATATTGACATTGCTTATCAGTATTGCGGGTTGACAGCTGTCAAATTGGTGATATATTGCAAAGATAACAATCTAAATGTCTCCATTTTTTCCACTGGTCGGAAATATATAAAATATGATGATATTTTAGATAGCTATCGATCAATTATGTATGGTATGTATGTATGGTGTGTATGTATGGTAGAATGTCATGTCCTATGATATTCGAATTCTAGGATTACATAATATTATTCTGGGCATTTTAATAGTGCCATACCTATGTCTCAATATTATTTTTTGTTTCCTGCGGTTCCACCTGCGTCTCATGCGAGCAACTTCACAGAGGGTAAAAAGTATGTGCTATCATCCGTGTATCTGTTGCCATTATTTTTTTGTGGTTAAACCATTTTACAAAACAAATAACGTTACATAATCTTCAAAAAAATCTTCTCTAGGAGATAAATTTTCACCTCGTAAATAATCTTATTGGTGACTAGCTTCTGCCAGCGACCGTCCGCGTTAGATTCGGACTTTGTGCAAAGAGAGGAAGAAATAATAAACACCATCCTCCTATTAGGAATCTAAATCTATGCGTACCCACTACTACTCCACCTAAAAAGATACAAAATCATCATCCTCATCATCCTCCGAGCCTTTTTCCCAACTATGTTGGGGTCGGCTTCCAGTCTAACCGGATGTAGCTGAGTACCAGTGCTTTACAAAATATGAACTACATATTAATAATTAAGGCTGCACACGCGACGGAAGCTTCACTACTCTGCTCCTATTGATCTTAGCGTGATGAAAACTATCCTATAACCTGACCAGGAGTATGAAGAATAATTGTACCAACTTTCGTTAAAATCCGTCAAGTAGTTTTTGTTTCCATAACGAACATACAGACAGACAGACAGACAAAAATTTTACTGATTCTGCATTTTTGGCATCAATATCGATCACTAATCACCCCCTGATAGTTATTTTCGAAATATATTCCATGTTCTATACTATTTTATTTTAGACAAAAGGTATAGTGAAAAATGACATAAACCAATATTTCAAAGCAGAAGAGTACGAGTTCTTGGAAGGTTTATGTTAATTCAAAACTGACTTTTAATTATCATGCAAATGAGTCTGTCTAGTCTAGACTTTACCCTACATTACACACTCTATAAATACAAACTAGTGTTTTCAAAAATAACTACGTTTTGTAATTCCATAGTCAATTCTGTTAATCTATTATTACTTAATTCAAAAGGAATTTTGTTTACTTAAATTACTTAGAGTTACTGAAACTTCAATTTAGAACTTCTAAAATGGTATTTACTTGTAACTTACTCTAGTTTTAATTCAATTAAGACTTTGTTCTTATCTTTAAATGTTTTGTATTTTCAATATAACCATCAATTTTGAAGTAGTCTTTGAAATAGGAACGAGTGTACCTACCAAAGTACCAGGCAAGTACCTACCAAATCAGTTTTTAGGGTTCCGTACCCAAAGGGTAAAACGGGACCCTATTGTTTTCGCTCCTCTGTCCGTCCGTCCGTCTGTCACCAGGCTGTATCTCATGAACCGTGATAGTTAGAGAGCTGAAATTACAGATGATGTATTTTGGTTGCCGCTATAACAACAAATACTAAAAACTAGAATTAAAGAAATATTTTGGGGGGCTCCCATACAATAAACGTGTTTTTTTTGTCCGTTTTATAAATAATGGTACGGAACCCTTCGTGCGCGAGTCCGACTCGCACTTGGCCGGGTTTTTTCTAAATTATATTATGTACTTTCTCAGCATATTTTGGACACCAATGACTGATTCACTTTTAGTGAAGGAAGACATTACGAGGAAAGTTAGACCAAGTCTGAAATCGCCAACCCACATTGAGCAAGCGTGGCGATTACCAAGCAGAGCAAGCGCAATCCTTCTCTGTGTGAGAGAAGGCCTTTATGATGGCTGAAAAGACTTATGATGATTATT
The DNA here is from genome assembly GCA_963856015.1 of Helicoverpa assulta. Classification (NCBI taxonomy): domain Eukaryota; kingdom Metazoa; phylum Arthropoda; class Insecta; order Lepidoptera; family Noctuidae; genus Helicoverpa; species Helicoverpa assulta. Next base: position 6,062,441 of record CAWLCW010000002.1, on the reverse strand, counting down.
AAAATTGCGAGAATCATCAAACTACCCTTTCATCTTCAAACTACTACTTCATTATTCCTATTTATGACTAAGATTCTGTTAACACCAGCGTGTACTCATATTCCCTCTTTGTAAATTAACAAATGTTGTCATTAGTTCGACGTTCCTTTAAAATGATTAATTGGAATTCAAGTCAATGTTTCAAAGAGGCGTAGGCTTTCAAGTTATATATTACAGGAATGACAGAAGGTTTATTCCCAATAATACTAATGGAGTTTAGGCCGATTGTCGGCGGTAGCCCACGGTGGCTGTTCTCTGTAAAGAGATCAGCCAGCTGCGCAGGACGTATTTTAATGCAAATCATTTGCGCAGACACAGGTGCACTCACTATTCCTTCACTCGTATAGCCCGATGGGACGGCAATCCGACACGACTAGGGAGATTTGGAGCAACAAATTTTTAAGGATTTTCTTTTAAAAGTTGTTTGGGTTTTCTGTATAATTATTTATATTGTGGCTCATATAACAGTGTAACGTGAAATAACATTGAGTTCACGTTGTCTTGTACGGCTTGTTAAAGAAACATGTTGTTTTAGTTACTTACCATACAAATTCACCCGTCTTATACTGTAATAATAAGTTTGTATATTGTTATTTTAATAACATACTGCTTGAAGGATTTCACTTGTGGATTTGTGTAGTTTGTGTAGTTGTAATAAAATATATTTTAAATACCTAACCATGTGTTAACCATACATTATATAGTCGTGGTGGCCTAGTGGGCAAAGAACCAACCTCTCGAGTATGAGGGCGCGGGTTCGATTCCAGGTCAGGCAAGTACCAATGCAACTTTTCTAAGTTTGTATGTACTTTCTAAGTATATCTTAGACACCAATGACTGTGTTTCGGATGGCACGTTAAACTGTAGGTCCCGGCTGTCATTGAACATCCTTGGCAGTGTTACGGGTAGTCAGAAGCCAGTAAGTCTGACACCGGTCTAACCAAGGGGTATTGGGTTGCCCGGGTAACTGGGTTGAGGAGGTCAGGCAGGGCAGTCGCTTCTTGTAAAGCACTGGTACTCAGCTACATCCGGTTAGACTGGAAGCCGACCCTAACATAGTTGGGAAAAAGGCTCGGAGGATGATGATTAATTTATTTGATTTTTTTAATAAGGACGAATTTTTGAGCTATTAGGAATATTAAAAAAAAAGAAAAATGCTTGTTATCAATGTATCACTGTTCATGTTTTTGTAACGCTAACAATGTCTATATATTTCTATTATCTAAATATTCTAACCAAGTCAATGTGACATTCGTGGAATATTCCGATAATCAACTATTCCATGGATGGTGTTAACCATACATTAGCTTCTATCTACAGTTTTCGGTCCCTTCTGTAAATGAACCATGAAACACTGAAAGATTTTTCAAAATCAGACCAGTAGTTACTGAAGTTTCCCCGTCCAAACCAACAAATTCTTTAATCGTATAATACAAATAATATGTACATCGTATTAACAATATATTTAAAAGTCCAGCCAACTTAAATAAAGACTACCTACACTCATTACATAAAAGATTAATGACACAAAGCGTTACAGGGAAATTTTCAAAGAATTTGCTTTTAACTTAATGGTCGATAATGACTTGTTTTAATACTGACATTAACAGTGTCTGGCCTGTACACTCAAGGTCTTGTAATATTATATTATCACTAGCTTCTGCCAGCGGTTTCACCCGCATCCCGTGGGAACTACTTCCCGTACCGGGATAAAAAGTAGCCTATAGCCTTCCTCGATAAATGGGCTATCTAACACTGAAAGAAATTTTCAAATCGGACCAGTAGTTCCTGAGATTAGCGCGTTCAAACAAACAAACCAACAAACTCTTCAGCTTTATAATATTAGTATAGATGTGCTATATTGGTAGATAGGACCACTTGAGATAAAAGTTTAATTACAGGGTATTTATGTTATTTCTGTCTGGACGGGATATTAATTAGTCTTGTATTGTTTCGATAGAAAAATCTGAGATTGAAAGTTAAATGAAGTTATAAGAGAATGTAGCAAGTCTTCAAGCTACGACGTAGGCTATTATGCTACGTACTACGCCGTAGTAATTACAAGGATTGTGTAGTTAAAAGTATAGTAAGCGTAAGTAGTTGACTGCGCAGTGGATAGTTTGAATAATAATATAAAAAATCTTTGTTGCGGTCAGTTAATAAACGACCACTTATCTACGGTCGTGGAATTTACAGATCAATTAATTGTCAAATTATTTTTATTGATTTAAACGTTCTTTGTATTTTAATAATAACGTTTATTGATTTTAAATGCAAAGACGCTCCACAACCATGAGGTGTGCAGCCTCAGAGAATATTTTCTCAAAAGCGACGTGGGTATGCACCGTGATATGGTGGCAGTGGACAGAGGACTCACCCCGCTGTCGTTGGCAAATGAGAACTGGCGCAAACCTGTTGTACTAACTACCCACGATCGCAAGGAGGTATGGCAGAGCAAACAGCTACACGGACGCTTCTTCGGGGCTCTTCATGGCCCCGATGTAGACTTCAAAGCGTCCGTATCTTGGCTACGCTTCGGTGACTTGTTTGGAGAAACCGAAGGGTTTGTATGTGCAATTATGGACGAAGTTATCCTTACAAATAACTACCGGAGATATATCGTGAAAGACGGGACGGTTGACATATGTCGGGCATGTCACCATCCGGGTCAGTCTATCAGACATATTATATCTGGTTGTTCTCGTTTGGCTAATGGTGAATATTTGCACAGACATAACCAAGTGGCCAAGATCATCCACCAGCAGCTTGCTCTGCAATACAACCTTGTAGACCTTGAGGTACCGTACTACAAGTATGCGCCCGACCCAGTTCTCGAAAAGGACCATATCACGTTGTACTGGGATCGATCTATCATCACTGACAGGACTATTGTAGCCAATAAGCCTGATATTGTGGTGATAGATCGATTAGCGCGCCGCGCGATGATAGTCGATGTCGCCGTTCCGCATGACGAGAACCTTGTGAAAGCTGAGAAAGAGAAACAAATAAAGTATCTCGACTTAGCGCACGAGGTTGTCGCCATGTGGAGTGTCGACACGGCTGTTATTGTGCCGATTGTCGTTACGGCCAATGGTTTAATAGCCAAGAGCCTCGACGAACACCTCAGGAGGCTCTCGTTGGGCGGCTGGATCAAGGGACTGATTCAGAAGGCAGTACTCCTTGATACGGCACGTATTGTGAGGAGGTTTCTGTCTCTGGGACCCTAACCACCGGTACCTTGGACCTTGTGCCCGATATCGGTGGCAACCTATTTTTTATATTTTTAAATGTTTTTTATTTTTATATTTAATATTTAAAAATGTAATAAATATGTGCAAGAATAAATAAATAAAAATATATAAACGTTTATTGCATATATTTATTTATTTAATCAACGCAACTGCTGCCTTCCTTGGGAATTGTTTCACAGATTTTTGTTTAAGAAATATGTTTCACTGCATGATTTAAATACAATATATTTAATAATAACATTAGAACAGATATAACGGTACAATACCACATTCAGACGACCTTCCAATTGTAATGTCACGTGACTTTCCAGTTATTTATAACTCGTGCATTATTTGGTCATGTTAACCTCGTCCCCTATTGTACTGGTTAAAATTAAATCACAATAGAAACTAGTCTTAGTTATAAAGATATATGGTTGAAAGTGTCATGTATTTTGTATTTATTGTATTGTGTATTGTTTAATTTGAGTTTTGTGGTTTACTCAAGTTAGGTATCGAAAGTTGGTCTAGAATAACGTTATTTATTTATATATATTAAAAAGAATTTATGTATTTTAATAAGAGACACTATTGTTTCTTATTAAAATACGAGCTTTCGTGATGTTCTGCTGTTTCATTTGAGTTTTTTTTTTACTAAATACACTTGGATTTAAATATTAAAGCCCAAAGATGAATGGACTTTCTAACAATTTTTTTTTTCATTTTGAAATAAAATTAAGTACACATACACACTTATGTAAAAATGTTGCAATACCTATATACTTTTACATTTTTTTAGTTATCATTGCAACTGCTTTGACTTCATTATTACAGCCCACAAGATTATATTCAAATTGAAAATAAAACTAGTTTGATTTCGAATAATTGAAAGTCACTTATCCAAACTTCTCCAACCACATTATTACTTTTTATTTTTAATAGAATTTAAATTGTTCAATTGAAAAAATGTTCGAAGTTCAACCGATGCACGCAAATTAGTTCTGAAATTGCTAGAAATTAGTTTCACGGAATGTCAGAGACTTGGAATTAAATTATTGATCGTTATATGGAATAGTTGATTATCGGAATATTCCACGAATGTCACATTGACTTGGTTAGAATATTTAGATAATAGAAATATATAGACATTGTTAGCGTTACAAAAACATGAACAGTGATACATTGATAACAAGCATTTTTCTTTTTTTTTAATATTCCTAATAGCTCAAAAATTCGTCCTTATTAAAAAAATCAAATAAATTAATCATCATCCTCCGAGCCTTTTTCCCAATTATGTTGGGGTCGGCTTCCAGTCTAACCGGATGTAGCTGAGTACCAGTGCTTTACAAGGAGCGACTGCCCTATCTGACCCCCTCAACCCAGTTACCCGGGCAACCCAATACCTCTTGGTTAGGCTGGTGTCAGATTTACTGGCTTCTGACTACCCGTAACGACTGCCAAGGATGGTCAATGACAGCCGGGACCTACAGTTTAACGTGCCATCCGAAACACACACACAATCAAATAAATTAATATCAGATAGTAATGTTGATGAATATTGAGGAACAAGACAGCCAAAGAAAGTATGGAAGAAGACATGCTGCGCCGACCCCATATAATAAATGCGGATAAGAGTAGGAAAATTATGACGATGAAATTAATATCAGACATTACCTTCCATACTTGGAATGTAACCTATCTCACCCCACACGTATTATATCTCACTAACTTCGTAAAAGGTAAGTTAAAATTTGTGTGGTGTGTAACTATATCTTTTATGGACATTGTTCTAATAATAAGAATTCACCTATATATTTGCAGTAATGTTATTGTTAAATCTTACAGTTTTGATTACATTTAGCAAATAAATCTATACTAATATTATAAAGCTGAAGAGTTTGTTTGTTTGTTTGTTTGAACGCGCTAATCTCAGGAACTACCGGTCCGATTTGAAAATTTCTTTCAGTGTTAGATAGCCCATTTATCGAGGAAGGCTATAGGTTACTTTTTATCCCGGTACGGGAAGTAGTTCCCACGGGATGCGGGTGAAACCGCTGGCAGAAGCTAGTATACTTTATAAATAAAATATGCATAGCGTACCTACCTACTACTAAAATAAAGTAAGTAAAGTATTACTTAAATTAAAAACATGAGAAGAAATATCGATGGATTTGTCGAAGACGATATGGCAGCAAAGAGTGTGTGGTAGAGAGGTATGGAAGAAGAAGACATAGGTACTGCGCCGATCAAACCAAACTGGGATAAGAGCAGGAAAATGATGACGATGAAATTAATATCTCCCAAACTTGGAATGTAACCCATCTCACCCCACACGTATTATATCTCACTAACTTCGTAATCTCAGCAAATTCAAGTCTGCGGTCAGAGTTCACAGTTTTGGTCTAAGTTACGGAGGAAAGAAAGATACCGGAGATGCCAAGAGGAAGATAGGTCAAGCGACATCTTATAGGCCGAGCAACGTACTGTATGCAAGATCAATTATTAGAATCCGTCAAAAATTGCCATTAATTGTTTTATTTTATTTTGAAAATAATGTTCGAGTTCCAGAAAAGGCGTGTACGAGCAGAGCTAGTAACGTTCCTCGTCCCCAAAACACCCGCATTTTGGCGCGCTATTTTCTTAGGAGATTATGATATCTCCAGTCGTGATTTTGTTCTCCAAGGTCCAAGTTGAGTTTGTTTTACTGTGTACGTCACAAACAACTAACAAAGTGCATGTGAAGGGGTAAGTTTAGATGAGCATGTGTGAAGTAGATGGGATGGTGGTCAAATGATTAATGTTCTTGTGTCGCTCACAGCTGTTTTTATATACACACTAGCCGTTTTACCGCGGTTTCACCCGCGTCCCGTGGGAGCTACTGCCCGCACCGGGATAAAATATAGCCTATGTTACTCGCAGATAATACCTCTATAGCTTTCTAATAGTGAAAGAATATTTAAAATCGGTCTAGTAGTTTTTGAGTTTATCCATTACAACCAAACAAACAAACAAAGTTTTCCTCTTTATAATATTAGTATAGATGAGTTGTGGGAGCTAGAGTTTAGAAGTATGCTTCTTATGTGGGCGTAGAATATAAGTAACTTTTTGAATACCTACTGACAAAGACCAATATTTTTTATGTTCTAATATCGGATATGTAGTATGTACTATATAAAATAGCGCAATGTTACAAAATATGCAGTAAAAATGCGCTACTGTGCTACTTAAACATTAATGGCCTTACTACAAAAACTTAACCACCTGTTTTACACTTGTCTAAAAAAATTGTGGCTGCAAAATGAACCATATGTCAACGTCATAATTTGACATTTTTTTAGACAAGTCTTAAACTAACGTTTAAAAGATTTTGTGGTAAGACGGTAATTGTCTTCGACATCCTCGTAAAGACTAACCTCCCCACTCAGAGACATTTACCTCTAATGATTACTTAAGTCACTCCTTAGTGACGGAATGTCATACAAATCCTTCACTAAGGAATGGCTTAAGTAACCATTAAATGTCTCTGAGTGGGGAGGTAAAAGATTTACCGTCTTACCACAAAAACTTTTAAACGTCAGTTTAAGACTTGTCTAAAAAAATTTCAAATTATGACGTTGACATATGGTTCATTTTGCTGTCACAATTTTTTTAGACAAGTGTAAAACAGGTGGATAAGTTTTTGTAGTAAGGCCAGTAAAGTATGCAATACTATCAGATTATTTGACAGTTTTACTAACTTATTTTTATTGTGAATTTTCTCTCCTCGAGAAGTCACAGGATTTTCAACTTTAAGGGTTGAGTGAAAAATCCGTTTTCTTTTGGCCGTCTCAAAGGCGAGGTTCCGATTTCCTAGAGTAAATAAATAAAGTTTTAAATTGCTTTTCAATTAAAAAGTTGAGCTGGATATCCAGTGCATGGCACATACATTATAACTGAGAGTTTACTATTTAGACGACAAGAATTGTTTCGATTACTTTTTTATTTATTTTTTCATTTATTTATTATTTCAGAAATGTACAATTTTAAAATAAACATTTTCCCACAAAACCGGTTTAGCGGTTTGACTGTGGGTGATGAGCCGCATTGCCTTACATAAACTTATATATATAAACATTTATGATTTTCTTAAACTACTAGAATATATAATAGTATTACGCTACTCAATTATTTTATGAAAGTACTTGATTGTGTACCTATAGTTTATTCCAATCGATTAGTTTTGATCGAGTTTTAGTATATTTCTCCGAAAAATTTTGAGAACTCTACTCAGATTTTTATCAACATAGTTTGTTCAAGTAATGATCTTTCTCATTTAAATTATTAAGTGTGCAATCATTAACTTTAAGACAAATTAACACCCATCGTTTGCCTAGCCTTCCGAAAAACGAAGGAATACGTCATGACGACAAGATGGTCAGTCATCTGCGAAATGACGTTTCCAAGCCTTGCTTAACCTTATAATACTTAGCCACGAGCAAAATAACGCCCACTTTCCCCTAAATTAATTTCAGATAATTTTCCTAGCAAAAGATCAGCCTGAAACGGCAAATATTCTCAACGATCAATCGTGATTGTATTACGCTATGACCGGAGATATAAATAGAATCAGTTTACGTTAATATTACTATCGATACGGTTCGCGAACAAGCTGTAATACTGTTATGGAACAAGTTATTGAATCAAGGGCACTTTACGTTTGTGTACATAGTTTGATCCTGAGAAAAATACATATATGTTTAACCTCCCCACTCAGAGACATTTAATGGTTACCTAAGCCATTCCTTAGTGAAGGATTTGTATGACATTCCGTCACTAAGGAGTGACTTAAGTAATCATTTAATGTCTCTGAGTGGGGAGGTAAGATAAGTACTATAAAGTCTGAGATCACCAACCCGCATTGAGCAAGCGTGGTGATTAATGCTCAATCCTTCTCCGTGTTAGAGGAGGCCTGTGCCCAGCAGTGGGACGATAAAAAGGCTGTAACGGTAACGGTAAGATAAGTACAATATTAATTTTCTTACAAATTAGACTTTAATAAAAGGTTTCGCTCCCTTACAAAATTTAAATATCTTGTAGTTTCTAATGACGGCAAACTTTATCAAATATTTTCTTTTTTTCCCAATTCCGTTTAAAGTACTCTATCATCAACCTATCGCAGTCCACTGCTGGACATAGGCCTCTCCAAGTGCACGCCACTGAGATCGATTTTCGGCTTCTCGCATCTAGTTCCTCTATGTTTAAAGTACTTATTCATTTAAAATTCTATCAATTGATGCCAAAAGCTTTGAAGAATTTATCTTGCTATACTATATCGTAATTACAAAAACTGTATAAAATTACTGATTACAACAAGAAATTAGTGATATTCTTCTCATTCTTATCTCATACTCCCACCAAATGCAATTGGATACCTAACAAGCCACGGAGAGTTTACGTCAACATACCATCACTGGCCAACAGTGATTAATTGTTTGATAATAACGTGATTTAACCGAAACAAATTAACTTGTCTAATGACTGCGACACGCCTTGACCCACATTCTTTATTGTTTTCCTATAATATAGTTACCTAATGTATATATAGATAAATCTATTTTAGGTGTCACATGCTTGCTGCGAATAGTTACTAGACTCGAGTTAGGGTACCTAATATAGTTGCGCCTGATCTCTCTCCGGTCGTGTCGGGTTGCCGTCTCATAGGGCTATGAGAGTGAATAAATAGTGAGTGCACCTGTGTCTGCGCAAATCCTTGTGCACTATATAATATGCCCTGCGCAGTTGGCTGATCTCCTTACATGAGAACAATCGCAGTAGCTGATAATCGGCTAGGAGGACATCATCATCATCAGTTGTCACCAAACTTTTCGTCATCATGCAATAACGCGCAAGGTTTCAGATTGAAAAAAAAAAAAAACTGATAAATAATTTTACTTTACTATTTTATATTATAGGTGTAAATTATTCATTGACTTGAAACTTATAATTAATCAAAACGAATGCGTATATTTATTAAGTAACAGCTTTTAAACTAAGCAATGTCCATTATAATTTATTGAAGAACGATTGAAACTCATTCATTATGAATGTAGTTGGTTTTCAATAAGATTAATTTTAGTAATAGAGTTTATTATTGAAGATATAAATACTATTTAACTAGACATTACTATTCTAGATAGAAAAAAGGAAAACTTTAATGAAAATCAATTCATTTCTATCACATCTTGCGAGTGATTAAAAAAATGAAAATAAAAATATCTTTGACTAGCTTCCACCAACGATTCCTCACACGTCCAGTGAAAACTACTCCGTGCACAAGGACAAAACACCAAATCAATGGGTTATATAACACTAAGAATTTTTCAAAGCTTTTCAGTGGCTCCAGCAATTAGCGTTCAAGCAAACAAATAAACTCTTTCCGTCTTACCACAAAAATTTTTAAACGTCAGTCTAAGACTTGTCTAAAAAAATGTCAAATTATGACATTGACATATGGTTCATTTTGCAGCCACAATTTTTTTATACAAGTGTAAAACAAGTGGTTATGTTTTTGTAGTAACGCCATTACGCCTTATACCTCTAATATTCAAATCAAATCATGCTGCATTGACCCATAGATATATGTATACCTTAAAGATTAAGATAAATATTATTTTATACAAAATTATTAGTAAACCTATAAAAAAACTTAAATCTATGTGAGTAGCACTTCATATATTAGATAGGTACCTAGGTACATGTACAATTGTACATTCTTTGCACACCAAGCTCCCTTGCATTTTTCATCACGTGGGTATTATAAACATAATTAACTTTTGGGACAAGCAGGGTTTGACTGAGGACTTAATTACGATGAAGCAACTTTGTAAATTATGGCCCAAATATTCAGAACCTCTGTTTTTCTTCCGCGTTAATTTTCAAGCTTCTGTTTTCATTTTTCCTTTTCTTGTGATTGCTGAAGTTTTGGCGTTTGAGTGTTAGCTTTTGACACAGAATTTGAAATGTAAATCTCTTCTCGTAAAATAAATGGTGACTCAAAAAATATCACTTATAAACCTGTTTCTTTCATGTATAAAAACAAATAAAGCATGCATAAATAATTCATGAAAATAAATATTATTGTCTCCCTTAAAATATGATTATTTCTAAATCCATTACACATATGTTATTAGGTCAAAAATCAAAGCCTGTCAGTGACGTTGACAATTTTAAGTAATGGCTTGTTCTTTGTGTCAAATCATTTGACAGTATGAGGTCAAATATTATCATGAATTATCGGGTCTCATAGAAACATATGAACATCAAATCGTGTCAGTTTTTATGAAAGGTTTAGGTTAAAATGAAATAATGTTTACCACGCTATTTCTTTTTTGTCATTCTAGTCTTGCCACTAGTAGGTAAGTAGGTACTCAATAATTGCTCATACAATACATATAGGTACAAATACCTACAAGCCGAGCTGCTACTTAAAATGTTTAAGAAAACTTAATCCAACTATTGTTTTCCCAAAAAAATAACTGTTTGTAGCATATCAGTGCTTTATCAATAAATTAACAACGTATTTTGAATAGAATCGACGTGAAAAAGGACAATATTTAACATCGCCAAAAGAAATCGAAATAAATGCCGTTCATTACACAACCCAATTATCCTAGCCACACCATTTATAACAATTTCCAAACAATCAATGCTAGCCTACATCTGTTACCATTCTCTAACAGGTGACATGAAAAATGTTTCACTCGATTACCTTGACATAGACAAATCATACACGTCAAAGTTCATTTTGACAGTCAGACTGGTGCTGCCATATTTCGGACGAAGTAATTGGATTTTCTATGAAAATGGAATGATGGGTAGCAAGGTTATGGATAGGCCTGTGGTGAAGTTTATTTAATTATACTATACGGTTTTATGTTTGTCTATGTGTATGTGGGTTGCAATTGAGTTATAGAGGTTTTCGTACAAAAATATCTTGCGTTGCTGTAACAGGAAATTTATAGATGTTATTCTTACTGTTCGATATGGACTAATGTAATTTGATGCTTAAAGGATCATGCCCATATTAGTATGGAGCCAAAAGTCAGCAACGCCATGCAATGCCCAAATTCCAGTTCTATGTCATACGATAGCTTTATAGTCATATTTGTAAGATATCTAGATTAAATATTATATAAAACACCGATTCAAAAGATATTGGACATTAAACATGATAACTTCCTACTGGTTTTTTACACATTTTATCGTTTATAGACAGCATTGCTATTAGTTTTTTACTAGGAACTTCATGATCATCATGAATTCATGACTTAATTGTATGTTATCAGATAAACATGTCAGTTATTTGAATATATATATACATTAAATGAATATATACATTGGCCAAAGGACGAGATTCCAGACCGTATTATATAAAGCATAATTGAAACGATGTAATGTACTGCAATGTCAACAAGAATGTCTTATTTTTTCTATTTTTTAACCGGTGCCTTTTAAGACTTCAAATTATCATCATAATTCTAGTTTTTATTTATTAGGACTATCTTGTGATATACTTTCTCTGGGCGTTACTGGGGCACAGATGGGCATGGTCCTTTAGCCTCAACTTGCAGCCTTTTGCAAATCGTCACCGGACCACAAATAGATAGATAGATCTATGATTTATTATGCACACCAATTTACATTAAAAACAAAAAAAAAAAAAGTTCTATGCCAGAATGTCTTCCTCAAAATATGAATACCTAGGTGGATTCGATGAAACATTCGTTAGATAAAACCTATAACAATCAGACACTAAATAGATGCACTTGGCAATTCTGCAAACAGAACTACAGAACAGCTTATTCAATTATTGTCCCGTTATACTAATGAAAGAAAGAACCCTACTGCTAATGTCAGTAACCGTCAATCCATTTATCCTTTTATCACCATCAAATGACAAATTAACGGCAGCAATAAAAGGTTATCATATCACTTCGTAAATAACTCGTGCGTAAAACAAAACAAAGAAACTGGCTTCATAAAACCCGAGTACCAACAAAAGTAGTCCAGACTATAAACAAAGTCACTTCACAAACATTTGCATAAAACAATAAAACTACTACAAACTAATTGTGTAGTTTTTTATCTGATACCTCTAGTTTGTAACTAAGCTTGAGTACCTGCACACTGCAGACTAAACAGTCGGCCAACAGTTGACTGATTTGAGTGGGAGTTTGTTTTTTAAGCCGGCTTTTGACTGTGGGATATAATCTATGGATATAAAAATAAAACCCGCTTCCCGTTGTCACGACATAACATGAAAACGGCTTGACCGATTTGGCTGAAAATTAGAGGGGAGGTAACTTAGACCCGGGAGAAGGTTTTAGGATAGTTTTTATCACCATTCGGCTACGGGACGCGGGTGAAACCGCGAGCGAAAGCAAGTATAATATATATTACATCCTGAGATATAATATTTTATCATTCCTCTGATTTTTAAGCCCGGACAAACTATCGGCCGACTGAAAGTTTGTAGTGTGCTCTTAGTTCCAAAGCGATTTTGTTTGTTCCTCCCCGAGGCGTTTTGTAAACCGTGAATTACTACATTTTAGCGCTCTTTTTATACATTTCAAACGCTATGCGGCATTTTAGTGATCATGTTCACAGATACTGTTTTAATTTGCGTTTATGAGAGTAATTAAAATAGTTTTATTTGTACACGATTTTCAGTAGTAATTCTCAAAGGTGCATTAGTGTGATTATAATTATGATTGTGGTTTCTCATTATGTTTATTTATTAGGTACCTATGTGTTCTGGAAATATGAATGCGATTTTATTATAATTTTTAATTATCTTTATTGGTGTTAATGCCCATTTGAAGATATTTTTAGTTACGCTATTAAGCTGAATTACACTTTTTAGTTTTTCCTGATTTTTTCGATGCCAAAAAAGAAGCTTTTTAACAAAATATAGGTAAGTTGTGTAGGTTATATTAGGTAAAACATGCTAGCTTTTAGGGCATTCGTATGCATACTTAAGCGGAAAAAATGGTACTAATATTAAACAAAAACATTTAAAAATGAAACTATTTTTAACAAAACCGTTCCCAAAAATTAAAACAACAACTACAAACAAATCCACTTCTTATTTACCCTAACATCCCAAAATTTATTCGTCACCGTTTTTCGTAAAGCAAAGAGAAATAGGACCGAGTTTTGGAGTTCAAATCACGTAGAAACACTTTATATTCGTCCTGAACGTTTATATAATTTAGTTATGCAAGTCAAATTGTTTAGTTTGTATACTTTGTAGTAATATTCTGTAAATGAAAACTGCATATCTTTGTGGAGGAATATTATTTGTTCAGTGCTGGTTTAAGTATTTTAGGGAGAATGCTTATTGCATTAGTTGGGTTCTTTTTGTTTTTGAGAGATGAAATATAAGAAGATATACCTAAGTATTCATATTTTTCTTAATGAGGGATTAGGTTGGTATTAGAGCGAACGGTTTAAAGGGGTTTTTCAGACAGGACAACTATACTGTTATTTTTTTGAGTTTGTTAGGTAGGCGACACACCTACTGTTTTTGGGTGTATGTGTATTGGCCTTATCTCACACCCACATAAAAAAAACATGATAAATCTTCTGGAAAATTCACACATTCTTAAAATCAACACTAGTCAGAATGCTCAACTATCACTCAATTTTTTAATAGTTTTAACCAAATATATCCTGGATTTCGCTTTATAATCTCATATGCGGACTCCTTTAATTAAACTCTTTTGTTCATACCACTTTCGTAGAAACATCCACATTATTCAGCATGAATTAACGAACGAACTAGAACTTGGGTTTTAGTTTCCGAAACTAGGAATCTAACATACCAAAGACTTGACTAAGAAGGAAAGTCTTATCTAGAAATGAGTTTTAATTCAACTGCTCAAGTTGGTCGATAGGAGAAAGCTGAGAGTACCGGCAGACTACAAACTTTTAGTCGGCCGATAGTTTGTTTGGGCTCATAAATCAGTATGAAGATGAGTGGTTAATCGCGCGTTACGAAGATCCGATATATAGCCGGTATCAGACCGAGTGAAAACGTTGATTGGAAGCAAGATTTTCTTTAAAAAAAAATTTTGGTTTCCATTTTTTATGGGAAATCATCACCCCTATCGCTGGGAGTTATCAGCATGATGGAGTGTCAGACACTTACTGACAAAAGCCCATCACGTTCCTTCTTAAGCCTTTTATGTACCAGGGCCGCGGTAACTCTGTCGAACAATCCCTTAGCCCGGCAGCCAATGGGTCAACAGTCGGCCGACTGTTTAGTGTACAATCTGCGGGTACTTTAACTTGGTGAGATAAGACCCACAACTGAACAATTGTCGGCAAACTTTGTTCTTAGTAAGTTAGGTATTGGCTGATTGGATATTTGGCAATTAAGCAAAGATCAGAGATTGGTTTATTTGGTATTCAAAACACGCATTGTTAGGTTGGGCTTTGTCAATAGGTACATTGTTTAGTATGAAATCTTGATTCGGTTCATTGTATTATTAAAGTTTAAGTGATCGTGTTACGTGTTTTATTTATTTGTGTCTCCGAAGTATGGATGAAGAAGAATAGTGGCATTGGAAGTGGGTCATAATTTATGTAATAGTAAGTTAGTAATAAGTCTTATATAATATATCAATAGGTACTGTAGGACCGGGAGATCACTAGCTTGCTCAAATGAAAAACTTGATTTGAGATCACGACGTTTATTGTACGACCTCGGGTGGTAAAGTGACAACTTCAATATAAAAACCTATTCTATAAAATCGAATATATTTACATCACTGTCCGGCCAGGTATTAAATATAATAAATAAAACATTAACACCAAAGAGTATCTAACTACCTCTAAGTACTACATCTCTACAGTACCTTGGCTGTTTTATGATAGTTATTGTTTTAAACTTCTACCATCCTCTTCGTCCACATCCATCCACATATTTTATTCTCAACACCTTTCCTCACAACGTGATCCTCATTTGTCATTCTAACAGAAAAAAAAATCTATTCACATTATGTACACCCGATCTTTAAAACAAGACTATATCGAGTTCCCTCCTCTATCGCAGCATGTTTAACAAGCACCTATTTACATTGTAAATAAGTAAGCCTTACAAATGGTTCGATATATTTTTCCGTACTGAAGCCACGAGCGATACGATTTACGATGCAACAGGGTTACCGAGGATCATTAAAGATATATGGTGCATCGATAACCAAGTATATCATTGCATTTAATTAATAACAAGTTAAATAAAATCTATACTAATATTATAAAGCTGAAGAGTTTGTTTGTTTGTTTGTTTGAACGCGCTAATCTCAGGAACTACTGGTACGATTTGAAAATTTCTTTCAGTGTTAGATAGCCCATTTATCGCGGAAGGCTATAGGCTACTTTTTATCCCGGTACGGGAAGTAGTTCCCACGGGATGCGGGTGAAACCGCTGGCAGAAGCTAGTCTTTTATAAAGAAAATTTAATTTAATTGAGGTACGTATGTGTGATAGGGCAGTCGCTCCTTGTAAAGCACTGGTACTCAGCTACATCCGGTTAGACTGGAAGCCGACCCCAGCATAGTTGGGAAAAAGGCTCGGAGGATGATGATGATGTACGTTTTCAATATTTTGTGCATATTTGTCACAATATCGTCATTTTCAATAATCTCAAGCTATCTTACAATACAAATCAATCTTCTATCTACAAAATATAAAACAAAGACTCCACCGCGTCTTTGGCTTTATTTATCTATAAATATAAAAATGAAACCCGCTTTTCGTTGTCACAACGTAACATGAAAACGGCTTGACCGATTTGGCTGAAAATTAGAGGGGAGGTAACTTAGACACGGGAGAAGGTTTTAGGATAGTTTTTATCACCATTCGGCTACGGGACGCGGGTGAAACCGCGGGCGAAAGCTAGTTTGCAATAAAGTCGAAAACTACTGCACGGATTTCATGCGACTTTCGGTATTAAATAGAGAGGAACGTATACCTTGACTGCAGCTGGAGTGCTTCTATTTACTACTATTATTCGGTATTCACTCCCAACCCTAAAGACTATCCAAAGATGAACAATAAATTGTGCAGCAGTCCCAAGTTTGGTACACTATACAGTGCACCCGATATTCAGGTGGCTTATAGTTCCTGAGACGAAACGAGGCACCTATTGGCAACTTTATGACAAACGATGGGCAGCGAGTTCCAAACTTTTTGTTCTGACGACGGAGTTCTCACAATGCTTGTTTGGATAGATTTTGAAACTAAATGGTGACTATGAATTGTATACACGTCATGGTATAGATATCTCAGATAAATTACTTAACATGTAAGAACTATAATTCAACGCCACAGTACCGAATATAAATAAGTTAATACAAAAACTGCCTCTATCCACGCAAGCAATATTGTTGTAGTTTTGTAAACATGAAGATACAAAGTTACACAATGGTTACTCTGGTCCTGGCATTAATAGAAAAATGCATACCACCTCAGAAGCCAGTAAGTCTGACGTCAATCTAGCCCTTGGCTATCGGGTTGCACGGGTAACTGGGTTGAGGAGGTCAGATAGGGCAGTCGCTCCTTGTAAAACACTGGTACTCAGCTGAATCCGGTTAGACTGGAAGCCGACCCCAACGTAGTTGGGAAAAGGCTCGGGAGATGATGATACATACCATTTCTTACCACCATACCTTAACCATCTTATGTAAATGAACCAAAAAAATACAAGTTTAAAAAATAACATCAAGATAATAATATGAAGCTACATCTCTCCGGTGCGAGTGAAATGATTTAAGTAGTTCCGACACGCGCCTCGCTTAATGGAATGTAAATTGGACAAATATTTGAAAAGGCAGGCGAACCCGGGGATTTTAGAAAACGTGTGGTGTTGGCCGTATCTCATCTGTTTGCAATGTGATTAGTGTAACGTTTGCTCAAAAATTCTTAGCAGAATTTTCTATTTTAAGTGTGCAATCTTTTCTAACCTCTGGGATTTTTCGATGTTAAAAATCTAAAGTAATATTGGAAAGTGATATGTAATTACTTATGTTTGAAAAAGCACGCAGATAGGTCTCGTGATTTCTAATCACGTAATAATTTTCCATGTCAATAATAATGAAAATGAACATTTATTTGATATGACTCACAGAAAAAAAATCTAGGCATCCAAACTTACTTTTGGAATCACATTTTTTTTAGGAATAACATAGACTTAAAATTCTACCTAACCTTTTCCTTCAAGTCCAACGGCTCGTGTTTATCAAAGTGTGATCTTTTCGAGCACCAACTTTTGCACATTATTTTCTACGTATATGTCACCGGAAAATAACAAACCTAACCTAACAAACCTCGTCAGTTGATCAATTTTCTAGGTAGTTGATCAACTCTCGGAAAATAATAAACGGCATTTGAAATGGACTATTTAACGTATGTATTTTAGTAAGTTGATTAATTTACGGCGCCTTGCCGTTAAATCATCCGACAAAGGCGAGGTGTACGTTGATTGGTCAAAAGACTCACGTGCTTTCACTTGCTAAATGCTTATAATGAATGCTGTCGACCAATCAGAGAAAAGTGTATTAAGTGACGGATAATAGTGTACCGTCAAATAGTATACTGGGCAACGATTGGCCCATTTGTGGATGATTTTACTTGTAGCAATATAGTTAATTATTAAATTACGGCTAGGTACCGTAAGTTGACCAATTAGCTAAAATTCAATGCGTTAAATGGTACATTTCAACTGCCGTTTATTATTTTCCGAGAGTTGATCAACTACCTAGAAAATTGATCAACTTACGAGTCTTGTTATTTTCCGGTGACATACACAAAGTGTACACACTTTGAACCGTATTGGTCAATTGCATATTACTAAGTAAGTATGCTTCTTCGCAACTTAAGATAGACTATTGATTCTCGTTACATTTCTATTAATTTATCAACAATAAACGATAAATAGTCTAAAAGATGCGGCGTGGACCCCAAATAAAATTGGGACAGTGGCAGAAGGATGATGATGATATTATAAAAAAAATCCACGGCATTAAAAATATTATCAAGTCAGCCAAACCTGACATCCAATTAAAAACCAATCTAAAATAACATTTTAATATACAATTTTCATTAGTCACGTCAAATTCTAAAAGATTTTACATTTATCATTAAAATTATATAGTTCATTTATTTTGAGAAGAATTGACTGTAAGTAGGTACCTAATATTTTGAGCTAACCTTGGAATAATAAATGACGTGTTAGCAGAAACACGTGTTGGCTATCAGTCAGAACAATGGAGAATAAATTGACTAGGAGATGTCATAACGCAAAAACTCTTGACAAAGTAGCGCGCCAAATTGAGGGCTGTTCGAGGGACGTCTTTGGAACCTGCAAATTATTTTCAAAATAAAATCACCACTCAAAAAAGACTAATCTTTGACAGACATGTTTTGATTTGGCAAGGAACCCGAACGCCTCGTTATTCTAGTAACTGATCACTTCTGCGGTACATCACTTGACCTGTAGGACGACGCCTGGCCTACTTGCCTTGTGGCATCTCCTATCATTCCTTCCTCCTTGGTCGGAACAGTCGCTCGTGTCACCAATTCGTCTTACTGACAGTTTTGTCAGAAAGTGTTATTTTGTGACGACATTTATTGTCGTGCATCTTACAATACGAAGATTGATTGGAATATTGTATGTAATAGATGAGTTCAGTATGGGTATTTTGTGGGAGTAACGGCCGAATACTAAAATGCCACTCAACTTTAGAAATGCTTAAATATAATTATATCTCTGTTACATTTTCCACCCCGTTTATGTATTAAACACTAGCTGATTCTGATTAGAGATCTAAGGGGGAGGCCTATGTTCAGCAGTTCACGTCC
The DNA here is from genome assembly GCA_963856015.1 of Helicoverpa assulta. Taxonomy (NCBI): domain Eukaryota; kingdom Metazoa; phylum Arthropoda; class Insecta; order Lepidoptera; family Noctuidae; genus Helicoverpa; species Helicoverpa assulta. The sequence continues at coordinate 6,043,269 of CAWLCW010000002.1, read as the reverse complement.
TATGGCTGAGATGATGATGGTAATGTCTGGTACATACCTAATCAGAATCATCATCAACAAAATATAGCCTCTGATACAAAAAGCTAATTAAGACAATACACACAACAAACTCACTAACTCGAAATAACTTCGCAAATGAAACAGCTTTAGATAAGTATACGGAGACCAAACTCATAATGTACTACCTATCCACTATTTATTCAGATGGGTGAATTATTTCCCTCAGAATGCAGATCCTCATTAGCATAACAAAACCTCTTTTCAAACCTCCAATCTTGTTTGAAACCAGAAGACTATTACTCCGTTTGAAATACGATTCTATTATTTCCCGTAATACCTCAAGAAACTCTTAGACAGTTCAAAGCATGGAGAACAAAATGCCTAGCGGAGGTGCTATAACAGAAATTCGTCTAAGAAAGTAGCGCGCCGAAATGCGAGTGAGCGAGGGACAAGGGATGTTGTCGCCCTTTTACGTCATCATTGGACAATTTTTCGCTATACTTAAAACCAATAGACATATGTCTCCAAGAACCCAAAAGCCTCATTAATTCACTCGTAACTAATAGTTTTGGTCATGCCCATTTGTACGAATTTGACCTACAAGAAGGTGCCTTATCTACCTGCGTTATGGCATCTTTCATCTTTCCTTACTCCGTGGTTCAAAGATATTATACCTCTTCAAAGTTCAACCTATCACTTGAAACATTGTACGAACGTAGCCAACGTTGGTGCATTTCAGAATTTTTATACTGAAAAATTCACGATCTAAAGGAATGTTAAGAACGCAGATTAAAACGTTAGTCTAGCGTCCATGAGAACGTTTAAAGTGTTATGAGATGGGTTATAAAAATTATAAAATTCTTCCTCATATTTTTATGTACGGTTAGGTCGTAAAGTATGAGCGTTTTAGTACATAAATGTTTTACTTGGCCATTAAATAGCGTATGTCATAATCTGGAGTGCGATTAGTCGGTGGCTTTTAAAAAATAATGTGTGAAACTACTATTTTATTGGTAGTCGTAGATAATAGAGAGCTCAACTACTTAAGGACATTTTTTTACTCGCGACTGCAAACTTTTAGTCGGCTGATAGTTTTCTCGCCGTCGTAAATAATGGGTATGGAGGCACATACTACACCGATCAAGTACCTGACCGTTATCAGGCAGATCAAAAAGTTTGATTGCATTCTATTCACCTTTAGGGTCCGTTCAGATAGACCGAGTCGGAGAGCATCGGCGCGCATTTTTCTTTTCACACAGTCCGGAGCCGATCGGCTGCGCGAGCATTAAAGAGCATGCAAACGGAGCCAAACGTTAAGAAAAAATACACGATCGGAGCCGGTCGGCTCCTCTTATTATTTCACACCGAGCGCATTCGAGCATTCTCAATGACAAAAGCAGTGCGCATGCAAAAATAAACCTTACTTCAAATACTAAGTAAGTACTCAATTTTCAACGTGTTAAGAATTTGCTCTGCTCTCCGAGCCGGTCTGTCTGAACAGACCCTTAAAATAAACTTTCAGCCAACCTTCGGGCCTGCAATGAGCGGATAGTTTATTCTACGGTGTTCTTTATGGTTTCAAGAAAAAAAAAATATTTCCATGCAATATTCATGTATTTTTTACTACTTATTTAAGTACCTCTTCCAGATTTAAAAGCCTACCTATAAACTTAAACGTGAACTTTCTCTTCCTACTCCCTTAAAAAAAGCATTATAGTAATAAAATAACACCTAACACCACATGAAGAGCACAGCTAAAGCGTAGTATTTTGAAAGGTTAATCAATAATTAAGCTGAATGACGTCACAAATCGCCGTCCGTGTAAGCAATAAGAGCGGTCGGGTGAGCCCGTTTGTATCGATTATAAAGATAAGTACAGAATATATTAATTACGTCCGGTCCTTTGGTATGTAAACAAGGGGTCATTTCGTTTCAGTTTTAAAGGATTTATTTACGAATGAATACAAATTAGATAGTTTTAGAGGTTTCCGGATCTGTTGTATTTATTTACCAAGTTAATTTATTTCACGGCTGGTATAGAAATTACCCATTTATATTACAGTAGCTTCTTCCTATTTCACGAATAAAAATCTAGCGCGATCTAAACTGAAACTGAAAAAAAAAATACGAACAGCCAAGCAGATTTTCAAATTACCGCATTCAAGCAATCAAACAAACTAAGCTTAAAAGCTATAACTTACTATGTTTATGCACCAAATAATCACTAGAAAACTTTTAAAATCTTCGAAACATCGAAATCAATAATAATCAATGGTACCTATTCAAAAAATTAAAATTTTTCAAAGAAACATCAAACTCTTAGCTCAAAAATCCTTTATTTACAAAACAAATGCATTCGGCATTTTCAAATGGTCAGAAACCTTGAAATTCTAAATCCTACCAAAAATCTAGACATCTAGGCATTAGAACCTTTTCAATTTGTGACACTAAAGCCCGGCCACAGGTGTGAAAATGTTACTATTTGTTATGTCAAAAAGTATTCGTAGGTCAGCCAACTCGGGTTTTGACAAATTAAGACAGATTGTCAAATAAACAGCTGAAGTTTTGACTTTTTTTTTTAGTTTCTTAGTTATATCTTTGTGATTTTGTAGTAACATAACTTTGTGAGTTATACAAATAGATAAAAGATCATTTATTCGTAAAACTGGAGCATATATTCAAAATAGTACTATTGTATTATGCGGTGCTATGGGGTTGTAAGAAAGAGTTACCGCGACCCAGGTACATAAAGGGCTTGAGAAGGAACATGTTGCGACATATAACATGATGTGTTATTAAGTAAGAGTCTCTCGCTGCACCCTCTACGGGAGAATCATTTGATGATATGCCACCAAAAAATAAAAGATTTTAAAAATAAAAGAAGTTAGGTGCAATAATAAACTTGTTTTTTTTTTTTCGTAAATAACAGCATACCTTGTTTTAACTATTACTTTCAAAAAGTAAATCTATCCTTTAAACAATGCTTTCTGTCAGCTTGATAATTTTAGTCTAGATTAAATTCTCTAGAACCACATGCTATCTTAATACGTGTAAACAATTATATTTTGTGAGTGATCACTTAAAATTTAACTGAAAATGATAAAGTGCGTCTCTGATTTAGGCACTATAATATTAATCTCGTGAATAAACAATTGCTCATTTAAATGGGCTTAACTTGTTCAACACATTTGACGCACTATATCAATTTAAAGACCACTATTTTTAGTTTTTTTTTATCCTAAAGGAAATGACATTAGTTTCACTATTACTATCCTATTTCATGCAATCTTTTTTAAACTACCTTCGCCACGGTTCTTTCTTTCCTTACCTATCCGTAACTTTATTCAGGGGTAACAAGACAAGTTTTCACAATAGTAACCATAGCGTTATAATAGTGATTAGGTTTGCTTAGTGCAGTCCAATGAAATAATTAACGGCTGATGGACCCAGAACATTATATTGTAAAAGTTTTCAGTTCACTTTTACAACACATTTAAAGTTTTGTGGGAAACAAAATACATGCGTCATTAATTAGGTAATTCAAGAATTGACACTCAGTTATGAGATCAAACTAATATTTCCAAGAAGATACGTAGGTCACACTAAAATATCACATAATAAATTAGGACGCATGAAGTTGATTTTAGATAAAAAAAAATATGATTATATTAGGTACAGTATTATAAATAGTATTCGAAGTAAATCATTCAAGATAGAATATAGTATGAAAATCTGCTTTGAAAGTTACCAGCAAGATACTTCATAAAAGATGTTGATTTCAATAACCTTTTTTGTGTAACATAATCTAACCATAGATCCGAACTCAGTTCGGCGAACCAAAAACGGTTTATGAATAGTGTATGTATGAAACATACCGAAAAAGGTTAAGGGGAAAAATGCTTTGTAGCATTTTCGCCTCATTTCCATACTAAGCGGGAACATTTTGTGTGTGTAAAATGGGTTAATCATAGGGCGTTTTGCATGGGAACTGTTAGACAGTTTTCGCTCCATTAGGTGGTTATAAGAAACAAAAGAAGAAATGTAAACGTGGCCTATTTTTTTATTCAATCCTTACCGATGTTATAAATGTGAAAGTCTGTGAACTCTGTATGTAGAGGTAATGTCCAGCTTTGGCGACAAAACTACTGAATCGATTGCAATGAAAGACACATAGATAGCCTAGAGCTTGAAAAGACAAAAGGCTTTTTATCTAGATGAAGGAATCAGGATGGTTCGATATAAGTTTAAATTTGATAAGCACATAGTAGAACCAACCTCTCGAGTATGAGGGTGTGGGTTCGATTCCAGGTCAGGCAAGTACCAATGCAACTTTTCTAAGTTTGTATGTACTTTCTAGGTAAATCTTAGACACCAATGGCTGATAAAAAGGTGAAGGAAAACATCTTGAGGAAACCTGGACTATAAAGTCTGAAATCACCAACCCGCATTGAGCAAGCGTGGTGATTAACGCTTAATCCTTCTCCGTGTGAGAAGAGGCCTGTGCCCAGCAGTGGGACGATAAAAAAGGCTGTAACAAGCACATAGTGCGTGAAAAGGATCAATTGTATTTTTCTGTTTACACTGCACTGCACTGTGTGATATACACTGCAGATTGTCTAGTATAAAAACATGTTCGTCCATAAAAATACTCCAATGCAAGGAATAAAGTTTCATATTCGATTGCTGATTACACATTATTCAATTCCGAGTAATCGAATCACAGTCGATATAAAAGTGCAGATAATCAGTACACATGATTGGCTACGAGTGCTCGAGAAGATAATTTATTGCTTATTCGAATTTTCGAGAATTGATTTTCGTCGTACCTACTTATTTATTTAAAACGATGAATATTTTGTTCATGTAAAAAATAAGGCCCGCTGCGTCACACATGTATTTGCATAATACACCACATTATCCTGAGAACATAAGGCTATAAAATACTGCTTATAAGGCGTCAAAATAAATACCTATCATATGCCTGATATATTTACATCCAAATAATGCCGAAGAAGATCTCAGGAAATCAACGTTAATGACAATTTATGTTTACCAGTAGACTTTCTGTCTTTTTGTTGCCGCTGTGGGTTAGCAGCGGTGAGGGAGTGTCAAAACCGTCGTGTTCCGTCGTAGGCCTTTTATGTAACAGGGCCGCGCATAATTAAATTAATTTTATATGTTAGCTAGAGTGGAGAGTGCTAGAGTGCAACTGCACAAAACTACATCCCTTACATAACATTTTATTACTTTCTTTGGACATCTCATATTGAACCAGACGTACAAAACTTTATTTAATCACAGCGACGTTCGAAATTCGAACCGGGAAAAGATATTTTTATTAACTTTCCACTACTACGAAGCGCCTTTCAAAAACTTAAAAAAGCTGGATTGTTGGACTTTCAAGTTAGTACTTAGATTTTCTTTAAGCCTTTTCCTGACAGATTCTTTTTCAAAAGTTTTAAAAAGTACTGAAAAGCTCTGTTGTAGTTAACTTTGACATTTATTAACTCTGTCATGAAGTTAAAGAAGTTAAAAAGAGAGTTCTTATGTCTATTTCTGATATAATTAACTAATGTGACTTTTTTACGAACAAAAACTTAATATTGGGTGATGTGGCACAAAAATACACATTTGTCTAATTAATGATCATAGGTAATATTCCCAAATTGGAGTCCCGTATTATTTTTGTCAAGTTATAATAAATTGACAACCTGACATACTTTTAAAATTGTTTTTATTTTCAACAGTACCTACCTATATGTTAGTGCCAAGTTTCAAATATCAAAATTTATTTAGTACCTACCTACTTACTGTGTGAAAGAGGAACTAACATCCGTATATGCAAACTTTCGAGAATTAATATTAGTATGAAAAATTAATTAAGTAAGTACGTAATGATTATACAATCGCTTGCACTCGTCTCGTTATTACCCGTCGACAGATGAATTCGCCGTTTCGAAACACTAGTCTGTTTGCTTGGGCCCAAAACGTTTCGCTTTATATCAAAGACAGTTTCGTTTCAAAATATAGCTTAATATTATAGTATTTTAGAGTAGTGTGGCATAAGAAGACACCTTTGTCTAACTTAAAATCACGACATTCTCAAATTGGAGTCCCGTCCATAATTATTTTGTCAAATACAAATACAGTCATGGTCACATAATTAAAGACACCCCCAACTCGAAGTGAAATAAATAGTTATGGTACTGACATGAGCTTAAGCACAGTATAAAATGTAATGTAATTATTATTAAAACAAACATTACATTGTGTTCTTTAAATTAAGGACAACAAATATTTACTTTCTTTAATACTTTAGACATAACGCTCTATGGGAACTGAACACTAACTTTTGTAGCTGATACTTGGCTGGTCAACTAATTAAAGACAGTTAAAGCCCAGTTAAGAAAAAAAAACGCAAGATAAAAATAGTTGCTATACTTTTTTTAGAAGTGAGTAAAACACTTATAATAACTCGAATTAGGTAATAATTTAGGTTTCTTTCATTAAAAATTTTCATTTTAGTCCTATCAATAAGACTAGAACAAAAATTCTGGTAAGTAAAATGTTTTGGGCTTTTTTAAATTAAGTTTTGACATGCGGATTTATTCATACCACTTGATCTGTAGTAAGAACATGGTAATAAATTTATTATTAAAGATTCCTTATCAAGGGCACTAAAAAAGGCAAGGTTTGAGAACAACTGAAAACCGACCCCAAGGAAAACTTGTCCGCAAACAGACTTTAAGGCGGTGCTATAGGCAAATAGTGAACCATTTACATGATTCGGTACTGGTTTTTTTGGGAGTCATCTAATGCTAAAAGGACGACAATTGTGTCTGCAGAACTTTTAGACTACAACCGGGTCGGGAAAAGCTGTAAGGCATGGGTATCGGAAGATGTTACTTTTGGAAAAGCACCGCGTGTCCATACTGTAGTTGGTGTTTTCTATCAAAGGTGAAAGTTGCTCTGAACAAGTATTGAAAAATCACTTTTTTATCTGATAAAACAAAGGGATTTGATGAATTCTAAAAAACATAATTGATTTTAGTCACCTCCAAAACATGTTATGGAACCAAAGTACACCAAGAAAGTTCTCAAGCATAGGAGGCGAAAAAGTAATAGTGTGGGGCTTCTCTGCACTACTTGGTGTGGTGATCCTTTAGAAAGATATTATTAAAAATAGGCGAATTCAAGTACTATAATATTTTAAAAATAAGCATCTAGTTATATGCTAAGCATAATTTACCGGTCCTTAGCGCTTTCCAAATTAGAAATGTTCTGAAAAACACTGTAAGAGTAGTAAAAAGGACTCTTTGATTGAGCAACTTATGACAGTTTTGGTTTGGCCCATTGCAAATTTAATAGAAAAAAACTGGTAATCGGCCAGAAAACACAATGGCGATAAGTCATACATGAAACATTGATCAATTTTACAAACATTTTTATGAAGCATGGAAGAAAATTCCCGTAGCGACTTAAAACAAAACTGACCGCTTGCACTTTTAGGGATGCCGTGCTGTCATTGAGGTAAAACGAAATAAACCAAATATTTGTACTCATTAGTATGCTTAGTTATAGTGTAGGGAATGTTGTTATAGAAAAGTACCATCAATAATATTAATAATTTGCATTTTTTCCTCTGAGCAAATTGAGTGTCTTTAATTATATGGCCAGGCTACGTTATGGTTCATACTGCTCGAGATTCGGATAAAGCGAAAAAAAACTTGTCGCGGAGGATCACTGAAGATAGTTTTTAGTTTTAATATTTCACAATGCCCTCTTAAATATTTTAAAATAGAAAAAAAAGTTCCAATAGCAATCAGAAAAAAGAAATACAGATAAAATGCGGCGGCAATTTAAGATTCCAACAGTGTCTTTAATTATGTGACCACGACTATATTGGCAACCTGAAACAGTTTTCAAAAGTGTTTTGATATTCAACTATGATAATATATATAACAAAAAGTTTCATACATATATCAAAATTAATTGATAAGTACTGCATGAAAGAGGACCTTATTTCCAAACATCCAAACTTTAGCGTGTCTAATATTAGCTGGATAATGGGATATTTTCTACAAAAAAATCTACATTTTGAACTATAATAATTAAGTAAGTAATGATTATACAATCGCTTGCACTCGTCTCGTTATTACCCGTCGACAGATGAGTTCGCCGTATCGAAACACTAGTCTGTTTGCTTGGGCCCAAAACGTTTCGCTTTATATCAAAGACAGTTTCGTTTCAAAATATAGGGCTGACACTTATATAATGGCAAAAGTGTCAGACATTTCATTTTCTCTTTCTAGTTGCGTTGCGTTGTATTAGAAATCTGTGTCGTTTTGTGATATTTTATAGTTCAAACTTGAAATATGAAATAGATGGGACAGATATGATACCTTTATAAAAGTAAGACAATTTTATAATTAGAATATTTTTTGTTTATGAAAAAGTTTTCTATGACGCTGTAGGCTTTTTATTGAATTACTAGCTTCTGCCAGCGGTTTCACCCGCATCCCGTGGGAACTACTTCCCGTACCGGGATAAAAAGTAGCCTATAGCCTTCCTCGATAAATGGGCTATCTAACACTGAAAGAAATTTTCAAATCGGACCAGTAGTTCCTGAGATTAGCGCGTTTAAACAAACAAACAAACAAACTCAGCTTCAACTTCAGCTTTATAATATTAGTATAGATGTATTTTAAATGAAAGATTGATTGAAGTCTTTGTCATCACGGTTATTCATACACGACTTCAAAAATATTGTGATACGAATTTCGTGTTAAAAAATGACATATGAACCTCAAGTATAATCTGATCGTTTTTTGGTGCAGTTGATAGTTTTGTCAGTCATTAAAAATGCTTCCCTTGAAAACTGACAGCTGTAAACATAAAAAATAGGTATGCATTTAACTCATCATCACTCATTACTGGTAATCATCGATAACGATAACCCATTATAGTAATCGTTATTATAGATTAATAGTGATGTAACACTAATCGATAATGACGATTACAGTGTTACATCACTATTTTCGATATGTTCTCTCTCGAGCTCGCGCTTGCGGTGACAAATCGCGCAATCTATTGTGGTTTCGGGACGAGCGCAGGAAGCGATATTGAATTTCTGAACGTAATGTACTAAACCACTATAGAAATTGCATTTTACTCCAAATATTTGACATTTTCGGCTCAATATTTGAAATTGTATTTTAGTGAATTCAGGGTAGAAAATGAGCTCGTGGCTATATCAATCGAACATAAAGCTTTTAAGTTAAGCATCGCTTGGTGTGATGTCCTCCCTCCTAGCCGATTATCGGCTACGGCGGCTGTTCTCATGTAAGGAGATTAGCCAACTGCGCAGGACATATTATAGTGCACAAGCATTTGTGCAGACACAGGTGCACTCACTATTCCTTCACTCTCATAGCCCGATGGGACGTCAATACTACACGACCGTAGAGAGATCAGGCGCAAGATCGACATTTACGTGCTCTCCCATGCACGGGTGTATCAATCACCAATTTCCAGGCTCCGAGCTGCTTTGCGAAAGTCTTCCTTATCCCACACTATTTCGGCCCGACTCGGGAATCGAACCCGAGACCTCGTGCTCAGCAGCCGCACTTGCGACAGCTAGACCAACGAGGCAGTTGACGCTTGGTGTAGTTGGTATATGGATGGGTGACCACTGACCATTTTGATTTAACGAGTTCAGCCGTTTCAGAAAGCATGTCGTCACGGAAGCAAGAATGTCTGACAACCAATCTAACCAAGGGTCATTGGGTTGACTGAGTCACTGGATTGAGGAGGTCGAATAGGCAGTTCATTTATTTAAAGCACTGGCACTCAGCTGTACCTGGTTGGACTGGAAGTCGACCCCCACATAGTCAGTAAAAAGCTAGGCCGATGATAACGGGGCAAACTCCTCTGTCCGCCAACGAAATAGCATTTTTTTTCACCAGTTGACAACCCTGTCAGCTTTACAAAATAACACCAAGTACTACGTTATATGAAACTGAGACTAAATGTTCCTCTCATACCGCTTCAATATTAAGCTTGTATTTCATTTCGAAGTTTTAAGCGACATGCAAACTGTAGCTGTCCAATTAACAATTTTACAGTTAAAAGACAGTTTATGTGATATGTTGAGTTTTAGAAATGTTATACTTTATTACAAATATTTAGTTAAGAATTCAAATAACAAGAGGGAAATATTAAAACTAAGTATCAAAATATTCATCCGCATCGCTGTCAGCGGGGATCGTGCCCAAAAGGCTGGCTGCATTGCCACGCTGGATGGCAATGCATATCCTTTGGCCGAAATATAGGCCAGCCCTTTGGTCACGAGTGGACTCCACTAGTCGCTTACTTAGAAATGTTAAATTAATAAAGGCCTAAAGAGCCAATGTCTCAAATGATCTAGGCTTTTTAAAATAGCTCAAAATACTTTTTATTCGTAGATATTCCCAAAATTTATTTGCGTCTTTAATGTTGATTAGTTGCCTAATGGGTAAAGAATCAACCTGTCAAGTATAAGAGTGAGTTCGGTTCCAGACAGGCAAGGGCCAATGCAACTTTTCTAAGTTTTTGTGTACTTTCTAAGTACATTTTGGACACCAATAACCTACGAGGTAACTTGACCTACTAAGTCTGAAATCAACCCGCATTGAGCAAGCGTGGTGATTAACGCTCAATTCTGTTTGAGAGAAGGCCTGTGCCCAGCGGTGGGACAATAAAAAAATGCTGTTGATAAGGGCCAAAGCGCCTACGTCTAATATATTACGTTTTTACAGTAGCTTAAATAAATACTTTTTTTAGATATACACAATTTTGTTTTTCCCAAAAAACAGTGTTCATTTCGTACAAAAATAGAGTACATAATCCTATTACTTTTCGAAATTCAATTAAGCCTGAGATTAATAAGGATAAATACGCAATTTCAAATGAATAGAAAAGTAATTTGTTCTTTGGTTTATGTGTTTATATTAAATTGTTTTCGCCAGAAATGTAAAATGAAATAATTATAATTCTCTCTTTCTTCTAATTAGGAAAGCTTTCTATAAAAATCCAAACAACAATTTGGAGTAAGCCCAGTTCAGACGATAGGAAGACATCTTAATTTATGTCTAGGTACTTATCTACCTTATTTACTATTAGGTCTTCCTCGCTGTTCTGTCCACGTCCCGAGGGTACTTCTTCCCGCACCTGGGTAAAAATGATATTTCTCAGGAAGACTACAGAAAGGACTAGAGAAGACTTTCTGAGAAAGCACTATATTTGTACCATTTCATTATAAATTATATCAGTAGATAGTTTTGACGTGGAAGCGCGACTGGCAGACATAGTTACTTTAGCACTTAAAAAATAAGTAAAGATAGTCTAAAACTATAATACTCTCATTTTTGTATTTTTATTTAGGTCAACTTAAATTAGACAAGACAACCTACTCTAAGAAATTTAACCTTCTTTTGAATAAAACAAAAAATATAATAACGACACACTTAAAAGTGACGAAAAATAAATTAAAATAAGTACCTAGATGTCGTTAAAAGTAATATTATAAATTCCTTCAATAAAGTTTAAGTACACCATTTAAATTTTATGCAAATTTTATTTACTATAGCCCTTTCTAAAAAGCCTTCTATCAATATTTTAATGGGTTATGACGACAGCTTGCTTAATTAATATACCTAGTTCAAAATGTCCCAGCCTTAGGAAACGACACGAAGTTTGCTGTCTCACAAACTGAAAACTTTTAGTCGGCCGATAGTTTGACTCGGCTCATAAATCAGTATAGAAATTAATGTTAGTACGCATATTACGATACGGTATCCGGCAGGCATCAGGCGGACTAAGGCTCAAGTTTATCGACCACATAAATGATAGTTTTGTGAAAACAAATGTGTACCTACCTTTTTTGAATTATCACGTGTCAAAGAAGACAGTTGTTTTACTGAGTTTTACTACTGTTCCCAATATTCTGTTCTGTAATTAATATTCTATTCGAAATCCCTATTAATATTATAAATGCGAAAGTAACTCTGTCTGTCTGTTACGCTTTTACGTCTAAACCACTGAACTAAGAGATAGAGTTGAACTTGAGAAAGAACATGGGATAGTTTTTATCCCGGACTTTTGAAGAGTTCTCTTGGAAACGCTATATAACCGAACTTGACGCGGGCGAAGCCGCGGGCGAAGCCGCGGGCGGAAGCTAGTATCCCTATATTCTATCTGTTAATGTGCTTTATTGACAAACTTTGACATAAGACCCATATAAGTAATGTCAAATTCCTATCTATTCTAACAGTTAGAATATAGGGAATGGCCGTTAAGAAAATTGGACGTTCATGTTGTGACATATTTTATTGAATTTCCGATTATTAAAAAAAAATGTCAGCCGACATCTTAGTCAGTGGTCTACGGAGGCTCGTTCTAAAATATCTATGTATAGTTTCCATCTCACAATGACGCCTTAGGGATAGATTTATCAATTGCAACTTGGACTTCAGAATAGCAGAATATAATGGATCGGTGCTGTGAGAAAAGCTTCACTATGTGGGTAGTATTATTGAGGTCTAATGAAAGTTAGGTAATGATTAAGTAGGTACTGTCAACCAATGGTATGTATGACACTCTTTAAGCAAGTTTACATAGAGATACTTAATGAAATATAATAATATTGTTTTATTGTATTTACTAACACTAGTTTTTAAGTTTTTTCATGCTGTTACTAACATTCTATGGACTCGTGGGTCTGCAATAATTTTATTTTATTTTTTTTACTAGCCGTTTTCCCGCGGTTTCACCAGCGTCCCGTTGGAGCTACTGCCCCTACCGGGATAAAATATAGCCTATGTTACTCGCAGATAATATAGCTTTCTAATGGTGAAAGAATACATATTTAAAATCGGTCCATTAGTTTTTGAGTTTATCCATTACCCAAACAAACAAACAAAGTTTTTCTCTTTATAATATTAGTATAGATAAGGTCGAAATTCAATATGCAATTTAAATGTAGCCCTTGTTTTAGGCAGTTTCTAACTATACTATATTAAGAGAAAGAGTTTTACATGTGTGGTTGGGATACATGTGGTTAGTTTGATTTGATAGTACATTAAATCATGTAGAAAGTAGTGAAGGACTTGGTACTGTTGTAAAAATTACATCAAAATGTTCGTTTAAGTTTACTTTGAATAAATATATGTTTTATGCAAGACATTTCTTAACATATAGGTAGTAATCGTAATACCTAGTTTATAATAGAAAAAGAAACAAACAAAAAAACATCATCCACAACACTAACACCTCAAAAGTTTCCCATTCTGCAAAATTAAGTATTGAAACTCCATCTTTCTTTCGTTTATGTACACTTCTACTCAGTATCACTTAGCTACACTTTAAAGAAGCAATTCCGAAGCTAGTAAGTTAGAACGCTGTGCACATCTGTACAAGTAATTACTGAGCGTGACTGGTCACTTGTAAGAAATCTTGTGTCACTATACAAGAAACTGTAGAAGCTAAATCCCACCCAAAACAAAAACAAGTAACTATTTTTAACTGAGGTATGTGTATGGAACTTGGTACTTATTCAGATCTCACTTCTTTTATAGGCGAAGGATTTCCATATTATCGAACTTGGCAGCCTTTCACATTTTTGTTTTGGGTGGGATTTCATTTATTTTTGTAAGGTTGTTTATTTTATTTTTTTCTTATGATTAAGTTAGTTAAGTAAATGTCTCATTTATACTATCTTTCAGATTTTTGAATATGCACTATGCTTCTTACAAAGAAATGAACTAGATTAACTAAATGGACTAGATTTACCAACTGACTGACATGACATGTTATCATATATTATGTTCGTGGATCAAAGTTACACATTCGTTATTTTCGAAAGTGACTCACACTTGGCCGTTTTCAGATTTTTACTTTGACTAAATACAAACCTTTGTAACGAATTTCAGATCGGTACGACCATTCGAAGATATATTATATAAATATAGATAAATTTAGTTCGTTTTAGTTCCTTAGGGGTATAAATTTACACTGGGTATTTTACACCTTCATTATTTTGAAACCGACTCACACTTGGCCATTTTCAGATTTTTCCCTTTACCTTGACATAAAGACCTACCTCCATGCCAAATTTCAAGTCAATACGACCATTGAAAGTGGTCTAGGTTTTTGATGAGTGAGTCAGTGAATCAGTGAATCAGTCAGTGAGTGTATAGTAAAAATAGCGATTTTCTGACGTCAATATCTCAAGACCTACAATAGGTGGGCCATATTCAAAAAAATTGTATATTAAAACGTCCAACAGAGTTATTCTTTTTTAAAGAATAGCTACTGGCTAATTATTCTTAAAACAAAATAAACATTTATTTCAGCATTATGAAAAACAAAAATAACGCTCCATAATCCTCAATGAATGATTAATTTTAAAAGAAAACTACAACGTAGAACATTTGTTTTCATATAAGCAATGCGTGTCCACATTCTTGGCGCGACATTTAAAAAACATTTTATTATTCAATATTAGTATTTTAACTGACAAATAATTTATTTCTTAGCAGAGCATTGTGGAACCTGAAGGAATTTGCTAAAATTATCATGAAATATAACACGCAGAATTCAGGAATAATTAATTAAAGCATGTCTTGATTTCACTTCATTTCTGTTATTCCTGTCTGTTACATTAGTAATTTTAATCTTTTTGTAGTAGTTATCAAAATTATTTTACCTAAAACATTAGCAACTGAACTGTCATAAGAATCGACGAATCAAAAATGTTCGGTAATTTTGTTAAGCGCAACAAGCACGAAATATTGTGGTGCAGTGATTATTCGACAATTAAAAGTTACTTATTACTGTGAGACTTTTAAAGTATCGGTATGTACTTTTACTGTTTTATAACTCAGCTTAGAATAAATGTATATTGACATTATCACTGTACTATACAAGTTTCGTTTAAAGTAAAAATTAGCATTGAAAAAGAGATTTTTTTAGATTAGACACAAGCAATTTATTCATATCGGTTATCATATCGATTACTTTTTTGTGTGACGTAACAGATATGAACGGTTAAGGTTTGTTCACAGTGTACGTACCGAGATAAAAACGTATTTAATCAAACCTACCACTTTTCTTTTTATTTTATAATTTTATAAAGGTATCTTTACGAAAAGTCGACATGAACAGATTAAATAAAAATCAATCCACTAATAAAATATAAAACTCGAAAATGTTTTCTATCGATATACATCTAAACAATCGATATTTGCAGGTAACATCATGTATTATAATGGGATAAGTTTGGGATAGTTGAGAAAAATAATTTTACCTACTTACCTACCTACGGATGGCTTTAGTTCGGATATAAGAATTGCTGTGGGGTTTGTTTTAGAATATTTAATATTTATGTATTAAGGTTTTCTTTTCTTCACAGGCAATATGCCACTAACACCAGGTGAACGACAGCGAAATTATAGAGAACAATTCGAATACTACTATCTACTTATTTTCTTTTAAAAGTACGTCGTTATATACTGACCCTAATAATTCGTCTCTGTTACTTTTCCGTTATAATAATATAGCTTTCCTATCTGTTTCATATCTGATTTTTACATTTTTTTTGAAAACGACCCAGGTATATCAATGAAATTTTGTATTTTAGATAAGGGGGGGGTCTCAACAGATGCTAGAAATTTGAAATGTGTAAATAAAATAGATTTTGAGTTATAGGGGGGTCGAATTTGGACCGAAATGGTTCGTGTAATATAACCCACGGCCGGTGTGTCGCTTTTTTTGCTCGAACTTGGCGGACACACTGCCGTGTGTCTAGATACGAAAAATTATGAGGTTCTGTGTGGTATGGTATAAGATTTTGGACCAAGTTCACTGACAGTAGAAACGGCCGTTTTTCTTGAACAACTGTTTACTTGAAAACGTGAAAATTGATAGAAAGTAGTAGTAGTTGTTGTAAGTAGTAGTTTAAATAAAAGTGAAGTTTTTATTGTCGGTGAAATTGGCCCAGTGATTTGCTAGAAGAGCCCGTGGTAATGTTGCAATCATTCCAAGTATGAATGACCATTTATGAGAAAGCTTTCCAGTACCTAGTTGACCCAGTCATTGCCAGAATATTGTTATGTACTTTTATTCCCTTACGGGTACGGGAAGTAATTCCATCGGTATGCGGGTGAAACCGAAGATGGATGCTAATATACTTTAAGCCTTCTGTTCTTACTCATATCGTGAGCTTGTTCGGTTGTTAAAGAAATTGAAAGATATATCCGTTGTAGTGATTAATTTGTCTCTTGTACCTAGACGTGAGTAGATTCACTTTGTGTTTAAGTATCATGCCCGTTTTCACCAACAAATACCTAAATTTAGGGAGCGTTTACGGAACACCTAATAAGAATTTCATTTTCACCAAAGCTTAGGTGTCTCTAATAACCTTCAAATTTCACTTAAACTTGGGAGCCCGATTGATGCCTGCTTAAACAACCCCTATCATTATCATTACAGAATACAAACATATTTCGAATCGTTTCTAGCGATGGATAGTGAAATAAAATGATTTTTTTAGAAAGTTTAGAAGCTGTAGAGGTCGTGGATATGTTAAATAATAATCATTAGAAGACCACGTATCTAACGTGAAAGAGCAGATGACTGAGAAATACGACGATCATGACTTTTTTATAAGATATTATAGGTTATCACTTACTATCAATACACTTGCTAGGTCGAATTATTCAAAAATAGGAAGTCCTGCATATCCATAAATAATGGCGTCCACGGCTGATTTCGGCTACGGCGGCTGTTCTCATTTAAGGAGAACAGCCAGCTGCGCAGGACATATTATAGTGCACGAGCATTTGCGCAGACACAGGTGCACTCCCTATTCCTTCACTCTCATAACCCGATGGGACGGCAACTCGACACGACCGGAAAGAGATCAGGCGCAGGACCGACATTTACGTGCTCTCCGATGCACGGGTGAATCAATCACCAACTTTCAGACTACGGGCTGCTTTGTGAAAGTTCAAGAAAACCCACAAAGCGATTTCGGCCCGACCCAGGAATCGAACCCGAGACCTCGAGTACAGCAGCCGCGCTTGCGACCGCTAGACCAACGAGGCAGTCATAAATACACAGACCATAACAGATGCAAATCTGGTAATCACTGATGTAGTTTCGCGGTGGACGGGACATGACTCAACTATATACCAAAACAGCAGTAGATACCAATGATTCGAAATTGGTGAATATGGAGGAGCCTATCTCCTGGGTGATGGTGGTCTGAAGGTAAGAAGTAGGCTAACATTGAAAACATAATAAATTATGTAAATTAAAACAAAGATAGTAAACAAATATTTTAATATTAGTCCTCATGTGATGTACCAAACATTTTCATCATCCTCCTGCCTCAACTGAATTTGGGGTCGGCGCAGCATGTTTTTACACCTCTTTCCAATTTCTCGCACCACCTGAAACGAAGTAAATATAATAAATCTATAATTTTAATTTTAACTCCATACTTAAATCCATCAACTCGTGGAATCCGTCAACACTATATTATTCCACACAGATATTATTCACAATTACCTGTAAACGGTTCCTGTCGCATTAAAACTATTGTGACTGGATCCAAGCTTTGTTTTTGGCTTCGTTCGTGGTCCCATCCATTATTTATTTAATATTGTATCTCTATGAGACTTCAGCAATTTTACTAGCTTTACTAGCGTCTTTTTATTCTGTAAGAAAGGTTTGTCCTCGTTTTCTCTTCTCTGCCAAAATAAACTTATCTTTTCAACTATAATAAACCCAAAATCAACCTCACTCAATGTACACATACACATCAGTCAATTTGACAAACGCGCAAAGGACATAGGTAACAATTCACCTATAGACAACCTCTTTCCTGTTTTATTGCATAATAAGTAGTTAAAGTTAAATTAATATAACATCACAAGATAATTTATTCACAGGCTTTAGTAATATATACTCGATTGACGTTTATTTCTAAAGAAATACTGAAAAATCATTTTATCGATAAAATATCGACGTTGCATTATCGTTTGCAGAACTAGTAATCTGTCACTTACTTAAGGGTTCCTTGTACAAGTGTGGTGAAAATGAATTTAGGTAGGTGTCAAATTGGGAGCGGCTCTTATTGTAAGTGGCATTTAGATAGGGAAACGGTAAGAGATTGTTGGTGAAAACGGGCATAAGAGTTTATCCACATTTTATTCATGATTTATACCCCTAGTTGCTTGTAGTTAAATTTAAGCTTGCAAAGTGGTGACAGTGCCATATTACAGCTAGTAATCTTAATCTTTATCTTTTTGTTTAAATGGGGTTAGGGTTATAATAAATACTTCTCGTGTTCTTATGAGTTTGTTATGACACCTACTTATCTCAATGAGCATGACTTAGACTCAGTTCACAAGTTATTCTAAGTTTGTAGATGAACATGAATCTGTGTCTAAATAACCTCAGCCAAGAATTCCCTTAAATCATTTTATCATCGTTGCTTATAAATACTTTGCTGTTCCTTAACTACACTAATAAAAAATACAACTGTTTTCCAAGTTTCATTGGTCCCGACAGGCAGGCTTTATTTTTCAACTCTTCTGTAGAATACATCATTATAACAAACTTTTTGTATTCCCTTCCTGCTCTTAAGAAGTTCTGAATTACTTTTTGATAGGTTAGATAAAGTTTGTTTGGTTTTATTTATACGGGAGAACAACCCGCAGCCCCGGCAGGCCTTGGCCCTGCTGGGCCCCGCTGGGGTTGCTGACATCTCTTTGAGGAGCGCGTGGAACAACGCGCGCCGTCGACACGGGTCTGTCGTCTAGAAAGACAGAGCGACGATGAGCCACCCGAACTCACCGCCCACAGACCCACGCCTACGGTGGCCGGGAGTCATCTCGCGACACCCGGCGCCCATGGTGTCTACCTGGTCCAGCGCGGCGGCCGGGATGAGAGGTGCGAACTCTCTGGCGTTCCGCCTCCTCCTTCTCGAGCATGACCGCTTCACAGAAGGAGGCGACGGCATCCCATTCCCTCTCGCCCCGGACCATGGCCTGAACCAGGGCCGGACGCGAGAGGTCGCCGCCGCCTAAAGCCTCGACGAGGACCCGGCGGTGCCCTTCCCATGCGGGGCACACCTGGACTGTGTGGTCCACCGTGTCCTCGGGGCTGTCCGCACAATGGTGACACCCGGGCGCCTCCTCACGACCGATGCGGTGCAGGTACCTCCCGAAACAACCGTGTCCGGTGAGGACCTGCGTCATGCGGTACGTGAGGGCGCCGTGACTCCTCCCGAGCCACTCCTCAAAGAGAGAATATTACATCTGACGTGGAAACTTCGTCACTTATGTCAATGGCTCTTGAAAAATTTTGGGAAGATGTACGTACGGTAGAATCTTTGTTAATTAATACCAAGAATATATTATTGAGTTTTACTTTTTTGACTTTTCAAGCAATGTTTCCTACTCATCGAAATTATTAATTATTATTTTTAATGATTTTTGGTCAGCTTGACTAATATTGAAAATAAAACAGTGTCTTAAAATGTTATGTAAACTATTAAGTATCTATTTGTTAATCTAGAAAAAAAACAGTAATCCTATATGACTTGATATTATTAAATTTTTAATTTTATTTTTGTCGCCGAAAAATTTTTTCGTTTTTACAACTATAATCATAACTCTCTTTATTAAACTTTCGAATTCCGAGATATAAATAGTAACTGTCTTAGCAAAGGAGTTTATGTTGTCCCCTCTGTTCTAATCTTAATGAACAATGAAAATTTTATGCTTTCTCCCTTAATTAGCTTTCGTTTGTTTTGATTTACTTTGAGTGCCTATAGATGTTTGTTTATTGGATTTATAATTAGAATTATTGTTGAAGTAATAAGTTTTATTTTGTAGTTATTTTGTTAGAAAAACCGACTTCAAGAATGTACATAAAATCTTGTCCTAAGTCTGACAAAATATAATGCTGAAAGCCGTATGAAAATCAGTTCAGTCAAACGTAAGATAATCGCTCACTAACATACACACACAGATAAAATACATACAGACAAGCTGAGAAAAGCCTTTTTTTAATTGGCTATGAACATGGGGCATTTAGAACTAGAACTAAACCGAATTAATTGCAATAAAAATCTACAAAATTTAATTATCGGAATGCAATAAACGTATATTGAAAGTTAAACTTGGATATTGAAGAGTCAAGTTAAAAGTTCACAGTAACTTTGAAGCAAGATTGCTATATTGACTTTAATGCAATCTGATCATGAATTAAAACACATTTACAAAATTGCAATTTTGAGCTAAATTCATATAAGGGTATGACTACATTAATATCGATAGATATTGGTTGGCGATTTATTTTGGGAGTAGAAAATCAGATGAACAATATATGATGAACTTATGTTCTTCAAGCTTAGACGTAAAGCTGCGGGATTGTTCGAAAGAGTTACCGCGATCCTGGTACATAAAAGGCCACGACGGTTTTTAGTCAGTAAGAGTCTGACACTCCCTCAAAGCTGCTAACCCACAGCGGGATGATTTTCATTTGATGATTTTTGACGTCGTTAAAATAAAGCTTAGACGTAAAAGCAGTAAGTTTCTGTAATTTCATACATTCCGTCGACATAGATAACACTGGTGTATATAGACAGATCTCGTTTATTCAGCATGAGTGCGAAGATTTATCATAGGCTAAAAATACAAGTATATTGCCACACCATAAAAAAACGATAAATACATAATTTTAATTTCGGAAAGTAAGTAACTTATAGTACCTAAATCAAAACCCAATGTAATTGGTAACTACGTAAAAAAATATAATTATATTAACTTATGGAAAAGTAAAAAGAAATAGCAAATTATTATTTGAATAAAACCCCTTAACGTGATAATGTAACCGCAGCCGAACAGTAATATTTCAAACGTCCCATTACACCACATTCGCGCACACAGTTAATATTTACAAAGTACTCTAGCGTCCATTATACGACTTTATATAAAACTAGCTTTCGCCCGCGGTTTCACCCGCGTCCCGTAGTCGGATGGTGACAAAAAATAGATGTTGGCCAATTCTCAGACCTATTCAATACGCTCACAAAATTTCATGAGAATCGGTCAAGCCGTTTCGGAGGAGTATGGGAACGAAAACTGTGACACGAGAATTTTATATATTAGATTTAATAACATAATGTGCAGTTAAATGCTTAATGGTTTACACACGTTTTGTTAAATAACTTACAAACAAACAAATCTTTTAATATTACACTTTAATATCGATTTGAATAATGTCAGATTATACTTAATATGCTCGCCCCAGTATGCTCGTATACTGGAAACTAAACAGTCGGCTGACAGTTGGCACAATGATTGGTATTTTGTTAAGAATATCTTGATTCCAATCAAAGTTCTCAGTTGGTCTGATACAGCGTAATGCCTGATCTTTGTAATGTGCGTATTACCGCTACTCGCCTAATCTCTCTTCCTCGTGTCGAATTACTATCCCATCGGGCTACTTAAGTATTATGCGTATGTAAACTTTATCTATTCTTATATCTGTGGCCCTAGTGAAAAGGGATTTAAGTCCAAAAATTCAACTTTACAGGAGAGGCAAAAAACACACGGCGCGCTTAAATTTCGTGCTTGTCTTCGTGTTACATTTAAACCGCTAGGAAAAGAAATATATGTGATATTTTTTATAGGTAAACAGACCATGATGTTTATTATTATTGAGTTGTTTTTTATGTAATGTTTATAGTTTTTAAGATAGTGACTTATACCCACCACAAAATAAATTCTTTGACGGTACAAAATGACTTATACCTACCCTTTCTCCCATGAGTAAATTGTGAATTCTCTTATGTGAAAAAGAATACGCATTTGGATTGACTTTTATGATAATCAAGTAATTTCAAGTAATATTATAGGCTCTCTTTACAAAAATATAGTGATAAGCTGTGTACTTTAATTCAACGTTAAAAAAATTGAAAACTCTGAAAATAAATATCTTGGCGTCTTTTTCACAAAGATTTTGTATGTGTCATGTGGTACATGTAGACTTATACTAACTACTTTGAGCAACTTGTACCCTATTAATAAAAGTAAAACAAAAAGATTACTTTTTTTAAAATAAAAATGTTTAATTTTTTTGCGTATGAACAATATAAAAAATAAGAGAAACTCACATCTTAATCTGCATAAAAATCACGAATTGAGTTGAAAAAAAAATCCTGAAAATATTTTAGTATTTCTTATTGTTTGGTAAAGACAACAACAAAGAATCTTTCACGCGACTTCAAAATAAGAAAACAGTAAAAAAAAAAAACATTCGGAAAAACCAAAACCATTACATATTTTAAAAAAATATTCTTAAAACTACCAGCCACCACAGTGGCGGTAAGTCCCCACTTTGAGGAGTGGCTCGGGAGGAGTCACGGCGCGGCGCCCTCACCTACCGCATGACGCAGGTCCTCACCGGACACCTTTTTTTTGTCGCTGGGCTAAAAATGCTATTACGCATCCCCTTCCCGTCGGGGGGAGAGGGGTATGTGTGACTCCCCGGTAAAGTCGTTTCCAGTATACCCACTAAAATGGCCCAGCGGCACTCCGACCTCGCCTGAGTGGAGGGGGTCTGGAAATCTATGGCGTCCAGTCCCCCACCGGCGATTGCCCGCCTTACGGCAGGCCTCTCATACCTCCCCCCAGTGGGGAAGGGTCCTTATAATGGCCGGAGCGCAGGGGTTGATCCTTGTTATGCAGGTGGTGGCGCCCCCACGCCTGTCACCCGCTGATCAGGTACCTGCATTGAATCGGTCGTGAGGAGGCGAGGATACGGTGGACCACACAGTCCAGGTGTGTCCAGCGTGGAAAGGGCACCACTGTGTCCTCGTCGAGGCAATTGGCGGCGGCGACCTCTCGCGTCTGGCCCTGGTTCAGGAAATGGTCCGAGGCGAGAGGGAATGGGATGCCGTCGCCTTCTTCTGCGAAGCAGTCATGCTCGAGAAGGTGACGGCGGACAGAATCCGCACCCAGCCGCCACGCTGGACTTGGTAGTCACCATGGGCGCCGGTTGTCACGAGATGACGTCCGGCCACTATAGGGTCTGTGACCGGTGACAATGGACCCGTGTTGGCGACGTACGCTGTTCTACGCGCTCCTCAAAGAGATGTCAGCCACCCCAGCGGGGCCCAACAGGGCCAAAGCCGGGGCTGCGGGATTGTTCGAAAGAGTTACCGCGGCCCTGGTACATAAAAGACCTACGACGGAACATGATGGATTTTTAGTCAGTAAAAGTCTGACACTCCCTCACCGCTGCTAACCCACAGTGGGAGGGGTTAGCAGTTGGGGTCATTTGATGTTTTTTGCCATGTAACTGGGTTGTCCGGGTAACTGGGTTGAGGAGGTCAGATAGGCAGTCGCTCCTTGTAACACTGGTACTTAGCTGGATCCGGATAGACTGGAAGCCGACCTCAACATAGCTGGGAAAAGGCTCGGAGGATGATGAGGATAGGATAAGGCTACATAGTGTAAGATTTGACGTTAAATGGATAATGTTGCTAAACATTAGAAAAACATGAAAACCGGTAAAATACCGGTAACATATTATTTTTACCGGTAATTTAATAATCACAAAAATGAGCGGTTTACCGGTAAAAATGAAAACCGGTATTGCATGCCCTACCCGCATCGACGAGTTATATCGTTTCTCACGTAAATTGAAAGCAAACTTTAATAATTTCAATACAGCATTATGTGAGTACTGATCTCAATAGAGTTATACAAGACACTTGGCCTTTATTTTGGTGAAAACAGATTCATGTCTAGAAATATTATTCTTCACTGAGCCATTTTTAAGGACCAACTCTTGTTGTATTGCTAAACACCAATTAAATCAAAACGTGGGTGTCTTATATTAATTTAGATTAAATAACACAGAAAATATTTTTTATTTTTCAGTTTAAAACAATACAAAAGTACTTGAATCCGAATTTTGTAGTATTTTTTGTGTCAGTTAGATCCATATGCACCATGTAACTTCTTTGCCTTTAAAGATAACTTAGATCTCTTTACATCAAACGATAGAGCATTTTTTCCTGAACATTTTGGTATATTTATATAACTCATTTTCGACAAAATTGGACTTATACCCCTTTTCACTAGGGCCACAGATATATGCGAAAGTCCGTTTGTTTGCTACGCTTTTACGCAAAAACGTTTGTCGTTATACACATATTCATGGTGTTACTAGAATGAACATAGGATACTTTTAACACACCACGCGGTCAAAGCCGCATTCGGAAGCTAGGTAGTACAATATTATAGGTAAACCTGAGGAATTTCTTCGTGTGTAGAACGCACTTATCTTAGAAATTACTGGTTTGGTAATATTTTAGTAAATAGGTATATAGACCATTAATTTACCGAGAAAGTCTAAAGACAACTTTTTATTCGGATGCGTGAAGTAGTTCCCACGAGTCATAGATAAAACCGCTTGCGGTAGGTAGTGTATTATGATATATCTAAAGTAATAGTCTTATCTTAATGTTACATTTATTCTAATGGTTAAATTTTAATAACATGCAAGCTTCTACAACATTGTGTACAATGTACAAAAACACGTGTGCTTACACTAAACTTAACACCAGGTATTATTATACAGACACGTTCGGTGATGCGAGTGTTGGTTTTAAGCACATCATGAAATAATGCAGTGTTTGTTATAGTGTACATTTTGGAGAAATATCCGAATGTTTTTGTCATAGTTGGTCAAAAAATTCCTTCCTAATAAAAATACTATACCTACCGAAACTTTTTTACTTTGTTTGTCTGTATGTCTGTTTAACCTAATCTCTGAATTGTCCGCACCGATTGTGACGAGACTTTCATTCGTAATAGCTGATGAAACGAAGAGTTACTTTGAGTTATGTTTATCAAGCTGTAAGAAGTAGTTTCCTTTGCACACGGGTGAAATCGCCAGGAACAGTTAGTTAAACAAATATTTAAATCCGAGCATTGCCTAAATTATAATAATTAGCCTAATATGAACGATAAATTTATGTATTGCGCCTGTTTAATTTAATGGTTCAGGCTCATTGTTTCATGGATTAGAGCTCAAATATTAATTAAGTTATTAAAATATGGCGTACTTAGCAACGCTGCTAATCCATTATATTTCGAAATAGCAAATATTGTAATATTTAACCTAACACAGAACACGGTTTATTAATCAAGCTAAAATGTGAAATACAAAATATTTAATTAATGTCTTTGACAGCGTTTTAAATTGATAGCAAAGTATACAAAGATGTATGCTATGTATTTAAATGTAAATTGTAAATTATACATTAAAATACGTAACATGGTAGAATCAAAATAGACTGTAATATTAATCAGTTGGTACCAAAATGACTTAATTATTATAGCAGAATGTATAGATAAAATATTCTGACTTCATGTTTTTGAAATGGTCAATTTAGTTCGTATAAGAAAGAGTGAGTAAAAAGTGAAGGAAAACATCTCGAGGTAACCTGGACATTATAGTTTGAAATCAACAATCCACCTTAAGCAAGCATAGTGGTTGACACTGTCCTTTTCTGTATGAGATGAGGCCTGTGCCCAGCAGTGGGACGATAAAAAGGTTGATTATATGTGTCAGTTCGCGGTAAAAGTTACCTTATGGGTGTTGGTACTTACGACATTGACATTATGTTTTTTTAGTCTAAGCAAGATTGTAGAATTTGTATCTCCAAATGACTTAAGCGCCAAAGTCCATAAGGTACCTTTTACCGCGAACTGACACATATAACCTTACATGTATGTAAAAAATCTAAGTATTTGTAGAAATGGAATTAACTGTAATAACAATAAAAGGAAATTTTAATACGTACTTAATTGGAGCAAATTAATATTGGGTATTAAACATTACCGTTTTACACTAAGGAATAAATTAATTATAAGGGTTTGAACCTCTTTATCGAAGTTGACTTCAATGAGGCCGTGTTTACTGAATAAACCTTACTTTGTTCAGCGTGTACATGGAATCTAATTAGAGGTTTACTGATTTATTAGAACCGCAATTTAACACGTTATGCCTATATATAATAATTGATCATAAAGCTTATAAAATGAAACAACTACATACATAATATACTGAATATCGATACCACTTTTCCATGGCTAAAATTTATGTATCTAAGTACCGAAAATATAATATGACAAACTCATAAGCAATCTTTCAGTTTACTTATCGTGAATGACAGACAAATGCATAAACTTGGTGCGTAATAAAGTTGTGATAAGATTATTTTTATCTAATTACTAAATCATTTCTTTGTTCGTACATACAAAATTTCAAATAATATTTGGGATCAAAAAGCACACGAATAAACGACTTTGAGATATATTTTTGACAGAAACTGAAACTAAAAATGTCACGAATGTTTACCCGTATTTTTATTGTATTTATTCGAAATCATATTTTTCAAACACGAAGCAATTGGATGCTGTTTTTTTAATTGACGTTCCGAGTACGCTTTCCAATTATTCAATCAGGAAAAAACTAATTGAAAATAAACATGAACGTAGGTAAAAAGCGAATGAAAGGACAATGCCTAAAAACGTCCCCACCCTCCAACAGACTTCAAACTAGTGTCATCGGAAGCGCCTCCTTCGATAGATCATTTCTTATTATGGCGACATATTCCAAAAGTGTGGGGTTTTGGAAATATATGACAATTTAGTATCCTTAATAATCAATTAACTTCAAGTTTCTTAACCAATTACTCAGAGTTGCGTGGACCGATTTTGAAATATATTTTTTGTATGTAGAAAAACTATCTCAAAGCTAGTCCGATTTGATTTTCATCAAGATCTTTTAAGTAGTTTTTGAGTTATCATCAGTTAAAATAATCGGTTTGAAGAGGCAGTGTAGGATGTCGTAAGGACACCTTCCCACCTCCAACAGACTTGAAACTAGTATCATCGGAAGCACCTCCTTCGATAGATCATGATTATCATAACGATTTACTCCAAATGTATGGGGTTTTGGAAATATACGACATTTGAGTGTCCTTAATAATCAATTGACTTCAAGTTTCTTAACCAATTACTCGGAGTTGCGTTTACCGATTTTGAAATATATTTTTTTTATGTAGATAAACTATATCAAAGCTAGTCCGATTTGTTTTTATCAAGATCTTTGAAGCAGTTTTTGAGTTATCATCAGTTAAAATAATCGGTTTCAAGAGGCAATGTAGGATGTCGTAAGAACACCTTCATCACCTCCAACAGGGTTGAACCTGGTGTCATCAGAAGCGCCTTATTTGATAGATCATTTCTTACTATGGCGACGTACTCCGAATGTATGGGGTTTAGAAACTATAAATCATTTCATTCCATACATAACGAATCCCTTCGGGGTTTTCACCGACTACCTAGATTATGGGTAGACAATGCTGATTATTTTTTTTTACATAACGAGAGATTACTTCAAGGATGGTGTCATACAACTTTAATCGAGATCTGACCAGCAGGTTTTGAGTTTGTTCTTTGACTTTTGATTTCTTTAATCATTCTGTTAAGCGCAACACTCGGCAGTGACTTTACCGGTATAAAATAAACTTGTTGGCCTGCAGAATGATGACTAAAAATTATCAGACGCGTCTCTGTCATGTTACGCATAATATGGACTTTTATTTTCGAAATGCTTCGGCATAAAACTCAGCTGACGGAGACGCGGCCTATACATATTTTTTAAAAGTTATAATATTTTTCAATATTTGTTTACCACTTGCCCATACTTTATCCCATTATATTGGAATTAACTTCTAGCCCAACAGGATGCCACCTAATATCAATGTTATAATAGGGCAATTTTCAGTTGGATAGGTTCACTTAGGCCGCTAAACCATTCAGCTATTTCTTAACCATGTGTTCTTTTTTAGATGTAACGTTAAATATTAATGACAATATATATGATTTTTACTTAAAAACAAAATTCTATTTTTTTTTTTGGATTTATACATTTCTGAGTTCATATAAAATATGGTTTTGTTTTAAAATATTTTATTTATTTAAAGTAAGTAAGTTTTGTTCGTAACTAAACTGTTAACTGAGTAGGTATCAAACTCGATTAGGTTTACCACAGTTTTTCTCGTATGCTCAAAAATTATTCGTCAGTTCTGGATGAAACTTTAATGGGACCACACTTGAGGTACCTCCTGTCAAACAATAAATGATAGTTAGAATCGGATTAGTCCTGAGTAATTGCTTTATACACCTACTAACCTAACCTAACGTTACGTTAATTGTGGATACTAAAATGTCGAATATGTCTTAAACCCCATACATTTGGAGTATGTCGTTTTAATAAGAAATGATCTATCAGATAAGGAGCTTCCGGTGACACTAGGTTCAACTCTGTTGGAGTTAGTAAAGGTCCATACAAAATCATTAAACCAATTATTATTTGAACCAGTGATAACTCAAAACTTACTAAAAAGATCTCGATGAAAATTATATCGGACTACCTTTGAGACATGTTCTCTGCATTAAAACAAAAATAATCAAAATCGGTCCACGCAACTCCGAGTAATTGATTAACAAACTTAAAGTTAATTGATTATTAAGGTTACTAAAATGTCATATATTTCCAAAACCCCATACATTTGGAATAAATCGCGTTGATAATCATGATCTATCGAAGGATGCGCTTCCAATGACACTAGTTTCAAGTCTGTTGGTGGGTGGGGACAGGGTCCATACAAAATCCGGCATTGTCCTTTGAAATACGTGCAAAGCATAGTGCGGGAGAGATTACAAGTAGAATAACGAACTGGTTCTATATTGCAAATAAATGGAGATCTAACTTGGAAAATATAGATTTAGTTTACGTTAAAATAATGAACAGTGTGTTTAAATTCATAGAAAAACTTATATTAATATTTATAAATGTTTATTGACTACTTCTAAAATGTGTGTGAATGTCTTTTTGATCACGATCATCCTTCTCCATAAATACCAATTTTATTTGGGGTCAGTGCAGCCGCACGTTTTCTTCTTAAAAATCCTCTAGTTTAATTTGTAGTGTCGTCAGGTCTATGGGTCTGGTGACTCAAGTTTGTACCCTATAAATTTTGAATGTTCACAAAATGTTCTCAATGTTCTAAGTCAGGGACTTTGATGACAACGAGACCATTATTTGGGAGAACAGTTGGTCCGTAATTTGGTTGAAAACATCGCATATTTAAACTGCAGCATTGAATTCATGATTTCAAACAGCAATTCTCAGAATTACAGAAGCCATAATATTTAAGTACTACAGTACAAAAACACTCATACAAACATAAACATAGGTACTAAGATAAACAGCGGTCGAAAACCAGTGAATCTGTAAGTTTCAAACTTTAAATACTTCGCAAACTTACAACTTCTAAGGGGTTGTGCATACATGCGACTCTCAACCGCAATACGGTAGAAATGTTAGTAAAGATGCTTTTGAGAATAGAAGACATTATATCTACTTGATTACAAACAAGCGACCCACCCCAGCTACGCGCGGGTGCTGAATGTGTATACATACGAACCTTCCTCTTCAATCAGTCTATCTATTAAAATAAACCGCATCATAATCCGTTGCGTAGTTTTACAGCGTTAAACATACATGTATAGAGATATCTTCTTCTTCCTCCTGCCCTGTTTCCAATTTTATTTGGGGTCGGCGCAATATGTCATCCTCTTCCATTTTTCCCTGTTACTCGTCGTACATAGAGATATAGGGACAAAGCAAGTAAGACTTTGTTTTATACTATGTAGTGATATTTATTCACAATTAAAATTAAAAACAATTCTAGTAAAAACCCCTGAATCTAAAACTGTAGACTGTTATGCTACTAACACATACGACGATCGACGATCGACGATCTGACCAAGGTCGCCGGGAAGCTGTGCATTCTGGTTGCTAAAGATCGAGCGAAGTGGCGAACCTTGAAGGAGGCAGCAGACCAGCAGTGGACGTCTTTCGGCTGACATGATGACGACGACTTTTACTGATTGCATAATTTAGTAAATTCTTTTTTTGATTCTATTGCCTTGAAATAAAATATTGAAGTTTTTAGGCTTCGTTGTGTAGACGTTTTTCATTGTTTACTCTAACTTATTATAATTTATTTTGCCAAATAAAATAACAACAAGAACAAAGAGAAATCGGTTGATTCAAAATGAAATCATAAAACAACAAACATAATAAAGGCATGTTTACACTCTTCTTTCAAAACGAATAAAACAATGAGTGAAAAACAACACATAATGTCAAATGATTCAGCCGGAGTCTAAAAGCCACCACTGGAAAACCAACTATCTACCAAAAGACTCAACCAAATCATATCATCTGTTAACAGCTAAGTTGTAAAAAACATGGGCTTATATAGCATAGACAAGGCTATGTATATAGCTGTCAAACTTATAACAAGTCAATCCAAAAAAAATAAATCAACTTCAAAGGTACGCCTAAAACCTTCTCCTTACACTGATAAATGCTACAAACCACATCAAAATTGATTTTGTAATAAAATGCGAGAAAACCGCACACAAATGTACAATCTCCAAATAGGTATACATATAAGCCCGTATTTCATGTTTCTGAAGACGTTTAAAAAGAACGCATCTCCACTCGCCAGTATACAACCAGCCTAAAGAATGTTCCACATAAAATTAAATAAGGTTTCAAAAGGAGTTGATGCAGTCTAGATCCGCCGGAATTCATTTAATACTTCATCAGTGAACTCAGTTTGTAGAGCGCCAAGACTCGACTCTTCTACATTGCATTTTCTCTCGTAATTTCACTATATTTTAAGTCTGCTTCATGTGTGGTGCAAGTTAGTATGGTAAAGTGGGTTAAAGTTGGATGTATTTTTTGAAAAGATAACTTTAGATGCTGATGTGTATGAGTAGTTATATTACTAAAAGATAACTTTAGATATTGATGTGTATGAGTAGTTACTCGTATGTATTGTATTGCGCGCTTTAAGACACATATTTTCCTTTTAAATTATTACGTTTTTTTTCTCTGTTATGCTCATTCTATTAAGTGTATTTATGCGTCTTAGGGTGCGTCCACATTTGGCGAATGCGCAGCACGCGAGCCGATCGCGAGCTGTCCGCGAGCTGCGCGCGTGCATTTTTGTTCGTGCGCCGCTTCTGCGCCGCCCGCGCGCAGCTCGCGCGCGACCTAAGCGCCGCACGCGAGCGGCGCGCAGGCGGCGCGCGACGTCTGACATCTTCGATAGTACTGAGCCAATATACGGAACTGTAAGGGCGAGAACTGATTGCGCGCAGATCGCGCGCCGCTCGCGCGCTCTATACGAGCCTTGCGTGAGTTGCGCTAAAGAGGCGCACCGAACTATTGCAGTGACTGCATGCGCGCAGCTCGCGGACAGCTCGCGAACGGCTCGCGTGCTGCGCATTCGCGGCGCATTCGCCAGATGTGGACGCACCCTTATATTTGCGCAATAAAACTCATTTTCTTACTTTCTTTCTTCTTTTTTCTATGTGTAAAGGTGAGAATCAGTCGATGTGCGACAGTGTTACACAAATGTTTCTTCTGGTCTGGTCCGCGCTAGAAAACAGTAACAAAAATACGTGCGAATTTTCGTAGAATTGCAACGATTTTGGTGCAATCTTGCTCAAGTAGTCATCATGTTTTTAAATGCACCTCTATTTAAATACCAAGGTTTTAAAAACAGAAATTTAGTTTTTAGTCTATATTCGTCCCACTATTGTTATTTCCATGTTTCCTTCCATCTTACAGGGTCCCAAATGTAAGTCATCATCTCAGCCATAGGACGTCCATTGCTGAACATAGGCCTCCCCCTTAGATCTCCACAGATACCTGTTGGAGGCGACCTGCATCCAGCGTCTTCCGGCGACCTTTATGAGGTCGTCTGTCCAATGTAATGTACCTAAGTGTCCAGATTCTATTGCCAGCATTTTCTTAATCTTCTGTCCTTCGAGAATACTCAGTATTTTCAAACAAAATATCAACATCATATATTGAAAAGCCTTTCACCAAACACGAGCAGCTAACACGATTAACTCGCGATTAACATCGGAAATTTAACCCATACGCTTTTAAAATTTCCTATCAATTTAATTGAATCAGTCTGTCAGTATACCAATTTAGTCTGTAATGAGATTCATTAAGTACTGTGCAGCTCATTATGGATATCGAGTTCGTATAATCATGGAGAACAAAATGACAAACGGAGATGTTATTATGTAAAATTTCCGAAAGGTACGTTTTAAAAGCTAGCCGACTGCAACTGTCGACCGCACTTGCAGCGACTGCATGAAATCAGTCGGTATCTGAAGATGACTGCACGTGCTGCTGCCGCTTCGATACAAAACGGTGTCATGTAAATACATACAAACCAGTAGTGCAGCTGTGGCCGATAATGCATTAGCGGCAAGTGCGGTCAGCAGTTGCGGTCGGTAGCAAGCATTCAAAACGTATCTTAAGAGAGTAGCATCGCCAAAATGCGGGTATCCAGGGGATAAGGATGCCTTCATTGAAACTCGCTCATATTTTTTTCAAACCAAATGAATAAAGACCGAACTTTGACAGATACCTAGGGAACCCGAACGCTTCATTAGATCACTAGTAACTGATCGTTTTCATCGCCTAGCATAAGTATTTGACCTAAAAGATGCTTGACCAACCTGCCGTATGGCATCTCCGTCTTTCCTTCCTCCATGGCATGACATCAGTATGACGACTTCTCATTGGTTGTTCGTTTCAGTAGTGCTGTTTGTTCGAAAATGACGTTTTAATTGAGTTGAGAGGACATATCGTTGTTATTGGATGAGTACGTAAATGCGGTCCCAGATTGATGGAGATAATTATGTTTTCATGATGTACCGGTTGACTGGTATTGTGCGGTCATTTGAGCGCAAAATCTAAAATACACAAGTTAATGTGAGTGTGTGGGGTGAAAGAGGCAGCTGCAAGCTTTCGTTTCGTAGTTTGGGCTCATAAATCGGTATGAAGATGAATGGTAGTACGCACATTACAAAGATCAGGTATTTAGGTATCAGGCCGACAGAAAACATTGATTGATATCAAGATTTTATTCTATTGGCGACTGTTTAGTCTTACGGCTACCCTAAAGGAAAGAGAGAATCACATTTGAGAGTGACATTGACCTTTATTTTCACAAAATATTAAGAAAAGGCTTTTGTTTTTGGAAATAGTAAAAATAGTAATTTCCTCCAACCCTGTTGTAATAGTAGGTATACTTTAGGTCCATTGATGATTCGCTCTCCGTCACTAACTTAGACCAAACTTAGGAAACGCAGCTCGCTAAAATCCTGAACTAGAAATATAAACAGATTACTTAATAAAGTCAGGTGTTAACTTCACTGGGTATTCAGAAAGTAATTCAAATGTACAAGCGTTATTCTTTTATATACTTACACTTTACTTTTCATGTTAACCTAGTTTCAATTCTAAATGGCATTATTCATCAAAAGTTCCCAAAGTAATGTTGTAGAATAAATTTTATTCGGAGTGGAATTGAAATTCGAAAAATATAGGTACGTATGTAAGTAAGCAGTTGATTTTTATATTAATCTATAGTAACATTATAAAAAGGAAAGATTTGTTTGTTCGTTTAGTTACCTTAAATAAGCTCACAAACTTCTGAACCGATTTTTTTTGTATCTTGCGAGTCACACCTTATAAAGGCTAGATTTTATCCATATACGTAAAAAAAATTGCTAGTCCTAAATAAAAATATTTTACTCAGTTTTGAATCCGCGTTTAAAAGCAAAATTTTAACTAGGTTATACTGTATTTTCCTATAAACGCCCATTGTTAAATATCTGTGGCCTACTGAATCACGTTTGGCATAAACCAATTAATATTGTTAGGCGGGATTAATCCGCCGCTACGCTGTAGCCTACGCAACTGTCAGCGCTACGCCGGCTATGCTTCGTAGCAAATTCATTCGATAGGCATTTTAAACTTTTATTGGATCAAAATGTTTGTGTTTATTTATTAAAACTTTTGGTTTATTTTAACGATATTAATTAACGACGTTTTGAACTGGTTTTCTAAGTTCATTTCAAAATCAAGTAACCATTTAAATACTGAACAAATGACAATGTGGGATGAAAATTAACAATAATTTGTGTTTGAAAGACTGTTTTTTAGGGTTCCGTACCTCAAAAGGAAAAAACGGAACCCTTATAGGATCACTTTGTTGTCCGTCTGTCTGTCTGTCTGTCAAGACTCTTTATCTCAAGAACGCGTGGACGTATCAAGCTGAAATTCACATGAAATACTCAGGTTTACTGTCCCTTTAAGCTGTGAACATATCAAACTTCTAAGCCCAGCCAATCAAAAGATACAGCCGATTATGTCGATATTTTCAACAAATTTTCGACACTCGCAAAGGAATCAAAACCTACAGGGTACTTCCCGTAAACTCAGAATCTTGAAATTTGGCATGAAGCATTGTCATATAATGCAAATATAGGAAAAATTGCGAAAGTCACATTTTTTTAGTTACGTAATATAATAAAAATATTTTAATAAAATGAAACTTACTACTTTATTTCTCGCGAACGAATAAAGGTATCAAATTGAAATTTATACCAAATACCTAGGTCTATTGTCCCTTTAAGCAGTGAAAAAATCAAACTTCTAAGTTAACGCGATCAAAAGATACAGCAGTTTATACCGACACTTAGACTTTCCGTCACACGCTAGGGAATCAAAACCTACAAGGTACTTCCCGTGAACTCAGAA
This sequence comes from Helicoverpa assulta, assembly GCA_963856015.1. Classification (NCBI taxonomy): domain Eukaryota; kingdom Metazoa; phylum Arthropoda; class Insecta; order Lepidoptera; family Noctuidae; genus Helicoverpa; species Helicoverpa assulta. Next base: position 6,008,427 of record CAWLCW010000002.1, on the reverse strand, counting down.
TCTTGAAATTCGGCATGAAGCAACGTTATATAGTACAGATAAAGGAAAAATTGCGAAAATGATAAATTTGAAGTTACATAAAATATTAAAATATTATTTTTGCTTATATGACATAAAATATATTTTTAATAATTATAAACTTACTACCCACCCTTTTTCATATGAACGCGTAGAGATATTAAAGTTGAAATTCATATCAAACACTTCTTAAATCTAATTGCCTCTTAACTGTGAAAAATTCTAAATCATTCAAAGGACAATGCGTGAAATGTTTGGATGTTGGTCTACTCCCCCTCTAGTAATGAGTCATACATCATTTGAAAGATCTTTTCAAGCGTTACATTTTGTACTAACATACTACTTACCAATTCTTAGTACTTTTGAAGTTAGAGCTTATTTTAGATAATATTTATTATCGATAGTTAGTTTCAAGTTCTTAGATTCCTTCTCTAGTAATGAATTATATATCACTGGAAAGGCCTTTTTAAATATAACATTTCGTATGATCTAACGAACAATAAGTACTTTAGAAGTTATAGCTTATTTTAGATTATATTATCGATAGTTATTTTTAAGTTCTTAGATTCCTTCTCTTCTCTAGTAATGAATTATATATCACTGGAAAAGCCTTTTTAAATAGAACATTTCGTATGAACATACCTCTAACGAATAATAAGTACTTTAGAAATTATAGCTTATTTTAGATTATATTATCGATAGTTAGTTTCAAGTTCTTAGATTCCTTCTCTTCTCTAGTAATGAATTATATATCACTGGAAAGGCCTTTTTAAATAGAACATTTCGTATGAACATACCTCTAACGAATTATAAGTACTTTAGAATTTAGAAGCTACAGCAGATTTTAGACAAAGTTATTATTTCACTAAACACGTTCTAACTCCCTAAATACTAACAAATGACAATAATTACCGCCACCATACAAGAAAATACTCTACATAACACAAGCTTTCTATTGACCTACATAGAGCTAGACAAAAACGCTCATCGTCCTTTAAGACATAATTAGTTATTTTCAATCAGATTCCTGAATGATGACTATAAAATGTTGTAAATGAATAACTTTAATAAAAGAACTTTTACAAGGTACTGGCCCACTATTTTAGTTATACTATAAAATAAAAAATATTAACTATTTTGACTCTCACGAAATTACCATAACTATGATTGTTCTAAACTGAACGGTTTGCGCGAGAGTCACTTTTTATCTATCATGATTTGTACGGCACCCTCGGAGCGCGAGCCCGACTCGCACTTGGCCGGTTTTTTTTTTCATTATTTTCCTGATTTTCTGTAAAATACCCAAAATCGGGGGTCTTGTGGCCACCAGGAGTAACAATCAGGTAGTTTCGACTATACTCTGAGATTTGCTTTTGGTTGCATAACAATTACCTAGTACATACTCGATTGCATCGGCTGATACGCTGCTCGAAGCGAAATCGGTGGATAAAAGTATTTTACTATTTCTTATCTTCTATTTTTGCATCTAGATAATTTTTTGTACTTCTACTTCTCCTTCTTAATACATTTAATCTTATGACCAGAACGTCCCAAAAATTCCTTCTCAAATAAAAATACCACTTTGCCATTATCAGTATTCCTCTAAAAAACAAATTCAACGATGCATTTTTCTCATTCAAGATCTGCACTTGGTTCAAAACAGTTTTCATCACTTCACTGGAGAGCAATTAGAACCTTTGTCCGCTGACAATTAGTGCGGAATAAGAAAAAATGTGATTCATTTCTTTGAATCGGGTTTTTGCATCACTATCTAGCTAGGCAGTTGGAAGATTGCTGCTTTTAGAATTGGCGATTTTTAACGTTTATATGATGGTTTTGTAAAAAAATATCGTGAAATAATAATATTGAGTGGATTGTCTATTTATTTGTATCGAATTTGAAAAATCAGGACTTAGGTCAGTATAATGTTAAATTCTCAATAATTCATCGTCTTAACTAATATTATAAACGCGAAAGTAATGCTGTCTGTCTGTCTCGCTTTCAAACCAAAACTACTGCACTGATTTTCATAAAATTTTGTACACATAAGGCGAAACATTTGTTGATTCGGCAGCGGGAGATAATTTTCTCAGGACGTACATAAAATTCAAAGAGATCTATCAAAACTCAGTATAGTTAAAGAGTGATATCTACTACTTAGCATTTTCTTTCTAACTAGACAAAAACCTATATATAATCCTGCAGAGAAGCCACAAAGGCTAACTGAACAAAAAGAAATAAATGATTCAACGTCTAAAATGACTTATAAATAAGACAAAAGCAACATGTCTCCTCCTACCATAAGAACTGGTTTCTGTATCTTAAGGCGGCCTTTCGAAGTAAGCGTTTGTCGGCCTTATATCGCCCGTGCACCGCGGTTCTATGATAATGTATGAAATTCTGTGTGTTGGCCTCTTTGTGGGTTTTAGAAACTTTTACAGACCACCCCGGAGACGGGAAGTTGGTGATGAATACACCCGTGCTTCAGAGAGCAGGTTAATGTCGGTCCTGGGCCTGATCTCTCTCTGGGGGTAGTTTATTACCGCCCCATCGGGATATTATAGTGAAGGAATAGCGAGTGCACCTATGTCTGTTTGTGCACTATATTATGTCCTGCGTAGCTGGCTGAACTCCCTATATGAGAACTGCCGCCATGGCCGACAATCGCCTAGGATGCCATTATTATTATTCTGTATCTGTCTTGGGTATCCAAAGTCACCAAAGCGTTGCGGTTGGTAACACGCTACGTCAATGACGCTTAGTTCGAAAAGCTACCTTTATGGTGTAATGTAATTTGGGCAGCGGCCAACTTGTGACGTCACAACAGTCGCCAGATGGCAGCACAAGCCGCAGTATTGCATTATATTAGTTGCAGATGGAACTTCTAAATTATTGTTAGTTATTACTTTTTGTTAGGTAGTTTTTAGTGGTTATTTAACAATAAAATTAGTAATTTTAGGATTACCTACATTGCGTTTTTTTGGGGCTCCATAACTTGAGGCTAAAATAGGACCTTACATAAACATACTTAAATAGGATACTTATAAACCTTCATATTCCTACATACCAATCAAGAGTCGTGGTGGCCTAGTGGGTAAAGAACCAACCTCTCAAGTATGAGGGCGCGGGTTCGATTCCAGGTCAGGCAAGTACCAATGCAACTTTTCTAAGTTTGTATTTACTTTCTAAGTATATCTTAGACACCATTGACTGTGTTTCGGATGGCACGATAAGCTGTGGGTTCCGGCTGTCATTGAACATCCTTGACAGTCGTTACGGGTAGTCAGAAGCCAGTAAGTCTGACACCAGTCTAACCAAGGGGTATCGGGTTGCCCGGGTAGCTGGATTGAGGAGGTCAGACAGGCAGTTGCTTCTTGTAAAGCACTGGTACTCAGCTCAATCCGGTTAGACTGGAAGCCGACCCCAACATAGTTGGGAAAAGGCTCGGAGGATGGATTTCTAAATACCAAAGATATAGACGTTTAGCGTGACAGGCAGAAATTATAGATCAATAGTTTTTTAAACAAAAACGAATAGAGGGAATAGTTGAAACCCGTTTGTTCGTGTTTGGTCTAAAAACGTATTTATTTAGTAACCATTACAAAATCTATTTTTAAAAGAGCAGGAAAAAAACAAAAATGTTTACCGTTTGCGTACCAACAAAGATTTTATTATTGTTTTGAATCAAACACACTGTTTGTTTTAACTAGCTATTCTGACAGTGATTTTAAACGAACGATTTTTTTTACCTTGAAAGTTTTGAGCTAAAAATGTTTTGAATTTGGATGTAAGGCTGTGAAATGAAACGTCCATTTTCGTACCTATAGATTTTTTTGGTACAGAGATAGAGTTGACCTTGAGAAAGAACATAGGATAGTTTTTTATCCCGGACTTTTGAAGAATTCTCTTGGAAACGCGATATAACCGAACTTTACGCGGGCAAAGCCGCGGGCGGAAGCTAGTTCTCTATAAAATAATACTAAGACTGCGAATCTCACTTAGTTAGGAAAAACTTCCTTAAATCTTTTAATTTTCGATTAATCAAAACAAACAACTCCAGGACAAAATGACGAAGAATTAATGAACCCACCCGGCGCTATTTAAAAAGGATAATTACTTATAAATATTATTTTTATATAATGTTCAAACATTTTGCGGTTTGAGTTGCCAAAACAGATTTCAGATAAGAGAAAGTAATTGGGTAGATAAATATCAAGTTTGGAAACCCGAGAAAAGGGTGTGGATAATACAATGCTGGAATGCTATGTTATGTTAATTAGAACAAATAAAGGGATTTTCTGGTTTCCAAGTTTTATAATGTAGGCTTAGGTTTTAGAATTCGTTGAAGTTACAATATTGATAATGATTTAACAAAGAATGTATTAAAGACATTTGTACGAATTGGTCCACTAACACTTGTTTTTGGGTCATTCAGAACTTAGAAACTGCATTGAGAACTTAAAAAAGCATGTTAAGAAAAGACGAAGGTGGTGAAAAGTTTCATATTTTCGAAACATGAATAGGTGACTGCAATGAAACTGGTCTAAGTACTCAGACACATAAAATACGCTTTTCATGAAAAATTGTATACTAAAAGAAATATAGAAAAATAAAACCTGATTATTTATCAACAAATTTACACGCGCGAATTTTTAAAACAACAACACCCAAAAATATCACAAACACAAACTTCAAAACAAAATAATAAATCTTAAAAATATTTGCTTACAAAAATATAAACCGAAACAACATTTAGATGAACAAACAAACAGAAATATTTAGCAACAAAAATAAAGAGTAATTATAACGAAGTATGGAGTAAATAGCAAAAATTTCATTCACTGAACAAATATTTGTCGAGTTCCTTAGATGAGTGTTTGAGTACAGTCGTGGTAAACCGCCTTTCGAGATGTAATCCGCTAAAAAAAATAAACGTTGAGTTATTTAAGAGCTTATACATACATAGGTATATCGTTATTTTGTGTGCACAGTTGTTAGTGAAAATGTGAATTGAATTAGATGAATGTGTAACGCTGGTACACTGTACTTCGTGAACCATTTCTATTGTGATTTTTGTTGTTTGGTAATTTAGTAGTCAATTTAATATCTAAGCTTGCCTATCAACCATTTCATCACATTATAGAGTAGATGGATGGCTGAGAGATTTTTATACTTTACTGAATGAATAAACTTTACAGTAATAATATCATGGCAATCAACTAAACGCTGGACATTTACTTCAAGCATGCTCAATCCTTCTCCGTGTGAGAGGAGGCCTGTGCCCAGCAGTGGGACAATAAAAAGGCTGTAACAGTAACAGTAGGTATGTCAAGGTGTAGATAAAGTACGTTATGTTACGGTATTTTTACACTTATTTGAAAGCTACACACAACCATTATTCCTGACTTAGTTAGTAATGGACGAAGTTGAAATAGTATCTCTAAGCAGGCGAGTGCGAAAGTGCCCTAAAGCTTTGTTGCAGTTGCCAATTCGAAACCGCGATCCGATTGTATTGAATGGTGCATTTGTGGTGGTTTTGGTTCAAAATAGACGACAAAATATCAGTTTAGAAATAATCAAAAATATTTACATTACTTTTGAGAATTTACAATAAAATATTACCTACCTCTTCATAAATTTATGAAAACCTTCAAAAAAATTATAATTGAGAAATGTTCAAGGTCGCCGGAAGACGCTGGATGCAGGTCGCTTCCAACAGGTATCTGTGGAGTTCTAAGGGGGAGGCCTATGTTCAGCAGTGGACGTCCTATGGCTGAGATGATGATGATGATGATGAGAAATGTTACTACACTGTCGATGAGTTTTTAAAGGAGTAGGTAATTTCCATGTTTAATTCTAGTTTTTAACTCTAATAATTTATGATTCTAATTTTAATTCTAGTACCGTATCTTTTAAGTGATTTTTTATATTTGTACGTCTCACCATAGACAGAACAAAGCGCACTATACTTATTTTTAAGATCTAGATTTTACTTTTACTTATGTTTTACAAATAATAAATACTTTAAGTTTGATACTTTCATAAGTAGGTACTAAAACATAATGTTTCGAATAAAAAACTTCATTAACATTCAATTTTTTTTCTCACGGCATTTATAGGAATTACTTATTTCATTTTTGTCATCTTTTCAACTGGGTAAGTAAAATCATGACTTAAAATAGGGTGTGTAATAAATGCGTCTACCTTCCAAGTTGTACAATTAAGCCAAGTGTTCTGTGAGATGGCTCATTTTAGGTACAATTTAGAGGCATTCCTTTTGTGGTGCAAGTTGAATGGGTACAAAAGGGATTAATCAAAGACTTTCCTGCATTACGCAAAATCAGATTAAGATAACGTCGATATACCATGGTTGGGTAGTCATCACTCTATAACATAAATCATGGCATGTGCTTGAAACTTTAGAGGGCGTTCTACCTCTATATACCTTAATTCAAGTATAAAACCACATAAATAAAGTCGAGAAAAAAAAACTACCAGCAAAACTAAAAGTGTACAGAAAGAAAGTAAAATTATATTAGGTATATTCAATTGTTTTTCGTCGTACCGTATTAAGGTCGTGACACACATGAACGGCACGGACAAGTTAATCGCTAGGTTGGAGCTGAGCCGTGCCGTTGAGCAAATTTTTTTTTTTTAACCCCCCCTGTGTCCTCCTTGCACATGGGCGCGGGGCCACGGGAATCCAGATTCTTCCGCAGCCCCACACTAGTGCTGGCCCTCGCACGGGCCTCGTCTCTTGCACGGGGTAGTGAGGTGTTCGTCTACCCTGTGCATCGGGTCCATTGAGTAGGGGCGGGAACTTCCCCAAGTCCCTCGCCCTTGGACGCATTCATGAGGGGTGGAAGAGGGCGTTGTCCGCCCTTTTCCTGCGCCCGGTGTGCCTTCTGCGGCCGGGGAAGGGAGTCGAAATCTCCCTCTCCCGTTCCGCAGATTCCTTCTGCGACATCACTTCCTCGCAAAAGGACACCACCGCGTCCCACGACTCTGCACTGCCGACCATCCTCCGCACTACGGCCGGCAGCGACAGATCGCCTCCAATTTCATTTGTGAGGACACGGCGCTGCTCCTCAAAAGCGACACACTCAGCGAGCGTGTGTTGCGCCGTGTCCTCCCAGCAACGGACGCAGTGGTGGCACCGAGCGTCCGGCACCCTGTCTATGCGGCACAGGAACTTGCCGAAGCACCCATGCCCCGATAGCACCTGCGTCACCCTGAATGACAGGGAGCCGTGCCTTGTCCCGAGCCAGTCGTCGAGTATTGGCCGGATCGCCTCAGTGGTAGCAAGGCCGGCGGAAGGGCGCAGCAGCCTTTGCCACCATTCCGCCGCTAGGACCCGACGGAGCTCCTCTTGGCGCAGCTCGATCTCCCGCTGCACCGGCCTCGAGCCCCGTGCCCGCTCTTCCTCGCGCCATCGATATAATGACGCTAGTACTTTCGCCTCTAGGTCCCAGGGCGGGGATCCGGCCAGGACGCAAGCCGCCTCGTAGGAAATCGTGCGATACCCTCGGATGACTCTGACGGCCATCGCCCTCTGCGGTTTGCGCAGGGCCGTTGAGCAATATACCTTAACATCATATATTGACTTAATCAAAACGCCAAAGTCTACAATTTATACCACACACGAAACGGCCACACGTTCACATAACCGCTCAATTTGACGCCGACACCGAGACGTGACGCACTAACATTATGACGAATTGAAACAAAAACTTACGCGTACGCGAACATAAAATAAGACGTGCTTTAAACTTGAGGCACTTTCAATTATGGTTATAGTAGTTAAGGGTGAGAATAGACCGTGCTGCGGAAAGGAAGTTACCGTGGCCCTGGTATACAAAAGGTTTCAGAAGGAACATGGTGGGTTTTAGTCAGTAAACTTCTGACAATCCCTCACGATTTACTTACAGCTGAAGGGGACGTTTGATGGTTTCCCAAATGTCATTGGTCGGAGGAATTTGTTTTATGGTATCTAATGTTATAGTGAAGTTTCTGAATTAACTTATATAGAGGTATTTAAAATACTACGAAGACGAAAGTAATGTATTTGATAATTTCCAAGATTCAGAAATGGCAGATTACATGCAGCGCTGTTACACTCTGGTGTATGAGAAATCTAAAATACGTGCATCAACGTAACGTTATAACAGACACCTTACAACAGACTAAAACATTGTACGAATTTGTCATAACCGCCCTATACCAACACAATTAGTGCAAACCTGCTTGCACATGCCAGCTGGTAACCAAATATAGAAATAAAACTGTGCTCAAAGGAAAGATCTTTGACAGCGTAATCAATATAAGTTAGAAACCTATTTCCGCGACCTCCCACCGCTTCTCAATTTATTTCACATTGAAAGCCCTTTGATTTTCCTTTCAAACCATTTTCTTTGTTGAAAGATATCATTTTTTTCTTACACGTTTTCTCATATCGCATCTGCATCGATCACCATTCGAGAGAAATTAACGAATCGATTTCGAAATAATATGAAATATTAGCGCTTTTATTAAAGTCGTAAATATATTTCTCTTGCAATAATATCGGTTTCAGATTATTAATTGTTACATGAAATAAGCGTTAGAAATAATAAATTAGCTGTTAATGCTTTATATTAATGCATTATTGTTGTCATTCGGTCCACCAGAATCAGCTGGCGAAGTATTTAGTGTAACTGCCTCCAACGCCGGAGATCGTGGTTTCGATTTCTGTGAAAGTCAAATATTTGTATGCATGTTGCTGGTTGTTTCTATAATTTAATATGTCGTATTCGCTCCTTTCATGAAATACCCAATAAATACACGAAATGAACACGCTTCAAACAAAAAACTGTAGATATCAGTTGGTATGATCTAGGGCCTAGGGTACCAATTAACGAGAATGCATTTAGGTGTGAATCGAGGCTCTTAAATAGTAAGTCATTGGCTGAGGCGACTAACATTTGCTTGTGATTTTACATCTTCACACTTATTTTGATAACCATTAAGTAAATTGAACACGCCATGACCACATGGTTATGAAAACAATTCATGTATTCAAAATCTAGAAAAGTAAGTTTATGTTCTGATATAAAAGACTGATCCTACACGTGAAGCGTATCTTTAAAGCCACGTTGTTCTAGAAGTTTCAATAACACGTGTTTTACCCGACGATGTTATGCTCCATGTTTTTAATAAAAACATCAAACGAACTTAGTATAGACAGAGAAGACTTTATTTATTTGTTGTATTTTGTAGCTACAAAGAATAATGAAGATTTTTATTTCGCATAAAAAAATACATTGTTTTTCCTATCATCATCCTCATCGTCCTCCGAACCTTTTTCCCAAACTATGTTGGGGTCGGCTTACAGTCTAACCAGATGTAGTACCAGTGCTTTACAAGGAGCGACTGCCCTATCTGACCCCCTCAACCTAGTTACCCGGGCAACCAAATACCCCTTGGTTAGTCAGGCGTCAGACTTACTGGCTTCTGACTGCCCGTGACGACGGCCAAGGATGTTCAATGACAGCCGGGACCTACAGTTTCACGTGCCATCCGAAACAGTCCTCGGTGTCTAAGATATGCTTAGAAAGTACGTACAAACTTAGAAAAGTTGCTCTTGCCTGACCTGGAATCGAACCCGCGCCCTCATACTCGCGAGGTTGGTTCTTTGCCCACAAGGCCACCACGACTTTTTTTCGTATCCATAGGGTGGAGTCGGGTAAAAACTTATAACAAATCATTTAAATAATAACACTTATTGGACCCTTAAAAAGTTAAAAGATCTCTTTATTCACAATAGCCGAATGCCTATATTTTAGTTACATAATGATCATTACGTGACTTACGCTCAAAACGTCATCTGTTTGCAAGCTCCAGATAATAACTGAATTAATAGTTAAAGTTTGACAAATTATTTGGCACTCCATAGATTTATTTGCTTTGATTATGCAAACTTCTGAACGTATTCAAAATAATGTTTATTTGGGTTATTAGTAGGTACATAACGACATCGTGCTAAGAGTAATGTAAGGGTACTACCTTTCTTTGTTTCGCCAATTTCGATTTTATTACTTTGGTAAAAGGGTACAAAATACAAACTTCAATCTGCTGCGCAAAAATTCTATTTGGCTTAAGTAATAACTTGCTATTACAAAATGATTTCTGATATAAAGAAATACCTTTAAGAAATAGTATATTTCCTAATAAATCCATTAAATACTTAGAAATAAAAATATATTTATGGGTCCCAAAAGGGATTTCTATTTTAATCGAACTATCGTTAGCAGGCTCGTCACGGTTAATTGGAAATTATTTATAGGTAGTACTTACCTTAACAAGGAATTTATCGACAGTATTTTTCTAAATTAATAATTTAGTTTTAACAATATAAATATCTTTGTTTATTTTTTAGTTTTATTTAGGAACTTATGTTATTTTGGCAAATACTATTTTTTTTTATGATTTTATGACCCGTGTTGGTAAGCGATTATGGACACCCGCGATACCAACGAGAAGTTATAAGTGCCTGTTGCCTTTATTGTGAGGGGAAGAGAAGGATTTTAGGAACAATGAGACATTCTTCCAGAAGGTCACGATGGAGTGTGTAATGGGAAACGGAGGGTGATTCCGGTATCCGCACTCACCTAACAAAAAATATGAACAGTGAACACTTCTGCGAGCGTGGTATTTCCTACTCAAATTGTATGTATCAATGGAGATTCGTTCCTCTTTCACCCTAAAATAGATAGATTACTGTATTGATTTTCATGGCAAATATATAGCTTACCTTATAGCATATCAGCCATAAAATAAGGCTGATTTTTATCCATCTGCGGTAAGTAGTTCCCACTTGACGCGGATGAAACCATTAGCGGAAGATAGTGTTGTATATTTATTTATTTTATTTTAGGAAGGCTTACTGACTGATACAATCTATACTAATATTATAAAGCTAAAGAGTTTGTTTGTTTGTTTGTTTGAACGCGCTAATCTCAGGAACTACTGGTCCGATTTGAAAAAATCTTTCAGTGTTAGATAGCCCATTTATTGAGGAAGGCTATAGGCTACTTTTTATCCAGGTCCGTGCCGAGGTTCCCACGGGATGCGGATGAAACCGCTGGCAGAAGCTAGTATGACATAAATATAGGCAAAATAATCATATCGCTACGCGACAAGCCTTCACAGATAAGTATTTCAATATAGGCGCCGTATTAATGAACGCTCGAAACATTTTTTTTTGTGTGTGAGGGTTAGCAGCGGTGAGGGAGTGTTAATAAAACCGTCGTGTTTTTTTTTTTGGTATGGCATCTCGCAGTTCAGCCTAGGAGGCCGTGTACTGCTTAACCGGACTTTTCCCTGTGGATGCCTAGAATTTGCCTCCAGCCAGGATACCGTCGTGTTCCGTCGTAGGCCTTTTATGTACCAGGGCCGCGGTAACTCCTTCGAACAATCCCGCAGTAGAGATGGGTAACTCAGGAGTGATAGATACAAATGATATGAATCACTGCATTTGAATCAATCACTCTTCATATCTTTACATATCCGAATGTATCAGTAGTTCAGTATATCTTTCTTTACACCTCACTCACTCGTCGGTCATCGCGTCGGGTACTAACTATTTAAACAATGCTTATACTCAATACTAGATTGCGATTGACTATTCATTGAACTAATTAACATAAAAGAAGTAGGTTGTACCTACAGTCATAAGAATATATATTTTTTTTTTATTAGAAAAAAGGTGTTCAATCGCAACCGCTCAATATATCAGAAAGATGCAAACAACCAACCTATCACTATATCTGAATGATCTATTTGAATGAGTGAGCCGCACACGAGTTGCGAGTTTAAATGAGCTACTGATATAAAGATATGAAAGAGTGATTCATATCCCAGTGATTGAAAGATGCATATCTATCTTTTCTTTTCAATGACACATTTTGCCCATGTCTATCCCGCAGTCCCGGCAGGAAGCTCGGAACATCGCGCGAGTCGCTGCGCATTTTTATGTATCAGCTAAAGTTATGGCCAAAACAACTGTGTTCGGAAGTTCGTTGCAAGGTACTATCCAGCCCAACTACTGACAGTCAAGAACTCATGAATAGAACAGAATATACTTTATTGTACACCGTTAGGACAGAACAATATAGATAGGACAATACAAGCAAATATGAATGAAATACGAGTATAATAGGAAGTCTTATCGCTAAAAAGTACCTATCAGCATGGATTTCTTCCGTATACGGCAACCCAACCACAAGAAATCTATACTAATATTATAAAGCGGAAGAGTTTGTTTGTTTGTTTGTTTGTTTGAACGCGATAATCTCCGAAACTACTGGTTCGAATTGAATAATTATTTTTGTGTTGGATAGTCCAGTTATCGAGGAAGGCTATAGGCCATATAACATCACGCTACGACCAATAGGAGCAAAGATATAGTGGTAAATGTGTAAAAAACGGGAGAAATTATTTCATCTTTGAAGCCTTCCGTTGCGTGCGCCGTGAAAACGGTTCAAGATACACAAAAAATATGTATTAAAGAATAATAGCTCTTTTAATAATCTAAAAAACAGTCCGCGACAGTGTATGTCTATCTTTTAAGATTAACTCACAAAAACCGTTTTTATGGTACCTAATTTGGTCGAAATAATTTGTTTAAGTTGTATCAACATAATAATATTAATCTTTATTCAAATAAATATGTTGTTGGTTAAGAGTACTAAATCTATATTTTATATCTATCTATATATATAAAAGAAAGTCGTGTTAGTTACTCCACTTATAACTCAAGAACCGCTGAACCGATTCAGCTGAAAATTGGCAGGGAGATTAGTTTAGAGCCAGGAGAAGGACATAGGATAGTTTTTATTACAAAAATAAAAATAAAAAATACAATTTATTCCGGGCAACCAGCGCCATCTATTGTTCAAACCAAAAATTTGCCGGATGCCACTATTCCACGCGAACGAAGTCGCGGGCAAAAGCTAGTTGTTAATAATCATCAATCTATACTAATATTATAAAGCTGAAGAGTTTGTTTGTTTGTTTGTTTGAACGCGCTAATCTCAGGAACTATTGGTCCGATTTGAAAAAAAATTTCAGTGTTAGATAGCCCATTTATCGAGGAAGGCTATAGGCTACTTTTTATCCGGGTCCGTGCCGAGGTTCCCACGGGATGCGGGTGAAACCGCTGGCAGAAGCTAGTTTAATATAAATGAAGTTTAAGATCGCATTATTTCTTAAAAAAAAAATATCTAAGTAGTTAACTTATTGACAAAACTGTAATAAAATTACTACTGAAGTACTATAACTGCCTCGTTATTCTAGCTGTCGCAAGCGCGGCTGCTGAGCACGAGGTCTCGGATTCGATTCCCGGGTCGGGCCGAAATCGCTTTGTGGGTTTTCGAAACTTACACAAAGCAGCCCGTAGCCTTACACCCGTGCATCGGAGACCACGAAAATGGCGGTCCTGCGCCTGATCTCTCTCCGGTCGAGTCGGATTGCCGTCCCATCGGGTTATGAGAGTGAAGGAATAGTGTGTTAGTGAGTGTCTGCGCAAATGCTTGTGCACTATAATATGTCCTGCGCAGTAGCACAGGCTAATCTCATCATAATACCTACCTATACCTAGGTGCGAGAAGCCGAAAATCGATCTCAGTGGCGTGCACTTGGAGAGGCCTATGTCCAGCAGTGGACTGCGATAGGCTGATGATGATGATGATGATGATGATACCTAGGTGAAGTATAACACTATTTTAGAACTTGGTGTCAAATGGCCTCGAGCTGCAAAATACTTGTAAACGTCAATTCAAACAAAACATTTTTGTATTTATTACCTCGACTAAGTAATGAGCGCAACCCACTGACATTAACGTTGGGTGCCTCAAACCCAAGCAACGCTATAAATATCAATACAACGACATACATGCTATAACAAATCTTATTACCTCAGTATTACGGTCGGGTATTACGTACCCAACACAAACATTCCAGCTATCATATTGCCAACGATGCAATATTGATCTTTATGTCTATAGCATTAAGGTTGGGTATTACATACCCGGCCGCGAAGCGACCGTTGTTCACACGGGTCGGCGACCTTGGCGTGACGCGCTAGCCCCCTCGCGCGTCGCCCCTCAGTGTCCCTGCGTGCGCAGAGAAAGTCAGACGTGTGCAGTGTGGCGGGTAATTTATACCCGTTTGGATTTTTTTGTCAATTTCTTTGAATAATAGTGTTTTAAGTACTGTCATAGTGTTGTTCATGTGTGTTTGGTACTGTTGTTATAGATTGTAGATCGAAAAGTATTGTAAAAGTGTTGTTGTTAGGCAGACGCGTCGTGTTTATCTTGCAACCGGCCGGCCGACATAACCTATACATACACAGGTGCTGACGTCATTGTAAGTAAGTATGCATTATGTTTGTTGTTAGCTTGTATTGAGTCATAATATTTCTACGGTCCGGTTTCTACTTATACAAAAACAATTCGTTTTGTTTGTGGTACTTATATTTTTAACCGACTCGCCAAAAATTATTAGTTTAGGAGGTTATAAATTCGGATGTTTGATTGTTTTGACATAACATGAACGCCAAATGTTACGAATGATTCTTGTTTGTAGGAACCGGGCATACCTACTTACGTACCTATATACGTTTGTTTACTTACTGTATTGTCATAATGATTAATAATAACTTCGTAACTAGGGTTGCCACCCGTACTTTATTATAAAGTATTGTACTTTATTTCAAGTAATTGTACTTTATACTTTATGAAAACAATAAAGTACACGAAAATACTCTTTTTAAATAATTTCTGAACGCAACCTAACCTCAAGTGTCATAATGTCATAATGAGTTTTTTCTGTTATGAATAGCAAATGGCGAGACGATAGAAAGAGAGCGTCTCTGAATTTGATAAAAAATGAATTACTTATATACTTTAATTTATATATAGACTGTAAAGAAGCTGTGCAATTGTTTAGTAGAGATACTAATTTGATAAAAACCGCAAAAAGCAATAAAAAATAGGTTTTTAAACAAAATAATAAATAAAAATAAATTGTACTTTATTCTTATACTGTGTACTTTTTTTTTCTTACCTATTATTACCAATGCACTTTATCTGCCAAAAAAAAAGGTGGCAACCCTATTCGTAACCCTCCTAAGACGACCCACTGACCCTTTCTTTACTTACTAGGTACCTACCTAGGTATACTAAACTTGGATAGAATTATATTCTTAAAGTAATAATATTTTTTAATTGGCCTTTATTGTTTGGCTTAAGTAGGAGGGTTTTGTAGACATAAAAAACTTTTGTCTTTTCACCTGTCGTGGGTGGAATATAATAATAAAAGGGACGGGTAAACCTTTGACCGATTGTTCTAATTATAGGTAGGTAGGATATCATTTCTGGTTTCCTGATTATCTTATCATGTGTAGGTACTTACTTAATTTAGTTAGGGAATAAGCGTGCTGAAATCACGCTGAAATCTAAGACAGTACCTATTTTACTTTCGACTAAGGGTCCGTTCAGATAGACCGGGTCGGAGAGCAGAGCTTTTTAGCACGTTGAAAATTGAGTACCTACTTAGTATTTGAAGTAAGGTTTATTTTTGCATGCGCACTGCTTTTGTCCTTTTGTCAATGACACGACCCGGTCTATCTGAACGGACCCTTAATAGTCCCCAGGCCGGCGAACAAATTTTTTTTTGATACATATACATTTAAGACTTTGTGAGTGCCTTCCTTACGATGAGTCCGACAAACTTTTCGAATGCGCAAATTTTGGTGCCGCTGCGTTTTTTAATGCTTGACTCCTGAAATTGTCGATATAACGTCACTATGGCTCTTCGTACATACACGTTTCATTTTTTGAGATTCGTTTAATAAAGTTAACTAGAGAATGGTGGTCAACTTGTCCGATAAAGATCGTGCTGCGTTTGAAGTGTCCACCATCCTGAAAATGTCGGTATGACGTCACTACGACTCTTCGTACATACACGTTTCATTTTTTGAGGTTTGTTTAATAAAGTTAACTAGAAAATTGTGGTCAACTTGTCCGATAAAGATCATGCTGCGTTTGGAGTGTCCACCATCCGAAACATGTCGATATGACGTCACTGTGTTTCCCCATACATACATGTCGGACAAATACAACAATGATAGATAATACTATTCTTATTGCAAATATCGACTTGTCCGACAAATGTAGTGAGTCAAATAGTCAGTTCGACAAGAAAATGAGAAAAAAATATTACAATTGGAAGAAGTTTACCTTTTTGTCAATTTCTGACTTAAATATTCACGTGCATTATTTAAGTATATTAAATTGGCATACTACTTACCAATTTTAATTACTATTTTAGAAAAAGTAGCCTGACTAAGACGTATTGTTGATAGTTTATATTATGTTAAGGAATAATATCCCACGTCTATTAATGGACTATATATCAATCAAAAGGTCTTTTTAAGTGCAACATTTTGTCTCAACATATCACTTATCAATTCTTAGTATTTTAGAAGATATAGCCCAAATAAGGCGTATTATCGATAGGTTTTACTATGTTAGGGAATAATGTCCCACCTCTAGGTATGAACCATATGTCAATCGAAAGATCTTTTTAAGCGCTATATTCCGTCTTAACATACCAGTTACCGATTCTTAGTATTTTGGAAGACATAACTGACCTAAGGCATATTATTGATACTTTACATTGTGTTAAGGAATAACATCACACTTGAAGTTATGAGCCATATTTCAATCAAAAGATCTTTTTAAGCGCAAGGTTGTATTAGCATAACTCCGACAAATTGTTAGTACTTTAAAAGCTAGAGCTTTTCTAAGTATATTATATCGGTAGGTTCTGTCAAGCTAGTCCATTACTTCTTTAGTAACAAATTATATATTATTTGAAAAACCTTTCCAAATGAAACATTTCGTGTTAACATACTTCCGACAAATTGTTAGTAGTTTAGAAGCTAGAGCTTATTTAAAATTATAATTATTGATAGATGTTTTCAATTAAATAAATCCCATCTCTAGTAATAAGTTATACATCATTCAAAAGACGTTTTTAAATGCAACATTTCATATTAAAAAAACTTCGGCGAATTGTTAGTATTTCAGAAGCTAGAACTTATATAAGATTATTTATCGATAGATGTTTTTTTAAAGAAAGAAAGAAAGAAAGAAACATTTATTTGCTTAAAACATAGGTGGTACCCGGTTTTACAATGGTTAAAAGTTCTAGCTACATTCTGCCTAACTTGGCATGCAAATATTTATACTTACATAATAATTACATTTTTTTTTTAATATTCTAGTATTTTAATTATACAAATTATAGTTGCTTAAAAACTACTTAATATTAATTAATATAAATATACAATAGCTATTACATTTCCTTTGGTTTTACAAATAATCATATTCATCAATTTTACATTGCATAAATTCATCTAGCGTATAAAAACACTTGTGTATCAGCCATTTCTTTAGCTTCCGTTTGAAATATTTAAGGGGGAGTTCTCTTAGGCTTTTAGGTAATTTATTAACCCTAGAAGCCTAATCTATTTCGAACGTACACAAAGCCTTAACATACGTCTCAGAGGCGTACACATATAAAAGCCCCGATTTTAGGTAAATTATTTAATTATTATTTTTATTATTGAGCAGAAATTTTAATTTGGAATATAAACTAAAAATAAAACAACACTGTTATTAATTAGAACTATAATTACAGTTATTTATTACAACAAAAAAAACAATATGCATAAATTGGAACAAAAAAAAATAACTTCTTCAAAATCGGCTAAAACATATATATTTTTTTGAATACCAAATTTTTTTTTTACGCTAATATCTATTCTTAGAGCAAACATTACAACTAATCAGATTTGAGCTTTAACAGTTGACCAAATATGTCCATTCTGAGTACGATTACGAACACGATAAATCCGCTCCGAGTTGGTAGGTGGTAAAACACGGTCTGCGCCAGATGATGGACCAGCTTCTGCAACAAAGGTAGGGTCGGTTTCTTCAGAGGCTCCAGATTCTTGTAAAGACGAAACGTACTCAGATACTTCATTATTTTCGTCCTCGCTTTGAACGTTGTCGATAATCTGGTTATCCTCAACTTCGGAATCTGAATCTTCCTGACAAGGATTGTCTTCCTCGTTCAAATTTGCAAAAATATCGTCTTCGTCTAATACATTAGACCGTGACATATTTATTCTTGAAACAACGCCGAAAAAAGATATAAAATTTAAGAAAAACAAGCAATAGTAAAATCACTCAATCTTAGTTAAAAGTTACACAAAGCCTAAACATACGTCTCGCAGGCGTGCAACACTTCGATAAATCAAAAATGGCGGGACTTATCTCAACGATACGGGCACCATCCTCTAGCTCCCGTCGGCCACAGAGGTAACAGAAGAGCACCACGCGCTAGCTTCAACCGTTAGAAAAAAACAAACGATATTCGAAATCGTGTACGTCTCGCAGGCGTAGATTAGGCTTCTAGGGTTAAATATTGTAATGCACATGTGGTAGACATTCTTTTTATGTAGGGTTGTTCTGCAAAAAGGAATCAATATTTTGGTAGGATCTCTTGGTCTGTATTTAGTAACATGATCCCCTTTGAATTTGAAGAATTCGTTATATTTTTTTACAAATACTGATACCTCAAGAATATACATGCCAGTCAACGTCAGTAAGCTTAGTTTCTTAAATAAAGGTTTACAAGATTCAAGTGGGCTCACTCCACAAATAGCTCTCAAGCATTTTTTTTGCGCAATAAAGGCTTGACTAACATCAGTCGAATTTCCCCATATTATTAGCCCATATCTTAGGATTGATTCCACATAGCCTCTATATGCTATTTCTGCAGTTTTTTGATCAGATATGGTATGGAGCTTTCTAAGGGCGTAGACAAATTTGCTTAATTTGACGCTAACCTCGTTTATGTGTTGTTTCCAGTTACAAAGACTATCCAAAATCATACCTAAAAATTTTATACTTTCAGCTTCTTCTATCTTGTCACTTTCTATATTTATCTTAATAGCTTTGTTATCAAGCTGTTTACTTTTACTTGTGCCAAATTTTATGAATTTTGTTTTTGAAAGATTTACTTTTAATTTGTTTGCGTTTAACCACCTTAACACTGATTTTACTTCGTTACTTGTTTTCGAATTTATAAATCCCTCCTGTGGTAATGATACATATATCATTCGAAACGACTTTCTAAATGCAACATTAACTATTAACATACTTCACACCAATTGTCAGTACTTTATACCAAATCTTAAAATATATCTATATTTTCCGGACGGTGGACACTCCATATGCAGCATGATCTTTGTCGGACAAGCTTACCACAATTTTCTAGTTAACTTTATTAAACAAATCTCAAAAAATGAAACAGGTATGTACGAAGAGTCGTAGTGATGTCATACCGACATTTTCAGGATGGTGGACACTCCAAACGCAGCACGATCTTTATCGGACAAGTTGACTACCATTCTCTAGTTAACTTTATTAAACGAATCTCAAAAGATGAAACGTGTATGTACGAAGAGCCATAGTGACGTCATATCGACAATTTCAGGAGTCAAGCATTAAAAAACGCAGCGGTACCGAAATTTGCGCATTCGAAAAGTTTGTCGGACTCATCGTAAGGAAGGCACTCACAAAGTCTTAAATGTATATGTATCAAAAAAAAATTTGTTCGCCGGCCTGGGGACTATAAGAGTCGATTCGACCAAACCAGAACTTAAGTATCCTCGAGTTACCAAACCAAGATTTAGCTATTCCACAATCTTAATTTCTTGTAAGTTAATTCAAGTTATTTATCAATGCAATCTGAAGTATAAAAAAACTTTGCAATAACAATACGTGAGGAATGAACGTTGAGCAAGTGGTATTACCCGGCAAAAAATATTACTCCAATATGCGACGGTGTTTGAGCTATGTTATGTCAACTCGTTTTTGTCGTATATAACTAGTGTATTTGGTGTCATCATGGTGTCATCTGGCCAGGCCGGTCACATCTGTCAATTGATTGCGTCGTAATATCAATTGATGTCAGTCCGCCATATAAGAATAATACTAGAATAGGTAAATGATAAACTGCCAAAATTGGTGGTACCTATATTTATTCAGTTCGTTTGAATCGGCCCTTAGCATTTCTGATGTCTTGCTCATGTTAGTTACCTAATACGGAACCATGACTCAAACGATGTTAAACTCTAATTGAATTAACGAATACCAGTTGTAACTGAATAACGTACAGAGCGATAAAATAAATATTCTTAACTTTGTTTAAATAAAACTGTATCTTAATTAAGTATGCACATAATAAATAAACTAATTAGCAACTGTAACATGGTTTAGTTTTAAATAATTACGAAACTTAAATATTTTTTATTCAAATAATATCCAACTATGAACCTACGCGTTTTAGTTACAATTAAGGATGTATAGTACCTAATCATTACAATAATATTTTATATTGTATTTCTATTTTCAACAGATCTCATCAACATGTCAGTCAATAAGGACCAGACGATGATGTTTGGCTTCTGCGAAGCACAATTGAAAGAAGAAAAAAGCCGATACGATTACAATAGTGAAGATGAAATAAATCGGCTTGTTATTGATAGCGCAGACAGCGATTCCGATCAAGGGCTAAGCGAAGATGAGGAAGAAGAATTCACTATCCCAGAAAACGAAGACGAAGATACATCTTACACCGGTAGAGATAACACAACTGTATGGTATTCAAATCCTAATAAAGCTAACATTACTAAGAAGGATATCAAACCAATAATATCTGGTGCAAAACCTAATGCTCAGAAAGCCAAAACAGAATTAGATTGTTGGAATCTTTTCTTCACTGAAGACATCATGGAAGAAATACTTCGTCATACGAATGTTGAAATAAATTCAAAAACAGTTCCAGAAACTCCTAACACACGCGCTTATATTATAAAAGAAACATCAATGGATGAACTAATGGCCGTTTTGGGATTAATGTATATCGCTGGATTGAACAATTCCACAGGTTACAATTTGACAGATTTATGGCGATCCGATGGTACTGGTGTAGATATTTTCAGGATGACCATGTCTTTACAAAGGTTTAATTTTCTACAAACCTGCCTGCGTTTTGATGATGCTACTACAAGGGAAGCCAGAAACTCAGTAGATAATATTGCACCCATAAGATCCATGTTTGAAAAATTCGTTGAGAATTGTAAGGACGCTTATTCTCCTAGCCAGTGTCTTAGTTTGGATGCCAAGTACATACCATTTCGGGGAGAGTGCCGTTTCCGACAATTTATGAAACAGTCGACAGCTGCTTACGGAATAAAAATGTATGCGCTCGTTGACACCAAAGTTAATTACACGGTCAATCTTGAAATACATGCAGGCAATCAACCAGATGGACCCCACGCCACCAGTTATGAGCCGAGTGACGTAGTAGACAGGTTAGTGAAACCAGTCAGTAAATCAAATAGGAACGTGACCTTTGACAATCAATTCACAAGTGTTCCTCTTGCTACACATTTACTCAATGTGCACGGCTTAACATGTACCGGAGCGTTGAATAAAACCTGTAGAGAAATACCTCGTTGCTTCGTGAAAATGGAAGGAAGGGGAGTTTATAGCACTCGATTTGGCTTCCAAAAGGATTTGACAATTGTCTCGTATATTCCCAAAAAATCGAAAATCGTTGTCCTACTATCTTCCTATCACCACGACAAGACGATCGACACGAGATACAGTGAAAAACCAAAGCCAGAAATCGTATCATTCTACAACTCGACAAAAACAGGCGTTGAATTTGTCGACAAACTAACCAAAATGTACGACGTAAGAAACTATTGTAAAAGCTGGCCAATCCTAATACTTTACACTATGATGAATATTGCTGCAATAAACAGCTTCATTATATACCGTGAGAACAATAATAGCACTAAATTAAGGAGGTGCGAGTTTATCAGGAAGCTAGGATTGGCGTTGTTAGAACAACACTTGAAGATAAGGAAGAATAAAAGTAACTTGCCTCGGGAGCTAAAGAAGCGAATTTTTGAACAAGTTGGTGAGTCGGTTTATGATCCACCAGGACCTTCTGAAGGCAAGTACCCTTACAAGAGATGCAGAGACTGTCCTTCTGCTAAAGATAGGAAGACAAAATACAAATGTATTGAGTGCAAAAAACCTATTTGCTTGGAACATGTTGTTACTATGTGTCAGAGTTGTACTGCTCATACTATCGATTAATTTGTAAGTACATTAAAATTAACAAGTAAGTTTGTTGTTTTCAATTTATCATCCTTAATCAAATTACTTACATTGAATATCTGCCTATTTTAGTCACACATTGTAGAATAATCATCTTGACTTACAAAAGTCTTCACCGTTTTAGTTGCATAATATTAATTAAATAAAGTCAGTTATACTAGCAAAATGGAGTCTCGAAACTTAAAACAAAATAACTCAAAATTTCCATTTCCTCAGTCCTCTCGAATATAATTCGTTACCTAGGAACAGTTTCAGACTAATTTGCATCGATAGCGGGAGCCGTGTGACAAAGCTTGTTGTCTGCAGTTTGTAGTTATCCAGTGCCTTTGAGCTTCCTACTTCATTCGCTAGATATTTGTAAAGTTGATATTGATGGTAGATAGGTAGGTGCTCATGAATAAATTCATTAAGAAAATGTTTGGATTTGACTAAGTTAATTTTTGTGGAGTTACTTGCCTCTTCTTCTCCACCAGAAGCTCTTTTTGGAATAGTCAACTAGAATCAACCTTATTAATATTTTTTACACTCATAAATATGTGCTTGCAAAGGCCTAAGTGAAATAAATGATTAAATGATTTGTAGCTAACTAGTTCTCTATAGCAAGAAAATTATGAATGGCAATTTTGTTATTTACAGTGGTAAGCTACGGGCCAAAATGAGCTCAGAAATTTGCATTATTTCTCAGGTGATGCAGATTCAATGATGTATGCAGTCTCAAGAAATTTATCTTATCGGCTGAAATTGTTCCACTATTAAATTTAATGTCACTTTTCTGTAATATTAAGTGTCATAGACAGAGTTTATCACACTATTTCAATTGATATAATCTTATGAAATATTTCACAGAATTTGCTATTTTCATATCTCTGCTTCAGGCAAATTCATATCCATAGATAAATCAGCTGTTTTCAGCTTCATCTAATATGCGAATATTTACATAACTCCTTTGAAAGTTAGAACCATCAAACGAAATCTGACTCCAAGATCCAAAATTTCAAAATCTGTGTAATGAAGTTTAGAGTAATTTGCAATTAAAACACATTGGTAAATATGATATATCCCGTATTTAATACATCCTTTCTATTTTTGTTCGATCGAAAAAAGGTTAAAGCAAAATGTTTCCGATTCCTATCAACACTATTTCACCTCGAATTCCCATTTACCCGACCGCCTGTGGAATACATGAAAAGGAACAATTTGCATAACGTAAAAGTTTCTCGCATGATCCTTTCAACACTTTAACATTTCCCAAAATGAATATTGAAAGTGGTGACATAATGCAAGTTTGGCTTAGGGTGCGTCTACACGGTGCATTTAGATGGAGCAAGTTAACATGCGCAAGTGACAATTGACAATAGCACGCGGGTGGGTATTTTACTTCTTTAAATGCACGTTTTTAAAATGCATGTAACCTGCGCATGTGCCTCAACATGCGCGAGCTACTTACACCGTGTAGATGCACCCTTAGCGAAGGCCCAAACTAAGCCAATTGCAGACAGACAGACGGTCGGTTTAGCTCAGTTGCAACTTCGAATTAAAGGACTAACTTTGTCTGGTGGATAGTCTGACAACTGTAATGAGAGTTGCCCCTACGGTCTCAATTGTAAGTATTAGGATTGCCAGGTAAGTGATATACTTAGCTTTTAAAGTACTGGTGTTGTAAAAAAGGATAATTATAATACAATAATAATCTGAATGAGTGATTCTTTCGTATGTTATTTTTTGGTTTCGTTGAATCTTGAAACATTTTTTGTTTGTATAACTCCGACAATAATGAACCGATTTAATAAATGTTTTACTGTTGGGAAGCTACACTATTCCCAAACAGCATGTAAGTAACTGCAATGTGCCATGTCTAAGGCGTTTATTATACTGAACTGATTAACCTAAGCTTAGTACTACGTGCATGTACAGGTAGGTCGGAAGTAAGGTCGGCTTACACACTACATAACATAGGCGATATTTTGTCCAGGTACGGGAAGATTTTCCGGGGCACCGGTGAAACCGCGGAAAACAGCTAGTAAATAATATAAATACCTACATAGTAAAAACTAACTTACGACTCTTGCGTGCAATATAATGATCTGTCAAAAGGCTAAGTTACGTTTATTTTTTACTACTCTTATCTCAACTTATTAATCTAACATTAGCATGTTAATGAGCCTGGTTTATTTTTAGGAGTGACCAAAGTTAAAAATGTTGTTACTTCTAAATGAATGGTGTATTAAAGAATACTTGAATGTTCGTAATTTTATGAAAAGATATATATGATTTTGTCTGCGTTATTACTTATTTTAATGTTCACATTATCGTTTTATTTGATACCTGATATATATTATTTTCTACGTCCAAACATCTACATCTTTTAAAGTAAATGATCCAGAAAATTCAATATTTCAATCTTACAACCCTAAAAATCGATGAGCTCATAAAAAGGTAGTGTTCTCCACCCCCAATAAATTGTGACGTCATCAAAATTTCAACACTATCCAATTTACTTGGAGCATGCCTGGAATTCACGTTGAACACTTTCCATCGGTTTTTGAACTACCCACATTTGAGTGGCATTGTTTATTCAATGTAAGATTGATGCTTTTGCAATATTTTAGACTGTGGGACTTTTTAGATGAGTTTCCAAATTAAATTCGTTGCAAAATTAATGTATTTTCGAGAGAATTGATTGGTTGGTCTGCTGTTTGTTCGGTCAACATTTTATTACATTTCAATGTGCTTGCAGTAATAATTTCCCGTCAGTGGTTGAGTGGTATGGTTGTATGACAATGTTCGATATGTACTTATTAAAATGCATATATATACACAGCTGTGTTATTTTAATAAGTACATAATGCTATCAATCTCATTCTCAAAACATTCATAGATTTAAAAGCTGAATAACAGAAAATAGAGCTTTTATTAGCCATTTAATCTATTGTAATGTCAGCTATAAATCTTGTTAAGAGTACCTGCACACTGCAGACTAAATAGTCGGCCGACAGTTGCCCCGATAGTGTGCAAAATATATTTTTTAAGAAAATCTTGATTGCAATCAAAGTTTTCAGTCGGTCTGATACCGTCTAAATACTTGTGCGTATTATCATTCATCTTCATACTGAGTTAGCAATATCTCCCGAGCCTTTTCCCAACTATGTTGGGGTCGGCTTCCAATCTCACTGGATGCAGCTGAGTACCAGTGTTTTACAAGGAGCTATTGCCTATTTGACCTCCTCAACCCAGTTACCCGAGCAACCTAAACTATCGGCCGACTAAAAGTTTGCAGTGTGAGGAAGCTCTAATTCAAACACAAAAGTTAATGTTTCACTTGACACGTTAATACACACAGACAAGATAGATTAGAATTTATGATCGAATTTCATGTATTAGTGTCATATATCATTGAATAATTATTTTTTTGATTAATTACAGAAAAGCTGGTCGATATTCTCTTTTTAGTGATGAATGTCATTGCTTATTGGGATTTGTTTTTATAGTGACTGCATGACTAAATATAAAATTATTATCTTCGATTATAAATGCTATCTGGAGAAGATGCCAATAAACTCAAGTAAAAACAAATTAAACTTATACAACATGTAACTTAATTAACGCACATCCTGAAATTAGTTTTGTTCAGAATCGTTTACTGAATCGATTTATATAATTTTTAATATAGGTATTTTTTTATCCCAAAAATAATTAAAACTACGGAAATTATTGTCATATTAACCCTGTACAGTCAAAACAATATTTTATATATTTTATATTTTACAAAATTCAAATAGACCGTAACTCAAAGTAATAAGACTTCGTGTATTGTCGGCTTTTTCCGTAGTTTCGTTATGTTGTGTCGAGTCGAGCGGCGCGCGGCGCGATATTTGCGTGCGTAGTAGTATGACCAAAAAGTTCTCCAAGAATTGGTATAACTAATTTAGTAAATAACAATGCATATACATGTTAAATTAAAAATTCAATGTGTGTATTATGATTATAACATAATATTCTAATTGGGGTGTTTGAGGGTGTGCGTTAATTAGGTACGTTACATGTTGTATATTCTGAGAAATAAGCAGTGCCTTTGTAGGTACTTGATAGTCCATTTTTTACTTGTCTCATCAAGTGTGTAGATAAACCGTTAAGTAAATAAATAAATACTTATATTTTTTTTAATATCAGCAGCTGAAAATATTTTGGACGATTTTTTTCACAATGCAATCAAACTAATTTAAGTAGAAATATACATTTGCCATAGTATTTACATCTGCTATTACAATTTAAATTAACTACAATTAACTCCAGAAATCAATTTAAAATCGTCTCTCTGTAATAGGTAAAATCCGTTTACGTAAAAAGCGACGCAAAAGGAACTACATACCGTCGGTCAAGACGTTTATAATGATGTCTGGTACCTTTCTAGAGCTTTTGTTGTCTGCGGTATTATTTCTGTACCTGTCTAGTTGTATTTAAGTCTGCATTCTTCGATAGTTGATTAAATTGTTGAAGGCACAGTTTACCAGACTAATATTGGTAAGATGTTTTAATTACTTATATCATGAAAACGGGTTAGAGGCACTTATGTGTTATGTTATTTATTTCCAGACTTATCTACAGATTTGGTCTTACTAAAATTCATCCTCCGAGCCTTTTCCCAACTATGTTGGGGTCGGCTTCCAGCCTAACCGGATGTTACTGGGTACCAGTGCTTTACAAGGAGCGACTGCCCTATCTGACCCCCGGCAACCCAATACCCCTTGGTTAGACTGGTGTCAGACTTACTGACTTCTAACTACCCGTAACGACTGCCAAGGATGTTCAATGACAGCCGGGACCTACAGTTTAACGTGCCATCCGAAACACAGTCATTGGTGTCTAAGATATACTTAGAAAGTACATACAAACTTAGAAAAGTTGCATTGGTACTGGAATCGAACCCGCGCCCTCATACTCGAGAGATTGGTTCTTTGCCCACTAGGCCACCGCGACTTCTTACTCTGGTCTTACTAAAATTATTATTGTGATATTTATCACAAGTGCGTACGATATGAATGAATGTGCCTTTTATTATCTGCTTAGCCTTTTCCCGGGCAGCCTCCAGTCTAACCCGATGGGGCGGCTGCCTACCTGGGGCCCGATTCTCCTAATTTTACTTAAGCGACATACGATTCAAGTTCGACTCGGTTCGACTGAGATCCAATCCCGACTCGATTACGATTGAAGCGTATGTGGCATTCCGCTATTTTTTCTTTGAAATAAACGTTTTTATCCTTTTCTGTCATTCAATAATGAATCATTTTGTCTGCAAATGATTTGCGATTGCAAAATGAATGTAGATCAAACTACCGTATAGACCAAAATCACCAAAATACCAGACCAATCGCAAACCAATCGAATGTCTTTGGAATACGATTGGTCTTACATATGTTAGTAGCAGACTGCCCGATATGGTTAAAACTGCTATTGCGATCATATTGCGACTCGATTTCTATTCGATTTTGACATTATTAACTTAGGAGAATCGGGCGCCTGACCTCCAGTTTCCCGAGCAACCCGATATCTGTTGGTGAGAATGGTTGTCAGACTGTCTGGCTTCTGACTGCCCGTAACAACTATCAAAGATGCTCAAATGATTGCCACTGGCAATGCTAGTGACAGGAAATGATGTGGAAGTTCATAAGCATAAGCTTTGAATACAAACCGGTACTGTTGGGGTGTCAAGCTCCAGGTTTGCTGCTGGTGGTCTCAACTAAATAAAACCCCTATTTTCGGTATAAAGAACTGTAATATTTACAAAGGAGTATATAACCGATATGTGCGCACACTAATGGTCGGTGAGCGAGAGTGGTCGGGGTCCGGCCGCGGCGTATGTTCGCTGACCTAGCGTAGGTGGGGCGTGTGATGACGCACGATGACGCGGTGTCTCAGCCGGCGCGATGTGAAGGTCCGGAACAGGTACTGACTACTATAAAAGTCGTGGTGGCCTAGTGGGTAAAGGACCAGCCTCTCAAGTATGAGGGCGCGGGTTCGATCCCAGGTCAGGCAAGTACCAATGCAACTTTTCTAAGTTTGTATGTACTTTCTAAGTATATCTTGGACACCAATGGCTGATAAAAAGGTGAAGGAAAACATCTTGAGCAAACCTGGACTATATAGTCTGAAATCACCAACCCGCATTGAGCAAGCGTGGTGATTAATGCTCAATCCTTCTCCGTGTGAGAGGAGGCCTGAGCCCAGCAGTGGGACGATAAAAAGGCTGTAACAGTAACTTACTACTATACCTACCTATTACACAACAATGTAGGTACCCTCAAAAACAAACTCTTACTTTACATACCTAATTGCTGCAAAATAACTCCCATTTTATTTTTTAAGGGTGAAAATAAAAAAATAAGCCTTGAAGAATAACGAACTTCCTGATACTTTGTGAGCGAGCAGTTTTTCTCAAGGCCTGTTATTTAATACGAAAGTAAAAAAAAAACCTACCTCGTTAGTCTGAACCACAATAGAGGTATAAAGATACAGGTTCTATAAAATAATTTCAATATTAGAAAAAGGCAATTCATAGGGAAAAAAATCACTTTTAGAGTTCCGTACCCAAAGGGTGAAACGGGACCCTATTGTTTTCGCTCCTCTGTCCGTCCGTCCGTCCGTCCGTCCGTCCGTCTGTCACCAGGCTGTATCTCATGAACCGTGATAGTTAGAGAGTTGAAATTTTCACAAATGATGTATTTCTATTGCCGCTATAACAAAAAATACTGAAAACTAGAATAAAATACATATTTTGGGGGGCTCCCATACAACAAACGTGATTTTTGTCCGTTTTATAAATAATGGTACTTACGGAACCCTTCATGCGCGAGTCCGACTCGCACATGGCCGGTTTTTTTATTCATTAAAAGGTTATCAAAATATGAACAGAATAATAACAATAAAGCTTTGTTGATCCCCAATATCTTATTTGCCCTTTACCAAACAAATAGAAGTTCACCCACTACCCCGAATCGTAATTAATTCCAACAGCCGGAAATTGGTATGAACGACAACTTAACCGGAATCAACAGTCCCAATTTTATTCGAAACATTAAATCGATATGCATCGATTAAAATGTCAAGTGGGGACTCGAGTTGGGGGTAAAGCGAGAACTCGAGTTAAGAACACTCGAGCGATTGCTGGCGACAATCTAATACCAACATTCGTGGAGTTGGGAGTATTCAAATTGTTGGTACTTGACGTCAGAAGCAGCCTGGAGTTTGAATAAGCAAGTTAGGTAGTTTGATTAGTTTCAATGTTCAAGATGTTGTGTTGGCAATTTATAGGACTGGTTGCTTGTTTGGGGGAGCATTCATTTGTTTTTTAGTCTTATTGAACTGCTCAAGAAATACAATGCCTTCTTGCCCTATAAGGTTAGGCAGAATTGTTCCAACATATATAACAAACAAACTGGTATTCTATTTCAAATTCAAATATAAAATTTTAGAATTTCAAATAAAATAGATAGTTATTTCTACCAAAGACCTCATAATATGCTCAAATGAAAAAAGAAAAAACTTTAATTCTAAATTCAAATACGTTTGGGGTGTCACAAAACGTTCTAAAACTAATAGGCGTTGTTACAAATTAAATTCAGGCAAACAATAGTTGAAAATTTAATAAAACCACAAGCCAGATATCTAATTTTGGAATTCAAAAATTCTTTGAACAATTGTAAGATACCGTTTCAAAATAGAAATTTAATTATCCAACAAACAGTTTCTTTTACGCTTTGAGGTTATTGTCTGAATCAAATTATTCAGATCTAAAATAGATATTAATAAAGAGATGAAAGTCTGCAGGAAAACAATACCAAGTAGGTAATAGAATCTGACTAATTAGTTTTTACTTAAAAAAAATGAAATGGGCATTAGTCGAAGAAGGCTACTTATTGGTTTCTTTTTCGCAATGCACAAAATGGTATGGCCTGATACACAGGACTACCTACTTCTGGCAGAAAGACCCTAATTAAGATATGAGAATTTATTTCATGTTTGTGGAAATAAAATTAATTTGAACTTCCTCAGGACGTTGGCGAAAGTGTGAGCGGAAGCTAGCCAGTTAATAAGATAAATATAATATATAATCTTTAAGAAAATAAATATACTAAATATAAATCCTGTCAAACAAAATAATGACAGTAACTGATAATATTATTCTAAACTGCAAACCCAGCTGCATAAAGTCAAGCTTCATTTTAATATCAATTTAGATTTACTGAAGGCACATTTGCATTTAGGTGGCAAATGAAAATTCTGCTTTAGGCACACCGTGCGAAGTGCTTTGTAGCGATTTAAATAGAAAATCAGTGAATGCTTTCGCATTGTTTTGTTATAGTTTTGTATGGCTGTAGTTTTATACTAGTTGCCAATTTTCGCAATCGGTTTAAATGTGTGTGCTTGTGCTTGTCTCGTAAAAGTCGCCTATTGATATTGCTGAGCACGGGGTCTCGAATTCGGTTGCCGGGTGCAATATTTAGTTAGAACTGGAATGAAATTCTTTATCAATCTTTTTCAATTATAAGATACATTGCAGAGGAAATGGAAGTGGTACAGAATATTAAGAAAAGTTGATTTGCAAAAAAAAAAATAATAATAAAGAAAAATCTATCCTTCCATTATCACCAAATAGCGTTTTTACTGACTTCCCAATGAGGAGGTTCTCAAATCAGCTTCTTGTCCCTTTGTCATAAAGGCCAATACTTACCTAAAATCGAAATAGTACTTTTGCTACTCAATCTATCTACAATATCACAAGCATAATATATGTTACTAAATCCTCAATTCACATGCCTGTTACTGTTACAGCCTTTTTTTTTATCGTCCCACTACTGGGCTCAGGCCTCCTCTCACACGGAGAAGGATTAAGCGTTAATCACCACGCTTGCTCAATGCGGGTTGGTGATTTCAGACTTTACCTCTATAGTCCAGGTTTCCTCAAGATGTTTTCCTTCACCTTTTTATCAGCCATTGGTGTCTAAGATTTACCTAGAAAGTACATACAAACTTAGAAAAGTTGCATTCGTACTTGCCTGACCTGGAATCGACCCCACACCCTCATACTCGAGAGGTTGGTTCTTTACCCACTAGGCCACCACGACTTTATCTCAATTCACATGACCTCTTTTTTTGTGCGAAGTTATTTGTCAGATCAAATAAAAAAGTTGGGTGTTTACATATGATATTTTCGCGAAAGGGACTCGATAACCCAATACAAAACTGCAAGTACATTGAGAAAGGAATGAGGGCTATTTGTATTCAATTCAATATTGACAAAATATTATTCTTGGTAGGTTGACCTTTTTTATAAGAAAATGGTTGGTCCTCTCTATACAAATATGTACTTCTACTTTGGATAGTATGGTATTGAATTTGATTCTTGAGTGTGGCTAAGTAATTTTCAATGAAAAATTTTTGCACTGGCTTTCGCCCACATCTTTCTTTATCTTCTCGTGTGAGCTGCAGGTTTAATCACCTGACAAGCCCTGGTTTCACAGTTTTCTCAAATCCACCTGACGGCTTCCCACGTAATAAAAAGACTACTTATTTCATGCACATGAATAAAGGGTAGTCTGCTCATTATTCTGATATAGGTAATAAGCTGTAGCTGCCAAGTTTCATTAAAATCAATGCTGTAGCTTTTGTGTGAACGAATACCTACCAGCACATGCATGCATGATCGTTATAAACTTTCGCGTTTATTATGTAAAAAGGATAAATACCTATAAGTATTTGCTTATTGTTAAATCTCCTAGGAAAATGGTCACGATGTAATATTTGTTGAATATAATTAGCATATTTGGACCAATCCTAAGTGCTCTTAAATGAAACACAGCAAACAATAACAGCCTTTGTTTAACAAAACAACAAACGGTTTCGTATTTGAGTTCGTAAAAAAATATTTTCACCATTTCTACATTTTCTTACGATCTCACATTTCACTGGCGTATCGTTTTACCATCACTATATCTACAAAGGCCGTCTATTTACCAAAACAATTATTCCCACCTCGCCCCATTCACGAAACTCTAAGGGTCCGTTCAGATAGACCGGGTCGGAGAGCATCGGCGCGCATTTTTCTTTTCACACGGACCGGAGCCGATCGGCTGCGCGAGCATTAAATGGATGCAAACGGAGCCAAACGTCAAGAAAAAATACACGATCGGAGCCGGTCGGCTCCTCTTATTATTTCACACCGAGCGCATTCGAGCATTCTCAATGTCAAAAGCAGTGCGCATGCAAAAATAAACCTTACTTCAAATACTAAGTATTCAGTTTTCAACGTGTTAAGAATTTGCTCTGCTCTCCGACCCGGTCTATCTGAACGGACCCTAAGAGTACCTACTAACACACTGCAGACTAAATAGTCGGCCGACAGTTGACCCTACGGTTGACAATTTTTTGGAAGAAAATCTATTATTTCAATCAAAGTTTTCAAATGGTTTGATACCGGCTAAATACCTGGATCGTTGTAATGTGTGTACTACCATTCGTCTTCATACTGATTATGAGGCCAAGCAATTTATCGGCCGATTAAAATTTTGCCGTGTACGGGTACTCTAAGATCCCAATTTCCCCCGACTCCCCCTTTATTTTTGTAAGCGTTATCTGATCGTTGTTCCTTGGACTTCTGTCTTTACACAACGATTACCATAAACCCCATTATTTTCCCTGTTTTTTTTTTTTGTTTTGCTTCTAAACAATTTCGAATTAGGAAAATGCCGTTGTGTTTTTTTCTAGGCCGGTACAAAAACATGAAACAAATGAAGGTCGAGTGGAAACAAAACAATTTTATTTGAGAGTGGAAAGTTTTCACGGGCTATTATTAACATGCCTACAGTTTTTTTTTACTCTGAATTTTAGGGTATTTATATATTTAACTCTATAGATATTTCAGTCTCCTTGTGAGTATATCCATATATCACAAAGTAAATAATGTCACAGAAAACCCACTAACGTAATTCAGTAGAATAATACCGTATTAAAGAAAACATAATACATGGTACATATCTCTAGGTAGGTAGATATATGACACATTTTTGGTCCTTAGAGAAAGATCACGCACCTAATAATTATAACCTATAGAGTATAGACTATCTCGACCATTTCGAAATTCGACTACATTACAAGTTCCACGTATCACCTACCTATATCCAAATACTGCCTACATACCGCAACTGCATATTACATAAGCCGAACAAGCAAAATGATCAACATACCAACTGCAAGCAGCTTCCCGGATTACCAGCGTTAGCAGTAACGTCTGCCCAGGCAATCTCCAACACAATAGAGTAAGCTTAGATCACGTACTACGTCATAGCTTGGTATGTGCCTATGTATGTGCCGTGGAGAATATAATGACTAGGAGATGTCACAATAGAAAATCTCCTATGTTTGTTTAGGTGTTTCTTCTCAAGGTCTTCAGATAAGAAATACCGACTTCATCTCGTTTTTAATGAAAATTCGAGGTATAAAAGTGTTGTGTTCAACCTATTTGCAAAATAATATCATTTATGATGAAAAAGTGTAGCCAAAATGCTAGTGTTCAGAGATGATTAACGTTACTGCCTATGCCTTCTTTGGAACCCACCCATTTTTTTTTATAAACATCTTTGTCTTATGTCTCAAGGAACCCGAACGCCGCGTCAGTTTAATAGGAACTGAGCATTTTGACCTAGACTCGTGCGGTTGACGAGCCAACTTTTAAAGAAGATGCTCCATGGAGACACGACACCTGTCTCGATCTTAGGTCCAATACCAAACGCAGAATTAACATTGTTTGTCGTGGATTTCCGTAAAGTAACGTCTGATTCCATACTTAATTTATCTAGAAGAAGGCGCTGGACCTACCTGCGTTATGGCATCTCCGGTTATCTTTCCTTACTCTGTGGTATGCACATATGTATGTATGTGTGTATTAGATTTGCATGAATAGATTGCTATTCGAATGTTTGGTCGTAATTAGGTGTATTGTAATGTTATTGGGTTAGGTATTCAATAAGAATTAGTCGGGTGTTATGTGCACCGTGTGCAACTTATTCATATTAACATCTTCTTTCTCCTGCCCTGTTCCCATCTTACATATAATTAATGTTTTATATAAATTACCTACTATAAGTTTTTAAATCATCGGTGTTCTTTAGACGTTTTGTTTTAATTAAATTCAACGTGCATGTAAAATGCGACATATCCATTTTTTCAGTTAGATATACGATATAGTGTTAATTAGTCACTTCATTAAAATATGTTTATACGAGTAAGATCAATCATATCTGCATTAAATTATGAATTTATATTACTTTTAATAAAAAGTTTTTTGGCAGTATTTAATTACTCATAAATACATATTTGACTTCATAATGAAGTAGGTAAGATTGAATATTTTCAACATTATGCTATTTAAGGCAAGTATGACATATGGCAACCATACTATTACTGTGCACATTTTGTATGTTTCTTAAACCTACCCATATATAAATAAAACAAAAGATATCACAGCATAAAACTGTAACACTTTATAACAAGCATTCATTTACAAAACAAATAAAAAAGTTTCCTTTTCACAAAATTCATTTCGAAACATCATTATTACTTTACAACGGTTCAAAAACATAGGAACATACATAAAACATGGCAAAAGTTCGTAAAACATACACACTACAGATATACATAAAGTCATGTTTATGTTTAGCTATGGAAAATAACGTAGTAATTTCTGACGTAGGAAATTACGCCTAGCTTTTTAGGGTTCCGTACCCAAAGGGTAAAACGGGACCCTATTGTTTTCGCTCCTCTGAGTCCTCTGTCCGTCCGTCCGTCCGTCTGTCCGTCCGTCCGTCTGTCACCACGCTGTATCTCATGAACCGTGATAGTTAGAGAGCTGAAATTTTTACACATGATGTAGGTATTTTTGTTGCCGCTATAACAACAAATACGCTTTTAAAACATAAAAATTGTGTGAAATATGTTAAATTTGAAATGTCGTTATAAGTTGACAGTAAAGTTACAGTAAAAGTTTATTTTTTTCTTTTTAGCGCATTTAAATAAAAGCTTGTTTTTAAAGATTTTTTTACCTCAATTTATTTTATACTTTTTAGTTTTCACCTGGTAAGTTCCTAAGTCTAAATTCTGTAGCGGCGGTCATCTTAGATTTTGATTTGGTAAAGTGCACTTTATTCTACTTGTCAATTCCCTTGCCCTGTCATTGGATACCCATATGGATGGGATTGAAAAAAATAGGTTATTCACCATTTTGTAGCGGCGGCCATCTTGGATTTTTATTTCGTAAAGTGCAATGTGTTCTACTTGTCAATCCCTTTCATTTGATACCCATATTGTATAGGTACCTTAAAAATAACTAGTCCGCCATCTTGTATATTTAGCCATGTTGGATTTAGGATGACGTCACATAGCTTAACATGCATTGTCATCCAAACTAAACATGTATGCAAAATTTCAGCTCAATCGGTTGAGGGCAAGTGCCTAAAAATTGAGTTGTAAAATTTGACCCGAACACACATAGTTACATACATACATAGAGGTACATACATACATACATTGCAAGTTAAATAAAAGCTTGTAATAAAATAGAATTAAATAAATATTTTGGGGGGCTCCCATACAACAAACGTAATTTTTCAGAACCCTTCGTGCACGAGTCCGACTCGCACTTGGCCGGTTTTTAATTCCTAGATGACGTCACCGAGTGCCTATTAGGAGAAATGCGATTGAAAGTCGCACACCACCGACTTTCGAAGCGACGGATTTGCGATTTTCTCAAAAAGAAAGTCAGTTGATTGCAGAAACCTGTTCAACTAAGTAAATGACTTTTGAATATTGCTAGACTGTTGGGAAGAATGTCAAATTACATTATTTGGAACTTAATAATCATAGTGACAAATAAATTAACTATCAGCTACGTACGTAAATCGCTCAAATCGGGCAGAATGGAAGGAGCCTAAGATGAAGAGAATAAAAACAAAGTTATCACAGTAAATAAATTGTAAATTGTAATTGTCAGTAAAAGTGCTTGATTAATAAGCTACAACCTTATTTCCCTTTTGTTCATTTTAAATAATACGAAAAGAATACATTTCTTAATCTTTAAGAAGCGATTGCACAGTAACAAAGAATTTCATTTTATTAGATAAACGATTTGGCACAGTTCTTAAACTCGTTCCGGAGACTAGCATAAAATTCCTTCTTTTTATTCGTTTGCATAAAACTGGGATTTGGTTAGTTTGAATTTCATGCAAGGAATGATCACATTAGAGGAAGTCTGAAAGTAGCGCCAGTTACAGAAAAGTAGAAGATTGTCATGGTATGGGCATGTAATAAGGAGGGATGATACGCATGCAACAAAGTGTGTGCTAAGTATGAATGTAGATGGATGGAGAGGAAGAGGAAGACCTAAGAAAAGATGGATGGATTGCCTGAAAGATGACATGAATAGGAAGGAAATGAGTGTCAGTATGACGAGTGACAGGGGAAAATGGAAGAGAATGACATATTGCGCCGACCTTAAATAAAATTGGGAACAGGGCAGGAGGAAGAAGAAGAATTTCATGCAAGTAATAACTTAAAAATTGGAAATGATGTATTAATTCTTATCCTATGTACCTTTTCATGTATGTATCCGTAAGTTTGCCAAACTAATAACCCTGGAATTATTAAAACGACATTATGATCTCATATCAGGAAGCATCAGACAGATTTGTGGTAACTCTGACACTAGGACCTATAAAATATGTATGATTTTCTAAATATATTTGGTTTTTTACACAAGGTAGACTTATTTTGAATATTTACTTCTAATTTTATTCGTCGAATAGATTTTTTTGTATTTCTTGATTTTCATTAAACAGACCCTCTAACGTTTTTAGAAACCTGACGTGATTTCTTCACAAATGATTAAGAAACAAAAGATAATTAGGCTACATTGTACCTACTACCGGCATTTTGTCTTTAACAATGTTCTATTTCTTCATTTTCTTCAGTAACGATGATAAGGGTTTGACGGCCGATTTGTATTGCAGATTTTGGCAAAATAATTTTATCATGTCATTGTGTAATTAACGGACGGCAAACCGTTGGGATTTTTAACCTTTTACGGGCATGATTAATTATGTACTAATTCGTTTTTATTCACGATACGGTCCGTGATTTTTAAGCTTTTTTTGGCTGGCAACACTGGCAGCCAGTCGTGAAAATAATTTGTGTTAGATTAAAAATTTTAATTAAATATATTTTGGGCCTATATTGTTGTAAATGGCTTTAAATTCGATAGATATTGTAATAAGATGTATTTGTGATATAACTTGTGAGTGACTTATCTCCAGAATGTATCCTAGGTCAGTCAGAATAAGGACCATTAAGGTCCTACGGAAAGCAAAATGGTTTGTTATAATTTGAATAAATAGGTGTGTATTATAATTTATTTCACAGAAAATCAAGGATGCGTTCAGTGTAGGAACTTTTTAAAATTAAAATATTTGAAGAAGAGGAGTCAATACTGAATAATTTGATGGTGACAAATAAAAAAATAAATTGATAGTAGGTATATAAAGAAAACAAATCATGCTATACTGATAAAACTATTGCTATACGGACAAATCAGACAAACAAAAAAAAAATCATCGTGAAATATTCCTTATAAATATATTATTATAGTGAAGTCGAAAGTGTGTATTAGTCCTTAAACATTACTGAGCGATTGCCCACTGGCAGTCATTTCGATGCACTCAACTCAGTTGATTGGGGTCGCTCAGGAAGAAATATCTTTTAAAAAATTGCTATGAACCTTTTAATTTTCTTCTGCGGATATTAAAAAGTTGTAGCGCAATAAAGTTTTTGATACTAAACTTTGAAGATAGATTGAAATAGGTTTGTTATTAAGTACCTAAGTTTATTTTTTGTTTCGTATTGTTTTAATCTTGAAAGATTTTATTGAATGTTTTAAGTGCATTAGTGGTAGTGAAACGTATTATACAAAGTGTTGATTTGCATTTGTGCCATAGGTACTTCAGGAAGAGGACATAAAATACGTAAATAGTCGATTGGAATTACAGTAGACGGGAAATAGCTAATATGCACTGCTTTTTTTGTCATTGTAATGTCATAGTATTTCAGAAGTAATCCAATTTTATGAATGAAATTTATGAATAATCGTTGCGTATGCTTTGTGTTTGCGTTTGTGTGAAGGCGCAGCACGGTTTTAAGGCCAGTAAAACACGCGCCAAGTTTAAATACGGCTAGATGACATTGACGGATTTCCGAAAAAAAATTAAAATCAAAAATTTTTGTACCAATTTTTTTGTTGATTTGGGTTGAGAATCATTAGTATAATTACGTCCTTGACTATGGCACGGATGCAAATCAACAGCTTGTATTAAACGCTTTATATTATAGTCACAGTTATAGTGCTTTTAACTACTTACAAGAGCTTATTATTGAAGCTTTTGAATAGGTACCTACTATTGCTTTTTCACACTTTTTACTGTGCAAAAAAAAAATATTTATACAAATACTTTAACACCATTTACGTAACTTTTAAACACAAATACACAAACATCTAACTCGGTTACTAAAAACAATATTCCAAAGGTTTGCAATACAAATGCACAACCATTGGTCCAGTACATTCGTATTTCGACACAAACCCCTTTTGGTTAGCGCCATAGATCTAAGAATTAAGTAGATATGCCCGTTAAGTAATAAATATAATAAAAAAACAAATACAGCCTATCGGAACTAATATAATGAAGTTGAAGGATGAGTATGTTTGCTTGCTTGTATGCGCTTATATCATTCACTATTATACTGAGTTGAAAAAATCTAAAGTATTAGGAAGCCCATTTATCAGGAGTCACTCATCGTTAAGATTAAGGAGTAGTTAAAGAGCAATATAGTTGTTGCAAAAATAGGACAGCCCCTTTGATATTTTATAGATTTCTTTGTATTTTTATATAAGCACGACAAACCAATAGCAATACCAATAGGACCGAAAGTGTCTCGAGCTGATTAAACTGGTTTGTTCTATCTTTCGTAGCTCTATGGTCAGCGCACAGGTACAAATATTTGCATGTGT
Source organism: Helicoverpa assulta (assembly GCA_963856015.1). NCBI lineage: Eukaryota > Metazoa > Arthropoda > Insecta > Lepidoptera > Noctuidae > Helicoverpa > Helicoverpa assulta. The sequence goes on along the minus strand of CAWLCW010000002.1, from coordinate 5,968,998 downwards.
ATAGGTATCGGAGACTCCAATCAGTGGCGCTTTGTGCTGTATGTAACACAAAGAGACGACTGCGGTACTTCTCGGCTGTAGCTACATTGTAAGTGATTGAATCCTGAAGATGTTTGTATGCAGTTCAGCCTAAAAGGCCGTTGGGTTGCTTAGAATGCTTACATTCAATGAAGTTACTAGGTACCTATGCTGAGACGTCGTTTCGATAGTTCGTACGCCAGTTTTATTTCTGTTTTCTTTGTTAATTTTTTTTCATACGTTTTGACTGTCATTTGTATTATAGAGGTATATACGGCCCTCTCCTAAAACAAAGCGCTGTTTATATGTATAGCTGATTCCACTCCTAGCTTTACCATTAGATACGTAATTGGTTTGTGTGTGTTATACAGTCGTATTGGTCTCTCGCGTGACATCATTGCTGTGCACAGGGTTACAGAGGAAATCGCATTGTGGGTTTTAAGAAACATTCATAAAGCAGCCCGAAGTCTGGCAGTTAGTGATTGATACTCCCGTGCATCGGAGAGCACGTTAATGTCGATCCTGCGACTGATTTCTCTGCAGTGGTGTTGGATTGCCATCCCAGTGGACTATGAGAATGAAGAATAAGAGTACCTCACTCCACGCAAATACCTGTGCACTATAATATGTCCTGCGCAGCTAGCTGATCACTTCATAGAGCCACAGTAGCTGTAGTTGACAATAATTCTGAACGCCATTATTATGTAACTGTTGTTACATTGTAACACAATGATAATAATATCTCATGCATGCAGACAATATACGTAATTGTTCCAATATTGTCCAATCATCAGCTAAAATCATGTTTGTTTGTCCCCAGATTGGCGTTTGAATATTCAATTAATTGACTGAGTATGATTAAAGCATCCACTCTATAAATTGATGAATCATTACTCGGATTTATTCAAATAGAAATTAATTTTCTCAATTATCAATGTGTATATGAAAATGTAAATTTTATCAATTTTTTTTATCAATATAAATTGATAAACTGATTAATTATTTCTGATAAATATATTGAGTAAAAGATTATTTTCAAAGCTTATTCGAGACGTTATTTGATGACATAATTATCTAGTTGTAATAAGTATCTAAGTATCACATTTGTATTCTCAGATGTAATGTTCTTAATTAGTTTTACAAGTAGAACCATTTTCTCATGGGATTTGTGTTATCTATTTATGTAATTATAATAATTTTTATTTTATTGAAGCTACATAGGCTCACTTGTTCGTAATGCTTATACCTAAGGGTTAGTAAATTAAAATTATTTAGGGTATGTCCTGACAAACTATGACCATTATGTATAGATTTAAGACTAGAGTCTATAAAATACTGAATATGTAAAAAGTTTTGTGCGTGTGTGTGTATCTTTGTTAGTCCTTCACGCGTAAACTATGTACGGATTTTAATGCAACTTGGCAGTAATATACCTTATCCATCAAAATAACATAATATATGGAATCCAAAAATCTCGGTCAACCAACTTCTATAAAAAAATATTAATGACCCGACGTTTACTTCCAGAAAACACTCTTTCAAACAAAAGTAGGTTAGGTACATACATAATTTGTTTCTGACATAAGTTTGCGTAAGAACGTGCTGTCCCATCCCTATAATCCATTTTAAATTCAATTCCAACTAGTAAGTATTCAAGACGTTAGAAACAACACTTTCCTTCAAGTTTATTTTAAAGGCGAGATTCCATCAGGGTGCAACACTTTGACGCTCAGTGTGATACACAAATGTTTCTTCTGATCTACTTGCTCTAGCAAAGAGTTACATAGGTATTTCTACTACGTTCGGAGACCCAGGTACACTAGCATACAAGCTTTTTGTGTTCCATGCTGAGACATCAAATAAGACGTTGGGAGTTCGTTTCACTGCTAATGAGGTCAGAAAAATTGTTAAAGATATGACAAGGGGCAAGTCACCAGGCCATGATGGTCTCAGCATCGAACACTTGCAGCACGCTGGGCCTCACATACCTAGAGTATTGGCAATGTTCTATTCGCTGTGCGTGAGCCACTCTTACCTGCCATCCGATTTAATGAGAACGGTTGTAGTGCCCATAGTGAAAAATAAAACCGGTGACCTTTCAGATAAAAGTAATTATAGGCCTATTTCACTAGCCACAATCATAGCAAAGGTGTTTGACGGTTTGCTTGATACACAGTTAAAGAAATTCGTAGCGCTTCATGATAATCAGTTTGGTTTCAGACCCCAATTGTCTACGGATAGTGCGATACTGAGTCTTAAGCATACCGTCAGATACTATGTTGATCGTAAAACACCGGTGTACTCGTGTTTCCTCGACCTGTCCAAGGCCTTCGATCTGGTCGCTTACGACGTTCTATGGAAAAAGCTTGAGGACATTAACTTACCACACGAACTTGTGTCGATTTTTAAGTATTGGTATACGAACCAGGTTAACAGTGTAAGATGGGTCGGGGCTATGTCTGAGTCATATAAGTTAGAGTGCGGTGTGAGGCAAGGTGGATTGTCATCACCGACCCTGTTCAACCTCTACATGGATGCGCTTATCGGTGCGCTCAGCGGCTCCCATATCGGCTGCCATATTGATGATATTTGCGTCAATAACCTTAGTTATGCTGACGATATGGTGCTGCTGAGCGCATCGGTTTGTGGCTTGAGAAAGCTAATACAGATCTGTGAGGAGTACGTGAGTGGACACGGCCTGAAATATAATGTAACCAAAAGCCAGTGCATGGTCTTTGAGTCGAGTAATGCAAAATGCCCGCATGGAATACCACCAGTTTTCCTTAATGGTGTTCCCCTAGACTGGGTGAAACAATTTAAGTACTTAGGGCATTTTGTCACGACAGACCTCAGGGACCATGCTGACATCGAACGGGAACGGAGGGCTTTGTCAAAAAGAGCGAATATGTTGGCACGCAGGTTTGCACGCTGTTCTGATCAAGTTAAGATCACACTTTTTAAAGCATATTGCACATCTTTATACACGTGCAGCCTGTGGGCTAGCTACACGCAGGCGAGTTACAATGCCCTCCGCGTCCAGTACAATAACGCATTCAGAGCGGTGTTGGGGCTGCCCCGCTACTGCAGTGCCTCGGGCATGTTTGCGGAAGCGCGCACCGACTGTTTTCACAGCACCATGCGCAAGCGGTGCGCGTCCTTGGTGCGCAGGGTGCGGGCAAGCTCCAACACTGTCCTGGCAATGATTGCAGGACGATTGGACTGTCCTTATATTAGAAAGTGTTGCAGTAGGCATTTAGTTGTAGCGTGTTAGCGACTTTGTCTTATTATGTTAATTATTTATTTATTACTTTATTATTTTTCAAAATTTAATTTTATTTGACATTGTATTTATTATTCAATTTTGTATTTAACTTGTATTTTTCATATTTTGTAATGTTGTTTCTGTATTTCGTGTTTTGTAATCTTATATGGGGAAACCTGAAATAAATGTATTTTATTTTTTATTTATTTATTTTTAAGTACATAACGAATTAAGTACTTAAACTGGCATACAGGGACTTAATTTAATTTCACTACAAACATCGTGTTACTTTGTAACACTAAGTATCGCACTCTGAGCCATAAGATACGAGCTGTGCTTAGTTTGGGGCTCAAAGTCAGTGGAAGCTTGTTATAAAGTTACTTTTAGTTTATAAACATTATTTTATTGTTACTTCTAAAATTTCCGCAAAATTACAACCTCTTGCGCAAACACATGCTAGCAGTGGATTCGTGCAAACGCCTCCAATTTTTAGCTCGCGAACAAATGTGTGCAGTTTTGGTTGAATCTCCCCTTTGAGTTACAGTCGAATGCAGTGACAAGTTGCTAGCATGACACCATTGCGCGAACTTCAAGTTCTTATTGAACTTAAACTTTGTATGAACACTAGAGGTACACTCTTGACTGGCTTGAAGTTCAGTAGTTTGCATAGAGGTGGTATACGTAATATCGTATGGGTAATATGTGTAGTAATAAGTGTAAGTATAGATATCTTAGACATCAATGGCTGATAAAAAGGTGAAGGAAAACATCTTGAGGAAACCTGGACTATAAAGTCTGAAATCACCAACCCGCATTGAGCAAGCGTGGTGATTAATGCTCAAACCTTCTCCATGTGAGAGGAGGCCTGTGCCCAGCAGTGGGACGATAAAAAAAAAGGCTGTTACAGTACAGTACAGTAATATGTGTAGTTGTTGCTAATATTTTATATCGATACTGTATTTACACGGCAATTGCGTCTCTGGTTACTTCAATTCTCTTCATTGTTTATGTGATTTTGATTCATAGTCACTAGTGGTGTTATTACAAAATAATCAAACAGTCATTCGACATGTCTTTTATTCACTTTGCATTCGAAGTTTGCTCTAGAAGTGCGTTTAAAATTAAAAAGTACACTAATTTGATTTGTAATGGTTGAATTTCGAATGAAAAACGTTTGACTTTTTGTATAAACACCATATATTATGTATCTTTTTTGGTTACTATCACCCACCACTACTGTGTGATTCTATTCCTTTTTAAGAGTGGTGAAACTTTTGAAGTATATGCAGTTTGTGTCAAGGGATCGCGAAACTAAGGACATTTTGCATGCAGTTTAACTTTAAAGTTTTTACTTAGCATCGCGCTCTCTGCTCGACTTCCTAAGACTGTCCGAAACATAAGTCTAGAGTTTGTATATTTGTTTGTTTGCTTGAATGCGCTAATCTCAGGAACTACTGGACCGAATTAATTTAATGGCCTTACTACAAAAACTTAACTACCTATTTTACACTTGTCTAAAAAAATTGTGACTGCAAAATGAACCATATGTCAAAGTCATAAATGACATTTTTTTAGACAAGTCTTACACTGAGAAGGCCAGTTCCTCGCGCAGGCTCTGCACCGTGTTCTCCATATCGATACGGCACAGCATCTCCTCTTCCAAGGTCTTGCGGGTCTCCGCGTACACCGACGTTTAAAAGTTTTTGTGGTAAGACGGTAAAAGTTTTATTAGTGTGAGATCGAGGAAGATGGCGCGGAGTAGTTTCTGAGGGATATGCCTGAAAGGCGTTTCAGCAGAAGATTTTAAGAGTTACCTAAGGATAAAATACCTAGTTACCTAGTATGACATGATACACACTTCTGGACACTGAAATGATTCGAAATGTATTTGAGCATGGTACGAGAAACAACATGGTACATTTGTCACCATGATTTATTTTCGAAAGCAAATCAATTTTAACACTGAGAGAAATTATCTTTCTAGTTGTATCCATCTCACACTATTAACGTATTCCATATGTCCTCATGTACCACCCAGTGGTATGCGAGGCGCTCGTCTTTGAATTCTGAATACCACAGACCCCTTACCTAGCCATACACAAAATATTATATTACCACCAAGTCATGTTCCTTTGTGTGTCATGTTCCGTCAGATTGAAGCATCGGTTCACTTCCAATAACAATGCAATAGCTTCACGTTGAACGTCTTACATCGTCGTCAATCCAGTTCGGTCAGAGTATTAGGTTACTGTTCTTGTACTTGGAACAGTTCTGTATTAGGTGGAACATGTCAGTATTTGAAAGAACTGTTGGGATTATGTGTTGTTACTGGGTGTAGTGAAGTATGATTCGATGATAGAACAAAATATAATGATGAGAATGATTCTCGAACCATCGATCTTAATTTAAACACATTTTAAGACTGGAAGCTGACCTCAAAATAGTTGGAATAAAGCAAGGCAGATTATGATTTACTTCAAATCTTCAAATGTATGTTAATTTTATCTTTCTGCGCGATGTTCTCCTGTAAGAGTGAAGAGATTTCATTCTCAAATATGTACCTACGTGAGTTTTTCCTTACATAATATGTACAGTCGGCAAAACGGATAGGTATGCAGGCCAAACACACTTGTGTGTGTTTATACATACAGTGTTAGTGTGCGTAAAGCAAAACGTGTCTTACTTCGCATTATTTATAATATCAGTGCTGCTTCACAAACACAATCAACGGTCTACGACTGTGTGACCCTGCCCTTTCGCGAAGCTAGATCCGCTCTTTTTGTGTGGCCTGCATACCTATCCGTTTTGCCGACTGTAGGGTAAAGGCGGGATAGATGCCCCACTTTTTGAAATATGCTTCTAATTTAATAAATATTGGTGCTACATTAATAACACCTATAAATGTAACTAGTTTAATCCTTTATGTTTATTTGTGATTTGTCTTTTTGGACCTATATACTACACGTTTTGCAGATTTTAGTTTTTTGTAGAACTCAATTTTTGGGGATAGATGCCTACCCCTATGGATAGATGCCCCACATTGAAAATACTAGCGAGGATAGATGCCTACGGTGCGGGATAGATGCCCTACTCTTATTCATACTGTATAATTACATTATATTAATAATATTTATATATTCTTTTACTTTAATTTATTTGAAATGAAAAGTATTTTGCAGTTTTTTAAATCTTTTTATATTTATTATCAGATTAATTAAAATTAACCCAATAAAATTCTAAAAATATTTGTTCAACAAAAATAATGTATTTTAAATTTTAAACCCTTATTATAAAATATTAATTATTAAGTTTCAACATGCAAAATCATAAAAAATCATTCTCTCTTAAAAACTAAAATAACACAATATACTTAGCATCATAATATTTAACCGGACAGTGCTTTAAGTTTTCCACATCTCGAGCAAAAAATTCTGAAAAGTATACAAGTGTACTGACAAATTACACATTGAATCCAGTCGGATTTAGACTTTATTTGTTCATAGTTTTTAAAGCATTCTATGCAGTTATTTTTATTTGTATCTTTAGGCTCATCCCGTCCATCTCTTTTAATCTTCTTTACCGGCAAACCTTTAGTTTTCTTTCCCTTAACTTTTTTTTTAGGTGAATTCTCTTCATCTTCACTGTTTATCATTCGTAATCAATAAAAAGGGTAAATACCTATAGGTACATAAACACATGAAAAATATAAAAAACACAAAAATATATATTCAAAGCACTTATCATACATTCAGGGTATACGTGGTGTATGAAGGGATAGATGCCCCTAGGGGCACCTATACCGTAAAAAATCAGGGCATCTATCCTTTTTGACAGGGTTAGATGCAATAGTATTTTTTTAAATAAATAAATACAATAGAGCAACTATTTACATCAAAATGTATACTTCATGAAACAATATACATACGTAATAAAAAATTAGACGGAATTAATATCTACTCATAAAGTTATACAACAGCAAATATTCACCTTTAAAAATTTTACGCTTGCTTTAAGTTCGCCGAGGAGATGAATTCACACACGAGCGAAACGCGACCTCACCCCTCGACGGAGCGTGGCTAACTTAGGTGCGGGGTGCTTGCGGCTTCTAGTTAAATGGTTGTTTCTTAATCGCGAGCATGGGAAGTTAGGTTTTTTAAAAATGGGGCATCTATCCCACTGCGGCATCTATCCCGCCTTTACCCTACATAATATGTACATTAAATACCTACGATCTACATCAGGTACATAATGAAAATACGTAGGTCGTATAAACTAGGCCAATCCTGACTACCATCCTGCTGACACGCAAATAATGTGAACAAAGGTTTCGGATTACTAGTTCATGCCATTTGAAATAAAACATGGATAAAGCAATGCTTTATCTTTGAATGATAAATAGCACTTTTTATCGTTAAATCTCTCTTTGAAAATAATTGCTGTCCGATTAGCAGAGAAAATAAAGTAGAAAATCGTGCATTAAAGGAGTCTGCATTTTATTCAGCACTTACGGCCTCCATATTTACATAGTCTAAGCGCATTTTATGAAAAACGGCCAACAGAACTGCATTTTCTGCACTGAACATAAATATTATCTACTTTCCTGTACTGCTCTGAATCTAGATTTCTTATTTACATGACATACTCTCCAACTATTTACAAATAAAACAGGAAAAATTCTATGTAACAAAAGATTGATCCTCATCGCTGTCAGCGGGGATCGTCGCCCAAAAGGCTGACTGCATTGCCACGCAGGATGGCAATGCATACTCTTTGAGTGAAATATAGGCCACTAGTGAACTCCGATAAGCGCTTATGTATACTCGGGCCACATGATCCCAAGGTTTTAAACCCAAACGGCTCAAACGGTTTGAGGTTTTAACCTGACTAACTTACATAGTAGTTAGATATTATAAAATGCAAATTAATTTAATTCCATGCCATTGCTACATCAAGAAGAGACATAAAACGTAAAGTTTAGACATACAGCTACATAAACCTGTCGACACACTGGGACATCCGACAACTTGGAAAACATTTCCATTCGCTGGAAAAGTTAGTTCGGTTTAACCGAGCGTGAGTTAACCGCAAACTTATACTGTCGCCGCGCTAACTTCATACAGTTTGACAGAAGTACTCAAGTTTAAATTTAACTGTGATGAATTTATTGGAGTGCTCATAAATCTCCAAAGTTTTGAAGTAGTAATAATATTAATGTGGATGATGGTTTGTTTGTCTGTGGCCGAATGAATTATGATTATCCAATCTAAGCCCCTAAAGTAAACGGTTCTCGAACAGTTCACCTGGGTAACGATCAATGTTATGATTCACTTCCTATTACTGTCTCATCATCCATCATCATCATCCTCCTTCCTATTTCCTACTTAATATTATAAATGCGAAAGTCCATTTGTTTGATTCGCTTTCACGCAAAAACTACTTAACCGATCATCATGAAACTGTGTACACATATTCTTGGTGGTACTAGAATGAACATAGGATACTTTAATTTAATGAAAAGAAACTGCGGGTAACAGCTAGTGTTTTATAAAATAAAGACCTGGGGCCCGATTCTCCTAATTTTACTTAAGCGACATACGATTCACGTTCGACTCGATTCGACTGAGATCCAATCCCGACTCGATTACGATTGAAGCGTATGTGGCATTCCGCTATTTTTTCTTTGAAATAACGTTTTTATCCTTTTCTATCATTCAATAATGAATCATTTTGTCTGCAAATGATTTACGATTGCAAAATGATTATACAGCAAACTACCGTATAGACCAAAATCACCAAAATAGCAGACCAATCGCACACCAATCAAATGTCAATCGAATACGATTGGTCTTTTATTAGTAGGAGAATGCCCGATATGGTTAAAACTGCTATTGCGATCATATTGCGATTCGATTTCAATTCGATTTTGACATTATTAACTTAGGAGAATCGGGCCCCTGCATTTGTCTATTGTTTCGTAGTATAGGTACCTACTTAAAAACTGTTGCGGAATTTCATACCACTTATACCCATTTACATAACCACATGTTGTAGCTAGTGTATTAATGGTCAAATACAAATGGGTATATTTCAGCTACAACAAAAAAATATAACCACAATTTCCAAAAAGATTTCCAATTAATCAAAATCACGCCTATAAACGAGAAAACATTACCTAACACGCGTGAAACTGCTGCTCATCTCGTTAAAATCATATATTATCAGAAGTTCCACAAATGATGTAGCTACGTGATTATAGCTGTACTAATGACCTGGTTTCAATAACATATCGATCGTTATTGGTTCAATTACAAATCATGTGTGCATGTGTGTACTTAGTAGATAGATATGTTTGTGTGTGAGAGATTCGGGATCCAAGGACGAGTGTTTGGTAAAGTTTATCCATAAGGATATTATGCTACATTAATTTAATTGTAATTAAATCAAACTCAAAGCACGTGTCGTTTGTATGCTCAAATTCCATCACAATCCCTTCTACGCTTTGGGAAACCGACACACAAAATAACTATGAAAGTCATGGAAAATATTAACTAAACGCAGAAGGCTGCGTAACTCTCCCATAACGGGCCTGCTGGAAGAGATCTTTTGAAATAAGCTATGCCCTTGTACAATTTTTTTTATATTATTTATTCTTGTCTGTGTTTTTATGTGTACAAAAACTATTAAATAAATAAATAAATAAAATTATATCTCTATAACAGTTTTATCATTTTAGCATCATGATGTTTTAAACGCATTTTTCTTCAAATAAGTTGCAAAACCAATAAAAGACAAAGTTAATCTTAAATCGAATGAAATCAAGACCATCCATTTATAAGACAAACTATAGATAAACTTCCATCGCAGTTCAAACCTCATTATTAGGGTTCCGTGAAGCATTCCAATAAACGGTCGCTTTTTGTCGCAATAAATTACTTGCAGCCGACTTGAATATTCACTATGATAATGGACTGGGAACAAACATTTTATATTAGATTCGTATTGCAGAACTGAAACAGTTTCAAAATGAAGTTTTTATTAGAACCGTTCGCTTTTATGAGGGAATATATTGTTTTGTTGCTGTTGGATATTTCAATGCTTTTGTTAAGAGATTTGTAGGTACCTACATTTATATGTATATAATGTGTATAGTTAACTGATAGAAGGCAAAAATTAAAAAGAAATCAAATATATAAGCCTGGGTTTGACAACTAAATACGATTAATTTTAAAATTCTTTTTCAATTTGAAAACGTGGTAAAGATTTTTTGTGTTTCGTTGTGTTATGTTAAAACTGTTTATAAAGCATATTGGAAAACATTCAGTTATAGGTACATAGCATAGGAACTCCAAAAGCGCAGCCTTTGCCAAACAACGATAACATTTTGGATTTTTCAACCAATTTTTCAACGAATTTATTTGAACAATCCTTTGAGCGGAACCTGCTATTATTCTGTGTTAAATTCTGTGAGCGTTTACTTAATCCTACCCAGTGTGTGCTCGGATTTTTGGCTTTAGTTTTAAGTCGCTGAAAGTCCGTGGATTGCTCTCGAAACACTTTCACAAATATCGGCTGCAACGTTTCGTTAGAGGTAATGGATTTTCAACCTCTTTGCAATTACATTTTATTTGTAAACGAAAAAAAGCACGGTGTCCGGTGAAAATTACGACGAAATTTAACTCTGGGTTTGGATCAGGGTGGGAAGGAATACCACAGAAAATAAGGGGCACATAAAAGCTATTGATGATCATAAATCAATGAGATACAGCAAGAAGAAGAAGAAAAACTGTCTTTCATTGTAGAAATTAGATAAAACTGACGTGTTTTTTAATACATCTTTTGTTCCTAAAAAGCGCACGATATAGGTATGTTTATTTTTTTCTATTTTGAAGTTCCTCCCTAATAACGTCGTAAAATATAACTTCTACTGATTAAACCCCATCTTGCTAAAGCTACATCCAGAGATCTGATATAGCCTTCAAAAGCAAGATTTCCATGAGGAGCTTCAGACAATCGTATCCATTGTCATCTAGCATCCATTGATAATAGCTCCCCATTGTTCTCAGCGCAGATTAACCAGCTGCAACTGCATCGCACTGAAATGAAATGCAAAATATTCTATTTGCTTTTCAGATTATTGGTGCTTTAAAAGCTCTTTATGGGACTTGAACAAAAGCCGGTTTTCACCTTTCTAGGAGGTATAATTTATAAAAATAATTTATAATAATTTGAGTCGTAGTTATGTGTTTTCTTGTTTTGGAATAATAACAAAAGAAGTGCTCGTGGCTAAGTCAAAGTCACGTGGGCTGAACGATCATAAAGTTAAGCAACGTTCGGTAAGTGGGTGGGAGACCATCTCGTAACGAGTACTTCCGTGTTTCAGAAATCACGATAAACTATAGGTTCCGGCTGACATTTGAACATCAATCTGACAACCAGTTATACCAAGGGGTATTGGGTTGCCCGGGCAGCTGGGTTTAGGAAGCCGGATTGGCACTCACTCCTTATAAAACACTGGTACTCAGCAGCATCCAGTTAGACTGGAAGCCGATCCCAACATAGTTGGCAAACGGCTAGGTGGATGAACAAAGAAACATCTACGTAAACATAAAAATGTTATTCTAATGAGCATTTTTTTAATACTGTATGTATTTAAACTCCACGTTCCCCCGAAGGCTTTGACATTTTCAGATTTTTAAAACATGCGTGGACTTAATCCTAATTTAAGGTTAAGGATTACGCCACCGCAAGAATTATTTAAAAACTCTGAGCATCATAATAATTTAAAGTCCGTTTTGTTTTGTACGTAAATAAGTAAACATTTCCTCAGTACATTTAAATTTTGTTTTGCTCAATCTGGTTTCGTGCATACTGCGCAGAAATTCTGACGGCGGTGACTGCATGTACGACTTTTATGCAAAATACTCTGTTTTTAGTACATCACAGCTACAGTATATTATTACACGTTGTACACGTTCTTCCATTTAATATCCTTTACCTTTTACGTGTTCACGTAGGTATATCCTTTAATATATTTGCTGTAACGTAATTCACCTGAACACCAAATAAGGATTCTCTTATTTCAGTCAGTTGCTAATGAAAATGTACGAGGTTCGTGACAATTGGAATCTAACAAATTTTCTTACGGTGCGTACAGACTATGTAACATAACATGTTATACAACATTGCTATATAACATGTTTCAGATAATGTGGACACTGAATGTTATAAAACATGTTATAATAACATGTTGTATAACTATTTATTGACATTACAACAATGTTATATAACTTAGGATTATAGATAGCACTAAAGAACGATAAACGACAATGGTTATATAACATTGTTATATTGCAATGTTATCTAATGTGTACAGTATTGTTTTATGTTGCAATGTTGAATAACAAGGTTACATAATGTGGAAGTGTTATAAAACACATGTTATATAACATGTTACATAGTTTGTACGCACCTTTAGGAAATTCGAAGCGTAAATTAACATTTATTAGACAAGAGCAAACTGCAAACTTTTAGTCGACTCACAGTTCGTTTGGGCTCATAAATCAGTATGAAGATTGTTAGGTATTTGCGTTTTGTCAAAGATGAATTGCAGTACACACATTACAAAGATCTGGTATTTATCCGGTACCAGACCGACTGAAAATTTTTGATTGATTGGAGTCAAGATCTTCTTTACAATAAAATTTGACAACCATCGGATCAACTGTCGGCCAACTATTTAGTCTGCAGTGGGTACTGTTAATAAATAATTTATAATAGGTTGTATATTTGTTTCTTGATTTTAGTAAATTCTCTTTACTGGAAACTTTTACGCTTGCTTAGGCCCGGTTGTTCGTACGTTACGGTAAAGTTAAAATTTTACCGTTGTCAATTTTGACCACGGTTAATTTGACATTTTTATCATGTTTTAACGTTCAACAATGCTTTTTGAATTTAGACCCTGTTAGTTTTACTGTAACTAGAATTTAACCCTAACCTTGACGTAACCGAGCTTCGAACAACCGGGCCTTAGTGTTTAAAGAAGCTTAAAGCTAACGAGAACTGCGCAGTTCGCATTTACACCCTCATTAAAACACTTTTTTTAATTCTAGGCTATATTTTAAGAACTAGCCAAGACCGGGATTAAACGACTGTTTTTTTTTAAGCCTGAGAAAAACTGGAGAAACTCAACTTCTTCAAGTATTTTTTACTGAGTTTTACCTATTTAAGTAGATAGGTTTTCGTTAATGTCATTTGAAATACAGTCTAAATATATTACAAGTTTGATACAAGATTCATGCATCTAATATGAATATGAATCTATAATTTGATGTTGATCTTTATTTAAGCAAATAAAAACATCAAAATATTGTCTCGTGTTGATTTGTTTCTAAGGAAAATTTGAGTACCTGCATAAATAAAATTTAAGTTTATACTTAAATCATTTTCGAAAGAAAGTTACAGGTACCTTCTTTTGGAAATACAGTAGCTAGGACGTATTGAAATATTCCCGTGCATTTGAATTTACATCCAACAAAATCCTCTTCGCTGACTGACCAATATTTTTATCAGATTTCGTCAAACTTTCTCAACTTGAGAATACCTAAAAATGCATATCAAATACAAAACTTATTCTGTAGGTTGTTGAAAACAGGAGTGAGTGTAATTGAAAACGATTTTTTTTTTGTATAGCCCGAGGTTTATTTTTTTCAAATAGAAACATGCAAATTCTTGTGTACCCGTGTTTTAGTTCGGTTGCAAACATTTTGCATATTTTTGGCACTCATACATCATAGTCGTCATCTAAATTAAAACTGCGAGGATTTTTTACGAATTAAAAGTTTTAAAACACTATGTTGCGTCTTAAGTATTACCTAATCTTACCTGAAAGACGCAGCGTAGGCAGGCCCCTCACTAGAGGGACGGACGATCTGGCCAAGGTCGCTAGGAAGCAGTGTATGCGGGTTGCTGAAGATCAAGTAAAATGGCGAACTTTAGGAGGCCTTTGCCCAGCAGTGCACGTCTTTCAACTGAAACGATGACATAAATTGTTATAAATTCACGCCAGTCTCGATAGTGCTTTGAAAATAAATGCAAGCAACAGCACAGATAGTTAATAAGTATCAAACCAGCCTAATATCTAAAGCATTCATTAAACCCTTACTTAAAGGCTTGAGTAAGCAAACTTGTCGCGACCTAACTTTACCAGCCTCGTTGTCGATTCTGGACACAAGTTTCAGAACTTGGAACATCAGTTAAGACCACAGACTATACTTGAATTCTAAAGGGTAGGCACACAGTTAGGTACACATTGATCAAATTCAATTCACATTTTCAAACAATTATTTTCGTAAAACCGTTTTTAAAAGTCCCCACGCTTATTTAAACTCGAAGGAGTTTTATTTATTTATAAAATAAATGCTAAAGCAAATTACTTTCTGTGAAGAATTTCAAAGTACTTTGATAGCACATAAAAAGTTAATTTCGTTGAAATGTTTTCTTCAATCCGTTTAAATAATCATTTGGAATCGTAAACAGACTGTTCTACACGGCGCGAAGTTTACGATGTATTCTGTAATGCAAAGATTTCATACAAACACAGAAATAATAAAATACACAAATTCTAGGTTGAATTTAGGTAGATACTGTCTGGGACGTAAAATGTATGAATTTAAGTCGGTTAATAAAAACAACAAAAAAACTGATAACTTACACCCAACAAAACGCTCCCATATTTAATAAATCTACTTGTATTACCTTATTTACATAAGGTTTTGTGTAATTTACATAATAATACTGTGTTGAAGAATGAATTTGATTTGATTTTGATAGATTGAGTGATTGATCTATTGAATTGTTTTTTCTGTGTTGAATATAGATAGAGAAATTGTCAATACAATAAATATTTAAGTTGTTACATAAGACATGTAAACTGTAAAATCAGTACCCACACTATACTGAGTTTTATTACGTATTTCAGCGTCAATAACTTACATAATATTCAAAATCTCATATAAATATTTTAACCCCTAAAATAAAACTCTATAACCCTCAACTGCAACCACTAACACTGCACATAACCCTGTCACCGCTCAAAGGGAAATTTTAAAAGTCGCTTCGATCGACGAAACGACGCAAATTACATTTGCTCGCTCCGCTTTGCCCGTTCGCTCGCTTCGCTCCGGCCGGGAATCACATTCGTTTACCACCTAACCGACAGATTCAATTTGACAATGCTTTTATATCTACACAACTTTGCGCATTGTCGGTTAATCCGATCTGATGGATGTCTTTCAAATCTGCTAATAGATATTTTTTTTTTGTTGATTGATTGGATTGTGGGTGGTTTTAAGAAAATAATTAATTAAAATGACTATAGCAAGGCTTGTTTCCAAATCGATAGACTTTAAAAATATAAAGTAAAATTCTTTCTATTTCAATATAGTATTCTTCTTTATACTTTACTACATTGAAAATAAAATACAACCTAAATGTCTCTCTTCTATTAAGACTTTAAACCATTTCTACACCTATTTAGAATCTTTTAACTAAATATGAAAACCCAATTCGAAATTCGAATATCCGTTAAAATAAGATTTATAACGTCTCACCATTTATTATTCCACAGTTGATCCACCGAATTAAAAGATGAAGCACATTTAACGAACGCGAAGGCGTATAATCCTTAATATTAAAATTCACGCGTCTACCTGTACGGGCATAAATATTCATCAGGTTTATAATATCTGTGGCGCATCTATGCTAATTGTCTGCTGACGGATTAAGGCCCGAGGAAACCGAAAATATAAACGTCCGTTTATTCTAAAAACAACTTACACTGCAGATTAAACAGTTGGCTGATTAAGCAGTTTTCCCAATGGTTGGTATCCTTTTTAATTAGACCTTGATTCCAATAATTTTTTTCTGTCGGTCTGATACTCGCTAAGCGCCTGATCTTTGTAATATGCGTAATACCATTTATCTTCATACTGATTTATGAACCAGCCAACTAAAAGTTTTTTGCAGTGTGTTTGAACGTGAAAATTAAAAAATATAAATCATAATAACACACGCGTTGATTCAAAATAGGCTTAAAACAGCACTTTTAAATTCAAAATGACATGAGACAGCCACCAAGAACGTCCGCCCTTCGCCTCTTCCTATGACATAGAAAAGGTGGGCGTTTCATTACATAAGTAGGACCTATGTGTTTTTGGTGGGAATAAGATAAAATATTGCGCAACAAACTCCCCAGCAAAAAGTAAGCAAGCACGCTCACAGAAAGCGATAGATGCGGGCTGGTGATGGATGGAGCAAAGTGGCAAACATTGAGGGAAGCCTTTGTCCAGCAGTGGACGTCTTTCGGCTGACACGACGATGACAACGACTCTAAACAGTTGTTTTAACAAAACTGACGTTTCTGTTATAGTGAAATTGGGCTTAAGTGAGCGTGATACCGTATGAAATTAGTGTGAATTTTATTTGATTAATTGAAATGCCTTTTTGGTATTACTTTTTTCGCGTGATGTTATGTAGACAGTTTTCTTTGAAGCATGAATTTGAATAGAACATAATCACGTATTCCATAATAACTGGCCTACAAATTAAGTTTAACGCTTAAATATCATAACGGGCATTAATGATTTGCTTCTATCATAGTAACGGGGTTTCTTAGTCAACATTCATCGCTGATTTTTAGTTAGATAGCGATAATTTAGGAGCGCTTCTAAGTTATAAGTCAGATGAGTAAATTGCGAGTTTTTTATAATCGGTAATTTATTTGCAAAAACTCTGGTTACATTTTTTTTAAGGTACTTATTAGTTAAAATACCTTTAAATTCTAAAAATATTATGAAATAAGTCTCTTCTGATTATTCATAGAAAGCGGCTCACATGTCAACAAGACTAAAATAAAAAACCCTAAATGAGTACATAAGGGTCACTTGTAGGTCAAATAAAAATAAAATACACGTAAAAGTAATACGCTCGGGAAATACTGAGCTGGCTTAAAGGAAATAAAAGGAATAATTTTTAGTTATTTCCTTTGAAAAAGATATCGTTGATCAAAGTAATATCCGAAGGCTTTAATTAATGGATTATGATAAGATCTGAAATTACTTTTTCACTTTATTTCTTTCTGTAATGATTTTATAGTTCATTTGGTACGATTTATCAATTTATTATTCTTTTTTTTATCCAGGCTGTAACCGTGGCAGTTGGTCAGTTGAAATTTTCACAGATGGTGTATGTACTAGGTACTTTTTTAGGGTTCCGTACCCAAAGGGTAAAACGGGACCCTATTGTTTTCGCTCCTCTGTCCGTCCGTCCGTCCGTCTGTCACCAGGCTGTATCTCATGAACGGTAATAGTTAGAGAACTGTTTTCACAGATGATGTATTTCTGTTGCCGCTATAACAACAAATACTGAGACCTGGAATAAAAAGCCGGTTTTTATGTATTTAATTTAAAATAGTACAAACTAAATTGTGATATAAACTAAAAGTATGGGCATAAGTCTAAGCTTTAAATTAAATTACTGTGTACAAATCCCTTTTTTGTGGTGGCAACGTTTTGAAATCCGGGCAGAGGTAATTTGGGTTGCTATTAAGTTACCGTTTTTAATTGTAGGATAAACAGAAGGTTTCGTTTTAATACGTTTTTAATGTAGAATGTTGTTTTATTACTTTTTCGAAACAATAAAACGTTTTAGGACTTATACTATAGATATCATTATAAAAAAAATATTTTGCATCGAAATACACATTTTTTTTCTAAATAAATAAAAGTCGTGGTGGCCTAGTGGGTAAAGGACCAGCCTCGCAAGTATGAGGGCGCGGGTTCGATCCCAGGTCAGGCAAGTACCAATGCAACTTTTCTAAGTTTGTATATACTTTCTAAGTATATCTTAGACACCATTGACTGTGTTTCGGATGGCACGTTAAACTGTAGGTCCCGGCTGTCATTGAACATCCTTGGCAGTCGTTACGGGTAGTCAGAAGCCAGTAAGTCTGATACCAGTCTAACCAAGGGGTATCGGGTTGCCCGGGTAACTGGGTTGAGGAGGTCAGATAGGCAGTCGCTTCTTGTAAAGCACTGGTCTGAACTGAATCCGGTTAGACTGCAAGCCGACCCCAACATGGTTGGGAAAAAGGCTCGGAGGATGATGATGATGACACATTTTTTTTCTAACTTTACACTAACACCGATAATATTATTTATTCTGCCTAGTTTTTATCACAAGGGTGAAATGAATGCACCAAAATACATTGAGTGCACAATGTTACCTATTGCTCCACTCAATTATCTAATCTCCGACAAAAAAGTAGTAAAATTTGCCAATTGTTTAGTTTAACACCATTGAATCTATACGCCAATCTTCCTAACAAGCATTACAGCCACGTTTCAGCATTTCAGCACTAAACATACGAACAAGCACAAACCATTTTGATGCCAATAACGCAATGCATTCCTAACACTCGGACTAATTTATCCAATCGCGTTAATGCGGTGCGGTAAACCAATGCGGTTTAGTCGATTAAGCTATACGTAGACAAGCTACGATTGCTGAATCTAGCTTTGATGTTCGTTATTAGTATAGTGAGTATTAGGGCTTATTTCCATAGATAATATGAACGTCGGTTTTCTTACAACAACTGCTTACTTTGAAAATGGGACGTGAAAATACATATACTAACACATTACAAATAGTAGTTTTCTTAAAACAACTGTAATATGTATTTTCCCCCTGCTTTGATTAAGTGTATCCATTTTAAGAAAGTCACCATGAAAAATTTGTGTTTAAAATCAATGTATTGTCTTGCAGAATAGTTTGCCGATGGGAGACAAAATTAAGCAAAGCGACAATGTCACAAAAAAGTTTTACTTGTTCCATAAAACCTATTTACGAATTGGTAAATTAAAAATTACTTTTCTAATGATGGCTGGATGAATTTTCCTTCTAGTAATAGCATTAGCATAAATGGTTGTCTAACTGCATATCTGCTTCGTTCGCTCTATAAATATGTGAATACATGGAAGGGGTTTGTTTCGGGAGATATGACGTTGGCATGAAAAATGTTTGTGAATATTAAATGAGAGCAAAGTGGTGGGTTATGTTTTTGATATGTCGTTTTAGTTAGTATATTTTTTGCGTGGATACATCGCATAAAATAAAAATCAAAAATTACTTTTAAAATGCACTCTTTTCAGCCTCACTTTTTGAGTTTTAAGTAGTATCCGTTTTGTATTGATTGTGGGTCCAATTTGAATTTTTCTTTCAGATTTTTTTCTTTAATCTTCTAAATTTATTTTTATAACCCAAAAAAATTGAGAAGGGCTCAATAAAAATATGAATACCCGAAATACAAAAAGATACCAAAAATGTCTACCTTAACAAATAATCGGGATCAAAGGTCTCCCTATTATCAGACAATAAAAGACCAAATCTCTAAGTACTATTTGCAAAGGATTCGTAAAAACATTTGATTCAAAAATTACATTTAAGTATTAAATAAGTAGCTTTTGTCCTTAAACGCAAGCATTTATTTTCATTTTGTGTAAATGTATTACAGTGAATGGGGTTTGTTGGTATTTTCTTTAAGATTTTAATTAAGGATAAGAAAAAAAGGGCGAATTAATAAAAGCGAAACTATTAACCACGTTTGTTTGAAGATATGTAAGCATCATCAAAAAGTATAATTCTAAAAAATACAAATAAAATAAGAATTATAGCACTGATTGTAGAATGTTTTAATAGAATTGCATTACTTACTATGTTTTTCGTCCAATTATCAATTAGCAATTGCTTATAAGTGCTGTTACATACCATAGTTTAGTTATGCCTGTAATATCAAGTGCCACTCTTGAGAAATGATCTCCATAACAGCCCAGAATAAAAACAGAGTACGTAATATCTTCCCAAAAATAAAGCAAAAAATAAAATTCGCAAATAAAACACTCTAATGGTTAAATGAATTTCAATGAATTCGACCATTCACAATATTGATCGCGCCCGATAAAATGTAAAACATTATGGAAATGAGGGTAGCCATTAAAAGCGTGTTCGCACTTTGTCACCTCATTATGAGCGATGTTCAATCTTCCTGATTCAATTACCTTTTTAATTTAGATAATTAATTGAGTTATGTTAAATATTGTATCGACGGGAGCATTATTTTACAGAATTCAGTGCTTTTACGTGACAACAGAGCATTTTCCACTCGATTTTTCCGCACGGCAACGCTTAAGGCGATCTTCACACTGCCCCGCAGCATGCTGCATATTGCGTGTCGACGCACCTACGTGCGTTCCTGCGGGAGTCCAGATCTGCATCATCGTGCGGGTTTTTTGCGCACTCACGCGCGTAGGTGCGTTTTGTAGATTCATGCACGGCGGCTCTCATCGAGATCCATTTTCAAACAGACACGTCACGCCCATTCAAAATAACGCGCAGCACTCATTCGGTGTGCCATACCTTGCGTCTCGCCTCGCACCTACGCGCGGGAGTGCATGTTTCTCCGCGTGTATGCGCATGATCCGCGAAAACGCGCGTGGATGCATTTTCAGTGTGTTGGACTGTGCGTGTTTTCCATACAAACGGAGATACTTACAAGCAACGGAAGAACACACATCCACGCGCTACGCTGCATCATGCGGGGCAGTGTGAGAATCGCCTAAGAGTCATGCATATACGAGCGATAATAAACAATTGCCAACTTGGAACAAACAATGAAAACTGTACCCAGTTGACAGATTTTTTGTCGCGCGTAAAAAAAACGAGTGTATGCGTGCGACAAAATTCGCTAGTGTGAAAGCGATATACAAACCAAACTAGGTTTCCATAATTAATTAATTTAGTCTTAAATGTGATAAATAGGTAATAACTGAACCGATCTGAAAAATGATAAGCACATATCAATCTCAGTATTTCTGCTATTCATTGAATAAACCCCAGCGTACCTTAATAAAAACGAAAATATGCAAATTTCGACATTTCCACACGAGTTGTATGTAAACACGCAATAAAAAGGTTTTCATACCATGTTACAATTAAATCGGGTTTTCATTTCAGGTTAAATCGAGTGTATAAACAAAAGAGGCAGCTTGTCCATAACTGACATTGCGGGCGGTCGGATAACAAGTTAGAATCTGTTTTAAACAAACGTCAGTGATATATGATTTGTATATTGTACTAGCAAACCTGGCGAACTCTGGTTCGCCACCAAATGGCTTCGTTTTATGTTACACTAGCTTCTGCCAGCGGTTTCACCCGCATCCCGTGGGAACTACTTCCCGTACCGGGATAAAAAGTAGCCTATATCCTTCCTCGATAAATGGGCTATCTAACACTGAAAGAAATTTTCAAATCGTTCCTGAGATTAGCGCGTTCAAACAAACAAACAAACTCTTCAGCTTTATAATATTAGTATAGATTTTGTTTGGTGATTAAAAGATAAAGATTTTTTTTATATATACATATATATGAATTTTCTTTGCTATAAACCTCACGGAGCCCGAGTCCTTTCCAACGAATGCAAAACCGTGGAAATCGGTTCGTGCGTTCTGGAGTTATAGCGTCAGGAAGGAAAACCCGACTTATTTTTATATAGTAGATTGTTTAATACTCGTATTTATATTAGTCATTTTGAAGGTTTGGTTATTCGGACATTGTATTAAAATTTTTGCGTTGAGGATTCGAGACAAGGTACTTACGAGAAGTATGGATTAGTTTTATAAGTATGGATTCTCGTTCCTCAACTCTCTCGCTGTAACCCGGGCCAAACCGATACCTCTTGGTACGACTGGTTGTCAGACGTCCTGGCTTCTGACTACCAGTATTAACTGCAAAAGATGTTCAAATGACAGCCGAGACCCACGCCACGAGCTCTTTCACCTTGTATAAAATGTGATTATCATATCACATCGATGTCATTATTTATTGTAAGCTTTCTAAAATTACAATTCAATATTCATGAAAAATATTTGAGTGTTTTATATTCATAAATTACAAAATGTTTCTCGGAAAACATTTTAATCCCACCAAAAACATTAAATGTAAAAAAATGCCAAGTCTCTCGATGCAGTCTTTCCATCATAAAAAGTTTTGAGATCTCATAGAAGCCAAGTCCTATTCAAAATATTTTGTAGTTATAAATCAACATTTAGTAATTGTATCAATAGTTTTCTTTATATTATAATTATAGTGACTTGGCAATGAGCACAAGAAGAAACAAATAAAACGGCATATTTGGAGGAGTTGAAAGTTACACACACCGCATGCGTAAACATTAATATCACAAAATTAATTTTGGTTTATCCGTGTCGTCCCAACCGAATTTCGGCAACGGCAGTCAGTCTTAGTGTACTCTCGATTCATTTACTTTCATAAAGCGATGGCCCGTAAGGTATTCTTAATTATCAATTGGAGCATGTAGTCGGTAGTGACCATCATGATTCACACATAACAAATAATCTGATCACTGGTCTCGTCAGTAACATTTGCACATAATTCCAGGCAGCAAGCAGCTTTTAATTTGTGCTCATTGCCAAGTCACTATAATTATAATATAAAGAAAACTATTGATACAATTACTAAATGTTGATTTATAACTACAAAATATTTTGAATAGGACTTGGCTTCTATGAGATCTCAAAACTTTTTATGATGGAAAGACTGCATCGAGAGACTTGGCATTTTTTTACATTTAATGTTTTTGGTGGGATCTCATTTATTTTTTGTAAGTGTATTTCTTTCTTTTTTTTTAGGTGACCTCATAATTTCTTGGAC
This sequence comes from Helicoverpa assulta, assembly GCA_963856015.1. Classification (NCBI taxonomy): domain Eukaryota; kingdom Metazoa; phylum Arthropoda; class Insecta; order Lepidoptera; family Noctuidae; genus Helicoverpa; species Helicoverpa assulta. The sequence continues at coordinate 5,945,936 of CAWLCW010000002.1, read as the reverse complement.
TTCAGCTACTGCTTTGCTTAGAACCCATTCTCTATCTCTATCTCTTTTGTTTCTTCTCTGAGGCTTCGTTACTTCTAAGGTAGACAAGTCTGGGCGATATATACTTCGGAGTCGATTATATTCAGCTATGGCTGTCTCCTGAGCTTTGATACTACTAAAATTCACATTTATTAAATGTAATCCACCCAAACTAGTCACTCTTGAAAGGGCCACGTATGCTTGACCACAAGTAAAAACTGAAGAACCTATATCCATCATTGCATTGTTTAGGCTCAGCCCCTGACTCTTATGTATGGTTATAGCATAAGCTATGCATATGGGGAATTGTTCCCACACGTAAAGTTCTCCGAATATCAATTATCACTACAATATTTTTTAGTTTCGAAATGGTTTTTCATAGACAGATGGCGCTATCAAATGAAAATTATCGAATTATTTTGAAGTAAGTACTACTTAGACTGCGCTTTGTAACGAAACCATAGCGCGATTCAGACAGGTACAACGCCATCTATCGAGCGCGCATACAATATTTATCGCAATACAATGGAGTTTTAGCTACATTAATTTAATGAATTATGAACTTTATGTATTAATTTGTATTAATGATAGTCTATGTATTACATTTATATTATTCTTTTCTATTCTATGTATGTATTCATCCAATTGAATAGGTACTTAAACAACGAACAAAGTTAACAATGCAGTCAAAATCCATACATAATGTTCTTGCCAAACCGCAAATATAAAATTGTTTTCTATGGCATATTATTTTTTAATGTTTTTATAATTTTTCCTTTATATGTGGCTAATGACCTATCTTGGTGCAAAATTTGAAGTTTCTAAGTCTGCTAGAAGTACCTTAGATTTTTGATGATCTGTCAGTGAATCAGTGAGTCAGTGAGTGACAAAATGGTGTAACTTTGATCGACCGTAACTCCTAAACTATTAATTCAATTGGCATGTAATTTCGAACTTAAGCTTGTTCTAATGCCTACTATTATTCACCGAAAACCTAAACTCCTAGCTTTGTCCACGTCGAAGATATAGGGGGGGCGAAACAGCCGCGAATCGCTTCGAGAAAAGATGGTACGGCCGTGCCCGTTTTGCTCGAGACTTGGCTGGGGCACTGCCGTGCCCCCAGATCTTATTTCATCCGGGGAAATAATACCCCCAGTGAGTTCAGTCTTTGATGGTCCAAAATCTTTTGAAACAGAATTAAAAAAAAGCCGATAAAAATGTTCTTCAAGTACCTACAAAGTATCAATCTCTTACTTCACAGACTTCAATATACGAATAAACACACTTTCTTATTGAGACTTCTGATTTCCCTCGGTGCTTCTTTTATTTACTTTTAAATTGTACTAACTTTCTTTTTATTTGGAATTTTTGCCTTAAATTTTCTCTTATTCCCCTTTCCGTATCCATTTGAACTCATTTATGAGTTTCGAAATTAAAAATCCAAGTTTCTTTTACATCGAAAGTTTTTGGTTTGTTTTGATTTTCAAGAAGGGTAAAGGTTTCTTTATTAAAATTCAAAAAAACTTAAATGATAAAACTTTTGAAGAGAAGATAGATTGAGAATTGGGAGGCCCGTGTGAATGAACGTATGCTATGGGAATTGAACATTTAATTCTTTGTGAAGCAAAATACTCGTACATTATCGTGTATTTACGGCCCTTTGAAAAGATCTAATTGCAAATAAAACATGTTGGCCCGCATCACACTACCTACTTTTAGTCAGCCAATAGTTTTATCGGACTCATAAATCAGTGTGCAGATGAATTGTAGTGTGCTCACAAACGAATAGAGCAACGATCACAGTATCCACTGTCAACTAACCAAAGGTCCAGCTATAGACCGACAATTCAGTCTACAATATGTGAGAACTCTCGGATATTCTGGGTAATTTGAAAAATACAGTACCCCTTAAACATATGTATATAACTACATAAATATAGGGGCTTATACACCGTGACTTTTTAGTCGTCTTACAACGGCAGCCTACTTAATGTATCCAATGACTAGTAAACGTTCATATATAAAAAAAAATACTTATGAGATTTGAATAATTTAAAAATAAAAATTAATTCATTATTATGATGCATGACGTAGATTATAAGAACACCCTGTTGTGAGCGCTGCCCGAATCTTGTATCAATGGAGCGCGGCGCGTTGGGAAAGTACCTACTTTCTACCGTTTGATACGTAAACATTTTGTTTTCAGTATTTTTCTTTGCACCTATTATCTTAATAAAGTAAGGCTATAAAATTAATAATCGTGTCTAGTGGTATTTTATGTCGGATAGATTGAGTGGACCACCTTTGTAAGACGACTAAAAAGTCACGGTGTATATGTACGATTGCAAAAAAATGTAATATTCACACCAATATTTTTCTAACAAAACGAATTACTTCGCAAAAGCAATTTGACCCGATGGCTATCGGTACCTAATTCAATACTTTTGACCAAATTTATTGTGCCCACTGATGCGAAAAAGGGAACGGCTATCAGATTTGAATTAACTGTATATCTCTGAAAGGGATGCCTTAAGGTAATGCCACAGTTTCAATATATTCTCTTGTAAACAGTTGTGAAGCTACATACTTACGTTTGTAACAATGTCACTCACACACGCATGTGTTCGATGCAGGACACTCAGTACTGACAGCACCGGTAGCGCCCGCGCCGGTAAAAGCTCGTCGATGCACATGCGTGTGTGAGTGACATTTTTGCGAACGTTAATAGATACTTTCACAACTGTACATCTTTATTCTGTTGTAATACCTACCAGTATTAAGTATTGAATGCTGAAGTATTTGTTTGTTAAAAGATACTTATATTGGATTAATGTCCTTCGTCTATAAAGGGAAGATTTAGGTAAGTTTTTACGGCCCAAGAAATATACACAATTACATAAGTTTATATACATAAGTGTGGAATGATATTATGATTATCGTTCCAAAATACAATACAAATAAATCATTTCTGCTACCTTTTCGTAGGCAAACAATATGCTCACTAAATGGCCTAATTTGTATAAATTAATAAATTAACCAGAATAGCATCGTTAGCACTCCCCAAACAAAATAACTGGAGCTCGAAATTATACGCCGGTCGGTGTTATTGATGTTATTGAAATACACGTTATACTCGTAAATAATTTTCTTTTGACTTTGCAAAAGTAACAATTCAAAAATATTAGCCTCATTTGGAATATTTATCAAAAAGCTATCATGGAAAATAGGCATAATAGAGCTCAAATTGTGCTAGCTTTTTTAATTTTCAAGAACTGATATTTTGAGTTACAAATACAGATAAACAACTGTATAATTAGTTCTATTCCTCAAACAACTTTTTTATAGTGGGACTAGCTTCTGCCAGCGGTTTCACCTGCATCCCGTGGGAACTACTTCCCTTACCGGGATAAAAAGTAGCCTATAGCCTTCCTCGATAAATGGGCTATCTAACACTGAAAGAAATTTTCAAATCGGACCAGTAGTTCCTGAGATTAGCGCGTTCAAACAAACAAACAAACAAACTCTTCAGCTTTATAATATTGGTATAGATATCATCAAAAGATCCTCCCGCTATGGGTGCAGCATGAGGGAGTGTCAGATTCTTACTGACTAAAACCCACCACGTTTCTTCTTAAGCCCTTTATGTACCCGGGCCGCGGTAACTCTTTCGAACAATCCCGCTCCTCAAACCGCTAAGATTTAGAACTAAATCGGTCAACCATCTACCAAAAAGGAATCAATTTTCATCAATTTACACAAACACATATCTATGTATCAATTTCCACAAAAATATATACACATACATAGGTAAATATAACGTAAACAGGATGAACGGTTTCAAATGAGCACGTGGAATAAGCAATCTTTGCATAGCTCACTGCTCACCCCAAAATTAGCAAGCGTGAACAATCCTCCGCAATTACGTTCAAACGTTTCTAAAGTGTCCATTTCACGTGAATTTTGTCAATAATCGGAATATTGTGTTTTTGTTGTGTCCCGTTTTTTTCTGCTCTTAATGGATCGATTTTGTTGATCCTATTGAAATGTTTGTGATTAGGTTAGGGTTTTTTTTATTTTTATTATTTGATCGGAGTATCGAATATAGAACTGGGTATGAGAATCAGCGTTTTTATTTCTCTGACAAATTCTCTATCGACGGTTCTCAATCACATAAAACGATTCCAATGCACATCAAAGATAACTTCTCTTAATAAGGTCTTCTATGTATACTTGCGATAATGCCACTTTACATATCAACCTAAGTAGCAAATATTTTCACTTCCAAAACTTAATCATCGCTGTGACAGACAACATTAATTTTATGTTAGTTTGACAAAAGACTGTCGAGCAAAACGCCAATGTCGCTATCCAATGTTCCAAATTCGATAAAAAAAAAAGGTTTGATTATTTTTAGTATACTGCAACCTCTGTAGATGGAACTAAGTATACATTATTTGCACCGCGTCCCTTTTGCATTGGCGCGAATTCCAGCCAGTTTTTCGCATTGACAATGCACTTTCCAGCTTCGACTTTAGGTTTAAGCTTTACGACCCACGCTATCAATTAGACAGTGATTGAAGTTTTTTTTCTGGTCGGAATGTTCTAGAATTGTATTTTTGGCTAGTATTATAAAACTTGAACATCTCGATGTTAAAATTTAAAACCCCTCTTTCAAATACACAAACACTTACGACAAAGGAAACTATTTTACATTATTGTAATACATATTGTATACACTATCTAATATGAAATTATTTAAATTAATAATAATAGTTAAAACTGCAACAAAATATTTCTCCTTATCACCGCAAACGTACCAAGGCAATGCTTAGTTGACTTTTGACCAAAAACAAAACATAAAAACCGGCCAAGTGCGAGTCGGACTCGCGCACGTAGGGTTCCGTACCATCCAAACTAATATTCTATGTATATGTATATATTTATGGATATCGAGCAAAACTGAGCAAAACAATCACGTTAGTTGTATGGGAGCCCCCCGAAATATTTATTTTATTCTAGTTTTCAGTATTTGTTGTTCTAGCGGCAACAGAAATACATCATCTGTGAAAATTTCAACTCTCTAACTATCACGGTTCATGAGATACAGCCTGGTGACAGACGGACGGACGGACGGACAGAGGAGCAAAAACAATAGGGTCCCGTTTTACCCTTTGAGTACGGAACCCTAAAAATGTTCTCGTCAAAATGATTATTTCTTTGTATGTGGGATTTCCCAGTTCAGTCACGCTACTCGACAAATACCTATTCACTAGTTTTGTGAACAAATACGAGTTTAGGGCAACTTTAGCTTGAATTTTCAAAAGCACTCGTTTCTTCTTTCACACAAAGGCTACTGTTTCTGTAGTAATATATTTCCAACATGAAAATGTAGTTCAAAGCAAAATGTGAAACGCAAACATTTTTCACACTTTTTCCTTCTTTAAACACTGAAAACTTGCAAAATAACTTGCACATAATAGTTGAATGGAATGTATGGCTTTTGTTGTTTACACATTTTTATAGAGGTAATACCCACACATACGTAAACACATTGTTCACAAACGCACACACACAATTACACAGTACTTTTATTCTCAAATTCAATACTATCATTTAATCGTTTTTTTTTTTATTACATAATTTCATCTAACCCACTCAAAAAGCCAGCTGAACAATATAATTGAAAGCAAATTTCTTTCAACTTGTGATTTTGCCCTTTAAAAACTATTGGAGAAAAGCAAAGTACTTTGGAAAACTCATTAAAATTATCTAGACTTGACAGATTTAAGTTGGAGTCAAAGAGGAAAGTGCATTTGGTAAGTGGCCAAGGATTGCTGTAGAATTATGATAATCCCTTTAGAGACAGAGTACACTGCGAACTTTTAGTCAGCCGATAGTTTGAGGGGACTTCTAAGAAAAAAAAGATAGGCTAGGTTCCTTCTTGAAGGTCAAATAACGAACGAAACGATCAGTTGTTGTGGTTCGTTCATACATCTGTCAAAGATTGGTGTTGATAGTTCGGTTAGCTGGTTAGTTGGTTAGCCTGTAAAAGTGTGCGATAAAAAAGACCAACTTTTTGTAGGCTTACGTGGTGCTGACCTATAAGTAATTGTGACACTAGATTAAGTATTTCATAAGCTTACCACAAAAACTTTTAAACGTCAGTTTCAGACTTGTCTAAAAAAATGACAAATTATGACGTTGACATATTATGGTTCATTTTGCAGCCACATTTTTTTTAGACAAGTGTAAAACAGGTAGTTAAGTTTTTGTAGTAAGGCCAATAGTGTTTACAATTGTTGGTGAGCCAATAAAATAAGAACGGTCCTCGATGCACAAACATCCGCATTAGGCGTCGCATTTAGAAGATTTTCTATTATGACATCTCCTCTAAATTATAAACTGTCAACCAACCATCGGGCCTACAGATTAGTCTACAGTATGCAGGGGCTCTTAATCTATTTTAGACAAATGTTTATTATCACTTAGGCTAAAGCGATTGAACGAGAGAATAACAACAATTGGGGATTTTGTTGCTAGAGGGAAAAAGCCGAGTTTTTTTTTTTTTTTGCTTTTTGCAATACTGTGGGTGGGTTTTAAGAGAGTAATGTTAGCATTGTCTTTGTGTGTATTATTTTTAGGTTTAACTTTTACTTATAAATGAATTTGAAAAGGACCTAATAGGGGAAAAGGATCGCTTCTTTTAATTTTCGAAGCGAGGTTTAAAAAGCTTTTGATTTATTTCTATTTTTATAAGCCTACTTCTTCTATTGCTTATTTTTTTATTGCGAATGGTTTTATTTGATAATGCTCTAGCACATCACAAATTGTAACCCATACTGAAGAAAGAACTATTCTTCTATATTTATATATAAACTTGAAACAAATCAAAGCTAAAACTTTCTACATAAACACTATAACCTAAACCTATAAGGGCGAGTCCATCTTTATGGTGGTGGTACTATCAGCTATCAACCGCAGAAAAGGGTCTGAATACTATGTTCTACAGGGTGTGTCGTTCACAATCACATTAAATCCTATCGCATATATTTTATGATATTCTATGGCGAATTGTAAAAAAAATATCCTAATCCGTTCAGTGGTTTAACCACAGGAGTCATTTTTCGTTTTTATAATTTACAACATCATGTGTAAAGCAGAGATAAAGTTAGGAGTATCGAATGTTTTGATCAGTTGACAGCTGTCAGTTTTCAAGGGAGAGTTTCAGTTGTTTGTAATGACTGACTTTTATATGGTGTTCAAATTTTCGCACATTTTTATTCTATTTACTTTGTTTGATTAAATCATTTTTTTTATTTTTACGTACTTTTCTTTTTTCTTTGTGTTTTTATTTATTATTATCAACTTACGACTATTATTGCAGGAACTTATCCTAATGCAATAGCGTAGACAAATTATAACTAACATTCTAAAAAAACTAATCAAAATATAATCATACCTTAAAACTAATCACATAATACACATAAAGTAGCCCTTGTGAATTCAGTCAGTGAGCAGGAAAATAGATCAATTTGTCCAGCGACCGTGTTGAGCGTGCGCAGCGCCCGCGTGAGCGGCGCGAGTTGCAGCAGGTTGGTGCGCGCGCGCGGCACCGAGAATGAGGGTTTTTGAAATTTTTTCTGCCACCGGGTGGCGCCACGTATGCGTCTGGTCCAAACAGCTGTCAAATAGTATGGAATTGTAGGTGCCGAACTTATTGTTTATTGAAATTCTGTTATATTGGAAGTGTTATTGATTTTATTATGGACTACGGTCAGAATAAGGTTTCCGAACTAAAAATTGAGCTAAGAGAGAGGGTGCAAAAGTCACTGGTACTAAGGAAAAGCTTGTTGAAAAATTTGTTAACACAATATGATTTAGTTTTTTTTATTTACTCAACCGCAATAGTAAAACAATAATGCAGTGCTTTAATTATAAAATAAAAAAAAAACACTAAAATCGTTCACTATTCATAGTAAAGATAAGCACTTTGACAGTTATCTGGACCTGACGCTCGGTGCTGCCACCTCGTGGATTGCCATTTTAGAAAACCCTCATTGAGGTGGCCTCCGCCTCCTGCCTACGTATTCCTCAGGAACACACAATTCTATCTCTTCTAGAATTGCAGGGTTATGTATATGACCGCGAATAATTTTTAACAATTAGGCAGATAGTGCTAATTCCCGTCTTACTTCCAGTTTGAAATAACCTACCATACCCAGAACAAATAAAGTAGGATATAAAAATGGGTATCCTGGATAAACTCCATACTGCTTCAAATATAAAAACCGGATATTAACGCATATATTTAATGTGATTATTTAATGTATATTAACGCATTTCATTTAATGTGATTGTGAACAACACACCCGATATATCGGGTATCTCCTAACTTTATCCCTGGTATACACATAATGTTGTAAATTATAAAAACGAAAATGACTCCTGTGGTTAAACCACTGAATGGATTAGGTTATTTTTTTACAATTCGCCATAGAATATCATAAAGTATATGGGATAGGATTTAATGTGATTGTGAACGACACACCTTGTATGTCACTGTGGTGTAGTATCAATATTATAATTAATTCTTCTTCTTCCTCCTGCCCTGTTCCCAATATTACTATATACCCAATATTTTACATCTATACTAATATTATAAAGCTGAAGAGTTTGTTTGTTTGTTTGAACGCGCTAATCTCAGGAACTACTGGTCCGATTTGAAAATTTCTTTCAGTGTTAGATAGCACATTTATCGAGGAAAGCTATAGGCTACTTTTTATCCCGGTACGGGAAGTAGTTCCCACGGGATGCGGGTGAAACCGCTGGCAGAAGCTAGTAATCTACATTTTTTTAAATAAACTTCAGCAATATCAAAGCTAAAACTTGCAGCTACAACGACACTCACTATCACCTAAACCCGTAACCCTGGTACACGTTGTAGATGGACTCGACCTTATAAAATCTAGACCTGTAAGGGCGAGTCCATCTATAAGGTGGTACTATCAGCTATCAACCGCAGGAAAGGGTCTGAAAACTAAGTTGAACGTCACCGTGGTGTGGGAGGGGCATTAATAATTCTAGCCAACGACGCTTTGCAACCGCCGTGCAACGGGGTTGGGTCGCAGTGTCGACGGAAATAATATAAAAGAAAACCTAAAAAATAGTATGGTAAAAGGAAATACCCTTTTAATGCACAAAAGATAGAAAAATAAAAAAATACATGAACATACAAAAAAAGAAGACCAAAGCCTTTAATACCGAGGTATGCCTGTAGTTTGAAAAAATATAAAAGTAGGTAGCTGGCCACGTAGATTACATGTTATAATAGACTTTTAGAGAAAGAAATACGGTTTAGCGAGAAGAGACAAAGTCCTTGTCACATGAAACTATGAATATGTTTTTCCTGAATTATTTGGTTTATGGTGCCATCAATGAGTACTTTTTTAAAGAAAATAACGAAACGAAGTATGTATTGAAAAAATATGTAACTCCTCTGAAGAATTAGGACCATACCCTAAAACGGTACTCTATTTTCTGTCTCTATTTAACCCGTGTTAAAACTGAGAGAACGAAAAAGACAGACGATTTAAGAGGGCAGAAATTTTTCAGTACTCCGAGAATTACTAATGCAGTTATAAAGTACGATATCTAACCTGAAAGTTTCAGTAACACTGGCACATTGAAGTATGTTTTGCTAAAATTTACCCAAAATGTGTTTTTAATGCAAATCTTTACATATGTACTTTTCGGAGCGCTACCAAAATATTATGAATTTAAAAATTGATAACTTCAATTTTTAAACGATCTCATCCTAAGGCGACAATCAGACAGTGTATTCAATGACTTTTCACATATTATTCGATATAAAAAAAATTGATCGTATTTTTACTATTTTGGAAATACTTAGCTCCAAAATACCATTTCCATTCCACAAACTATTTTGAAACGAGCAACAACAAGAAGAGTTCATGAACTATTGCAACCACCACTTGCTTCTTAAAGGGTTTGTCTATCCACATCAAAATATAAATTAACTTCTCTTCAGGCCGAAGTTTTGAGCGCACTCAGATTAATCAACTTTTAAAATTCCGCCGACCGCGGCTTTGTGCAATAACAAAATGAAAGTGCTGAAGCTCTGTGTAAAACGTTGTGGTTTTACTGACTGCGGTAACTAAGAGGATGCTGTGTTTTGCAAGTTTTTGTTGCTCGTTAGTTGTCTGTCTGTGTTACAAGTTGAGATGTTTGGTAGCTTAGTTACGCCGAAATACCTACTACCTAGGCAGAAGAAATCTGTGAGCTTATACGGTTATCCAAATAGCCAGTAAATGCGAATAGTTATATTATTCACTTTCTTTCTATATTTGTTTATGATTGACAACTTTTACTCAAAAACACAAATGCTCCATCGACAGATTTCTACGAAAAAATAATGCAATGAAAACATTGTTAAAGTTTAATCAAGGAAATTCAAATAGCTATCTCTTAGCTCGAACTTTTCAAACAAATATCCGAAGCGGGTGACAGGTGCGAAAACAATGCAAACAAGACAACTGTCTTATTGTATTTATTCTTTTAACACTTTATAATTAATTTCCATTCGTATTTTTTTCAGTTTGGAGTTAATTGGATCATTTTGCCCCGTATTATGGTAAGGGATGGTTTATATTAGGCCGGGCCGTGTCCGGGGCGTGCCGTGCACGTGGCTCGTACGGGGCACGGATGTGAAACGTTACATACATTTTGTATAAAGCAGTTTATATTACACAGTGCATGATCCGTGGCCCGTCCGGGCCACAAACAACGCTCGTCTTTAGAATTTCGTAAAAGCCCGGACACGGCCCGGCCTAATATAAATCATCTCTAAAGCAACGATAATGGATAATCCTTAGAACGCATACGTTTTATTTATCAAAAGATGATAGAAAAGTTTAAAAATATACGAAAACGTGCAAACAGTTTACTAAAGTAAAAACTCATTGACGTGCACTCGTTTTTAATTGTGAACAAAGAATGAGCGAACAATTTTGATGATTGATATATTTAGGTATGTACATCTTCCATAACAAATGAAAATCTGAGAAGTACCTATACATATTTAAGCCAGACACTATTACGAGCTATCACTATCGTCTTAAGTTAGTTAATCTACAGGTTCAATTAAAGCTAATGTGCCCACATTTGGATGTAATATGATATGCCAAATTATGACGTAAGTATTCTAGGACTATTAACTACCTATTTGGAATTCAGACATAACAATATATGCCCTATTACTTGTTAACTAGAAGTAGGTACTGACATACTCAATTATCGTTTCCTAAATGACAAACCAATTCACTTTGAGGCTTAAACGAAGTCCATTTCATGGTACGCATTAAAATGGCAGCCGATTCGCATCCAATTCTGTTGATTGATTGACGAATTTCGTTTATGGACTTCAAGTATTATAGGCCGATAAAAACTGTTTGAATTGCAATACAGAACTGGATTTGGTGAATATTTTAATGGAAACCCACGGAGGATGGAAATATGAGCGGAGATGAAAAAAGCTATGTAAGATTGTCTAATAACACATTTTTACACGTCAATATAAATGTCTCTAAATAGTTCATATTATGTATTTAAACGCAACACCCAGAACATAAAACACTTGTCCATTATCACTTACCTTATTTCAAATACACACAGCACTGAACAGAACACTAATTATGCCTTAATGATATTCATTGTTCGGTCTATTCGACGTCCGTACGTCATTGTAGGGATCCAGCAGAATACCAGCGTCAGGTATTCTACCTGACACATGCTGAGCTGGACTCCCATTCGTTGCAAAACATAAGACACACTGAACCGCGCCGTATTTTTTTCCTCTTTCTTTGTGTAACTTTTACCGTAGGTACTACCCGTCTAATATGTGATTTTATAATATCTTTTTTTTTGTCTTTAATGTCGTGGTAATTCGCTATTTTTTTTTTGTCTTTGTCGGGTAATTTTTTATTGTGTACCCTCGTACTTTTTTTATTTTTGGTCAATTTCTTTGTGTCTGTTATTTTTTGTGATGGATAAACGTTTCACCTATTTAGGACATAATGCAGGTAAGTCACCCGCCTTCTTCTTGGTCACAAAACGGAGGGCATGTATAGGTACCAAACCGAATTGTTACGAGTGAACGAACGAGGCTTGAGGCATCTCGTAATATCAACGATTTTTTATATTACGAAAATATTAAGGTTTAAAGAAGCCGTATAAGGGCGAAGACTAACGTTCCTCGTCCCCGGCATTTCGGCGAGCTACTTTCTTAGGAGATTTTCTGTTATGGCACCTCCGCTAGTCATTTTGTCTTTCATGTGGAAACCGAATATTGAAATGTGAATTACCTACAATTAGTTGCGAATTCAGTTGTATTTACATTTCAATGTGGTTTTGAAATTAATACTCGTCATTTATATTATTGTGCTCATTTCGAAATGTTGTGATGCTATATTTTGATGACTATAATCTGAATTTGGAAAACCTTATTTCACCACTTTGAAAATCAGTTATAATTGCTATTCTACTTGTAATCGTCACTTTTGCTAATTTCTTGCACACAAATGAATGGCGGACTTAACAACGTCTTAGGCGTTCTCCACCAGTCTACCCTTGGGGGGTGGAGGGATAGCAATGGTAGGTGCCAAGACAAAAATTATTGTCCATATTTCACTTCTTCTTCTCAGCAGAACCACATAGAAAGTGGTGAAGGGCGGGCGTTTTGGGGGCTGTCTTTTGTTTTTGACGTTCAAAAAGTGCTGATTTATCAATCTAATTTGAATAAACGTTTCTGAGTTTGAGTTCCCATGTACCTATACAATGCACATTTACCTACCTAAATTAATATTGAAAATGTAAACTTTCAAACAAAATAATTTCACAGTGTAGGTAATATTCAATAATTTATTCGTGGATAGTCAAAGCAAATATGAATTGCATTTCAAGTTATTGATTTCCAACACAAACTAGCCGCTGAACCGTTAACTTGACTTAAAGTTTCTGAACTCAAGTGTAGCTCGGCCAAGGAAATGATAACTTCATGAATAGGGGCAAATGGGGCGAGGAGGTACAGCAAAACTAAGTTTACTCATGTTTCTTTGTTGGCACAGCATTGAAGGGTATGGCGTTATAATTATTTTGATCAATGTATCGATGGATTTACATTTTAATAATCATTTTGTGACTAAAAAGGAAAGTAAAGGACTGAAGATGAGGGATAAATAGATTCTCAGTTTAAGGAAATATTGGGATCAAAACATCATATTTATGAATCATTATTCTCCTGTCCTCATCTCAATTTTATTTGGGGTCGGCGCAGCATGTTTTCTTGTTCCAAACTCTTCTATCTACCGTCATTTAACATGTAATGTTTACGATCGGAACAAAATCATTATTTTCTAATCATTCTTGTGTAAATAACTTAATTAAAGCGATCACTTATTGTTTCTAAAATAACTCAGTTATATATTTTAGTTTAGTTTACTTTTTCCAAAACTAGTCCTCCCAGATTTTTCCTAACGTCCTCTTCTATTACAATTACTGCAGTTGAACAAGTTATTCCTTGGGTTCATACTTCAAGTTTTGCGTGGCGCTCGCTTGTCAAACTTGTTTCAGTGTCGGCTGTCAATCTTGAAGGATTCCCGCAAGATCAGAGAAGAGTCTCAAGTGTAGGGTTAGAAAAAATATCACACAGTAAATATATATTTTTTTACGTTTTTTTTATTATATTATTTTATGTTTTTTTTTTTTATATTTTTCTATTATGTTTTTTTTATTTTTATTATTAAATATAAGTAGTTATTTTACACTTCTTTTACAAGTGTAAAATAACTATATAAGCATGTACTTTATTCATTAATTATTTCATTTCTTTCATAAAATAATTTTTTAGATTAAAAAAACAAAAAAATGTTATTTAATTAATTAACTAACTACTATAAGCTTTTGGCTCACATAGCAGTTTCTGTGAATTACCTACTCGTATATGCATAATTTTGAACAACATTGTAAATTACCATTTCTCATTGCTAAAGGAACCCCTGATACCTATTTTGTAAATACCCTCTGAGTGAATCTATAAACCCATAACCCGGACACAAATCACCGATCCTCAACCCAAGGTCGAACCCAGAATCAAGGTCATTTATCCTGTTTACGGCCACCAATGAGGCAGTTACTTTAGAAAATAAATTGATGTGAAAATGCTTCCTCCTTGTTTTTAAAATAAATTAAAATCAAGGGGCCTATTAAGAACAACAATCTGCTAATTGAAGGCCCTTAATTATGCGTTTAGATAACAGTGTGCTAGATTTTTTCCGTGGCCTCTATCATTAGAAATAAATGTATAATTAACGTAAAGGAATTATTACATTAGAGGAAGTCTGAAAGTAGCGCCAGTTACAGAAAAGACGAGAAGTAAGTAGAAGATTGTCATGGTATGGGCATGTAATGAGGAGGGTTGATACGCATGAACAAAGTGTGTGCTAAGTATGTATGTAAATGGATGAAGAGGAAGAGGAAGACCTAAGAAAAGATGGATGGATTGCCTGAAAGATGACATGAATAGGAAGGGAGTGAGTGTCAGTATGACGAGTGACAGGGAAAAATGAAAGAGGATGACATATTGCGCCGACCCCAAATAAAATTGGGAACAGGGCAGGATGAAGATTAATTAACGTAAAACGTGTATAATATTCGGGCCTTAGCGATATTCTGTCTATCTATTGTTTTAAATACTAGATATAGGAATTTAACATTAGTTGTATGGGCTCATTCAAAATTCAATCTCTATTAGAATATTAAGGTTGAAGTTGCTATCGGTACATCCCAAACAATGTCAAACGTGGTCAAACGCAGTGCACTTTCTAGTTTAAAGTTTATAGAATAACGAGCACTTACGAAGGTCCCGTCAAAGACTTTTTAAACCCTTTGAGATTGGAGATTTTTATCATATTTTGATGCTGAAGCTGACGTGACCTTGTCTAAGATTTTTAGGATATAAACTCACTTTTTGGCTTTATGTAGAGAAAAATTGCGGTCTTGCAGATAATTTAGAAATATGTATTTCCCACCAGCCATACATTCAAAAAAGAAATATTCTTTGGGAGGCTTCTGAACGATTTTAACGTACCCTTTTTGGTGGGAAATTACCTCTCCTAATGTGGGGGCTTGCATAAAGAGTCAGATTCTTACTAAAAGCCCACCATGTTTCTATGTTTCTTCTGGAGAACTTTTTGCACCAGAACGGCGGTAACTCTTTTCGAAAAATTCCTCATCCAAGTATATGGTAGGTACTTCAATAAAAATAAATGTCAATTTTACTAAATATATACACAGTTCTACTTATTTTGCTTTTTGAAGTGATTAACCGTTAGTTGGTATTTTATTACTTACTAGCTTGTGCTCGCGTGAAAAAGTGACTTCCGGCAGATTTTTGATTTGACCAGTAGATGGCGCTATATGTCCGGAATAAATTTTATTTTTTATTTTTTTGAAATAAAAACTATCCTATGTCCTTTCTCAAGTTCCAAACTATGTCTGTACCAAATTTCACACAAATCGGTTCAGTAGTTTAGGCGTGAAGGAAAGACAGACAGACAGACAGAGTTACTTTCACATTTATAATATGATTTAGGATTTTATTAGACATACTTAAAACTCTATTCCTAATACGCAATAGCTAGGTAAAGCTGCTAATCCAACGTCACCACCTACCCAATTACGGGCGCCGGGGGAATCCATTATAGCTAGTCTCCGTTCCAATCAAGACAGCGAATAGTAACGTGGTTTTAAAATTCTAGATGTGACTTTGAACTTTCCATAAGTTCACTCTGTATTAAGGTCATTTTTTGCTTTAGATAGTGCTATGTTCTTATAAGGCGTTTTTTTCTCCCAGTTAAGAATTGACAAGTTGAATGAATGTAAGCAAGTAAGGAGACGGCCAAAAAAGTACATAAGATGGCTTTTATAATGATAGTGTAGCTTGTCTTTATGTTCCTTGATGTAAATAATCTTTACAATCAAGATAAATGCAACATAACTTATTTTTGTGATAATATGATATAGCTTCTATACCCCATCGATTTCAGGCCGGTCTTTTTGGCTCCATCAAAGGTCTATCATAATGAACCCATTGGCAAACATTTCATTGCTGTCGATTCTGGTTTTCTTATTAGATTTAGCCATCTCCTTTCAGTGTGGTTTAAAAAAATCAAGGTCAAGGTCACTTGTTTTATTACTTAAAACTGGAAGTTAATTTAACGATTCTCTAAGTTTGGCAAAGAAAACATTTATAGTATGCCCATTTCCACAAAATATTGACCTTCATACATAGTACAGTTAACTACAGGTCAGTGGTAACAGTTTTTATAGGAAAATCGTACTTATTACTATTGGGTTAAGGTGCATGACTGTTACCACTGATGTGCGGTCTACCGTACCATGCCACTTCCAGTAACATCTTTATATCACCCACATCTCATTGTTATTTCATCGCTTCGAGAAGCCTGCTGATATTTTATCATTATTATTGTTAATTATGCACCAACAACCCACCTAAATATTTATGTATAATAATTAGATCATTACAATTTGAATTTTTGACTTTTCAATAACATTATTATACAAACGTAAATATTTTCTTCAATTATAGAGTTTCAAGAATATCATACTTGCAGATTATTATTTTAACTTCTGTATAATGTATCAAGTTTATTTTATGTAGAAAATAATTTACCCTGCCATAATTATCACTTATAATACCACAAGAGCTTCAAAATTATCGGGTATTTTCCGATAGGTTCGTTGCAAACAAATGAAGGAGTCAAGTTTTTCAGGTTAAAAAATAACGAGCGCGAAGCGCGAGTGATTTTTCCTGAAAAACTTGACGACTTTATTTGTTTGCAGGGAACCTTGAGGGAAATGCCAGATAATTATGAAGCTCGTGTGGTATTCGGGAGATTATTTTTCCGTCCCAAATGTCGGCCACAACCTGTCAGTTTGACGTAGCAACGACCAGAGAAAATATTCAAAAAATTTTCAGTATAATACCATGTAGGTTGTACCACGTGACGTCGAATGGTGCAATTCTATTGGTCGATATTTGGGTCGGAAAAATAATCTAAATAATTTACTCATGATTTTCATTTCTAAGCTTTTTCTCAATAAGTTAAAGTAGTTTTATATATTTTTAGCCGAAATACAGAACTACAATACAATTTTAAAACTAGAAAATCATACAAAAACTGTTTATTATCTAGGAAACCTGCCAGAAACAATCTATCGTAATATCGTACAAAAATATTGACGGGCACGAACCTCTACCTAGTTTCTTCAATAAGTTAATTGTAGGTAAATATACCAAATCCGGCCAAAAAAGCAAACATGTAAAACAATTTTCGCTGAAAAAATTAAAATCCTATCAAGCTTTGCCACCGACCTTTGAAATGGAAATATTTATTGGTTTTCACGTAGTGATTTCTAATACGTTTATGCGAGCTATTTTATCTGAAATTGAAATCCTAACTGGGCTCCGTCCAATACAGTTTAATTGTAGTTTGAGTTTCAGGTTATGAATATACCTCTACATAAGCAGGCACACTGTACATATCAACATGGTTGTTTAATACTACCTTCCGTCTATCTACGTAGCTTTTTTAGTAATTTATTCGGTACTAGCTTCTGCCAGCGACTTCGTCCGCGTTAGATTTGGACTTTGTGCAAAGAGAGGAAGAAATAATAAACACCAGCCTATTCAATTATCTAAATCTATGCGTAGCTAGCCTATTGGGATGAGTGAGAGTGTTATAACGAACATACAGACAGACAAACAGAAAGACAGACAGACAGACAAAAATTTTACTGATTGCATTTTTGGCATCAGTATCGATCACTAATCACCCCCCGGATAGATATTTTGGAAATATATTTAATGTACAGAATTGACCTCTCTACAGTTTTATTATAAGTATAGATTTTCTCATTTATTTAATAATACAACCTTCCGAGCGGTTTCACCCGCCTCCCGATAGAGTTACCTACTTACCGCACTTGGATAAAATTAAGCTTGCAAGTTTCGTCAAAATCTTTGATAGTTCTTCATGTAAAAACGTCTAACCGGATTTTAATGAGACTTCGCAGTAATCCTAACTAATATTAAAAATGTGAAAGTAACTCTGTCTGTCTGTCTTTCTGTCTGTCTGTCTTTTCTTCACGCCTAAACTACTGAACCGATTTGTGCAAAATTTGTTATAGACATAGTTTGGACTTGAGAAAGGACATAGGATAGTTTTTATAACAAAAAAAAATCCGGACATATAGCGCCATCTTTTTGTCAAACCACAAATCTGCCGGAAGTCACTATTCCACGCGAACGAAGTCGCAGGCAAACGCTAGTATATATATGTTTTCCGGATTCCGGTAAGAAGTTTTCTAAAAAGGTAGAAGCAAGTAAAATGCTCAAGACAGACCAACAAGTCAGAAATATTTTATTTCTTCTCTTACAGTGTAATTTATAGCCCTAACCTATCCGTGTTTCTGAGATTGAATTTTGACAGTAGGTCCAGTAGAAATTACTGTCAAATATCAATCTCTAATCGCAAAACAGTCGATAGCTAGGTTATATAATTCCGCAGTTAAGCAAAGCTTTCGCCTTGCTTCTTGCTAACGTATCCGACGTAGCTATGATACGAAGTATGAGCTGCCATGAAACTCGAGATATGCTTTCTAGCGCGAGACTTTAAGTAATGACGGTTGTACAGTATCAGATCACGATAGCACGTGCCTTTATACAGCGGCGTCCAACCTGCAATCAAAGTCAAAGTCACGTTACGATACGGCATTTTTATCGTCTCACTGTTAGGCACAGGCCTCCTCTCACTCGGAGAAGGATTTAGCATTAATCACCACGCTTGCTCAATGCGGGTTCGTGATATCAGACTTTATAGTCCAGGTTTCCTCAAGCTGTTTCCTTTGCCCTTTTATCAGCCATTGGTGTCTAAGATATACTTAGAAAGTACATACAAATTTGGCTTTCGCTATGATAATTTATAGGCATAAAAAAAAAACATTTATGATTATGACTTAAATTCTTAAAAATTATAAAATAATATAAAAATGGGGAAACTCACCTTTTGTTTCGTTGCAATCATAATTTTTAAGAGCGCAGTAATTTTCAAACGTTTGATATTTATGTTTTTTGTCTCGTCCACATATTGTCCCGTACCTGAAATAATAAATACCTATCAATGTAGTGGAGCCGGTATGTGACGTCATGCAAATTTCCCCGATATCTGTCCGTTCGCTCAGACCGGCTCGGAGAGGAGAGCAAATTCTTAGTAAACTCTTTTGCAATAAAAGCGGGCACCTATGCGAAATCTTGGTTTTAAGGACTTCACGTGTATTTCAAAGGGTTTTAATGACTGTAGTATGTGTCTAGCATCAAAAGGGTTAGCCAAGCATGCGTGAGAGTGTATTCTAAATTTGAATGTTGTAGATTTGCTAAGAAACTGGTGATACCTTGTTTTGGACTAATTCCTGGTAGAAACTTCGTGGGCCTTTTTGAAAAGTTTTTGACATGATTTTCGGAAAACTGATAATGCAATTTTGTAATAATTTGAAATAATAAGAAGAGCTGACCGGCTCCGACCGCGTACTTTTTCTCGGTCTTGCAGACGTTTGGCTTCGATTGCATGCTCTCGTTCACGCAGCCGATCGGTTCCGTTCTGTGTGACAAGAAAAATGCGCGCCGATGCTCTCCGAGCCGATCTGTGTGAACGGACCCTTAATTCATTGCATGCCGGAGCGCAGATATACGCGAGACACAATTGTTTTAGTATAAGCGACATACAATAAATAAATAGGTAAATAACATAAAGACCTTTGAACGGAAAGCTGGTAACCTCTGGAGGAATTAACATGATGGGCCTGGCATCCGAAATTTCTGAGCCGATTTAAAGAATTCTTTCATAATTATTTTGAAGCTATTTTATCCAAAGATAATATAAGCTATTTTTAATCGACTTCCCAAATAGGAGGCGGTTCTCAATTCGCCGGGATCTTATTGATTATTTTTTATGTATATTGTTTACCGATTACCCACCAGGACCGATTTGCAACATTCTTTTTTGATTTCTGTTACCTATATACAGACTTACTAAACTAAATATAAATAAATAATAAACTTCATCCATTAGATGCTGACTTCTAGCGCCTTAAATTAGTTTATCTTTTTGTTAAACGTTTTTTTTATGAAAAGTACCTAGTTATATAACATTGCATGAAGTAGGTAGCTAGAAGTATCATATCGTTTATTGTGTTCTATAATGTACATGAGGTGGAAAATATAAAATGACAGTCACAATTATGGATCCTTATTGGCACAGCAAATTAATTAGAAGAGAGGAAGGCGTTTAATGTAAGATAGTAGTAGGTAATAATAGCTTTCTTTTATAGTAGGTATAAATAAATAAGTTACTAACTCGGAGTACATCAGCGGGCATCTCAAGCCACACATGTATCCGGAACCATTTCCTGGTGGCTCCGGTTTATCGAACACCCATTCCCCGTCGACCCAGTAAGGTTCATAACCGTACGTAGGGTTGTAGGTTTCGTTTCGCTTCGGTCCTGCCTCAGCGCTCGGCATCATGTCGTCCAACTCGTCGCCAGGTGCTTTGCCACCAGGCTCAGGAGCCTGTCTACAAAAACTGATTTTATCCGACTGCGCCAAATAAAGGTGATACGTTTATCAGCGGATTTTAATTTTGTGTTTTAGTTATGGTGGCTTTGGGTAAAGAACCAACCTCTCATGTATGAGGGTGTGGGTTCGATTCCAGGTCAGACAAGTACCAATGTAACTTTTCTAAGTTTGTATGTACATTCTAACCATATGTTGGACACCAATGACTGTATGTTTGGTTGGCACGTTAAACTGTAGGTCCCGGCTATCATTGAACATCCTTGTCAGTCGTACGGGTAGTCGGAGGCCAGTAAGTCTGACGCCACTACCCACTACCCAAGCTGTATCGGGTTGCCCGGGTAACCGGGTTGAGGAGGTCAGTTAGGCAGTCGCTGTTTGTAAAAACACAGGTACTCAGCTGAATCCGGTGAGACTGGAAGCCGACCCCGACATAGTTGGGGAAAGGCTCGGAAGATGATGATGATATTATCATTATATGTGGACTTGAATTTTTGTAAGGCTCAATACGTGGGCGGAATGTAGACGATAATGTGGACGATCATAAAAATAATTTAGATGACCTCTTGTAGTTCCTGGCCTGTCCCCAATTGTATTAGGTCTCCGCCCATAGTGAGAGAAATAAAGTAAAGTGCGTCAATATTATCGTTGAATAGATAATTATTTCAAAATTTTATTCAGGTTTCTCAAATCGTCTTTACATCAGCATTTTAGTTTTGGATCTAGAAGGACTAAAAGCAGGCTCAAGGCGTACCTACCTCCGCTCAGCACATGGTGCTCGTTTCCAAAACCTAAAACTACCCACTTTGATCCATTTGCCGCTCACACACACAGATGACTTTTTAGAAATCCTTTGAAGACCAGAAGATATGACATTCATAGGCAACGGTTCCACTAAAATCATAAACATTCTTAAACAAAAAAAAAAGGTAGGTAATTATTTAAGAAGAACACTTACTCATTAAAAACAATACAAGGCCAATCGAATGTAATTTAATGTCCATTTTTATTCATGTATCAACCATAGTGAGATTTCTGACGCTTTGCATGAAAAAATATAAAGAAAACATTTAAATAAAAAACAATTTTTCACCAAAGTGGGCTTTCAGAGCGTCACCTTTAATTTTAAAAATTAATTGTTTTTTACGATTTCTAGGAAATAATCTGCAGTTAATTGAGTATAGTTTTACGATCGATGCTTATAATCAAGTCGGCACTGATTGTTTTATGATCAACGATAACCATTTCAGTTCAAGAGCTACTGGAGAACTTCAAGCAATCTGATCTCGAACTAGCTACATGCTTTGATAATTTGAACATTTTTTACTGTAAAACAAAATGCAACAAGATAATAATTAGGGACTTACCCAGTATTGTAACTATCGTTTGCTTACAAGAAATGGGCATTTTAAATAACTTGTATGGGGCTGATGTCGAAATTCTATGTCTACTAAACAAATCTTTAGGTAGATTGTTGGATTTTTTTTTCTACAGATTTAATAATTGTGTAAATTTTATTTTATTTTGTTGTGCCCTACAGGGTTTACAATTGTAGCTAGATCTAAGCCAAATTGTAATACCTACTCTATACATTGTCGAATGTAAATACATACATAATTAATATGAATATTGTTAACGGCTGTTAGTTAACAACTTGGACACGTAATTTTGCCCGCGTGGGCAAGATGACGAACAAGTCACATTCGGTACAATTCTTTTAATTTTTGTTATCAGACGTTGCCCACACACTCTTTGGAAAGTTATCTCCACAAAAAGTAACTGATGTGTGGATGCACCTTAAGGTCTGTATTGTTACCTACACAAGTAATTTGGTCAACATCGCACACATTAAAAATTTATGAATTCAAAAACCCATAAAATTATTTAAAATAGGTCCACTGAAATAAACATCGTTTCACAGAGTTCTTAGTAAACGAGGAGACGTTTTAATTGCTCCCATATTTTGTTGCTCGCATCCAGTCGCCTGGTATTGGCAGCTCTTAATTATCGACTCGCTTATTTTGAAGTTTGAAGTTAATTTTATAGTACTTTTAAAGACTGGAAGATTTTACGACGATCACTTGACCGATTTTTACCTGTAATTTTAAACAAGCTCTGTAACTTGTAAGTATATTGCAAGCACCGATGTGAAGCTAAATATTTAACGGAAGAAAAATAGGAAAAAAGACAAAAAAAAAACAATGAGTTTAGAGACAGCTACAGGTTTTATATATTCATTAGGTGGAAAACCTAATGAATATATAAAACCTGTAGCTGTATGGTATACCTATATGCTAGTATGCACTCAGTATAAAAACTGCTATTTTTAAGCAAAAACAGATTTAAATACCATATTGGCTCATCATCAGCATTTTATTGACCCATTACAGAGCATAGGCCTCTCGTTATATGGACAACGAATAAACGTTAATCTCAGGGTGGATTGGCGATTCAAGCCCAGGTATCCTCAAGCTGTTTACACAGTAGTTGGTGTTCAAGATGTTCTAAGAAAGGCTATATACGATATCACCAGCTTAACTCCTTATACTTTAAAAACAAACGAAGAATATTGAGCTATAAATACCACAACTAATGAGAAGCAGGTACAAATAACAGTTCCTATTCAAACAGGATCATTATTCGTCCAATTTAAAGAGACCTGCCGTGTATCTTAAGTTTTCTATTATAAAAAGGGAATACGGCTACCGGATAGGTCTATTTAAGTTGGTCGTCTCGTGTATAGAGCGACTTCCTCAGAGTTTCGCATAATGCGATCCATTTAACTTATAAAGTCAACTAGGTGAGGCTAAACGTACTCTCCAATTTACAAATTGCAAGCTAGCAGATGTGTTGAACTTTGAATTTGGAATGTTAATTCTTGCTAATTCAAATGTATGTCATTGTTTAGTTATGACTTACTTTTCTAATTTTCACAATATTTTATTGTATTGTTTTTTTTTTAGAAAATTGATCAGTAGTTAACCTATTAATCGACGGAGGTTAAGGCTACTTTTCACACTGATAGATGCAGGCAAAAACTGATGGCAAAAACTTGTTCTAAATAACATAAAAATGTCCTAGTAGATCAGAAATTATTAAAGCAAGATAAAGCAAATTGTCAGAATCAAAACTAAATTAGAATGCAACTAATACTCTATTGAGAGTGGACATTAATGTAAATATTCATTTTAAAAGAGTTTCTTTGCCAACGGATTAATTTCAAATTAAATTGAAAAATAAGTCTCTCGATCATTCAAACTAAGTAAATAAAAGTGGTATATATAATAAAGCTTTGTATACATATTTCAAGCAAATTTTAATTTCTTAACAAACAAATAAGTTTTCTCATTATAATGGCAGATGAATCTAATAAGTAAGTTTAAATTAAATATATTTTTCATCATTTAATCTAATTGAATTTTATTAAAGTGTTACGCAAAAAATTTGTTGAATGCATCTGACGAAAAAATAAATTTGAAATAATTAGAAAAATAATTAAAGCCGTGGTTGGAGACAGATATTTGGAATTTAATTATAAAAAAAAAACACAAATTGCTTTCTTTGCAAACCCTGCTTAATTTGAGAATAACACATTTATATTTGTTAGCAAGGTGTTTTGAGGATTGGGTAAAACTACAATAGATTTACAAACAATGTCATTAATTTTCTGTCCTTGTCGCCTAAAGCTTGGGTTTCCTAGGAAAGCGGTGCCGTCATACAGCGGCTGTTAAGCTTTGGTTTCCTAGGAAAGCGGTGCCGTCATATAGCGGCCGTAATATTAAGCTTGGGTTTCCTAGGAAAACGGTGCCGTCATATAGCGGCCGTAATATTACGGACGCAAATAGACGGTCGTCTTTACGGTGATGACATGTGGAAAGTTCCACGGCCGTTTTAACACACTGTCATAAACTTTTTGTTAGTTGTATATACTTACTAACCTGATTTATTTAATATTTCTTAAATTTCACGACACCAATTCTGTTTTAGTTAACTTTTTCGATAATCTTTACTTTTTATATTATATATTGCTTCGTGGTTAGGAACGAAATCTATTAAAATTTCGTCGTCCTCGCTGCTCCAAGAGTTGGAACTCATTTTTTACGTTGTTCGAAAAAAAAAACACAAACACGTATTAAAAAACCTTCACCGCTTTCAATAAAACGTTCACCAAACCATCTGACACCGACAAGACGGCCGTCATGCAAATGGCGGCACCGCTTTTTGAAATTACGGTGTCAGTTACCGCTCTCCAGGAAACCGCCCCATTTCATTTACATAGACAACGTTCTAGTGACGTCATACACCGCTGTATTACGGCCGCTATATGACGGCACCGTTTTCCTAGGAAACCAAAGCTTAAGCAAAACTATTGCTTGCATTCAGCTTTCAAAAATGAAGCACACTTCTTTTGTTGGCTGGATTTTGAAGTGGATGGTTTAAGTAGTTTTGGTGTTAAAGTGCGACGGATGGATAGAGTTAGGTAGTAGGACCATGACAAAACATCTTATACTACTTTTAAACCCAAGTCACAAGGTTGTTTTGCAAGGAAATCTCATTACCTACTTTTTACATTCAACTTAAATAAAAGAAACTTGTAAAACAAATGTTCCACATTAAATCACGTCTACATAAGTTCAAAGTTAACTTGAAAGTAAGCACGTTGTAAACCAATGAAGCTCAATAAAATATAACATTTTTATTCGTGAGTGAGTCCCGTTCGGCGCGTATGAGTGCCTCGTTGAATATCGGAGGGTTAGGCAAGGGAAAATCGTTACCTGCGCCAATGTTATTAGTGATGTCCTGGTTATCGATATAATTTTTATCGATGGTTATAACATTTTTGGATATTTTTTTGCGTATTTTGATTTTCAAGTATTTACTATAGATTTAATCAAGTATACTTAGTACTAAATTATACTATAACATTTATTGTTTAAGGGATCTGTTTGAATATCAAAATATTCCACTCAAATATTATTTAGAAGGCAGGAAGCAGCTTATGGTCTTAGCTAAAGGTACGTGACCTAAATAATAATTATAATTAGTAGGCATAGATTAAAAGGGATTACAGTCGTTGTGTTTTACAAAGAGGGTACGTTAAATAGAAAAACACATGTATACATTCATAACGAGATTTATTTTCCTCATGATAAGCCAATTTATGAAACATTGGCTTTTTTCCGACACTCCAAGAAAAACACTTGGTAAATACCTACCTATTCCTTTTCAAACTTAGATAACAAGCTAATTACATGAAAAAACATATATCTCAATTAGCACAGCGGTGTATGATGTTACCTAAAAAATAAAACATTAAAAAAAGACATTCGATGTAGAAAAAATATTGAAAATAATATCGATAAAAATATATATTTATCTTACAATTTCACAGCCTTGATCCCATCACTACTTGAGAAGGAACCCCTAACCTAGTTATGGAACGATCTCGTCCGGTCAGCTCTTCAATCTCGCGTATAAGTCTAGATCCTAGCGTGTTTGTGTTAGTCTGAGACAACTGTTAGTCTAGACTTTAGACCAAGAAAGTCGATCGGGTTTCAAAAACAAGGTTAGAAACTGAACTGCTTTCAAAAAGTGCTCTAAAATTTATGTCGAAAAATGACAATATTTCGCGTCCGTATCAAAGTCGTTTGCGGCGCCAATTGTGACTGCGTTAATTGAGTCAATAGCGGCCTGGAATCAAATAAGAACTTTAGGTCTAGTGTTTTTTAAGTTTCTTACTGAGAAACTTAAAAAACACTATAAAAGGCTTAAGAATTGAATTGATGGTTACTGGATTTTAAGCCTAATGGAGTTGAATTTCAGTAAGTGAGTCACTTACGTCCTTTTTGACAATTTTATAAGAACCTATTATCCTTTTATTGTTGGTTTTTTTTTTAAATAAAGGCTCTTGACCAAATAAACATGTAAGTTCCTGAAAATTTTCACGTACCTAAGTGTGGTAAATTCATTTATTTAGCCCTTCGACTTGCTATTCTTACAACTTCAATTTTTTAACTTTAAATAACAACTCAAAAAACTAAAAAACGCAACAAACTTAAAAACATTTTTTAATCTCAATCCACTCAACCACTTATAAAAGCAATAAAAACTAAAAAGCTTTAGAGGTATAAAAGTAGTTCCTTGAAAATCGACCAATCACAGAAGGGAATTTCGCAAAATATCTTCCAGATCAATCGAAGCAAAGTGGTTTGTAAATTATGTGTCCCTAGTGGTCTGAACCAGCAATGTATGAGAACCTCATATGATATGAACTGAAAGATTTTATTATAGAGGTAGGTCACCCATCAAATGTAATGGGTTTTTCGAAATGAGGAGGTATGTTTAGTAGGTACTTATGGTACAAAGTTTATGGGGTTCTCCTTTAAAGTAGTTCGATGGGGTATATTTTCACTTAACTTATGGCAGATAAAAGTTGGGCGAAATCTGTACCAATTCAAGTTGCGTTTACAAATACTTTCTAAGTTTATCTTGGACACCAATGGCTGATAAAAAGGTGAAGGAAAACATCTTGAGGTAACCTAGACTATTTAGTCTGAAATCACCAACCCGCATCGAGCAAGCGTGGTGATTAATGCTCAATCCTTCTCCGTGTGAGAGGAGGTCTGTGCCCAGCAGTGGGACGATAAAAAGGCTGTACCAATACCAGTACCAGTACCAGTTTACAAATAGCAAAAGACAATCGAATATTCATTATTATAAACTAAAATTTTCTTGTTAGTTCATTTTAATATACATAGCTTACGAAAATATAAAAAGACCTGTAAATCAAAAACATATTTCTATCTACGATCGAGTCGATGTTCTCCTGTATTTCAAAATATGGCAAGAATACCCCTGGAGTAATTCTTAGAAATAATTATTCAGCAGAATATACTAAGAACATACCAAGGATGTGCCTACGTTTTATTGCTAGATTATAATTTACAAAGCTTTTCACGTTCATTTTCCAGATTTTCTTGAGGCCAGACTCGGGGGCAAAAGGATCCGGTTTTTTCTCTTTTACGTATTAATTTTAATGCACAATTTTCTCATCAGTGTATCTGTAAAAATATAAATTACATTCGCAACTACTAAGTTAGTGAATCTTTTTAAATGCCATGCTTCTTTTTGGCAAGGAGACCCAAAAGAAAATGATAAAAGCGAAAAAATATTATTTCACGTAATCATATAAAAAGTCGACATCCCGGCCCTTTCTTATTAATCTTTATTTTAGTTCTCTATCGTGTGTTACAAAAGATGTTGGATCTGCGAATATAAAAGGTTTCTCACTCACCCTCGTCAAAACATCGACACTGCCGATTTTATTGTCGGCGGTCTCATCAATCTTTGAAAAAAAGATGAGTAACGCCCTAACTTGGAACTCAAAAATAACTTAGGAAAATGTTCTTCGGGATACAACTGTTACTTGGACCTACATTTTTGCTTATATATGAATTTGATTCAGAAATGATACAACCTAAATATAGCTTTAACATAAAGAACTAAGAATACGTATGTATATTTTTTTATCGTTTCGTAGGTATCTTAAATGCCTGCCGGGGCTGCGGGATTGTTCGAAAGAGTTACCGCGGCCTGGTACGTAAAAGGCTTAAGAAGAAACTTCACGGGTTTTAGTCAGTAAGAGACACTCACGCTGCACCCACAGCGGGAGGGGTCATTTGGTAACATAAATGCCAAATGTGTTCTTTTCGGTATGTGAATATTAAGTAGTAGGTTGTTTGACCAGAATAAAAAGCAGAGACCAAAGTATACAAAAAATTCAGAAATCCAATATAAAAATATTTGAAAAAAAAAAAAAACAAAATTCAAACGATTCGCTAAGATTTTATGGATTAACAGTCTTTGCAGATGGCGTTAAAAATCCGCGTCAGAAGACAGATTGGTCTGCGACTTGAACATAACACCTGTCCCAACCCTTACTTTTGACGAGGGTCAGTTATAGAAAATAAAAATTCCTTTTCATTCGTCATTTTTTTGTTGGAAGGACGAGTTTGTGCTCAAAATGACGGTGCACAGATTAAAAATCTGTAAAGATTTGGCATTTGACTAATTTTAGAGCCATTAATAATGACTTTTGAAATCCTGATTTGGCTTTCGTTCTCGTTTATGTCAAAGATTATTATTTTATACACGTAGCCCTACATATTACAGGTTCTTACAAACAGTCTATTGCGTTTCCTGATACATGCCTACCTAATCTTCTTGGGGATGGAATGTAAAAACCCCTCCCGCAATGCAGTTTTCAGCAATATTGCAGCTATTAATGGACTTAGTTTAAACTTAATGTCATAATATTTCCTCCAGCATTTTATGTTTATAACCAGCATACAAAATAATAAACCCAAGTTAACAAGGTCAAGCTAGAATTTCCTGACGTAATTTTCATAAATTTCTAACCCTGCTTAGCCATAGGACAAACTTCATTTCCGACATGCATCAATAAAAGCTTACGTTCGGAGGTAATCACCTGTTTCAACCCATCACATTTACATAAGATTTTGTATTCTCTTTGCTAGTCGTTAAGGTTTAAAATTGCCTGTGTTTGTTGGAAAGCTGGCGGCGATGCGACAGTTATGCTTGATGCCATTCGACACTAATAGCAATAGTTTATAATTGTATTAACGTTCAAATTCATGTAGTTAATATGATTGGAACAGTTTGATTTGATTCCTGGGTAAGTATTCTTTAAGTAAATCTATCATTGGTCAATGGCTGGGCGATTACGAGTAAATATTATTTGTTTTTTTCGTTTTTTTTTTTTGTACCATAAAGGCTCCGTAATAACTATGGTATTGTTGAGAATATCCACAATCCTCGAGTGACACAAATGAGAAAATTATCCCCCGAAACGCGAGTGAAACCGCGAGAAGCAACAATTCATAAATATTTTAAAAGCAGAGATTTATCCGCTAACTTAGATTAAACTTCTAAAACAAAGTGTATAACCTTAATCCTTAGTGTTAAATGTTAATCTGCTCATCTCAAAATAGCTGTGAAAAGGTACATTTAAATAAAAATAAGACTCGAACAAAGTGAGTGAACTAAAATAGGATTAGTGAAGCTAGGAGTGCAAACGAAGATATATTTGACTATGATATTCATACTAGATTTTAGTTTTAAGAGGTTTATAGCTGGTCGTTTTAAAGCACTTGTAAGTACCGAGAATTAAAACATCCAATTTTATAATTCACTAATTAGAAAGACTAATGTAAAAATGTTTACTGGTAAGAATCTTCATTTTTGGGGTTATGAATGGGGTTGAATATATATTGCTAATATAATTAATTAAATCATACCTAAAAAACCTCATCATCCTCCTTCCTTTATCCCAATTTATTATTTGGGGTAGCGTCAGCACGTCTTCTATACTAATATTATAAAGAGGAAAACTTTGTTTGTTTGTTTCTTTGGTTGTAATGGATAAACTCAAAAACTACTGGACCGATTTTAAATATTCTTTCACCATTAGAAAGCTATATTATCTGCGAGTAACATAGGCTATATTTTATCCCGGTGCGGGCAGTAGCTCCCACGGGACGCGAGTGAAACCGCGGGAAAACGGCTAGTCTAGTATATTTATCTCATGTCATCCCACAATACTATGTGCAGCCAATCGTCTTTCACATGATCCATCCATTATTTTTTATGCATGCTCAATACCTCCCTCACTATGATTCTCATTCCATACAAATGTCTAGGTTCCTAGTTCCGTGAATAAAACTCCATCAAACAAATATACAAAGCGAAACAAACGTTTTCCACGTCCAGGTCAACATGAGACAGGGGTAGTAAACCTATGGCACATGTGCCCCGTAGTGGATCGCAGCAAAATAAACTATTGCTATTGAAATTATGTACTACTTATCAATATTTATGACCAAACTTTACGCACTTTTCGTGGAGATAACCAAACGCCAAAATGTCCTACTTGTTGTTTCAACCACGTCATGACGGAACTATTTTCCACATCCATATAAAGTAAATCCTACTTTATTTAAAGACTGACGCATTGCTCGTAATGGTCAAATATATTGAAAATAGACAATTCGTTT
Organism: Helicoverpa assulta; assembly: GCA_963856015.1. NCBI lineage: Eukaryota > Metazoa > Arthropoda > Insecta > Lepidoptera > Noctuidae > Helicoverpa > Helicoverpa assulta. The sequence goes on along the minus strand of CAWLCW010000002.1, from coordinate 5,915,120 downwards.
TTTAAAGAAGAAAGAAGCCATGAAGACTATCTGCCAAACCTTACCCAAATATATTGAAGTCGGCTTCCAGTATACTACTGTTTTACATGTAGTGTCTGCCTATGAGCCCTGAAGAAGGCACGCCACTATATCGTTGTACCTATTCTTCTAAGAATATGACACCCAAATAAAGGTTGGTCATCCCCGACATAGACCATAAGTAGGTTGCAGCTGACAAACACGCAAACGACAGACTGCAGTCAATCCGGTTAAGCTTCTATTTCCTTTTGCGAATGACCGTAGCGCTAACGTTTTCGATTGCGTTTTCTGCAGACTTGCACGGTTTGCGTTTGCGTTTTATGTGGGCTTGATTGAGATTTTACTTTTATTGGTATATGATGGTGTTTTGTTTTTGTCTATATTTATGTATAATGTTGTTCTCAATTGTTTATATTGGTGTCATTGCTGCATGATAGAATATAGTCAGTGTAAGAAGGCAAATTCAGGTGATTTGTTAAATGTAAAATACATTCAAGCAATGCAAGCAATTTACAGTAACTGCTATTATCTGATAATTATATAAAATAGAAAAAAATATATTTATTTATTTATGACACTTTATGCACATTTTATACAAAATGTGCATAAAGTGTCATAAATAATGGTATTACATTTTCCATGAGAGACACAGAAATAAATATAATATAAATTATATAAGATATAATATGTTTATGGAATAACAATAAAAAGTTCGAAGAATTTTCAGCAAAAATTATCACCGCACGCAATACCTAAGATCTTTCAAACCTGCACAAAAGCTTAGCTTTTTAAAAATCCAGCAAAAGCCAAATTAAATGGACCAGGTGCGCGAACCACTATAAAAAGGATTTTTCTCTAATTGGGGCTGAACACCCAGATTTATGAATGAATGCAAATTACGTAGTCACGCTGACAAGAAATTTAAAATATGAGCACATTTATGCGCACCCGGATGATATTAATTGAAGAATGCGGTAGGCTTTTTATATGAATGTTTAAATAATTTTTGTACCCATTTTTAGGATTCCGTACCTCACAAGATAAAAACGGAACCCTTATAGGATCACTTTGTTGTCCGTCTGTCTGTCTGTTTACCCTTGTCCAACAATGATGAATCTTGTTGAAATGTCATATAATGGAAGTTCTTGAAGAGAACTTTTTTATTCTATCGGAACTAAGTTCATTTTCAGTGCCAAGTTAGTGTTTTGTTTTTTTTTTTAACGAGGGTGTCAGACTCTTACTGACTAAAAACCGTCGTGTTCCGTTGTAGGCCTTTTATGTACCAGGGCCGCGGTAACTCTTTCGAACAATCCCGCAGCCACGGCAGGCCTTGGCCCTATTGGGCCCCGCTATAGTAAATTAAAAAAATACACTACAATAGGCAAACTAACAGAAAAAAAATGTTGCTTCAATTTTGCTTCGAGTTTTTTATTTTATCAAAGCCTTTCCGAATATAAAGTAAAGTTTTTTCTACAATTTCGTAAAAAAATGTTCGGGACAGTCAGTTATTGGCAATGCACCAAAACGTATCTAAATAAAAATAAACAAAAATTGGGAACTAAACTTGGCTTATAGATACTGGGATACAGTGAAATGATTTTGAGATAGAATAGTAAAATTTAAAAATAGAAGTCACTCAACATGGTTTTTAAAATCAAATTCAATACCTTAATTGAATTATCAAAAACGGTTACTTTCCATGCAATTTGTATAAAAATGATAACTATCACGTCACAGATTATAATAACGAAAAATTTATAAATCCATCAAAATTAAAAATGAATGTGACATTACTTTAAGGCGCCTTACCGAATGTGATAAAGAATGTTATATGCCCAATACAGGTCAATTAAACATTACAATTTAAAAACTATCTTCATTTAAAAGCAGAACCCGCGGCCATTAAATTAATTAATAAAACATTGACACAACATTTGCTACAAACACATGGAGCTTTAGTTCCAATCAGGTTTGTGTAAACTACACGCCGCTTGACAAACAACTAGCCGAGCTTGTTATGTTTCTACCGGACACAAATCCAATTTATTCACTGCTATTTTGATAAAATCATTGGTCGGTTTGCATACTAGATTTTTCAAATGTAATATCAAAATCAAAAATCATTTATTAAAACTTGGCTGCAAGACAGCACTTTTTTAACGTCAGGAATTTACAATAGACAGCCCCCAAAACGCCCACCCTTCACCACTTCCTACGTGTTTCTGCTGGGAAGAAGAAGTGGCGCAACAAACTCCCCAGCAACATATGTCAGAGAGGTATGTTTTCTTTGATAGGTATGTACTATAAGTAGGGTTGCCACCTTTTTTTTTGGCAGATAAAGTGCATTGGTAATAATAGGTCATCATCCTCCGAGCCTTTTTCCCAATCATGTTGGGGTCGGCTTCCAGTCTAACCGGATTCAGCTGAGTACCAGTGCTTTACAAGAAGCGACTGCCTATCTGACCTCCTCAACCCAGTTACCCGGGCAACCCGATACCCCTTGGTTAGACTGGTGTCAGACTTACTGGCTTCTGACTACCCGTAACGACTGCCAAGGATGTTCAATGACAGCTGGGACCTACAGTTTAACGTGCCATCCGAAACACAGTGCCATCCGAAACACAGCATTGGTAATAATAGGTAAGAAAAAAAAATTTTTCATTGGTAATAATAGGTAAGAAAAAAAAAGTACACAGAATAAAATAAAGTACAATTTATTTTTATTTATTATTTTGTTTAAAAACATATTTTTTATTGCTTTTTGCGGTTTTTCTCAAATTAGTATCTCTACTGAACAATTGCACGGCTTCTTTACAGGCTATATGTATATAAATTAAAGTATATAAGTAATCCATTTTTTATCAAATTCAGAGACGCTGTATTTCTATCGTCTCGCCATTTGCTATTCATAACAGAAAAAACTCATTATGACATTATGACACTTGAGGTTAGGTTGCGTTCAGAAATTATTTAAAAAGAGTATTTTCGTGTACTTTATTGTTTTCATAAAGTATAAAGTACAATTACTTGAAATAAAGTACAATACTTTATAATAAAGTACGGGTGGCAACCCTAACTATAAGCTAAAGAAAATAGCGTTTGTGAAGAGACACAGACCATTTAATGAAGATTTGAATGAAGTACCTAATAGAAATGCAAAGCAATAGAAATAAACTAAAAAGGTAAGTAACTTCAAAGGTCAAATGTTAAAAAAAAATCGATTCGAGTGCCTCGTATAGACATGATATTCGAAACAGCTACTTAAGGAAAAAATAAATATGTTTATGTTGAAATATGGTACTTGTCGGAGGGAACATCAGGATGGCACTATCGTCCGACATCAGCTAGGGTAATCGAGCAGAGAGATAACTCAAACAAACTCAAAACTTAAACAAACTCAAACGTTTATTCAAATTAGTCAGAACAAAAGACAGCCCCCAAAACGCCCGCCCTTCGCCACTTCCTATGTGTTTTGGCTTGGGGAGAAGAAGTGGCGGAACAAACTCCCCAGCAACACATGTCTGTCTGTTCGGTTAGAAGAACCATTACAATACAAAAATCACAAGTCACTTTACAATAACACTAAGTACACTACACGTAACGAAAGGCAGTAACGCGACGACTCCGCGAAGACTCGACGAAGCCTCAATGAAGACTGAACTAAGACTGCGCTCCGCGGACGCCACGCTGACCGCCACCACTCTGCCAAGCGCACCAAAATGTTGTTTCACCGGAAACGCCGCCAGAGGGCGCGCTTGCGTGACGTTTAGTGTCCGTACTATTGACCGTCTCCGACATACTATTACATGCGTCCATTTCACATAGGTACTCAGTACTCAATATGTACTTTTTAAGGAATACTTAACCAATGTAATGACAATTTTAGATAATATTTGCTCATTGCCAACAGAATCTTGTTGATGTTACTATTACAGCCTTTTCATCGTCCCACTGCTGGGAACAGGCCTCCTCTCACAAGGAGTAGGATTGAGCAATAATGACGCCGTTTGCTCAATGCGGGTTGGCGATTTCAGACTTTATTGTCCAGGTTTCCTCAAGATGTTTTCCTTCACCTTTTTATGAGCCATTGGCGTCTGTACTTAGACAGAATCTTGGTTAGTAACAAAATAATTAACGCCACTAAAATAAACAGAGAACGTAATTCATGATTGAATTTCGAAATTTCGAAAGATCAAAGACGAGGTACTTGTTTCGCTCGCTAAGTTCATGATTGTTTTCTATCAACAATTAATGATGCTGTCAAAAACTTATAATAATTCAGCTGTCATCGTCAGTTGTAAGATAATATCTTATAAGCCGTTTAACTAGTTGCCTAAGTTTAACTGGCCCTCAGAGTTTCTTGCTTATCAAAAATTTTAGATCATTTTCTGCAAAATTTTGGTAAATTAACTGGAAATATAAATAAGGATTGGAAGTTTAATATAGTTTATAAAGGGTATGGTTTTTTTTTACTCAATTATTACCTATAAATCACTATAATGACTAATGGAAAAAAATAAATAAAACTAAAACCTACTATTGCATATCTTCTTTTCTGAATCGAAGCAAGTTTATAAAATGAAGCTTAAAGAGGCAAGGACTCAAGACTGACATCATACTATTTGAATTAGAAAATAATAGATACTTAAATGCAAAAATTTTCTTACTGAAAAGAATTCCTTCACCCCAGGATTAAAACAAGTTCAAACTTTAAAGTAACAGACATAAGAGCCAAAATACCTTGCACACCATTAAAAGAAACAACACAGCTTCGGTAAACATTAATTGCATTCAGAAAGTTGGCTGACATCTGAATTTGTATGTCGGAGTCAGGACGAACCGTGTGAAATGTTTGGTACCCTTGGGTCCGACTAATTGGAGTGTCGCAATCCACCTAACTTTTAACGACAGTGATACCAAAAAAAACACAGTCACCTCGTTATCCCCCTATTTTTTTACGCCTTTCCAACCGTGTGAAAATTAACGACATACGTTTGTTTGGGCCTGATCTAGTCTAGTTTCTTTGATTTTTGTGTGATTTTTAATTCAACTCAAAACATAAAAGTATAATTTTGTAAGTGCACATTAGAGAATTTGATTAATAGATTGATGGGCTCATTATTTTGTCAATACATTGTCTTCCAATCCGATGTTAAAATGTCTTCATTTTACGTTCAAGCCTATCCATGGGCATGGATAGGCAGGCGTCGATAAAAATATACATAACGTGATCATGTTGAGATTGAAAACAAATTCAATAAAGAGCATGGTTACCCGGATGCGTACATGTAAGTATGTATAACGTATATGTAGATTATAATTCTTTTATGTTCGAAGAGTATGGAAGAAGAATAAAATTGGGATAAAGGCAGAAGGATGATGACGAAATAATTCTATTACGTTCTAGTAAGAGCAGAAGAGAAACAGTCGGTCCAGAACCAACTTTAATATCATTTGGCTATTTCACAATTATGCAGACATAAAACATGTTGATCACATATGACGACACATCCTGAACCTGAGCAAAAAATCTCTACAACCTTTTCCGTTAGAACGTCACAAATATTTTCACACTAAGTTTCTAACAACTTACCAAAACAATGTCAGTCCTCTGTAGAAAATTTATGATATAATAAAAACTACAATGTATCGTACTTTCTATGCTCTTATTAGTCGAGATTGTAAGCGGAATTTCTCATTATTACTTAACATTTTGTGGTACTGTAAGGGCTGAGCTTTAAAGGGCTCCTAAAGATCAAATATAATTTGAAACAGCACCCACGGCCCTGGTTCACACGAAGTGCTCTAGTAGAAACATAGCGGAAAGGTCATTTAATGATTTCCCAGCAAGGAACAAAAACAGATATAAATCAAATACTTACCTGCGTATAGAATGAGTCTAACCGTTCTTTTTGGAAATCTTTGGGGAGGCCTACGTCAACAGTGGACATCTTACGGTTATGATAATAATAAAAAAAAGAATGTAATTAAAAATAAAAGACTTTAATTACATAAATTGCAAGCTTACAATATTGTCTTACTATAATAGAAACAACCTATAAGACAATGTATTAGCTTACAGTTTTAGATGTTGGCGTTACGACAACTACTGTCGTATTCTTAAGGTCTGCAGAAACAGTACTCGTTACTGCATTTGTTACTTTACTAATGTGTACTAGTGTACTTAATGTAGTATTGCTTAAATTAAAAGTTACTGACGAAGTGACGTTTTGTATAGATGCTGGAGTGGATTTAACAGAAGCAGAAGATGTTACTTTTATTGCACTTGAAGTTGTAGTAGAAGTAAGATTTGAAGTTGTAACATTATTTAAATCTACAGATGAAGCACTTTTAAGTTCTAATGTAGACGCAGCCTTGTTAAAATGAGAAGACAAAGCATTTAAATTTTTAATTGATGTGACATTAGTTAACAGTTTTAATGCTTTATTTATTAGTAAAGTAGAATCGTCTTTATTCAAAGTTGCATTTGTTAAATTTGTGGGAGTGGTAACAGCAAAATTTTTATCTGTTGTGGTTCTCGTTGGTTTATCATTGTTTAGCGGATTTATTTTGAATGAAACTTGGTTCGTAGATGTTGGTTTACTAATTGTGGTATTCTTAAGGTCTGCAGAAACAGTACTCGTTACTGCATTTGTTACAGTACTTAATGTAATATTATTTAAATTAAAAGATATTGACGAAGTGACGTTTTGTATAGATGCTGGAGTGGATTTAACAGAAGCAGAAGATGTTACTTTTATTGCACTTGAAGTGGTAATAGAAGTAAGATTTGGAGCTGTAACATTATTTAAATCTATAGAAGCACTTTTAAGTTCTAATGTAGATGCAGCTTTGTGTAATTCAGAAGACAGATCATTTAAATTTTTAATTGATGTAACATTAGTTAAAAGTTGTAATGCTATATTTTTTAGTAAAGTAGAATTATCTTCATTCAAAGTTGTATTTGTTAAATTTGTGGGAGTAGTAACAGCAAAATTTTCATCTGTTGTGTTTCTCGTTGGTTTTTCATTGCTAAGCGGATTTATTTTGAATGAAACGTGGTTCGTAGATGTTAAGTTTTCGAAAAGAGAAGACATATTAGTAAGAGCGTGTAAATCAATTGGTTTTTGTTTTTCAAATTTAAGATCGATTGTTGCATGATAGGTTAAATTTGAATCAGCTGTGTAGTTTTCATTCTCCGCAGGCCTGCAAATTAATTGATTTATTATCAATACGATATTTGGTGAAAGATTATTTGATGATAGAATTGTTGTAAACTTGACAGTCACATTAATTTAAAGTTAGGTCGGTTCTACTTTTAGGTGGGTTGATTTCAGAAACTCTTTTGATATCGTATATTGTGATGATCTACAGCCGATAAACAGAACCAAAACAACGATATCAAGTAACACTGAAATCGTTCAGTTTAAGCAAACCATTCTTCATGTGACTTAGATCTATTAAGGCCTGTAAAATCAAACTTACCCATCAGGGTGATCTTGCCAAGATATTTGCGTTTCAACTAACTTAAATCCATATTCGGCATCACATATCGCACGTCTATAAAATAATAAATACTTAGTTTCAAATATTTTGTTTTACTGTTAGGTACTAATTTTCATGAAAGACAAATGGCGAACTAAATACCAAGCAAAAATACATCCATTTAGATATAATTGGTTTATCTATAATTGGTTTCTGCGCAGCGACTCGCACCAAAATATTCCCAACTGATAATCTTGGTACCTAATTAACCGACATAATATAGAGTTATAAAAGAGGATAAGTAAAAACTGAAAGAGCTAAAAAATAGTCACTGGCATGTACCTATCTGGTGTTTTTATATATTACTAGCTTCTGCCAGCGACTTCGTCCGCATTAAATTCGGACTTTGTGTAAAGAGAGGAAGAAAAACTAAACACCAACCAATCCAATTCTAAATCTATGCGTACCTACTTCACCTAAAAATAAATAAAATGTAAACTATTATATTATTGTAATTGAACGAATATTTAAACACTACCAAAATAACTAATTCTTAACTATTTTATAAAATAACAACAAAAGAAAGTTTAAAATAAATTATATTATTTAAAGACGCGCTGCAAGGTTTGTTAATATCAATTATTGTCGGTCAATAAGGTTGAACACTCTGAACGTCTATTCGCACCAATCGCATCAACAGCCAAATATTGTATGAAGGTCGCACAGCCACCGCGCCGCGAGCCGCGTCGAGCGCGGCGACCGTTACACAGAAATGATCCTTATAACATGATATTCACGCGCAATGGCTTATTACCTTATTTCATGTATAACTTTGATTTTTCTTTACCGATTTATATGATTACTTTTTATTGAAAGTTATAATGTTAACCCTTATTATATATTTAGTGTGAGTGAGAGTGTTAGAAACGTAATAGTAGACAAATTTAATCAGAAACCTCCGAACTACTAAGCTATCGAGAGGTAACGTGTTATTGTGAGTCAACCATAAAATGTAGACAATGCTGTCATGGGATGTTTTTTCCATAATTTTAAGGAAAACAAAAAAAAACTCCCTTCACTGCTCTGCTCCTATTGTTCGTAGCACGATGAAAAGTATCTTATAACCTGCCCAGGAGTCAGAAGAATAATAGTACCAAGTTTCGTTAAAGTCCGTCAAGTAGTTTTTGTTTCTATAACGAACATACATACTGACAAACAGACAGACAGACAGACAAAAATTTTACTGATTGCATTTTTGGCATCAGTATCGATCACTAATCAGCCCCTCATAGTTTTTTTGTAAATATATTCAATGTACAGAATTGACCTCTCTACAGATTTATTATAAGTATACCTCTAGATATGCATATTAAATAACCCTTTCCTTTGCTTAACTTTGTTAAATAGCCGTTCAACTTTATTTAAGGAAAGTTTTTTGTTCAGTTATAATATGTCTAAATAAATTACCTTTGTTGTTCATTTTTAGTGTTATCATTTTTAAGTATACAGTCCAAAAAAGCGCCATTGCATTGCGTGCTTGTAAACAAATATGGTCCGATGCATTCACGTTGTTCTGTTATCTTAAATACGGATGCAACACCGATTAGAACTTCATGAGAACCTACCCATGTAACTAACGGACCTCCATGGTCATTCTAAAAGAAATAATTATATTTACAAATGAACTATAGTTACTCTTAATCTTTACTCAAAGTGAAACCAAGAGTGATTAAGTCTTAGCTGAAATGACGGTCACTACCACATTTACATTGCATGGCGTAATTTCAATGCGGCAGTGCAAACGTCATTTCGGTTTTGATGAGCTCCATTGTAGGTACCTGACAAATTCCGTGTCTTCTTGTTCCAAGCCCTTCAAAAAATCTTCTCTGTTCTTTATGTTGCAAAGTGTTATTATGGGTACTGTTGCTTTCTAAAGCCTGTCTATAAATATCGCTGCTAAGATAAGTAAACTTTTGATCATAATTTTTCTTAATATTTTTGCCAACGTTCTCACTAAGTTTTACATCAACAACATTTGTTATATCGTTAAGATTTCTTCTATGTGTTTGGTTTAAATTATGAATCGTTTGATTGATAGGTTTGATGTCTTTTCTTGTTTCAATCAAGGCTACTTCATCACCAGGATTGTTGGCATTTTCACACTGTAAAAATTACAGTCATTAATCATGTAAATGTTTGAAAACTGCTAACTGCGATGGCAAGATAAGTATATTAACAAAGTACATAAGTATATGCAAATAGTTGAAGATATATTTTTTAAACAATTGCACATTGTTAGTATTATTTTGAAAGTTAGAACTCACGTATGCAGTTACGCTCCCCTGAAGTTTTTCCACTTTCGTATTGCATCCTTCGGCTGTGGGTGGTGTCTTAAGTATTGTCATTCCCGCATCATTAATGTTACCCTTTTCGAAAGTACAGATCATATACTTGTCTATTATTTGATCCATTCCATTATAAGCTGTGTATCCTTTCTTGCATTCTTCTTTGTCTTGTATTAGCGTAGGAGCGAACATCAATCTCTCCTGGTTTAAATCGGTTGGGTCATTTAGCTAGAAAATAATGGTTACATGCATTTTAAAGCTGTAATAAGGTTTTGTACCTCAAAACAAACGGAAAACTTGCAATAAGATGTCTAGCAATAAGTAATTACATATAAGAATAACTTGCCCAATTCATGGAATTTATTTTAAGGCATTTTAATAAGTGCTAAACATTTGTTAGTTAGAGTTTTTCCCAAAGTATTTTTCCAAATCCCTTTTCTTAAAAAAGAAAGTTTTTTCCCAATCTTACATTTCTCCAATCCTTTATATGACCCCAACCAAATACTATAGCGTCCACTTTAGGTTCCTGATATTTCATTTGATAGTTGATGGTAATAGCATTTGGCGTGTATGAACAAGTGACCGAGTATGTGGTGTCTTTAAAATCATAAGGCGTTTCGACTTTCACCACGGCGATATCGATGAAAGACCATTTCTCAACTTGTTCGTAACTCAGCTCGTAAGCTGAAACCAAATTTCACTATTTAGGTCCTTACTCCTAACAAATTGTTTCAACATAAAATAATAATACAAACAAAACTCCAACAGTACGCAGTCATGGAATATGATTCACCATTGGAACCTTTCAATCATGAAAACCCTCTAATCATATTTTCCCACTGGCCATTTCCCACAGATCCACCGCGGTTTTACCCCTTTTTCAACTGTAAAGCCATGTATTCACTGAGAAACAATTGTTTATAAACACTGTTTCATAAACAAAATCTACGTGTTTCTGAATCAAAATTATTTGTTTCAGAAACACGTAGATTTTGTTTCTTGTATCTGTAAACACTACGTGTTTATCGAATGTTTCGGTGCTCCCCACATGCGGCGGGGAGCACAGAAACAAATCAGTTGCACAACAGGTGTATACAAGTGTGGACGCGTGTTTCATTCGTTTATAAACGCCAAATAAATGTCTTCTTAGCAAGTAATTTCTGACCCACCATCTTTTTCTTTTCTTTTTACTAGAAATGGACTAATGCAAATAAATGTAGGCACCACACAACACTCTTCCTCGGGCGACATATTGTAAACATCTGACGATGTGGACGCAGAGTTTCCGAAACATTGTTGCTGTAAACATCTACGTGATGTTTCAGAAACTGGTATCTGAAACATTGTTTCCCAGTGAATACATGGCTTTACTGTTTTCAAAATACCACCAATTTGCTTTAAACTAATCTACCCGTTTTTGATGTCCTCGATGGAGCAATGGTCACCATTTCGGACTGCCGAACCCGAGGTCCCGGGTTCAATTCCCGGTTCGGTCGACATTTGTGTGATGAGCATGCTTATTGGCCCTGGTCCGGGCGTTACAATATGTATTTATAAATATGTAGCTATATGTAGTTTATCAGTTGTGTTAGCACCCATAACACAAGTTAATTAATAACTTACCATAGGGCTAACCGACCGTGTGTGAAAAGGAGTCACCGACATTATCTATGGGAAATCATCCAATGTCCCGCATCCTCCCGCTGTGGATTAGCAGCGTGAGGGAGTGTCAGACTCTTACTGACTAAAACCCATCATGTTCTTTCGTATGCCATTTATGTACCAGAGCCGCGGTAACTCCTTCAAACAATCCCGCAGCCAAGCAAACTTACCCTGAGGTGTGCAAATGAGCACAACTTTCTTCTTCTTAGCCTTTGTACAAGGATCGACGTTTATCTCGGTGTCTCGTACATATTTGTCATACCCGGCTACAGCATATAGGTGTATGACGTCACTGACGCATGCTGCTGACGTCACTATGTACTCAGGTGAGACGAGCGCCCCACCGCATAACCAGCCATCGTAGTTTTGAGGGGATACCGGTGATTTGACGAGGTATACCTAGGGCATTTTTATGTATGAGATACCTAGTGCCAGCTAGTTGTTTAACACATTCAAATGCTTCTTCTTGAATCTGTCTAAATATTCATTTTTTTGCGGTTCGAGCGCAAACTTAAGAACTTGTTTTTTTTTTCAATCTTAGTAAATTATATCATCAGATACACATGCAATTTGATGGTTACAGAAATACAAGCTATAAGTTTCATCAAAACCCGTTCTGCCGTTTGAGTTTAAACAGGTAGAAAACATACATACATATGTACATACAAACTGTCGCTTTAATAATATTACTGTGATGAACTAGGTACTAGTTCCCTATTATTAAACACAACTGATAGAAACTTGAAATAAGCTCCATCTGTATGCGTTCAAATGAAACGATTTCTAAAACCTTATTCATGAACATTGAAAGCCAGCGCCAACCAAGAAGTTAGTTGGGCTAAAAAAAGTGATTGTTGGAATGAAATTTATCTTTAATAACAAAGATGGCCTGAAGATCTCAATAGAACAAGAGCTGGTGAAACTGAACAACACTTTATTCTATACTAATATTATAAAGCTGAAGAGTTTGTTTGTTTGTTTGAACGCGCTAATCTCAGGAACTACTGGTCCGATTTGAAAATTTCTTTCAGTGTTAGATAGCCCATTTATCGAGGAAGGCTATATACTTTTTATCCCGGTACGGGAAGTAGTTCCCACGGGATGCGGGTGAAGCCGCTGGCAGAAGCTAGTCTTCAGATATGTAAAGTTAATTAGCGTAAACCATTCCTTTCAAAACCTTACATGCCCATCAAATTTCGCAGTCATCAATTTTTCAGTGAAGCAGGACACTAGGATAATCTTGCCCTAATTATTCCAGAGTTAAACCCTCTAGGTTTAATAGAATATTTTGATCTTACCATGTAATTTTTAGGATCCTTCACAGCTTCGCCATCTTTAATTCGCCGTTGGCAATAACAACCTATAAATTAAATACGACTTAACTGCTCTTATGTCGCTAGTTATAAAATAATAGAAAATCAATTGTGTCTCTCGTATATCTGCGTTCCGGCATACAGCGGGTTTGTGTTTTTGGGTAGCGGTAATTTTTTCAACAATCCCGTAAAATATTGTCGTTTAAAATTGATACTTTAATGGCACGAATTACTGTAAGTCTCAGCTGTTATTTGAACATGGTTGGCAGTCGTTACGTATAGAAGCCAGTAAGGTGATCTTCACACTGCCCCGCATCACGCTGCATCTTGCGTGTCGACGCACCTACGCGCGTTCCTGCGGGAGTCCAGATCTGCGTCATCGTGCGGGTTTTTTGCGCACTCACGCGCGTAGGTGCGTTTAGTAGATTCACGCACGGCGGCTCTCATAGAGATCCATTTTCAAATATACACGTCACGCCCATTCAAAATCACGCGCGGCACTGCGGGATTCAGTGTGCCATACCTTGCGTCTCGCCCCGCACTTACGAGCGGGGGTGCATGTTTCTCCGCGTGTGCGCGCGTGGATGCATTTTCAGTGTGTTAGACTATGCGTGTTTTCCATACAAACGGAGATATTTACGAGCAACGGAAAAAAACGCATCCACGCGCTACGCTGCATCATGCGAGGCAGTGTGATAATCGCCTAAGTCTGACAATCAGTGTTATGACAGATAGGCGGTCGCTCCTTGTAGAACACTGGTACTCAGCTGCATCCAGTTAGACTGGAAGCCGACCCAAACATAGTTGGGAAAAGACTGGGCGGATGATGGATACCTATTGTAAGGTTGCTATTTACTTACAACTGCTACCTAAATAATTTTAAATTTATTTCAATTCTTACCATTAACAATAAATATAAACAAAACTTGATGTAATTTATATGCAAACATTTTCGAATCGACACATTGTTTTGCCTTTATCTACCCACAAATATTTAAAACCTGACCAGAAATCACAATTTTACGCTACATAAATGTAATGCACATAATTGAGTTGAATGAAAATAAATTAATTTGCCGGTTGACTTCATTCGAAGTTAATATTAACAATCGATTCGTTAAACACACCCATGGGATGCATGTGAATAAACAATATTGTGTTAGAAACTTACGTTGTAAAATAATTCTGCAGAAGCGCTTCTCTCATGACGGCATGATATTTATTTATATCTCATGATATTTATTTAAAACGAGCTAATTTCCTGAAAATACTGTCCGTATCGGATTAAAATATAGCCTATGGTATGTTGCTCAAGAAGAGTGTAGCTTTTCAACTGAGCAACAATTTTTCAAATCTAGTCAGTAGTTTCGGAGGCTTTAGGGTACAAACAAACAAACAAAAAATGTTTGTCTTTATTATATAAAAATATAGATTTAAACAGGAGTCGGTAACAGAATTAAATATCCATAATCTATTGGGCAAAAGAGTTATTGCGGTAAAATGGATGGATAGATATATATTAATTAGCCAATAATATAGGGATTCAAGTAAGCTCCATTTATACGAGGGAAGTCATTTGGTGGATCAAAAAAGTCGTATTTCGAATGGCTGATGGTCAATCATAATATAATATATCAAGAAAACACAAAAATTAAAAATTATAACAATTTACTTTAATTTAATACTTAAATCATTTAATTAAACCCTGACATTGAGTCACAAAATGATCTTTCTTACCAAACATGAGGGTGTGTCTACACGGTGCATGTAGCTGGAGCAAGTTAACATGACATATGTGACAATTGACAAGAGCACGCGGCACATGCGCGAGTCGCTGGACCCACACGTTTTTAAAATGCATGTAAACTGCGCATGTACCTCAACATGCGCGAGCTATTTGCACCGTGTAGATGCACCCTTAATAGACACTAAATAATATTTCAGTTATCTACCATCACTACCATGATGTAGAGGTTTTTGTGGTCTGACTGCCACTGAGCTGTTCACAGCCAACGAAGCCACCGCTAGCTTTACAAAGTTTGCAAAATTGATTTTTTTCTTAGGCCTTGTATTTTCTTCACTGGTCTGTTCGTTTTCAGCGGGTCTGTAAAATTCATAATATTATTACCGTCGCTTATTTAATTGTCTTTCTTTATATGGGCCAAAGTATTAGGTGTATTCTTATAACACTTTTCATACATTTTGGTCTATTGTACATAGATTTTATAACTCTACTGGTTACCTATAGGTACTGGGTATAATGGATCAAC
Source organism: Helicoverpa assulta (assembly GCA_963856015.1). Taxonomy (NCBI): domain Eukaryota; kingdom Metazoa; phylum Arthropoda; class Insecta; order Lepidoptera; family Noctuidae; genus Helicoverpa; species Helicoverpa assulta. Next base: position 5,900,027 of record CAWLCW010000002.1, on the reverse strand, counting down.
TAGAAACTACAAGATTCAATGGAATATTAGTGACATTTCAATCAAATTGTTTGCTTAGACTAGTCATGGATCAAATGGACCCATGTATGAGTTGATGTCGAACTGTTAATTGCCTCATTTTCAATATCTCCCGAGCCTTTTTTCAACTTAGTTGGGGTCGACTATCCATCTAACCGCACGCAGCTGAGTACCAGTGTTTTACAAGGAGCGCCTGCCCTATCTGACTTCCTACACCCAGTAACCTGGTCAACCCAATACTCCTTGGTAAGACTGGCTTCTGACTACCCGTAACGAAGTCATTGGTGTCTAAGATATACATAGAAAATACATACAAACTTAGAAAATTTGCATTTCTATTTGCCTGACCTGGAATCGAACCCAAACTCTCATACTCGAGAGATTGGTTCTTTACCCACTAGGCCACCACGATTTTTTGCCTCAGTAGCAGAATTTTCAAAAACCTTACCCTGCAGGATGATTTTTCCAGGATATAAATCGTTCGACTGTATCGTAGCCCCTCTGTATCGGTGGCATGTCACAAATGGCACGACTGCAGTATTAAAAAAAAAACACATGTGTCAGGGAATGCTCTGCAATCGACTGAACAAATAACAAGCTTCTACACATACTTCTAGAAAACGTCAAATTGTCAACGAGTAGAAAAAAAAGGTACATGACATGACTATCAAACATACGCAGAATGGTTGAACCCACCTCGCTCTTTTTTCTGTATTTGGAGTTCCACCAGACAATATGCAATCTAAAAAGGCACCATTACACTGTGTACTTGTAAACAAGTATGGACCCATGCACTTGAAGTCATCTGACACTTTGAACACTGAGGCTACTCCTATGAGAACCTCATTACCTCCAACCCAAGTGACCAGTGGTCCTCCGTGGTCATTCTGGAAAATTTGTCATGATCACTACCTACATAGTATAAAACAAAGTCGCTTTTTCTGTCCCTATGTCCCTATATCACTGTCCCTTTGTACACTTAAATATTCAAAACTACGCAACCGATTTTCATGCGGTTTTTTTAATAAATAGAGTGATTAAAGAAGTTAGTTTATATATACAGTACCATACATTAAATAGTGGGGAAATACTGAAATTCCGTGCGAAGGCGGAGCGGGTCGCTAGTCTATACTAATATTATAAAGCTGAAGAGTTTGTTTGTTTGAACGCGCTAATCTCAGGAACTACTGGTCCGATTTGAAAATTTCTTTCAGTGTTAGATAGCCCATTTATCGAGGAAGGCTATAGGCTACTTTTTATCCCGGTACGGGAAGTAGTTCCCACAGGATGCGGGTGAAACCGCTGGCAGAAGCTAGTTAAGAATAAAATCCATCTTTGTAAGCCTCGTTGGTCTAGCTATCGCAAAGTTCGCAAAGCATACCGAAGTCTGGAAATTGGTGATTGATTGTTCATGAGCAGGTAGATGTTGTTCCTTTGCCTGATGTCTTTCGGGTCAAGTCGGATTGCCTACCCTACAGACTATGAGGGTAGGGGAATAGAGAGTGCACCTTTATCAATATCATCTGCAATTAAGTCAACTGCTGGACAAATGTCTACCCAATAAATTATTGTGTTCCATACTTAAAATTCCTCAGATTTTTAAAAGTATTTACTGCGTTATTCCTGAATGAGTTTGTTACGCCTAATTCTATGTGTATTGTGCTTTTGCTAATAGACTGACCTGACAAATGCCATGTTTCCTTGATTGGTAATTCTTGGTGTTGTTTATTTTTTCTGCAGGTTTGTTATCAACTGTTTCATTGAGTGTATCTTTTCTGCGTGTGACGTCGAGCAAAGCATCGGTTAAATGATCTTGTCCATTTGCATCGCACTTGTAAACATTCAAAGTTAGATTTCATACTTATATTTAGGTAGTTGAGTCTTTTTGCCATTGGCTTATAAAGTTATAACCATCAGAGCTCATTTTCAAAAATAGGTGTGATAGCTGTGGGTAAGTCACATCACTTAAAGGACAACCAAAACAGCTGACGACAACCGGCCTTGAAACTATCGGCCATTGATCAAATCGGCGCTTTAACAACTGAAAATGCTTCAGTTTTCGTTGTATGTGTGTTTAATGGGGCAATCCAACGTCAGTATGTTAAGATTTGTGATGCTGACAATACAAAAATGCTGATACGTTACACTGGATACTTACTGGTGATGAGTATTCCTTGAGATTCGTGGGACCCGACAGTTGCGTCCCACACCCATCGGCTTTTGGTTGTGGTGGTCCAACTAGAATGAGTTCACCCTTGTCACTGAGTTCACCTTGAGCTAGAGTGCATATCATGAAGCTGTCTATCACTTCACTCATGTTGGGATAAACTTCGTAATGTTTTTTGCACGTTGTTTTGTCTATAATTTTTGTAGCAGCATATCGCATTTCTTTTTGGTTGTAATTGGCGTGGTCGCCTACCTGGAATTTTTCGGGTATTAAATTGGGACATGAATATATTAATATTCATGACCAAATTATTTTATATACTTTCAGTTCCTCAACTTCAAAAAGCGTGCAAAGCAATTGGGTTAGTCATACTACTTTAAGGATAGTTGACATGTAAGACAAGATATCATAGATAATCCCGCTAGAAAGAAGGTATTTGGACTTGCCAGAAGCAGATATTGCTAAGCTGCACTACGAGTTTGAATGACAAAAGTTCTCTATCAAATAAACAGTACAGAACTCCAAAAAGGCATACGGGCTATGAATTCTTACTTCCCTCCATTTTTCTGTATGTCCCCATCCATATACTAAGGCATCAAGACCAGGACGTTGAAATTTATGCTCATAGTTTATAGCAATTGCATTTGGTATATACGAACATACTTTAGTATAAGACTGATCATTGAAATCGTATGGTGATTCTACTTTCACCAAAGCTATGTCTATGAATGACCATTTCTCAACTTGATAGTAATTTAGTTCATATTCTGAAAATAAAACTCATTATGTAGTAACTTTCAGTACGTCGATTCTATAAAATTCAGTCAACAACTCGCATTTCACTTCGCTATTCACTCTCACTTTGCATTCGGTTCAAAACGTTCTAAAAGTCATCTCATAATTTATCTGTCAAAATCTCGAATTTAATTTAGTTCAACTCGCAAACACGCTCGCAAGAGTAGCGCTAGTGTAGTAACTCACGGCGGATTCAGATGCAAAGTTTAGAGTTAAGTCTTATAGAATCACACTGCTGTAAAGGACAATTTACAGTTACAGCTGTGTGTAATTTACTTACTCATAGGAACGCAAGTGTATACAATTTTCTTTTTCTTTTCTTTTATACAAGCATCTTTCTCAATATTGGTGTCGATGACGTAATCTTTGTACCCCGCTATAGCATACATGTACTCCACATCATCAACGCATGCTGCTGATGTCACTATAAATAAAGTTGACACTATGGCACCCCCACACAACCAAAAGTCGTATACTTTGGTAGACTTTGGTGCTTTCACTAAGTATACCTGCAAGAATGAGTAAGAGTATTCATAATGTGGAACAAAGTTGTGGAAGTGTCTAAGGCACTGATTCTCAAGAAGAAGTGTGCCAGTCCAAATCACTAAGTAGACTACGAATTGCAATTTCAAAATACAGTTCCTCTTACCACGTATCTTTTATCCGTAGATACAGGTTTTCCATCTTTAATGCAATCAGAACCTAAAACAAAAGATTCAAAACGCGTTCAGTAACACACATTTTTGTATCCGCCTTCTCAGTATTAGCCATGACACTGCTAACTCAGTACTCAAACGTAGTTATATGCCTACGATACATTTGAAGCAAAGCAGGCATACAGCAACAAAGAAGTAAATAAATGAGTACAAAATTCAAAGCGATAATAAATATAAGTTGGGAGAAGACTACTACTCACTGTAAATGAAATTAACAAGAAACACTAAACATAATTTTGATACCACCATTTCACAAACTCAGGTTGTTTTTTTTTTTAATAATGTCTTCGAAATAAATTGAATTTTAGTAGTATGAAATTGAGTTTTGGTAATAAAATTTGATCAGTTATCGTAAATATTTTGTGATTGATTGTCATAACTTGGTAACTATTAACTAATGAAAAAAAAATACTTATCAAGGAGCATTGAAGATGTTTTTTAATTGATTTATGTATTCTAGTTTATCTAAAAAAGGCATCATACTATATAATAGACTACATACTGCAGACTAACATCCAGTTTCTTCATCAAAAGTAAAAGCCAAAGTAATGTCATAAAGTAAAAATAACGGTCAAATTCGTTTTTTCTATTTTAGTTTTGCTGTTACTTTAGCCTTGAAAAAACGAATTTGACCGTAACTTTTACTTTATGACATTACTTTGGCTTTTACTTTTGATGAAGAAACTGGCTGTAAACTGTCAATTTTTACTAAACAAAATCTTGATTTCAATCCAAGTTTTCGGTCGGTCTATTACGAGCTAAATACCTGATATTTGTCAAGTTCGTACCTACCGTTCATCTTCATACTGATTTATGAGCCTAAAGACACTATCGATCGACAACAAGTTTACAATGTGCATCAAACATAACTTCAAACATGCGAACATTTACGTTACCTCAGAATTAAATTCAATATCGTAGAATCACTGAGTTAGCTTTGAATTTAGTATTTTTTTAATATTACATAATATTATATAAAAGCAAAAGTTTGTGAGCGAGTATTACTGGTACTTCATCACCCGCAAACAGCTGAACGGATTTTGATGAAAATTGGCAGTAATAAGGTTGACAATATGTAAAAAAATTACCGTCCGCCCCTTAAAGGTATTTTTAAGTATCTAAATACAAGCTGTTGATTTGCATCCGTGCCATATTCAAGGACGTAATTATGCTAATGATTCTCGACCCAAATCAACAAAAAAATTGGTACGTACATTTTTTTTTATTTTTTTTTTTCGGAATTCCGTCAATGTCACCTAGCCGTATTTAAACTTGGCGCGTGTGTTACTGGTCTTAAAACCGTGCTGAGCCCTCACACAAACGCAAACACAAAGCATACGCAACGATTATTCATAAATTTCATTCATAAAATTGGATTACTTATGAAATACTACAACATTACAATGACAAAAAAGCAGTGCATATTAGCTATTTCCCGTCTACTGTAATATTGGATTATTTAGGTACGTATTTTATGTCCTCCTCCTGAAGTATGGCACAAATGCAAATCAACACCTTGTATGGTTCCTTTTATGTGGGTATCTATGTAAGTTTTTTTTGGCCGAGTAGACCTCTCTGTAAGCGAGTGAGACTGGTAAATAAATAAACTTTACTAGAAACTTATTTATTAAAAAAAAGAACGGAACTTACAACTTAACTACAATCTTTAAATATAACTAGTTATAGAAATGTTAAACATTCAGTCTGGAATGCAGAGGTCGCTGCGGTCGTGTTGAAATTGTGTTGTTTTGTGATTTTTTTTTCATTTTCACAAATTGTTTAAAAGCCTCTGACTGATATCGAGGGGTTGGTCTATTTTCTGTTTTAGCTTCAGTGGAATTACCATAATCAAATTCGTTTTCTGCCGCTCTGTAACCAATTAAATGCGAAAGTTTGTGATTGGGTGTATTTGTTACTTCTTCATGTACAACGGCTGGACGGATTTTAGAGAAACTTGGCAGTAAGATAACTTTAACATTAGAATAATATGTAGGTATGTAATTCCTTCAAAACGCGGATGAAAGCTTTTTTAGTATATGTACAACAACACAAAGAGAAAATGGCTAACTACAAAATTGCTAAATTGGGTGATATATACTAACAGCCAATTTCTTCATCAAAAATAAAAGTCAAAGTAAAGTAAAAGTAACGGTCAAATTCGTTTTTTCTATTAGTTTTGCTGTTACTTTAGCCTTGAAAAAACGAATTTGACCGTTACTTTTACTTTAGACATTACTTTGACTTTTACTTTTGATGAAGAAACTGGCTGTAAGAGCTAATAAAAGAAACGTACCCTGCAGGATGATTTATCCACGATATAAATCGTTCAAATGTGTCATAACCCCTCTGTATCGGAGGCAGGTCACATAGAGATCTCCTTTAATTTCAACAAATAAATTAGTATATGTTGTGTGTAAATATAAAATTCTCATTTAAATAGTGACAGATAAAGACTAGTTTCACGAGTAAAAGCAAAGTTCAACGGGTCTGTTCGACCAAGGTAGCATGTGATCTTTGATTAATATGAACATGCTTATATAGACTGCGTCTACACGGTGCATGTAGCGTTCACGTAACATGCGCAAGTGACAAGTGAGCGCGGGTGGGTATTTCGCTTTGGTACATGAGCGAGTCGCTGGACGCGCACGTTTTTAAAATTCATGTAACCTACGCATGTGCCTCAACATGCGCAAGCTTCTTTCACCACGTAGATGCATCCAAACTTTAAAAAAATATATATATCATCATCTTGTTATATTTAAGGAAAAACTTCAACTCACCCTCCGTTCAGTCCTGATCTACTAGAACCAGCAAGTATACAATCGAGAAATGCACCATTACATTGAGTGCTTGTGTACAAGAAAGGCCCCATACAATTAGAGTCATCATCTATTTTGAACACTGAGGCCACTCCAATGAGAACCTCGTTCGCCCCCACCCAAGTAACGAGTGGACCTCCGTGGTCATTCTGAGAACAGAAATGTTAATTATTTCACTAAAATTAATTTACAAATTCAAAATCCGTGACCGTTATGAGTTCTTCAACTAAATGCTTTGTTAGAGTGCATTTTATACTAGGGAAAATACAGCGGCCAAACTATCTAGCTGTTTTATTGATGCTCTTTTATATAAGTTTTTATTTTTTGAGTATATAGTATTTTAGTTTTTAAAGATAGTTAAATTTTTATATATTGTGTGTAAATATTTGTGAACTTATAAGTGTAAAGGTGCTTACAAAAAGGAATGGGTATGTGTAACGGTAACCTGTTTCTATATGTAAGCACCCTTAGTTTGAAAAGGTTAAAGTTGCCAATAATAAATAAATCAAAGCTGATAAAAAAAATATTCAACCTGACAAATTCCAGCTCCAATTCCAGCTCTTCGCGTTTGGTTAAATACAGTTCCGTTTTTTATCGAAGAAAAACTAGAACTTTGATTTGAGCGTAATGAGTCTTTGCGAGTCTTATCATATTCTAGTATATTTTCTTCACACTTGAATAAAGAAAATTGATAAATGTTAATTATTGCATAAATATAGGTATGCGATTCAATATATTATGAAAAAAAATACGTTAGTTAACGTTACGTAGAACTTTAAACTACGATAAAATTGTCGAATTCTGCGTTCTTAGCTTCCTTCAAAGGCAAAAAAATAATAACAGTTTTAAAACTGTTGTTATTTTCAAATACTTACTAATATTTCATCTATGGTCAACATATCTGTTGACAACTGTTGGCCACCGCAACCATTTATCTTAGGAGCTTGACTTGGGCCATTCATGTCAACATTGCCATTTTCGTCCATTTCACCCCTTTCTTCTGAACATATCATAAATTGATCTATTACATCATTCATATTAGCAATTGAGGCATAAGAAGTTTTACACTTCTGTTTATCCAGTATCTTAACGGGCGCATACCGTAAAACTTCTTGGTTGTAATTTCTTGTATCTCCAGGCTAAAAAATCAGCAATACACACAATAAAAAAAAAGTTTAATATAATATTATCTGGGTTATCGTCAACTAAAACTAAAAATTACCTTTCGCCATATTTCTGTATGTCCCCAACCAAACACCAAACCATCAGTACCAGGGTTTTGAAATCTGGTTTCATAGTTAATTGGAATTGCAGCTGGTATATAAGAACAAACGTCTTTATATGATTGGTCGTTGAAATCATATGGAGATTCTACCTTCACCAGAGCTATATCTATGAAAGACCACTTTTCGATTTTATCATACTTTAAGTCATATCCTGAAAAACGAAATAAAACATAAGGTTAATAATAAATTATATAATTGACACTGTGAAGGCCCCTCATCATCAGCCTAGTCTTTTTAAAACTCAGTTGGGGTCAGCTTCCAGTCAAACTGGAAGTAGCTCAGTACTAGTGCTTTACAAGGAGCGATTGTCTATCTAATCTCCTAAATCCAGGTTACCCGGGCAAGCCAATACCCCTAGAGTGGTAGTCAAACCTACCGGCTTATAACTTCCCGTAACGACTGTGAAGACTATAGTTACATAAAGGCAGAATCGGATCTTATTGCGACAATTCCTTTGATTTCATTTAACTAGCAAAAGGGCCAGCGCTGGCCACCATATTGGGGTCTATGTCAAAAGACTCATTATTATCTGTCCCTAATACATTTTTTAGCCATTTATTGTCGTCGTTCATCGTTGTCAAGTCAGCCTGTTCGGGAAGTAGACTTGATATACCCGTAATCGTTTTTCATTGAATTACTTACTCATTGGGATACAAGTGTAAATCACTTTCTTTTTCTTCGCCTTAGTACATTCGTTATTTTCTATTTCCGTATCTGGCACGTAGTTTTTGTAACCGGCTATGGCGTATAGGAACTCAACATCATCTACACAAGCTGCTGATGTTACTATGAATAAAGTTGACACCAGAGCACCGCCACATACCCAGGAATCGTATATTTTGTTTGATAATGGCGCTTTTAATAAGTAAACCTGGAATTAAATTATGGATGCATATTTTATTCGAAAATAATTCTTTAGACAATCTTTGGGATATATCAGAATTTACGAGAATAGAAAATTATATGGCCAGGGTCGCCGAGAAGCAGTGAATTCTTGAGGGGTTTGTCCAGCAGTGGATGTCTTTCGGCTGAAATAACGATGACGCATAGAAAATAAAGTATGATAGCAACCAACTAGCACCACACTGAGACTAAAATTCAAAAATAAAAAAAAAAGTTGGCAAATATAGATATCTTACCACATATCTTTTCTCTGTAGACACGACTTCACCACCAGTTATTCTTCTACTGCATTCGTACACTATAACGAACAGAAGCGACTTACACCACTTGCACGAACAATTTTATTTTCTTTAGTAATAAAGCAGTTGTAAATGTGACTGTGTCAGCATTTTACGCCTTTTAGTTTTTTTGCTAGTGTATAAATACCATAAAAGTTTCAACTAAACTAAGTAAAATATTCCAGTAGCCGTATCTTAATCGATTACCACCAAAGACACATTCACATCGTAACCCATAAGGATCACTCAAATGAGTTAATTAATGTGCAACTCACCATAAAAAATATTTAACAATAACACTAAATCTAACTTCACAGAAACCATTTTAAAATCATACTTTGAATATCAAAAGTGCACCGCTAAAGATATCGTCAATATATACTCAAGGGCAGGCAGCACGTTTATGAAAGTTGCAGTTGAATGAACAATTTAATTGTTTCTATTATTTTGTGAATTTTCTGATAAAGTCATGAGAAATATGATTTCTTAATAAGACTGTCGAACTACGAGAGTTTTTCGATGTAAATTGGGTAATGATCAAAATAAGACAGAAAAACAGTAAAAAATAATTTATAAACGTGAAAATATACATAACGATTTAATTTTACTCAATTCTGGGTTTTATATAAGGGCTTCTGTGGTCGCTTTAATAAAGGACTCATACCACTGTGAACGGGCATACTGTTTTCTGCTGTCATACTATTCTGTGGATTTCTATTATTTGGCTGATACCTGTTTTGTAATCCATTATCAAATGTTTGGCCTACAGCTGGCATCCTGATATTTGGTGGAAAATTGTTAATATTGTCGCCTTGCATTTGATTTGCTACTGACATAGAAGGTGGTGCCATATTAGCGGGATATCCACCGTTAGCTTGATAAGCCATATTTGAAGGTGGGTAACCTTCATTTGGTAGGTATTCAGGAGGTGGATATTCGCCATTGGGATTGTATCCTTGATTTGGTGAGTATCCCTCATTTGGTTGGTATCCTCCAATTTGTGGGTTTCGATAATTTGGTGGGTATCCATTATTTGCTTGATATCCTTCATTTGATGGGTATCTGACATTTGGCGGATATCCTCCATCGGCAACATATCCGTCGTTAGGTGGATTTTGTGCCATATTTGATGCGTATCCACCATTTTGTTGGTATCTTAGACTCTCCGGGTTTCCTACATTTGATGGATACGCCGTAGTAGTTGGTGCGGTTATCCCGTATTTTTTAGGTTTTGATACAGTTACCGCATCACTTCCATCTTCACCATTTTCTTCTACACCTTTTTTTTCTACTTCGTTATCTGCGGCTCTGGAAATAATTGAATATTATTGTGAAATTAAAAAAATACAGGATTCACATATGATCAAAATAAATTCGGTTAGGATTCTTTTGGAATCTTATTCTTTAGGACGTCACCGAAGAAAATTCGACATCTACTTTTTACTCAATCTTGTTTTTTAAATGAGAGAAACTTACCACTGTACAAGGAATAATAGCACCATTTATTTTATGTAACCTAACGTAATATTATTTGCTATAACTTACCCATGTGGATGATACAACCATGATATGTGTCTTTCAATCGTACTTTGTCCCGGATCATTTACATTCTTCTTACACAGCGCCCGTCGACTATAAAGAAAATGTTTTTATGAACACTAATTAAGCTATGGATTTTTTTACTACCAAGTAGGTATTTTTTACGTACATTTCTAACTTATGATTCTATAAAAGCGAATTAATTTTTAAACTGAGTAAGAGGAGTAGGTACAAAAAAATGAACACATTACATTTACACCACATCAAACTCAGTTTCGTCACATAGTCAGGTAATAAATAAATGTCCTGTAAGGACTTTCAATTTAAGCAACATCGTCTTGAGTTTAATCCATAAGATTCTGGAAAAAAGTCGTGGTGGCCTGGTGGGTAGGGGACCAACCTCTCGAGTATGAGGGTGCAGCTTCGATTCCAGGTCAGGTAAGTACCAATGCAACTTTTCTAAGTTTGTATGTACTTTATAAGTATATCTTGGACACCAATGGCTGGTCAAAAGGTGAAGGAAAACATCTTGAGGAAACCTGGACTATAAAGTCTGAAATCACCAACCCGCATTGAGCAAGTGTATATTAATGCTCAATTCTTCTCTGTGTGAGAGGAGGCCTGTGCCCAGCAGTGGGACGACAAAAAGGCTGTAACAGTAACAGTAATCTGTGTAATTAAACTACAAGAAAAAGAAGACAGGGGGATTGACAAAGTAAACTTATATTTACCTCCCAGCACTCCTGTTTTTGGATGATGATTGAGGCCATTCTGCTCGTTCTAACACACAATCTAGAAAGGCTCCATTACACTGCGTACTTGTATATAAATAAGGACCTTGGCATTCTGAGTCTTGCGATACTTTAAACACAGAAGCAATACCGATCAGAATCTCATGGGATCCTACCCAGGTCACTAAGGGTCCTCCATGATCATTCTACGAGATAAAAAAATAACTTAAGTGATCTTTTAATTCTGTCTTTTCGGTAGCACTTCTAATTGTATTGTTGATGATTCGTTATTAACATAACGCAAACCAACTTTTTTTAAAACGTCTAAATTCAGTCATACTTAAGCTAGCAGAGGCAGATGATTATGCTTACTATTATTACAAATGTAAAAATAACTCTGCCTGTCAGACTTCCCCGTTTAAATTCCCGATCAAATTTTAATAAAATTTGATACAGCCTGAAGGACACGGACTACTTTTCTTCAGACTGAGGAAAGTTAGAAAAAGCTAGTTTGATAATAAGCAAACATACCTGACAAATGCCAGAACGTCGTGTTTGTTTGTGAGTTTTATTTGAGGATGATGTACTTATGTTGGATAAACTTGCTTTGTTAGACACCGACTTTCCGTTGTTACTAGATATATTCTTCAATGCAGTTTTGTTATTTTTCATTGTGCCCATATCGTGACTAAGGGAATGATTGGAGAAATTATTTCGTCTGCGCCTGTCTTCCTCACTGACATCTCCATCTGAACATTCCTTAAATTAAAGCTAACTTGAATATTTTTCAAGAATAACCAATTTTTTTTCTTATCTTTGATTAGAATCGCAGAAACAGCAAATAACTCAATCAATAGCTGCATTATTACTATTTCAAAAATATGTGTTTTGCCGAAAGACTTTAGACTGGAAGTCGACCTCAACATAGTTGGAAAAAAAAGCTCGGAAGATGATATAAAAATAAATATAGCCTTTGTTACTCGCAGATATTTCACCATTAGAAAGCTACATTATTTAATAATTTTCGGTACAGTAGTTTTTGAGTTTATCCGTTACAAACAAAAAAAAAATTCCTCTTTATAATATTAGTATAGATACATTAATTATTTCATTTAACCCTTATAGTTTCGCCATGTCTGTCTGTACGTCCGTCCACAGATAATCTCAGTGACCGCTGGCACAACTCGGCTGAGATTTGATATCAATATGTGCATCGATCAAGCCGAAAAGTAGTAAAATATTTGTTTCAATATACATTGAATAGGTATTTAAAAGTGAATAAGAGTTTACTTTTTATATTTATGGAAATAATCACTCCGAAAGTTGAAAACAATGCCCCTCTAAATCGTGAACCATAAGTTTAAGAAATGTGAAAGCTCAAATGTAGAATACATAAAGACTTAGTTTAGTTTATAATTCTGAATCTGAACGTATACTTTGAAATAAAAAAAGAATCATTAAATTCGGTTCACGCAATCCAAAATTGCACTGAAAACTCAACATACATTATAGTTTTTACCATTTTCCAGTGATATCTCACTGGACTTTGGGCTACTTCGCGCTGTTAGGATTTTTCCTGAGTTGATGAGGAGTTTGGATAATAGTAAGCTATAATCGGGGACCTACGGTACTCTCTACTGAGCGTAACCCGACACGCTTGGCCGGTTTTATTTTTACTTATGTTAGTAAAGGTCAGGTAGTGAACTTCGAAATTAAACTTACTGGGTCTACTTCTACATACTTCAAGGATAAGCTCTTATCAACATTGGGGTCTGACGCCGGTGGACGGCATCCTTCGTGCCTGTCTTCATTGACTTTTATAGCGTCCCCCTCGTCATCTATGTTACCTCCCCCCATCGAACATATCATATACTTGTCGATCACATCGCCCATATTTGGATAATCTTCATAATGTTTCTTACACTTTTCCTTATCATAGATTACAACAGGAGCATAGTTTAACTGTTTTTGATTAAGATTTTTTGTGTCACTTTCCTGAAAGTGTGATTTTGTTTAATCATTATATGTACAAACCCTATAATTATCTTTATTCTCTTAATGCTATTATTTCGTCGCTTAGCGCTTCGTTTGTATCGGGATCAGCGACTCCCTCGAACACAGATAATGACTACATCGTATTTCATAGATAATATCTTCTTCTTCTATATAAATAAAAGAAATTCGTGATAGTTACACATTTTATAACTCAAGAATGGCTGAATCGTTGAAGCTGAAAGCTAGAGGGGAGTTAGTTTAGACCTAGGAAAAGGACATAGGATTTTTTGACCATCCGGCTACTGCAATGACCATATAAAGATGCAACTCGAATGAAGACATATGCCTAGACGAAGCAGTAGGGTTGTCACATTTAATGTTTAAGGTATTCTACTTTACTGCAAAAAAGTTACACAGACGTTAATCACGTGTTTATAAGTAAATAATATTATTGAGGTACCTTTCGCCAAAGTAACAAATGTCCCCATCCCATGACTATAGCATCAGTACCCGGTTCCTGGTACTTAGCTTCATAGCTGATGGGAATCACCGACGGTATGTAAGAACAGACTGTTTTATATGATTGGTCTGCAAAATCGTATGGGGATTCCACTTTCACCACCCCTATATCTATAAGGGCCCATTTGTCTAATTTATCGTAATGTATTTCGTAATCTGAAAAAGTAGAAATGTATGAACAGTGTTTCCTGTGTGTTTGGATAAATTTTAATAATTTGCTTTTTTACTTATGGTGCTTTTCTGGGATTGGCACCCATTAGGCTCCAAGAGTAAGTATGGAAGATTTTTTATAAATTGCAACTGTTTTGCAACCACCTTTTTCGTCCTAAAAGTTTGCTGCCATGTCGATCAGTTTGAAGCTCTATATTGTGCATTCAAAACTCACCAGATGGAAAACACGTGTATATAACTTTCTTTTTTTTCTCCTTAGTACACGGATCAAGTTCAATTTCATCGTCAATTACGTATTTATCGTACCCTGCTATTACATACAAGTAATTCACATCTTTGATGCAAGCGGCTGACGTGACCACGAATAGGCTTGAGACTAAAGCTCCTCCGCAAAGCCAGGAGTCATACTTGACCGATGCCGTCGGTGCTTTTACAATGTATACCTGCAAATGTATCAATGAACATTGTGAATGTTTGGACATCGTTCGAAAAAGCTTAGCTAGGAATATCAAATGTCTGAAAAAATATAATTATCTTTTGCAATCGTCACAGCATATTTCATGAAAATGACAAACACGTGATACGAGACAGTAGATTTAAAAGCAAGAAGAGGTTAGGCAGAAACAATGGGACGTGTCCTCACTAACGAATCTTTACTCACCACATAAGGTTTTTGTGATGTCACTACTTCACCTTCCTGGATCCTTCTAGAGCAAAGCGAAACTAAAATAAATAAATAAATGATATTTAACCTTATCTACATCATATACGTGTTTTGTTATACGAATCACCGTAACACAACGAAACCATGACAAGGACACTGCAAACTTAACATACCATCGAAAATTACAAACAACAACAGGACACTTAATCGAAAACCAACCATTTTGAAAACTGGCCTTGGAAAAATGATTGAGATTTAATTAAAATTTTAATTTGACGGTGTGTGGTAATAATGTTTTTTGTTTTAATACAAATGGTGTTTCTTTTGGATTTTTATCTGGAAAAAGATAGAAACCTTTAGCCGAAAGCCCTTTTTCTGATATTTTTCTCAGATTAGTATTCACATATTAGTACACTAACGGCCAGTTTCTTCATCAAAAGTTAAAGTAATGTCTAAAGTAAAAGTAACGGTCAAATACGTTTTTTCAAGGCTAAAGTGACAGCAAAACTAATAGAAAAATTGAATTTGACCGTTACTTTTACTTTAGACATTACTTTGACTTTTACTTTGGCTTTAACTTTTGATGAAGAAACTGGCTGTAAGTGTACTATTAATAGAGATAGATTACGGTTGATAAAAAAAAATAGTTTAGCACCTTCAATATTTGTAAGCTATTTATGTAAGCTTCATCAAGGAAATAAAACTCAAAATAATATTAGACCTACTTAGTTAGACCAGAATAGCTCGTATTTTTTAATATAAAGTATTTGTGAAACTTTTTCGGTTTATGTCGCATAATTTTCAGATCACTGATTATGCGATTACATAGGTATTTATGAATAATTAATAATAGGTATTTAGTAAGTATTACTAAAAGAGTTAGCTCTTTATGATTTCCCTGTAATAAAATTTGAAGTAAAGCAATATACTTACTATAATAGTTCACAGTCGATTTCATTTTAAATGTATGACAAAGTTGGGAAAAAGGAAAATAAATTGATGGTAGCATTGTTTTAAAGTATTTATTATGACATTATTTAACAAATAACAAAAACTTTAAGCATTGCGAAGAGGACGCATTGGTCGTGCTTTAAGTTCCCCCGCATCAGAGTTAGATTGACTCTGCATAACGTTTGGACCATTCACTGTTGCTCCAAACGCAGGATTATTTAAAGGGGGTAATGCAGGAGCTACATTCGTCATTGCAGGCTTCGAAAAAATATCACTTTGAAATGGAATATTAGCAAATGGATCAAATGGATCGGTTTGTGCAGGTCTCCCAAACGCATTACTTTGAAGTGGATTTTGAGCTGGATTTACAAATGCAACATCTTGAGCTGGATTTACAAATGCAACATCTTGAGCTGGATTTACAAATGCAACATCTTGAGCTGATTTCAAAAATTCATCGTTTTGAACTGGATTTACAAATTCAGCATTTTGGCCAGATTTCAAAAATTCATCATTTTGAGCTGCCATGCTCCCTTCACTGTCTAATTTAGGTTTTGGTTTATTCTTATTACTCAATAGTGGAGGAGGCCCAATTCTAATATCAAGCCTATCTGTGTATGGTTCAGTTCCTGCGTTTTTTTCTGGTTTATGTTTAGGTGGTCGTTTTTTTATTATTGGAAAGCCTATCTTTGGTTTAAATCTGTCGCTTAATGGATTGCTGGGATCAAGACGTTTATTCTTGGCCGTATTATTACGTGTAGCATACTTATCAACTCTTTTCTTTTTTCGTCCGAGTTCATTTTCTGCAGGCCTGCAATTATTTAAAATTCGATACAGTTCTATGTATGAGACAATATATTTTAGATACCTTTCTTCTAACCATTGTTTTTTTTTTTTCAATATTAGTTTTTTTTAATAAACTTACCCATCCGGATGATCCCTCCATGAAACATAGGATTCAATTATATCAAAGCCCTTTACGCTGGCAGGACTGTCACAAAGTTCTCGACTGTCGAAAGAGTTTAAGAATTATGCGATATCATAAATGTTAAAAATCTCAAGCTTATGTTCGAAATGCGAAAGATTCCAGATACTTACGGGACGTGACTCAGATTTTGTGCGGGTGCATTATTTTTACCTCTTGCCCTTTCATTCAAAACACAATCTATAAATGCGCCGTTACACATTGTGCTGGTATATAGGAAAGGTCCAACGCATTCATTATCTGCAGTTATTTTAAACACAGAAGCAATGCCAATCAGAACCTCTTTCCTCCCGACCCAAGTGACAAGTGGTCCGCCGTGGTCATTCTGAGAAAGAAATCACCTATCCATTTTACTATACAATACAGTAACAGAGAGTACGCGAATTCATTTCAAATATAAAACTACACTCTAAATTTGCACGAACACAATAATTATTGCTTTAGTATAAAAGTTTAATTCACAAAATAGAAGTCTTACTTACTTGACAAATGCCATTTCTTCTTCCGTTCACTTCATCACTGTCATCATTTACATCTTCGAAATTAGTTCCATTGTTATAATTGGTTTGGTTTGTGAAACCATTATTATATGTTTCATTTAAGCTAGTCTGTCTGCGGGTGGCATCTTTTCCAGGATCTACTTCTAATACAACAGGATTATTTTCCATTGGATATTCGTCTTCAACGACTTCAACTTCACACTAAAAACGAAAGTCGATTTCTTTAAATGTAATTTATTCTAATAAACTCAAGTGTGTAGGTAATTGTCTGTATCGTTTCGAAAAGTACTGTTTTACCGCCTACTTTGAATAGACGATTTTTGATTTTGATGATCATTTAAAGTGCGTAAATAAACCGTCAACTACATAGATGATGATAAAGACTATGATTAACCGGTTTATTTATCCATTTAAATATGAAGTTACTTACAGACGGTCCAGCAGCACCACTCAATCTCTGTTTAGACGTAACACAACCATCAGCTAAGGGGGGTTTTGTCTCAATGGGTGTCCCCTCATCATTTAGGTTACCGGGCAGCATTGAACATATCATATATTTATCTATAGTTTTTAACACTTCAGGATAGCTTGTATAAGCAGCTTTACATTCTTCTTTCTCCATTAACGATACTGGGGTGTAGTGAAGCGACTTTTGGTTGTAATTCATTTTGTCACTTCGCTAGAAATAGAGAAATATAGATTAATGAAAGCTACGTGCTTGGTGTTCATTACAATTTACGAAACGAAACAGCAGACAGTTACAATATAAAGAAAGGTAACAACATAAGTATACACATGTTTTAAAGGCTTCGGTAACTATTTTATAAAGTACTAGCGACCCGCCCCGGCTTTCGGATTAACATTTTCATTTTCACATTATTCGGATAACAGTATTTCCCCACTATTTAATGTATGTTATTATACATATAAACCTTTCTCTTGAAACACTCTGCTTTGAAAAAAAACTGCATGAAAATCCGTTGCGTATATTTGAAGATTTAAGCGTACAAAGGGGCATAGGGACAGAAAAAGCGACTTTGTTTTATACTATGTAGTGAAGTAACAAATGTGGGCGACAATAATTGATTTCCTGAATTACCTTTCGCCAATATTGCTTATGCCCCCACCCCATCACAATAGCATCGGTATTTGGCGCTTGACGTTTAACATCAAAATTTATAGTGATTATTTTCGGTATATAGGAGCACATTACTTGGAACCTAGCATCTTCCAAATTGTAAGGCGATTCCACTTTAACCAATGCTATGTCTATGTAAGACCACTTTTCTAATTCGTCGTAGGAAAATTCGTAGCCTGAAAATAAAGTTAAACGTTTTAATTATCAAAAGCGCTGGTTCCCAGCTACATCTGGTCATACTTGAAGCCGACCCCAGCATAGTTGGGAAAAGGCTCGGCAGATGATAATTTACTATATAATAATTTCTTTGATAAGTACTTACTCACTGGGACGCACGTATAAACGATTCTTTTCCTCATAGTTTTGGTGCAATCGTTGAAAGGGATAAACTTGTCGTTAACATATTTGTCGTATCCAGCTATAGCATACATGTATTTGACATCTTCAACGCAAGCTGCTGACGTTATGATAAATTCTTTGGTGACTAGGGCGCCGCCACAAATCCACGTATCATACCTTCGATCTGACATTGTGGCTCTTACTAGATATACCTGCGGTCATCGGTATTACTACATATGAAGATGGGGACAAAGATAAAGGGAAAAAAGTCATTTATTTAAAACCAGGTCAAGTCCGATTGTCTGCTACGGCAGCTGTTCTCATTTAAGGAGATCTACCATCTGCGCAGGACATAATTATAGGGCACAAGCATTTGTGTTCACACAAGGGCACTACCAATTCCTTCTCCTCATGGTGTTATTTTAAAGTAACCCACCCATGTTTTCACTTTAGGCATTTGTATTCTAGGGTCGGTCTTAGACAGTCAACTTCAGGTCAGTGGTAACAGTTTTATAGGAAAATCGTACTTATTACTATTGAGTTAAGGTGCATGACAGTTACTACCGTACCAAAAAATCTCCCGTTATTGCAGAATGAACTCACCACATAAGGTTTGTCAGCTGATACGACAGAACCATCAATTATTCTTCTTTGGCAATGACACTCTAAAATACAAAAATATGTAGCTATTACAAAAGAATAGAATAATTGACATATAACATATATAGACTCGAACAATTTCAACAATGTTATCATCCTTGCTTCATACATAGGTTTAAAGATCTTTATGTCTCATAAGAAAATGGTTCACTTAAAATAAGATTAACAACATTAACTTATAACTAAATATATAGCGCTTAGCTTAACTATAAATAAACAGAGGGCACAACAGCACATGACACTGCTTACTTACCATGAAAATAAATTAATAACAACGCAAATTCCCATTTTATTACAACCATTTTTACGTCTATCCTTGATCATTATAAGTCTCGAAGTTTCAATTTGCCGGTATGCCAAATCAAAATGGCGAAATAAATGAATCAGGGTTATTACTTTTCATTACTTTTCTTATTTTGCAGTTTTATCACAGAAATTGATGCTTTCTCTGATTGCGAAGGAATTCTCCCTAAAGAGACATGAAATGGTCAAAATATATAAAAAAAAAACTATAAATTACAATTTCATTTACTTGATTTCGTTAACTAAATCATCAATATACATGCACATTTACGTAAAAAAAAAAATACAATAAATGGAAATTGCTAAGAACACTGAAAATGTGTAATAGAATAAAAATAAAACAACTTATAACTTAACTATTTGACTTTTTTAATAAATTAATAATAGCTATCTTGTAAGTTTTGACCTGGTAACTGGATTGAGTAAGATGATGATTAATATACCCAAGACCAATATAAAAAATGCCTTGTGGGTGGTGAAACACTGGGCAGTGAAACACTGGGCAGTTTAAAGTCGTCTGCCATCGAAACTCCAAGAAGAAGATTATACTTGAGGTTCATAGTACGGGTTCTGTGGTCGCATTGAGTATGTAGGGGGCTCATCTAGATTTTCGAAGCCAGGTATCAGTCTATTTCCTTGGTATCTTGCTAAAGGTGGTTTATAATTTTCTGGGTAAGCTCCATACTCATGGTACCTATTGCCACGTAAGCCGTTACTTCCATATTGAGGATGCGGAGTCACACGTGACGAATACTGTGGATTTTTGTAATTTTGAAATGTATTTGGATTCGGTTGATAAATCTGTGATGCCACAGGTTTTGTCGGGATATTGTTGTGAGGTATTTCATTGTGTGCAGGACTGGAAAAAGGAAAATATATGTTTAGGTTATCTAAAACATAAAAAAGAAATATTTTACTTGCAGTACTAAGATAAGAGCTCGTAAAGAACATTAAAACACTTACCCAGCAGGGTGATTTTTCCAAGATATGTGGTTTTTCACCATATCAAAGCCCTTTACGCTGGGTGGACTGTCACAGAGCAGCATTCGCCTATTCAGACAAAGATATTTAGACACTGATGATGTTTTTCGCAGAAGTGGTTGAGACATACTTGTGTTTGTGAATGTATATGAACATTGTCTTTGTATGAGTGAGCTCGGGAGCGCTCAGCAGTGGCCAATTTGGAGAGAACTTTACTTCAATTCTATTTTAAACTAGCTGATCCCACGAACTTCGTATCGTTTAAACCTTCCATAGACCTTTACAAACATTTTAATACCAAAAGAAGCCAAATCGGTCTAGTCTTTCTCGAGTTTTAGTGAGACTAACGAACAGCAATTCATTTTTATATAAAAGTAAAAAAAGAAAGGAAAACATGCTAACCGTGTCTTTCGTTTTTTATTTTGCTGATCAATGTCGGCGTTTAAAACACAATCCAAGAAGGCTCCGTTACATTGTGTGCTTGTATATAGGAAGGGTCCAATGCATTCACTAGCTTCATTTATTTTGAAAACTGAAGCAACACCTATGACTACTTCTCTTGTGCCCACCCAAGTGACGAGTGGTCCACCGTGGTCGTTCTGTGGACAGAAGTGAAGAAATATGTAGGTAGGTAAAAGAGCCAGCCAGGAATCAAATCAAAAAGATTTATTTTTATTTTTACATATTTTTTTTCTTTGTAATCGACATATATTTTCCAGTATATTAAACGTATTTATTTTAACGAGGATACGACCTAGTCTTTTGTCCTCCGTGGATACGACACACCCGATATCGGGTGTGTCGTTTACAATCACATTAAATGAAATGCGTTAATATACTGGTTAATAGAGGTATAGGTCAGATAGGCAGTCGCTTCTTGTAAAGCACTGGTACTCAGCTGAATCCGGTTAGACTGGAAGCCGACCCCAACATAGTTTGGGAAAAGGCTCCGAGGATGATGATGATATGTCGATTAACACAAAGAAAAAAGAAAAATACGTACAAATAAAAAAATGAATTTTTCAAACAAAGTAAACAGAATAAAAATTTGCGAAAATTAGAACACCATATAAAAGTCAGTCATTACATACAACTGAAATTCTCCCTTGAAAACTGACAGCTGTCAACTGATCAAAACATTCGATACTCCTAACTTTATCTCTGCTTTATACATGATGTTGTAAATTATAAAAACGAAAAATGACTCCTGTGGTTAAACCATTGAATGGATTAGGTTATTTTTTAACAATTCGCCATAGAATATCATAAAGTATATGCGATAGGATTTAATGTGATTGTGAACGACACACCCTGTATACTATACATACCACGTACCTGACAGATTCCACTCCGCCTAGTGCGATTGAATCTCCTTTCTCGAGCAGCTTTCTTAATGTATTCGTATGTAGTATAGTTATAATATGTTCTATTGTCGTTCGAAATGTCTCTTCGTGAATATTGATTCGCATCATTCTGCTCTTCACACTGAAATAAAGGAATTAATTTCTAGTTTTCAAGACACGAAAATGGTCCCAATGGGGACACATCTCAGCTAATAAATTTCCTCAGATCTAAATCTGACATCAAATAAGATTATTGTTACTGTAGAAACGGAATGCTAAGTCGCAGGATGCTGACGAAACGAAATTATTTCTCGTTTTCATCAGCAGACGTCTCTAGAAAACTTTTTTTTTCTTTACCCATTTTTTACCCATTATAATGGGTAAAAAATAAATCACTTACATCTTCACCCTCACGACCTGCTTTTTGTGTTCCGGTACATCCCTCTGCAGTGGGCAGAGACTTTACTATTGGATCACCCTTATCATTTAAATTGCCTTCTTCTAAAGTACATATCATATACTGCTCTATAATATAGGTCATGTTTGGATAAACTTCATAAGACTTCATGCAGTCTCGCTTGTCCATCACCAAGGTTGGTGCGTATTCGATCTTTTCGGCGTTGTAATTTATAATGTCTCCGTGCTGGAAGAAATAAACTATGACTAAAGTTAGGATTTCTAGGGGGACGTCTGTTGAAAACTTCGAGCTGTTGATGTTCACAGATGTTCACAATC
Source organism: Helicoverpa assulta (assembly GCA_963856015.1). NCBI lineage: Eukaryota > Metazoa > Arthropoda > Insecta > Lepidoptera > Noctuidae > Helicoverpa > Helicoverpa assulta. The sequence continues at coordinate 5,877,491 of CAWLCW010000002.1, read as the reverse complement.
TGTCTTCCTGCCTAATTATACCTGGCTGTTAGAGTACTACACACTGCAGACTAAACAGTCGACTGACGATCGTAAATTTTTTTATATAGAAAATCTTGATCCCCATTGATGTTTTTAGTCGTTCTCATCTTTGTAATATGCGTACTATCATTCATCTTCATACTGATTTATGAGCTCAAACAAAATATCAGCCAACATAAAGTTTGCATTGAGACTCTTAGATATACTAATAACCTGACTATTATTGTGTGACCTATAAAGTTAGAGTGTTGGTATCAGTACCCAGTTAGACCGTAATTCGACTCCAAGACTCCAACAGAGTAAAGCTGGACTTGAAGTCATTCGACAATTTTATAACATCGATCATAAAACAGACTAGCTTCTGCCAGCAGTTTCACCCGCATCCCGTGGGAACCTCTGCACGAATCCGGATAGTATGTAATCTATAGCCTTCCTCGATAAACAGGCTATCTGACACAATAATATTTTTTCAAATCGGTCCTGTACATCCCGAGATTAGCGCGTTCAAACAAACAAGTAGGTATAGATAATCTTGGTTTAAATGTTTACCTTTCGCCACAGTAAGTCATGCCCCCATCCCAAAACGATGGCATCTATATCAGCCATTTGATATTTAGGATCATAATTAATAGGTATTGTTGTCGGAATGTATGAACAGATTTCTGTATAAGTAGTGTCTGTGAAATCATAAGGTGATTCCACCTTTACCAATGCGATGTCTATGTATGACCACTTTTCTAGTAGATCAAAGTCAAAATTGTAAGCTGAAAAAGAGTAGCTTTAAATAATAAAAGATTAGGTACAAAACACAAGAGACACGTTTTTGTAATTTTGTGTTGAGTGTGAGAGGTCTGGTCACACTTAATATCCTAGAGGTACTAGATACTGCATAAGTTAGTAAAGTCTAGTCTAGTTAAATACTGACGAACTATACCTACTTACATACGGGAACACAGGTGAAAATCACTTTCTTCTTCATCTTTTTTGTACACTCATCCTTTTCAATATCTTCGTCGATGACATATTTGTCGTATCCAGCAATGGCATACAAGTAGTTTACGTCAGATACACATGCAGCTGACGTCAGGATAAAATCCTTGGTTACTAGAGCACCGCCACATAGCCAGAAGTCATAATTCCTTTTAGATATTTCTGCTTTCGTTAAATATACCTGGAGGTAAAATATTCTCATTGGTTAAAGCACTGGTCTCTCAAGAACAAGACTGGGGTTTTTTTTTTAACGACGTCAAAAATCGTCAAATGACCCCTCCCGCTGTGGGTTAGCAGCGGTGAGGGAGTGTCAGACTCTTACTGACTAAAAACTGTCGTGTTCCGTCATAGGCCTAGGTCATAGGGTAAGACTGGGGGCTCGACTCCCTGTCAGGCAAGTACCAACCATAGGGTAATGTAAGTTATATTTACTTTCATATAAGGTATATCTTGCACATCCTAGACTGAGTAGGTTCCCATACGTAGAATCCAGAATTACATTTAAATGTGTTTTAATTGTAACGTTTTCGTCATGTTTGATTATAAAGTAGCATTTGTATTGTAATTATGAAACGTGAAACAACTTACAACGTAAGGTTTGGGCGATGAAGTAGTTAAATTCATGCCTTCTTCAATTCTTCTTTGACAATAACACACTAAAACCAAATAGGAATAGAAAAGATAAATGTATTTTTTTACACGAACAATAAGTGATTCCCTTTCGAGCTTCATTACTCAATTGGATTAATCATCTACTTACCGTCACAAAATATAAAAATAAAAAATAACAAAAGTTCCAATGTATTCACAAACATCGTGTCTCTTTAAAAACACGTAACAAAATAAGTTATGATTTGATTGACTAACGAAGTAATTGAATGTATCTGAATTATTACTTTTTATTGTTTTGAATTATTTCTCAATGTTGCGATAAGCTTATCTATAGTATAAGTTTCAACTTTTTCTATTTCTGCTGCTACTTTCATGATATGCAAAATTGGTTGAATTTTTGCTTTCGTTACTTGAACTTTGGAAATCCCGTAATGATATCTTGGTCGGCTTGAGTTTGTAGCAAGAATCATGTGAGGAAGTTTAATTGGATTTTATTCGGAATTCCCATGTTCGGATAACCCTCATAATCATTTACCCTCTATATTAGGCAAACCTATCTACAATACCATACAAGGCAGATTTGATTTTTGTTTTCATCCCAAAATACAGGCAAAAGTTTACGATGAGTTGAAAGCCATCGACAGAAATAAACAAGAATTTGTGAAAAAATATTTACATTTTAAGCTACATTTTAATTTTAACAACAACATAAATATCTACTGAGTAATAAAGTACAAATGACCCCTAATCCGCGTTGAGGAAGTGTGGTGTAACGCTCCTTCATTCTGGCGTAACTGTCCCACAGCAGGGCTTGACGAAAGTGGGACTGTCAAATGTGATGACGACGATGACTCAATTTCGTAAAGGACGCAGAGCTCGCATTGGAAAAGGATTGTTGGGTGGTGCTTTTTGTGGAGCTCGATTCGCTGCATGCCAACCAGTTCCTGGGTACACTTTTCCTCCTGGCGCCTTTGGTGGAACCATAACATTTATTCCCCGAGGATTTCGAGTCGTGTATCTTACATTCGCTGGATAATAGTTCGTTCCTGTATATCTGACATTAGCTGGCCGATTCCAAGAATTGGATTGTGGATTCCCATAATTCAGTGGTGGGTTTCTCACAGTATGTGGAGGGTTCCTCACATTTGGTGGTGGGATGCCCATGCTTTGTGGAGGTTGATTATACTGAGGATACTCTTGTTTCGGAGGATACTCTTCCTTCGTAGGATACCTATCAACTTTTGGCGGATTCCTAAACATATCGAAATGATATCCTACATTATGTTCACGTAATGCTGATAATTTGTGATGCATTTCATTTGATTCATAATCTGATTGACCGTCACTCTGTGCATTTGCTCCAGCTGAGTACTTATTGAAAGGCTTTGGAATTGAAGCCCTGCCAACTCTTTCATTGTCTGCAGGTCTGGAAAAAGAGTTTGAATCATATTCACGTGAAAAAGATGAAAACAAAAGATATAAGGTAAAAAGAAGGAATGTAACCTTTTAAGAATCGCGAGATGGGTAGCTCCAAACATTACTAAACGAAGTTTGTTTTAATAAATGCTTAATAGGGGGTAGGTATATAATTGTTATAAAGTAATGTTAATTTAAACTTTATTTTGTTAGACAGAGATTTGTTAAGTCGGTTTACATGGTTAATAACTTACCCTGCAGGGTGGTCTTTCCATGATATGTATTTTTCGACAGTGTCATATCCTCTCTCACTCGGGGGTTTGTCACACATATCGTTCCGTCGACTCCGTCGGCTTCTTGGGAAAAAAAATATTTTTAATTTATTTTTAATTAAATTTTTGTACCTCTATAATTTCTCTTTACGTTTTTAATCATTTGTAAGCCTCAATTTGAGGGCACGATACAATTATCAATAAAACTCACGTTTTCTTCATGTCTGGTAAAGATTCGGAGACCAGTATACATTCTAAAAATGCTCCTACACAAAGAGTACTGGTGTATAAGTACGGTCCCATACATTCCAACTCATCGGAAACCTTGAATACCGATGCTATACCAATGAGGATTTCACGTGCACCTGCCCAGGTGACTAGTGGCCCTCCATGGTCATTCTGTAAAATTACAAAGAATAGCAATGAATTGACAAAATAATTTTGAAAGATCATGCAATGTGGAGGCAAGAGAAATGAGTGAAGAGACAGCGGAGTTGTAGATAAGATTAAAATTAATATTATTGATAGGTTTTATTGGCAAACAGCTTTTAATACATACACTAGGCTTAGTAAAGTAAAGTAAACGGGGTTTAAAATGTAGAGACCCCGTCTTTTCTCATTCTCAAAAAATAAAACAATTGAGATTGACTGAAATGAGTGTTTTTAAGTACCTGACAAATTCCAGATCTTCTAGGATCGTCTATCATGTCTAGTAAATATGTGTCGTTTAGGACTTCAGTCGAAGAGCCGTTTATTTGCTTGAGCTTTTTGGCGCTTCTCCGGCCATCTTCATCCGAAACGTCCTCTGTACTCGGTAGTTCACACTAAATAGGGAGCTAATTTAATTTTAATGTATATCTATTGCATACGTACTACTCGGGTCGAAATCGCTTTGTGGGTTCTAGTAACTTTCACAAAGCAGCCCGGAGCCTGAAAGTTGGTCATTGATACATCGTGCATCGGAGTGCGCGTTAATATCGGTCCTTCGCCTGATTTCTCTCCGGTCGTGTCGGATTAACGTTCTTAACGTTAATTAACGTTCCATCGGGCTATGAGAGTGAAGGAATAGCGAGTGCACCTGTATCTGTGCAAATGCTTGTGCACTATTATATGTCCTGCGCAGTTGGTTAATCTCCTTATATGACGACAGCCACTCTAGCCGATAATTAGCTAGGAGGATCATTATCACTACTACACTGCAGACAAGGTCTAAGTAGATAATAATCCTGTGTCTATCATTTTAATGAAACCAAGAAATACTTTAAGATTTTCAAAAATACACAGTATTTAAGTTAACTTTCTGATGAATGTGAAGTTTTTCATCGAAAATCGATGCTTACCGATACACCTTCAAAGCCTAAAACCTTTTGTTGCTTGGAGGTACACCCATTTTCTACCGGCAAACTCTTCTGAATAGTATTGCCCCCATCATCTATATTGCCTTTTCCTAGAGAACAAATCATATATCGATCGATGACGTCACTCATGTTCTTGTAATCTTCGTAATGTTGATTGCATTCAGTTTTATTCAGTAACAACGTTGGAGCATATCTTAAAAATTCTGAATTGTAGTTTGTGTTGTCACCTGGCTGAAAGTAAAGTAGGTTATAAAGACTTGCTTTCTGTTATGATAGTTTCAATAACATATTTTTTTAAATTTTATACATCTAAAGCAACGTTACCTTTCGCCATTTTTCTTTGTGCCCCCATCCCAACACAAGAGCATCAGTGCCAGGCTCCTGATATTTCAATTCATAGTTGATGGGTATCGTCGTTGGTCTGTACGAACACAACGTTTCATAGTTGGAATCGTTGAAATTAAACGGCGATTCAACCCTCACTAGAGCCACGTCTATATGCGACCAGTAATCTAGTTCACCATATTTCAACTCGTAATCTGGAATTAATATCATTTTTAAGTTCATTGGAGGTACCTGCACCGCATCGGTCGTGAGGAGGCGCCCGGGTGTCACCATTGTGCGGACAGCCCCGAGGACACGGTGGACCACACAGTCCAGGTGTGCCCCGCATGGGAAGGGCACCGCCGGGTCCTCGTCGAGGCTTTAGGCGGCGGCGACCTCTCGCGTCCGGCCCTGGTTCAGGCCATGGTCCGGGGCGAGAGGGAATGGGATGCCGTCGCCTCCTTCTGTGAAGCGGTCATGCTCGAGAAGGAGGAGGCGGAACGCCAGAGAGTTCGCACCTCTCATCCCGGCCGCCGCGCTGGACCAGGTAGACACCATGGGCGCCGGGTGTCGCGAGATGACTCCCGGCCACCGTAGGCGTGGGTCTGTGGGCGGTGAGTTCGGGTGGCTCATCGTCCCTCTGTCTTTCTAGACGACAGACCCGTGTCGACGGCGCGCGTTAATCCACGCGCTCCTCAAAGAGATGTCAGCAACCCCAGCGGGGCCCAGCAGGGCCAAGGCCTGCCGGGGCTGCGGGTTGTTCGAAAGAGATACCGCGGCCCTGGTACATAAAAGGCCTGTGACGGAACACGACGGTTTTTAGTCAGTAAGAGTCTGACACTCCCTCTCCGCTGCTAACCCACAGCGGAAGGGGTCATTTGATGATTTTTGACGTCGTTAAAAAAAAAAAAAAGTCTATTTCAAGCGATAAACTGAATTCTAAAAAGTTTGACAACAATAAAAATCTGGACTGTGCCTGTGTAAATTATAGCTAACAGCCTATTATAAATTAGAGTCATGGCGCCCTCACGTACCGCATGACGCAGGTCCTCACCGGACACGGTTGTTTCGGGAGGTACCTGCACCGAATCGGTCGTGAGGAGGCGCCCGGGTGTCACCATTGTGCGGACAGCCCCGAGGACACGGTGGACCACACAGTCCAGGTGTGCCCCGCATGGGAAGGGCACCGCCGGGTCCTCGTCGAGGCTTTAGACGGCGGCGACCTCCCGCGTCCGGCCCTGATCCAGGCCATGGTCCGGAGCGAGAGGGAATGGGATGCCGTCGCCTCCTTCTGCGAAGCGGTCATGCTCGAGAAGGAGGAGACGGAACGCCAGAGAGATCGCACCTCTCATCCCGGCCGCCGTGCTGGACCAAGTAGACACCACGGGCGCCGGGTGTCGCGAGATGACTCCCGGCCACCGTAGGCGTAGGTCTGTGGGCGGTGAGGTCGGGTGGCTCATCGTCCCTCTGTCTTTGTAGACGACAGACCCGTGTCGACGGCGCGCGTTGTTCCACGCGCTCCTCAAAGAGATGTCAGCAACCCCAGCGGGGTCCAGCAGGGCCAAGGCCTGCCGGGGCTGCGGGTTGTTCGAAAGAGATACCGCGGCCCTGGTACATAAAAGGCCTATGACGGAACACGACGGTTTTTAGTCAGTAAGAGTCTGACACTCCCTCACCGCTGCTAACCCACAGCGGGAGGGGTCATTTGATGATTTTTGACGTCGGAAAAAAAAAGGCCTCGTTCAACGAGTAATATATAGTCCGTCCTTAGGGTTTAGTCATCTTAACCTTAACTAATTGATGCCAAAGAAAAAGTAATTGAATTACGTTTAGGTGAACAAGTGTAAATGATTTTCTTTTTCATTTTTGAGGTACACTTGTCAGTTTCCAGTTCGCTATCCTGTACGTATTTTTTGTACCCTGCCACAACGTATAGGTAATCCACGTCATGAACGCACGCCGCTGAAGTTATCACAAATTCACTGCTGACTATAGCGCCCCCACATAGCCAGTAGTCATATGCAACTAGAGATATTGGTGCCTTCACTAAATATACCTGAAATATATTTTCAACTTTATACAGTTCTGTTACAACATAATTTTGCAAAGCTCAACTCCAAGAAGATGTAAAACTTACCACGTATGTCTTGCTTTCCACAACTTCTACACCATCTTTGATTCTTCTTTGGCACTGCGACACTAAGAAAAAACAGAACTTTTTAAGATGTTGTTTTAAAAACTCGTATTTTTTTTTCTAATAAAACTAAGTTGTTTATTTTCAACAAAGAAATAAATGTCGTTGAATTTAAATGTAAGCAATTGTGTAACACTATATCCTAGCGATAAATTTTATAAGTTTATTCAAGGATGCAACTTGGCTCCTTACCGTAAATAATCATAAAAAATATCAGTAACTCTATGTCTTTGGCAAACATTTTAAAATCTAGTCTTGATTTATTGCAAACTACGTGGCCAAATAATTATAGTTTGACGGAATGGAACGGAATAATTGAATAGCAATGATTATTTCTTTATGGAATTTTCATTATTTTCTTGCCTTTTCGTAAAATTAATCTTAATTTTGCTGTTTTTTTATTTTTTTTTTTCAGGACATTTTAGCAATCTATTTTAAAAGCCAACGGCAGGTACTTTTTTGAAGCTTTGAAATAAAGTTATTCTCAAAAATATATGGATTCTGCTCTGAACAAGATAATTATGAAAGTTTATAAATTGATAGTAAGATTATCTTTTAAAATTATAAATATAAATTAATTGCAATAACCACATTTAAAAGATTGTGGAATAATGTATGAGCATTTTTTTAGTTTTACTTTAGACACTATCAACGCAACTATCTCAATTTACCAGCAAATTTTTGGACCCGAGATTGAACCTAGGGGCATACCCCTGAATATAAGCCAAATCGTTTACGTTCTAAGTACCCTTTTCTTTAAACGTATTTAATAGTACCTCATTAGTGATCGCTATAGGTACATCTTGCATTGAAAAAAGTAAATAGGTAGGTATGCCAAAATGGTCAGCGTGTATTAATAAATGCAGTCAAACGCCTAAGTGAGGTCACGATTATTGTGTTAGCGTTAACATCAGAAAATGTTGATTTTGGATATATTTTAAACTTTAAGTATTGGTTTTCTTTTTTTATGGAAGCCTTTTAATGCAATCTTCTTTCATTTCAGCAGTAATGCTTTAATGGCATCTATGTAATCCAATATGGATTCATAAAATATGTTTTCAATTTTCTACTACGGCATTCAAATGAAATAATTATGTTTTCTTTATTTACGTGCGCCTTATTTCTTCCATGTTTGATAAAATGTGAGTTGTTTTGTGAGATATTACTTAAATTCCATGAACAGAATCCTGCCCAGTTTCTTCAATGATTTCAATGTTTTGTGCTAATATTTGAATAATATTTTAAAAATCCGTCTCATTATCATTCGTTTGCTGTTTTAGTGACACACTGTGAACGCAGAATTGTTAACGGGACTTTGGCCATTGGTGAACCTAGGTATCTGGTTAGTCAGTTTTATTGTTTTGTTGTAATAGTAAGTTCTCAAATTATAATAGGTAATATTAATTACAAAAAAAAAAAAAACTATTTTGCAGGCATACTTTGTAAAAGCTCCACAATCAGTGAAAAAGTACATGGGATGGATATGCGGAGGTTGCATAATTCATCCATTGTATATATTAACGTCGTCTGCATGCCTTGTAGATGTGAAACATGTCTATGCTATCGTTGGCTACAACAAATATGTTCGAAGTGAAGACATAGACAAAGATGAATGTACTAAACGCATCAAAAAGAGAGTTATTTCTAATTCTTTTCAAAAAGGTTTGTATTTGTACAAGGAAGACTTTTTACCGCGTTCAGTTTAGCAAAGCAACTGTGCAATCGGTGTCTGAGTTGGTATTCGGTATCATAACGCAGTTCCTTCCACCAGATAAAATGTACTAATTATAAAACCTGTATAACTATGATTTCCAGAATATAGACAAAAACCAAGCGATCCAGGGACGCATAAGTGGAATTACAGAGACATAAGTGTAGCTAGAGTGGAATCACCGTTCAACTTCAGGGATCCAGTCTACACAAAATACTGTTCTTATTTCCCGGCATCTGTAAAAGTTAATTTCAATAGAGTTTTTGAACAACCTGGGACGGAAGCTGTCACTTTTGGATGGGGTCACAGACATTATTTTCGATTGGTTTGTAGACGTGTCCTATTTTCTAGTGCCTAGAAAATCTTCCAATCCAAGAAAATCTTACGCCTACTTAATAAACATTTTTATACATTTAAGGAAGAAGACTTAAAAGATCATAATGAAGAGTACGTGAACTATGCATCAACTGTAGTTATTGATAAGGAATTTTGTAAAACTCTGCTAATAGGACATTCTGAAATGAAAGTGCATGTGCATAATTATCTCCTATGTACCTCTGGAAACGGTAGCCTGGATGAAGGAGGAAAATATGCTACTACCTCTATTGGACCCCTAAATAAAGCAAAACATGAAAATCTAAAACAGAATAATACAGTAAGTTCTTTTAACTCTATATCATATTAAACTAACCATTACCGGTGGGTTAACCCACTTGCCGAGGGGTAATACTAGAACATAAGATACAAACGAATATCAATTCAGAAAACTATGGCTAGCTAATATTTTCCTCTATAAAATTATTTTATCTTTTTAGTTACGTTCAAGAGCTACTTTCGATTACTTCAAAGGCCAAAACAAGAACTACAGAAAACATGGGCCATGTCAGGTTTGTATATGTGTATGTTTTATGTAAATTCTAATATTAAACATGAGGTAAATGATACCTTTGATATGTTTAAGAACTGCAATATGAATCTGCCCTGACTCTGGATATCTAATTGTGAATGCAAATTATAGATCCTGCAAGACTAAATTTTTAGTAACAAAGTCCGCCTTTCTACTCTATTTTTACTCATCTTCAGGTAGCTCTCCACTACTCAGGATTAGATGTCTGCACAGTGACATTTTAGGAAAAAACATAATAATCTTCAACTTCTTTTATAACATCATGTGAAAGAATAACATCAAGTGTTATTCTTTCATTATTGCTACATGTTCATTCTTTCTATGTTCATATTTATCAAATTCTTCACTTGCTTTTCTAAAGAATGATCATGGTGGTCCCCTAATCACTTGGATTGGGGGTCGGGAGTACGTGATTGGTGTCGCCTGTGGGTTTCAAGTAAACGGCCAGATGGAATGCGTGGGTCCTTACCTCTACACTAGCACGTTTAGCAACGGAGAATTTATCTACTGCATGTTACGCTAGTGAGTTTTCATTTTAGTTTTCTGATAAGTCCTCATTTAGTCTTTCATGTCATCATTCTCCGAGCCTTTTTCCCAACCGTGTTGGGGTCGGCTTCCAGTCTAACCGGATACAGCTGAGTACCAGTGTTTCACAAGGAGCAACTGCCATAATGTATTTCATTGAATATTACATATATACAACGTTAAGCCCTACAAAAGTATTTTTGTCGCAGAAGTTAAAGTAACATTTTTGGCTGCCATCTTTTTGTTAGTACTTTTAACAGCAGCATGATAACTAGAGCTACAAAAGAGGTTTGTGAAGATCCGTGGTGGAGATCTGATTTTGACCTGAATCATACCTATATTATGATAATGTTTTATTATTTGTCAGCACCAGACGTTCAAGACTTTGCGACATAGCACCTGAACAAAAAGGTTATCAAATAGTCGAAGAAGAAATTATATGGCCGGATACTTATATTGTTAAAAGGTGAAAATAGCAAATCCTAACCGTTACTTTATGTTAAAACTTTGAGCAATACTGAATTGCTTAAACTTTGAACAATACTTAATTGGCCAATGAGGTATATTTAAGGATTGATAGTATTGGATTTTAATTGCTCATAACCTCTCTAACTAAGCTACATAAGCCTTTGTCTGCAGCGGATTCAGGAATTCGCGGTAGTAAAGAACTTGTTTATTTCATTTAACAAACTAAACCTGAATTAACATAATAAAGAACAGTTTTGATCACTTGTAAAAGCTCTGAAGTCACTGAACCGATTTGTTTGTTTTTTCATTGCTGGGAAGCAAAGATAGATAGAAAATATAGATTTTATCCGGGAGCGGGAAGAAGTTCCCCCGGGGCGCTGTGAAACTGCGAAAGTAGCAGCAGAATATTAATACCTTTTCTTTTGCAGTCGAAATAACACCACAACGACTTTGAAGCATGAAATTAAAGGAAATATAACCAAAACCACGCTGAAACCTGAGTTTTATTGAGTGGAAATGTAAGAGTGTAAAATTTTGAAAAATTAAATTTACTGTTTATTTTAACTAAGGGTTTTTTTTTGTATTCGATTAAAAATATAATCCTGATTTTGGCATACATATTTCCAATCATCTATAAAAGCTTTTAAAGTTATATTAATTTTAAACTCTAAAAAGACCTTGGTAAAATACTATGAAACATAAATGAAACATGAAATCGTAAGCTCGGCTAGGCTACAACATACAATACCTTTAATTGAATACGTATTACTTACATTCAAAATCATTTTATTAATTCATCATCAATATGCCCTGTCCGTACTGTTACAGCCTTTTTTATCGTCCCACTGCTGGTCACACACGGAGAAGGATTGAGCATTAATTCAAAATTGTCCTTATAAAAGTTTTTTTTAGAATTAGTGCAGTCCTTCTTCCATTCCTTCCTATCTGTTCACAAGGAAGACTCTTTACAGTCATATTGTCTTTCAAACGATACATCCATCGTTTATACCATACTAGCTTCTGCCAGGGGTTACACCCGCATTCCGTGGAAACCTCTGCACGAACCTGGACAAGAAGAATATAATCTTCCTCAATAAATGGACTACCTAACACTGAAATATTTTTTAAAATTAGACCTGTAGTGCCTAAGATTAGCGTGTTCAAGCAAACGAAACTCAAACAATGGTAGAATTGTGGACGTCATCTTCCGTTTCAAAAAATTGAGGTAATGACAATATAGCTAACAAAAAATATATCCCCAAAAGTTTATCGTAATTGTTTGAATTGCAATTAAAAGAGCATAAAACTATGAAAGAAGGGTCTTCTATGTTACCTATTTGCAATCGAGTACTTTATTTGTTAAATCAATTCAACGGTTGATCGCTCCCTCGAAATTGAGCTTGAAAATAAATTTAATGGAAAAATGAATCAATGTCTCTACGATGCTGAAGTGTTTTTACATATTGATTTGGATAGCAGTTTTCAAGTGTTAGTATCTACCGTTTAGTGTTTGGATTGTCTGGTCTTACTGTTACAGCCTTTTTATCGTCCCACTGCTGGGGACAGGCCTCCTCTCACTGGTAGAAGGATTGAGCATTAATCACCACGCTTGCTCAATGCGGGTTGGTGATTTCAGACTTTATAGTCCAGGTTTCCTCAAGATGTTTTCCTTCACCTTTTTATCAGCCATTGGTGTCCAAGATATACTATTTTGCCAATGTCTATTACCAAACACAGACAGCTATTGGGAGCACCCATTGGGTGGATCGGAAACCTTTACCAGTTTCTAAATATCTGTTTTTTTTAGATCTAACGTTGTGTTGTCTTTTCTTTCTTTTTCATTTGGCCAAATCGAAGCTATGACGCCAAGTAATGATAGCAGATTTATAACTCAGTGTGTCCCATAACCAACATTCTTTTTGTAGCAATCAAACGTACTAGGGCTAAATTTAATCAATAATAATAACAAAATGAGGAAACCTGGACTATTAAAGCTGAAATCACCAACCCGCATTGAGCAAGCGTGGTGATATGCTCAATCCTTCTCCGTGTGAGAGGAGGTCTGTGCCCAGCAGTGGGACGATAAAAAGGCTGTAACAGTAACAGTAATAATAAAATGGAACTGTTTATTTCTTTAGTGTCTTTTTGTCAACAAAGAACGGGCCATGAAAGTGTGGCTGGAAAGAATTACCTGGTAAGAGTTTCCAACTTGATAGAGGTTCTTAGACGATGTGAAATTTCACTTTAGTGCTTTGAGTTTCAATTTAATTAAGTATATTTCCTTCCCCATTTCCTCCATGCAACCTATAGATGTTATAATATGTAAGTTCTATAGTATCTTAATTAGTTTGATAACCTCACCAAGTTAAGAAAACCTGCACTACACAGCAATTTTACTTCTCTTTATACAGGTTTTTTGATTTATTTATATCACAACATAATCATTTTTACAGGTGTATTTTGTCAAATCTCCGTATACAAAAATAGATGACAAATCATGGATTTGCGCCGGAGCAATCGTGACGCCTACGCAAATTCTGACGGCAGCATCTTGTCTGACCGAGATGCAGAAAATATATGCTATAGCCGGATATAAGAAATACGTACATGGTGTAGATATCGATAAAGATAATTGCACAAGCCGTTATAAGAAGAAGGTCGTCAAGATTTCCGTTCCAAAAGGTATGATTGAAACTTTTATATTTCCTTATTTTTTTAGGCTACACCACGGAAGGCAGCTGTCAGTATGAGTCACTAACAATAAGATATTTAGCAATTAATTTAGACAGAACATTCAGGATACAAAGTAAGAAAATACAAGTACATGGATAATACCACTATGCAATATATTTTCTTTGCAGAATATAATATAGATGCCACTGCGAAACAACCCGATTGGATCAGCATAGACATTGGAATCGCGCATGTTCAGGAACCATATAAGTTCTCCGACATGTCCTACCGAATGTATTGCTCTTATGTACCTCAGAGTATTATAATTAACTTTGAAAAAAATAATATGTTTGAAACAAATCAAGCCGTGGCACTTGGCTGGGGAGGGAAGCAAGATGTAAGCGTGAGGAATTTATTTTTTAATTTCTTCTGGAATGCTGTTGGTAGTTTTAATTTCTATTTTCACTTATCTCAAGGAGTCATCGAAAGACATATTTCTGCAAGAAGCAAACACGACTATAATAGAGAAAAGGATGTGCTCAAATCTTGTATCCAGTCCCGAATCTATGGAGCTTATAGAAAAATATATGTTGTGTGCATCAGGCGAAGGACAGGAAGCAGAAGATGGTTTAGGGACAACAGCAGTTTCTGTTTCGGATGATTGTCCTCCCGACAGTAGTGATCCCATAGTAAGTTACTTAAATAATCCTATTTTTGCACTTAGAATACAGGTGTTAACAGATGAGTTACAACAGTTAACACCTCATCCACACTAAGGTATGATTTGTTGAGATAGACACCAAGCCGCAAAATAGTAACTACCTAAAATCTTCACAGCAGTGTTAGTAGTCCTGTAAATCATTTGTTTTCATTTTGTAATTCCAGTGCTTCGATGATTTTAAGTTTAGGAGAATGGGCATCAACTCAACTAACCTAAGAGGGATTATTTCAAGAAGGTCAACTGTAAAATCGTGTCAGGTAAAAGCAGAATAGCCCCTTACTGTTATTTATTATTTCAGTAATCATAAAAGATGCAATGAAAGTTCAAATATTTCTTAATTTTTTGTTCGTCTTTTCAATTTTATTTTGCAGTATTAATTTAAACACGTTATATTAATGTATGCTATTCACGATATATTTTTAGTATGATCATGGTGGACCACTTATTTCATGGATTGGTACACAAGAGGTCATATTGGGAGTGGCATTGAATGGCGTGGCTAAGGTAGGCTTTCACTGCACTGGTCCCCGCATGTATGTTAGTACGGCAGAAACAGAGACCATAATAAAATGCTTATTAGAGCAAAACGAAATGAGGTAAGTAACAATTGATATATATTTCCTTTCTCATACAGTAAATCTCTATCAAAATGCTTTATAAAGGAAGTTGTAAATGATTCAATGTGTTTTAGACGGAATACCTGCAATGACAAAACAGAAGACCAAAAGTATCAAGTCGTGGACATAGTTATGAAGTGGCCCGAAGATGTGGCATTTAATTTATCAACGTTACTAACCAAACAAAAAGGCTCTTTATTTCTAAGAAAACGAAATGAGGAACAACCTTTGCAAGTGCGGCCTACTAAAGACCTGGTTAAGAATGGAGATCAAGGAAACCCAAGCCAGCTACGAGAGCCGGTATATAACCAAAATGACCAAAAGCCTGCAGACTCATTCTACCTTAATCCAGCTATGGACCAAGGACAAGAAGCACCAAGCGCACAATATGCAAATCAACAAGGACTAATGCAGCAATCACAAACTGATCTGCAAAATCAACCGGTAGCGGACCCATATAATCAAGCACCAATGGGGTCCTTCAATCAACCACAAGCTGATGCTTATAATCAACAAATTGCACCCTACAATCCACCTAAAGTGGACACGTATGCTCAACAAAATGACCCTTATGGCCAATCAGTCAATCAACCACAAATGGAATCGTTTAATCAACAACCAGCTGATCCTTATAATCCACAACCAATGGATTCGTATAATCCGCCATCGATGGACTCATATAATCAACATCCGATGGAAACACAAAATCAACCTCCGGTAGATTTAAATAATCAACCACAATACCAAAGCCAATCCTCTTTTAACCCACCTCAAGATTTTTACAATCAACCAAACGCACAGAAATCACCACAAGTTGATTCATATAATCAACAACAGACAGCTTCATTTAAACCAGCGCCAGGAAATGGATATATTAAACCAGAAATGGACGCATACAAGCAAGCACAAAGAGATTTGTATAGCCATGGTAATCAGCCACAAACGCAATTTAAACAACCACAAGCAGAATCAGAGCCAAAAATAGAACCTTTCAGTCAAACAAAAAATTCATTTCAGGACCCACCTATTCAATCACCGTTCAATAACCCTGACATAGAACCTTTTAAACAATCTGCTGCATCTGACGCGTATAACCCACTATCTATCATATCAGAAAACCAACCTGATGAAATCGATTCGTTTAAACTTCCAGTGGATGAACCATTCAAAGCCTCACCTGTGGAACCGTATAAACACCCAAATTCCGATTCTTCTTATAAGAAGCAAGAACCATTCAAGCCCGCACCTGTGGAACCCTACGGACAGCCAAATGTGCATCAAGTTGATTCTGGGCGGCCTTTTGACCAAACGCATGTGCAGCCCGGAGAACAACAACACGTGGAACCATTTGGCCAGTCGCAAATGCAGGAAACTTCGACAACAACCGATCCGAGTCAATCTCGCAGTTTTCTTCGTTACCAGCAGCAGGGAAGCGACTTGCGTATGGAACAAGATCCCTCTCAGGATAATTCACAAACTTTCGAGCAAATGTATTCACAACTTCATGCGGGAGGATCGTCATCATTCTCTGATAATTCACCAGTAACCGAGCAAACCTTTGAGGAAATGTACAAGACTCTTCACGATGATGGGTCTCAAGATGCAGAAAGGGAGCCGAAAGGAGAGCAATCATTTGACATGAAAAATGCTGACCAGCCAACGTATCAAGAAGACTTTAATCAGCCTACGATGGAGCAGCCCTCGGCTAGTCAACCCGAAAGACAGTTTGGTCAGCCCTCGTCTGATCGACCCCAGTATGGTCAGCCTTCGTTTAATGAACCACAGATTGGTCAGCTCCCGCTTAATATACCTCAGTTTGATCAGCCCACATTGAATCACCCGGCGGTTGACCAACAATCATTTCAAAACAAACAACCCGAACAACAATATGATCGAAATAGTAACGTGCCTCAAGCAGCCGAAGAACGGTAAGTACTGTTCAACAGAGTTACAATTAATATAATTCATTTTCCACTTTTACTGCCGGTTGAAGGGAACTCCTTCATAGTAAGGAGCATAGATACGAAACTTTGATAAGCTATTCTTTTATCTTATACCCGTATATTAAACAGTATTTATCTTTACAATTTTACAGCGGTGAAGTCAAGGTTCGACCCCAAATGCCTTTGGAATACCCAGATTACATGACTTATAATAACCAAAGAAGGAAGGATATTTAAAAAATATAAGAACTCGTTCGAACATAGTGCTTCTAGTAGTAGTTTCATATATGGTGACGGACGGAATCCTTTCAAAATGTAACAGTTGATTTGTAAATAATATACTAACGTATCTGAAAGATGATTTCACATTGTTAATTTTTGTATAAAATTAAATAATTACAATAACCCACTGGATTTTTTTTTATTTCAATTTTGCATGAATATTGAGCAGAAATGAGTTTATACGTCAACTTTTGTGTGTCTTGTGCCTGATCTCTCTCTGGTCTTGAAGGATTGCCGTCCCATCGGACTATGAGAGTGAAGGAATAATGAGTGCACTTGTGTCTGCGCAAATGCTTGTGCACTATAATATGTCCTGCGCAGTTGGCTAATCTCCTTACATAAGAACAGCCGCCGTAGCCGATAATCGGCTAGGAGGACATCATCATCATTCTCTAAGTAGTCGTTAATAAAAAATCCATGGGAAATAAAATAAAACCAACAAGAATTTCATAAAAAAACGTTTTATAAACATCATGTATCTAATTAATGAATCTAATTGAAACAATAATATTTTCGTAATTTTCAAGCTTAATAAATAAATATGAAATGGTGTTCACTGTTCTATAGCATCATCTATCAAGTCTAATAATCTCACTTGTGGTCGGATCCGCACAGCCTGACATCCTCTGTAAAATAAAATACAACAATACTGAGTACTGATAAGTATAAGTAACTTACTGATCTTCATCTAGAGGTAGAAATAGTTCCAATTGCGCGCAAACATTTCTAGTTTCGAGTAGACTCCCACAGTTTGTAAAAGATCTTCCAAGAGCTTTGTTTGGTCAAATGCCATAAAAAAACAACTTACTTTCGGATTTTAAAGAAAAAAAGTCCGGATACCTAGCGTTATTAGGCTAAGAGAAATTTTAATCTACAGTAAGTTCGCCAGAAATGAGATATATGTATATGTTACAGCCATAGTGATTAAATATATATTATACATACATAGGTCAAATGCTTACCCATCTTCACATTCCTTTGGTACTTTACTTTTAACATCTGGCCACTTAATAATTCGTTCATCTACCGCGTAATTCATTGATTCACATACCTTTCGTCTGCAACGGAAAGGATACTACGTAAAAAACTTGTTACTGTTTTCATTAATAATGAATGATAGCAATGAGACATATCTATACTAATATTATAAAGCTGAAGAATATGTTTGTTTGTTTGTTTGAACGCGCTAATCTCAGGAACTACTGGTCCGATTTGAAAATTTCTTTCAGTGTTAGATAGCCCATTTATCGAGGAAGGCTATAGGCTATTTTTCTAAGCTAGTTCTAGATAAAAAGCAGCCTAAAACATTCCACTTTAATCGAAAATTGGGCCATCTTAGACTGAATTATTTCAAATCAGACCATTAGATACTTCTTGAAAGGCTCATTCAACCAAAGAAACAAATTCTTCATCTTTCAATATTAAGTACAGATTATATACTTACGTTTCATCGACAGAAGCAAGTAAACATTTAATGAGTACTTTAGAATGAGCTGTGCTCAGATATAAGAAGGGGCCTTTGCATTGATATTCTTCATTATAAACGCTATTCAATGCAATTCCTATAACCACCTCTTTGTCACCTGAAAATGCTATTAAAGGTCCACCGTGGTCATTCTGGAAATAAACATGTGATACTTGGCTTGGTTTACAGTTTATAGAATTTATGGTTCAAATTCTATTACATCTTGCGAATATACTTAAATCTGGCACACTGCTGAAAGTTATTTGTAAAGATAAATATTGTCTATTCAAGGTCAACGTATTAACAGCGGGGCCCAGCAGGGCCAAGGCCTGCGGGGCTGCGGGATTGTTCGAAAGAGTTACCGCGGCCCTGGTACATAGAAGGCCTACGAAGGAATATGGTGGATTTTAGATAGTAAGAGTCTGGCATTCCCTCACGTTGCTAACCCACAGCGGGAGGAGTCATTTGATGATATCCCATAAAAAAATGGTCAACGTATTAACGAAGCTAGAGAACGCTTTTGCTCTAGTGTGTAACGCAGAAATGAACGTGATAGTGATCAGGTCAAAGTGAACGCTGTGATACAAAAACGCGTAGGTATATGAGGCTAAGGCCTCTTTTCTAGTACAAATAATACACTTACCTGACAAATCCCGCCATAGATATTCTCGTCCCCTTGTTTTCTGCTCGTACTATTAAAATCATCAAGCGTTACATTTGTATCGTCCATCTTAGTAATAGTGTAGTTAGTGTCAGAAAGAGATTTTCTACTGATGTTTACTTCGACAGGATCCAAGCACTGAAACGGAATCCTGTTTGGCAGTTATTGGCATTACTTTGTAAATAAAAACAACATAGACACAAAAGCGTTTCTGAAAGGAAAATTGTCTCATTATCATCTGTCTAACCCTTTAACAACTAAGTTGAGATCAGCTATCAGTCAGCGTTTGATATGAAGTATGCATATCAACCTCTTCAACGAACACCCTTGGAACGATTGGTTGTTAGTCTTTATTCTTCTTCTTACTGACTATCAACGAATCAACGGATGCTAAGACTAACCTCTTTTGGAAGAGTGCCATTCGAATCAGTCTGGTTACATTTAACGCTACTAAAAATGTCTTCGGATGCAGTTGACGCTGTAGTACAAAGGAAGTAATAATCCACACTATCTGGGAACAGCTTTTGACATACTTCTTTGTGCGTTATAAGTGTTTGAGCTGACATCAAGTAGTTTGAGTTTAGATCACCATCTACACCAGGCTGTAATTTGTTTTGTTTTAGTTCTATTAATCTTAGCAAAGAAAACTTCCTAGTAAATGGATTTCCGGAAACAGTTTCATGATAGGCAAAAAGTATTATCACAAAAAATAATTAAGAGTGTAAATAATGTTGCTTCAAAGTTGGTGGTTTAGAAAGTCAATTATCAATTGCTACTTTGTGTCACACCACAGATCATATTGTTTTCCATATAACTGACAAAATTAATTCTGATTTAACAACTATAAGTATTGCTAATTAATGTTTAAATAGTAAATATCTTCTAGATACAATTCTTACCTCGCGAGCTCTCGACCCTCCCCAACCAAATGCCACAGCAGCAGTATTAGGGACCTCCAGATTAACATCGTAATTTATCGCTACAGCTTCTGGTTCGTACGAACATATCGAACGATACGATATATCGAGAAAGTCGTACGGTTTTTCGACAACACCAACGCCTATGTCGAATTTTATCCACGTTTCTGAATTAAATGCTGCAATAGAATTTTGATGCTTAGAAATTCACTGGATTTGTTTGATGGAACAGGTCTGTTATTTATTGCTTTTCTTCTGTTTCTTTATATTCGACAGGGCATCCTTCAGAGTTACTACTGAAGTATGAAAGTTGGCAAATAAAACCTTTTACAGGATTACTACTGAATTGTGGGGCTCAGGAAACTTAATACTTACAATACAGTGCCAACGAATGATGACAAAGTTAACGTCATGACGTAATGCCACTGTCCATAATACATTGCCAACAACTACCTAAGTAACTTACTGACCTTTAGGAATAATAATCCTGATAATCTTATTCTTCTTAAACCGTGTGCAATCATTGTCTTGTATACTATTACCACTGACGTATTTCTTATAGCCAGCTATCACATAAATATGACTGACTTCGGTAAGGCAAGCGGCTGATGTCAAAACTTTGGTTGTTGAAATTAGGACTCCACCACAGAGCCAGGCTTCTGGCTGGTATTCTGAATATGGTGAATTCAGAAGGTACACCTGCAATTGGAGCGAAGGAGCTATACTAAGCTTGCCGGAATTAATAATGAGTGTCTATGGAGTTTCTTGCCGGTTCTTCTCCATAAGACCCACTCTTTGGAACCGCGCAACTAGATTGACGTCGCTTAAGCACCTGATATACATAGGTCTACCTCTATATGAAATAAAAACCTTTGACTTTGACATCAATTATTATAATTTCGGTAAAGGGTTGACTAGGCTAGCCTTAAACTAGCATTGTCATCGTGATCAACCTCTTATCCCCAATTTGTTTGGGATAGTTGCTGCATCACCATCATCATCATCTCAGCCATAGGACGTCCACTGCTGAACATAGGCCTCCCCCTTAGATCTCCACAGATACCGGTTGGAGGCGACCTGCATCTAGCGTCTTCCGGCGACCTTTAATAAGGTCGTCTGTTCACCTTGTTGGTAGATTAATCTCACATTATCCTATTTTAAACAATCCATCGTTTTGGTCGAACTTTGTGTTTTCAACAGTAGGGTTTAAAAATACTTACCACATACCTCTTCCCTTTGGTTTCAACTTGTCCGTTAGTTATTCTTCGCTCGAACAGACAAACTGTTTTATAATAAGAAACTTATTTAAAATCATTTCATCTAATTATAAGAAAAACTGACTAACTTCTGCCAGCAATTCTTATAAAGCTTAGCTAATATATTTTGAAAAAAAAAGTAACGATGGATCAATAATAGATTCACACAATGTATACTTAACTTTAAAGCTAATTAACCACATTAATGAATAAATAAAGGGCTTGTACAACATGACTTGGTTAAAGTAACTATTACACTACACAACCGTGTAAAATACATGTAAAAAAAGTTTTTCAAATTCAATTTACAAATGCATTCAGGCGAAGAAAAAATTGATTACATACGAGTACCTATCAATTATTATTATTATAGACATGAAACCGTGGTAGTGTGTTCTGCCTATCTCATTCTCTGATCATCTTTTTTTTTAACGACGTCTAAAATCATCAAATGACCCCTCCCGCTGTGGGTTAGCAGCGGTGAGGGAGTGTCAGACTCTTACTGACTAAAAACCGTCGTGTTCCGTCGTAGGCCTTTTATGTACCAGGGCCGCGGTAACTCTTTCGAACAATCCCGCAGCCCCGGCAGACCTTGGTTCTCCGATCATCTCTCTAGCCTGTGTCTTACTACACTGACATAGGGTTCCAACTACCTCGTACTGAATCACTACATAGTATAAAACTAAGTCGCTTAATCTGTCCCTATATCCCTATGTATGCTTACATCTTTAAAACTTCTCAACGGATTTAGATGCGGTTTTTTTAATATATGTATATTGCTATAGAGTGATTGAGGAGGAAGGTTTACATGTCTTATAACATCCTTTAAATAGTGGAGAAATACTGTTAAGGTATCTGCACACAGAGGGCGCGGCGAGGCGGGACGGGACGGCGACGTGACACAATGTACTAGATCGTCGCGTCGCGTCGCGCCGAGCGGGACGGCTCTGTGTGATGTCGAGCACAAGAGGCACTGTTCGTACGCATGTTTCAAATCAATCTTAGTAAACTTTTCCCCCCCACTTAGGGGGCACACAATTCTTCTATACGTGGCAAATCTCTTTTTAGTTTTGGGTTAATTGTGATTTTGTAGTCTCCACAAATACGAATTTCGCCATTTTCTTTAACCACTGGTACGATAGGAGTCCCATAATCAGAATAATCTACGCGATATATGGAACCATCCGCCTCTAAACGTTCTAATTCCCTTTCAACTCGTGTGCGAAGCGCCAGTGGCACCGGCCGCGCTCTAACATAAACCGGTTTGTTATCAGACAGCTGTAGTCGAATGGGTTGCTTGCAAGTACCTAGCTTGTCACAAAATACTTCGGGGAACTCATTACGCAATTTATTTATAATATCATCATCAATAACCTCATTAAGTGTAATTTGTGTGATTTTTAAAGTACGCATCCATTCCCGTCCCAATAACGGGTGTGCCCCCTTTCTGATAAAATAAAGACGTAAACCTTTAGCCCTTACTAGACCTAAATTAACATTAACTTCAATGTAGCCTAATGATTCAATCCGTGAACCTGGATAACAACGTAATATTAAATTATCTGAAATGATTTCTTTATGTGAAAACATACGTTGATACATTTCTTCACTGATAGCCGAGATACGACTACCCGTGTCAATTTCAAATTCGACATTCGTGTTGTCCACCGATAGTTTAATAAAATATGGTCTGTTACCTTGAGCCGCCACTTCTATATTGAACATACCATCGTCCGACTCTTCACTGAGATAATTTTGTCGGCCACTTTTATCACTCACTAGCTTGCTCATCACTTTAAGATGCCCGCGTTTGCCACACACATCACAATTGTAATTTTTGAATCTGCACCTATCAGCCATGTGCGCCTTGCCACAGCGCCAGCAGGTCCGAGCGCACGAGCCCGAGGCTTCCGCGCCGTCCCCACCTGCCCCTGCGCTGCTGGTGTTCGCGCCCGTGCTGCCTGTGCCTGCGCCAGGACCTCGCGGCGGACGACCGCGCTCGCGCGAGCCCCCTTGGCCACCGCGCGCGTAGTGCAGGCCCTCGCCCGCCTCACCGCTCGCTGTCTCCGATGAGTCCGTCCCTGCCGTCGCTGCCGTGGTGCCGCTCACTTCCGCATGTTTCTCTGCAGCCTCCAGCGCCAAAGCTAGCTCCACCGCTTCCTTATATTCAATTTTCTTCTCCGCAAAGATCCTCGAACGCATCACGTCATTAGATAGTCCCGACACAAATTGGTCACGTACCTAGATTCTCTTGTAACGTTGAACATGACTGACACTTGCCAAAGTTACATGTAGACGCTAGATGTTTTAAAGCTTGAAGATCCTCGGTGAGTGATTCACCAACACGTTGTCGCCGCAATCTAAAAATATGGCGTTCGGCAATTTCTGAGCGTTGTGGTTCTAAATGTCCTTTGACTAATTCCACTAACTCATCATACTTTTTCGTCTCCGGGAAATCAGGTGAACACAAATCACACATCAACGCGTACGTTTCTTCGCCCACTACCGTAATTAACAAGGACACCTTCAGATCATCTTCAACTTCATTTAGTTTTATGTATTGGTTGACGCGACGTATATACGCGGGCCACTGTTTGGAATTTAAGTTAAATGGTTAAATTTTTCCATTTTTGTAGTCTTAAAATCACTCGTAACACGCGTAATAGGATTCCAAATTAGCTCGTCGCCAATGGAGCGTCAATGAAAGGCAGCGATTAGCGACAGACTGGTTTATTGACCTAAAAGATTAAACTACTACTATTAACTAACTAAAAGATTATTTTATACTTTTTAGTTTTCACCTGGTAAGTTCCTAAGTCTAAATTCTGTAGCGGCGGTAATCTTAGATTTTGATTTGGTAAAGTGCACTTTATTCTACTTGTCAAGCCCTGTCATTGGATACCCATATGGATGGGATTGAAAAGAATAGGTTATTCACCATTTTGTAGCGGCGGCCATCTTGGATTTTTATTTCGTAAAGTGCAATGTGTTCTACTTGTCAATCCCTTTCATTTGATACCCATATTGTATAGGTACCTAAGAAATAACTAGTCCGCCATCTTGTATATTTAGCCATGTTGGATTTAGGATGGCGTCACATAGCTTAACATGCATTGTCATCCAAACTAAACATGTATGCAAAATTTCAGATCAATCGGTTGAGGGCAAGTGCCTTAAAATTGAGTTGTAAAATTCCACCCGAACACACATAGTTACATACATACATACATAGATACGTACATACATACATTGCAAGTTAAATAAAAGCTTGTAATGAATATTATTAATAATATTTTTGCTGTTTTCCTTAACCAGTTTCGTGCTATTTCACCCAAAAGTACCTAATATAGGTAGTAGGATTCAGGTTCTGCCGACCCGGTCATTTTATCAGCCCTACAACTCGCTATTTTTTTTAAAACTACTAGTGCCACAATGGTCTTTACCAAAACAAAAATTTAGTTGCAGGGTTTTAACATCAAGAAGAATAAATAGGTGGGAACTAAACACCTAATTCTAGGAGATAAAGGGGAAAGAAAATGTGATTAAATAAAAACATATTATAAATAAACAACTTCTTGGAGAGAAGAACAATCAAAATCTGATATTAGTTCAGACTTTCCTATTTTAGCGGGCATTTCTTCTTGAGCTCTTAACAAAGCTTGGACGCCATCTTGAAATCCACGTGTTACGTTTTCGAAAATGTCAAACCCACCCGTTGTTTCTTGGGTACAACTTTTACTCCTGAAAATATATATTTTTTTGAAACTCTGAAGATCTGATTGAAGAATCAATCATTGTTATAGCGAAGGGCCTCTTATTATAGTGGTAATTGAATGGTGTAATGGTAACAGGCCAATCGGTCGATTAAGATTTTTTGAACTTAAAATGGGGTGTAACCTAGTTACGTACAGCTTTACCAAAAGTTTAATCGCTCAGAAAGAAAACATACAAACACCTGAATTGATATTCTCTTTGGAAAATCGGGTAAAAAGGGCGTTTAACTAAAATACTCACGTGGAAACATTGTCAGATAACAAGCACTTCAATATCAGACCAGCGGCAGATGTGCTAACAAATATGTAGGGTCCAACGCAGTTGTACTCTACATCATACAGACCGTTCACTGCTACTCCTATAACTAATTCTGTAGTACCAACCCATGTGACCAACGGACCGCCATGGTCGTTCTGGAAAACAAACTCAAGGAGTTTATTTTACAAAAATCATTGAAACATTAAAATGAGAATTTTGCACTAACTTACTATTTTTATACCTATCCTCACTGATATTGTAAATGCGAAAGTCAATCTCTGTGCGTCTGCAGGACTTTCATGTCATAACTACTGAACCGACTTAAACGAAATTATGTTAACATGCTAGGGCCTGAGAAAGGATTTAGGCTACTTTTTTCCGGTAGAGGGATTTAGTTCCCTCTGGAGGTGGTTAGAACGGCGGGTACCTACATGGGTATTGTGGCTAAGGAAGAAAACCTAAAGATAGACTGGCATTATTAAACTTTTTGTAAAATATGGGCGAACAATTAGAACAGCTGTTTTAAAATGAACTTATCTAATACCTGACAAATTCCTTGTCTTCTAGAGAATACATGCTTTACATTGCTTCCATTTATTTTTCGATCCAAATGGTTTATGTCGCCGGTCTCGTTTTGTTTAACACTCGGTCTTCGTATGCGTCTATTTGCGTAGACTTTATCGTCGAAATCCTTACACTAAAATTGATAATTCATATAAAATTGAATATTCATAAAGCACGGTGTTCAAACGTGCATGCCAGAAATATTAAGGAAAGGTTAGTTATGAAATGATCAAAATTAGTATAAGTATTTGTAAAAAAAGAAACTCCTAGAAGTGAACTGAACTGACCTGATCGTGGCCAGGTCTTTGTCCGTCAGCGCAAGCATCGTAAATGGCCTTGTCAAGTTCGTTAATGACATTCCCCTCGCCGTCTAAAAGCCCTGTGCCGTGGGTGCATATCATAAACTTCTCTATCAGTACTGCCAAGCCGTTACCTCTGAATTTCTTTATGCAATCGTCTTTCTTTTGTATCACTATAGACACTTCCTTAAGAGTTTCGGAGTTGCGGTCGACTAGATCGCGAATCTGAGAATACAATTGTATCCTATCAGTTGTGTTATTGGATACTGAGGGAAACTTAGATTTACGGCGGCATGTAAATATACATGGCATGTTATGTGCACGTTTAACACCCCTTTTTGGTAGATCATCAATGATTATGGAAGAGAGTGCCAGACTCTTACCGACTAAAATACACCATGTTCCTTCTGGAGTCCTTTGAGCACAAAGGGCCGCGGTAATCCAACTACAATCCCGCTTCAGGGTACTTACCCTGGAACCTCGATCGCGTCCCCATCCCAGAGCGACAACGTTAGTCCCAATTTTCTTATCCAGATTTGTATCAAAATTAATTTCAATGGCAGCTGGTATATATGAGCAGTATATCTTGAAGGTTACGTCTTGAAAATTGTACGGTTTCTCAACGGTAGCCACGCCGATGTCTAGGGCCATCCACCGGGTGGTGTTGGCATATTCGCGAAGATGTGACAGATGACCTGCGAGTTAAAGAATGGCGTGGATTGGTCTTATTCTTCATTGTCGTGCATGAGAAATAAAAGGAAACCTGCCGGATAATTAGGCCCAGAAAAATCCCTTTACAACAAAAGTAAATATTTACTTTCTAAAGAGTTATGCAAAATTAAGTTTTACGTCGCTTTAAAATTCAATGTCTCGAAAACAACGACAATTCGTTGTCAATACATCATCCTCATTTTTGGAAGTCATTATTAACTCCTACGTCATCGCTTCGGATTTTACGTCCATAAGTTCATTGGTATCAAATACATAAATAAGTACATTAAATATTGTGGCTTGCATAGTTAAGAGAGTTACAAATATTGATGCTTCTATTAGAGAGATTGCAAATTAAACAATGTTATCTATGATAATTAGTAG
Source organism: Helicoverpa assulta (assembly GCA_963856015.1). Taxonomy (NCBI): domain Eukaryota; kingdom Metazoa; phylum Arthropoda; class Insecta; order Lepidoptera; family Noctuidae; genus Helicoverpa; species Helicoverpa assulta. The sequence continues at coordinate 5,850,168 of CAWLCW010000002.1, read as the reverse complement.
CACAACATTGTTCCATTATAATAAGTATTTACTTGCATTTTAAGATAAGAAGCACTCTATTCTAAGCACTTACATAATGTTTATTTATCAATGGAGTACTTTAAGCGTGGGTTAGATGTGTGGGTGCCCCATTTATATTGTAATCGATTTACTTGGGATTGAGTCTAACTATGAAAATATTAATTTTGGGACAACCACCAAAAAGATACGATTTTGATAAAAAAGCGGAATGTTAATCATAAGTATAGGTTTCCGATGGGACTCTACGTATGATAGGGTTTTTAACCAACTAAAAAATAAATATGTACGCACAAGTTTTATTTCAGCTTATATTTAACAAATATGTAGATGCATCCCGTGCTTCACATAACGATACTCAGGTTTTCACTATTACTAAATAGGTTAAATTGTTTAACAGAACATTTTAAATAAACTGTTTGATAAAACGATCAAACTGTCTCAGTCCGGGTTCATTGATATTCTGATACCAAGCTTCTTTCTGCAGAAGTTCCCACCAAGCATGGAGCTTCGCGTACTTTTTGTCGACAGCAACAATGCAGTCCAACGCAGATATTGTAGCCACACACGATATATCGGCCAAAGTAAACCCTTCCCCTGCTATATAAGTCTTCCCTTCAAGGTACTTCTCCGTCACTTCGTAGCATTCCACAATATCCGCAATCTGAACCTCATTGGGACCTGGTGCTCTAAACTTCACAACACTGTAAATAACTGCACGGAGTCTTGGGAAGAGTATTGAAGCATCGAAGTACAAACGTTGATCGACTATAGCTCTTATTCTCACGTCCTTAGGGTATAAAGTCTGTTGTTCACTCCCGTACTTGGATACGAGATACGTTATTATGGCATGGCTTTCTGGTAGAATAAAGTCACCGTCTTCTAATAATGGTACTGTGTGTAGCGGGTTCTTTGCCACATAGTCCGGTTTGAATTGTTCTCTCGTTGTCAAACTCACTTCTCGTGTCTCGATTTTGAGGCCGAGTAAGTCGGCAACTATCAAAGTTGCGCGGGCTGGTGGGCTGATATCAGTTTTGTAAATTATTATCGGCATCATGCAAACGACTTACGCCTACTATAGGTTTGTATTTACTGATTTGCTCGATACCACTGGCGTTCACTTATCGCAGTGATATCTGATACTTTAGATATATCTATAATGAGTGTCTAAATCGTCATAATATCAACTCAAATTGCCTATTGGTCAGGATGCAAATGACGTCACATGACTGGCACTTTGACTGCAACTCTGTGTATGAATTGTTACTATGTTCGGTTTGCAAACGCACTGATAATTACTGTACTAAGGTACCTATCTAATCGGAATATTCAGAATTCCTATCGCGCACTATTACCAATTCATTGCATCGGCATTGATTTATTCAGATGCATTACTATTAGTAGAATAAGTCAAGAAGCTATACTTTTATAGGGGTAAGGCATAAGAAATATGGTCCATTACCAATAACATAAAAAACAAAAGTATCAATATCAAATATATCTATACTAATATTATAAAGCTGAAGAGTTTGTTTGTTTGTTTGAACGCGCTAATCTCAGGAACTACTGGTCCGATTTGAAAATTTCTTTCAGTGTTAGATAGCCCATTTATCGAGGAAGGCTATAGGCTACTTTTTATCCCGGCACGGGAAGTAGTTCCCACGGGATGCGGGTGAAACCGCTGGCAGAAGCTAGTCAATAATACACAGCTTCTGCCAGAAGTTTCACCCGCATCCCGAGAGAACTTCTGCACGACCCGGATAAAAAGTAGTCTGTAGTCTTCCTCAATAAATGGGCTATCTAGCTCTGAAAGAATTTCAAATCTGACCAGTAGTTCCTGAGATTAGCGCGTTCAAGCATACAAACAAACTCTTCAGCTTTATAATATTAGTAGGAATAGTAGGTATAGATAACTATCAATCAATCAATCAATCAAAACTCATTTATTCAAACTTGGCTGCAAAACAGCACTTTTCGAACGTCAAAAAAAAATTACATAAGACAGCCCCCAAAACGCCCACCATTCACCACTTCCTATGTGTTTTTGCTGGGAAGAAGAAGTGGCGCAACAAACTCCCCAGCAACACATGTCTGTCTGTAGGTTAAAAGAACCTTTCAACAAAGTACAATGAGTATATTGCAGTATGCAATACGCAATATTGTCATAAAATAAAATTACATTTAAAAATGATTTATAAAAATCCACCACATGCTAGCTAGCACTCACCCTACGTAACTTGTCTAACTCAAGCATTGAATAAATATGATGTGGAAAAAAATAATAATTGTATAGCCTCCAATTATTTATAATAGTTTACGAGGGAGTGCCCACCTTCATGTGATATTCTATTGCAACCCTATGTAATGTACAACATGGGTAAGTAATGAATCTAGTAAATTGGACCGCTCAGCCAGAAAAAAAAGAAGTATATGAAAAAAGTTTAAAATTATATAATACTACTTTTATAGTCAGTAAGACGACCTGGCACCACAAGCAGCACCCGTTCACGAGCATAACGCGAGGATCAGCCATCGCCCCCCTCGCACATTTTTGAGGGAGGGAGGCAACCCGACCGCCGACGCTACCGCAAGCAGTGCCGTCTAAGGGAGCATGACGTACTCACTGCTACACAACTCAATATCAGGATCAATTATCGCTAAGTAGTGGTCCTTATTTACTGTAATCCAAAGTAAAAAAATATAAATAGATGATTAAAATAAAATATAATAAATACAGTAAATGTATCCTGTCAATAATGTAAAACCAAGTAATGTCAATAATTAAAAAAAATAATTGTAAAAAAAAAATGAATAATAATAATTGATTGTAAAAATTTAGATGTCATTTACAAAAAAAAAAAAACAATTATAATATAATATAGCTGTCTTGCGTTCAACATGGCGACCAACTATTTTTATCATTCAAATAATCATTAATTGTATAATATGCCTTTTGAATAAGAATAGCCTTAATTTGTTCTTTGAATTTATTAAACGGCTGTTCTAATATAGACAGAGGAAGTTTATTATAGAAACGAATACCTAGACCCAAAAATGAACTATGTACTTTATGAAGCCGGTGAAAGGGTACACACAGTTTATGCTTATTTCTTGTATTAATGGTATGGACTTCACTTTTTTTGGTATATAAATGTAAGTTCTGTCTAATATACAGTATATTGGCAAAGATGAATTGTGATGCCACAGTAAGAATACCAATTTCTTTAAACAGCTCTCTAAGGGAAGTTCTGGTACCTAATTGGTATATCGCACGTATAGCACGTTTTTGTAGAATAAATATATTCTCTATATCAGCGGCTTTGCCCCACAACAGAATACCGTAGGACATAACGCTGTGAAAATAACTGAAATACACCAATCGAGCTGTGTCGACGTCTGTGAACTGTCTGACTTTTCTGACGGCGTAGGCGGCAGAACTAAGCCTTCCCGCGAGGCTGGAAATATGTGAGCCCCATTGAAGTTTTGTATCTACTGTTATACCCAGAAACACGGTAGATGCAACGGTTTGAAGAACCTCGTTGTTTAGGATAACATTAGGACCTAGGTTTTTTACATTAGGCAAAGTGAACTTAATACATTTTGTTTTTTTAGCATTAAGTACTAAATTGTTTGTGGTAAACCAGTGCGTAACTAATGAGAGTGCACTGTTTACCTCTTCAAATTGATCTCTATTTCTGTCAACTTTGAAAATGAGAGACGTATCATCTGCAAATAATACAACGTCGCAGATATTATTGAGGTGGTAAGGCAGATCATTGATGTATACTAAGAATAAGAATGGACCTAATATAGAGCCTTGTGGCACGCCTAGCTGAACTGGAAGGCCTGATGATTTAGAACCATTTACATCTACACATTGCAATCTATGTTGTAAATACGATTCTATTACGCTGAGAGCTCCGTTTTGGACTCCGTAAAAGCGTAATTTGCGTAAAAGTGTATCATGATGGACGCAATCAAAAGCTTTGGAAAGGTCGCAAAAGACTCCAATAGCATTTTGAGAATTTTCCCATGCGTTATAAATATGTTTTAAAAGTGCAACACCAGCATCTGTGGTAGAACGACCTTTGGTAAAGCCATATTGTTCTGTATGAAGGAGGCTATTTAAATTGAAATATCTTAGTAACTGCTTGAGTATTAACTTTTCAAAAATTTTACTGAAGGCAGGCAAGATAGAAATAGGTCTAAAATTACTAATGTCTGACTTATTGCCTGATTTAAATAGAGGTATGACTTTACTGTGTTTCATGAGGTCAGGAAAAACACCAGTGTCAATGCACTTATTGAATATGATAGCAAGGTAAGGAGCAATGATGTCAATTATATTACCTAATAGTTTGATGGAAATGTCCCAAAAATCACCCGTATTTTTTAATTTAAGAGTTTTAAAAACATTAATTACATCCATTGGAGTAACGTGCTCAAAACTAAACAAAGAATTACATTGAGGCACACTAGCACGCATAAGCTGTTCAGCGTCAGTTGAAGATGAATTTAAGGAGCGAGTCGTGGTTACAGGTATATCCGCAAAGAACTCATTAAAAGCTTTGGCTACATCAGCCGCATTACTAATAAGTTTATCGTTCAGTAGAATTTCTAACTTATTTTCATGGTTCACTGATTTGCCCGTTTCATTATTAATAATTCTCCAGGTTGTTTTAATTTTATTTGAGGAGTTTTTAATAGAATCACTTAAAAATTTTGATTTTGCAAAATTGCAGACCTTTTTAAATATTTTGGAATATTGTCTAACATAGTTTACAAAGTTATCGTCAAATTGACAAGTTTTCATACCGTATAACTCATATAGTCTCGCTCTACTTATATAAATACCTGGAGTGGCCCATTGGTTGAACTTGGCCGAGGTACCTTTAATATTTAAGGTTTTGGTCTTAAATGAAGAATTGAACTCATTCTGTATGACACCAAAGAGGGATGTATAAATGGTGTTAGGATCGTCATTAGCAAGAATAGAAGGTTCAAGATTTTTTGTAACATTACTTTTAAATCTAACACAACGACTAACTGAATAGGGTCTGCATTCTATTTTAAGTGGCTCAGTGTGAACTAACATGGGAAAACTAACTTTTTGTCCACAGTGGTCAGACGTAAGATGGTTGATGACTAAGTTGTTGGAGGCCTCAGTGTCACTAAATATGTTATCCAGACAGGTAGAAGTAGTGGCCGTAATTCTGGTTCAACTCACCGCCGTAACTCACCTCTCGGCACCCGAATCTTGACAATCCTCTCTTTCTTAAGCTTCGTACAGTTATCATTATCGAGATCCATACCATTGACATATTTCCTATATCCAGCTATTGCGTATAAGTTATCTAGGCGTATGATACACGCTGCTGAAGTCAGTATTTGGGAGGTGGTCACTAATGTCCCACCGCAGAGAAAGTTGTCGTTAGTTTCGGTTGCGGATCTAGCTTTTACTAGGTACACCTGTAAAAGGAATAATTCAGCAATTTTTGGTGTAAAGAAGTGGTTAAAATGGGAAAACCTGCCGCCCGTGTTCTTTTGGAACTCCCAGCAAACGGATTTACCTCAGTAAATGTGCGTTCCAACACTGTTTTTGGGATCCGTTCGAACAAACTCTTCTGTTTAATAATATACATTTAGGATCCAGGATATCGGCGGCGGCAAGACTTGCTGAAGGAGGTACATATATTTGAACCACGAATTGTTTTGTCCAAATCTTTTATTATAGCCACAACTTTGCTGCCCCTGAAGTTCGTTTGAAAGTCGGCTTTAGCAGATAATCTAAAATTTATGCCGTCTTACCACAAAAACTTTTAAACGTCAGTTTAAGACTTGTCTAAAAAAAAACAAATTATGACGTTGACATATGGTTCATTTTGCAGCCACATTTTTTTTAGACAAGTGTAAAACAGGTGGTTAAGTTTTTGTAGTAAGGCCAATGATGTTTTGCAGTCAAGCTACTCGATGAGAATAATGGAGTACTCTACTAATTATAAAACTTTCTTACCATGTACCTCTTCTGTGCATGTGTGCGTGTACCTTTTACTATTCTGCGTTGGCACACACTGACTGTAATATACTAAATAATGTTATTTAATGACATTAACATATGGAATTCAAAACAACCGTAATAGATACTAACCATTTATAAATATAAGTATAAAAACGTAAAGATGCTTGACTGACATTGCACATTTAATTAATTATACATTTATTTAATAAATATTTAATTTTATGAACGGTTATTAGCACCTCATTTGTAATACATAATTTACAATTATCAGAGAAAAAATATTATTTCCGAATCAATGGACACAATACTAAAACAATGAAATAGGTAGAAAACTGAGTTAAAAATCTTCTGAATGTCATTTGAGTAATCAAAAATGGCAGCCAAGCGTGATATACTGAAATTGGTTTTCAAATCTTCATCTCCTTCCAAAGTTGTGCAATAAACTACCATCGTATTTCGTCAATCAAATGTTGGGAAAATATAAACCAAAATAAAACCATTGATATCTAATAACGAAATTTATTTACACGTTAAAATATCATACCTATCACTTATAACATTTTTTGAAAATAGCTATCATAATTCACCATTTGCAATATACAAAATCTATGGGGTATGTGGATACACTCATTACCTTTACAAAATTTACAAACATTCAACGTTATACCTTAACATTAAAAGAATGCTTAAAAATCTAAAGTGTTGGATATAAAAATTATGGAATCTTTTTAAAGTTTTTTTTTTTATTTATTTAAAGTCATTGATTTAAATTAGGTTCGTAGGCCGCAGGGTTGGGACAGAATATCGTTGTCGATATGTTTGCGAAGTTTCTGTCCCAACACTTCGGAATACTAAATAAAGTAATGACCTAACAATTCAATCAGACAATAGTATTCTTAAAAATATATTTTTCGAATGTTCCTAACTAGTCTAAAACGAAACAATTTCCATTATTTATCTTGGGGCGATGTCGATGTGTTGCTTGCAGACGCGAATAAAATGACAGATCTAGTTATGAAACATTAAAACGCCATGTTTATTTACAAATACACATAACAGAGGCGGATTGTGACGGTCAAATTATGTTCTTAAAAAAATGAGCAATAAGGAAGACTGTTACAAGACTATCTGAATTATCATTGGCTTTTGCGAAATAATCAAGTTATATTTTGGAAAATATTAAAACACAACCTGAATTCTGTGAAAGGAAGACAGTTATCAAAATTGTTTTGTGATGATAGGCAAATTGACTAATATCGTTAAGAAAGTGGTATTTGCGTCATATTGGTATTTGCAAGCAACACAACTTATACAATAAAACACGTAGCAAACAACATTAATATTTTAGAGAGCTACCTAACAAAATATGGAAATTCCTTACACGAAAATTTATATCAGTCAATATGAAACAAACTATACATATTTTTATTTATTTATTAAACACCGCTATCAACAAACTTGGGGAATATACTCGGCGTATATTTGAATCGAAACTAAAACAATATCGTTTATAATAACTACAAAATAGTAAAAATAAGTCAAACTCAGCAAAATAATTAATATTTCTACTCGTTAATATAAACAAAATGAGTGAAACTTACTTGCGATTCAAATATACGCCCTATATAATGGTAATAAAATGTATTTTGGAATAACATTTCAAATATCACGTGGATGATCGTAAATATACATTATTTGGACGAATACCAAGGAGAATTAATTTAACATTTTACTTGAAATCAACATAGATTTTGGCATTCTGTTTAACCATCATGCACTGTCTGATAAACAATTGCTATAAGTATAAAACAAATCAGACGAATAAATTCACCTTTATAGTTAAGAATATAAATGTCTGATGCTAACCTGGTTTTTATAGTGGTCATGTTTATTGGAAGAATGGCAATCCAGAAAACTAAATATTAAGATATAATCCATATGATGTTTTTTGCGCAAAGATAATATTGCGCATACATACCAGCCATATGTTTGCGCAAACTATGCGCAAAGAAGCGCCATATGAACATCTTAGAGTGAACTGACGGTAAAATTCTTTTAATTTTTAGGTACATCAAACTGTCACATTATTTGACCATCTTTTAAAAACAAGGTTAGCTCCAAACCGGAACGATAAAAACTAGAAAGTTCATAAACAACACTAGCCTTAAACAAACTTTTACTGTCGGTAGAGAGTAAGCGTCAATTGTATGAGGTTCGCAGAAATGTAAATGTAAATGACGAAAGAGAATTTACTTTTTTAGTTGCAAGCTCACTTCGAACATACTTCAGTTGATCGTACTTGGCCTAATTACTCTATAAATAGGATGAAACTACAGGCATAAGACCGATTTAAAATTAATGACAACATGTAATTACTCCATTTTTTAGATTAGCCAAAAAATTAACACATATTTATTTTTCCCCACAATCTAAAAACAAAGAAGTTACAATACAATTTAATTTGTAAAATCTTGACCTATCCGTAATGTCACAAACTCCCGAACTTTAACGCGTTATATCTCAATTTTTTTATGTTATGCTGACACAAGTACTACGTGTTCAACATTTCAGCTAATCTAAAAGACACACTAATTACCATCACTACTTTTTAACTCCGTCACGTCTTTTTGTTACCAGTCAGACCAACACTACATTTCTACAGCAAAGAACCGTGCAACTAGTATCACGTTTCGAAAGAGCTTTTATAGGACTACTTGATACAAAAAAAAATCTACTTTGACTTTGAATACATACCTCTACATTGACGCTTCTCTCTTACTGACATCTATAAGTCTGCCGATAAACAGCTAGCGTGTATATCATAATATTTCACCGATACTGTGAGGGCTGTGGCCGGCGGCAGTGGCTGGCGATGGAGCGAAAGCACTCGTCACAGACGCGAACCGGTTTTAACTGCCCGTATCGGGGTAAAGGAATTGAGTTTGAGCTGCAAGATGCGCAGAATACTTTCCCTGTAAAGGAATTATTGGTTAGTTGTTTTTTTTTTATTAATGCTTATATAAATTGGTAGGAATATATAAGGGGTGTTTTTGTATTTTTAACAGACTTCAAAAAATGGTGGTCATCAATTTGACCTGTACGTATGTTTGTCTGCGATTATCGCACGTTTGCCTGAAACAAGGTTTTCCGTACCTATAGTATTTATCAGACATAGGTGAAGATTTTATGTATCCTTAATATACCTGGCAACTTCTAGAAGGTTGACAGAACGCTCAACCATTTTGAAATTCCAATAGTTTGTGTAATGAAATACTTTAACGTTTTGGATTTTGTCGCGAACAAATAGTCACATGTATCATGGGGCTTCATATCTGTTTAAGCACATATTGCTGCCGCGAAAATGGGTATTAGTAGATTAAGTAATGAAAAATTGTTGATACCACAGTTGCGGCAGTGGTGCCGGCGGCGGAAGGCGGTGAAGTGCGCGGCGCAGCGCATGCAGGCGGGCGCCGCGATGTCGGGCACCCACTCGGGCAGACGCTCCGGGGCTGCCGCGAGCTCCTCCCTGCATACACAACGTATATTCAATAAGCATATTTTTAGGCTACTATACAAGGTGTTGATTTGCATTTGTGCCATACTTCAGGAGGAGGACATAAAATACGTAAATAATCGATTGGAATTACAGTAGACGGGAAATAGCACTGCTTTTTTTGTCATTGTAATGTCATAGTATTTCAGAAGTAATCCAATTTTATGAATGAAATTTATGAATAATCGTTGCGTATGCTTTGTGTTTGCGTTTGTGTGAGGGCGCAGCACGGTTTTAAGGCCAGTAACACACGCGCCAAGTTTAAATACGGCTAGATGACATTGACGGATTTCCGAAAAAAAAAAAAATCAAAAATTTTTGTACCAATTTTATTATTGATTTGGGTTGAGAATCATTAGTATAGTTACGTCCTTAACTATGGCACGGATGCAAAGCAACAGCTTGTATATCGACGACGGTAGTGAATACAAATTTATGCTGTCGGCATATAACAAGCAAGTTTATGCCTCCTGACTCCTGGCATGAACCGATAAGTTTGGGGTAATAACGGCATTAACCTTGTTACAACTTACATACATTAGACATTTCTAGAGCTAAGTTTGATAAAAAAATTATTGATATATGCATACTAAATAATTAATAGATATATGATTACTAGCAAATCTTCCTATGATGATGTTAGCAGAGTACATAATGTATGTATATTGATGTCTAAAGAAAGTATTATTTTGTCTGCGATATACAGAAGCGCAAATTCGCCACATCACATAAAGGCTCTTTATATAACATTTTTTTAAAGAAACCTTTCGATCAATAAATCTGCTTTGTATTATTCTAGAACTGTTTAAACATTACCTATAAGTAAGGTCTCCAGTAGACACAGAAGCCTGTAGGTTATGTCCCGCATCCACACTCTTGCGGCGCTGTGGCTCGGGAGGCGCGGCAGGCTCGGCGTCCGCGCTCCGTCGCGGAACGCGGCCGCTGCCGTCCGACGTGCTGTCTGAAGCGCTGTCCGCGTACACTTCCTCTGCTGAATATACGCTGTCGAATGAGCTGCCTGTAATAATGAAAAGAAAGAAAATAAGTTTCATCATCATTAAATCAACCTCAACATAGTTAGGAAAAGCCTAGGCAGATGAATATTTGATAATAACATGAATTTCGTGTTTATTATTTCGAACTTTGGCCGATGTTTAAGACGAACTTTGTGACGCATCAAGTTCGTCGTAAAAAATTTTATAAGAAAAGATGATGAACTTGACGTATTTTAGTCACAAGTCGCCTAGTAGTGCAACTGTATCGAGTTAACATGGGGGTAGTACATAATGGAGTAAATAAGGAAGCACATAAGGGTATTAGGTACATGATCAGTCTCATAACATAACTTCAACTACCAGATAATCCCAATTTTTTATCAAAACTCACCATTCTGTATGACTTGGTCCTCAGTAGCCTCATACTCAATAGCGGGCGGCTTCTCGTCCACCGGCTCGGGCGGGTCGGGCGACTGGTTCATTAGGAAGACAGACTTCAGTATGTTTCGCAAGTCAGCCGCGAAATTTGTCTGTAACTGGTCCGCGACACCCGCTATGCACACGAAGAGACGGTGGATTAGGTCTTCACTTGATCTGGAAAGATGGAATATTGAAAAATTATAGGAGGTATATTTGAATTATGTGAAAGAGAGATGATATATTCAATACGATACAATGGTGGACTGACGGCTTGAAAAATGCAGATTGAAGCATGTACTTTATTTAAATAATTGTTATAGTTCAAATTAGAAAACAATACAGGTTCAAAAATTATTCTATTTATATACGATTTTTGAGATCTTAAGAAAGGGCTAATAACTACATTCTCAATCGGGTATGCAATTGAGGTGTCTCTCGCACAAACTTATTCTCATTGAAGCTCTATTTTCTGGGCTTGTGATAACTCTCTACATATTTTGTAAATCAGTGTTATTTATCATAGTAGTATAGTTATCGGCACGGATATTGAGCTCTCGGCGGAAGAGTGGGGATCGCTTTGCGCACTGTACACATAAGGCAATAAACCAATAAATCGCTTCTGCGCAGGTGAAGGTCAGGGCTCAATATCCATGCCGATAACTATATCAGTCTTATGTATGGTTAAATACTCACTTGAACTTCCCTCTTGCATGTTGTCTGGCGGCAAGTTCCTGCGCTTGTAAAGCCAGAGCTATTTGTTCGTCATCCGCACATTCCGATGCACCGCAAGATGTACCACTGAAATTATTATATTTTTAAAGTAAAATAGTTATATATTTAAGCTGCAAAATCTTTCATTAACTTCCTTCTACTTTTGGCTTGAGGGCTAGAAACAATGGTACTGATAAGTGCACAATGTACTTTTTAGGTAAGTTTTGGCCATCATTAAATAAATTGGTCACAGCCCTAAGAATTTAAACAATACTATGAAAAGTTTCAATATCGGGTACTCACCTCTCATCAACAAAATGATCCAAATTCAATCTCAAAGGGCTATTTTCGTTCTGTGCCGAGCGGTTATCTAATATCACCATACCACGCGACCATATCTTACTCTTTTTCTTCTTAATCTTAGTATTAGCCTTCCGACTCTTCTTGGGCCGGCTGCTACATTGGGACGGGCCAACATCGGCGTTAGAACTAACATTATTGTCTTCGTCAACTAGCGAACTAATCTTCTTATCAGACTCTCTATGCCTTCTCAACTCTGTAATCACTTCATCGATCGTTCTATATTCTTCTTCAGTAGCATTTGCACCCCAATCATGAAGAACCCTCCTCGCTTCGCTATTTACATTAGTCGCCTCATTCAACCCTTCCTCGTCAGAACTTAACCTATTGATAACCTTATCCATTATAGATGAAGACGCCCCAGCTTCGTTCTTACTGCTCTCGTCTTCCACATAATTAATATTTACAGTAACGTCATTATTTACATCGGAAAAGGAACTCTCTAGCGTGTTTTTGGTGTGTTTGTCATCATCCGCCTCAGCATCCGGACTTTTTAGTACCCTGTTTTGTTGCATGAAATGATTGTCTTTGATATCTTTACTCTGGTCGGTGTCGGGCGATCTATCTAAACTAGTGTTCTCAGTACTGACGCCCGAGTCGACCGGGGACTCGTGGTCGCTCTCGTAACCTAACATAAACTTAACTCTCTCATCCTCCGCGTCTAACGTCCTCTTAGCTGAATGGAAACTTGTATTATCATCATCAGCTGCTTCGCTTTCTAATGTATTATATTCCTCATTGGTTAGTAGAAGCGAACTTAAATTGGCGTTAGCTATCGATATATTAGTATTTACAATGTCCGCGTCAATATTGTCAGGGATAATGAGCGGGAGATCAGAGTTTAGCATTGCACCGTTAAGTTCGCTGCCGGATTCATCTTCTTGGTTAAAAACCGCAGAGTTATTATGTGATAGAGAGGACAGTACCGCTGGTTCGTGGCTGATAGCATTCGGTATCAAATACCCGTGACTTGTTGAAGGCAAACAGCTCAACTGCTCATTCCTTGGTCCAGAAAATCCGTACGCCTCCGAATCATCAGTCGATATAAGCGTAGGGACATCATTAGTCGAGAACGAGTGATTATGATCGATAATATCGACATCACTAGCAGCTATCGAGGACAATCGATCAGCAATTTCTGTGACTTGTTCGTTTAATGACGTCACTAGATCGTGATCTGGCAACTGTCTGTTGGTATCACTGGTTGAGGCAGATACGGCGTTAATGACTAAAGGATCGAACATCATTAGGCCGTTTGTGGACAAGTTTCTTAGAGAAGAGAGGTCGCTGCTTTCGGCTTTGCTAGTTTTTCGTGTCCTGTCGATGTATTCTCTGCTGTCAGTGGTCTGGAATGTGTCAGTGCTGGTGGTGTCGGAGTAGTGTCGCGAGGTTTTGTTGGTGTCGTGTTCGGAGAGATGGTCGGCGGGGTCGGTGCCCTCGCTGAGACGACGTAAGCCGTCGATTATAGGCGTCATAACCTCTATATTGTCGGGGAGATAGTCGCCGTCTGTTATTATAGGTTCTGTTGAGCTGTGAATAAGGATTGGAGGTTTATAATACCGAATGTATTTTATGTAATGATTTATGAAAATTAAAAGATTTATTTTTATATTGAAGCATCTGTACGCTGGGGTTCGTCTCACTAAGATAAAAACAAAAGAATATCAAAAATATATAGAAGATTTATTTTTATTTACACAGGTTTAGAATTTAAACATTGATTTATTACCGACGTTCAATACTATTGCTTACCTTTGATGCGAGTATAAGTCGCGGCAGTTAGCGTGGTCGGCGTAGAATCTCGACACAAACTCACCCAAGTCTGGGTAGGGACACGACCAGTCGTTTGACGATTCAGGGTCTGGAAACGAAAGGATACATATTCAAATACATGGCTTTGTTCTAGAAGACAATCAGCTATAAGCGCAAGACATTTTGAAGTGCATTTTAAACATTCGCATGGGTCGATTGATAATAAAGTTAGGTAACACTTGGCATAGTCGGCCCCTGGATGGGTTACCATCTGAGTCATGATGAGTTTTTCCATGTTTTGGCGATATTTATGTAACCTATATATTCATTATAGGATGTTCATCTTTCTCCAAAGATGTTCATCTTTGAGAATCGTTACGTGTAATCAGAAGCCAGAAAGTCTGACAAGGGATTATCCGGGTAAATGGGTTGAGAAAGTCGATATGCAGTCGCTAAATGTGGAGTACTCAGCTGTATCCTGCCTGGAGACCGACCTCCTGAAAAGGATGTCCTCCATAGCCTTTTCTCATCTATGTTGGTGTCGAATACGTTGGAAAAAGCTAGGCAAATGACAACATACCGTTGGGCAGGTCTAAAGCGGCTAGGTTGGAGATGTCCTCGTTGGTGCAGAGCAACCGCTCGAGTGCGAGCAGCTCGCGGCGGTCCAGCGTCCACAGCAGCGACCGGATCTTGTGCAGCAAGGTGCGGAACGGACGGAACATGTCCGACATCTCCTCTGGAACACGCAGACAAATATATCGTTAATACTCCGATTACTCTCATTTAAATATTACTAACTGTTTCACGCGGTTGGACCCACGTCCCGTTGGATGTATTTCCCGCATCCGAAAAAAATATAGCCTATGTTACCTAAGGGTAGTGAAAGTAACAACAGTGAATGATTCTTTTAAATCGGTTCAGACGTTTTGGAGTTTTCAGGATACAAACAAAAAACTTTTCCCTTTATTATACTAGTAAAGAACCAACCTCTCGAGTATGAGGGTGTGGGTTCGATTCCAGGTCAGGCAAGTACCAATGCAACTTTTCTAAGTTTGTATGTACTTTCTAGGTAAATCTTAGACACCAATGGCTGATAAAAAGGTGAAGGAAAACATCTTGAGGAAACCTGGACTATAAAGTCTGAAATCACCAACCCGCATTGAGCAAGCGTGGTGATTAACGCTTAATCCTTCTCCGTGTGAGAGGAGGCCTGTGCCCAGCAGTGGGACGATAAAAAGGCTGTAACAGTAACATGCATATCTACAGAGCAGTACTAAAAGCCTTCATTTAAATGATAGTATTTAAGCCGAGTGAAGCTGGAGGCAATATGTAAGTTTGAACATACGACTATCAAGTAGTTGGTTTTACCTGGTGATTTATCAATGCTAAGTGGTCCGCTGGAGTATATCAGCAATCCGCTGACTATAGCCAGCCTCGGCACCGCGAACATGAGGGCCGGGTCGTATGAATCCACCTGGAAACAAATATAATGACTGTACTAAACCTTTCATCTTGATTTAATATACTTAATGTAAATAATAGCAATGTATTAGAGGTAAGTATCTAAAACTATTTCTGCCAAAAATAATTTATCGTCATGCAGGTCATCATCTCTTATCTGCTTAAACTTTTCCCAACTATGTATATGTTGGGGTTGGCTTTCAGTCTAACCGCATGCAGCTAAGTATTAGTATTTTAGCTAAAGCGACTGCCTATCCGATCTCCTCAACCCAGTTACGCGAGCGACCCGATACCCCGTGGTAAGACTATCGAGTACGAGATATCATCACGTATTCTAGCAATTTATGATGTTTTTTTTTTCTTTTGAGCCGAATATAAGCTATATTCGGCCATAACTCTTACTTATGCCTAGCTTATGAAGAATTTTCAACCCATCGTCTAAATAATGTAACAGTTGAACCAACCTGTTCTTGAGTGAGCAAGTTCTGTTTGAGCGCCCGCCTCAAGCTCTCGGAGAACAGAACACAGATAAGCTGTTGTGCTTCAAACTCGTGCGGGGTCTTAACATTCACCATAGCGCTGACGTAGCATAGTTCGAACTCCGCGAACAACCTGGAAATATAAAGAAAAATTTTAAAATTGGTGCTTATTAATTAATGACATCAACGAAATTAATGATTATGCGGAATTTCTGGAGGAAATTGGATGTTTCATGAATTATACCTATTTTAAAGGGTACCTAAAACCTTATATAATTCTCATATGCTGTAACACCCGTATTTCAAATTTGTGTAACAATAGATGATCAGTTGTCTCGTATGGATCTAGGTTTTAGGCATATTAATGCACTTTAACAAAATAATTTAAATCAAATTTGTCTTCTGACATTTGAGTTAATCTTTACACATTCCGAGTTGATACACAGAGCGCTAAAATTGTATCCACATATACTTATTCTATACTGTAAGTATTTGAATTCATATCGATTCTCTATCGATCACCACGATTGTACCACATGTCAAGCAATTCCAATACTAATAAAGTTCACATCTATGACGTAAAATTATCTTAAGATGACCCCTACTCTTATCTAGATTGGAGCACGTGATTTCAATAAACGTGATGTAGTTGAATTACCTGCTGAATGCTACTATAGATATCGTTTCAATTACTCAAAGAAGGCCACATATATATACTAGTGCACGTGTGATTTTGATGGAGCAAAATATAGACCCGAGCCATATGTTTATATATAGAGCAAATATTGAAAAAAAAAAATGATGTATCGAATAGGTGTCTTTTAGTCGGTTTCTAAAACTCTCTTACAGAAGAGTGACTTTGTCTTTTTCAGAGAATGCAATCCCGGTATCTGAACGGTATAAGCCATCTTGGCGCTCCAAGTGTTTTTTCTTTGCCGCCTTTTTCAATCAACTACAGCCAGCACTGGGTGACGTCACTTTCTGTGCCCAAAAATTCTAACTACAACGCCTTTAGATAATGAATAACAAACCTGTCAAATATCCTAAGGCTCTCGTGCAGCATATCGTCATGCTGCGACAGTGCCATGCCTCGAGGCCTGAGGCATTGCTCCCGCAGCAGAGAGCGAACAGTCTCCAGGCTTCGAGTGAGCGCCTTCGCCAGCGGACGCATGGCCGCCGATTCCTCCTCGCGATTCATTATCGAGGAGCCCGCGGCTAGGCACTGGAATAGGAAAAGTGTTATGTTACTCACTTATTCTTAGTTACAAGATAGTCTTAAACATAATAAAAATAAGGTCATTCGGTATAGGAAACTAGATGGATATCAAAAGTTTAATGGCGTACTCATTATTGTGCTTTTGTTCCTAAAACCCTCCTAGAAGTTGAAAGCACTAAAGGGAGTGAAATATTAAAAATAGCAAAGAGATGTTAAGAGCATTGCTAAATGATAAGAATTTTGCACTTACGCCACATCCAGATTTGGTTAGTCTAGATCTTAAAAAGGTTGAAAGTAAAAGCATTTATTTTGCAAAGCTTTCTAGCACAATTGCTTTTGTACATGTAGGTAAGGTAATGTAGGCGTATCGAATAAGGCATGGCTGTATTTTATTTTTAAACGGTTTTATTTAGCTCACCCCGTTTGTTTTATTATTTATTCTTGGGTCAAATTTAGTAATTCAAATTTAAGTACCTTCCTGTTGTCAGATTGATCTGAAATTTGGTACACACCTTTAATTCCGATGACAATACAATATAGTAATATCAATAACATTGTAAATCCAAGATGGCCGCCGGTATAAAATGGCGGGTTACATATTTTTCCACAACCCCCTCAATATGGGTATCAAATGAAAGGGCTACACAAGTACAATACTGTCAGCAACCCCAGCGGGGCCCAACAGGGCCAAGGCCTGCCTGGGCTGCGGGATTGTTCGAAAGAGTTACCGTGGCCCTGGTACATAAAAGGCCTACGGCGAAACACAACGGTTTTTAGTCAGTAAAAGTCTGGCACTCCCTCACCGCTGCCACCACAGCGGGAGGGGTCATTGGATGATTTTTGGCGTCGTTAAAAAAAAAGTCTCTGGAAGGGCTATGTATTGAGGAATTAGATTGTAATAAATTATCAGGTAAGAGACCATGTAATATGATGCACTAAATGAATTAGATAGAATGAGGAATATTCGGTAGGCATTTTCATTAAATACTAAAAACTAGAAAATAAAAAATCTGTAAAAAAACTTTTAAGTTAAACGGTTTTATCTTATGTGCACTGAAAACTAGAAAATAAAAAAATTGTTACTTACCTGTCAACCTACGTAGGTGGTCCCGGTCATATTAGACTAAAATAAAAACGTGGGGCCCCTGTGAAATCCTACCTATGGCAAAGCATATCTTTATACTTTGGTAGATCATGAGCTCGGCGTTCGCTGGTGAAGCCGCTACGGCTGATTATTGATTGTCAAAATCTCCAGTTACGATTATAGTAAGTCGATGTAATCCACACCTATTATAGGTACCTCTAGCTAGAAGAAAGTACTACAGCAATAGTTAATGGGCCCCACGTTTTTATTTTAGTCTAATATGACCGGGACCACCTACGTAGGTTGACAGGTAAGTAACAATTTTTTTATTTTCTAGTTTTCAGTGCACATAAGATAAAACCGTTTAACTTAAAAGTTTTTTTACAGATTTTTTTTTATGGATATCAAACAAACATCTTAGCAAAATATTCTGCGAAATATTGAGTCACGTAAGTCCTAAAAATAACGCGGTCTTTCTTACATAAACATACGAAATAAAGGTCAATCAATACCTTAATAAAAATATGATTGCTTCTATTTTCGTCTAGTGTGAACGTGGGGCATAATCTTTTTGTGTAGAAAAGCTATTGTAAGCTAGCACAATAGTTGACCATAAGGCTGAAAGAACTTTATAACCTTTGGAAGATATTGACCGACCTCATTCCATAGGAATCTCATACAATGTGGATAAATAGAAATCTATGAAATCTATCAGTGTTTTGAAAACATTTGTTTTATTACACCTATCATTCATTCAGAATACTTGAATGTTTAATAAGGTATCCTTTCTCGGAAAGCCCCCTTTACCTAGCCTTTCCCCTTTAAAACAAGAAAATTAACAATAGGTATGTTACTCAGCAAAATGGAACATACCGTAACCCATACCTATTTACTTTAACTATAACACAAACGCACGCACCTATGTACATGTCAATCGGCCATTTAAATATACATAAACTAATATCAAAGTGCGTGTTTGTGTACCTATGCTTATTCAGTTTGCGTGACTCATATTTTAATTACTACTGGTACCAACATAACTACTAAGGCCGCCATTTTCTTACAATATAATCAAATAGGATGGACATGAGGTTGTGCGTTACAGTTGGTGGGTTATGAATGTTATGGTCATACAGGGCTCTGGTTATTGCTCATAGGCCCATGAAAGATTTTTTTCTTACTCATCTATACTAATATTATAAAGCTGAAGAGTTTGTTTGTTTGAACGCGCTAATCTCAGGAACTACTGGTCCGATTTGAAAATTTATTTCAGTGTTAGATAGCCCATTTATCGAGGAAGGCTATTGGCTACTTTTTATTCCTGTACGGGAAGTAGTTCCCACGGGATGCGGGTGAAACCGCTGGCAGAAGCTAGTGAACCATAAGTAAGAAAACTTCGTTCGTATGAATAGATGACTATCGGCTTACCAATTTGTAGGTATACTAACTTATGTCTAGCTGTACTTATTAAGAAAAAGTAGGCAATGGTGGAATCCTTTACCAAATTCTTAACAATAACTCGAATTTTTCAGCGAAAGATTTTGGAAATGAAATGACTCAAATACCAACCTCCTCAACAATACTACAAATTAATTAATAATCAAGTCTGACCTTGAAAAAACACTGGATTCTATTTCTAAACGTTATACCCAAATATTCAGCACTACATGTTCGATGGTAAATATAATCGATATTTACTTAGGAAGTAGGCGTGACATAGTTTATTAAGTACTTACGTGAGCATTGTTTTACTATAGCTAATATAGTTTGTCCTATGTTTCGAAAGGTCTCTGAGGATACTTACTTAAGAAGAATGACTTACAAGATCTTCACCAAAAGAAATGATTAAAGTATGAACTTAGTCTTATTGTATCCTGAATATCCTACATTATAATGGCGTCCACAGCCGATTTCGGCCACGGCGCGGCGGCTGTTTTCATGTAAGGATAATCTTAATATATCCTACATTACATAGGATATATTAGGGAATTTCAAAATAGTTAAATAACGCTACATTTTACTAAAGAGAGGACCCAGCATTATCTTTTACCATTAACAAAGAGCAAACTACTATTACGGACACAATGACACAATATGATAGCAAATACTCACAATAGTTTTATTTTTTCTATCAATTGATATTTGACGGTGACGAATCGTCCTGTATGTTTTTGCGTCAATTTATTTATCAAGTACAATGAACTATGTGGCTTAAAAGATCTTAATCATATGTTTTTGTTGTCGCCTGAGTGTCGTCACTATGATTTGGCAATTTTTATAAGTGTGTGACCATCACCATAATAATTATAAGGTAGAATTTTAAGACCCTTTAGTTACCCCTCGGCTTCATTTATAACTTTTGTTTATCATGCATATAATATACATCATATTGTTACGTTGTATACAGTAAGTAAACAAGATGCAAAATATTTTAATTGTTCTCTCTGCATCCTCAAAGATTCTACTAAAAGATCAAGATTCTAGATTCAAATACCAACATTATCTGCTGAACATATGATGATGGACAGGACTTCCCCAATAGGGGACGTCCTCAATATTCTACCTATTGTTCTCTTACCAGAGATATATTTTTTTTATTTGTCCCATAAAAGTAATGTCAACTTCCTATCTCTAGCAAGCTAAACAATAGCCTACTTAGATAAAATATTGGAAGCGGCCGTAAGTGCACCTGTACATGCGCAAGTTCTCTTACACTTGCATGAGTGACTGTTACACTAAGGAGTAAAACCACCTCCATGGTACGAACCTCAGCTCCAAACCAAAGCTGTCCAGCCAGGTTGTCTTGCAGCACGTCTTCTGGAAACTTGACTCGGAAACCACGCGCCACCCGCTCGTCACCCAGCAACTGGTCCATTATCTGACTTGTGATGTTTAGGACGCGGTCCTGGAAACAATAAAACATAACATTAGTGAAAGTAATACAGAATTATTAATTTCTGGCCTCTCTAGCCAGACGGGAACTTTGGCGGTCGAAGATTTCACTGCCCACTCCGTTTGTCCCGCTCTTGGAAAGACTCCCTCCTGGACACGATCTCCCGAGAAGTGTTTGGCAGTCCTTAAACAGACTCCGAACGCAGGTCGGCCGAAGCAAAGACAATCGGTCCAGGTGGGGTTTCACGGGCGGGGCGGACCTTGGGTGCGAGTGCGGGGCTGCCATGCAGACCATGTCCCACCTCATCGCATGTCCACTGTGCCCTGAAACTTGCTCGCGGCAGGACCTCATGAGTGCATCCGGCCGTGCTCTCGCTGTGGCGGCATATTGGGCTGACAAAGTGTAGTCTCACTATAAGACATGTCATCGACACGAAAGAAGAAGAATTAATTTAATATCCATCAATAGTCGCATGAAGGACGAACCTAGGGTCCAGGCTTTTGGTTGTTTAATTAGGGGACGGAGTATTGATATACATTTTGTAACTCTATAGTAAGTTCAGGCATGACTTTCCACCGAACTACTGAAACTTGTTCTTATTCTATAGTTCTGTTAATGATGCAAAACATACTCAGTCGCTGAGTAGGTACAAATTAAATACCTAGATATTGTTTCCTTAGGATTAATTACTTGTGCCTACCTACAATATTGATATAAATAAGGAAGGAAAGATATCTGAGGATTTGCCAAACCCCGCCTGAGATCTGGAAACTCCATCACAATCATGGGTTTTCCTAATGAAAATCGTGAAGTCTAGTTAACAGATGACGAACTCACCAAGGAAGTCGACTAATAAAACAACGCTATTTCTAAATGGGAACTGTTCTATTATTATAACTATTATAAGCATTAATGGTGACACGTCAGGGTGTGCTTAAGCATATAACCATATTTCAATGTTGTTATTTCAAGTTTCAACCAAAACACGAACCAAGTTATCAGGTCATAAAAACAAACAAAATTAAAACCTCAAATCTTTACGAACCTCATTCCGAAACTGGATTATCACGCAAATAAAATGAAGTGCTAAGGTTATAGAAGGTGGTGGTATTACAGCTGGGTGGGTTAACAACCTGTCACCATTCCATTCAGTATGCACGCGACTTTGGCACGAACAGGTCGCCTCGAAAGGTCAAGCGTCAAATCCGGTCACACGTGTTACATGTGTTTTAGGGGCTTTACTGTTATTTGATAGTCATCTAATACTTTAATAGCTTTAAAATCCTCAATTTTACACGCATCAACTTTCGCTTTTTGAGGTGAGACCACAAAATCTATACAAACTCGTAAATTGCACCGTGTTTAGACAGGTTTATACTTTTATTCGCCAAAGGATACATTTTATGACCACTAAAGGTCTCTGGACGGAATTACTAAAACAAATTAAATGCCAACTTGTTAAAGCCATTAATACAAAGAGAAACTTTAATGACTCGGGATATTAATAGAAACTGATAAGATAAAAAAAAAATTAAAGTTATCTTCTGGCTTGATAATCAAGTTTCGCATAATCACGTCGACAAAAAACATTAATTTTCGAAGCAGGCCCCGACCTAGGCAAGCTAGTAGGGTGAAAAGCTTACATGATTTAAGGTTAACTAGAAAGAGATTGAAAATCAACTAGGGTATCATACAAAATCGCTTATATCGAACATGTTCTATTTAATTTAAAGCACGAAGCGTTTCATAATGATCTGCATGAAAGAGGTCGTTACAGAAAACTGTAGAGAACTAATGAGCATGAAATCTTACCCGCTACGATCAGACTAGAACGTACGAAGTCGAAACATAAGCGTGCTACACCACATTACGTGTTCACGCGATAAATTTTGTAGTTATTATATAAACAATATACCTACTATGCAGCTGCTATGTCGTTAAGTTTGCGATGCTTTTGTGTGAATTCAAGTTATTTTATTAGGTTTATTGGCACACTATGGTGTCAAGTCGTTGGCGATTGTAAGCCAGTTTTATCGTTAGTATAAAATACCAACATAGTTTCAACACCGTTGTCCGTCTTCCAACTTACGGAACTGATCCAGTCACGCAGGAATTGAAACCAAGCCAGTAACAAAGAATGCCGAACTAACTGATGTACCTATTCAAGGAAGTACCTATAAATAATATGTAACCAACCTATAATTACATGCAAACACTACTTAGTCACACAAACACCTGTTATGCGAACCGAATCTTCCAAAGACTGGGCGAAGCCAACCGATTGGTAACAGACTATAAAACGAAGCTCAAAGCCCTTACTAATAATAGTGCTTTCCAAAGTATGAATGAGTTCGGGAGAACACCTACATGCAAAGAACATATGAACAAAGGGCGTACGTACTGAGAAGTTAGATTAAGCCAGTTACTAGAAATATCAGAGCTCGTATTCTGTTTCTTAGAGGTACACTAAATCTTGCTCACCTCGTGCTTCGTAATGTCCTCTGTATTTAAATTGTAATGTGGGAGATAACAACAATGTACTATAATGACATAAACATATTGTACGCACAGCTAAATGAGATTTGTTTTAGACTAGAGATAATAAAACTGGTGCCAGGCATTCCTCGTAAGCAGTAACTTATGCTGCAGCTTTGTAGCGGTAGAGTGGGACCAAATGTTAGAAATGTGACATAACAACATCTCTAACAACAACTTTGTCGTACATATACATGGATGGATACGCCTACCTACCAACAAATACATCCAAGCAAAATTCAAATCACGTTTCATATGATATGGTTCACGAGAAGAAGTTTTTATTACAAATTAATCAAAGAGCTGTCATAAATGACGAAGAACCAACCCAAGCCAATACATTCGAAGATTTTAAGACACTACAAAGTCCCACTAAGTCATGATTGATTACTGACACACTTACTATTTTGTCTACAGTACATACACATGCATATTGATAAGCATAGACCACACGTGGTCACAGATACCAGCTGTACAGTCAACTTCAGGTCAGTGGTAACAGTTTTATAGGAAAATCGTACTTATTACTATTGAGTTAAGGTGCATGACAGTTACCACTGATGTGCAGTCTACCGTACAACTGTTCTAAAACATTGTATGTATATTTGTTATGTCCTAAAACAGCGTTATTTTCCACGTTCGACTGCTGTGATAAAACTATTGAGTGATGTAGTGTTATGAATCTTTTGTGAATTATTCTAGCTACAGATAGTCGAGTGAGCGTTCCACTTGGTAAATGCTTTGAAACACGCAAATAACTTCATTTGGTCTGTTCGTGATCTAACCGCAGTTTCTAATGGATTCGTGTCAATGTTATAATATTATGGAATTAGTATTTCGAGCGCCTCTGCTTTAGTAGAATTAATAAGATTGTGCCTGTTAACACTAAACACGTGTTCAAATATGGTTTTAATAGTGATTATGACAAAGATAGTAAGTTATTCCGCCAGTGGTGAGGAAGGAAAACCGAGCAGTATTGATGGGATAGTTTAATTACATAATACAACCAGCGAGGGGCCACTAAATCAAAGGATAAATATAAGAAAGTAAATTGGAAATAGAGGAAAAAAAAATGAAACGTTATTGGAAATTTTCAAATGTACGTGTGCTGAAAAATTATTCAAAAAAATCCCCTTAACATTAATATCCTAGTACTATATTAAACTTTATAAGCAATAGAAAAAAAAAAATACATCTAACAGTTTTATATAACATTTAAGTAAAGTGACATTTAAAATTCTTTGTGCGTTGATTCTTGGAGCAGGAAATTAGTGCAAACATACATACATACATATAATACATACTAATCTATGTAAACAAGGTAAGTTATTAGCAAGCCAGGCGACAGTGCTATAAATTATACCCGTATGCTTCAGCACGGCCAACTTATCAGTCATAAATGCAGCCAAAATGGGGTTGCATATGAAAATAAGTCACTTGGCTTTACTTTGCGTAGATTATAGGTCTAATTCGTTTAAAATTACATTTATAAGTAATCAAAGAGAACCAGAAAACACTGGAACTAAGCTGCTTTCGACTTTTAGACTGGAAGCCGACCCCAACATAGTTAGGAAGAAGGCTAGGCAAATGATTCATGAAGATGAAACGTTTCGGCTACTTACGAAAACATTCCCACATAACACAATACAGGTCTGTTAAGTACTAACGATTTAGCAGAGGGAATCTCGTTAACCTTTGACCTTTCAAAAGGAAATTATACGAATCTTAATTAACTCCCCTTCCCCATAAAATACCCGGCTTGTTAATTAAGTTTCAAATCAAAACGATCTCCATATTTAAATTGAGTGGCAGCAATTAAAGCTAAACATAGTACCACTGGTAACACGGTGGCATAGTTTTGTTCCCAATGCACGGCAAAGAAGTTTCAATCTATACAATTGCTTACACGACTGTTACTCGATGAAAACCTATCGATCAACCGATTGGAAAAGAGCATCAAAATTATACAAAGCTATGATTTCTGCATTTCTAATCTGATTCTGAAGTTAGAGGACACCGATATGCTTCTATACACATCCTTTGCATTTTCGTTGATGCTTATGATGCTTATAAACAGCTATATGACTGCACAAATTGGCAGTGAAGCCAAAGTTTGGCTTCAGAAGTCCTCCAGATCACATGGCATTATGGGGATGATACTTTAGCTACTAACTTTACTACTTCAGTTAGGCCCGGTTGTTCGAAGCTCGGTTGCGTCAAGGTTAGGTTTAAATTCTAGTTACAGTAAAATTAACAGGGGTTAAATTCAAAAAGCGTTGTTGAACGTTAAAATTTCATAATAAAAATGTCAAATTAACCGTGGTCAAAATTGACAACGGTAAAATTTTAACTTTAACTTTACCGTAACGTACCAACAACCGGGCCTTAGTAGCTAAAGTACCTCTCTTATCGACACAGGCCTGTATTTCCACGTGTCACAATAGAGCCCTTGGCCTTCTGTGTCAATTTATTTAGTGACGTTCCTCAGTCACGTTGCCGCTCGATCGGTTTTCGTAACCACTAATTAGGTCTGAACCCACCCGTTACGCATGCACATTACTTGACCGAGTTTGTGTTTATGAAATTATTATTTGGGCTAAATGTCATTGTTTGTTTGTCTGTTTTCCGTTCATTTGCATGCTTTAATAGGTCGATTCTTTCGGGTTTGGTGTACTACTTACTTACTGTTACAAGTATGCATGCATAATTTTATGAATTAAATTGCAATGTTTGTGGCGTTGATATAAAACTTAAAATTTTACAAATTGCAAGTAAGTAAGTACTAGAGATTTGGAGATATCAGAAACACCTTGTTACCTTTTAGTGCATTAGTGTATGGTATAACGTAATGACAAGTTGTTTGAACACTTGTTAATAACCAAAACATAAAAGGTCACTCAATTTTATTGTCTTACCAATTAATTAAAAACTGGAAATGTTTAATTTACACTTCGGCTTATTTACGAGGAGGAAGAACTGCAAATTATTTATGAAAGGAAATCAATAAAGGTCAGGCTACTACTCTTGGCCTTAATGAAGTACCCTCCTTCCCTTGAAATAATCAGGGCCCGGGACAAGTTGCATCACTATAGGATCGATTGCATCAGCTGAAAAAGTTACGTGACTGTTAAGTGATCTGCAATTATACATAGAATACTGATTTATTTCACTTAACTCTATAGAGATAGACATAGAAGAAGAGCAAAAAAATATAGAAAAGATGCGAAGACTCCAAAACCTGACTAGGCGAGATAAAAATGAATAAAAACTTTGATAGTCTAAAGTCGAAACTATTAGAAAGGGCTACACTTGAATGAAATAATGAACTTTCTATACAAGGAAGGCTTGGTACTTCTACCAACGCAGAATGAACAAATTGATTAGAAAATCCACTTTGCACAGTACATGAAACTTTTGGGCAAAAACTTCGAAATACAAATACATTTCATTACCTACTTTATCACTTATCAAACTTGCGATTCTATTCTCTAGTTTAAGAATTTCTTAGCAAGACCTGGGTTAACATGTTCCCATGTTAATTGACAATTATTATTGTCAAGTTAATTGGTATTATCTAAGGATGTAGCCATTACCTCAATTAAAAGATATATTCTTCTTAAAACGTCAGTATTTCAGGCCTCTTTATTTTGAGAACTTGCTTCACCTTCTTGATCGTCTGCTTTCTTGCAAACCAGAAAGCCAACAAGAGGTAGTGGTCTATTTGTCGCCGACGAAAGTGGCGCAACTCGACCAGTCTGTGTATCGTAAATTGTATTTAAACCAACTTCACAATTACCCCGCCGATGTTTGAAATTAGATCAATTTTCTGCACTATGAATATTTTAGCAATAACGCTAATTGAAATCAAGTACAAACACGGCATATCTGTGAGGCTATTTCCATCGTTTAGTGTAGTTATTATAATATGCTGGTGATTATATAATCATTGGGTGCTGTAAGATTAATAGTACTGGTGCAGAGCTTATTCTTTACGAGTAACAGGTAAATCAGCACAGAACCAATACCCCTTCAAAACTTCTGCTCTTAGCCTCAATAAACTAGGAAGACAAGGATATTCTATCCCCATACATATACCTTCTCTGTATTGCATCAACCGTTTTAGCGTTTCGAGTCTGTAATCCGCTAATGGAATCTCGATGTCCCAGTAACCGAGCTGCGTAGACCAATAGCTATGTATGCATTGCTCAAGGAACTAGCTTTTCCTGTTTAACGTAAGGACTCTGATCCTTACTGGGTATTAAAACATCCAAGTACTCTCGACTTGTTATCAACCTCTAGATTATGTGGATCTCCTAAAATGTAGTAAGCTATCAAAAAAAGTACAGAGGTTAAAGACCAAAACTGGATAAATTCCTAACTCTCTATAACTGGGTCCGCTTATTTTTTCTTCTAAAGGAAAGACTTGTTTAGTGTGTGTTACGGATCTTTTAGGATATTAAAGATTTGGGTCAGCAGACATCCATCGCATCACAATTGGGTTGTTTGTTGTCCTTGTATGAGTCATACTTGCACCGAGACCTCAAACAATAATTGAAAATGAAACTGAATTTCGCCTGAATCACATATTGTTAATTTCAAGAAAACTCTTTAAAAACCAAATTACAGGCTAGTGATACATTTAATATTGTTTATTAATAAAAAATAAAAGCTTGTAAAAAGAAAAAAATGTCTGAAATATTGTTTGATAATTCAATACCTAGTAGGTACTAAAGTGGCCTTTATTATAATAGCTTACCAGATGCTAGAGGCTTTATTATGTAAGAGGCCATATACCAACCACAGCAAAAGATGAATAAAGAGAGCTTATTTCCTATATGAATAGGAACATAGGCTTTTATATACGGACTAGCTCCTGCCAGCGGTTTCACCCGCATCCCGTGGGAACTACTTCCCGTACCGGGATAAAAAGTAGCCTATAGCCTTCCTCGATAAATGGGCTATCTAACACTGAAAGAAATTTTCAAATCGGACCAGTAGTTCCTGAGATTAGCGCGTTCAAACAAACAAACTCTTCAGCTTTATAATATTAGTATAGACTAGCTTCTGCCAGCGGTTTTACCCGCATCCCGTGGGAACTACTTCCCGTACCGGAATAAAAAGTAGCCTATACCCTTCCTCGATAAATGGGCTATCTAACACTGAAAGAAATTTTCAAATCGGACCAGTAGTTCCTGAGATTAGCGCGTTCAAACAAACAAACAAACAAACTCTTCAGCTTTATAACATTAGTATAGATAAGAAAATGTATTGTGATAGAAAGAGCTGAACATCAACGGGAAATTGGGTTACTAAAGTAAAGCAGCTTCAAATAGGTATTCACTTAAAAAGAAAAACCAGTTCAAGGAAAAACAAAAAAACTTCATTTAAATACCTATCGCTCATTGAAATTCACCCAAACAATGATACTGAAACAATGACATGTTTTTTTTTATCAGGCATTCCGGCAACGGTACACCGTACCGATTTAGAATAAACATTTAATTACTGACAAGTACATACGTACTTTAAAATAATGTAACC
This sequence comes from Helicoverpa assulta, assembly GCA_963856015.1. Classification (NCBI taxonomy): domain Eukaryota; kingdom Metazoa; phylum Arthropoda; class Insecta; order Lepidoptera; family Noctuidae; genus Helicoverpa; species Helicoverpa assulta. Next base: position 5,821,131 of record CAWLCW010000002.1, on the reverse strand, counting down.
AATCAATGAGTCGAAGCTCATTTCCTTAGAAACACAGATCAGATCACTGTTTCACAGAATTCTCAGATTAGTGAATTGAAAAACATATGGTTTAATAATACTTTTCCTCAATTAACACTTCGCTAGGCAGAGGAGTGGATACATTTTAGGGATGATCGGAGAAATATCTATAGCTACATTTTCGAGATGGGTTTTTTCTCTAGAAACAGTCAAAAAAAGCCAGAATAATGACACGAACAGCTGTAGAAAAATCTAAGCAATAGACCCGAGACGTAAATGCATTGAATTTACGCACATTTCGTGCAAAAATATCGCGGTATCCTCATGGCATTGCGTACAATGACGCTATCAAAGCGGCATGCATGCGCATGAGTCATATGATTCATAATGAACAACAAAAACTACGCAAAACACCAATCGGACCGCTCAATGTACGGACGGATTGCGTCTCACAACTTAGCGGAATTATACTAGAACTAGTGGTCGTAACATTTTTTTTCGCTTATTTATTTCTACTTAGATGAAACTCGTTAATCTGTTGCAAAAACTAAGAAATCTGGTAATATATATTTTTTTACTTTATCACTTCGGTATTATAAAAGGCTAACTTTAGTTTCCTTTCGTACATAATCTAAAGTAAAAAATCTGACCTCAATTTTATGTACAACAAGCGTCCTTGAATTTCACTCTACACGCACATAAAGTACCTAAGTATAATACACAATATACCTATGTATGGTAACAAGAAACATTTATTTTTTGTTCAATTTAAACACCAAGATAAATAAATTTATTACTTCCCACCATTTTAATTTCTGGGTTAACGATTGTTTTTGTATTCTACTGTTACGTAATTAAATCATTCACAACGATCTTGAAAACTGTTTTCCCATTATGATCTTAAAAGAAGGGTCTTATACAATGGGGTATAAAGAGATATTTGCAAACAGCCCAAACACTCCTAGTACTTCTGTCATCTTTACTATCATCATCATCATCTCAGACATAGGACGTCCACTGCTGAACATCTTTACTATAATTCTATGTACAAAAACTGTTTACGTCCAAGTTGGTATAGAGTTCACCGAGTTACCGTCTTAATTCTTAAGTCAAAGACCTTATGTTATCCAGCCAAAGCATCTGGTAGGTTCACCCATCAATCAATACATATTTAAGCGAATAGAGTAAAGAAAAAACAATATTAAAAAAGTCTCGATTCGCACTTTCATAGCAGTACATTTTTTGAGGATTGACTACTAACCCACCAATTCACTCTTTACATGATTTATAATTGTGATGACATTCTTTACGTACAGCCCTAGCAAAAAATTGCCACCTATTTTCTCTAGAAAAATTTAATACAAGAACAGATGGCACGGAAAAAGAGGCGACAGATCAAGAGCAGTACTGACAGCTTAAGTGCTTCAAGACACGAGGGAGAACATTATACTACGTTATTAAAATGCTCAGCCATCTATGGACTAACCAAGGCTGGGTTTCATCTTCCTTTCTTTTAGCTTGGTTTCAAAATAATATGAACAGATCAGTAGTGGTGAAAGGATTACGATTAGCAATAGAATTATAGGTCGTACTATCTCCGATACCAGGAGTCTTTAAGTTACCGTTCAGGGTCATTAATTCAATAATTGTAAGTTATGTCATTATGTCAAAACTAGTTTACAAGTAGGTACTTTGGGACCAAATGACTAGCTAGCAAAGGAGTACGCAAAAAACAAGGTCGTTTATGTTTTGAATAATAAACTTTGGATGTGTAGCGATCCAAGATATAAATACATAGGCGTAGGGGCACAACTTATATTGTCGTTTGAAAAGACAAACACGACAATCATTTTGTGTTGACCTACAATAATAATGTCATTGTAGGAAATCCCACAGTGAATTTTCACAGAGGAACGACAAATCAATTATGTTGTGTTTATTTTAGAATAAAACTTCTATTATTGTCCACTCTAAACAAAGACCGTTAACCACTAGAACGATAAACTACGTTCCAAGTAACTTACTCATGGAACTGATAATAATAACAAAGAACTTATCTTCTCTTCCTTATTGTACGATATTTTATCGAAACTAGTACATTATTGGAAACAGGTTTAGCTATCAGGATTAGGTACTGATGAAAGAGCTATTATTGAAATAGTGGTGTCACTAATTAATTCTTTTCGCAATAGGATTTCAATGTCGAAACTGATACCGCAATATTTGTCGCCAATTTACATTCTCATTATAAATGTAGATCCTTTAGTTTCCAAAACCTAAGTAAGTATATGATATCCTCCTTAACACCCACAAACTTGAAGTATTTTCGGCTCTGGATGGATGTACAACAAAACATTTACTAGTTCAAGCTGATGGTACGAGTTCAGTACTGCCAACAGTCATCTGTGTTAACAGAAGACTTGCAGGTTATGTCTTAATATTTGTATCTCTATTTTGTGGATCCTCAAAAAAGCCTTTGATTGTTTTCAGTGATGTTGAAGGAATTACAAACCTGTGCATGTCTTAGCTGGTTAACGAGCGTGGAACACCTCTCCGGGTCTTTCCGGCCGTCAAACGAGTCCAACTCAGCCGCGACCATGTTGAGAGCGTCGTCGGCGAAGAAGAACTGCGCCAGAAGCGACCGGTCATCCCTCTGGAACAAGAAAATATAATTTTAGGAATATTTACCATAATTTTTCTGTCATTTTAGATTACACTCAGGTTTATCCAATACGACTGCGATTGTTCGAATGTTACCGCGGCCCTGGTGCATAAAGGGCTCCAGGAGGAGCAAGGTGGGTTTTAGTAAGTAAGGGTCAGCCACTGACACAGCGGGAGGGGTCGCTTTCAGTACGTGCCTCAGCAGAATCAATAAGCAAAAAGAATATTTTGGGACACGTAGCAAAACGTCCAGAGCATACGCACGCATAAACGATAAGAGCAACGAGGGCAAGATGATGCAGATGCGATCGGAGATTGAGACGTCAGAATATTTGATCGACTATAAGGGCAGAGTTCAAAAACCCTTTCGTTAACGTTTCAAATGTATGGGAATGTGTGTCTAGTATTTTTAACCACAATAATCAATCAGTGGCCATAGATACAGCTTTCACTTATACGTGAGGTACTTACATGAATATATTTTTATTACCAAAGAAATGCCAACACGTGTGCAGGTAACTAGTCGATTGGCAAGTTTTTGGTACAACTATTCAACGGTAAGTTCATAAGGCGTTGGTCAAACAGTAAAAAGGCCATAAAATCTGTGTTGAGGTGGGTCGAGAAGATCATTTATTAAATGTTGTTTGACGTCAAGTAAACAGACAGATAGCTCACTCACGGGGCATTGTCACCTACACAAACATAGTGCTTTATCAGTAGTCTATTATTATCTATCAGACAACGAAACAAAGTGTACGCATTTATTTTAAGAATCAGGCTAAAATGCATTCAACAAAATACCTACTTATGACTGTGTGTGGTGTACGAAGAACTTCCCCGTACTTGCGTTTGAGAGGTACTCAATCATCGCTAGCTTTTCATATAATTTCCATTGTTTGGCTCAAATTAAATCTGTCAGGTTATTGACACTATTAAAATCATCAGGGAAGTTCACCTTTGTTAATTTTGTTCAATGTAATCTGTATTATGTTAGGGGACTAACAATAGACGGCACATAATCCATGGCAAACACAAGTTATTAAAGCGCTTTTCATGTAAACAGGTAATAACTGACTATAGTGTAGTGACAACAATGTGATGTAATAAATTATTGGGTTGATAGGTAAATTACAGTCTTAGGAGCCGTGTTTCCCGGTCATTGTATAAAACTAAACGAGCCACGGTTTAAAGCAAACATACATTTACCTAAAGAAATAAAAAAGCTATAAGCTATACTATCAAGAGTACTCGAAGACTGGTACTCAAACGTCACTAACATTTTGACTCACTCTAGAATATTTATAAAATGCTATAAATGTCACTTTGACGTTAGCGATAGACAAATTAGCAAGGACTGGCGTTTCAGCTTGCAGGAAGTCATATTAAATCCGTGAATCAAAATTTTATATGCGATTTCTAAATTATTTTTGCGAATCTGTTATGCCCTGGCCCGAAGCAAAAGGGCTCAGAGACGAATATATGACGCACGTTACAAACAATTTTGGACCAAACGCGATTTGTTAATGAGATGCAAATGAACACAAAATTATTATATCTGCCAATCTTTAGTAAAAACTTAAGTCCCAACCTGAGAATGAACCTTGGTAGGACAAAGGTAGGACGTCTGAGGCAGGAGCAATTCGAATTCAAAATTTTCGCACGTTTTAGCTCACTTGCTTAAACGCTGGCCTAAAAATATTTAGGTGGATTGTACCATTCATATATAACGATAGATAAGCAAACCATATTAAGTTGTCAATTCGAATATTTGTTCAATGTGCAATTTCACTGCTTGATATGGTTTGGTTATCGTTAATGGCACCCACCCTTAGTGGTTTTCATTTTATATTTTTTCATTTTTCCGTATCACATTTCTCTTAATAGGTGGGTTAAGTAATTTTGTTTTTCTTAAGAAAATTCCAAAGGTCATTCATTACGTATAACTTATTCATCTTGACTATGGAGCTAGGACACAAAACATGTTTTTCCTGAGAATATTATGAAATTAAATTATTATGACAAACATTCCACGTACGTAATAACGACTACCGGTTTGTTAGGTATAATAACTGAATCAACTATACTTATTTTATTATATAAAACACAAACAGAAAAATCACTCGGGTACCTTATTCACGACTATAGGACATGCTTCGTTGATATTTTAAAAATATAAAAATGGTTTTCAGAAAGCATTTTTTCTAGTTACTCGCCCAAGTCACTGGCTTAATGTAAACGAGGCTTTAAATCTTTGCAGAACGACCTCCAATGCGACATCGCCAAAAAATTATTGGCCAAGTAGAATTTTTGCTAATGAATTTTAAGCATGTCGTCATTTTGGGCATGGTTTCTATTTTATTTTGTAAGGTACAACCAAATAATTTACATATGCTTTAAATGAACAAAGAATTAGAAAATTGAAGTTAACAAAGATCAAATCATTTTTTTCATTTAATAGAAATAACTCAAACATATATCTGTATACGGTTCTCGTCTCCTAGTAATAACTACGTTACCAACAGCCAAGAAGAATATGGATAATTTATTGCAATTTCCACGCACTTAAGATGATAATATTATGGTACAGGCACATAATTACATCAATTAACTTTTTTACTGCGTAGCGTGACTCGATTGCGTAAACCGAAGATGTAAGTTATCTAATCACATCATATCAATTAGCAGTCCAGTCCATTTCAATTCTACGTGAAGAAAAATCTCTACAATCTTGTTAAATAAACCTCAGGATTAAGTGAATGGCATGAGATCAAGGTGACAGACGTCACACCAAGCTAAGTTTGTCGCCTCCTTCACTTTCATCAGAACACTTTATGTAACCCAATCGTATTGCAATCTCAACCTTAGTGCATTGTCATAAAGTTCTACAAAACTGCCAATGTTTTATAACGTTAACATAATGCAAATGTACCTTATAAACAAAAACCTGTGCAAATAAACAAAGTTGTATATTAATTTCAAGTCTCTGTGACGCAACATTCGTAATTTACTTACTCATTAATTGAGAAGATAAATTAATTAAAATATAATGCAATAAAAAGTTGTCTTATCAGATTGTAGGTATGCATTCGTATTTCTAAAAGGACACAGAAACGATAAAAATGAATGTGATAACATGATCATATTTCTGATACGAACATGATAATCATAGTGGAAATTCTTTGTCACGTTTATTTGATTGCATTTTACTGTAGTTTATAAAAAATGACGCAGTCACACGGACTATACTGAATACATATAATCTATACATATAATAAAATGATAGAAAAGTCAAAACTGTACATTGAATATTTTTTTTAAAGAATACTTGGGGGGTGATCTATTATCGATTCTGAACCCAAATATATAGTTTTTAGAATTTTTGTCTGTTTGTCTGTATGTCTGTTTGTCTGTTTGTCTGTATGTTTGGTCTCACTGAACTCGAAAAGTTCTGCATAGATTTAATTCAAATTTTGCATGAATATTACCTGTGGGCCGGTTCAACATATAGGATATATATTATCACGCTATCACCTACGGGGGATGAGCAATGAACGATAATTTCTGTTAACGTTTCTGCAACAGCGGGTGCAATAATGACACATATTTGAATGTTGAACTTTGTAAGTTTATCGGCCAATTATCAATCTTTACATAGAAAATAACGCTTTTATAAGTAACTTGAGCAAAAAATAGAATTTAAAGAAATAATATCTTAAAATTATAGATGAAGAAAATCATGCAGAAATAGATGTGCCATAAAACTGGTAGTAGGTAAAATATCAATGAAAACAAACTTCACTTTGTCATGGTATGTTCTTACTTTCCAGAAAAAAATATATGACGACGTGTGTATTTCGCTACATCAGGGACATTTTTATAATTCTCTCACCATTAGAAAGCGCCATTATCTGCGAGTAACATAAGGTATATTTTATCCCGGTGCGGGCAGTAGTTCCCATGGGAAGCGGCACCCACGTCCCGAAGAAATTATGAACTTCCCCACATTCTTAAAAACTCTACATAATATGTTGTTCTGAGTACATATAAGCTATACCTCTCATAAACATGAATATCCATTCATTTCATCCAATAACAAACATGCATCACACTGAAAGTGCATTGCAAGTCTAAGATTTAATTATTATTTAAAAAAAAATTGTAATTAATATTCAAACATCCTTAAAAATAGGTTCCTGGTTTTAATATATTACATTATTTTGAATTCACTTACATATAAATAGAAGGTCCTTATTAATATACTTTTTGAGTAATGAAGAATGTAGGCAAAATACGAGCGAGAACATTGTGTCACTTTTAAGATTAACATCAATGGGAATGACTACCTGTCACAATACGTCAACAAGATGTCAACAGACGACATTTAATAAGAGTTATCTATCGTTAGAATCTTACATTGAATCTTACTTCTTACTTATATTATAAATGTCAAAGTTTGTGAGAATGTATGAATGTATGTATGTTATTCAATCACGCAAAAACGGCTGGACCGACTTGGTTGAAATTTGGTATTTATTAATACAATACGCACGTAACATGCTTTATAGCCCCCTGAAAACGTACAAATTACGCGTCGCAAGCCAGAGACATACTTGCTTTCAACTTCTGATCACAAATACACCGTTCACGATTACGAACAGTCACAGTCAGACCCATGGACTGAGTCTAAAAAAACACCTTTTATATAACTAGGTTTATATTATTGATATCATTCAGTTACAAAGACAGAATTGCTATCAAACGTGTTTTCGCTAAATGTACTATTATTTTTTTTGCAAACATACATTCCCAACTCTGATCTCATGGAGGTGGCGCCCGGGAGTCACCACTGTGCGAACTGTGCGACCTATCGCACCCGGCCCTGGTTTTAACTATGGTCTGGGGCGAGAAGAAATGGGATGACAAAGAATGAGGCGGCGAAGCGACTGAAAATTCCCAACTCTCATCCCAGCCACTGCGGTAAGACACCACGAAAGCCGGATGTTGAGAGACGACTCCCGGCCACCGTAGGCGTGAGCGATTAATTTTGAGTGGGTCATCGACCTTCCGGCTTCTAGGAGACCCGTTATTTCATGCGCCCCTCAAGGAGATTCAGCAAACCCCTGTGAGGCCCACCAGGGCCAAAGCCTGACACTCCCTCACGCTGCTCAAACTGATGGCTGAGAATTACGTAACTTTCCAGGATGCCTTGCAACGTGTTGCAAATGCCTTTGGGAGCTTGGTAATCCTTTTCTCCACCTTCACTTAAGTTTTGTGGTACATGAACAAATTAGAATAGTAATGAATTAGTTTTGGTCGCGGGGACTTGGTCGTCTTCATCACGTATTTACCAACTCTTAGTGTTCATCATGCACACCCGCTTCTCTAACTTTATTGAAGGATCACTAAGATTGTTTCAGTTAGTTTAACTACGCTACTATAGCCCGCTGTCGAACCTTTTTACATCAATTCTGTAGAAGTGTGAATATCGAATGTGTAAGATATCGAATTCCCGTTTGTTCATTGCACAAAAACCAACGTTATGATTTTCGAGAAGTCAAAAGAGTCGGCCTGCTAAGAATTACATTCATCGTTGGTTAATTGAATACATTTTCAGAAACCACAATAACAGTAGGAACCAAAGCGTGATCGCTTCATAGAGCTCTGATTTTCTCGAGGTGATCAAGTCAGTTCTGGTCTGCTCGCTCATCAGATCTTTAAAAGCGTTTCGGTGATAATATTACTGTTGTCCTGTTTACCTACGTATGACACAAATTATGGTATTTAAACGTCCTCCGCAAGAGAGCGAACGTTTGTAAGTGCTATTTATAAAGGCGAAATTTTGAAGAATTGGACTCACTCTCTCGGACGTATACTTTGCCTGATCGTGAACTAATGCAAACATTTCGGTGGAATTCCAACATAAAATAGTGAGCGAGTGCACAGAAAATCCCCGAAATACAAGTAGTGAAACTATGCGCTTGCCTGATGACTCAGTCATCATCCACCCAGATATTCCCCAATTGTGTGGGTGTTGGCTTCCAGTCAAACCGAATCTGTTTGAGTAGGTACCAATATTTACTTGGAGTGCCTATCTGATCTCTTCAACCCAGTGAACTAGACACCACGTTATCCATGGTAAGTAAAACTGTTCGACAGAATTTCTGGCTCTTGATTTGTCGCAGCTGCTGCAAAAATGTACAAATGACAGCTTTGTCAGACCATTGTTTCCTGTGAGAATTACGTAATAATTTTCCAAATCGGTTGACTAGATCCAGAGATTTCCACAACGTCACAAACTTTACTTCTTTTGTTTAGATAAATAGTCACACATCGTCGACACCACCTGCTGCTAAGTACCGTCGATCAACCCGTGCTGCTGCTAAGTAGTAATCCTAATTATACTGTTATGTAAAAGAATACGCCTACGGCATAAGTACCTCTAGTATTTTGACGATTCCAAATTGCCCACGCAGACGAAGTCGCGGGCAACAGCTAGTAATGGAAATATAAATTAAACAATAATAGAGAATACCATAGGAAACGGTATTTTCCCAGTAAAAGGTACGACACAACACGTGTATTGACACGAAACACTTCTGAATGAAATATTGGCAGCTGAAAACGCCGTATTAGAACGTAAATAAATAAAATAAAAGATCCCGTGATCGAAAGTATCGATTATAAATCTGAAACACAATGTATTATCAGTTATCGAGAATCATTCGACGAGGGTTCCGTACTAGGTCAAGACGGTTGGACGGGGGCCAAGCGTGCCAGCATCGGCAAATTGTGAAAAGCACATACATATTCGAACTGCAGTAACAAACTGAATACTGTAGATGAAATTGACCAAGAAACTGATTTAATTAGAGGGTACTAATTAGAGCAATATATCATCGACATCAGAATAAGCGATACGGAGCAATGACTCATTTGAGATGTAAACACATTGGTTTCGCAATGCGCGAGGCGGCTTGTTGAGACCGTCATCTGCCAGCGGACGAGTTTTTTGTTGTGCGAAATCTTTGCAAATATGGCAACCTGTCCATAATTGACTGGCATTGAGAGGATCTGTTAACACAATAGTGGAATCATTTTGTAAATGTAAAATTTGAAGAAAAACATGCGAATGTAACGGCTTATCATCACACGCAGGCAACAACTATTTGACGCGTTGTTGCTCAACTGGTTAAACAAAATAGGTCATGGGTATGGCGCTGTAAAAACAGAGCGTAACTGCAACTGGTTTCACTTAACTTCGAATGGTATTTGGTGTAACTACCTACATACACACGCTGCTGTAAGTATGCATTCGATAGACTACTTGAATATCTCTTCATTTCTTGAAAATCTATGAACGTCTCCGTAAGGAAAATTGCTTAGAAGTATTTGTATCTAAGTCTAATGTTGACAAAATATGTTAGCAAACTATCCTCCTAACCTGAAATGTGAGGCAATATTTCGAACAATTGCCGGAAAGTTGCTAGTGCTCCGACCAGATGACTACTAGAATAATTTTCCGGTATGCAGTTAACAACGACACCTTGAATCTGCCATCCTCACTGCAGACAGCTCTATTGTGATTTGTGTCTAATAAATTCATTGCAATTTACCAATTTATGACGTGGTTCAGTGGCTAGGGTTCGCAAGTGGATGCAACTGATGCAAGAGTGCAATGCAATGGAAACGCAATCACTTACAGATTGTTGTGGATTGTTTACGCACACATTTTTGTGAATTGAAAATCAACTTGTCATCTTGGAAAGCTTATTATTGCCGAAACCACTTTTTTTAATTTTGATTTTATCTTAACGGTAAGGCCAACTGGCTGAGAATAAAAAGATATCGTTAATAGCAATGTTAACATTCTGTGTAGAACTTGTTCTAAATCGTAATGGGTTGCCGTTGAAACTCAATGAGGAAAACTGCCGGGATTCCCTTTAACGCAAAAGAGGTAAGTAAAGATGAGGTAAAGACATTAACTAAAAGGTGCAACAAAAATAAAAGCTATTCATTTATTACGAGTTGATTTACGCTCAATACTGTTGCAGTTACTTCTTTCTCGAGAAAGTATTTTCAACGACTCCCCAAAACAGAGGTGTTCTCAAGTCGGATATTTGTATGGTTCAGTTTAATCAGTTCCTAAAAGTCTTTCACTAATTACAAAACATACAGTCTACGAATGTACACTGAACTACGGCCTACAAGCAATACCTATTTAAGCATTCTTAGAATCAATTAACCTCGACATTGGCATTCACAGTACTTAATTACTAGACGTTCGTTCCAAAATTACTTTTTATAATCAATGCAGACTAGTGTTGTGTGTGACTCATATGCAAGCTGCAATTGAATCGAATGTACACATGTAGGTTAGATATATCTGATTTTAGATTCGTCTTCAGTCAGTCAGGAATAGGATTATCTACCTATTTAGATCAGTAGACTAGCTGTCTGTCTGGGTGTCTATCTGTCTATCTAGATATTTGTCTGTCTGTTACGCTTTCAAGTTTCTCGGCTGGATAGATTTTGAATAGATAGAATTTTGTGTCAAATTTAGGTGACCAATTTATTTATTCATATTAACACCCTAGATAAAAACTATCCGGATATAGGATTCTTAGTTCATAATTTATATCTTTTTTCGTTTAGGGCGTAGAAGAGAAACCGAGAGTTCCTAATACTGATTTATTATTGTCCACCGTGGTGATGAAGGCCTATTATTGAATATGAACGATACCTATTGCGTCCGAAATATGAAATATTAATTTTTACCTATTACCGAAGCCTACAACTTACTTAATAAAACAAACATGTAATAAAAGTACGTGAGATGAATATTAAACGCCATAATTATACAATTTTCATAAGCCATACTTCCATACCATACGTATCTATAGTACAATAAAGATTTTTCATATACCTATAACGCGAATTTTATTACAAAGAAGACGTGTTTACTTAGAGCACAATAAAAACCAAACAGCTTGGTTACAGTTTCGACAAAATTAAAACCTTGCTTTAGTGCATACAGTACACCCGTTCTTTCAAAGTTTATTTTAAGTAGATATATCCCGCCACGGTTAAGTGAACGTTACCCAGCAATGCTTTATTCGCACAATGAAAGTTTTTATACGTCTATCGTACTGAAGAAGTTAGAAAAAAACATGTCTAGTCACCAAAATCGTGTACATTCCGACATAGTGACCTAGGTACTTTCGAAACTTAGATTAGAGCGATTTCACTATCAATATGAGATGAATGAGATCACGCCATTGGTAGGTATGTGATAGCTAAATAGAATATTGTATCAGTTTAAGTACACTGTTGTTTGAGTTCTCTTTAGATTACAATAAGAGAGACAAAACATAACAACAACATAAATATCTCGGCATTAATCTCCACATTACTTACCACAAAATTTTCCATTTACGAACATTATTTCTGCATACGTCATCCGAAACGGCATTGACGTCCATCGGAACCGCTCATTACAGGGCCAACATTTTGACAACCGTGAAACATCGGCCTCATTTCCAGTTATTTACAAAACACAACTGACATGCACGTCTTATCTTAATAAAACATGGAAAGCAATGAAATAACCGACTATGAGATCACATGACGGTTCGGATGGGAGCAAAAAACCTTGAGCAAACCTCGCCAACAGTGGGCAACGGCCTACAATCTGCATTGAAGATTAATTCTTCCGGCAATTAGATCCTAATAACTTATCAATTAGAGCTCTTGAAGATCACAAACATCAGAGAAGGAAAATAACATTGGAATCATAGCACGAGGTTATAAGGAACAGGGTGCCATGTGACGTCAAAGTTTCAATTGACAATAACATTTTATGAAAGCAATGACCGTTAGAGACGATGTAAGGGCGTTACTCCTAGGCAAAACGGTGTGGGTGAAACGAGAGTAGGTCATCTTCAAAGGACAAAGTTCGATATTATTTGTCATGGAAATTTTGGGGACGATCGAATAACAAAATCATAAAGCTGCAAAGACAATCATATTGATTGAGAATTACCGATTGCTGCATGCCATACAATATGTTTTGAACTTAGTAAACTTCTTGATAACGTAGAATTGAATTCAATTTCCGACTATTACTTAACAGTCGATGACATAATAGGTGCTGCGTCCGCGGACTGATGCGCCTGTCAACTGTGGCATTCGTTTATTACTAAAAACACAACGACTAGCGTTGGAAACAGCCCGCTAGGAATTCATTGAACACCATCCACAATGCAGAATCTTATCGCACTACAAATAAAGAAACTTGATACAGGAAGCAAATAATTGGTTAGTTTACAATGACTTCATCTTACGTGGACATTCTGGGAGATTTTAATCGGAATGGCAAGATTGCACAATTCGAAACTAATTGTGTTATGACTATTTTCCGCACAATAGTAAATTATAGTTGCAGGTGCTATTGTTAAATTAAAATAGTAACATTTGCTTTTCAACTTCACCTGGAAATCGGACTGATTTACTTTAAAATTAGGCAGAATAGGATGGAAAAAGACAATTGATACTCGTTAGAACATCAACGTAGCAACATTATCGAATAGAAAAATGGATCCTTGATTTTATTCTCTCAAACTAATGCTTTTAGTATTCTCGATTTACAAAACCTCTCGTGCATAGATCCAGTTACAAGCAACCTCTGCGGTTATGTAGCAAACTGAGCGACTCTAACTAGATTACACCGTCGAAGTAGTCCAGTAAGTAAATAGGTATCTAAAATACCTGAACTGGCGTCAGAATGTATGTATAGACTCTAAAAACTTTCTGGTAGTAGCTTAATAGCTCTAGTTGGAGTAAACTATTTAGATTTCAATAAATGTTATATCGTTGGCATAAATGTTGCTTAGGTACATCTCTACCAAAAATCTTTGTAGAATTGCATATTTTCCGCACCCATGTAGCTGAAGTTATTCTAATATTATAGGCGTAATCTGCGGTCTGCGTTTGATTGATCTATTTAATAAAATTATATGTTAAAAAACCGGGAAAGTGCGAGTCGGACTCGCGCATTAAGGATTCCGTACCATTATTTATAAAACGGACAAAAAAATCACGTTTGTTATATGGGAGCCCCCCAAAATATTTATTTAATTCTAGTTTTCAGTATTTGTTGTTGTAGCGGCAACAAAAATACATCATCTGTGAAAATTTCAGCTCTCTAACTAAGTATTACGGTTCATGAGATACAGTCTGGTGACAGACCGACGGACGGACGGACAGACGGAGGGACGGACGGACAGAGGAGCGAAAACAATAGGGTCCCGTTTTACCTTTTGGGTACGGAACCCTAAAAAGCAAAGCCATATTGTGTCCCCTAGCACCAACAACACCAACAAAAAATACAGGGTGACAAATAATTGGTTACTTTTTATCAATTCTGATATTTGAATGAATCATTTGATCCTATAATTAACAATAACACTATAGTGATTGGTGTAGACGCCAGCTGGTCAACCTATCCGAATCTGCCAAATTTTACCAATCGAACATTAACCTTCCACTATTGTGATAAAGTTGAAAATCTATTGAAGTACATAAAACAATAAGTAGGAAAGTACATAATTAACCAAGTGAGTATTTCTATGGCGCATCAAAGGACAAATAAATAAGCTTTAAAACTACTGCCAGTGCAAGTTATTAATTTCTAATTAAGTGGGTAACGAAAACAGTAATTTATCTTATCAGTACACAAACGGATGTTTATGGTCAACCAAACTTATTGTAGTCACTACACATAATTAATTTGTACTTAACAGGACTCATTTACTCCTAAGAACATTTTCAATTGGAGTCAACTTGGTATAGACGACTCAATTCAGATTTTTGTTCAATCAACAATCAGTTGAGGGTGCCTAACTTGAAACAGTTGATTTAATGAATCATCATATCAGGTAGGTACCTACATTTTTACCTACAGTCATCAATCATCGGGAGTCTTATCTTAGATAACATTTGGCCTTTTCATAGCCATCGCGCTGGTTTGATTGTAATGATGACTTTGACTTCTTGTACCACAAATAACAAATTCCAGACTTTTCGGAAACGTTTCGCGAAATACACAACTCGAAACTCCATAGTTTCGTAAATTCACTACTCCATAGATAGGCAAGTCCATTCTTTTCTTACATTTGTTACCATGATATGAAAAAGTCAGGGACCGACTAGCAACAAAAGATGAGACAAAGTTCATTGCGTGACAAACTGTCGGCCTGTCTGTCTAGCGTCTACAGTCTTCTATGATCTAGTGACCTTTCCATCATTTTATGAACTTTTACTAAGTAGGACAACTGATGGAAAGCTAGACTTTATCCAAAAAATATGTGAAAGGTAGGTATAGGTCTGAGCTTACACTTTCTATAATACCTGATGCACTCGAACATAAGAACCTACCTACTATATGAAAAAAATATCTTGAATGATACATTAGTTATCTTGCATTCGATGATATAAAGTTTAATGTTGAAATATTACGAAATTTTTACTTTAGATAGCCTATCTACATCTAATTAAATTCGAACTATGTTTGTTCATAACTAAATTATTTATTTATGACATAAACTCAAGGCTGAAGGCATCTCAAAATTTAGCGTCAAACAAAGAATTATGAATAGAAAAATTGCCACAAATATTGTTGTCTTATTGGTCTCTCAAAAATTGCTGCTGTATTAATACTAACCATTAGCAGTTTAGCACCGTAATATTGACATGACTCAGACATGCTCAGATGCGAATGACACCGCTGCTATACGAAGCATTCCTTTTACAGTACTTATAAGTCAAAAGATGAGGTAAATAACGAATACAATCTATACTAATATTATAAAGCTGAAGAGTTTGTTTGTTTGAACGCGCTAATCTCAGGAACTACTGGTCCGATTTGAAAATTTCTTTCAGTGTTAGATAGCCCATTTATCGAGGAAGGCTATAGGCTACTTTTGTTCCCGGTACGGGAAGTAGTTCCCACAGGATGCGGGTGAAACCGCTGGCAGAAGCTAGTGTTTACTAATAGTGCTCACAGTACTAGAATGTAACGCGATGACCCAAAGAGCAGGCGTGGTGTTTACGTCAATTATCTCTCGTATTGATAACCGCATGGTCATGCCACAACAGGCCATGCAGTCATTACAAAGATTTTATTAGTTTGACGATTTGCTACAGCTAAGTTAATTGCCAATAGAATGGCTTCAATCCACAGAGACTGCAGCGAGAAAACGTGACACACAAATGTATTAAAAGATGTTGTGCTTGTGTTCCATTTGTTTATTTTGAGACAGTAATATAAATCTAGAGCATAGATCGAAATACACAACCCCAACTAACAGTCCAAAGAGAATACGGTAAAAAGTTGAGTTCCAAAAATTAACTGTTTACCAACAATACTAAGTAGGTATAACGGTTGCCACGTCCAAGAACAATGGTTTAAAAAAAAGTCAAAACAATGCCAAAAGAAATCGGTTCATAAACTTAAGACACCCACAAACTTAATGTTGAATGGGCGACAGACTGCATCCATTCGCGAAAGATTTGGCAAAGACGACCGAGTTTCGCCATTGGGAAAGCGGTGAAAAAAAGTGAAAGTGAGCAAGCGAGACGAACGAATAAATTGGCCTTGTTAAAACGAGACGCGGGATGTGACGTCACAATCCGATAACGCGGATTAAGGATGTCAATATAAAATCGATTCTTGAATAAAATTGTTTATGGTTGCAAAATTGTTGTTATTGATATAGATGTAGAGTAGGTACTTGAGGACTGCGATAAATTGTTATGAGATTAGCTTTTTCAATTGAATGATAGACTCTGCACTCATCTTTATTACATTGTCAGATGCGAGTTTATTTTATTACTAGTTCCAGGAACGAGGCCTCACACGATCATTTCCATGTAGACTTATACTATGAGGTGTAAGTCCTTATTATCCCACATACCTCCCAGATAAGTCTTCGTCAATTTTACATTCACATTCTACATTAATTCATAAGGCCTGGCCTTCAGGTACAAGTACTGTCGATTCTCAATTACCTTTAATGGTTAGCATGACGTCACAACACAGCACATAGGTAAACCACACAAAACTAGGCTCGAGTACCGGTGTAGATCGTTCCACTAATCCGTATTTGTCATCTAATTGTAAAATAATCGTGTCAATTCGTGTCACAGTTGGACAAAGGCCTTTGTCAGAGTACATACAATTTGTCTATAGTGGCCCAGGCATCGTTTCGCTTAATGCCTATGAACTATTATGTTGTTTTTATTTTTTGGGTATTTTTAGTCTCAGCAGTTGTAGGTAGTAATTCCAACCTACCTGCAATTATTAATTTCAATTGACAATATCAGATGCCCAAAAGATTGTCTTAAGATAAAATGGACGACATGGTAAAAAACTATTTCTGTTTTTAAAAGTAGACTTACAACTTGTATGGATATGGGCGATTCTCTGTAAGCTCGTTCAGCTCCATACAATTTCTGTCCTGGCAATTTTTTTTTAAATTTGACAAAAAATCTAGTCCTATGCCAAAGAAAATTAACTATTTATTTAGTTAGACAAGGAGGCCCACTGAATTTGTACCTATTTTCCGAATTATTAGCAATTTTACAAAAAATGATGACAGGGGACTGTTTGAGACATCAGGGGACTGTTTTTAATGTCAACAGAAACCCACATTTTATGACTTTTCTATTATCAAAAGCTATATATTTCGGGTTTCTATTACCGCAAGCATGACACGGTCTCGCCAAACAATCGTCATTGTACCGGTCGCAACATAGTTCTTCCAACAACTCCTGGTGATTGTTGTAAATTAATATGTTAGCAGTATGAAGAGCGCTGAGCTTCATGTCTATGTTGCTGTGAACTATACAAAGACATGCATCGCGATTTTGAGAGTTTGATTTGACAACGCATTTCTTTCAACTCCTTACTAATGACGTCGCCGGCGAAAAAGTCGTGGTGGGCCTAGTGGGTAAAGAACCAACCTGTCAATTATGAGGGCGCGGCTTCGATTCCAGGTCAGGCAAGTACCAATGCAACTTTTCTGTATGTACTTTCTAATAATATCTTAGACACCAGTGACTGTGTTTCGGATGGCACGTTAGACTGTAGGTCTCGGCTGTTATTGAACATCCTTGGCAGTCGTTATGGGTAATCAGAAGCCAGTAAGTCTAACACCAGTCGAACTAAGGGGTACTGGGTTAGGGCACGCCACCATAGTGGCGATAAGTCCCCTCTTTGAGGAGTGGCTCGGGAGGGGTCACGGCGCCCTCATTTACCGCATGACGCAGGTCCTCAGCGGACACGGTTGTTTTGGGAGGTATCTGCATCGAATCGGTCTTGAGGTGGCGCCCTGGTGTCACCAATGTGCGGACAGCTCCGAGGACACGGTGGACCTCACAGTCCAGGAGTGCCCTGCATGGGAAGAGCACCGCCGGGTCCTCGTCGAGGGCGTCCGGCCCTGGTTCATGCCATGGTCCGGGGCGAGAGGAATGGGATGCCTTCACCTCCTTCTGCGAAGCAGTCATGCTCGAGAAGTTGGCGGCGGAACGACAGAGAGTTCAAACCTCTCATCCCGGCTGGACCAGGTAGTCACTACGGGCGCCGGGTTGCGCGAGACGACTCCCGGCCACCGTAGGCTTGGGTCTGTGGGCGATGAGTTCAGATGGTTCATCGTTCCTACGTCTTTGTAGACACCAGACCCGTGTCGGTGGCATGCGTAGTTCCACGCGCTCCTCAAGTTGATGTCAGCAACCCTAGCGAGGCCCAGCAGGGCGTAGGCCCGCTGGGGCTGCGGGATTGTACGAAAGAGTTACCACGGCCCTGGTAAGTACGTCGTAAAGGCCTACGATGGAACACGACGGATTTTTAGTCAGTAAAAGTCTGACACTCCCTCACCGCTTCTGACCCGCAACGGGAGGGGTCATTTGATGATTTTTAGCGTCGTTAAAAAAAGTCGGTTGCACGGGTGGGTTGTGGAGGTCAGATAGGGCCGACTGCCGCTCTGCTTCTTTCTTTTTTTGTAGTAATTCCTCTCGGGATAGCTTCTTCTTTATAGGAGCCATATTATCACGTGCGTTCGATTAGCCTGTGTAATATAATTCAAGTTCATAGAGGAAAAAAATAATGCGATGCAATGATAGTTTGATTCTTAAATTAATAAAAGAGACTAGCGAATAAATTTACACAAACAATTCATGAAAACTACTAAAGCAATACGCAAAATACACAGTCCCTTGTTTTGCTAAACAGTCCCCTGCTGCGTTTTTTGGCAAAGGACTGTTGCCAGAGGACTGTGTATTTCAGTTAGATTTCACAATATTTATGAAACCGATGTTTTATAGTTTTTTAAGAACCTACCGATTAATTAAGGCACAAATAATGTAACAATTAACTATAAATAGAGATAATTTAAGTAATTAAATTACATACAATTATTTACCAGAGGCCTGTGTGTGGTAGCGGTCCAAACGCTTGTTCACCTCACAAAAGACGCTCTAACACTAAACAAAATAGCGTATCGTTACCGCATTTGACAAGTTTGCCAACTTCACAACAATTGCGTTTCGTTGAACTAATAAAACGATTGTAAAATATTATAGTTTTTTTTAAATATTTATTTAAATTTTTGGCAGGGGACTGTATTAAAATTCTCAGGACAAAGTTTACAGGAGTTTATTAAAATGAATAAAGTTGTAATGAGTGCTTGTTTTACGAAAATAATATAATTTCATTATTTTTGTTTGTGATATTAACTGCCAAGTGAATGTAGTTTCATAAAGTTTTTCGGAAATCGCATTTCTAGGTGTGAATGCAGTGAAAGGGACAGCCAGGGGACTGTATTTTTAGAGCTTCTATAACGTTTAGAAAAAAAATTAAAGTAATTATGGTTATAAAAACAAAGGGCCCGTGAAGCTTCAGGGTTAAAGTTTCATAAAATGTGATTTTTTAAATAAGAATTAAACTATTTATTCAAAAAATCGGTCCGGACAGCCGTTTACGAGCTTACAGAGAATCGCCCATATACATATACCCATCGGAATTTACTCACTATTAAAAATACCAGTCTGTATTAAGAGAAAGTTATGGCAGCCAAATTATTGAAATATTTATTATTAGCCTTTATGTTAGTCTGTTTATTACCTTCTTCCTTTCTCAAAACATTTCTTTAAACAAAACAAACAAATAGGTAAATATCACCGGCCATTAGGTACCTTTTAGAAATGGAAATTAATTTATGACAGTAATTTATGAATCACTGCTGCTTATGAGATAAGGAAAAACAAAGATAATACAGTAAAACATATTTTGTAAATTATTGTTTAAGATACTTGTTTAGTTGATAGCTTGAGCAATCTTTGATAGGAAATACATATTTCTATAGATAGCGTTCAAGCTGCCTAGTCTAACGGCCAGTTTCTTCATCAAAAGTTAAAGTTAAAGTAATGTCTAAAGTAAAAGTAACGGTCAAATTCGTTTTTTCAAGGCTAAACTGACAGCAAAATTCATAGAAAAATTGAATTTAACCGTTACTTTTACTTTAGACATTACTTTAGCCATAACTTTAACTTTAACTTTTGATGAAGAAATTGGCCGTTAGTGAGCTATAGACTTGCAATTAATAATTACTTTATACCCTAACTTCATACAGCCCCATTAATTAAATTATATAATCTGAATTAGATATTTTTAACTTTACGAGAAGTTCACTCATGAAAAGAAAATAAAAGGCCAAGAATCCAGGAAGAAATCATTCATAACATTTTTCTACTAATAAACAGAATTATTATCATAATGAATGAAAACATAAATAGCAATTGAATGCAATAACAATGGATAGGAATAAAATTAAATGAATGATGAAAACAAATAAATATTGTTAACAATAATTAATACATTCACATTATGATTACCTAATTACTCTAGATTTCTGCAGCCAGAAATGGAAAATCAAAACTAATGGAAAATGCACTCAGAGACATTTAATAGTTACTTAAGCCATTCCATAGTAAAGGATTTCTTCGACAATCCGTCACTAAGGAGTGACTTAAGTAATCATTAAATGTCTCTGAGTGTGGGGGTAAGACAGTGAGATGGTGCAGTCACAACAGGAATTATGTATATTGGGATGCCAATATACAGAGAGAGAGTCTCTAATATGCACTAAAGTATGTTTTTACGCCATTTTATTTAAGCCATTTTCCTACAGTATTACCAGTGTCCCGTGGGAACTGCTGCCCGTATTCAAATGTTTAAAAATATAGTTGTTATGTTACTTGGAAATAGTCTAGCTCCAGATATTTTTTCGTTGAATGGACCCAGTAGTGTTCGAGCATCTAGAGTGCAAAAAAAACTCTTTATTAAACCTAGTACAGAAGCATAGATTAAATTTTTGAATAGGCAGCCATAGAATGACCGGCTCTGCCCAACCCTGGGGTTCTCGGTAACGTTACAGGTGACCATTAGAGCCGACTAGTCAGTCAACACGTATGTAAGTAAGTATAAAGCTACCTATGTTTATGTATTGTAAATTAATTCTTGTGCATGATCTGAATAGTCAAATCAATGACCGTTCATTTGAATGTCTAATTAGTTTATTAACATTCTATAAAATGTGAAGGTGTTTTTGTACCTGTCTTAACCAATGGACCTTATTGAGTGACTTTTACTACCATTATATTGATATTCTATTTTCTTGCGAATTATGTGACATATGGATGAATGCATTTTTCTTTCTACATTACGCACAGAAATACTCTTAAGCACTTTCCATTCATAGAATTATTTTAACAAGTACCTACGTGCTTATAAATCATTAAAATATGATGTTGTTTTTAGTATTTCCAGCATAAACAAAATAGATATTAATGTATAGGGATGGTCATTAGGAAATACCTCAAGTTTGTTAGCACAAGACATTACATTTTAATTTATTTTAAATAACAGTTTACATACAATATTTAGTTTGGAAATTCCAACATACATATCTATACTAATATTATAAAGCTGAAGAGTTTGTTTGTTTGAACGCGCTAATCTCAGGAACTACTGGTCCGATTTGAAAATTTCTTTCAGTGTTAGATAGCCCATTTACCGAGGAAGGCTATAGGCTTACTTTTTATCCCGGTACGGGAAGTAGTTCCCACGGGATGCGGGTGAAACCGCTGGCAGAAGCTAGTATGTCCATAAAAATAACAATAAAGCTGAAGAATTTGTTTGAACTGGCTAATGTTCTTGACATTAACAAATTCAAACAAACAGTCTACCTATTCCCTACTGAATAGATTAAAAAAATATTCAATAGCACAATTATCCATTTTATATGGGTGTGCGAAGTATTTGAAAAAAAAAAGCGGGAACCAATAAGTATTGTAACCTTCATTTCTTAAAACTACCAAAATGGATTACTCAATGAACGCCTCTCTGTCTGACATATCAAAACATCATGAGACAGCAACAGAAAAACCAAACAAATGATAGATTATTTTAGTTTTTGCTGTGAAACTGATAACATTGAGTCAGTCTATTGTATTTTGATTATTATTGATAAGAATAGGAAGTCTTTGAACGCTACAGTTTAATCATATGCTAACATTATCAAATGACTGATAGTTAGCTCTTTGGGTAATATTATCACACAGTACATGACCTTCATTTGTTGTACTGTGATAAAGAACACAAAGAAAAACATTAAAATGTTAACTCTTTGCCGAATAGACTTAAAACATATTATGAACCTGACAGCTGGCAATCACAACACGAAAATATATGTAGGCAAATTAATGACGACGTTTAAACATCAACAAGAGACATCGCAAAACAAACCAGTATGACCAGCTAATCTTTAAGCAACTATTTAACATAACAACTCTATGTTTGCAACAGCATCACATTAAACGCGACCACCGAGGCGCACGCTACATAACATTTTCATACTAAAATATTTACTATTTGAACAGTAATTTGCATAAGACTGACCAGACAATACAGAACTTGTACTCTATGACGTAAGGCACAACAATCATACCCTAGCGATTTAATATGACCACTATAGTAATAGGAAATTGTACTGAACACGTTAACAATCAGAACAATGGTAGGTAGTAGGAAAATCAAACAGAAACATCGCCTGAATCATCCCAATATATGCCAACAAAGAATGACAACTTCTAGGCGAATCATAAATACCACACCTACGAAACAGATATACATCGTTTGTTTATCTTTTAATATCCTTTGTAATATTTTAAAGTTGAATATGACAAGGAAATTAGCACAGTTACAAGGATAATTATCAAAATATCATGTTGACGTACCTTCGGTTTATAGAACCACTTTCTTAGTGACTCCATTGGACCTGTTTTGTATAGCAGCCTCATATGAACGGATCACTGCACATCCACACACATTATAAAAATGAAATAGCACCGATAATCACTACGCATATGAAAACAGAAACTTGATTTTCGTCAATATTTACGTCAAATAACACAAACGGCAGACATGTTTCCACTATCCGCGTTCCGTTCACGTTACGGAGTGAATGATTATGACGATTGGGCGATGCGACCGAACGAAATAATAGTGTTGCGAAAAAGATCACTCCATTCATTCTTTTATTAAAGTGTAAAGATTTAAATAATATTCTAGCTCAAAAAATATTATAATTTTGCCCTTAAATAAATTTGGTGACTTATTTACCAAGTATAAATTTTTTATATGTTTAGCAGATATGATCTCAATACAAAATTGTAGTCGATTCTTAGAATCGATTTTTGTTTGTGATGAATGAGGCTTTTGTTTAAGGCGGGAAGTATAAATAGAACTTGAAATCATTTCAACTCATAAAATTAAATGAAACGTACGATGTTTTCGATGCCCGTAATTTCAAAGTTTAAGGACCAATCGCATAATCTAATAAGCTCATGATTTTGGAAACTATGCACATTCGGACAGCAAATTATCTTTCAAAACATCTTAAATGGAATTTATGCCAGTAAAACGTGTAATTTAGTAATTGAAGAAGATAAATTATTCTTCACTTATTTCTGAATATATTTCGTAAATTTTTAACGTTTCGTAAATGAGAAAAATGAACATGAAACACAACTTGTATACTCGATTTAGTACGTGTGGCGCCATCTCTTACGGTATGTTTGAACTAGACAGAGTTAGACTTTGTAGAATGCTACCTTTCGTCGTAGTGGGATTATTATGCTTTCTTGGTTCTAGCGGCTACCAAGGCTGTTATATTTTTTATACTTTCAACCAGTAGCCTTATTCGCTAACTCCACTGACAGCTCGCAGATATCATCATTTGGTAAAGTGTACATCAGTAAATTGTCAAACAGCTATTTTCTTATTCGCTAACGCCAGTGACCATCTGAGATGACGTCATGAGCATCGACACAGGCTGATATCCACCATGACTCATTTTGACAGCTGTTTCTGTATCGATAAACGTTAGATTGCGATTCCGTAAGCTCAGTGGACATCAAATTGATGGCCACTGTAATTTTTTGAAATACACTACAAATAGCAGTGTTTTATGCCTCATCACTGGGATGTCTATACTATATTGTAGCATCAGACATATAAGATTTCTCTAATTTTGCGAATCCAATAGAAATACAAACCCTGAGTCGTTTCCTTTATTTTTTGATAGTGTTATTTTTAGTTGTATTATTTTAATTTGTTTTATCTTTTTTTGTGTGGAATAAAAATATCGCGTGTATTTTTGCTGGCATTTGTGGAATAAGAGACAAAACGAAGTTTATCCAGAATCCAGAAACGTCGTCTGCGGGATTGCAATAATTCTCTGGATACGGGAGAAGGAATTCATGGCAAATTTTCGTATCAACAAATAAGGGTTTCAGCAAGTTTCGGCAGAGTTACGTCCGTTTCTGCAACATGCTCAACAAAACACAACTGTTGCAATTGAGCTAAAAGTAAGAATTCATAACGTTAAAAGTAAAATAAATACCAATATTACATAAATTAATGTTACTCATAAACACTCTGAAATGATGATGACTAATAATAATATGATGATAAACTTTGTAACATCAAATTTTGTTATGTATAGATATTGGCAGTCCTAAACTTTTATGCAAACGGATCATACCAAAGGAAATCCTCATTCATTTGCAACATGTCTCAACTTTTATTTAGTAAGTGCCTACATGAGGTAACCGATGCTCTCAGTGTATGGGACGAGCTACTCAAGTACATAAAGTTTCCTTCCTCTCAAAATCCATCATGAAAGTGTATGTTAGCATTTTAAACCTAAATAATAATAAAATAGTATACCAATTTTTATTTTGCATGCAAAACGTAGGAATGTACGTATCAAAATATTATTTACGTTGTTAAATTTACAATAACTACAATACTCACAATATTCTCAGTTAAAATATTGTTCATCCACATGGAACTTTAGACACCAAGTTCACACACAATAGAAAGCAAATACTGAATTTTACCGCCACAGATTATTTTTAAATGTATAACACGCTGAAAATAAAGCGTTCTCTCAAACGTAGTAATGTAACGCTAATAGGGTATTTCCTACTTAGCAGTATAATAGTCGATAAAAAAATAGAGTTGTCAAGTTGTCATCGTAGTTTTGGCGTCAGCAACCGTGTAACGATATCCACCGATATCCACTTCATGCGATACAGAATACCAATGTTTTGAACTTATCGGTTGACATCAAAGTTCGGATGAAAACTGAGGCCAGTTGACATCTGAAAATCGGAAAGTTAGCGAATAAGCCAGCAGTAGCCTTATTCGCTAACTCCACTGACAGCTCGCAGATATCATCATTTGGTAAAGTGTACATCAGTAAATTGTCAAACAGCTATTTTCTTATTCGCTAACGCCAGTGACCATCTGAGATGACGTCATGAGCATCGACACAGGCTGATATCCACCATGACTCATTTTGACAGCTGTTTCTGTATCGATAAACGTTAGATTGCGATTCCGTAAGCTCAGTGGACATCAAATTGATGGTCACTGTAATTTTTTGAAATACACTACAAATAGCAGTGTTTTATGCCTCATCACTGGGATGTCTATACTATATTGTAGCATCAGACATATAAGATTTCTCTAATTTTGCGAATCCAATAGAAATACAAACCCTGAGTCGTTTCCTTTATTTTTTGATAGTGTTATTTTTTATTGTATTATTTTAATTTGTTTTATCTTTTTTTGTGTGGAATAAAAATGTCGCGTGTATTTTTGCTGGCATTTGTGGAATAAGAGACAAAATGAAGTTTATCCAGAATCCAGAAACGTCGTCTGCGGGATTGCAATAATTCTCTGGATTTACGGGAGAAGGAATTCATGGCAAATTTTCGTATCAACAAATAAGGGTTTCAGCAAGTTTCGGCAGAGTTACGTCCGTTTCTGCAACATGATCAACAAAACACTGCTGTTGCAATTGAGCTAAAAGTAAGAATTTATAACGTTAAAAGTAAAATAAATACCAATATTACATAAATTAATGTTACTCATAAACACTCTGAAATGATGATGACTAATAATAATATGATGATAAACTTTGTAACATCAAATTTTGTTATGTATAGATATTGGCAGTCCTAAACTTTTATGCAAACGGATCATACCAAAGGAACTCCTCATTCATTTGCAACATGTCTCAACTGTTATTTAGTAAGTGCCTACATGAGGTAACCGATGCTCTCAGTGTATGGGACGAGCTACTCAAGTACATAAAGTTTCCTTCCTCTCAAAATCCATCATGAAAGTGTATGTTAGCATTTTAAATCTAAATAATAATAAAATAGTATACCAATTTTTATTTTGCATGCAAAACGTAGGAATCTACGTATCAAAATATTATTTACGTTGTTAAATTTACAATAACTACAATACACAATATTCTCAGTTAAAATATTGTTCATCCACACGGAACTTTAGACACAATAGAAAGCAAATACTGAATTTTACCGCCACAGATTATTTTTAAATGTATAACACGCTGAAAATAAAGCGTTCTCTCAAACATAGTAATGTAATGCTAATAGGGTATTTCCTACTTAGCAGTATAATAGTCGATAAAAAAATAGAGTTGTCAAGTTGTCATCGTAGTTTTGGCGTCAGCAACCGTGTAACGATATCCACCGATATCCACTTCATGCGATACAGAATACCAATGTTTTGAACTTATCGGTTGACATCAAAGTTCGGATGAAAACTGAGGCCAGTTGACATCTGAAAATCGGAAAGTTAGCGAATAAGCCAGCAGTAGCCTTATTCGCTAATTCCACTGACAGCTCGCAGATATCATCATTTGGTAAAGTGTACATCAGTAAATTGTCAAACAGCTATTTTCTTATTCGCTAACGCCAGTGACCATCTGAGATGACGTCATGAGCATCGACACAGGCTGATATCCACCATGACTCATTTTGACAGCTGTTTCTGTATCGATAAACGTTAAATTGCGATTCCGTAAGCTCAGTGGACATCAAATTGATGGCCACTGTAATTTTTTGAAATACACTACAAATAGCAGTGTTTTATGTCTCATCACTGGGATGTCTATACTATATTGTAGCATCAGACATATAAGATTTCTCTAATTTTGCGAATCCAATAGAAATACAAACCCTGAGTCGTTTCCTTTATTTTTTGATAGTGTTATTTTTAATTGTATTATTTTAATTTGTTTTATCTTTTTTTGTGTGGAATAAAAATATCGCGTGTATTTTTGCTGGCATTTGTGGAATAAGAGACAAAACGAAGTTTATCCAGAATCCAGAAACGTCGTCTGCGGGATTGCAATAATTCTCTGGATTTACGGGAGAAGGAATTCATGGCAAATTTTCGTATCAACAAATAAGGGTTTCAGCAAGTTTCGGCAGAGTTACGTCTGTTTCTGCAACATGCTCAACAAAACACTGCTGTTGCAATTGAGCTAAAAGTAAGAATTCATAACGTTAAAAGCAAAATAAATACCAATATTACATAAATTAATGTTACTCATAAACACTCTGAAATGATGATGACTAATAATAATATGATGATAAACTTTGTAACATCAAATTTTGTTATGTATAGATATTGGCAGTCCTAAACTTTTATGCAAACGGATCATACCAAAGGAACTCCTCATTCATTTGCAACATGTCTCAACTTTTATTTAGTAAGTGCCTACATGAGGTAACCGATGCTCTCAGTGTATGGGACGAGCTACTCAAGTACATAAAGTTTCCTTCTTCTCAAAATCCATCATGAAAGTGTATGTTAGCATTTTAAACCTAAATAATAATAAAATAGTATACCAATTTTTATTTTGCATGCAAAACGTAGAAATCTACGTATCAAAATATTATTTACGTTGTTAAATTTACAATAACTACAATACTCACAATATTCTCAGTTAAAATATTGTTCATCCACACGGAACTTTAGACACCAAGTTCACACACAATAGAAAGCAAATACTGAATTTTACCGCCACAGATTATTTTTAAATGTATAACACGCTGAAAATAAAGCGTTCTCTCAAACGTAGTAATGTAATGCTAATAGGGTATTTCCTACTTAGCAGTATAATAGTCGATAAAAAAATAGAGTTGTCAAGTTGTCATCGTAGTTTTGGCGTCAGCAACCGTGTAACGATATCCACCGATATCCACTTCATGCGATACAGAATACCAATGTTTTGAACTTATCGGTTGACATCAAAGTTCGGATGAAAACTGAGGCCAGTTGACATCTGAAAATCGGAAAGTTAGCGAATAAGCCAGCAGCACGTAGGTTTTTCAATGATATGTACTTATACTCTACGGTAATGTATTTATTTCTTAACAACGTGGTACTTAACCTGGCAACCTGAAAAAGGTGATCGTCATCATCTGCCAAACCTTTTCCCAACTATGTTGAAGTCGGCTTCCAATCTGCAACAGATGTAGATGAGTACCAGTGTTTGACATAGAGACTGCCTATCTGCTGGCTTATTCGCTAACTTTCCGATTTTCAGATGTCAACTGGCCTCAGTTTTCATCCGAACTTTGATGTCAACCGATAAGTTCAAAACATTGGTATTCTGTATCGCATGAAATGGATATCGGTGGATATCGTTACACGGTTGCTGACGCCAAAACTACGATGACAACTTGACAACTCTATTTTTTTATCGACTATTATACTGCTAAGTAGGAAATACCCTATTAGCATTACATTACTACGTTTGAGAGAACGCTTTATTTTCAGCGTGTTATACATTTAAAAATAATCTGTGGCGGTAAAATTCAGTATTTGCTTTCTATTGTGTCTAAAGTTCCGTGTGGATGAACAATATTTTAACTGAGAATATTGTGAGTATTGTAGTTATTGTAAATTTAACAACGTAAATAATATTTTGATACGTAGATTCCTACGTTTTGCATGCAAAATAAAAATTGGTATACTATTTTATTATTATTTAGGTTTAAAATGCTAACATACACTTTCATGATGGATTTTGAGAGGAAGGAAACTTTATGTACTTGAGTAGCTCGTCCCATACACTGAGAGCATCGGTTACCTCATGTAGGCACTTACTAAATAACAGTTGAGACATGTTGCAAATGAATGAGGAGTTCCTTTGGTATGATCCGTTTGCATAAAAGTTTAGGACTGCCAATATCTATACATAACAAAATTTGATGTTACAAAGTTTATCATCATTATTATTATTAGTCATCATCATTTCAGAGTGTTTATGAGTAACATTAATTTATGTAATATTGGTATTTATTTTACTTTTAACGTTATAAATTCTTACTTTTAGCTCAATTGCAACAGCAGTGTTTTGTTGAGCATGTTGCAGAAACGGACGTAACTCTGCCGAAACTTGCTGAAACCCTTATTTGTTGATAAGAAAATTTGTCATGAATTCCTTCTCCCGTAAATCCAGAGAATTATTGCAATCCCGCAGACGACGTTTCTGGATTCTGGATAAACTTCATTTTGTCTCTTATTCCACAAATGCCAGCAAAAATACACGCGACATTTTTATTCCACACAAAAAAAGATACAACAAATTAAAATAATACAATAAAAAATAACACTATCAAAAAATAAAGGAAACGACTCAGGGTTTGTATTTCTATTGGATTTGCAAAATTAGAGAAATCTTATATGTCTGATGCTACAATATAGTATAGACATCCCAGCGATGAGGCATAAAACACTGCTATTTGTAGTGTATTTCAAAAAATTACAGTGACCATCAATTTGATGTCCACTGAGCTTACGGAATCGCAATCTAACGTTTATCGATACAGAAACAGCTGTCAAAATGAGTCATGGTGGATATCAGCCTGTGTCGATGCTCATGACGTCATCTCAGATGGTCACTGGCGTTAGCGAATAAGAAAATAGCTGTTTGACAATTTACTGATGTACACTTTACCAAATGATGATATCTGCGAGCTGTCAGTGGAGTTAGCGAATAAGGCTACTGACCTTCTCCACCGAGTTACCCGGGTAACCCGAACCCATCGATATATATGTACTACGTACTAGATAGAACGTTCCGAACAAAAAGCTTACCACACTGAAATGCACTGCAGACTATGCATTGCCCAAAATGGCAAATCAGAGCGATTTTGACACCTGCGTCAGACGGATGTCTATGAAACGACAATTATAAAATAGAAAATACATATCAAGGTATAAACTTACACATATAAACTATCCGAGAGTCAAGTTAGTAAAATTACACGCTGTTCATGCTATTACAACGCTTGTATATCATACTTTTCATTTATAATTCAATTTTACAAATATGCATTAATTTGTTCCCGCCCGCCATCTTAAATTATGGATTAAGAAAATCGTGCAGAAACAGATGTGCCATAAAACTGGCAGTAGGTAAAATATCAATGAAAACAGACTTCACTTTGTCATCGTATGTTCTTACTTTCAAGAAAAAATAATATGACCTCGTATGTATTTCGCCGGAAGACGCTGGATGCAGGTCGCTTCCAACAGGTATCTGTGGAGATCAAAGGGGGAGGCCTATGTTCAGCAGTGGACGTCCTATGGCTGAGATGGTGATGTATTTCGCTACTGTAAAAACACTACAACATATATCAGCGCGTTTAAATTCGCGAAAATATGTGAAAGCCCTCTTAAGAAAAAAAACATCGTAATTAATATTAAAAAACCCTAAAAATAAGTTCCTGGTTTTAATACATTACATGATTTTGCATTCACTTAGATATAAATAAACTTTTTGATATATTACATGATTTTGAATTCACTTAGATATAAACTTTGAGTAATGAAAAATGTAGGCAAAATACGAGCGAACATATTATGTCACTTCTGCGATTGACATCAATGAGATGAGGATGACTAGATGTCACAATACGTCAACAAGATGTCAAAAGACGACCTATGCGGGTAAATTATTTGTATGGATGTTCTTGTCTATCGCTAGAATATATGTCAATGCCCGAACCCCTTGATACGACTGGTGTGACTTCCTGCGGCCCGATCTCCTAATTTTACTTAAGCGACATACGATTCACATTCGACTGAGATCCAATCCCGACTCTATTACGATTGAAGCGTATGTGGTTCCGCTGTTTTTCCGCTCTTTGAGATAAACGTTTTTATCCTTTTCTGTCATTCAATAATGAATCATTTTGTCTGCAAATGTTTTACGACTGCAATATGATTGTAGAGCAAACTACTGTATAGACCAAAATCACCAAAATAGCAGGGGCCCGATTCTCCTAAGTTAATAATGTCAAAATTGAATAGAAATCGAATCGCAATATGATCGCAATAGCAGTTTTAACCATATCGGGCATTCTGCTACTAATATAAGACCAATCGTATTCCAACGACATTCGATTGGTTTGCGATTCGTCTGCTATTTTGGTGATTTTGGTCTATACGGTAGTTTGCTCTACAATAATATTGCAATCGTAAATCATTTACAGACAAAATGATTCATTATTGAA
Source organism: Helicoverpa assulta (assembly GCA_963856015.1). Lineage (NCBI taxonomy): Eukaryota > Metazoa > Arthropoda > Insecta > Lepidoptera > Noctuidae > Helicoverpa > Helicoverpa assulta. The sequence continues at coordinate 5,789,445 of CAWLCW010000002.1, read as the reverse complement.
TGACAGAAAAGGATAAAAACGTTTATTTCAAAGAAAAAATAGCGGAATGCCACATACGCTTCAATCGTAATCGAGTCGGGATTGGATCGCAGTCGAATGTGAATCGTATGTTGCTTAAGTAAAATTAGGAGAATCGGGCCCCAGACCAATCGCAAACCAATCGAATGTCGTTGGAATACGATTGGTCTTATATTAGTAGCAGAATGCCCGATATGGTTAAAACTGCTATTGCTATCATATTGCGATTCAATTTCTATTCGATTTTGACATTATTAACTTAGGAGAATAGGGCCTCTGGCTTCTGACTACACGTACCTAACGATCTGCCAAAAATTAGAGACAGTCGGGACTCACCAATTTATAGTGCCTTCCAAAACACCTACATGGAAGCTGGGTAACCTTTTAGACTCTAGAGGGTTCAAAATGTAGGGACTTACACAGTAATTTCTATCACTTAAAAGTTCGAAAAGGGTTGATGGCTTTCCGAATACTTTAATTGTGGTGACAATTATGAAACTCCATGTGTGTGTTCAATACATTTCCGATTCCATACACACTATAGAAGCTTTGGTGTATAGGTAATTTACCTTCTTAAAGTTTTGCTACGTAGGAGAAGAATATTGTTCATTATATAAAATATCGAATATAAAATCACCCCAATCACCCCTTTTGCAATCGGACGGCCTTTTTTTACGTAGGTAAGCACTACCTACAAAGTCAAAGACAATCTCTTTGCTTTTGAAATTAACGAAAAGAACGATTATATCTTTTATTTAGTAACAAAAGATTCAATTCCGATAGAAAGGACGACAAATGACGTCATTAGACCGAAATTCCTAAACCTGGATTTTATTATTCTACCAACTGTCTTTATTCTTTTGGTTAGATATCCGCCGTGCCTTTGTAGTTCATTAAAAAGTATTCATTTGTAAAAATGTAAAATCATCATTTAGAAGTAGGTATAAAATAGTGACGTCATAGTCTTTGGCACGTTCCTAATCGATAGCAATGGGGATGATTTTAGGGTTCCGTACCCAAAGGGTAAAACGGGACCCTATTGTTTTCGCTCCTCTGTCCGTCCGTCCGTCCGTCTGTCACCAGGCTGTAGCTCATGAACCGTGATAGTTAGAAAGTTGAAACTTTCAAAACAAAAAAAAAGAAACAGATGATGTATTTCTGTTGCCGCTATAACAAGAAATACTGAAAACTAAAATAAAATAAATATTTTGGGGGGCTCCCATACAACAAACGTGATTTTTTTGCGCATTTTCCAAATAATGGTACGGAACCCTTCGTGCGCGATTCCGACTCGCACTTGGCCGGTTTTTTTTACTCTTCTTAGTTCCAGCTTTTAACTAGGATTTATCAGTAGATATTTTTCAGTTTTATTGTAAATATTTATAATGCTGTAAATATCTATTTAAATAAAAAGACCAGTTGATCTCATGTGACGTCAGTATTTAACGAGTTGGTATTACCACCCACCTACATAGGCAAAGTTTGGCGGTCAAACTTTGTATGGAAGATTAACTTTCCATCGGGGATGTTCCAGGATAAATGCGTATCAAGGGACTTTTCTAAATTGTACTGAAAGAGCAATCATAATTGTTTTAAATGGTTTAAATTAATAGTGAGGATGTGCAAATAGAATTTTAATGTCCTCCTTTTTATAATGCCAAAAAAGTTTTCTTTACAGTCAATAGTTTATTTGCCAATTTAACGTGCTGTTCGACCTTCTTTTGACCTATAAAAAATAAAAACAAAGGCGTTTGTAATTATTATCATAACATAACTTTTAAATTAATTGACCCTTGAGAATACCATTAAGTCTTACGTACGCATTTACAAAAATATTTTACGTTTTACTTTTTTAAGGGCTTTATATGGTTTATGTTACTGAATATTTAGTTACCTACTACATCGTAGGTGGGTAATGCCGAAATAATGACAATAGGTTCAACCAATGCCGAAACCTAGAGGTACGGTTCTCCTTTGATCAGCACAGACGTATCTATTTCAAATAGAAGATTGTGTCGCTCGTTTGTCGCGTCTATGTTTTTTTTTTTACTTTTTTTATTGCCGAATTGTTTCTTACCTTCGTGACGTGGTGGCCTAGTGGGTAAAGGACCAACCTCTCAAGTATGAGGGCGCGGGTTCGATCCCAGGTCAGGCAAGTACCAATGCAACTTTTCTAAGTTTGTTTGTACTTTCTAAGTACATCTTAGACACCAATGACTGTGTTTCGGATGGCACGTTAAACTGTAGGTCCCGGCTGTCATTGAACATCCTCGGCAGTCGTTACAGGTAGTCAGAAGCCAGTAAATTTGACACCAGTCTAACCAAAGGGAGATTGGGAAAAAGGCTCGGAGGATGATTGATGTTTCTTACCTTCGTGGTACAAGTTTTGAAAAAGTTCAAAGAAAAGCCTAGAGTAAAATTGTGCTTAGTGTGTTTAAAATATTTGTATTACTTTGATCTCTTCTAATTAGATACATCGATAGGTGTTATGCATTTGTTAACAATATAACAATACATATCATCATCATCGTCGTCCGAGCCTTTTTCCCAACTATGTTGGGGTCGACTTCCAGTCTAACCGGATTCAGCTGAGTACCAGTGCTTTACAAGAAGCAACTGCCTATCTGACCTCCTCAACCCAGTTACCCGGGCAACCTAATACCCCTTGGTTAGACTGGTGTCAGACTTACTGGCTTCTGACTACCCGTAACGACTGTCAAGGATGTTCAATGACAGCCGGGACCTACAGTTTAACGTACCATCCGAAACACAGTCATTGGTGTCTAAGATATACTTAGAAAGTACATACAAACTTAGAAAAGTTGCATTGGTACTTGCCTGACCTGGAATCGAACCCGCGCCCTCATACTTGAGAGGTTGGTTTTTTGCCCACTAGGCCACCACGACTACTATAACAATACATATAGGGTACTTAAATGATAAGACTAAATATAATAACATAAAGATCAGACTGATACAAATTACAATATTGTAGCTATCAATGAGACATCAATGAATTCGCATGTCATGTTTAGTGGCCTATTTAAGCTAATTTTAACAAATACCAACCTAGGAACTAACGGCGTACCTATCTAATAGACGTACTTTCCTAAAAGATGTCAGATAATTTGCTCAGAGCATAATTATGAATAATAAGAGACCTTTGACGGCACAAAGTGACGAACCAGCCCTTAAGGATTAAAACAACAATAACAGTTAAAAGATGAGCCGAATTTCAATGTAAATTGATCGACCAACTAGAGGGGTAATTCGCTAGAGGACGAACGTTATTTTTTTAACTTTTATCGTTTTTTTGAAATTCGAATGCCACGTGGGTGCTCCTAAATGAAATTAAATTAGCTATGGTATGCTGCGAAAAGTTCTGTTTCCCTAGAGGTGATAAATGGAGAAGTTTCAGTAAGGTGTTATGTTTTAAGGTTGTCGTTAGAGAAGTTTGTAACTGCCATCGTGTGTTCTCGAAGAGTAGTTCATTGAAGTGGTAATTTAATGCATTACTCACCTGTTGTTAGTTATTTCAGCCAGTCAGTTCAGCCGTGGCGTTGAACTCTTTCCGTTCTAAATTCAAATGTTTTCATGTCATGTCAGTATGAAAATTTATATTGCGCCAAAAGTATATAATCATTTTGAGGAAACGTCGCAAAGATACTTATTCCGTTGAAGAATATTTCTGTTCTTAGAAATAAAACTTTTGGTTATCTTTCGAGTAGAGTGGGTTGATTCATAATCGCTGAACATTTTTTAAATTCTTCAAGACAACTTACAAGAGTTTATTAAAAGGTTATGCAACCTTTCTAAAATAACCTGGAGGGCCCTTGTTGTATAGGCGATATAATGCGAAGGTAACTACTGAACCGATTTAAATAAAATTAGGAGGTACGCAGATAGTCTAGCAAGAGCCTGAGAAAGATACTGTTTATTCGGGCGAGGTAGTTTTCGGGTAAGTAGTAGTTTCATCGAGACGCAGTTGGAACCGCAGGGAACAGCGAATGTGTCTATGAATGCAAGGCAACAGCACATTAATTTACTCCAGTATATATAACTCTACTTAAGTAGGCCAGTGACAGCATTCACCCCAAAACTTGCAACTCAAGCAATGTACGCAGAAACGTAAGATGTGGCCGCAACTGAACTTTAAAGTAATTCCCAGCTTCTTGCGTATTCTCTGAAGAGATATCAACCCCGACACGCTCAGTTATTAATTAATATAACGCGTACAATGTCACAAATTATACACTACGGAATGATTAGAAGATTAGTAGCCGTCCCTACAGATCATTAACAACTCTCTTCATATTGATGTAGAAATGTTCTAGAAGAGATAACAGTCTGAGAAACGCACTAGCATCTATTTAACTTGGTGTATGTAGTTTTTCGAGGCAAGGATGTCATTTGACCATTAGTGGTTGTCGTTACGGGGAGTCAGAAACCAGAAAGTATGAACACAACTCTTTACCAATGGGTTACGAGGTGACCAGGTGTCTGAGTTGAAGAAATCTTATAGGTAGTCGCTAAAAAGTATTTAATAAAAGGGTGAAAAAAAAAGTTTTCGAATCTTTTATTACCTACACAGTCAGCTAATAGCTAATCGTTTGTTAAGTTACATGTATGACCATACCTATATTTAAATTTCAAAAGTTTCGTGCTTTTATTTAACCATAAATCTTCAAATGCGTAGGCTAAGCTGCGTATTGTAACAGTTACAGATGTAATGTCGAGTTACCTATGTAATGTCTATAATTCTGTATACGTAGACTAATTTAATTAATACCTAAAGCTTACTAATCTGCTGACGCTTGTTTGCAACCATAGCTTATATCCTATCCTTTTACTTACTTTTGTGTCATAGATATCATAACAACGACTCGACGCATAAATATAATTCGTCTTGCCACATTTTGTTTGAATTTACATCTATGTCACCCCTATACATATCCAAGAAATCCAGAATGATTATAACATCTATGTTATTATCAATTCCATGAGAATAAATAATTATAAGGGAGAGTTATAGTTTGCTGAGTGTATTAATTTAGATCCCTTTCATGAAACTAATTAATTATTTTAAGCAGTTATGTCGTTGGTGAATCATACGTCTATACGTAATTGAATAATTAAATTAATAGTGTTATCTACAAGATGCAATGTTCAAATCTAAACTAATATTATAAAGCTGAAGAGTTGGATTTAAACAAAAGATTTTAGAGAAGCCCATTTATCGAGGAATGGTATAGGATACATTTTATCTGGGTGCGTTAAGTAGTTCGCACGGGAGGCCGGTGACACTGCTGGCGCAAGCTAGTAGGTACATTAGGATGATGTGATCAAAGGGTAAATACTGGCAGGCAGTCATTCGGATTACTGGCCCAATCAACATTTCAAATACGTTAGGTAACAAAAAGTTCTTTATCCAAAAGTGTCTTCCAATTTTAAAATTCAAAACACGTCTACAAAAAATACATCATGCTTTAAGGATCGTAGAAGGCAAATGAGTGCACTATGAGTACTTATTTCTGCTTGTAACAGACCTACGTAACTGACTCGATAATTGGTGCAGCTATAATAAGGCTTCTACTAGAAACAGGTGGTCTAATTAAAACTACATACATACATGCACTACGGCACGTTTATTCTTCGTAATAGTTGATTGAAAGTTTTTAGTTCATATTTTGTGGTGTTGCAGAAAATTTATGCTAGTGTGTGACTACCCCATTGAACTAGTAGAGACGTCTAAAAGACAAAATACATTCGACACACAAATATGTATGTATCTGTGATTCGACAAGATAGAATACTTTATTGTTGATTGGTCAGTGTTAGTCATATTTTTTTAGTCTAGGATCCACATACTTAGTTAAGTAGAATAGTAAAATAAACCCAAGCACAGAATATGACCGTCGCTGGAAAGCAATTAAGTATTTCAGGTTTTTATATGTGTTTTCTTCTTTTTAATTTCAAGGTAAGAATGTCCATGTTAATCTGGAAATTAAACAAAAACATTTCGTGTACGTGGTCTTGACTAAGCGGATTTCAAAAACTAATGTTTCCCGCAAAAAATAATAAATAATTAGGTTGTTAAAACTTTTTGAACCAGTCGGCTGTTCTAGCTACACTATAGTTATAATAGTAGCTAGCTTTTTCCTGGGGTTACACCCGCGTTTCAAGGGAACTACTTAATGCCTCGTTGGTCTAGTGGTCGCAAGCGCGGCCGCTGTACCCGAGGTCTCGGGTTCGATTCCCGGGTCGGGCCGAAATTGCTTTGTGGGTTTTCTTAAACTTTCACAAAGCAGCCCGTAGTCTGGAAGTTGGTGATTGATTCACCCGTGCATCGGAGAGCACGTAAATGTCGGTCCTGCATCTGATCTATTTCCGGTCGTGTCGGATTGCCGTCCCATCGGGTTATGAGAGTGAAGGAATAGGGAGTGCACCTGTGTCTGCGCAAATGCTCGTGTACTATAATATGTCCTGCGCAGCTGGCTGACCTCCTTAAATGAGAACAGCCGCCGTGGCCGAAATCGGCCGTGGACGCTATTATTATTATATTACTTAATGCAACAATTTAAAAATTACCTACACCTTTTTACAAGCTCTGTCTATCTGTGTACAGTTTATTTAAATCAGTCCGGGTAGTTAGGTCGAGTCCTGTGTTTCGGATGGCATGTTAAACTGTAGGTGCCGGCTGTCATTGAACATCCTCGGCAGTCGTCACGGGTAGTCAGAAGCCAGTAAGTCTGACACCAGTCTAACCAAGGGGTATTGGGTTGCCTGGGTAACTGGGTTGAGGAAGTCAGATAGGGCAGTCGCTCCTTGTAAAGCACTGGTACGCAGCTACATCCAATTAGACTGGAAGCCGACCCCAACATAGTTTGGGAAAAAGGCTCGGAGGATGATGATGAGGTAGTTAGGTCGAGAAAGCGCGAACGATTGACAGACAGAGTCATTAAAGACTACTTAGGTATACATAATATTGAGATTTGATCTATTGTTGCATCAAAGTTATTTAAAACTCAAAGAAAGACAAGAAAACCGTGACATATGTATCAATTTTTCTTTCTACGATTGATGAATATCCTTCATTTATTATATTGAATGACTTTACAATACGTATCACAAAAAACGACATCTCGTCTTCCGTAATGTTTTGTTTGGGTACCGCCCAGACGCTTTATAGATATGTCTTAAAATAAACCGTACGTATTTACGTGGGAAGTTTTTCAAAAATACTTTTCTTAGCAGATTATTTCACTTTAGCTAAGAAAAATACATAATACATGTTACTTTACTCAGTATTGGTGCTAATATGATGCTCATTCGATGACGCATGCAGTTTTGGTATAATGAAAAAGGTACATCTGCATGTACTATCTAAATAAACAAAAGATAAAACACCTACGTTTTGGTTTGAAACGTGTTTTCCTTCGGACGTGACCTGTTGCGTTACACAAATGAACACCAAGGCAAGACACCAATGAACTTCCTTATCAAGTTTAACACTCAAATTACAAAGGGAGAGAGAGTCTTTTATTTTCCTATGGCCAATAAATTTCCAAGGAATTAAGTTCCAAAAGCACTGCACTTGGAACTATTATACTACACTGTAAGTGTCACGCGCTATGTGACATACTACAGTCCTAAAAGCCAAACAAGACAACTTATGTAATGTTTTTTCTACAGTCGAGCCACCAGCCCTTAAAAAAAAAGAATTCATCAAAATTTCCACAGTTTGCCGAACTATTTCAAGCCATTTGCGTGGGATATGTTAAGCGGCAGAAGATCAACTTACAATGTTATGTATGACAACACAAGAGAATATTGACAACAGTCCAAAATACCATGTCACGGCTTACTTTTTTTTTATCCCGTTACTGTTACAGCCTTTTATCGTCCCACTGCTGGGCACAGGCCTCCTCTCACACGGAGAAGGATTAAGCATTAATCACCACGCTTGCTCAATGCGGGTTGGTGACTTCAGACTTAACAGTCCAGTTTCCCCAAGATGTTTTTATCAGACATTGGTGCCCAAGATATACTTAGAAAGTACATACTTACCAACTCAGAAAAGTTGCATTGGTACTTGCATGAACTGGAATCGAACCCACGCACTCATACTTGAGAGGTTGGTTCTTTACCCCCTGGGCCACCACGACTTTTTAATTTATGCCAGTTCAACAAAACGAGGGTTTCAAGCCTTAATGCATCGAGTTTCATCATCATCTGCATTGCTCATTGGCACGGGTCTCATCTCACAGAAGAAGAATTATCTCCCTTGCTCAAGGCGAATTGGCGATTACAAACTTTAAGTCCTAGGTTTCCTCAAGATGTCTTTTTTCAACTTTATTCAGCCATTGGTGTCCAAGATACATGCATATACATAGCAAATACATAAAGGCCATATATTAAAAAAAAAACATTGGTATTAATTTCGAGTTTAGAGAACTGAACACCCTAAGTAAATTACGATAAGTGTATCAAATAAAGAGGTGAGTTACCACAAGTACCTGAGTATCTATTAGAATCTGAGATGCAAAACTACTGCACTATACCAAGAATAGGTATCCAACTCACTAGAGCGCGAACATTATGCCTGACTATGCATATAATCACAGAGGGATCATTTCAAAAGTTGGTCACCCCTAATTTTGGAAGGGACCAATTTCCCTTCATTAGGCAAATGTACGAGTGCTGCAAAGGACATCTTTTGTTTTATATTTTTCTTAAATTAGAGCACGCCACTAAAAAAACAAGAGTGTAAAGTTTGATAAAAAATAAAGAAGAAAAACACATCTTTTGCTATTCCATAACTTTAAAATAATCACTTATTTGAAAGTTTAAAATATACGCATACTAATTTAAAAGTCAGCATGACGAATTCCTGTTTATTTATACACATAAAAACAAGAGTAAGTAAACATTATCATTTTGTATAAATACGTTAAAGTTATTTATAATGAGTCCATGAAAGAAAATTTGCGGAAAATTGCTTAATTATTGAGCGTAAGAGTAAAGTCATTTACCTACACCACTTACTGATCTACTTTAATCATTCATTCATATTATTTCGTTCATTCAACTGTTGGTTGAAGGTTTTAAATTAAAGGTTCCATGTTAAAAGTCCCGGATGTCCTGTTAAGAATATTTCGTTCCTCCTTCCTTATTTTTGGTAATTTGATCTGTAATAAAAATGCATTAAGGGACGAAAAGAAAATAATTTTAAACAGGTATTATTTTTATTAACGTCAACCTTTGCTTAATTTTGAAATGTTACAATGGTGTTTGCGTTAAGTTAAAATATATTATGACCGAAGTAAGGAGGAGTGACAGCCATTTTGATGCGTACATAGTCACAGAACAACAATTGTATAATTAATATGCATAGTTACTTTCATTGTCAGTACAAAAACTATACAAAGACTAATGTTATATCCTTTTCTAAATTATCTAAAATTAGTATAAAGGTGACAAAGAAAAACATGACTTTATTAACTCAACATTTAAAACCGGAAACTCGCTTATCTAAGTTTTCCATCAAAATAATATTTATATTTTTAAATATATTATATTAAAAGTGTTAAATCAGTCTTAATACTATTATTTCACGTTATTATTTCACGTTTCAGCGCGTAGTGGAGTTCACGCGTTCTCGCGACGCGTTCCACAATGGTGTCATAAAATGCGCTAATATTGTAATATTAAATTGTTTTTTCCTGCACGTACTATGTACCCTAGAAGATCAGTTTATGTACTTTTTTATGCGTATTAATACCGGTTTTTGTAAGATTTTTATTATGTGGTACATTTAGGCTTAGATTAGGAAAGGTGTAAATAAGGTGTGAGATTTTTCGTCGATTCGCAATTGTTATTTTAGAAAAATAATACCTACATTTCATTAATCCAGCGTATAGGTTGATTATTTAATACTGCTTAGCAAATTGGACTACACATAAAAAAATCAAAAAAAAAATGATTCAAACAGATAAAAAACACAAGCACAATAAAATAAAATGTGAACGTGAAATTAAACCACATTAAACTACAAAATAGTTTGCTTGAAGGTAAAAGAACTATCGTAAATTATGTTACGATCCTCTAAAGTTAGAGTATTGAGTCATGGAATGAAACATTTCTGGTGCAATTCTTTATGGAGTTCATTAAATTAGAAAGGTTTAGCCTTGACAACGAATTCAAACATTTCCATATTAATATTTCAAAGCAAGTTTTGCAATTACATCGTAAGTGATCCTATGAGTATAATTTGTCTCAATCTTTTAGCTGAAAAAACGAAATGTAAAGTATAATTAAAAACTATGCTCTAATTAAAAAAATAATCTATTTATTATCTAGAAACATTAACATATTATTTCAATAAACCATTACTATAATCCAAACAGGAGTCGTAAACTGAAAACGTGTAAAATTCACAGTCAAATTATAACCAACCTACGCTCATTGTATAACGCCCCGCTTCATATATAAGGGGACGACAGAACACAGAGTACCGTAGTCAAGCCATACCTTCCGAGGAATCAGGTCGAAGTCTCAATCAATTTTGATTTTGGAACACATCAATTGTTTTTTAAATTACATTCCATTCTGTGGAGTTTGTGACGTAGGGAGTTCTGATTGGCCAGTAATTGAAAGGTGAGTTTTTTTTAGATCAAAGATATTATTGCACTAATTAATTTTAGTTCTGGTTTATTTTGGACTTATTATTTTGTGAGGTTGGGATTTATAAAAAAAACCGAATCATTTAATGAAAATTTTGCAAAGTTTCACACGGTAGGATTATCGTTTAAAAAACTTTTTATACTGAAAATCTAATAATTATATCCAAAGATATCTTAGTAATACAATATTGTTAATTATTCCTTATTAAACAAAATAAGTCTAAAGTTATTACGTTGCAACTGTAGTTACCTACCAGAGGAAATGCAATGCATACCACTGAACTGAAACCAATTTAAATATTTGCATTCTGTAATATTAAAGCAACGAAAACATTATAATACCGTATGTGTACGACCAAATAAAAACTATGAAATCAACAATTGAAACAATTAAAATCATCCATCAGTCAAAATTGAAAATAAATTATGCAATACAAAATCTTTGCAATAGGTACTAATAAATTTTTATGCTAACTATACGTATTATTTATCTACCAAATATATTGGTCCACTGTTCATTTATTTGATCAGTCGAAAACTTCATCATCTGATCCAATATTAATGAAAATGACAAAATGTCCGCAAGCAATACAATATGTAGTGGATAATTCCAATGACTATTTTAATCATGTATATAGTTAAATATCAAATTAGTTTTCCATACATTTGATAAGTATTTAACCACCATGAACTCAAAAACTCAAAGCTACAATTCTCGTAGCACCTACTACGAATGCTACGAATGTTTTTTGCGTAGCGTAGCATCTCGTAGTTCGTAGCGCTACGCGAACATAGGGACAACAGTAAATTTAAGCATTAGTTGTAAATCTAATATTCATGTATATCACCACTAGTTTGTATTGGAGTGGTCATTTATAAGAGCACAACTCTGCGCAGTCGCGTAACAAATAGAGTATGTTATTTTACTTAGTACGGGTAGGGTAATTTTCCGTTTTCAGAATACATTGAATTTATATTTTAGTTCGAGTTAAAAGCAAATGCATGAAAATAAAAAATGTCGCAAACTTCTATCTATCTATACTAATATTATAAAGCTGAAGAGTTTGTTTGTTTGTTTGTTTGAACGCGCTAATCTCAGGAACTACTGGTCCGATTTGAAAATTTCTTTCAGTGTTAGATAGCCCATTTATCGAGGAAGGCTATAGGCTACTTTTTATCCCGGTACGGGAAGTAGTTCCCACGGGATGCGGGTGAAACCGCTGGCAGAAGCTAGTCTATTATAAGTAGTGTTTTCAGTATTTGTTCGCTTTTTTTTTGTTGTCGCTGGGTAAAAATGCTATTACGCATGCCTTTCCCGTCGGGGGACGGGAGAGGGGTATGTGGGGCTCCCCGGTACAAACGTTCCCAGTATACCCACTAAAAAGGCCCAGCGGCACTCCGACCTCGCCTGAGTGGAGGGGGTCTGGGAATCTATGGCGTCCAGTCCCCCACTGGCGATCAGTATTTGTTCCCTGGGGTCAACACACATCCCGGAAGAACCACTAGGCAAATGTAATAGGGTAAAAAGTAGCCTCCGTCCTTTCTTAGCTCAATCTGCTCAATTTTGAAATTCTTATACGTATTTTTTTATAAAAGATAATTGAACTAACATAAAAAAAACAATGACATTTTAAATCTTATGCATTCACGAAGTGGTTGAAAATGAATAATTTACTGGACAGTAGATGCGTTGCTTCCAACTCTTTTGCAGCTAGAGCGATATTTTTTTAGTTTTTCGAATAGCATGAAAGTATTATAACAGCTTCTAATATACATAGCACTATCGCCGATTTGCATTCCGTAAAAACAGGTACACGTGTGACGTACATAGTTGATAAGTATTCTGCAAGTAATATGTTCAGATTTTAGTTCGCCAAACTGTCCTTTTTTCTACTTCAGTTTCTGACTAAAAATATTTAATTTGTATCTGTATCAGACAATGTGTAAACATCCCATTTTCAATTCTCACTTGAGTGTCCTTCTTGTGATGATTCAGTATTTTAATATCTAATTAACTATGTAGGATGAACAACAAATATACAGATAGGTCTAACTGAGAACCATCTTTATGTTAAAAAGGTATAGGATATGATGTCACAACTCCCACAAACGAAATATCGTTATGAAGATCACATTCCATACAACCATTAAGGGTTAGGATTGCCAGCTAATAATAAATAACTATTCACCACACAACCTTACATTCAGTACAATAGGTAGGTACGTACAATATAGTACGAGTACGCTCATGGAGAACAAAATGACTAGCGGAGGTACCATAACGGAAAATCGCGTAAGAAAGTAGCGCACTAAAATGCGGGCGTTCGGGGGACGAGGAACGTTACTGTCTTCGCCCTTATACGTCTTTGGATCCAACCATTTTTCCTTGTAACTTCACTCGTACGTAACTGATCATTTTGGTCATGCTCACCGTACCCATTTGACCTAGACGAAGGCGCCTGACCTACCTGCATTATGGCATCTCCGCTCATAATTCCTTGCTCCGTGAGTACGCTCAATCCCGTAGCCCTTTTCTTTCTTTGTTGGAAACTTGATCACTTCATTGCGCCTTGGATGTCCGGAAGGAATTAATTGAGTAACCTGTGAACTAATTATATGCTGTACCTACAACTGAGTGCCTAGTGCGAGTTTTGCAAGTTAATTTTTTCGATGCGAAGATTATCATACCATTGAATCACGTAGCACTTATCTTAGAATTGTGTATTTAATAAAGACTGTCATCAGTACTTGGTCGTATTACACTTGAGCTCACTTTTGCGAGTGTAATCATTATTAACCAGCAAAATGAAAGAAGAAGTAATACCTAAATCATGTGACGTAGCATACGACTCTTTATTTCAATAGACTTATAATTACGCATCGAGTTGCGAATGCTGTCAAAACTCGGAATCAGCACTCTGTTCGCAGTTTTCATTTGTTCTACGGTGAGTAGCACCATTAAACTGTAACGATAACCGAATCATTTTCAGTTATCAAATCGCCGATTTGACTAATGGGCGGCAAGTATACGGCTGGTTATGGTTTGGTTATTGTTATAGTTGTATGGAGTAAGTCACTTTTGGCGTTGTTATTTATGGAATTTAGGGTTAGTTGTTCTAAATGTCATGTTATTGACTAGTTTGAATTTGGTTGAGTGTTTTGATTAAGCAATTTATGCAACTAGGCTTTTACCACTTAAAATATCAAGTTGTTTATGATGTCCATTATAGTTTTACCTTCAGAAGTGTACATGTTACTGTAAAAACCCGAACTATGGTAAATCCTAAGTTTTTCCAGTAAAACCTAAGATTTACCAACATGAGTTGGTATATGTAAGTATTTATTATAAAGGTAGGATTTTTTCGGACTATTACTATTCGAATTCAGTACATGCTAGGTTTTACCAATGTGGTAGGTAAATGTGGTATATTGGATTTAGGAATAAAACAATGATAAATCAATTTATCGTCATTTGATTTAAGTAACCATTAGTCAAAAACTTTCGCAAAATTCTAACTATTTAAATAATTTTTATTTCGAAGTTGTATTAATAAAAGTATTGGGGATGTAGATGTGGAGGTAAAACCTAGCTTGTATTGAATTGAAATGGTAGAAGTCCGAATAAATCGTAACTTTATAATAAATTCTTACATTTACCAACTCATGTCGGTAAATCCTAGGTTTTACTGGAAAATCTTAGGATTTACCATAGTTCGGGTTTTTACAGTAACATACACACACATTTTAATATGAAAGTCACAAACAAGGTGCATATTTGCTACTAATTACAATATGTGGTTTGACTGAAGTCTTGCACAGCCTTTTAACGTCAAAAACAATGGATGTAAGCTTCTATCAAACCACGTTTTGCAATCACGGTTGTATTTTGCATTAAAGCAACAAGAAAACACGTCTTCTTGTAGAGCGAGCTGTAGGTTTAATCACCTAACAAGCCCTAGTGTCAGAGTTTTCTCAAATCCGCCTGACGGCCTCTGACATGATATTATAACAACGACTGCTACTGAGTAGCATTCAGGGACACCGGCTTTACCCAGGTACGGATGTGTAACACAGCCAATTTCTAATAATTAGTTATCATTATGAGGTAACTTACTAGCAGAAGCATTATGTAATTTGTATTTACATTTTCTACAGGACAATTACTGTCTAAACAATTGTACTAAACAAAAGGATACACAATTACAGAAAGACGGAAAGGGGCCGACCAAAACAATGATTGTTAACTAATTTGTTTTAAAGCAACAAGTGAATTAACAGAAGATATCTATACTAATATTATAAAGCTGAAGAGTTTGTTTGTTTGTTTGAACGCGCTAATCTCAGGAACTACTGGTCCGCTTTGAAAAATTCTTTCAGTGTTAAATAGCCCATTTATCGAGGAAGGCTATAGGCTACTTTTTATCCGGGTTCGTGCAGAGGTTTCCACGGGATGCGGGTGAAACCGCTGGCAGAAGCTAGTGTACTATAAATATTTAGAATGGTAAAATCCATATGGTGTTTTCTTTAAGGCTTCAGTAGCAGTGATCGAAAAAGCGATTGCCGTGCGTAAGATTTCCGGGTTCGATTTCTTGGTCGGCCGAAATAGTTTTGTGGGTTTTAGAAATTATCACAAAGCAACGTAAGTATTAATGTGAGAAATATAATAAAACACAAGCATAGTCAATGACAGAACAAAATGGCAATAGAGTGGGGCTAGATGTAAGCTAAACTCAAATTATAGTTAAATTCATATAAGTTATACAAAATATTGTGATTCACATTATTTCATCAGGGTCCAAAGCAAGTCCTTTTAAACAATATTTATTTATGCCCAATAACCAAACGAAACTGAAAAGTTAATATGTACAGTCCCGTCCGTAAAGGTCAGGTACCACGTTTTAGTTTAATCGAGATTCATAGTTTTAGTTTTTGCCGTATAAAAGTGAACATTAATTACATTTCGGCTGGTTATAGAGATTATATAACTTAACGTGACCGAGTTTCTATTTGACGACGAATAGTTGTTTTTTAATTATTTTGCTGTTCCCCGCGGTTTGACTTTTCTCAGTGTCTGGACTATCTCTTTAACGAGTTTTGTTTGTTTCGGTTCAGCAGTTTTGGCGTGAAAGTCACACTTTTGCAATTTCAGTCAGACAGACTTGAACACTCGGTGATGAGGGCTACCATCTCGAATTTCACCAAACCCGGACAAACATTAAAAAACCCGGACATTTGGGGTAAATCGCATTTTTTCCCCGAACGAGTACCTACGATTTTTTTAAACAAAATAATACCTAATTTGTAATCCATTTAGTATTAACATATACTTAAATTCAATGAGGTGCTTCCTGACACTTCTTGAAACCCTGCCCGGACGGCCCCCGGACGGCCTCCAAACGAGGACGAATCCGGGGGAACCCGAAAGGATGGCAACCCCGTGATGTTCATGTCCAGATAAAGATTTACAGATAATTTTAACTTCGGGCTTGGTGCGTGTATTCTTTTAAACTTCTAAGTTAGAAGAATTTACCGATCAAGTTATTTCCTTCCAGTAAGTAGTTCGATAGCGTTTTCGTGGAACAGTTAGTCCTCCATATGCACCCAAGACCCAAAGTTTCACGTTTCTAATATCAGACTGATTTTCTTCAACACTCTAACTTTTATGAAAATAAATGCAAAACTATACATGAATATATGTACTCATGCACAAACAGAATTTTCATATTAACAACATGTTGCTTTGCAGACAGACGTGACTATTCAAAAATTGGTGGAAATACTAAGATTTTCAATTCGGCGAAGTAGTTTAACCTTTCTGACGTGGCAAATCATATCTTTCTTTTGTTAATAATATCTACTAGGACGTGCTCTTTGCGAACTTTCTCATACTCTAACGTATCAAAAATTCTACAAAACTTGAGTTTGTCAGTTTTGGTACCTACAAAATTCCATTTGTATAAGATATGCGTCGAGTCCTTCTGCAATTTAACTTTGCCCATTCAAGCAACCATTGTTGAACCTGCAAGCAAAATGACGTATCTACGTGTAAACTGCGGTCTTAAAAACTGCTAGAATTTGCTTAGCGCAAGACTTTGGGAAGACGTCATGGTCTATCTAATGCCGTCCTTCTTTATTCTCATTCTGGTAGTTGGGCACTCGTATACCTCTAGGTATTCATTTGTTAACCAAGTCTTTTTCCAACTATGTATGGTGGCATCAGCTTCCAGTTTTTCATGCAGATTAGCATCAATGTTTCGCACAGAGCGACTGCCCGTCAGACTATCAAACTCAGACCTAGGCAACACAGTGCCCCTTGGTAAAACTTTCTGGTGTTCTTTCCATCAGCATGATTTTTTCTGAATACATAATTGTAATTTTTTTCCCACTATCGATGTGACTTCCTAATTGTATTACAAGATCTTAGTAATCCGATTAAGAGGGATATTCATTCAAGGGACCTAAAGGCTATCCCCAAGACTATCCTTCCCGGAATACATAACATATTCTAAGTATCCCCAAGTGTTTTAAAGACTATGACTATACCTTTAGTAGTTTGTAGAATAACATAAAGTTGAATATACATTACTAGCTGTTTCCTTCATCCCGAGGAAACTTATTCCCGCACCTGTCTGTGTATCTTACATTCAAATCGGTTCAGTAGAAATCCAGACAGACAGAGATATTTTCGCATAATAAGGTAAAACTAAGAATAAGTAGTTCGTTGCATAGCATAACACCTAGACACATTATATAAACACACATGTCTGCCAACCTTACATTATTGGCATTTTTGTGCAGAAGATAGAATTCATTTAATAAACTTATTTACTTCATATTATTCGACTAGACAGCTGACTAGATTTGTATTACGTAGGTAAGTTCTAGTTTTTTGGTAAACCGGTGATACAATCCTTTTATTGCTACCGGTGGTGGATAGCTGTTAAAAATTATTTTAATTTAGTAATGAATACCTCTAAATAATTTATGAGTCTTTCTTTGTATTGCATTGGGAATGAGGGCGTAGGTAGTTATATTGACTTAGAAAAAAAATACAGTACCTAAGCAGGTTACAAGCTAAAGCTAAATTGTAAAAACATGTGAAAAGCGATTTCTCACTATTCCCATTGATAGAGTCACTAAGTCTCATGACGAATTGCTTCGAAAGTTATTTAGACACGGGATCAAAGATATCATAGTTTTGTTTAGGAGCTTATATTTTCGGTTGATCAAGATTATTAGCCATCAACTAAAGTTAAGAGTATTTACGTAGTACTTAGTGTACTTCATAGTGACTGATAGGTAGGTAATATGTTGTAGTTAAAGGGTAACTAAGTCTAACCAAGGGGTATCGGGTTGCCCGGGTAACTGGGTTGAGGAGGTCAGATAGGCAGTCGCTTCTTGTAAAGCACTGGTACTCAGCTGAATCCGGTTAGACTGGAAGCCGACCCCAACATGGTTGGGAAAAAGGCTCGGAGGATGATGAGGATGAAAGGGTAACTAAGTTGGGTTTCAGCTAAGCATATGGTGTCAGTCAACCAGTTTCAGTTAAATTTTTGTCAATAAAATGTGCATATGGCTGCCAGGCGACTTTGTTTTGAAAATAATTTTAATATTGGGAATTATTTTCTTTATAATGAGGGATTGAATTATCACCTCAAGTTAAAGTCAAAAAGTCAAAATCACCTAAAATAAGCTTAACTTTACTCATTGCATACGAACCGTTAATTAATCAAGCTAGTGCATCCCCATAGGGTTAACAACATACGAGAAATAAATCAAAAAGTTTTTTCATTAACCATCGTGTATATTGTTTTGAAAATTATTTATAAGTATACCAAACCAAGCATTTCATTGTTTTCAAGGTTTTTGCGTTAGGGTGGAGGTATGGAGGTATCCATGGCATTTTCTATAGTATACCTAAATTGATTAATCAAGAAAATGTGGTCTTACTTACATGACATTTTACTTTTACCTACATTTATGATGTGGATCAGGTGGCAATATGCACATAACTCGTTCAATGGCAGTATACCTATGAAACGTTCTTATATCGGAAGAAAAATATGTACCTGTTCATTTCAAAATTAAACTTTTCGTCACGTAAGATGATATCATAGGTGTAGGTATTTACGCATAAAAAGCAGGTGTTGGTAGTGTTGCAGAAATATCTGTTCCCTGTGAAAACCTTATTTTCACCCTCGCCCAGAAAATAGATACACTTTCTACTAACTTTTCTGATCAAATGAGCACTTAGAAAAAGCCTAATTTTAATGTAAGTTAAGGCTCCTTTATGTTTAGACAAATTTATTACATTCTTAATACATCAAACACAGTTTACATGTCTTCTAACTTCCCACGGTCGTAACGACAATCCATCAATTTCAAGTACTTTTTCTCATCATTGAAATTTTAACCTTCAGATCTTCGTTTCAAGGTTGCAAATAGATTGGTAGTATGCACTTTACCTAATGCCCTAGTACTTGATTTAGCTAGTAGTCGTCTATGGACTGTGAAATAGCATGCAATAGATATCACACTTTATGCGTCGAACTGCCGTTTATACTGTTGCAAAGTATTTGTTACGAGGATTATAAAACACGCACTTAATTTTTCTTGATATCAACTACGCTTCGAAAGGATTTAATATTTTTTTATGCAGCTTTGAATCTTTAATCTTAATTTCACATCAAAGGAACTTTTTGGACTACTGCGGATGAAGATTTAAATAATAATTAAAAAATAACATCGTTTGGATATTCTTTTGTTTTCCTCTTTGATAAAAAACCCACAAACGCGCAAGTAAAGACATTAATGGTATAATTCAGCATCCAGACTTAAAAAACGTGCAATAAAATGAATTAAACGACTTTAAATTGCATCTATAAAATCCGAATGCAGCTGACATCTATAAAACTGTCCAGAAGCTTGAATGAGTTCAAATACAACCAGACTGAATGACTTTGCACAATACTTAATTTAGCAGTAGTAGGTACCTATTCAGTTCTTGGATAGGCATAAACAATTTATTTAGACAACTGGTCTAAAAAAAATTACCTCTAACCTACTTATTATTTTTAGTGCCTGATTGTCCTCCCTGATATTCCCAACGATGGAATCATTCTTACCAAATGCTGCAAAGTACCACATCAAGCTCAGAGGATTTTTTATTTGTTCGACATAATAAGCCACTGTCGATTAGCCACGAACTCAACTTCTTTACAGAACTTCAACTTCATATATTATTCTGTTACAGCCTTTTTATCGTCCCACTACTGGGCTCAGGCCTCCTCTCACACGGAGAAGGATTGAGCATTAATCACCACGCTTGCTCAATGCGGGTTGGTGATTTCAGACTATACAAGGTGTTGATTTGCATTTGTGCCATACTTCAGGAGGAGGACATAAAATACGTAAATAATCGATTGGAATTACAGTAGACGGGAAATAGCTAATATGCACTGCTTTTTTATCATTGTAATGTCGTAGTATTTTAGAAGTAATCCAATTTTATGAATGAAATTTATGAATAATCGTTGCGTATGCTTTGTGTATGCGTTTGTGTGAGGGCGCAGCACAGTTTTAAGGTACACACGCGCCAAGTTTAAATACGGCTAGATGACATAGACGGAATTCCGAAAAAAAATTACGTACCAATTTTTTTGTTGATTTGGGTCGAGAATCAGTAGCATAATTACGTCCTTGCAAGGACGTAATTATGCTACTGATTCTCGACGAATATGGCACGGATGCAAATCAACAGCTTGTATAGTCCGGGTTTCCTCAAGATGTTTTCCTTCACCTTTTTATCAGCCATTGGTGTCCAAGATATACTAAGAAAGTACATACTTACAAACTTAGAAAAGTTGCATTGGTACTTGCCTGAACTGGAATCGAACCCACACCCTCATACTCGAGAAGTTGGTTCTTTACCCACTAGGCCACCACGACTTTTTTACTCTGCCATAAAAATACTCCAAATAATAAAGTCTAAAAACCAATCCCTTGTTCCAGCCACCACAATGGTAACCAACACGACATTACTCCTGATCTTCGTGACCATCGCATCAGTGACGGCACAGACGTTCCAGTACTCCCGAGGCTGGACGAACGGCAAGAGAGACGGTCACAAGAGAACTGACGACATCAGGGAGATAGCCATGAATATCGACAAGTTCCTCTCGCCGTGCCAGATTAACAAGCTCAAGTATCTGCTGGAAGGAAAGCCGGTTACTGAAAAGGTATGTTTCAGTTGGTGATTGATTCACCCGTGCATCAGAGAGCACGTAAATGTCGGTCCTGCGCCTGATCTCTTTCCGGTCGTGTCGGATTGCCGTCCTATCGGGTTATGAGAGTGAAGGAATAGGGAGTGCACCTGTGTCCAAGCAAATGCTCGTGCACTATAATATGTCCTGCGCAGCTGGCAGATCTCCTTAAATGAGAATAGCCGCCGTGGCCGAAATCGGCCGTGGTTGTTTTCAAAAGGGATACTTAGATCCTGAAACGTAATGGGCTAACGATGGAATTTGGATAGCTTTCAGTTAGTTAAATTCTGGCATTCTTTAGATCTTTCTTTATTTACGTCGACTTCTTAAGATATTTTCATCAATTACTTTTATTGAATTCATGATGAAAATATGATTGATGGGTTATTAACATCGAAGTTTTGTTGAATATTTAATGTTACTAAAAAATGTATCCTGTACTTTTAGATTGAACATTGGTCTAGAACAAAACATGTGTTACGCAGGAATCTAACATAAACACTAAGCTACGCTACGTATTCCGTAAACTCCTGGCTTCGGTTTATCTAATGCCGAACTCAATAGGTACGCCACAATTTTCCAGCCTGATGTAAGAATAACACAAATAGAGCCACCGCTAGCATAGCACGCATATTGTAGTTACGCATATTTCTAGTAAAAGTTGAATGTGTTTGGCAAACACGTAGAAGAAAACATTATCACTTTGCTCCAAAGATGACAGTAGAGGTTTTCATGAAGTTTAAAATACGATTTGTAGGTAGGTACCTACTTAGGTACACATAGTCGATAAACCATTTGTATTGACACGTTGAGTTCAGTTCTGGCCCGGATCAAAATATCTTAAACATTTGTTTTTTTTTGGGACATCAAAAATAATATTTGTTTTGTTTTCCAAAGAAACAAATATTAGTTTTGGTGGTGTTAGTAGTGTAGTTCTGGTGTACCAAGACTTTGCTAATTTTTTCCTATATTTTTGCAGCTGCTGGTGCCGTGTGACATTCTAGACGACGAAGAATCTCCAAAAAGATACACTGAAAGAACCCTGGACGCGCTTGTCGAAGCATTTCACTGAAAATTCTAATTTAATTGCTTAATTATAATGTGCCAACAGAAAATGAGATTAAATTATATTTTATTTTATAGTTAAGTGATACAAGGACCATTTTGATAGATTTTATTATTGTAATATTGTTAATTAAATCTCTCTAAGTCATTATTTTATGTAATGCATTCATGGCTGGATAAGTGCATTACTATTTATAGTCAGATTATACCAAAAATGTTTTTGTTTTTTCTCTGCTCTGTAATTCAAATCGTGAGGAGTTCTAATTAAATTGTTTTGTTGTGAGAAAAAGATGGTGGCCCTTCTCGTGGGCCTTCTCTCGAAATAAAACATGGTTACAACTCTTCATAATTATGGAACTTTTAATGCAATAGAATTATCAGTTTTTTTTTTTTTTAATAGAATAAAATAGTTATAACAAATTAAAAGTATATGTATGTATGTATAGTGATTTCAAGATACCTATTTGGCTTAATAAATGTAATTTGTGCTATTTCGAGGTGCATACCTTAAAAATGAAACTAAATTATAGAATAACGTATAACAATGTTAAAAATGTTGACAACAATATTGTATTGTAACTTATATTATAAATAAAAAGGTGGAAATTGATGCATCTGGTTTGATTCCCTATATTATTAAGTTCTTAAAATGGTTACTGTTTAAGTTTCAAACTCCAGTATAGTATATTCAAAATAAAAGAAAAATACTTCCAAAGATTTCATTAGATACCAATCTTTTACCGAAAATGTCAACTAAGGAGAAACAATCAAACTAACAAACATAAACCTTCCTGAGGCATGCTAGAAAAAATATTTTGTGCTAGGCAAAATAACAGAAAAATAATTGGTTCAAAAAAGTACCCTCCTGTATCTTTCTCTTCAAATAAATGTTAAGCGCCATCTATACACCGAGCTAGTAACTAAAATTCACGATGTTTCAAAATTTAAGGCAACGCCATCTAGGGAGGAGTAGCGATATTACTACAATACGTAAAACACAACTTTGTAACTCAGTTCTGCCATTGGCCGCCAGATGGCAAAACTTGTTTAAAATACACTTCATACGAATAATGAAAGATTCAATTAACTTTCGTAAATCTCCTTATTTAAAAATTTCTATTGCGAAGTTTTGGTCTAAGATAATGTTTATTTTTATGTGGTATCGTTAAGTAGTAACCTAGGTCTACGGTTATGTACCTACGTAAATAGTTTTACCCTACCTACGTACTTAGTCGTTAGGTATTCAAGAAAATATTTTCTCTTTCAAAAAAGGTCTTAAACTGTATAATTATAAGTTTCAATATTGTCTACACTTTACAGCAATTTCGTGGTCATCTATCATTCGTAATTCAACAAGTATCATTAGACTTTAGTGGGCAACAAATCGTGTGGAATCATTTAAAAGTAAATTAACTCCAACTAACATTCATTGTAATTGCATTGGTATTATTTTTACATTAACGATTAGACACAGAAACCTTAGGTATGCTAAGTATATAATGTTAGGCATTATGGCATACAAGATGCTATAAAATTTGAAAAATTTAGGTTTAAGAAAAGGACCTTATTTTTCAAAAAATAATATTCTAATTACTTACCTTTTTTAAACACGATTCTATCTTTGATATATTTGTCATTAAAGGCTTTTTATAGCAAACAGACCAAATAAGTTCACTAGTCATTCTAACACAAAAAAATCGTTATAAATCAGAAGCAACGTTTACTAAGGGCGAATCAATATTTTGTTCTTTCCAAACGTAAGTATCTACCCGCTTTTTTTAGTAGTAAGTTTATCAAATACTTAACATCATACCCACACTATCTACCTATTAAAACAAAGACACAAGATTCAATAAAACTTCATCATCCTCCGAGCCTTTTTCCCAACTAAGTATGTTGGGGTCGGCTTCCAGTCTAACCGGATTCAGCTGAGTACCAGTGCTTTACAAGAAGCGACTGCCTATCTGACCTCCTCAACCCAGTTACCCGGGCAACCCGATACCCCTTGGTTAGACTGGTGTCAGACTTACTGGCTTCTGACTACCCGTAACGACTGCCAAGGATGTTCAATGACAGCCGGGACCTACAGTTTAACGTGCCATCCGAAAGATTCAATAAAACTAAACTACAAGTACATAATAACAAACTACATAAGTATACACATATCTACATATAAAAACCATCCCGCACATCAAAACCTATTTAGTACAAAACTACTTAAACCATAATTACTTGAGATCCAATTACGTTCCGATGTTATGCGTGATTACAAGTAAATTACGTCGATTCGGCCTCAACGAGCGAGTAATGATGGCCACAATGTATGCCTGATGAAATTGGTCGTCTGCGTGAAGACGAACGTTGAGACGTTTATAAGCTAGTGATGGGGGCTTGTCGATGAGTTTAGTACCTACCTAAGTATGAGTGGGTTAAGTAAGTTTCTTTGAACTAGATTATTTAGGTAATGAGAAGATAAAGTCCTTAAAAGAATAACTGAAGAGAGTTAGGTATCCTTACGTTTCATATTACATGGTGTGTCAATATAATGTACATACTTAGTTGTTTTCTATAAAAGTTATGAAAGAATCAAATTTTTTTAAATTAATATTCTAAAGATAATTTTATAATCTAAACATTCTCCATTATTGAACAATTCAAATTTAAAATAACTATCTAAATTGGGTTAATAAATCAATTAAACAATATATCGTACACATCGACATGTAAAGCCTGTTCAATGGTTAACCAAACTTTTTAATTGAGTTAGAAAAATCGATATCGATACCAAATCTGCCCCACTGCCCTGTCGATTGTAAGAATGAGATGCCATAGACTTAAATCCGTTTCCCGCCATCGCACAATCCGTACCGTGAACCGACCAATAGTGAGCGCGGAGGGCGTTGTTCGACCGCCAACCGCCGCCGCTGATTGGCCCAAAATATTAAACGGGTTGCTCATAATAAAAAAGAAAAAAAAATGTATCGCAGCGTAAACCTTACAATTGAGTGCCACTTTTTGCTCGTGTTAAATTGATGAAAAAAGACTAGGAAAAATTGGTACAGAGATGTAATACAAAATGATTTATTACAGCCGTCTCACAACTTTTTAACTTATTGGACATTAATGACTTTTGATTTTGCACGTTATTTTTAAAAATTCGTCGAGCTTTTTTTATTTATAGATAGACGTTGTGTGTGTTGCCAGTTATTTGGAAATAAGTTTTTATTGTTCCGTTTCGTTGACGCAGATGTGTCAGATTTTTCTGACAATTTATCTAATTTTATTTCGCTGTGACTGAAATGGACGCTGTAAAATATTATAAAAGGGTTTTTATTTTATGCACATTTCTGTAACGTCAAATTCTATTAAGGGAATAATCGGCGCGTTATATTCATGAATATTTAATGCCTGAAGATGGGAATAGATTATGTCAATCTTACTTTGGTACTGGTCTAACTAAGATATTTTGCATTTATTTATGAGCCTTTAGAATTCAACTTAGGTATCATAAATTTGCTGTTCCCCGCAGTTCCATCCGAGTCATCAGACGAGAGATAAAAAGCATCTTATTTTTTCCGAGGTTCAAACTATCTGTATCTACACCGAATGTCATTTAAATCGCTTCAGTACTTTTTGCATTAGAGCGCCACTGACAGAGTTAGGTACTTTTCAATTGTTATTAAGTGGTAACGTGTTACTTATTTTTTAAGGATTTACTTACTAAAATACGAGGAAATAACGACTTAATTGAACTTGAGATATATTTTTAATCGTTCTATTTAGGTTTCTACCCACAAGTGAAGTCTTTGAACTCTGTACCAACGCAGTCCTAAAAAAATTAAAGGTTATAGCAGTTATAAACAAGTAATTTCTAGCCTTTCGAGAATATAGATTTATATACATAGAATAATTTCGACTGTATCACGGAATATCGAAGTTCAAAATGCCGATGTACTGTACCCATAAAGTACACAAGATCGATGCACGTGACTTAGAATGTACGCTACATCGAAGTAGGTACTATATTGCGAATGTTCATGATACCGATGTACGGAATATCGAAAGTTTGTTATGCCGAAGTACGTGATTGCGATTGTTCTGAATCCCGATGTACGGAATATCGAAAGTTTCTGATGCCGAAGTACCTAATATCGAAGGGTTTAAAATCACGTTTTCTGCGTTAATTAGAAATATCATCAGGGAATGCTTTGAATATCGTATTGTGATCAATTTCCAGTAAAAAAATCATCATCTGCTTAGCCTTTCCGAACAACAACCGGGAACCGTGATTTTAAACCCTTCGATATTAGATGTGTTGATATGTTTGATTGTACCTAATTAAAGCCTTAAGAGATAAAGTGAGAAATGAAGACATCAGGAAAATTACTAAGGTAAAAGACATAGCAAAAACCATTATGACCAAAAAATGGAAATGGGCCGGGCATGTCCAAAGATCACCAGGTCACAAATGGTCCAAAACTGTCACCAATTGGTACCCGATTCACAAGAAAAGACGACAAGGAAGACCATTCAAAAAATGGAGTGATGATATAGTTGGTACGGTGGGAAATACCTGGAGCAGACTAGCAAGAGACAGAGCCAAATGGAAAGAAATGGAGGAGGCTTTCACCGCCAGAGCGGTCCTTACAAAATACTAACACTAGAATAAGCATAATTTTAAAATAAATATAATACAAACACTACAAATAATGTTTAGAAATGTAAGTCTTTTAAAGTGCGTAAGGAAAATAAAGCTCATTATCATTTAAAGCCTTGATCAACATTTATGAAATTCAGCTTAAATAAAAGATCCTTACAACTCTATTGATGGACTAGCTTAGAACTTTTAAACGTTTGAACAGTTCACAGATAGACACACATACTTCTTAGCGATCAAACGTATGACGTCCTTTTTGCATTGGACCTTAACAAGCTACATCTTTAAATTGTCATTTCTAAAATACCTCAAGAACTCAAAATATAGTTCAACTGAAACCCTATTCAATCGATACAAGCCAGTTAATGACACCGATCTAGTTAGTAGGTACCGTTAACCGTGACACCCTGTCGCACGACATTCGGTAATTTGGTGTCTGTTCGGTAAGTTCGGTAACGGTTACCGGCTGTCTGATTGGCCACTTGCGTTACCGAGTTACCGACACTTGATTGTTGAGGTTAAGGGTTGGAATGGATGCTATTTATGAAATAGGTAAGTTTATCGAAGATTCTAGATTCCTTATTGGTCTAAAAAATAAACGGAATGATCTTTGAGAAAAAGTGCAGAGTGGAACACGTAAGTCCCTTTTAAACAAAACAGGTGACGGTAAAACACAATGAAGCATTGTGGGGCAATCTTGTAACTTTTTTTATGGGGATTCAGGTGATCTCTCCTACTGTGGGTGCACTGGGAGGGAGTGTTAGACTCTTACTGATTAGAACTCACCACGTTCCTTCTGGAATCCTTTGTGTCCCAGGTCCTCAGTAGCTTTTTGGGATGAAGCACGCTTGAATCATAGTCATATCAGCCTATCAAACGTAGTGTGTAGGTCGTCCTGCTGCACGGTGGACCGACGATTTATAGAAGGTGGCGGGCAGTGGATGGATGCGGACTGCCTTTGAACGGGATCTTTTGCCTAGTTTAAGAGGCTTAAATAGCAGTAGCCTATTCACTCTTGATTTAAAGACCCCCAGGTTGTACCTAGTAATCTGAAAACTTAATATACTTACTTAAATTCAAACCTTGGTTAAATCTGCTAAAGGTTTTCAAGGATTTTTATAAATGTCATCCAGCAACTTTTAGCTCCTACTTAAACTTGTAGAATGTCATTCGAACAATACAGGGCCTGTGATACAAGCCATAACAATTCCCTCTAACATTTGATTACTTGCGCAATTTATTTTAGCGAGATAAGCGTCGCCGTGAACTTGCGCCTAACTTACCTCGCCGGATAACTTGAATACAGACATTGACGGTTAGGGCTGTGGCACACTGAGAACTTGTGAGTCTGTGTCTGAGTTGTAAGTCGAGGGATTTAGGTGAAGATTCGGTATATTGCAATCATTTTCAACGGATGATTGCATACAATACTGCATATGTTTAACTAAAGTAAAGAAGTCTTATTCAATTCAACTGAAGTCTGAAAAATAATGTTTTGACGTTTAACAGCTTTTGTATAAAATATATCTAACTGCTATATTTCAGACAGAAGTTAAATAAGAAATCGTCTTTTGTTTGTGTTAGTGTAGGACATTTTGTACTGGAACTTGGACATTATTTTGACAGTATCATTATTCAATTTATACAGAAGTCACCATAGAAAGTACACAGTAGGTAATTAAAAACTCATATCAGAAATCAATGTAAGTAAATAGTTGAACGCATCCCAAAACCTTACTACACCTCAATCTTTACCGTCCCAAGGACCGTATACCAGTCGTAGGGCCTCGTGGGCGCAGCGATACCGATACGATATAGTGACGACTTTATTCTGCGACGAGTCTTGCGATTTATTCCACAATGTCGCAGATAACTAATCTGAATTGAACGTGTACGCCTCAGATTGAGTCGGCTTGCCAACAATCTCTATGACTCTTGATGCTATTGAATTTTGTTTTTGTAAATTCTTCCTTGTTTTTTATTTTTTAGGCTGTTTTATATAAAACTAATTTCTGAAAGAGAGAACCCAAGAATGCGGGAGAAATTGTGTGAAACCGCTATAACATTAACTGAAGGTAGGAAATAATCTTGATATTACTTTTTATTTAAAACTCAGTTTAATAATAAAATGTGGCTAAAAATCTATATAAAAACAATAATAACAATAACTTAATACGATATAGGTAGTGACGACTTTATTCTGCGTCGAGTCTTGCGATTTATTCCACAATGTCGCAGATAACTAATCTGAATTGAACGTGTACGTCTCAGATTGAGTTGCCTTGCCAGCAATCTCTATGACTCTTGATGCTATTGGATTTTGTTTTTGTAAATTCTTCCTTGTTTTTTATTTGTTAGGCTGTTTTATATAAAACTAATTTCTGAAAGAGAGAACCCAAGTATGCAGGAGAAATCGCGTGAGACTGCCATACCTGCTCCATTTAGAGTAGGCACTTAGCTGGGGGTAGGAAACACTCTTAATATGAACCTATTTAAAAACTCAGTTTTAAAATAAAATGTGGCAAAAATCGATGTGGGCTGTTTTATAGAAAGGAATTTCTGCCAATTGTACAGACGCCAGCAGGTCAACCTATCCGAATTACCAATCAAACAAAGCTTTCCACTAAGTATCGTGATATGGTTGAAAATCGATTTGAGAGACTTGATCTATTGAGGTACAGTTATCGGCACGGATATTGAGCTCTCGGCGTAAGAGTAGTGATCGCTTTGCGCACTGTACACTTAAGGCAATAAACCAATAAATCGCTTCTGCGCAGGTGAAGGTCAGGGCTCAATATCCGTGCCGATAACTATAGGTCGATGCGCTGTCTGTACCTGTCTCGTTTACAACACAAATGACCTCAGAATACGGGAGAAACTGTCAATGATAGAAAATTAAATGGAAGACACATGATGATATAGAATCTTTATCTAACTATCAGGTAAGTGGAGGCAAGGTGTGCAAACCACTTAAAAGTATCTGGATAGTAAGTAGAAAAGTACCAGTGTAGGATGTTAGTATTAGTACCTAGATATACTTAGTCCTTAACTAATCGCATGATAAGCTTGTCATTCATTAACATCAAGTTCAGCCTTTTTTATACTCCTACTTCAGACTTTTTTTATATGGCATCTCGCAATTCAGCCCAGAGGCCGTGGAATTTTCCTGTGATGCCTAGAATGTAGAGACAAGGTACAGACGGCTTCTCATACTTAGCGTTAACACTACGTTTGAATTCGCCTTCACTCAGTTATATCTATACTTCTATACTAATATTATAAAGCTGAAGAGTTTGTTTGTTTGTTTGTTTGAACGCGCTAATCTCAGGAACTACTAGTCCGATTTGAAAATTTCTTTCAGTGTTAGATAGCCCATTTATCGAGGAAGGCTATAGGCTACTTTTTATCCCGGTACGGGAAGTAGTTCCCACGGGATGCGGGTGAAACCGCTGGCAGAAGCTAGTCAGTGTATAAGATAGACTTCTTAGAAAGTACAAATGACTTAGAAAAGCTACTGCCTATTTACGCGACTTTACTGAACTTAATTATTTTTAACCCCCGACGCAAAAACGACGGGGTGTTATAAGTTTGACGTGTGTGTGTGTGTGTGTGTGTGTGTGTGTGTGTGTGTGGGTGTATGTGGCATCGTAGCTCCCAAACGGATGATCCGATTGTAATGCGGTTTTTTTTTGTTTGAAAGGAATGTCATTCGGGAGTGTTCTTAGCTATGTTTGGTGGAAATCGGTTCAGGTCTTCAAGGTCATCAGCTCGTTTGTAAGGTGTGATAGGAATGTTACACGTTTGGTTTACTTGCAAGCATATGTGGGATCTGAAATTTGAAACACTAATGTCTTCTGGAACCACTGAGCTGGTCTGCTGTAAGGGCACGAAGATAGGAGACGTAACCCTGAACTGCCTTTTAGTAAACCCATCGAGTTTGGGCTCGTTGAATTTGTCTTGACGAGTTCTCTTCATGTTTCTAATTGACGAGAACCTGATGCTGGAAATGGGATGTGGCGGATGAAACCCTGGAATGCCGGAATGAAACGGATAAACCGATTTATATTTTTGCTGAAAATCTAGAATGACCAAAGGTTAATCTTTATTGTTTCTCAATCTGTGCAATTCTCCCACAGCCAGTTTTTGTCATGAGGATTATTAAACAGCTTCCTTTGGCCGAGATCGCCTACAGCGACCCCATCTTAAAATAAAATAAATTAAATGAAGGAAAAATTAAGCTCCTTCAAAAAGCATGAAATAAAATTAAATTATAAATTTAAAAAAACCCCCGACCCAAAAAAAGTACGCAATTATTATGACAAAAGGTTAAAAACGCTAAACCCTATAAAAAGCAGAAAATAACTTTTAACACTTCGTAAGTACCAACTAAAGCATGTCAGACTAAACTAAATTTTGACGTGTCGGGGGACCGCGTTTTACCTTCAAAAATACTTACATAAATCAAATGATAGGTACCTACCTAATTACAACATTTGTATATAAAAAGAACACGAATCTTAATTAGATAATTAGAGCGGTCCCCCGACACGTCAAAATTTAGTTTAGTCTGACATGCTTTAGTTGGTACTTACGAAGTGTTAAAAGTTATTTTCTGCTTTTTATAGGGTTTAGCGTTTTTAACCTTTTGTCATAATAATTGTTACAATTTCTAAGTTACAGAAACAAAAAATCCACAGCTTAGATATACAATAATTCACATGATCACTATACCATACATTCACTAAGTATAATATAGTATGTTACAAGTACTACACGAGTGTAGGAGTGCTCAAAGCACATTCATTAATACAGGGCCGTTTATCGCGCTTTCATTTAAATGCCTTCGTCTTGTAAAAGACGACCCCAATATGGGCGGACGAAAGTACTGATGTCTGATTAATTAAGTATTTTGTTTTTTTAAAACATCTTTGATAGGGACTTTCAGTAAAATAAATGAAGTTTAATATTTCTAACAAGGCAACTATATTTTCGAACCGTTTGGGGTTGAAACCCTCGGGTCGTGGGGTCCGAATGCGCACACCTTATTTAAAGATCTGTCTAGGCGGCTGGTTGACGCTTCTCGTGACCAAAAGGCTGGCTATTACCTCGGACAAAGGATCAGCATGGCCATCCAACGAGGTAATGCTGCCAGCCTCTTGGGTACGCTCCCAGTTGACAGCGATGGGGATGAATTTTTTGACGCCTTTTAGATATAGTGTAATTTTTTTTTTTACTTTACTACTAGGATAGTTTTTTTTTGTTGTAAATATCTGTGTATATAACTATGTAAATAAATCATTTAAGTGCTTAAAAAAAAAAAATGTTAGGCAACATTTAATTACCTACATGTTGTAGTTCTATTAGATTTAAAAAATACACCTTAGTTTATGCAATGCTCTACTTTAAAACTAGATATCATCATCATTTCCCTGCCCTTATCCTAATTTATTATTGGAGGTCGACACATGCATCCTTCTTTTAAACCTTCCTATATGACGTCATCTCCCAAGTAACACTCTCTGCTGTACCTTGGTAATAACAAACTACATAGGCATACTTATAAAAAATATACTATACATTATATGATTTAAATCGCTTTCACATCCACAGATTTTTGTCTCCGCACTTCGAAAACATCAGTTTTTTCGACGGGTAGTATGAGGCCTGAATACATTCTATAGATCAGAAAATTTAACAGTGAGTAGTCGAGGATATTGGCCAGAGAATATGAAAAAAAACTGTTAAAAAAATAGTCTCACACATAGAAAAAAAAAGGCTTGAAATTGCCTCTCGAAAAATTTTTTCGTCAGCTAATTCTCAAAATATTCAATGATAACCTACACATGTTGTATCACTAAACGATAGAAAATTTCCTAAGCTAAATAAAAATACGACATATTATAAGGCTTTATGAAGCATATAAGGAGAAATATTTAAAAAACGTATAAAATTCAATGACAATTTTCATTTCATGAATTCTACCTTCTGCCAGACGGCCAGGGGTGACAATCTTAATAGTGGCAAACGAGAAAACGTATCATTATAGGTCTGCAAAATGAAGTGAGACAGTAAATACATTGAGGTCCTTACATGGAAGTGTCATTTTAATTTGGTAGTATTATAATGTAAGATATTAAAGAAACTGAAATATAGATGGCGTTATTTGTAATGACGATGATGCGCGATTGCGTAGTAGTTATGCTTAGGTGTGTAAGAGGGCGCTATCACATCTTTTATTGGTTCTACTCTTACCCTATCTTTTTTTTCAGCTAAAATAAAAAAATAAATAATAAAAATTTTGAGTTGCATATTGAAGCAATTACTAAAATTTAATGTTTATTATCAATTAGCCAGAAATAAAATAAAATTCAAGAATTTATTTTCTACTGGCAACATTAAATCCATTTTCTACATGCAACATTATGCAAAAATTGTCAATCAAACAAATTTGGCTGCCGGTTTGCGCTGAAGTGCTTTTCGGTGTCTTGTTTGTTTTTCCAGATTTTTATCCCTATTAGTGCTTTATCCACCTAAGTCCGTTAAGTTGAGCCTCTGCTCCTTCGGCCGTGTCGATTTTGTGCTTGAGGTGATCGAAATCTTGTGAATTTTGTGCTTGAGATAGGACTCGTTGACCCGTTTTGTGATAATTAATATTTATCATGTCTAATAGAAAGTGTTGTGTTCCCGGATGTACAAATGGCTTAGGTAAGCATTTATCAACATCCTTAAAACAAATAGTCGTCATTTTGTCACGACTCCACTGAATTCTAACTTGTTACCCTTTTTTTCAGACACTACGGGGTATTTACATAAATTCCCTAATCCAGATAAGGATAGGCAGCTATTTAATACATGGGTCTTTCATATTGGTGGTGACATTTTGCAACTTGAAAATAACCATATTTTCAAATACCGCCGCGTCTGTAATGATCATTTCGAACCAAAATATTGGTGCCGGAATAACCGACTTGCCAAAGGAGCTGTACCTACAAAAAACATGCCAGGTTAGTTTTAGTAAAATACCCAAATTAAGGTACCTGTTTACCTTAAAGAGTACCTAAGTCTCAAATTTCTAGAGTTGATGTTAGAAAGAAATAAACAGTCATGTTATTTGAGTTTAAAGTAAACTTTCCAAATCACAAAATGAAAAGCTGCAGTAAGTCTAAAACATCTGAATAGAGATTTCTTTGGAGCCACAATTTCTGTATGTACGCAGTATGTCATACAAGAGTTTCTATATTACATTTCAAAATTTACTATATTTATAATTCATATTATTTTATCGTTGTTTACAGGATTATCTTGCTCGAAATTCAGCATTGAAAAAAGAGCACTAAGACCTCTTCAGATTTCAGGACCGTCTACATCAAAAGGTATATTTTATCATATACATATAAACAAGCAATTCATTTTTATACATACATACATACATTTACATTACGTATGTACTAGCTTCCACTTGCGGCTTCGTCCGCATGGTGTATTGATAAAAAGTGGCCTATGTCTTAATCCAGGGTATCACCTATCTACATACCAAATTTCAACCAAATCGGTCCAGCCATTTTTGAGTGAAGTTATTTCAAAGATCATTTATTCCTACAAATTAGGCTGAAATTGAGTAACTTGAATGTCACATTTACCAAAAATCCTTTGCTATTTTTAATTTGTTGTAATACTTAAATAGCACTGCATTACACAATTTTGGTACCCTCTTGACTGAATGAATAGGTAATGAATCATAGATCAAATGTTCCAAACATAATATGTGGTATCCATAACGTCTAGTTTTCAAGGTACATGTCAATTATGATTTCTACTACTCTCACTTAGGCATACAAAAAACCATTACCATGTCTGAAATAATTTACTTTTGTATTACTTTGTTTTGTTTAATACTTGTTTCTTTTCAATAATGTCAACATATTTGTGCATAATATGCGGCACCCATGCGGACAGCATATAGTGTAATTGATAGATAGACACTAGCAATAAATGATGTAATAATAACATATACTAATCACTGAATATTATTATTTACAGAACCTGCGCATCTACATATACACTCACAAGGTTCAATTGAAGATGTACAAATGAAAGAGAATCTTGGTGAGTGATCCTACATACAAGCATTTAATCAGCAATTATTTTACACATATTCTGTCCTGGAACTCCTTCATGCGCCCGGATAAAATGTAGCCTCTCTCGATAAATGTGCTAATTTACCTTAAAATCATCTTAAATTGAATTATTTTTGTTGTTCCTGAGTTATAATTTTGCAAACAATTAAAGTAAACTAGCCTCTCTATAAACCTATCCCTTAAGACAAGAGTGATTGATGAAATACAGTTTGTTAAATTACATTTATATGTCATATGCATAAGTCCTAAAATGTTAACATCCTTATCACTACATAGTATAAAACAAAGTCGCTTTTTCTGTCATGTGTCATGTTGTATGTCCCTATGAACGCTCAAATCTTTAAAACTACGCAACGGATTTTGATGCGGTTTTTTGTAATAGGTAGAGTGATTCAAGAGGAAGGTTTTTATGTATAATAACATACATTAAATACTGGGGAAATACTGTTATCCCGTGCGAAGCCGGGGCGGGTCGCTAGTTGATATTATAAACTATATAAAAGAAAAAGTAACTTTGTCTAGTAGTGGGCTGGCTTTAATTAATTCAATATGATTCAAATAATGGTTACTCAATATGAACTGCTACATTCATGATGATGGTAATGATCATCAGCTTAATTGGTTTGTATATAATAGGCACACATTTCTTACCAAATATGTTAATGACCTTTCAGATCCTGTCACTTCAGAATCTCAGTCTGTACACAGTGATAGACAGCCTCATAGTGAAGAAGAAAATGTTGAGGTGGTGAAAGATCTTGGTAAGCAACACAATTGTAATCAAACTTAATAACTTCAAAGCTGAGTTTGCTTGTTACACTCACTATCATGGTTTATTAACTAGGTACTGATTTATAGATTTAATACATATTTCAATCATGGGATACTTTCACACACAACTAGCTTTGATGCTATCTCACTCATATGTACTCTTAAATTCTGCAATTTTTATTCATATGATTCTTATTATTTTTTCAGTGCATCGCAAAGTTAAATGTGTTAGTAAGAAGGCGGTAAAACAGGTTGCTGTTACGAAAACTGAGCGTGCTCTGTATCAGAAAATGCTGCAAGTTGGTGTGAAACTCAGCAAATGCCGTAGCAAGGTTAAAAAGCAGGCAATCAAGATCAAGGCCCTGCAAAATATTACTACAAACCCTCAATTTTTAGAAACTCTAGACAAAATGTCTAGCACATCAAAAATTTTAACTTTGCTGCAGTTCAGGGAGCACAAAAAGGAAAAAAAAGGCCGGCGTTTCACATTAGAGGAAAAAATTGTAGCTTTGACTATCCTCAAGCAAAGCCCAAAAGGATACAGATTCCTGAGGAAAATCTTTATCCTGCCATCACGCCAAATTTTAATAAAATTAATTAATATGGCAGATATAAATGCTGGTATCAATAAAAATTTGATGGCACAAATAAAAAAAGCCACACTTAAAATGAAACCAGAGCACAAATTATGTGTGGTTCTTTTTGACGAAATGTCACTAAAACCGAATGTGGCATACAATGAAAGGAAGGACAGAGTGAGTGGGTTTGTAACCAATGGGCAAGAGACACTGCCTGAGTATGCAGATCATGCGCAGGTATTTATGATAAGAGGACTTATAAAAAATTATAAGCAACCCGTTGCATACACATTTTCTCAGTCTGCCACAAAGGGACCAGAACTGGCAAAACAATTAAAGGCTGTCATCACAGAACTACAAAATGCTGGTCTTAATGTGGTAGCAACAGTGTGCGACCAAGGAACAAATAATGTTAACTGCATTAAATTCTTGTTACAAGAAACAAGAGGTATTCTGTTAAGAAAATCAGAAGAACCTGAGGGAAATATTATTTTAATAAATAAACAGGAAATCATTCCCTTGTATGACCCACCTCACTTAATGAAATGTATAAGAAATAATTTAATAACGAAAAATCTACTATATAAAAAAGACAACAAAATGCTAATGGCAAAGTGGGAACACATAACTGCACTGCACCAAGAAAACCCAGGCTACAAAGGCATAAGACTGGTGCCAAAATTAACAGACTCCCACTGCATTCCCAGTAAAATTCCACGGATGAAAGTTAAATTTGCTACGCAACTATTCAGCCAAACTGTAGCATCAAATATGGGCTACCTAGCAGGTAAATAAACTTTATTACATAATGTTTTCACATTGCATTATTTTATCGATACTTATATATTATAAAGCTGAAGATTTTTTTGTTTGTATGTTTTCTTAACCATGCTAATCTGAAGAACCAATCCAATCACCAAGGTCGATCAGGTCTAATTTGAAATAATCTTTCACCGTTAGATAGCTCATTTATTGAGGAAGACTAAAAGTGACTTTTAATCTGGGTGCGCGAAGTAGCTTTCACGGGATGCGGTAGAACCGCGGGCGGAAGATTGTATAGTAAAAGTTTTCACAAATTAAAAACTGCTCCCAGTTCAGATTTAATAATAACAAGTTTCTTATTGATGACTAGATGCCATAGTAGCCAGTGTATCTGCCTGCCACAGGAGGTCGCGGGTTCGATTCCCGCATAAGTCAAACATTTATGTGTGTGGGTGTTTCTACATATGTACACTATGTTATGTTATTTATAAAATATTTATATTTATATAAGTTCATTTATTGGTTGTCTGCTGTACCCAAATTACAAGCAAGCAATGCTTTGTTTGGGACTAGATTGCGTTGTAAGAACGTGTGAGGAATATTTATTAATATTTTTTTTCTTATTTTTTTGCAGAAAAAGGAATAATCTCTCAAGATGCGCAAAATACAGCGGACGTCATCTTGTTTTTTGACAAACTTTTTGACTCCATTAACGGAAGCTTCGGGAAAAGGAAGCACAGTAAACCACTGCTGGGACCTGCGACGCCGAACTCAATACATCACAAAACATGGATGGAGGCAAAAATATTTTTAAAAAATATGAAATTTGTGAATGTAAAAACCTCGAATGTGGAGTATGTTCCCACCTTAAGTAACTGGGTATGGACACTAGAAGGAATAGAACTGCTTTTAAAAAAAATTGCTGCGAAGTACGGAGTGACATCGGTTTGGTTGCGGCATCTGAATCAGGATCCAATAGAAAATTTTTTTGGATCGATAAGGAGTCAAGGATGCCGCAACGTAAACCCTACTCCAGATGGATTTGAAGCAGCATTTAGCAGCCTTTTAATAAACAGCCTATCTAGTGTCCATGCCCCAGGGACAAATTGTGAGGCAGATAATTGCCACGCTTTGCATGAAGTTCTCATCACAAGCGGGGCCTGCAAAGAACAAATAAATTGTGAGCTCTCTGAGATTCCGGACATTGAATTTACAGCCCTTGAAGACAAAAGCGACCCCCGTATAATTGGGGGGCTACAATATGTTAGCGGTTATTTTATTAAAACCGCTAAGAAGAAAGTCTTCAAGGGTTGTAGTGAATGTAAAAAAAATTTAATGTCCGATCAGGAACACGATTATTTAAAATATAGAGAGTATGCTAATAAAAAATGGCTTTGCAGTCCCAGCGACTCTCTCTTAAATTGTGTTTCGAATCTGCAGGATATAAATTACACAATAATTAAAAAATGTTTGGAAAAAAAATATTTAAAAGATTTCATCAAAACATTAATATTTATACATTTGAAATTCGATTTCATAAAATGTGAAATTCATAAAGAAAAATTAATAGACTTTTTAATCAATATATCCTGCAGATTCTTTATTTACAATTACTGTAAAGATATTAATAAAATATTAATAAATAGGAGAGAGTGTGATGATGATACGGATTCCTATAAGCTAAAAGCGAAAAAATTATACATGAAATGTTTTAAAAGAAAAAAATAAATTATATTAAAGGTTATCAGTGTTTTATTTATTGAAAAACATCTTATAAATATTAAACAAAAAGAAACAAAAATCTACCTAGACCCAGTAACCACTGCTTTATGTAGCTATATGTATATATATTGACAAATAGTTTCTTAAACCTGCGTTCAGAAGGCGCCACTTGTCTTACTTAGTTTGGTAGTCGAGTTGGACCTCTATTTCATAATATAAAAAGTACTCTGTGCAGACGGCGTTCCGCCGTTGAGACGAGTGGTCACGTCGCTTTGTCATCCGATGACAGTTCATCCTTCGTATTCCCAAAAATAATATAAAAAAATATATTTGTAATAACATCCTATAAGTTCTTTTTTTATGACTGAAAGTGCATTTATTTTAATGTATTACATATAATTAGCTCCATGGAAGATGATCATGAGTATTGTGGATGCTTTACTCTTGCAACAAAATGTTTTCAAGCGTATGATGTGAGATCACAGTTTTAGACGCCTTCCACCGGTCTTAAAAAATAAGAATATTAATATAATGACCGTTAACCTCAGGTAAATATGTGGTTCCATTCACAAAATTTATTTATTTTTCAAATATTTATTTGTATTAGATTGTTCGGTTGTTTATTGCAAAACGTAGTTGTCATGGCAGCCGAATTTAAACAGTCATTGCTTGACTGCGCAAGGAGGTTTGTGTTTTTAGTAATTTATTTTGGAATCTGACTAATAAGGAAATTAAAAATCATTTATTTACGATAGCGAAAAAGAATAATTTACGTGAGAACGTCGAAAATAATTAATTATTCAGTAATTAATAAAAATATGAAGTGAACATAGAAGTTTTATTTAGGATATCATATCAACCATTTTGGATGATAGAAAAAACGATTAATAAAATTTACATTATGATACAAAACCACTTTCTTTGAATTTCTACCGAGGTGATCATTCTTCAGTACAATAATAATTATGTGCTTATAGGAAACTACTCGTAAAAGCAAGATGGACCCAAAATTAAAAAGAAGAAAATAAACCTGATCAAAAAAGCCAAATAGAGCTTCATTGGAAGCGGTGAAACAAAGAACTGACAAAATGTATAGCAAAATCAAAATCAGTGAAGATATGTTTTGGCTATAGGTATCTGTACCGCCACAATCCTAAACACTACGTTTAATCATTTTTTGTACATTAAGCACCAAAGCTGGGGTTGTACTGCAAGGGCAGTTTTGATGTTTTTCGTGTGACTATTTGTACAATGTGAGATTCATATATATAATCGTTTTTGATTTATTGTAAGTTAAGAGGACGAATTGGAATTTTTGGCGCCAAGGATCTCAATTTTTCTCAGTAAATACAAAACGGATCAAAATACAACTTGGTTACCTGAAAGTTCATGATATAAACCTTATTTTGTTAGACGTCAAAACATGATTAGGTAACTTTTATAACAGAGAAAAATATATCAAACATACCTCTTTTTAAAAAGAGATTCACATATTATGGGCAAACGGGACCGATTTAAGCCTCTTAACTTTTTTAGTAGTTGAGTATATACATACTCTTTAAAATTGTAGAAGGAATTTTTATCAAATTATCATTTCCAAATAATAAAATTACTAAACCATTTTGTCGCTTACGACTTTTAGTTATAAGCTAACGCGCGTATTGTTATCCTCGCCCCGCTCAGGCGCTCCGACCCCTTTTGGCGCCTTAGATGCGCGTGCCGGTTATGGAATTATTGTTGACCAATTCCTCGCCTTAAATCTAGCCCTCTCCTGTTTCTAATCTAGCATCTCAAAGAAGAGATAGTTTCTAAACTCGTGTTTTTCTTTTTTTGTTACTCGATTTCGCGTAGACGCCTGGGCCGATTTGAATATTTTTCAGTTAGTATCAGACTCTTACTGACTAAAACCCACCATGTTTGATCTTGAACCCTTTTTGTACCAGGACAGCGGTGACTCTTTGTGTGTGCATATAGGTAACATACAATAAAATAAAAATACATATTTAACTGACACTAAAATC
Source organism: Helicoverpa assulta (assembly GCA_963856015.1). Taxonomy (NCBI): domain Eukaryota; kingdom Metazoa; phylum Arthropoda; class Insecta; order Lepidoptera; family Noctuidae; genus Helicoverpa; species Helicoverpa assulta. Next base: position 5,748,769 of record CAWLCW010000002.1, on the reverse strand, counting down.
TTCTGAGTCCACTTGGCAACAAAATGCTTCGATACTAACTGCGGGTTGATTGTGGTACAATCCAAATATATACCTCTATTTTATTATGCGTAAATAGTTGGGAAGCTACCTACAAAAGTTAGAAACGTGTCAAGCACAAATGCAAGCGTTCTAGTGAGACCCTTACGTTACTGGATCTCGCGTTCTGGCCGTTCAGTTGGCCAAAGGAAGAATTGAAGTTTGACAGACTTGTAGGAAAGTCAATCCTCCTCAATTACAAAAGAGGGTTTTATTTAAAAATCCTATAGATTTTACTGTATAAACAAACGAACTAATGTTGTGTTCCTACATCACTTAATGTTGCTGTGTTGCCATTCAGAAAGTAACGGGTCTGTGAATATATGATTATTTTAAAGAGTATTTTCTCTAATTTCCTGGGTTGATGTCTTAAAATTACAATGAATGATAAAATTTCGCGACCTTTTTTTATACGATTGCTTGAACGCTGTTTTACAACCATACTTCTGTAATGGAGCTTATGATGTCCCTATTTCTCAATATTGTGAATGTTTTGTGCAGTACACAACTACTTTCACTACTTTCTGTCAGTTATACAAGGCGTGGAAATGGTCTCTACGCCTTGTATGCCTATGCAAACAATATTTGACAGGGAAAATCATTACAACGAGAAGTCCTTAGGAGATTGGGCGTTCCTGGGCTAACGGCGGCCAGCCATGAATTTGGTATCAAACGATAGCTCTAGTAGTAATTGGAAATAACTTTTACTATGGGCGTTATCCCGCGGGACATTTAGGAAAAAAGATATTCAGTTATTTTTGCATCAGAAATGTATGAGCTGAGACATCCATTTTTTCGCAGTTTTTGATATTTACGTAATTCTGAGCTTTTAAAAGGCTTATAATCCCCTGTTTTATTATTTCTAATTAATCCTGATCATCTGATATAGGTTTTTGACAAAGTATTTTTTTTTCTTGTATGAAAAGTAGCTCGTCGCTAAGTAGCGATTTCTTCAGTGTTACAGAAAGCACTTCAAGCTCCGTTTAAGGCGTACCTTTTAACTGGGTTGTGTGACAATAGGTGTCAAAAAAGTTCAAAGTTCTTCGGTTTTAAAGTACATCACGGGGATAGAACTTCATAACAGTAATTATAGGACCACACTACATCCATTAGTACGAAAATCATCGCTGGCCGCTGACAGCCCGGGCTTCATAGAGATTTGCCCATTATCCTTTAAGTAGTTTTTATTAAAAATCCAAATTTACCTGTAATCTATCAAAACTCTTATCTCTTACCATGTCTTAAATCCGTATATCTATTTTGACCTTCGTAGGAATATTAATCAAAATTATAAATGAGACGTCTGTTTGGGAACATAAATAATGTGAATCATTTGATTGCGATTTCTAAAAAATCTAAAGAAAATCATTGCAAGATTATTATTTGTTAAAAAAAGTTTAGTTACCTACTGACTACCTTATTCCAACCAGTGAACACAGGCATGGATATGAGTTATGTCAAAAATCAGTTGTCGACTGTTTTCGTATCGGCGAAAACGTGAGCGGCGCCCCGCAGTGGGCTCGTACCTCACCCCCTCAGGTTGTCGATTTTGACAAGACAAGGAGCCTTAAATAAAATCACACATTTTTTTTTATCCACACGCAGTACTTTCCACGCACCAAACAAAACTCGATAATAAAGTTCGACCAGAACATAATATTAAATAGCTTTTAACATTCCACTTGCTATCTTAATGTTCTCCCGAGACATTTATATTTAGTCGTCTACGTGTCCAATGTTTACCTTTCTGCCTCTTTATCTTTACCTTTTTTCTTTTTTTATGCCATCTTTTGGGATCTGTGGCGAAAAAAAGGTTACATTGTTTCGCGAAAGGAATTTGAGCGTCGATTTTTTTTCTAATTCGAATTTTGAAAGGGTTTGAAAATCTTGGTTGGTGGTTGTCGTTGGTCGTTGGGATTGGATGGGAAATCCCGTTTCTGTGATTCTAGTATAGGGAAAATATTTTTCGTGTGTTAAGAGGCTTATAAAATATTTGATTCTAGTTTTTTTTTTGAAAATAGGTCTTATTCTTTCTATTCTTCATGTGTTTGGTTTTAATTAACATAAGCTTTTATATAGCAAAAGATCTTTATGTGATTTGTGTATTTCAGTACTGTACAAAGCGGCAGAAATTGGGAGGTTTCAATTCTTCAAATACCTCAAACTTTCACATTCATAATTCGATTAGCATCCAAATTGATTGACGCATTATGACATGTATATGATTATATATCATACCGCTGATAAACCTCATATCTAAATATTACTCATATTTTCAAAATTCCATCAGTATAATTCTCTTCTGAAAAATCTTGGCTACAGAACCCATAGTGCCATATGCACTTAATACATTCCGTAAGGTCCAAGTGATTTGTGAGGGCAACCCGCACATATTGAATGCTTTAAAACCTTTTAAGTTGGATACGAGTCTTGATAAAATTGTTATAAACTTGTAATTAATTGGACGTATTAAATAGAATCATTTTTTTGTCGTCAGATTAGTAGGTTTTGTGTTGTTTATGATTTTGTTCGTGTTACATTTTGTGAAGTGATGTTTACTTAATTATTAACTCGTTGAATGTCTTTGAAATAACTATTAAGACAGAAGTACGTAGTATAAAACTCTCTCGTAGCATTTGCATAACTTTACTTTCTTATATTTTTGTTCAAATGGGTGTAAGTGTAAGTTTGTATGTACTTTCTAAGTATATCTTAGACACCATTGACTATGTTTCGGATGGCACGTTAAACTGTAAGTCCCGGCTGTCATTGAACATCCTTGGCAGTCGTTACGGGTAGTCAGAAGCCAGTAAGTCTGACACCAGTCTAACCAAGGGGTATCGGGTTGCCCGGGTAACTGGGTTGAGGAGGTCAGATAGGCAGTCGCTTCTTGTAAAGCACTGGTACTCAGCTGAATCCGGTTAGACTGGAAGCCAACCCCAACATAGTTGGGAAAAGGCTCGGAGGATGAAATGGATGGGTGTAAGTGACAGCATAACTGAAAAAGAAGTTGTCATAGTTTTTCTTCTATGTTGTGTTATCCAACTTTCTCCTGTCCTATTAAATGAGTACAAAAATACTTTACTAGAACCTGTAACCCCAAATTCAAGATATAATTGTATTACCTTATCTACGAATATAATGCTTTATTGGACTTGCAAGCAACTCACAAGATGTTTTACTTGCGAATTTTGTTTTTCCAAAAACCGTCCATGTTGCAGAATCGATATATATTCAATCGTCTTCAAAAAAAGGAATGAGAATCTCAATTCAATTGTTTTTAAGCGTCTTCAAATCTACTTTACTTTTGTTTTAACATTTTATCACTTCTTCATTCCTTCGCTTACTTTATCGATATATTTTTCTCCGCACCCATGTTTGCAACGCAATAGCACAGAATAGTGGAGTGCTGTTCAATATCGATATGACATTCGTACAAACGCGGTGCCCACTTCGATATAATTTTTATGAGATCTCTCATCTTTCTTCGTATGAGGATGGTGTGGTTTTGATACTTTTAGGTCTATTTTTATTGAACATCTTCTTATAGAGTGATTTGCAGGGTTAATCATCTGATGAACCCTAATGTCGTAGTTTTTTAGGGTTCCGTACCCAAAGGGTAAAACGGGACCCTATTGTACGGAACCCTACGCGCGATTTTGCCTCGCACTTGACCGGTTTTCTTGAAATTCTTCTGATCGACTGAATTTCTAAACATACCTACTCAAGATTGATGTTGACTGCGATGACTGTTACAGCCTTTTTTTATCGTTGCACTGCTGGGCACAGGCCTCCTCTCACACGAAGAACGATAGAGCATATTGATCACCACGCTTGCTCAATACGGGTTGGTGATTTCTAAGTAGTAATTCTTAAATATGGAATTAAAATTTTGAACTTCCATTGCTAGTGCATATAGTGACATTGATGCATAATTTTGCCCTATTCTATAAACAATTTCATCTTGAGAACTTTCGATCTTTGATACATGACAGTTTTCAACTACTTAAAGCATGTTACTTACATAAAAAGTTGAAGATCGCAAGTATCAAAACCTCCCACCGTAGAACCATCATCCGAAACGCAATAGGAACGTGACCGGTTTGCAAACGGCTCGGATCCGGATCGCGTGCGGTTCTTATTGTTATGTAATTTGTCAGGCACGTTTATGAGCATGCGGTAACCATTCCTTATGCGATGTAGGTAGTTACATGGCTTTTGAAGCTTTCGGAAGCCGGTTTTATAGCAATTGGATGGTTTTGTGTATGTAGGTATGGGTTCGCTTTTGTATTTATTTTGATTGAGGTATTCTATGAGTGTCAGGTGTACTTAAGCATGTTAATGTACTAAGTATCGTCTTGACTAAACTGCTTCTCGTACTCGTATGAAATACAGCTTTATGACACTAAGGAGTAATGCAGCTTTCTATTGGTACAGGAGTTTTTAACTAACACAATATGATAAAAAAAGTTGCAAGAATGCAGTGGACATCATCAGACTCTTACTGACTAATACACATCCACGTTTCTTCTGGAGTACTTAGTATTCCAGCATCTCCGCATCATAGTAAGTTTAAATAATGTTGAGAAATTAGAAATTTGTCTACTGAGTTCATACGTTACCTACACTATAAAATGTCATATACCCTGAAATACTGTTACAGCCTTTTTATCGTCCCACTGCTGGGCACAGGCCTCCTCTCACACGGAGAAAGATTAAGCGTTAATCACCACGCTTGCTCAATGCGGGTTGGTGATTTCAGACTTTATAGTCCAGGTTTCCTCAAGATGTTTTCCTTCACCTTTTTATCAGCCATTGGTGTCTAAGATTTACCTAGAAAGTACATACAAACTTAGAAAAGTTGCATCGGTACTTGCCTGACCTGGAATCGAACCCATACCCTCATACTCGAGAGGCTGGTTCTTTACCCACTAGGCCACCATGACCCTGAAATACCCTGAAATAGTGCACAATAAATCGATCATGGTAGGTACTGTGTTTTTCGACTGAAATGCTTTTTGAATTTGATTAGTGATAGCGTAAAAAATACATAGGCATTATAAATATGTATTTGTCCAATCCCATTAAACTAGCGCAGACCCACAAAATATTCTAGAATAGAATACTAATACCGAATTGATATTCAGTTGCAATATCGGTGTATGAAATTTTGATGAGAACACCGATGCAGTGATTTCGATTGGTTCCGTACGTGCTTGGAACCGAGGGGTTTTTCGTGCACTTTATTGGTACCCTGATTTTATATGACTATCGTCTAGAGTGGGAGTATTAGGGAAAGATGTTATTTCAAATTTTATTTGGGCGGACAAATTTATTCTTTGCTTATATCTTCGAGGTGTCTCGGCGTCAGAAATGGAATATTGATATTGAAGTTCTCTGTGTTTACAATATGTTTATTCGGTTTTATGGTGAAGGTACTTACTGAATATTTATTCTTTGAGATAGAAGATGGATGTGGTGATTATTTAGGCAGTAGTTTGATAATGTTACGTTAAAACTGATTGTTTTTTTTTTTTGCTTTTAGAGGAAATTTACCAAAGTATGTCAGCCGAATATGTTTCGAAATGTAAACGCATAAAAGGTTTACGTAAACGTTTTATTATCTACCTAATTGATAAAAGTAAGCTGCATTGCTTTTAGTTATTAAGTATCTGAAGTAAATGTTACCTGTCTGACAGTATTCATTTGAATTCGACAGGCATCTGACGTGGCAAGTGAGAGATCAGGCGCAGGACCGGCAGCTTAGGAGACCGTGTCTCACTTGCAGATTTTGTTCTTGCAGCGACGTTTACTCTCACGACTACCCCGACCTGACAATTGAATCTGACACCCCTGCTCAGCAGTGGCTCTTGCAACCCCAATACCAACAAAGGGTCCACACAAAAACCATCATAATAATTCCATAACCCCCCATAACACCGAATATATTCCACAACACAACAGCACCCTGCATAGAGCACTCGATGATACAACACCAACACAATAACACGCAAGTAATTAACAATAGTGCTTCCTATTAATAGCTGTATTAAATTTAGCACTATTACTAGACCGAGTCACGTAGGGCACTCGATCGGAGGATAAAAATAGAAAGTAGGTGCTTTGTATGCCGTTTGGTTGGTGGTAATTAGGTTGTGGCAGCTTGAATGGCCTGTGAGTGGGCGCCTTTACTTTTATAAAAAATAACAAGCTATTTTTGCTTTTTGAAATAATAAATCTTTACAGACATACAGTTATGAAATATGATAAAAGAATAATTCTGCTTATCCCTACTAACATTATAAATGCGAAAGTAACTCTGTCTATCTGTCTGTCTGTCTCTTACGCTTTCACGTCTAAACGACTGAACTGATTTTAATAAAATTTGGTACAGAGCTAGAGTTGACCTTGAGAAATAACATAGGATAGTTTTTATCCCGGACTTTTGAAGAATTCTCTTGGAAACGCGATATAACCAAACAGTACGCGGGCGAAGCCGCGGGCGGAAGCTAGTATCCTATAAAAACAATAATGATTACCAAATTAAATAATAATTAATATTAAACTAATGTATTATACGTATATAATTTTTAACTATATATCTGCGAGGTAAAATAGTACATACTATCACCGCCAACAACAACTTAGATATTGTCCCTACCATGAATGGGGATGGCGACCCAATCTGCAGTAGTCAACTAATAGCAACTACACATTTCGCTAACGACATCACATGATGCGAACGCGATTACCGCGCGATTGTCGCGTGCGCCAATGTGTGCGGCCGGATAACTAGATTAATTGATATTGCACTGTTATTGGGTTTACACTCGATGGGCTTAAGATGACAAGGATAAAGGAGGTCTTTGTATCGTTAGGTTAGCTAAGATGATGTCTACAAACAAACTACACGCTTGTTATCTAGGAACCGCGGTGTACTGAAAAAGTTTCAAAAACCCTAACAGTGTAAGGTCGCTCGTGCATTCTGAGAAGCACCATAATATCTGCTGCAGGAAGGACGGTTTCATCATGTACACGAAGATGTACAAGATTTTTTTAGTTTTAGTACTTGCATCAATCATTAATTAGTTAGGTAGAAACAACATTGAGGACGAGGTGAATAGGAGAATTCAGTTGGGTTGGGCTGCATTTGGGAAGCTACGTCGAGTCCTAACATCGTCGATCCCACAGTGCCTAAAGACAAAAGTCTTCAATCAGTGCGTCCTACCTGTCATGACTTACGGAGCCGAAACGTGGACACTGACGGTACGGCTGGTCCACAAGTTTAAAGTCGCTCAGCGGACTATGGAAAGAGCTATGCTCGGCATTTCTCTGAGGGATCGCATCAGAAATGAGGTAATCCGTCAGAGAACCAAGGTCATCGACATAGCCCACCGAATCAGCAAGCTGAAGTGGCAGTGGGCTGGCCATATTAGCCGAAGAACCGATAACCGTTGGGATAAACGAGTTCTAAAGTGGAGATCACGCCTCGGCAAACGTAGTGTAGGACGTCCTCAGGCACGATGGAGTGATGACTTGAGCAAGACGGCTGGTAGGAGCTGGATGCGAGAAGCCGAAAATCGATCTCAGTGGCATGCACTTGGAGAGGCCTATGTCCACCAGTGAACTGCGATAGGATGATGATGATTAATAATTGGCAAAAAACACTACAAACAAGTGGACTAGAGTGGAGTGGAGTGGAGTGGAGTGGAGTAAGAGGACAAAATGACAAGTCATATTAGAAAAAAGAATACTAGAAATAACTATTAAGTAATCTGTGATACTAGTAAGTAGTACAAGCCGTTAAAAGACTATGTACAGTACATTACTATATACATATTATGTACAGTGTAAACGGTAGCTACGCGACATGCTACGAGTTGCTACGAGGTAATTCGTAGCAATTTTGTTCGCGTGTGTCAAAGTTTACGTAGTAATGTTAGCATGACCATACGTAGTTGTTTTGTATGTCTTAAGAATTGATATAAAAGTATGTCGTGTTTTGATTCTGATTATAGAATACTAGCTTCTGCCAGCGGTTTCACCCGCATCCCATGGGAACTACTTCCCGTACCGGGATAAAAAGTAGCCTATAGATTAGCGCGTTCAAACAAACAAACAAACAAACTCTTCAGCTTTATAATATTAGTATAGATATAGGTATATGTTTTACGTGTAAATTTTACAAATACGCAAATTCCGAAATAACTATATGGGTAACTTAATAGTCAAATCGAGACTTGTATCGATCGCCATCTACAGTTTCGTATTTCATTTCATATTCTAATATCCATTTAAAGTGTCCCAACTAAATACCCCTTCGATATTTCGAAAGACGTGCCTAAAACGCGTCCATATCTCGATTAATATTTAACCGAGTTCAATGTTCAGTTTAACCAATTATCGAGTTTAGTCGTCGATTGTCTGCAAATAGCTGAACAGCCCTACTGGGTAGAATTGTAAGACAAACTTCCATTAATCGATATTTGTGGTGACTACACTATTCAGGATGGTCTATTTTAGTATTTGTCTTTTGCCCACTGAATTTAATGTCTGGTTGGTCAGTTTTGGAATTTTATGCGATTTACAAAAATGGAGGAGAAGGCATTTCATGAGTAACCGAGGCAGGTGAAAAATCATGTATATGATGTTTTCAATTCTATAATAGACCAGCTATTTCCACTCATCTAAAGAGAACTACTTTCCGCAACCACATGAAAATTGTGCTGTCCTTAGGTTGTAGGCTATTTAAAATGATTCGTCGGACAGAAAGATGGTGGCCTAGTGGGTAAAGGACCAACCTCTCCAGTATGAGGGCGCGGGTTCGATCCCAGGTCAGGCAAGAACCAATGCAACTTTTCTAAGTTTGTATGTACTTTCTAAGTATATCTTAGACACCATTGGCTGTGTTTCGGATGGCACGTTAAACTGTAGGTCCCGGCTGTCATTGAACATCCTTGGCAGTCATTACGGGTAGTCAGAAGCCAGTAAGTCTGACATCAGTCTAACCAAGGGGTATCGGGTTGCCTGGGTAACTGGGTTGAGGAGGTCAGATAGTCAGTTGCTTCTTGTAAAGCACTGGTACTTAGCTGAATCCGGTTAGGCTGGAAGCCGACCCCAACATAGTTGGGAAAATGGCTCGGAGGATGATGATGGACAGAAAGATGGTTAACTTTCGCATTTATGATATTAGTAAGGATTTAAGGACAATTCAACCTTAATCTTATGTGCCTACAGTACATTTTTATTAATGGACAGCTACTATATGAATAAGAGAGATTAATTAGATTAATTATTATAGATTTGTATTAAATAGCGACAAATTCAGAATGAATAATAGCATAATATATGGTACTATCGTTCATTCACACAATAATCTCCACATATTCAATAACACACAAACCTGAGAAGTATGACGTCATATAAATAATTCTGTTGACACCGGCCGGCGACAGGTTACCTGCTCATTATGCGACAGATGAAGCGATTAATTAGTCGCATATCGATGCCGTGTTTGACGATTGTAACGATTAATCGAATGCGACGAGTATCGAATAATAAACGTGGGTAAAATCGTTCGTATGTAGATTTTATAATGTGATAGGTAACTGTTTTATATCGAGTCGGTTCTGATTTTATCTCGTTTGCTTATCTCAACTCAATTTATTTTGTTTTGTTCTAGCAGATATTTTATCTATTGCTATTTAACTTGTGTTTAGTAGTGGGTGTTACATGTAACTTACACATTAATTCATGCACCAAGAATATATTAAATACTAGCCGATTTCCCGCGTTTATACCCACATTACGTCCCTACAACTACAGCTCGTACCGGCATAAAATATAGCCTATTTTAACCGGAAAGAGTTTAGCGTTCCAACAGTGAAATATTTTGTTTAATTTTGGAGTATCGGAGCCTTTAGATAACTGCCTAATGCCTTTGTTCATGCCAGTGTTTAATCTTCATTAATATTTGCTATTATAGTAGATACAAAAACCACCTTCAAAACAGTGTCAAAAACCAATCTTTAACGTTACCAGTACAAATTAATATCTAATACAGTAACCACGCGACCAATCTCTCACAGTCGTGCATTCGTGTCCATCCCCTTTTTAATTCGTCAAACATAAGTCAGACAGCGATAAACTCGCCCCTTGCTGTATTAACTGAATTACCGATGCGATTTTTTTGTCGCTGTGTCGCAGTGCGCATGGGTGAATTATACTTAATTGTTTTTTTTTTTTTTGGGTCTGCTATTTTGATTGGGCTTTTTACGTTTGGGTGAAATAAATGATGATGCAAAATGCATGAATTCGTATGGTTATGATATTGACTTTAAAATAAAACACAGAATTCGTGTATAAAGCAGAAGTTATTTCAAAAGAGTCATAGGTACTTCTAGTCATATAGTATTATCTGGTAGCACCGAACAGAATGGGTTTCTAATATTTCCACTTTAGCCACATTTCAGCTACGATTTGTATTAATTCCTATCTGCTTATGTAGCCTAGTAGGTAAAGAACCAACCTCTCGAGTATGAGGGTGTGGGTTCGATTCCAGGTCAGCCAAGTACCAATGCAACTTTTCTAAGTTTGTATGTACTTTCTAAGTAATCTTAGACACCAATGGCTGAAAAAAAAAGGTGAAGGAAAACATCTTGAGGAAACCTGGACTATATATATATATAGTCTGAAATCACCAACCCGCATTGAGCAAGCGTGGTGATTAATGCTCAATCCTTCTCCGTGTGAGAGGAGGCCGCAGCCCAGCAGTGGGACGATAAACAAAGGCTGTAACAGTTATGTAGGACAAAAACCAAACCAAGACACCGCTATCATGTATATCAATAATCATGAAATGTTTGGGCATTAAACTGTGTACCTAATATAATATTCTATTCAATAAAATAATACCTGAAATGAATCTAATATTTTCAATTACCCATCACGAATAAACATTACCTCTTAATATTAAGTAGGCACAAAAGTATAGATAATACCCCCAACCAACGAGCATAAAATAATAATCCAACTATAATGTATAACCCTGTAAATGCAGCACCCGGTCGCAATAACCGTAATAACCGAGACACTAAAACAAAACCGTACTTAACGATAGCCCGATAACAATATAACGGGACGCTCATAACCCTCGCCCCTTTGCTAACAATTAACTTATTGCAACACTTGAGGGGTTAAATGTAGATTAAGTGTAGTGTAGATGCGACAGTTATTGAAGATATAGTTTTCTGCCTTGAAGTGTGCAAGAGTGTAATTCGAGCGGTGTCCATATTTTTTTGCGAAATCGCTGAATCCGGTCTCAGTGAGGTTGGTCTAGCACTTCAACTAGACTTATTTACTCAATAGCTACCTACTTATATTTTATAGCTTTGGTTGTTACAATGCGTGATACGAGGTTTTCTAAAATGATGGTCACATGCGCATATTCCTTTTACGAAAATAGTGAAATACAGACGGTATTTGCGTGTTTCAATTTCTTAATCATAACTAGCATATGAGTTCTACGTATAGAAATTCTGTAGAATTTGTATACAAATATTTTTGAATGGACAAATTCAGTTGAAAAAGTACAATGCTGTAAAGTGTAACACACAAGTTTTGCCTATCCCACCCTCTGTTTAATTTACTGTTAATCGCAAGTTTATAGACAGACACTGTCAGACACCGCCCTATTGAGTTTTAACGCGCCTTTGAGGGTTTAATAATGTGCCCACTCTATATTGACCCCTCATTGACGAACTACTCTTTGATAGTTCACAATTTTCAGAGGTCTTAGTACACTGGTGGTAGGGATGAAATTTATTTGTTTGTGATTGAATTATAATCGATCAAAAGATAAGCATCTCCACTGGATTGATTGCGGTTTATTCCTAAGTGATTGCTCTGAAAATAATCTTCTTATAATTTAATTTAGTTATTATTTTATTAATGAGTGGGGAGTCTATGAGAGTATTATGAAGTAGTTTTAGATTGATTGAGTTTGGGTGTCATAAAGCACAATTATTTGGAAGATGCACTATATGCCACAATTGGAGCTTGTAATATACATTATATATATACAATAAAAGGTCTCATAAAATACATAGGTACTCCAGCCCGTTTCTCTTAAGTAGCTAACTATACCATAGAAAAATTGCCCATCGCGATTAAGTCTCAAATACAGCATATTACCTACCTTTTACATTCTTTTGGTATAAAACTGGGAATTGAGGACCAGCAAAGATTCATATTTGAGATGAAGTGAAATAGGAATAAAAATTTGTATGAAACCAAAATAAAATTGTCATAAGGGCAAGATAAAACTATGACGCTATCACGGAAACAATATTAACAAAGCAATAACCAAATCTTTTTTGAAGCTCAACTGACCATTGTCTCCACTTCATAAAGAACAACAACAATAGTTTAAACATTTATTTGTTGGGCAATGATACGTGAACACAGCAAATAGTACACTTGCTTGTAAAGCAATCTGTTGTCTAAACAAACAACTGTAACTGCCTGTCTGTCGCTCAGTGATGAATTAAAAAGTGAACCTCTAGGGTTGTCACACGCCCTTATTGTGTCAGAATCTGTTTTTTAGGACACTTGAATGTACTTACTATTGGTTTATTCACCCTAAAAGTAGAAAGAAAGAAAGAAAGAAACATTTATTTGTAGCATATCTAAACATAGCTTAACATATCTAAACAAATGTGCCTATTAACATAATGCGTCATATATATTCTTTAAAAACAAACGCAAAGATTTGCTTAACGTTCTAATCTTTGTATAATGTAGCTGAAAACTTTAGTAAATTATCGACTTTATGGTGAAAATCAGTTTTGAAAATTCCGACGTATTAAGTTACTTTTGAAGTTGGATTCACAATACGGACACGGTTTTTTTTTCATGTCATTAAATTCTAAAATTCAAGTCTTAATCTTAGTTAGCGCACCTACTTAACAGATCTTCAGAATTACACTAATCAACAGGTAGACCAAGAAAACGCCCCAGCAGAAGATTTGGTCTGTAGAGGTCTTTGTTCAGCTGTGGGACAAAATAGTCTAATACAATAAAATAATAACGACACTTTCTTCAAACATAATCTGTTTAAATAATGAGACTTGGAGCACAAATTACTTAATTACGTAAGTTAAAGTATAAAGTAAGAAGAATACACTCGATATAATAATTTCGTTCATTACCATTTTGACAACCCTATCACCCAGCATCGCCCTACACTCAAAGCGGACAATAAAAACTGCAAAGGGGCATGTGCCACGAATGGTGTGATCAAATTATACCATTATATAATAGGCACGATATGCAAGAGCCATCTGATATCATTGCGAGGGTATTCCGAATTTTATTATTTATTATTTACACGTTATTGATTGGTTTGTTTGATGTTTTACATGCTGTTTTTTTTGGGATGGGTTGAAGAGGCCGAGCGTAATATTTTTGCAATTGTTGGGTATTGGGCTAGGTTTAACGTAGCACCTAGATTAACTGCTCCTGACTGAGAAAATAGTTAAGTGGTTGTAGCTCTCATTATAGGGAACTTAATATAAGTTTATTGATTACTTTGAAGGTTTCAACACAATATGAAATAATGTTAATGAATTGCATGTCTTTTCTGGTGTCTATACGTCGAGACCAATTGAAGTACTGAGTTCTTACGATTGGTTTATTTACTTGCCAAGGCCACTTATCAAATATGAAAACTTTGCAATTCTGGTACATCGTGATCAAAAGAAAGACAAATATCAAATGGTATGAACTAAAAACATAAAAGATTTATTCACCAACCCAAACATTTCACATCGCATTGACTTTTAATCTAACAAAAGTAAACGGACCGTGAGAAATTCATAAACTTGATACAGACATCAGAGGACCTGTCGCTATGGGACCATCACCATCACCCTTTTTGTATGGCAAACAAGATGTTACCCATACACCCAGTGCTGGAGTCAAGTGCAAAATTCGCTATAGCACTAAACCATTACATATTATGGGAATCACGCCTTGATGTTAACTCCAAAACGTTGTTACAACCTACTACTGCAATAACTGAATTTGATTCGTACGCTGATTGATTTAAAGCAGCAATTGCACCACCATTCGCTCCCGTAACAGCAATTACTTCATCTGAATATCAAACATTGTAAATCAAATCTCCCTGATCTGCAATTTCAAATTCTATTGCTTTAGCTTTAGTATCTGTTTTGGAATGTCAGAGTGTATCAATATCAAATACCAGTTAACACGCTTGATCCCCAAGGGGTAGAACAAACCCCAAAGCTTTGTGGGGTACAGATGGAAAGTTTATGAAGGCACACTTGTTAGCCGAGGGAATTAGAAAAACCGTGTTATTGTTTTGTATGGGAGGGCTGGGAGATTTTATGTGTTAATAAAAAGTGGGTGGAAATCGGCGTTTGAATTGTGATTCTTTTATCTCATGTTCAGATGATAAATGCGAGTGTTTTGTTTGATGTTTGTTGATGACTTTGTTATTATTTGATTGGCTTTTTACATCTGGAACATTTTTTACTGTTACTTGTAGTGGCCACGAATACAGTTATCGTCTTAAGACTTTTCCACTAACGGTAGCTTGAATGTATCCATGTACATGTGTGTTATGGTGGTTGTGTGTAGTCCAGCTTCAAATGCTGCCAGCACTAACTACATTCCCAGCTTAACAAATTCGTATCAAATATTATTTGATCCTACATTTTCACACCCATTATCAGATTTACCAAATCCCTTTACGCGATCCTCAACAATTAAAGTTTCATTAATCTGTCAGTAGCTATCAGGTTTATCATAAGTGAGATGTTTATCATCGGAGCGTGGGACTGTATCAAATTCGTGTGACGAACTCCAAACATTCATAACTTGTCTCTTGAGAATATCATTAGTTGGGGCTTTATCGACCACTATAACTTGACCTCCTTCATCAGTCTCTTTACCTTCATCAATAGAATTAACGTTAAGGGTGAAGGGGTCATTGTATACTGGACAATTTGGAGTTGGCTAGTTGAATTCGCACGGGGTTGAGATTACACGATTAAACAAGTGAGAGAAATTTTCTGATGTTTACTAGGGTCAAATATTATTTTGGTATCTGTATGTTATGTTTATGATTGGACATGCCATTTCTTTAACTCTTTGTTTTTCAATGTTCCTTTAATTTTTTTCATGTTATCTTCTGTATTATAGAAGACATTAATATAAATGTAGTTATTTAGACGCCAATTGCCTGGTTTCACTGTATACCAGAAGATCATTTTTGCAGAAGAGACTAAATCTGTCTTTACATCAATTTTTATTCAACCAACCATATCTTTTAATACAACCGCAACGCACTATTTACTCAAATCCACACCTGTGTCCTTATTCCTTCCCAATATCTACGTACAGTCACCACCACAATTGTACCGAACTCTATCACCGTTGACACATCGTGAATATTGTAGTACAAGACGGTGCCAGGTCGACCATGTCATCCGTCAAAGTCCATTTTAACTTTAAATTTACTCTTTATTTCATTTTTTTCCTTCAGGGGGAACATAAAAGCGTTATCGAGTAAGGGCGATGAAAATAATAGGGGGGACGTAGAATTTTTAACATTGAAAAGTTGCCTGATGAAATATAAAACGATTTTCGTTTGGACTGTACTTTGCTGTGAGTCTAGGTATTATGGTTTTTTTTTATTTTGCAGTAGGTTTATGTAACGATTCAATATTTTTTATATATCTGATATTATTCAAATACGCGAATATATTTGTTGTTATATAGGTCGGTGTTTAGTTTGATGTCTTAGCTAATTTATAAACGAGGTATTTGTGTAGAAGCTTCATTTGTCTTTTTTCTGTTTGGCTTAAAAAATGCGTGTCCAAAACACCATTTAAAAATCATCGTCAATTTAATAACCAGCAAAATCTAACACTAATTTTAATTTAAATAAAAACACCACTAGCCTGTGTTCTAATTACCTACATTTGCATCAAATTGATAGTATCGCCGTGTCGTATTTACACTGGCGGTCACAATGCAAGGAACAGTGTGCAACTGTGGTTCCGTAATGAGGCGCTTGTCACACGCCAAATTGTTTGTGGACTTACAAATTTCATAGAAGGACCAATTATCGTTTTTTTTTTATTTGAGGAATAATTTAAGCGACATGAAGTAGGTATGTAGGATAGGCTGTTGTTTGTCTCCGAGTGATCTTTCGCTTTCGAAATTTCGGAGATTTTAGGAAACCAACAAACAAAAAATATTATAAGTAATTGTTGATCGTTGGAATAAAGCTCATCTTCTTCCTTAGACGAAGCTCGATATTCCATATATAATCTAGTTTGTGTTCTAATTACCTACATTTGCATCAAATTGATAGTATCATCGTGTCGTATTTACACTGGCGGTCACAATGCAAGGAACAGTGTGCAACTGTGGTTCCGTAATGAGGCGCTTGTCACACGCCAAATTGTTTGTGGACTTACAAATTTCATAGAAAGACCAATAAGGTTATTTTTAATATTATTTAATAGTTGAGAAATAATGTAAGCGACATAAAGTAGGTATGTAGGATCTTCTGTTTTCCAACTTTTGGAGTTTATAGAAAATCTACAAACAAAAAATATTATGTGTAATTGTTGGTCGTCGGAATAAAGCTCATCTTCCTCCTTAAATGAAGCTCGATATTCCAGATAATCTAGTTTGTGTTCTTATAATTTGCATCAAATTGATAGTATCGCCGTGTCGTATTTACACTGGCGGTCACAATGCAAGGAACAGTGTGCAACTGTGGTTCCGTAATGAGGCGCTTGTCACACGCCAAATTGTTTGTGGACCTAGTAATATTATAGAAAGACCAATGAATGTTTTTTTTGTTTTTATTTATAGTTGAGAAATAATGTAAGTGACATAAAGTAGGTATATAGGATAGGCTGTTTCTCCGTCGTCGGATAACTTCTTCATTCGTTTCGGAGTCTTTAGGAAACAAACAAAAAAAATGTTAGGTATACCTAATTGTCGGTGTTTGGAATGAGGCTGATCTTTTTTCCAAATATGAGCCTCGGTATTCCAGATAATAGTACGGTACTGCCTTGAGCCTAGACTTCCTGATCCTTATAATTATTTCTTATTTATTTTTTATTTTTCTCAAAATATTAGTAGTTTTATGAATCTGAATTTTTCCCAGAATTTATCAAATGGATTTCATATATTTACTCAATTCGTTTCCTTTTTGGTAGATATATTCTAAAACCTCACAATAAAACATCACAACTTGCTACCTAAGTTCAAATGCCCGGTCTACTATCGGTATACTCTCTCTATGGCCCGTTCACCTCAAATTGCACGCCAGCACCAGATTATATTTGATGCAACCCTAATCAGTCTCACTTACTGCCTAATTGCTTTCCACTATTGCGCTGCATAACCGAGCATGTGACTAAGTACTCGACTATTAAAGGGTTAAATAATAAAGCTTTTGAATAGTTTGTGTTGGCTGTTGGTAGGTTTAATTGGTTTTCGCATTATAGAAGTTGATGGTGTTATCGGAAAATGGTGTTCTTAAGTAAAATGGTGTGTTAATTTTTTTTAAGGTTATGTACCTTATTATAGAACTCAATTTATTTTCTACGTTGCTTACTTTTAGAGTGTTTTTGGATTACATATTTTGGCTTTGTTCTAAAATTTTGAGGTTCGTTAATAACGTTAAGTGATGGCTTCTAGATTTCTTTTGGCGATTGTAACATCACAGGGATCCCGTTCTGTATTTGGGACTCCATGATAAGATTGATGATGATGATGCCCTCCTAGCCGATTATCGGCTACGGCGGCTGTTCTCATGTAAGGAGCACCCGATGGGACGGCAATCCGACACGACCGGAGAGAGATCAGGCGCAGGACCGACATTAACGTGCTCTCCGATGCACGGGTGAATCAATCACCAACTTCCAGACCATGGGCTGCTTTGTGAAAGTTTAAGAAAACCCACAAAGCGATTTCGGCCCGACCCGGGAATCAAACCCGAGACCTCGAGCACAGCAGCCGCGCTTGCGACCACTAGACCAACGAGGCAGTCAATGATAAGATTACTTTGTACCTAAGGGTCGGTACAAATTGGACGCTTTGTACCTATAGGTCCGGCTGCCGTGCGGAAACCGCCCGTTTTCCGTCCACACAGATTTTCACTAGTTTTCATACAAAATTCGAGATTGTTGCACTGACGTTGATTTTGTACGAAAAAAATACTGGCAAACTACAGATCAAGATTGACTGAACACCTGAGCATGTGTACCTCCAAGATGTCTTGCCATTTAATGTTATTTCTTTTATCTCAAAAAAACTTAAGACGACATCTCCATCCATAACTGCCAATATCATCTAAATAAAAAAGCTATATTCGTTTATAAAAGAACAAATTACCAGGATATTATAGGAACTAGTAAAATTATGTTGTCGTGTTCCGATATGACATGGAATTAGTGGCGACTTGCAAAGAAGCTCATGTCAGTGTTGTCACGGTAGGGTAGTAGGGGTATTGTGTATTGGTATATTTTTAACCACCTTTGAAGAAGAAGAGTTCTTTTGTGATTTCTGTTTTATTTTTATAAACATAACAAATGATGAGAATGACAAGGTTTTATGGTTGTAATTCATTAATGCTGACGTCACAATGACTGTTTGATTGCATGGTTGAAGTTTTTTGAATCTAAGACAAAGCTATCAATTTAAAAAAGCCGCTACAGTGAGCGCGTGACTCTTCTGGTTGTTTCACCGAAGTAACTTTCTTAATCAAGATTAGGTAAATTAGACGTATTGAATTTTGATTTACCTTGATTCACCTTTGTGACGTGTAAATGCTGGTACCTACTCAGCTACATCTGATTACACTGAATCCCGACCGTGAGCCCGACCGCAACATACCTACTCATATTAAGGAAAAGTCTAAGCACAGTAGCGCCATCAGAAAAGCTATTTGCACCATTCACGATTATTTTATCTTTACCAATATGATAATATATTATTCACGCCATTCCAGATCGTCACCACTACATTCTCTAATACAACAGTTTGCACGCGAGATCTATTAAAATCGGTTCCAAATTCGAATCCAGTCGGACTTGCCCTTGCGACTTTTGTAAACTAATTTGAGACAAACGTCACGCGATCAAACAAAAAACCGTTTTAAAGTTTTTTGAGGGCCCATTATGGCTTATTATAATACGGCTATTTGAGGGATAATATTTTGTATTTGGAGACAAAATAGTGTATCAATTGTGGTCATGGATTTTGAGTTTTTACTGTGATCTTGGTTTTTGGAATACTGGGGTCTTAAATATTTTACATTGTCCCTTCGTCCCTGTATAAAATTGTTATTGGTTTTTCTTGTACTACGGTATATTTATGTTTCATGTATTTTCTTCAAATAGGTTCACAAGATGCTTTAAATAAATGCCATTTTATTTACAGGAAATCTACCATGCCTGACGCATTAGCTACATTTACCATTTGATCAAATTACTTAACCACTTTGAACAATAGATTACCTAAGACTTTTTGCCTCACCAACCGACAATAACGATTCTCGATATAAAATCGATATTCAAACGAATAATCGTGCGAGCTTTAATGAAGATTAGATGATAGATACATCGCATTGTCAAAATAAGGTGACTTATAAACGATGCCGACAAATCGTTTCGATCGCTAAACTTCCATTATGTGGAGACATCCTTTAAAATATCATTTGGGTTAACCTTAATCTGCAGCCGATATTTGGTGTCTCTCTAATTCAAACTACAATTCCAAAATGTTACACTGCCATTGCCGCTTTTGTTTGAAATGAAGAATCATTTGCCTGAACATATGCAGCAGTGGATACATAACCAGCGATAGATGTGAAGGTTGTGACGTCCCATAGTGAAGGCATATTAGGGTCAACAAAAACAATCAGTTTAGTTTTTTTTCCGCTTCATAAAACAAAAGATTGTAATAATAGCACAGGAGTCACGTCCTCATATAATGTTTCGTTATTACAAACCTTCTTGGTATTAAAATTGTATTAAAGTTCTAAAATGGCGGTCTAATTGTCGTTAAACAGTCCGTTTGTGGACGGAAATGTGGGCATTTTTTGTTTAAAATCGATTTCGTTTTATAGTAGTTTTGAGGACAATTGTTTTCCGTTTGCCGTGTGTAATTTAGTCAAGCGGTGCTTTTTTGTACTTTAAATATGACGAATAGATCTACCTACTGTACTTTGTTTGATTGTTCGGCTTCTTTTGTGTGTCACAAAGAGTTTTTGATAGCCTCCATTAATGTTCATGTTTTATAAAGTGTAGAAGAAAAATCTATCAAATAGGTACAAGAAGTGTTGAAGCAGTAGTAGGCACTTACTAGATGTTCAATTGATGACGTCCTTGTACTATAAGCGAGACTTGTCACTGTTGTGCAGCACTGTTACCGTGTACCTACTAAAATGTTGTTTTGGTGGTGGTATCCAGTCCATCAAGCAGTAGCAGTTCTTAATTAAATCTCAGCGTCTACAAAAGTAGTGGAGTCACACCGACGCCGACGATACCATTTGGGTGGTATCTCCCATTATTATAATGATGGCAAGCTCTTCCGTTTTCCCGTTTAGAAGCAATGCCTATGTTCGATTTCCTTAATAACTATACTTTTTTGGAATATTTCCTGAAGAGTTAATAATATCAGTTTTATGATTAGTACCTACCTAAATAGGGCTTTATGACTTCGAGGAATTTACCTATTTCTTTGTTTATGTTAAGTTTGTTTGCTATATTGTGTTTTTTTATATAAATACTGTCAATCACCTACCTATTACACTGACGTAGATTTCGTTATACCTACCTTTTCTTTGAATACAAACCTTTCGTCTCCCATCAAGCGTCGATCCATCGTTAGTCGTCTGTATATTTTTCAGCAACGGTTTGCGGTGGGTAGAGGTACCTAGTATCAGAAATTCGGAACTATTCTCTTAATATCCCCCTAATTAAGGTACCTAAAGATAACAAAAAAGTATGAACACAATGAGAATTACAAAATGCCCGAACACCAAATTCTCCCGTAAGTCCTAGTACATCTAACTGTCAACAATATATTCTGGATATCCAGGGATTATAAACCGGTGAACACAGCTTTTGCATTTGAAATTTTAGTGTGTTCTGGTATTTTGTAATTTTTATTGTGTTCATAGGCTTGTTGCTGTTGTTGACGAAAATCTTATTCTAGGGTTTTTCAGAAAAATCTCGATTCCTATGCTGAATATTTAGTTGATCTTTAGGGTAAACCTGTTCTTAACTTGAATGTAAAATTCTGAATGAATTATACTTTTCAACGTATTGAGGGTAGTTAAAAACAAAACAAAAACATATGGATATCTCAATATTTTATTAAAACGTCCAGTTCGTATGTAGCCAACGCAACGAAAATTCGACAGTTATATAATAATTTACACCTAGTACATAAACGCAATATAAGACAATTTTCACAGTGAATTGAGCTACATTATAAACTATCACTTATTTTCATTAAATTAATATTACATTTAATATTTACAAATTTCTACTTGGAATGCACATTTGTAACTTACATTTAAAAGCCATTTTTTTTTTAAATTTAAATAACATTTTTAAGACTGGAGATGTTTTTAAAAATGTGTATAAAAGATGGAAATAAGTAGCTGTATTAAAGATTTTTTGTATTTGATTATACCTTTTTAGTTGTATTTTGATTGTAAAAATATTGTTTTGAGATCCGAGTGAGTTTTAAAATTAAAAGTAGGTAATATGAGTACAACCTTATTTAAGTAAATATTTACAATGTTTTTACATGGAATTCTTAAAATATTAACATTAATAGAATGATGAAGTTTTGTGTTCAAAGCGAAATATTTTTCATATCATTTACTATATAAAAAATTTGTAAAAGAACATAGAATATTTTCGTATTTTGCAAAGAAAAGGCATGCTCTTTCATTTAAAATTGGCCTATTAAGGTAAAAAAGTACAATCATGCACACAACTCCATTCACAGTAATTATTTTATTAAAACTTATTGTTTCTAAATTGATTAATACATACATGATTATTTTCCACTACATATCAATTAAGCAGACTTAAAGAATATATTCTAATTACACAATATATGTACTATTATTACAGAATTAAGTAATTATCATTATAATACTGATAAAATTTATTTACAATTATTATTTAAATTTATTGCTACTTATTACAAAGTAATATTAAAGAGCATAGGTATCGGTACTTCTTTTTTTTTTGTAAATCGTGTGGACTAGAGGCAAATTTCAATAATAAATTGAGTAGACATGAGTATAAATTACTATAACAATTAGTAAGATAATTTATTGTAATTCTATTAGTCTATTATCATCTGGTAAAACTGGTTGTAAGACAAACTTTGAATCGCTAGCTCATTAAATCATAATAATTGATAAATTGCTTGGATAAAGCTGCCTTGAAGTTTCAAGGTAGAACAATATCAGTAGGACCACTTTTTGTTTTTGCAATTATTTACACTCAACACTTTTGACGACGCCGTTACTTCCATTCAAAAACTAATTAACTATGCCATATTTTTTTTAACAAAAAGTACAAAAAAAAAACATGCAGCCTTCAGTGCCTACAAAAGTACAGAAGAACTTTTTACATCGCCTGTACCAGTCAGTACAGTCATACAAAACATTCCTTCACACAAAATTTCTAATCTAATTCCGATCAACATATAGGCGAGGCCACGGGAGGGGGATGAGGGGGCGGGGCAGTCGCCGCTTGAGCATTCAAAAAGTTACTCTGATTGCCAGCCCATGGTTGAAGGTTTTGTAAAGCGCTTAAAGCGGTGTTTGACGGCTGGGTTTGCCCTGAATTAGTTGAGTTCTGGTAATGTAAAGCGGAGAGTTGCGCTGAACCGGGTGGGGGTTCGGGCATGTAGCCTTTGCTTAATGCTTCTGCTTGAAGGGACAGCATTAAGCGGTTCGCTGCTTGGCGTTCTGCTTCGCGTTCTTCTGCTGTTTGGCGTCTGTAACAAGGGAATTGAAATTAATAGTTGTTTGTGAGTGTACTGTCGCAATTTAAAGGGCCGGTTTCACCATTATTGTTTAAGACTTTTTCATAATTTTGCCAAATAGTTTTCTATGTTGAAACTATGTAGCTTTAAAAATCTTATTTCCTCTGGCATCCTGGTTATAAAAGAAATACGCGAGATACAATTGATTTTTATAGTTCAATAATTCAATAACAAGCAGTTAAAGAAGGGATAATATTTTTATATCACAATGGCCATCAAAATCAATCACCACAAACAAAAAAGTACATGTATTTCGCTCAGGCCAGGCTATTCTCATTGAACATACAATGATACAAAGAACTATTTTTATAAGCCCATCAATAAATCAGTTTAATGTCGCTACCACGTGTAAACATGCCAGCTTGGGTAGTGGACAGTCCACTAATGGTTCACGGAATTATTCACCAATCACAGCCCACCTGGTAGCTAGTAAATAAGCTGTTTAATTTTAATGACATTTATAAGGTTTAATGTGAAATGGAAGATGAAGGTTTTCATTTTATGGCGAATTTGAGCTTATGTGTTCAGGTTATTTTGTGTATTTAGTTAGATAATTACTTAAAGAATGCGTTATATTGAACTTAAAATTTTGTTGGTAACATCTCTATATTATAATTCCCTTAAATAACCATAAAATATTTATATTAGTACGAATGTGCACGTTCGAAGAGTCGCTATGTACCTATAACCAATAATTTTAATAACCTACAAAGACACACAATCAAAACCTTTACACTTAATGAAATATCAGAACACAAACTAATTATGATCGGCCCACAGCTTTCAGCGCCCACGCATAATACATGAGTCTCAGATCTGACACCAAGGGCTGTGACGTCATCAGTGTCAATTAAACACGCTATCTAAATAGTGACAGGAGAATTAGTTCTGCGAGTTAGTGGGCGGGTTTACTTTAGATTTGTAGTTGCTTTAAATAGATTAACGTGTTAAGAGGTATATAGGTATTTCTTAGGCAAATGCAAAGGAGGTAAAATACGGCAATATCCGCGGAATTTTCTGAATTTTTCATTAAGAAAATTTACAAAATCCCGCGAACAAAAACAGATATTGCAAAATGTGGTATGTGTACCACATATCTAACATGTTTTTTTATCATCTAACGAGCTCATTGAAACGGGTCAACAATATCAATCTGCAAAATCTGTAAGTATACAATTTTGCAAAAACACCAAAGCATCAACAAGAAAATCCAAAACTTTGAGAAGGTATGCAATAACTTTCCTAGCAACGAATGCCCGAAATGAAACATCAACTGTACCAAAAATACCAAGTAAACTGAAAAAGCCATCAAATGACTACATAACTCGTACTATCTTCAAGTCGCGTACAATCTCGTTAGCCGTAGCAACAGCTTCACCGCGCTCCAAGCGAGCACTTGATCTTCCGAGTCAAGTACCAAGCCTGATAACTTCCAAGCAACCCTCTTAACACGAAGCCAAGCATTTGCATAATTTACACGAAGACTTGTTGCCCGATTTGTTGCTAGATTTTGTGGGGCGGTTATTGATTGCGATTTTTGTGTTTTGATGTGGTAGATTGGATGGTGTAGGTCAGGCAAGTACCAATGCAACTTTTCTAAGTTTGTATGTACTTTCTAAGTATATCTTAGACACCATTGACTGTGTTTCGGATGGCACGTTAAACTGTAGGTCCCGGCTGTCATTGAACATCCTTGGCAGTCGTTACGGGTAGTCAGAAGCCAATAAGTCTGACACCAGTCTAACCAAGGGGTATTGGGTTGCCCGGGTAACTGGGTTGAGGAGGTCAGATAGGCAGTCGCTTCTTGTAAAGCACTGGTACTCAGCTACATCCGATTAGACTGGAAGCCGACCCCAACATAGTTGGGAAAAAGGCTCGGAGGATGATGGTGATGAGATTGGATGGTATAAGTTTTGGAAGGTATGTATTGTCTCCATAAGAAGAAACATGTGGAATTGTGATAATCTTGAAGATTTTTTGTTTGAATGAGTTTATCTCAGAAAATACAATAAAGTTCAATCAGTTTTGGGTGGCACATTTATTGAAACCTGCTGTAGGCTACGTTTGATCTGGGTGTGCGGTGTAATTACCACGGGAAACGTGTAAATGGAGGAACTTGCTTACAATAATTTAAGCACATATAGGTTATACCACTTTAAGAAGATAAAGTAGTAAAAAAGTCCTTTAGATTCAGCCTCATAATTTCAAACAAAACCACTTATTTTTCTGACGTCATCAACCAAAAAGTCTCACGATACGTTTGTTAAACGAAGGCTATCTTTAATCATCTCCCAGCGTACTATAACCGTACAATTAGTCACCATAGATTCTCCTTGAAACTCCACAGACGGATGCGACCGCAACCGCAACCCAAAGCTGGATGGGTTGCGCAACTGATCGCGTCGCTGTAATTTTAAAGTCCTTTGCTAAAGATTTAGGTTTTGCTGGAAAGGACAGTTTTGTGGTAAGGGGGGCAGAAAAATGTATATTGGTTGTTCATCTAAGTATTATAAAGCTCTTAAGTTTGTTTGTAAAAAATATTTCAGTGATAAAAGGCTTTAAGCAAATTTTTATCCAAGTGCGCGAAGTGTCTTTCATCGGACGCAGGTGAAATTGCTGGTGAAAACTAGTCGATTACAATTTGGTCTGCTGTAGCTTACGGAGTGTACATGGGCATCAATGGACAATATTTTATATTTATCTCTCACGTTATTTGAATGATGTTTCGAACATTGTGTTAGGATCAACCGTCATAGTAAGAATGTTAAACAATAGCTGATGGTGTGGGTAAAAGATTATTTTAATATTTGTTTATGATACCTAAACCGCGATACACACTAAAATGTACCCATCTTTACTTTGAATCTCGACAACCCCCGACTATCCTCTAAAACCACGCTCAAGCCACATCCACGAAACTACATCGCTGATAATAAGTAGACGAGCATAAACATAATACCGCCACAACTTAACTCTTAGCGGCCTCTACTTAAAAGGGGTGAATACACTTTAAGGTAAACGATACTACTTAGCTTTTAAAGTATTAATGAGGAGTATGGCACTTCTTGAACTTGTGAAGCGACTCGTTTTTAATAATCTGTGGTTATGAAGAAATCGGGGTTCTAAAGTTAAACCATTGATCAATATTGTTGTGCAGTCAATATGTAATGTAATAGTAGATGTTTTTGTGGCAAAAATAATTATGTTGATCATCACTACATAGTAGAGGTATAAAACAAAGTCGCTTTTTCTGTCCCTATGTCCCTTTGTACGCTTAAATCTTTAAAACTACGCAACCGATTGTCATGCGGCTTTTTTTATCAGATAGAGTGTTTAAAGAGAAAGGTTTATATGTATAATAAAATCCATTAAATAGTGGGGAAATACTGGTAATCCCGTGCGAAGCTGGGGCGGGTCGCTAGTTGAGTATAACTGTAACATGACTGTCCTATGTCCTGTGTCTGCCTATTTGAAATGAACTTTGATGATATGGATTTGATTTTAAAATAGGCAAAAAAAACAAGCAACCTTTGAAAAAAGATCTATTATATTCTCGCTTAAAAATATGAATTGACAACTCTTTGAAATTAACTCATGAACTCACTGCCAATTCTAATTAAGTTAATCTCCGATTTACTTAAGCTCATAACATTAAATACTCTTAAAAACTGCTGGCTAACCATTCAAGTATAACATAAAGACTGGTGCACACTAATGAACACTTAAAACTTAATCGTTATTAAGTACCTACACAGACAAGAATATCGGGACGAAAAATTTTCAATTACGATAAGGCTGTTACATAATTGAGACTCTTAACTTAACAGCGTTCGCGATATCTGAACCCAGCTTAAAAGCTTTATTCATCTATAAAACTTGCCTTTATTTGTCATACAACCTAAAATGTACTTTATGACCATTGTAATAAAGGTTATATTAGGTGTTTGTGTGGCTTGGTTCCTTTACATGCAAATTAATGTTGGGTGCAATGGAAAAGTTTAATGGTATCTTAATTAGTCGATACAAGGAGGTTAGTGCTTATTTAGTGGTGGCCAGTATCGAAATTTATATCTTCTCTAATAATGTACGGTACGTAATGATGTTTTAAAGATTGTAAGTACACACGCACAATAGAGATAAGTAAAGTTATTTTGTCTAACGTTTTAGTATTATTTGTTAAAGACAAAAAAGAATAAATGAAGCCTTTTCATAATGGAATAATTTCTGTTGTCATTTTCATTCCAATTTCTAATGGAAACAAATGTACCCAAAGTTTTAATTACCAAAAAGTATAATTCAAACAAATACACATACATTACACGCGAAGAAAGTTCCACAATACACGTTTCATTAAAACTGACGTTCAAATGAATATAAAGTTAATTCATTCGTTGAATTCAAACTTTAGACTGATATATGGCCACCCTGAAGGAGAGACTCAACCAGCCAGTTTAGCTTGACCTCCCTTACCTCCTGCAGAGATGGAACTTCTAATCAGAAAAGGGGGAGACCTGGGTTGTACCGAGGGGTCTGATTAAGCTGGTCTGTGTGTAGCGCGATAATGAATGATTGAACAAAGCGTTAAGTCTATTATAACGTTGCAAGAACTTTATTAGAACAGTAATGTACGAGATGAAGAGGTGCTGTGGTTGTGTCGATAGATATTTATCGATGTTTTTGATAAAAAATCGATACCTATGTAGATTGAATTATAAAATCTGTAACTTTTTTATTTATTAGAAACCTTTGTGTTGTTTTGCGATAAAATAAATGGCTTATTCTTTGTTTGAATTCTACATTTGATAACAATTTAAAAATAATTAGCATTGTGCTAATTATTTTTCTAAGTATTCTTTATCTAGAAAATATCAAACTAAATACATTAAACTAAAACTTGTGAATTCCACACATTTATCTTTTACGATAACTGAAAATTTAATTAAAACGACACTGTAGTAAGGTACTGCTTATCGATTAAAAATAAAATTTATCGACAAGGCACAGCACTAGTTACCAAGCTGCGAGTTTAGTCCGCGTCTTTATAATTAGATAAAGCGGGTAACAATTAAACTTCCCTTAAATAAGCCAAACGTGGAGGGTAGCAATTAGCATTTTCAGACTGATTATTTTATAAGAGAACAATGAGGGTGGACTCTCTGGATGTGGCACTGTTTGTTGTGGAATTGTATGTTTGTATTGTCCGAAATACGTATAACGTATAGAAATTAGGGTTAGGCTTATCGTTATAATGAATATCGCTGTAATAGATAAAATAATACAGACTTTTTTATCACATCAAATGGATTCGTTTAATGTTTGATAAATGAAAGAAAGAAAGAAAAATTATTTATTGACACAAGCCATACATACACATAGAAAAAAAAACAAAATTAAATAGAAAAATACCACCAAGAACTACTGATTTTATAAGGTAAAGTACTCATAACAAATATGGTAAAATAACTCGTAATAAATGTTAATAAGGAGTCAATAAAAGTAAATACAATTATATTATTTATTTTCTCGATCCTTACCTATTTGATATTTGAATATGAATTACCATAAATCTCTTACATCACAGTCCCACAAACACTATTTCCATCTACTAAAGCTCCTTCTAGTATCCCTCAAGATCCCTGTTATCTCATCCCGAGCGCGGTTGGTTTTAACAAATTTATGCTAGCTAATTAAGATCTGCTTTATTAATTACTTTTGCCAACTCTCTACGGTTTTTTTGTTTTTCTCTCTACCAAAAATCGTGTCTAATAATTTGTTTAGCGGCTCTGAAATTTGGGGTTAAATAAGTTGATTTGACGTTACTTTTAGTATCTCCTTTTGGCGATGAGGCTCCCTATTAATTTTGTTTTTTTTTTTTCTGTTATCAGTTTGTCAGGGTAAATGGGTTGAGGAGGTCAGATAGGCAGTCGCTCCTTGTAAAACACTGGTACTCAGCTGAATCGGGTTAGACTGGAAGCCGACCCCAACGTAGTTGGGAAAAAGGATCGGCAGATGATGATGAGTTTGGTGGAACCTAGTGAAATTATACTGAGTAAGGTGATCCCGGGACGTATGTATAACTATGGGGAACTGCTAGCTGTGGGACCCATTAAACAGCATAGGTACATAATCATCATATATATTTTATTTTATTTTATTGGGAAGAGGCAACAAACAGTTACATTGTAAATAGTGAACACAGGCATTAAACTAAAATAGATTTAACAATGCAACCCACAATGTTATCCACAAATTAACAAAAATATATAGAGACATAAAAAATTAAGCTAAAGTTAGAAGAATTAAGCTAAAGTTAGAAGAGAGATATATAGGCTATTGATAATCAATGGTACACTCATCCGTTTACAAATTATATGACGTCAGAAAGTTAAAGGCCCTCAACTCCAAACACAAAAGACTACCTTTAATAAAAAAGTCACTTACTGAAATTTTCATTAAGTAACTCAAAAATATGCTTCAAAACCTCCCTAAAGTCAAAACACACGGACAATAAAAATGTTCTTACGATAAAACTTTACAACTTTGCCCTCAGCAGTTATCAAAACAGTCAAATAAATCCGAGGAGCGTTTTAAAACTTCAAGACGTTCCCGTAAAACCTCCTTGCATAATGTATGAGCGTTTGAATTTGTTATTATTTCGCTTCTTTAATTTTTTCGGATCTTGATCATGGGTTTTGGCAAATAGGAATCGTCAACTGATGTATTTAGTAAGTTTACGATTAAGTGAATTTAGAATTATTTACTCTCTTTATAACTTACATCTACTTAAAGGTTTATATGAATGTATACCACTTATTTATATAATCACTTGTCATTTTGCATATTTGTGTGTTTATGAAGAGATTCGACTTATATGGATGACTTAATCATTTGCTTCAGGTCAAGCATTTGTTTTATCCTTACATGTTACTAAGTCCTTACGTAATCCCTTTAAATAAATAATTAGTGTTCATGTTTTAATCCACAGAAGAAAACGACAGTGATCATTTTGAAAGCACCTAACATACTTAGCAAGTGACAGCCATTTGCATTATTTGACAGCATCAATACATCTTTGTACTCCCTTAGGATCCCCTAAGAATAGACGATGTGCTATAAAAATTAACGACTGGCTGTGGAACACATCACTCCCCTTCTTAGATCCCTCGTATCAATCGGCAAACGGATTTGTTTCCTAATTCCTAAGGAGACAACCTACAAGCAACAATTATACAAGAGACAACCGAAATACCTTAACAGTAGCGCCATAACAACAAGCTATTTAGAACTGTATACCAAGAAGAATAGACCTCATTATCCTTTACAAATAATGTATTCGCGAAATTAAATCGCAAGCTACAGTCTCATACGAAAACATACTCTTTGTGGTTGATATAAGACGTTATTTTGAGAAAAAAGGGCACGGACACCCTAATTCGGGGAGTTTTAATATTCACTTATACAAGGGAAAAGAATTACAGGAAGAAAATGAAACAGGGTGGGTAAATAAATAAAGGAAACGAGACGCCTAGGGCGGCCATGTTGCTACGTGGGTAACATTACGTGTTAGATCGTGCAACGATGCCAATTCGATTTGTCGATCGTCGAACACGATTCAGGGAAATGACCATCGACCTTTAGAATGTGTAAATAGTTGTAGGAAATTGCTTCACGATACTTTATTCCTAATAGTAGGAAACGTACTGCTAAAGTTCCAGTTCCCATCAACTTTCATAAGCGGCAAACTGATATTAACTTTAGTGATGTACTTATATAATAAAATTGATAATAAATGCAACATCGACATATAGATTAAGATGTAAAACAGCTTAATAGCTGTAAAGTTGTTCAAAACTGGGACATAATTTTATTTTAATATGTACTTAAAATTTTATGTTTTGTAATGACTTTATCAATATTCATGTATGTTATTGCAAAGTACTTATGTTTATACCATTACATATCGATAGAATTACTGCACTCTAACTTAAAGCAAGATAAAAATATACGTGGTTAAAAAGCTTCACAATATCATTAATTGTAAAATAACTAGTAAGGCCTTTACGAGACGAGGCTCACATAAAAATAACGTTAAAACGTCGGTAAAAGTCACAAAAATAGGCCATAAACCAAACAAACGAGTACAATACATGTAAAAAGTCGGGCGTTCGTCTTTTCCACCGCAGTTAATAATTGATGCTTCAAACTGCCGAGTTGTGTTGCTCATACAAAATGTATCACCCTAGCTACCCCGTGTTACCGCCCGCGTGATGTTGTGTACATAGCATATGTATAAATACTACGTCCACTTAACTGCTTTCCTAACCTTTGTTATAGCAATTTGGAGCGGTTTGGGGAACGAATTGATTGGGTGTACTACGGAATATATTGGTGGAATTGTAATTTATGGCGCGGATTAGTTAATAGATGCAGTTTAGTTTATCATTTTTAGAAGATTCTATTTTAATTCGTTCTTGTTTTTAGTGTTTTTTTATAAAATTTAATATCTGCATAACCGAAAATCATCAGTAAAATGTTAAGAACATTAGGTATTCTAATAATTGTTTTTATCTTGTTAAATCTATTTTGTATCTAAAACTGTTAACACCTTTTATCTTTTTAATAATCATAAAATCTGTTGTTGCAGACGCTTCAATATATTATTATTTTTAAATGATTAATTATTTGCATAGCTAACAGCACTTTCTCTTTATTCATAGGATGACAAATTGCATTTTCTAAAAGTTTATCGAGTTCATTATATTCAAATCGATACAATATTAATGCTTTAAAAACACCTACACGACAAAACACAAGCAATTAATTTTAAATATAGAAAATATTGCTCAAGAATCGACTAACAATAAAATCGATAGTTTAATATATGAGTTTGTCACATCCTTATTGACACAGATAATCAATGAAGGCACTGATCATAATGCATGGAGCTATTGTTTATGGATGAGTTTAAACTATTACTTACTCGAGAGGTGTAATTTATTGTGTTCATTCATGTATTGTCTCCGTTGTAGACAGATTAATGCTGTTGGCATGCGTATGAATGATCGCCCGTGCTATTAAGTTGATGAAATTAAAAATGTTGCAATGAGAATTTAAATTTGCGAACTCTGTTTATGTTCTGTTTTTAATTATTTGAAACTGGAATGACAATGTTGCAACATTTTTAATTGTTGTGCAATATGGCGATGTAGAACTAAACATTGTTTTTGTGACATGTAGGTTACATTAATTTGACTAAAGAACTTACTTACTTACCTCCCCACTCAGAGACATTTAATGGTTACTTAAGCCATTCCTTAGTGAAGGATTTGTATGACATTCCATCACTAAGGAGTGACTTAAGTAATCATTAAATATCTCTGAGTGGGGAGGTTAGTTATATGCGCAATTGGTACTATAACATTAGAATAGACCCCAATTTAAATTGGAAACGAAATCTCAGCTACTGAAATTGAAATGATTTTTAAATTCCATCATACCATTGTTAAATTGAGAAGAATTATCTCAGAATATTCTACGGTAGCCCCATATTTGTGTTAACGACCATGATCCTCCGTCGCAGCCATAGATAATACAAACTCATTTGTCATAGATAAAATGCCACTTCATTTAATTTATGTCTGCTGTATCAGTTATAAGGATATTGCTTTAGAAATCACGTTGATTTAGTGATGATTTAAAAGCATCGTGACAAATTTTGAGATAGGTGTCTACTTAATATTTCTAATTAAATAAATATAGGACAGTTGATTGAGTTGATCACGTATTTATTGTGTGTCAGATAATGGTGTAAACAAAATAGTTAGCTACTAGTTTATTTTAAGTACCTATTAAGAAAATAGAAAACAGTGAATTCACATTTCACTAAAAGTGTCCATGCAATTCAAAAGTAGCTAGAAGCGAAACTGCCGTTAAACTGTGGATAAACATTTCTACAATAATAATATGTACTATCTTTTCTCTCAAAGATTAACCCTACATGGTCTTATGGGAAATCTGATAAACTACATTACATAGACCAACATAGAAACCCATTGAAGATACGCTACTGAAAGCAAACGATATCAAAACTCATTCCACAAATCCTTTTTTAAACAATAAACACAGGCACAAAACAAGAAATTCGAAATTCAAAACTGCGAGACAATGCACGAGGTGCGTTCCAAAGTTGAGTTGGTGGCATCACAACCGATTACGTTCTAATGGACAAGCGGTGTTTGTGTTCGATACTGATAACGCATGCTCGATACGCGCGGCGCCATGCCACTGATTTTATTATAATAAAACAAAAAAGGCTATTGGCCAGGCACTCACGGCCGATGTTCGTGATCTACTGTCTGATACAGGATTTTATTTCGCCTTTGTAATCGTGCCTTGATTGTGTTTCGGAACGTATGTTTGTTAAGTTGGTAGTTCGTGTTGTAATGCAGTTCAAGCAATAGAAAATATCTTGCTAATCAGTTTTTTATCTTGGCCATATCTTAGCATAGGTTCTGTTGCGCGTTTTTCCAAAAAATAATGTAACTTTCAACTTGATGCATGCGAAATTATATTGACAATCAAATAAACCAACATTTGATAGGTGTAAGTTTTTACAAATATCTTCACAGCATCATGTACTTGAAAAATACCCTAGTAAGGCCTAAATATTCTAGTACAACCTTAATAAAACCTTGGGATGATCTATCAAGCCACAAAGAAAAGATGGCGCCTAAGATCGTCTCACATGCCCGTTCCAATTTTGAAATGTGTCGCACAAAGAGCATTAGTATTCGGATTCGGTCGATTTAGCTGAGTCTCTTTGTGTTAACCGACCAAGTTAATGGTGTCTTATCTCTAGCTTCTTGTTTTTGTCCTGTTGTGTATTATTAAAAGTCGGGTTATCTCCTAACGAGAGGCGACGTGGCTAGAACCAATGTTGATAGCAGTTGTATCCAGTTTACTTGATTAATTTACCGGCTAATGTTTTTGACTAAGTAAGTAGGTGAGACGGATTTATTTGTTTATTTTGGACATTAATAATGATAAAGTTTGACATCGTTTTTGCCTTTGGCAGAGCTGAGTTTATGCTCGTATATTTGATGCAGAAATAAATCCAAGGAACAAGACATTAAGGTTTTCTAATTAATGGTGTTATAGATAAGTCTATCAATAAATTATGTGAATTAGTTTCGCAGGACATTTAAAATAAAGAGTTTAGGTCCGTTCCAGATTCCGATAAATTATATGCGAACACGTTTACATATTGTAAACATCTTACCTACTATCATTAAGTATGACATGTATTCAAATAAATCTTATTTAATGTTTCGTTAAATATAAGAAACAAAAAAAACATATTAAAAAACATCTTTTTAAAATACTAACATGCAGTGTAAACGAAGCAAAGGAATTTTGGGTTCAGCCTAAAACCGTATTTCTGAACGGACCTTCGAAATAAAGACTCATTTAAAAGATTAGAACAAAGTAAGTTCGATTTATTGTCAGCCTCTCAATATATTTTAAAACTGGGTTAGGCGTAAATTATGGGCCGATACGAGACTGAGTATTTTATCAAATTTTGGTATTTGACCTGAAAATAATTGATGAGTGTCTTTATTTTTTATATGTTGCTATATTTTATTAAGTACTTAAATTATAAAAGTCTGATATCATCAACATGAACCTTTTTATCGTCTCACTGCTGGACACAGGCCTTCTCTCACATAGAGAAGGATTGAGCGTTAACCACCACGCTTGCTCAATGCGGGTTCTTTCACCTTAAATCAGTCATTTTTATAAAGGACTACTTCCCGTACCGGGATAAACAGTAGCCTATAGCCTTCCTCGATAAATGGGCTATCTAACACTGAAAGAATTTTTCAAATCGGACCAGTAGTTCCTGAGATTAGCGCGTTCAAACAAACAAACAAACAAACAAACTCTTCAGCTTTATAATATTAGTTAGTATAGATATGCTTAGGCAGCACATATAACTTAAACATAAGAGTTATTAGATTTAAAAATATAGTCCGTAAATAAACTCCAAGTACCCAAGAAACTGTTTTGTTTTATAAAAAACGTGTCTTTATATCCATTGTGGTATTAGATATTTGCGGTAAAACATGATCCTATTTCTAGTCTATTCATATTCGAATACTAAAAAATCTGTTATTTTGTTTGTGGTAGAAATAATGTTACGCTTCGATGCCTTTACATTTTATGATGTATAAATCTGCGCTGATACTTATACACATGTTTACATTCGTTTTAGTTGTTACTTAATTTAATATTTTTTTGTAATATGTATTATTAGTAGCTTCAACGTGTCTAAATTGATGTTTACTGAAAGATTACGAATTTTAAAGATAGAACGGGTTGTTGTACATTCGTCATAAAGTAAATTCGTCACGAAAAAAAGGATGTGTAAATTTGCCACAATTCTAATTTATACAATAAATTTCCAATATATTAATTTTGTTTATTGTAAATTCGTCACATTGGTTTTTCTGCACTGATAGCACAAAAAATAAACAAGAAGTAGAATAAAATGTTATATATTTTTCAGAATCACATCAAGGTTATTGATTTACCTTACATTTACATAAAAACAATCACAGTTCTCGAGTGAACGATTTGCCTAAACCTTAACAATAATAAGATAAACAATAGAAAGACATTAAAACACAGCCATAAACATCTTTTTTTAAATTTAACATAACATTTATAAAGAATCACAGTTCTCGACTTGCTGACTTGCCAACAACAAAATAGATAAATATAATAACCTAACATCTACGTAAAAATCATAGTTCTCAAGTGGCTAGTATGCCCGTAACATTACGAATAATAAGAAAAACAGCTAAAGTCTGTCATTAACCTAATAACCTAATAATTACATCACAGTTATAATTACTTTTTTTCTTAACCTAAGTAAAAATCACAGTTCTGAGTGGCTGACTTGTCTATAACAATACAAAAATAATAAGACTTATAAGTATATAAACTATGTAAAAAAAAAAAATGTTACATGTTTTTAAAATGCTGCAAAACAGAAAGTTTTTTAAGAACTTCAGCCAAAGACATTTTATCGTAATTGTCCAAAATATTTTTCAATTCTCTATCATAGGCTATGGATCGACCGGATATTGATGATATTTCCAGATGTTTTTATTATGAAATCTAATCATCTTGCGCCCAATAGCCTATAGAGGTAGTATCTTATTAAATCTTAGAGATAGATAATATAATCTAGTAGTGATTTGTACAATAGCATTAAATAATAAAATACTTACACCATAGCTTCCCGAGCTTGTACCAGGTTGATGATCCATTTTTTCAAAGATGCACTATCACAAATCAAATTTAGAACATATCACCACAAGCATCGACAAGTTCAAGGGAGTCACTGATCTATGTAATGTATGTAAAATGACATTTTCAGTGTTGCCAGGTTTTAGTCCCAAATAAATAGTGAATAAAATAGCAACCGTAATGAATAAAAACGTATAAAATTATTAGTATTTTTCTGACTTTCTAGTGTTCATTTCTCTGAATCTCGTTATATATTTTTTCTCCAGTTTTTGTAATAATGTTGTAGAGAGACATTTTAATATGCAGAATGTATTAATTGTTTACAATAAAAAAAATCGCTTTAATACCTACTAAAATAAAGCATGACTAAACTTCTAAGTCTATTGACAGTTGCACCTGTCATGTATCATATGTCATCGTACTATAGATGCGTTTGACAGATACTGTTAGAAAGGGATGTATGCAGAGAAAGAGCGAGCACGATGCGACAGCGAGTGCAGGAGTATATTTAATTTCGAACTCAAACTCAAACTTATTATATTTATTAATTTATATATCGAGCCCTAAAATCTTGCTTGCTATCGCTACTGAAGAAAAAAAAATGTGAGTTGAGGATTCGTGACAAATTTACAATAACCCTTATGAAACTATAACGAGTTTACACATATTTTTTATACATGTGACGAATTTACTTTCAATGTATGGATTTTTCAGAATATGGCGAATTTACTTTGTGACGAATGTACAATAACCCGATAGAACCTGGCCTTATTCGATTTTTATTTTGGCATTTTTGAATAATAAAAATAGTAGCCGCTTAATTGTATTCGTTCATGAAATTTTTTTTCGTCCTTAGATTCTATGGGAAATTAGGTACATTATTGTAGTTAAACAAATATTACCTACATGGAATAATTTGGTACCTACCTACATATAATGCTAATGGAGATCATGTTCAAATCGTGGAACAACTTTTAATAATCAGTACAACTTTTCATTTCAATTCGTATTCAGTATAAATCTTTCCACAAGCTGACATTATCTGTAGTAAAAGATGACTTTGAAAATTTATGGTCAAACTAATGTTGCCATAGATTAAAAGCATGGTGTTGCCAGCTAAAAGCATTTACAAAACACGTGTTGTACAATTGATTAAATGATTATAATTAATTTATGGTAATGATCGATTTCAATATAAGATGTTACATGGGTATTGATTAAAATTATCGTTAAGACGAGTTTCCTATTTGTAAATAGATTATAACTGGTGTTAGAATGTTATAAGGTAAGATATGGTTAATATACTTTGAATATTTTTGTAATAATTTTATTCAACGCTAAGTTAATATAAGCAGGGCCTGTCTTATACATATGTATTAAATTATACATAATGTGATGTTTAATTAAATTAGGCAGGGCCAAACATATACATAATGTTTTTTAATTTAATTATTAATAATAGGATGTTTATTTAAAACACCACTATATTTTTCCTTGAATAAAATGTAAAAGATTATGAAATTACTTATTTACTTCCATTATTTATAATACCTACGTGACATATAATTTATTTGCAATCGTTCATTTATTTCAATTGGGGATAAAATATTACATTCACATTAAAATCTCTTCATTTCACACAGATTCAAAATAAGTATCAAACCAATCCAGATTTTAGAATTAGAAAACCATTTCCACCAGTTTTCATTGACACCCAAAACCTTTCTAAATTATACTTAAATAGGGCTCAAGTTAAATGGTAGTGTAATGTTATCTTAAGAGGAACAACGAAGCTAAGACTCTTGACGCGTCTATTTACATAATTACAAGTATTTTAAGTAAAGATAAATATTTTAATTTACTTTACAAAGCACCTTTATGACACGTTATCAACAAAATCGTTGAGAACATGTGTTTTTAGGAGAATGAAGCTATGTATATGTAAACGACTGTAATTTAGGGAACGGAATTAAAAGGCTGTCGTTATATTAATATTGATTTTGATACGTTATATTTAAAAAGGTCTGTCTCCTTTTATAAAACAGATGAAACAAAAGACTAGGCAACGTTATTAAGTGCGAAAATTTCTTTAATTTTCTTAAATTAATCTTAATTTTCCTAACAATCTCTGACGTGGAATTATAACAAAGACTGCTACTGAGAGATAGCATACCGAGATGCCCTTTACGTGCCTTCCTAAGCAAGAAGTACGAGATATGTGAAAGCTAAATCCGACTCAGGAAACCTGGGTTGGTTTCCATGACAAACAGTCGAACTTGCGACCACTATACCCGTACATGTACTTACCTAAGTAAAATAAGAAAAAGAAAACAAAAGACATTCACCCACCTCCACTTAGTCCGTCGATTCTGGAACCACGTTTTGACCTGAGCATCAGTCATCTTCAGAGTCTTAGCCAGCGAGGCTCTCTCAGCCGACGCCAAATACTTTTGCTTATGAAACCGCTTTTCCAGTTCAGCTATTTGGAGTCTCGTGAAGGAGGTCCGAGGCTTCTTGCGTTTCGGTGGCGTTCGGTTTTGGTAGGGATGGCCGATCCGCCTCGTGATTGGAAATGAGGCTGGAAAGAGAATGGAGGTTTTGTTAGTTATTTTCTGAAGTGTTTGAGGTTTGAGAACATATATATTTTTATGTGATATTTAGGGAATTTTGTAGCACATGTATTGGGGAGTATAGACCGGCTGAAATATAGTCTAGCACAATTTTTTTTTTTGTTTTAAAGTGCCAACGTTTTAAATGACGACGGATGACGTCCAGAAGATCCTTGACGAAAGTCAATCTAAAATGATTGAACTAATCATTCAATTCGCTAATTAAAATGTATTGCACTACATTCAAAGATTATAAAACTTTGTAAAGGATATCCTTCTAATAAATATAATAACATGCACATCATCATTATAAGGAATTAAGGAATAACCAAAGCTAGTAAGAATATATAAAAGTAATCTTAGAAGCATATTATTATTTCCATACAACGTTTCCATTAATAGCTCGATGCTTATTAAACATCACTTCCAAAATTGTGTTGAATTGCCACCGAAATAGGTTTTATTCAAAACAGCTACATATCAGCCAGAAATCATCAAATAATTACAACTCTAGACACACATTAACATGTTATCTTTGTAATTGAAATCACGACTTAATACTTATGAACAATGCAAATCGAGGATTACGTACAAAAATTGCTATGAATAAATAAAAATCTCATTAAAATACGCAGCTCTATGAAATATACCTACGTATTAAGGTTTGATTACATCGCATAATCAAAGTTTTCCATACACAAATGTGAAATTACATGTTCATAATCATTCATGAAAACCCGCCTTAAAAGATCGACCATACACAAACCGCAAATTATTTTAAATCTTACTTTAAAAAAGGAAGCAAGTAATCGTTACAAATCGTTTCAAAGTAGCTGTTGCACGTTCTCTTTTCAAAATTACATCCAAGATGGCGGGCGTAATCACGTTTTAAAAATTCGAAACTCAATAAATTACTATTTAAACGGCGCGTTCCTATTGGTCAGTCAGCCTGTAATGGCCGGTGTTTTCCGTAATAGATCGATTTGCATTAAATGATCCGTGAGATGAGATCATGTTATTTATAACTATATTGTTTTCAATGCCATATCCAACTTATAGTACAATCAACTTAATAGCGTATTTATGTGCATTTACTTCTATAATTTTGTAATAATCCAACCGTCTCTGTCTATTTACCAGACCGTAAATAAGCTAGGCATTTATCTAAAAAAACTAGTTTCATTTTAAACATTAGTTTAAATTGAGTTGCTGTTAAATTATTCGCAGTAAAAAATGTAATCGTGATTGCTGGCCATATAGTTTTAATGGAACGTCATACAACATATCGGGGGCCATTTAAACTAATTTATCGATGCTTTCTACTCTATTAAGAATGTACATTTTACTGACCTTTAATTAATCGATCATTAAGTTCAACTGTATGAAGGTTTAACACTTTTTTGTGTTAAGAACTCAATGCGACATACACAATGCGATAAATTCATTGCAGAAAGCACTATATCACCGCTGCCCTATTCTGAATTAAAAATGACATTCATAAATTCTTTTCAAATATGGAAACGTATTAAACGGCGCGCTCTCATTGGTCGGCCGACAGTGTAATGGCCGCCTCACGTGACCGCAAATTATGTAGCAATTGCTGGGGAGTAACATGGTCGTAGTTTAAGATTGTTAGTGACTTTTGTTCCCCCTGCAATTTAACTTTAAAGGTAAGGCTTTCGGTTTATTCATTTTCTAGCGCACGAAGTACTTGTGACTTCGTATTTTAGAGTGTAGTTTATCGTTGGTGTATGTTAATTCTTTGCATAGTAGAACGCGGTAGGAACTTAAAGACATAACATTTTTACACTGAACCAACACTTTGGGGTGAAATCTTTTCTCAAATCTACAAGGAAAACATGCACGTTAGGTACAACTTTCATTGTTGTGGACACAAACACCGAATGGAATCATTACGGTTTTGTGAAAATGATTAGTAAGTATATTATTTCTGATTTTACACATCTTTCTGTAGTCATGTCCCCTTACTTTGCGGTTTGACCCCATATCTATACATCATGTACCTACCTTCCTATGTTATTTAGGAGATTTTAACCCAACCGTCAATACACCTAAACCATTCAATCCATATCAAATCGCCTTCAATATTCAGAACAGTCCACGATATGAGCCAAAACCGACAGAACTATATAAAAGCGATTAGCTACATAGTAAAACAAATTTCCCGTCGGTTGGTATCAGGGTGGAAAAGGGTGCGGTAATAAGATTCTGCGGGTCGTAATCCGGTTAAGGGCGGTATGATTCATGCGTGTGCCCGAAGTAGCGTGGTTTGTGTTACGTAAGCCGTTTCTAGAATAAGGATGTTTTTGGGGTGGTGTTTTTAGCGGTTCTATGGAAAAGTATAAACGAATACTGTTGCAAACAAGACCATGTTCTTTTTTGTATATTTTTATATTATATGAAAATTTTAAAATTAGAATCTTTTACCCGACTTAAAAAAAGGTGTTTCTCAGATAAGTATTTATGTACATATGTATATTTTTGGCTGAACCCATTTTGCATAGTATCTGTCACTCTTAGGAGTAGGTTTTATTTTTTTGTAAAGTAATAGATACTTAGGTGGTGATTAATGCTCAATCCTTCTCTGTGTGAGAAGAGGCCTGTGCCCAGCAGTGGGACGATAAAAAAAGGCTTTAACGATAAAAAAAGTAATAGGTAAGTCTTCAAGCAATTTAATTTTCAATCATATCTAATTTATGAATATCTAAGATTATAATATAACTAAGTTACACTAAGCATTAAGATATTTCAATGCCTATTAGTATAATTTCATCACGTTTTCCACAGCCATTATTGTCGTTATGACAACTTATTTCAATAAACTTCAAGTTATTACACCTACTTACTTGTAAACTCCTACGCATTACAAATTGCTAATGCATTGCTATGTCAGCTGTCAATTTAATCAATAATGTTATACATAAGTCAAACTTCATAATTTGTGTTTCTATAAATTGTATTAAACAACTGTTTTACTGCTGTACCTGCGTCTAAGTTTCATTCGCAACAACAAGACAAACGTACGATTAAGAAACACAGCTGTTTTTCTTAATTCGTAAAATTTCCGTAAATTGAAAATTTCCCATAAATGATTAAAGTAAAACTATGTTTTATGAAAAGTTTTCATTAAACCAACTGATTACTTAACCGACTATAAGTGAAATTGATCCTAAGCAGTTTCAAAATTGTTCTAGGTACCCAAGTACTCCCGAAGGGAAACAACACCACTGCGCACAAAAAAAACAAAACACGATCTCCATTCATAGATATTTATTTATTTTATTGGCTCACCAACAATTGTAAACACTATAGCACTACAATATCAATGGAAAGAACTTTCTTTACGTAATAAGACTATCATCACATTCAAGCTTCCTTATGTCCATAGGTATCTACCTACAGAATAAATACTAAAACAATGCAAGTACCTACTTTAATTGAATAACTATTACGGCATGTTCCTTGCAAGATACAGACACCTGTATTTTTCTACGTAATCTTGGTAATAAGAAGGCTGGTTATAAACAGATGGCTGTTTCATCACATTGCTGCTTACTTGAGTAACTTAACACATGTCTTTGTTTACCTACGTATGATATACCTGCTGTAAGTATGTACTGTTTGTGATATTATGAGTTTTCAGGTGGCATGTATCTTTTTTATTCGTGTAAGGAGGCAAAGTTCTTGTGTTTGAAATAGAGCTGAAAATAGGTTCTCAAAAGTCATATCTGTTCCATGGTTTCAAGTTAGGTCAAATGTGATAGAACTAAAAGATAGTTTTTTGAAACCCCGGTTTAAATAAATATGTTTATGAACCAGAAGAATTGGTACGGTTACGGTGTTAAAATAATAATCGGATACTCATAGGTTTTTCCTGTAATTGTAACTACCAATTTTTTTTCGCTAGCTTATGACAAAACGATCGTTTAATGAAGTAATTTAAGAAGATAATCCGAATTCAAAAGCGGAGTTAAAAGTAATTTACTCCATAAAGATTTCCAAAACAATTTTCCTCATCAAGAAAAACAATAAAAAATCATTGCCCTTAATTTTAAAACGCGAAACCTAATTACGTCACTTATAAAGGCAGAGAAAAATTAACAAACAAATTAACTTTGAAGGGTTTAATCGTTTGGGGTGAACCCTTCTTGATATTAACCAACTCTGTGATCCGGGGTTGCC
This sequence comes from Helicoverpa assulta, assembly GCA_963856015.1. NCBI lineage: Eukaryota > Metazoa > Arthropoda > Insecta > Lepidoptera > Noctuidae > Helicoverpa > Helicoverpa assulta. The sequence continues at coordinate 5,705,465 of CAWLCW010000002.1, read as the reverse complement.
CACTCATCGTGAATCATATTTATTTATTCTGTGTTTTGAAACTCACTGTTATAGTGTATGTGTTAAGTGAAAAAGGCGTTACCCAGGCTTGCTTTTGTAAGTATTGTAAGCGCAGTTCTCAGAGAAAACATAGATAGGTTTTAATTTAATTATGTCACACACACCAACCTCTCGAGTGGTAAAGAACCAACCTCTCGAGTATGAGGGCGTGGGTTCGATTCTAGTTCACGCAAGTACCAATGCAACTTTTCTAAGTTTGTATGTACTTTCTAAGTATATCTTGGACACCAATGGCTGATAAAAAAAAAGGTGAAGGAAAACATCTTGAGGAAACCTGGACTATTTAGTCTGAAATCACCAACCCGCATTGAGCAAGCGTGGTGATTAATGCTCAATCCTTCTCCGTGTGAGAGGAGGCCTGTGCCCAGCAGTGGGACGATAAAAAAAAGGCTGTAACAGTAACACATTATGTTTTTCGTGCAAGTCGATAGGCATGAATTGAAATAACATCAGATGGAGAAGTATGATAGAATTAAACATTCAGCAAATAAAATTGGGATATGAACAAGAGAATAAGCATAGATCATACTCTAAGAATAAATACCTAGTACCTAACTAAATATTATTGATTTAAAAATTCCTTTAAAGTTTAAAGCGAACACTTTCCTAATTCGTATTTGGTTTAGTATCCATATACTGGAAAATATTTCCATATTTTTATCTAGACTCTGAAATACCTACCTACATATTTAGTACTATTCTAACCAATTATATTGAAAAGGTCATATGCCAACCTTTGTAATATCCCGAGATAATCAAGAAAAGGATATGATGCGGTATATGTCAAATTGCTTCACATCGCTGACTTCATTTAAAATTCCGTGTGTATCGGTAAGGGTGAAAACAAAAATTGTTTTAATATTGCAATTCCTATTTACATAAGTCATATTCATACAACAGTTTTATGTAGCTTTCACTAAAAGTGAGACAAATTCTCGCTCATATTTTCGTACAAATCCGCCCCTTGCTGAGGGAAGTGAAAAACTCAGGACGGGAAGACGAATGCCTGACGCCTAATTGGACGCAGAAGTCACGAGGGATTACACGAAGTCGCTCCATCACTCCTACGCTCGCATTTGTCCGCGCCTCCGCGATTTTCAACGAAACTCAACGGGATAAAACAGAAACCCCGTGTACCTACAAGCCTACAATAATTTGTGAATTTTAATGCCCCCGCCATCTGCATTCCGAAATTATTACAACCACTGAACCGAAAAAAATAAAGTGCTCGAAATTTTTCGGCAATTTTTTGCAAATCAATTCGCGATCCGATCATAAATATGCAATTACCCGGTCCACTGCAGCACCGACAATGTGCACCGAGAGTAAACATTTCTCAATTACACCGGACAGTGGTGCGAAGCGAAAAAATAAGCGGACAAAATCTCATACATATTGTACGCAACAAGCGAATACCAATTCCCACTAGTTACGTTACCAAACGAACGGGAATCGTGGATACGGCACGACCTCATGGAATATTCATCGGTTGAAATGCAATCGGGATGTGGGTTTAGGTTGCATTTTCAAATGTTGCACTCGTTCCTGAACAAAAACCTGGCTTTATGATGTTTTTGTTTTTAGTGCTTTTGTTCGTGTGTCGTAATCGATGTACGATACATGTTCGCTGTTCGGTTTGTGTTAGAACATTGTTTTTGTATAGGTTTTGGTTTTTTATGTGGTGGTTTAAGCTCTAGTACCTACATTCGATTCACGCACGTCAGGAATACATGACTTTGATGAAATATGTATATAGTTAGCTAATCAAATTAAAATAAGTTAAGAAGATTTTCTATGGACAAATACATTCAATAAATTGTGTGCAATCATGAATTATCATAATATAACAATAATGATGGGTATGATTCAACAGCTTTTCTATGAATTGGCGGAAAATCCCTCTATGATATTAACGTAAATTGATTTTACGGTGATTTTAAAGCATTATTGCTCAAAGTACATTACAATATCAATACGAATAATACCTTATTCAATCATAATATTATTATCGTCTTACATACAATATTAAGATATCCACAAACCGATATGCAAACTTAAGTCCGTACTATCTTCAATTGCCTACATATTGGTATTATAATAAATTATAAAAAATAATGGTATTTGGGTTTAGCAGTGAATACTAGGTATTTTAATGTCTTTGTGGCGGACTAAAACCTGTATAGTCGGAACTTTTTGTGTGTGTATTTTGTTTTATATTTTATTAATTTTTATCCTTCAAAAAATGGTCTGACAGATTACAATACTTTTACAATCTTGTTGAAGCATTTTTATTAAACACAGTTCTATTAGTGTAGTATGCTTGTGAGCATCTTTCTTAGATGCTACATTGGTGACCCCGACGTGATCTATTTAAACACAAGCGGTGAGCGATTTTGCAAAAATGTCGGATCCAGAAAAATTTTCCGACGCTGACAGTAAGGAGATGGGGACTCCCGTCTCTTGCGAAGTATCGAAAGTCGGACTTCCAATGCGTTGTCCGCCCTTTTGTCCGGAAGAACCAGCTGTATGGTTCGCCCAAATAGAGGGCCAGTTTGTCCTAGGAAGAATAAGTAGCGATACGACAAAATTCTATACCGTGGTTACTCAACTAGAAACGAAGTACGCAATGCAGGTTAAAGACATTATCACAAAGCCGCCAGAGACAAATAAGTATGAAAAATTAAAAACTGAATTAATTAATCGTCTTTCTGCGTCACAGGAAAAGCGGATCCAGCAATTATTAATCCATGAGGAGCTAGGTGATCGCCGGCCTTCTCAGTTTCTACGGCATCTACAAAATTTAGCTGGACCCGCTGGAGCTTCGGATTTTGTGAAAAGTCTGTGGACTAACCGCTTGCCGCAAAATATACAGACAGTGATTGCTTCACAGATTGCCGACCTGCCGGTAGAAAAGCTAGCAGAGATTGCTGACCGGGTGTACGAAATTGTACCATGCACCCCGCAAGTCGCTGCCACCTCCGCGTCTACCAGCACCGCGCCGGACTTGGTCAAAGAAGTAAGCGAACTTACAAAACAAGTTGCCCGGCTGTCATCGCAAATGAACAGCAAGTGGAGAGGGCGCTCTCGCTCTCGCTCACAGTCTCGGCACAACCAAAAAAGGTATTATCGCAGTCGCTCTAATTACTCTAGGACTCCACAGCCACCACCGAACCACCCGCATTGCTACTACCATTACACCTTTGGAGACAAGGCAAACAAGTGTAGACAACCATGCACATTTACGTCGGAAAACGCAAAGGGCGGTCGCTAGTAGCGGCCAACGACTGCCCCTCTTCAACAGGCCGTTTGTTTGTAACCGACCGAAATACGAAAATGCAATTCCTGGTGGATACTGGCTCAGACTTGTGTGTTTTCCCTCGGTCGGCAGTAAAAACGCCGGTGAAACAGTCAAAATTCGATTTGGTTGCAGCTAATAATACGATGATACACACATACGGGCCAACACAGCTACGACTCAACTTGGGGCTCAGAAGGGACTTCACATGGAAGTTCACGGTAGCTGACGTTTCTCGACCTATTATAGGGGTCGACTTCCTAAGTTTTTATAATTTACTTGTCGACTGCCGAAATCAGAGATTGATAGATAACACTACGACACTATCGGTTCCAGGAGCCCATTGCAAGTCATCGGACGACATTGCATCCGTGAAGGCAGTAGTCGGTGATACAGATTACCATAAAATACTTCGTGAGTATCCAGAAATCACCCGACCACCAGGAACACATGTACTGGGTAAGCACAACACGGTGCACCACATAAGAACCACTCCAGGCCCACCGGTAGCAAGCAAACCTCGACGTCTCGATCCAGCTCGAACATTAATCGCCAAGAAGGAATTCGAAGAGATGCTAGCAAGTGGTGTGGCCAGACGGTCGGAGAGCGCCTGGTCCGCTCCTCTTCACCTGGTGAAGAAAAAAGACGACGGATGGAGACCATGTGGCGACTACAGGGCACTAAATGCTAGGACGATACCAGACAGGTATCCAATACGCCACATTCACGATTTCTCCTACCAGCTATCAGGGTGCACAGTATTCTCCACCATAGATCTTGTCAAAGCCTATAATCAGATAAGAACAAATCCAGACGACATTCCGAAGACCGCCATCACTACGCCTTTCGGTCTTTACGAGTTTCCATTTATAACCTTTGGTTTAAGGAACGCCGCTCAGACATTCCAAAGGTTCATCGATGAAGTGCTGCTCGGTTTAGAGTTTTGTTATGGGTATATCGACGATATCCTAGTATTCTCGCAGACCCATGAACAGCACGAGCGGCATTTACGGCAGTTATTCGCCCGTTTAAGAGAATACGGGGTAGTGGTAAACACTTCAAAGTGTCACCTCGGACAGTCAGAGGTAACGTTTCTAGGATACCATGTGTCAGCTGCAGGAACAAAACCTCTAAGTACCAAGATACAGGCTATCCAAGAGTATCCAGTTCCCAAGACGGTCAAGGACCTTCGTAGATTTTTAGGTGTCATTAATTTTTACCGTCGATTCGTCCCAAACGCGGCCAAATTACAAGCCCCATTGAACGCAATACTAGCCGGTCCCAAAATTAAAGGAGCACATCCAGTCAATATGACTCCAGAACTCCTCAAAGCATTCGAAGACATTAAGACTTCATTATCCAACGCAACCCTACTCGCTCATCCGGATCCTTCAGCTGAGTTGGCCATCGTCACTGACGCGTCTGATACTGCTATCGGCGCTGTCCTGCAACAGCGAAGAGAAGCTAACTGGGAACCTCTAGCCTTTTATTCGCACAAACTAAATGGTGCTCAAAGAAAATACAGCCCGTACGACCGCGAGTTGTTAGCGGTATATGAAGCAGTGAAGTACTTTCGACATATGGTCGAGGCAAGAGACTTCGCGATCTTCACCGACCATAAACCACTGATGTTTGCTTTCAAGTCGAACAGAGATAGCCATTCACCAAGGCAATTCAGATACCTAGACTTTATAGGGCAATTTACTACCGATATAAGGTATATCCCGGGCAAGGAAAATGTGGTTGCTGATGCATTGTCACGAATCGAGGAAGTGTCACCGACAATAAACTTTGAAGATCTTGCAAAATTCCAGGAAACAGATCCAGAACTGCAAGACCTCATTCGAAATGGGTCCTCACTGAAGCTGGAAAAGGTTGCTACACCAACTGGCAACGCACAAGTTCTATGTGACACTACCTCGGCTACGCCCCGACCGTATGTGACACCACAACTCCGGAAGCAAGCCTTTGAATCGTTGCACAATTTGCATCACCCTGGATGTTCAGCTACAGTGCGACTGGTGACGCAAAGCTATGTGTGGCCAGGGATCCGCAAAGACTGTAGAGAGTGGGCGAGGCAGTGTTTGCCATGTCAGACTTCTAAAGTCACTCGCCATACCAAATCCCCACCTTCCTCTTACCTAACCCCATCCTCTCGCTTCGCTCACATCCACCTCGATATCGTAGGGCCGTTAACCCCTTCGTCTGATTACAGGTATTGCCTTACCGTCATCGATAGATTCACTCGATGGCCCGAGGCTTACCCCTTGAAGGACATCACGGCGGAGGCCTGCGCAGAGGCGCTGGTGGCCAATTGGGTGGCTCGCTTCGGCTGTCCGGCACGGGTGACCACTGACCGTGGCCGCCAATTCGAGAGTCACCTGTTCAAGGCTCTCTCTGCCTTGCTGGGGGCAGAGCATCTTCGCACCACTGCCTACCATCCAGCAGCGAATGGCATGGTGGAACGACTGCATCGGCAGCTGAAAGCCGCCATCATGTGCCACACCTCTTCACAGTGGACGGAAGCTCTTCCACTGGTACTACTCGGCATGCGTAACTCGTGGAAAGAAGACATCCAAGCTACGCCAGCCGAGCTCGTCTACGGGGAAGCACTACAGCTTCCCGGTCAGTTCATATCTATGCAAGCAGACTTCACCACAGCTGACGTCACCGAGTACGCAAATCGTTTACGACGTCACATGGCCAGCCTCACTCCAAAACCTGCAGCATGGCATAGCACGTCGCCCTTCTACGTGCCGCGAGATCTTCATTCCTGCTCCCACGTCTTCCTCCGTCGAGACCATGTACGACGTTCACTGGAACCACCGTACGCGGGGCCCTACAAGGTTCTACAGAGGCATGAAAAATATTTCACGATCGAGATACGGGGAAAGCCAAGCAACGTGTCAGTCGACCGCCTCAAACCAGCTTTCATAGCACGTGATGAGGCGCAGCACGAAATCACAAGAGCTGACACTACTAACACCAATACGACATCTGGGGCGAAAATAACGAGAAGCGGGCGTCGAGTAAAGTTCCCCGATTTTTATCGACCGTAGTCACGGTCTGGCCGGGGGGAACATGTGGCGGACTAAAACCTGTATAGTCGGAACTTTTTGTGTGTGTATTTTGTTTTATATTTTATTAATTTTTATCCTTCAAAAAATGGTCTGACAGATTACAATACTTTTACAATCTTGTTGAAGCATTTTTATTAAACACAGTTCTATTAGTGTAGTATGCTTGTGAGCATCTTTCTTAGATGCTACATCTTTGTTACAATGTAGTATTGTTCAAGTTTTGCAGGCGTATGCGTTTGTCAAGTAATTTGTTTCCATATAATCTCTAATTTTACAAAAATGTTTCTCAGTTTGTTACATATTAAAAACCAACCATCATAAATTAACTCGCAATTTCCTCTGTCACCCAAAGCAGCAGCTTATAACACACACTTAACAAGAAAAATAATACGCAAGCCTCGTATCGTCACTTTTCGTATCAACATTATTTTTTCCACGACATCTATGATTTGTAACACAAGGAAATGCTTGAACAAATGCTCCCACGTTCGTGGGACAGTTGCATGGAGCACAGTGTGATTATACGCACGCTCGCTCATTTTACTCATTAAAATTTTGTCTACGCTGTCGTCGGTCGGCCCACTGGGGTTACGTGTCAGTACCTAATTGCGGATAATCTAGCGTGCGTTGGTCAGTGTATGAGAATTTTTGAGTGGAATCTTATGAGGTTTTGGTGGTAGTGGTTTTGATACTGTTCTTGATGATTGCAGGTTATGATACTGATATTACAATATCTGATTTACAGTATCAATAACTTGCTTCGAGTCACGTGGAAAAAAATTCACGCACCCGGTTAAAAAGACGATTGAAACCTTTATCGATAAATGGGTTATGTAACACTGAAATATTTTTTCAAATCAGTTCAATGATCAGATCTCTCTCAAACTCTTCAGATTTAGTATTCAGGCAGATACTTGAGTAGTTAGGTAGGAACAGGAAAATTATAGGTTCATTTTTTTGTACGATATCCTTGAGTCTAAGTGCGTAATGACATTTTCACTGATTATGCGGTGAATTTATATTCGTTCAACTTCAAAGTTACTGTTTCGTTCGTACATTGTACTCACTTGGAGCACTCAGAGGTACAAATAAAGTAATTCGTGTTTCAAAACCGTAAACACATTGAAAGCTTACAAACGTTTGCTCCACATAATTCTCATCACCGTTAAAGAAGCTATTACGGGAACCAAGCTTCGGAAATAAAGACGCAATTATTGTGCCAGTCACTAAATTATAAATCGTCATACAAGCAGGTACCTACCACAGATATAAGAAGTGACTTTATCTTTAAATTACATTACTACTTCTGCAAATTACTGCAATTTTATTCAAGACTTACAGACTCAAAAAGTACTCAAAAACGCTTTAAAAATATGTATAAGTTTTGTAAATCAGTTCTAGATTATCGGACATGCTTTCATGATCAACAATATTGTCAATATTTCTTAAACGTAAGCTATTGTTTGTTACTTAACTATGCCGATTCGAAAAAATACTCGTATAGGATTAGACAAGAGAGATTTTAGTACCTATTCAGGTATCGATACCGGACTTCTGTTACCGACTATACACCTACTATGATATTAAATTTGAAACAGGCAAATAAATGAATGCATATCCGGGTCTGAATTTTACAGTCACGATAAATCGTGATGCACCTACCATTCGGTTAATTTTGCATATTAATCAAATCTTGAAACGGAACAAGTTGGATTGATTGATTGATTGATTGATTTCAACCACCAACGTTTTTACCAACAATCAATTCTAAGATGGCAGGCGGCACTGATACATCACGGTTACGTAATAGCTAACCTCTTTGCTAACCATACAATTCTTATTTGCATGCTCTTAAAGTCTCACTCTTTCCTACCAACTTTAAAAAAAAACACCACTTTCCATAAACAAGGATTCTTCTAATCTTTTTGAAGAGCAAAATATAAATTGCAATATAATATTTTATGTAGCCCGCTCGAGGGGAGGCGCGGGGCGTATGCTCCATACTCCATATATTTACACATTTGAAATATGGTCGGTTTTATAGCATCGCGCGTTATGGATTGGCGATAAAACATATCAACTTGTGGCTTACTTAGGTATACTTAAGGTTATGGAGCTGCGTCTTATTTTTTTTTTCTGGACTTTTTTATGAAATATCTCTGGCGAGGGAAATGTTTGTTATTTTTTTGTCATCGTGTCTATAACTAGGTTTTGGTAAAATGTGTCTTTTCTGGCTTTAAAATGCTACATTACCTATTATAAAAGTGCTAAACTACGCTACGGTTCATGCCTTATCCTTACGAAAAACACTCAAATATACCTAACTTAAGGCTTTGTATTACGTCCGGAAATAATGCTTAAACCGTTTTGCAGTCACATAACACCAAGTATAGTAGTTGATCCTAAATTAATATGCAAAGCCTCCTAAAAGCCCAACCGCACTAATTTCAGACCATAAACAATTAAACTAAAGCCAACCGATTAGAACCCCATCTCACTCACGAGGGGAGAAAGAGCAATTTCACACATGCAAATAATATACGAAACGTAACCCCTGAACGTATCATCGCATATTGGTTCACGTCAAATTTTCATAACGCCAACGATGCCGCGTCTCCCCGCGGGAAATGTGGGCGAAGACCGAAGTGCTTCGAGGGGAGGATCGGCGATATTAGACATGTGTATTAGTGTATCGATGATTTTGCGGCATTTTGAAAGCAAGAATGGTGAGATAAAATTTTGTGGGAGTGACGACGAAATAAAATTGTGGTGACGGGCCGTCAAATATTATAGAGTTGTGTTTAATGTAATGTAAGTGCTGATGTTAAGTGTATTTGTTTTTATTGTGTCGTAAAGGGTGATGTTAAAATATATGTAATTCAGAGAGTACATGAAGATATATGCCAAGCAGATGTTGCACTATGAGCAGACCTTCTTAAGGAGATGGTATTTTCTAAAACAATTTTGTATGCATCTGGTCCAAATAATATAAGATCAATATTAATATTAATACGAATATAAGAATAGAATATATTTAATTAACTCCTTGAATTTAATCCTTCTTTTAAATGTCATTTTAAAAACACATTCTACCTTCACAGGTCATAATAATAAAATACCTATCTAATTCACAATTAAAATGAAGTAATAAAACACAGCTATAAAATTTAAAACATTGACTTAAAACTCAAAACATCCATTTGTTTGAAGTTTTATAGTTTTTTTATACGAAGATAGGAAAGGTTTTATCTCTATTTGGTTGATATCAAGATAGTAGAATATAAAACGTGTTTATTTTCCTCTAAAAGTGGTGGTTTTGACGTAATCGGACTACCGGTCGTTTTGGCCTACATCGCATCAAGGATTGAATTTTTATAGTTTAAAATACTGTTGATAAATTACAAAAATATTATAATTGTGCATACTTTGTTGGCTACATAATATAATGTATTTTAAATGGTTGTAATTTATTTCTATAAAAGTCTTGGTAAAAATCGTCTATACGAAAGACAATGTAAAAATAATTATTAAGATGAGATGAAAAGAAAAACGTTGGAAGATTATATGGGAGGTGTCCACTTTTGCCGACGGATAAAAAACTCTCGCTTGGTGATTTAGGTGTAGTCAAAAAAACTTAAATAAAATACATTTATATGACAGATATCAGAATTGAGAACTTCCTCCTTTTTGAGAAGTCGGTTAAAAAGACCTAAAAGCTTCTCACGGTTTCTTACATAAACTTATAAAACAAAGTTATTATACCATCATCAAAACAATCACTTTGGATTCCTTGACCCAATTTAAGGCGCACCGTTCATTAAACAAAATAATGGAATAATGCAAATTCGTGCCGACGTACACTGGGCAAAATTACCGTGAATTAATGTTTTTGGTCCTAAAGCTTTGTGGTTTGGTGTCCGTCATGAGAACTGGATTTAAATAATAGAGATTATTATGCATCATGAGCTCATAGTAGCCAAGGACAGTTGTAAGGTTTGGCCTAAAAGGATTCACCCTTTTTAATCGAAGTATTTGTATATAAAATATTTTTTTTACAGTTAGTATAAAATCATATATACATATATCCATTGGTGGAAAGGTATACTTAAATGTGTAATTTATAAGTGTGTATGCATTGATTTTTTTATAATAGGGGATTCTTTTTGGCACGCTCTCAGGTATGCCATTTCTTTAGTCTCTTGCGTCATTATTATGAAACCCGGTGATATCAAACAAAACTCTTGATTTCAAACTGAAATATTGATTTTATAACTTCATAAATAAGCGTAATAATTGTAATGGTGTATACTCATCATCATCATATGGTCCATGATTAAGGAAAAAAATACAGGTTGCGCTTTAGGCCTAAATAAATAAAATGTCTTTGATGTCTTTAACACGAGTAAAGTTGTCAGTTTTGTCATAAAAGCCCAGTAGTCAGACAGACGGAGTTTACACTAACTACTATGTATTTACACTAACTGTAGCGACAAAACAGAAAATAATAATAAAAACTAGTTCAAAACGAAAATAAGACATTCATTATACCTGTAACCTAAGACATAACGCAGACAATATCACATTCATATCTCCATCAGCTTAAAACGTTTCTTTAATTTATTTTTTTCTACTGAACTAACATGATTATTTATAAAATCCTATCTAACGTGTTTCACAGCTTCTCACTTTAAGTAACGATTTACAAGCAATACCATTTGAACTGTAATCACTAGATTGATATTTAAGAGTAAGCTCACTCTCGTATCTCAAGATAAGATAAATTAAACCAGATATTTTTATCTGCTGAGACTTATACTGATAAGTGTTAACCGTTTTATTTATTTTCTGTGTAAAATTCTTCTCTAAAGCTGACTAGCTGTTGCACGCGGTTCTACTCTTGAGGCAACTACCTTCTTCACCTCCCGAGCCTTTTCCCAAATATGTTGAGGTCGGCTTACAGTCTAACCGAATGTAGCGGTGTACCATTGTTTTACAAGCGACTGCCCTGTCTGTCTTCCTCAACCCAGTTACCCGGGCAACCCAATACCCCTTGGTTAGACTGGTTGCCAGATTTCTGGCTTCTGGCTACCCGTAACTGTTATTAGAGATATTCGTATGACAGCAGGGACCTATAGTTTATCGTGTTTTCCGAAACACGGATGAACTCATGACAAGATGGATTCGGATCCTGGATCCACGGACCGACTACGTCAAGCATTGCTTAACTTTATGATGGGTCGACGCGACTTTGACTTAGCCGCGAGCTCAATGTAACTAGGTACCTATTCTAGTACTCGAATGAAAAGTAGCCTATGTCCGTTCTCAGGGCGCATGTTCTCAGGCTGTCTCTGTATCAAGTTTCATTTAAATCGGTTCAGTATTTTTGGCGTGAAAGTGCGACAGACAGGCAGGGAAAGTTACTTCGCATTAAAATATCAATGAAAGATTTCAAAAAGAGGTCATTATGCGTTCTTTAGCGTTTCATATTTTCAGTTTATTTTGTTGCATAATACTTACATAGGTATATATGTCAGTCGTGATGATCCTACACCACTGTTAAAAACCTCGTTTCACAAAACCATTAATTAATGCTATTCTGCATTTTTTCTAGAAACGATCCGATCACCGATTAAAGGCTCGAGCAGACCGGATGCGTATGCGTAACCACGTCGTAGTCACGCGCGTAGTTACGGCGTAACCATGAGTTGTAATGTATGGAAATGTATGAGACAGGCCACACCGCTTGCGTAACGTAGACGTGCGCGTCGTTACGCAAGCGGTGTGGCCTGTCTCATACATTTCCATACATTACAACTCATGGTACGTGCACGTCTACGTGCACGTCTACGCTTACGTCTACGCATACGCATCCGGTCTGCTGGAGCCTTTATTCAAATCAATTTGTACTGTTATCCGTTGCAAATTCGAAAAATAAAAAACAAACTACTTATTAATTTCAAAAATGGAACACATTTTCAACCTCATCTAAACTATTTGAAATCTGTCACAACAAGCTTACTATAGTAAACGTTTATTCTATTCTATTTTCTTCAGCCAACAGCATTGCAAAACTGGCCAAAAAGAAAAAAAAAACAAGTGCAAGGAACTGTCAAACCGGTTGGCAAATATAAAAAGGTTGTATACCAACTCAATGGCCACTAATAGACGCAAAAAGGTGGATTAGGTAAAATTGTGCGGTCAAATAATGAGAACTGTAGCGGAAATGATAACAACCATTACTGGTAAGATCGCGGTGAATATTATTACCGACACTTTCTATTGATTTTGCAAAGAGATCGCCGTTTTTGTTAGGATAACTGGATCGCCTTTCTAAACGGTTGACAATCAACTAGTGTTTGTTGCTTAAGCATGGCGGTTTTGTGTTTTTTTTTTGGTTTGACAGTTGAATAACAGTTGTTTTTGGGGGCATTTATATCATCTATACTAATATTATAAAGCTAAAGAGTTTGTTTGTTTGTTTGTTTGAACGCGCTAATCTCAGGAACTACTGGTCCGATTTGAAAAATTTTTTCAGTGTTAGATAGCCCATTTATCGAGGAAGGCTATAGGCTACTTTTTATCCGGGTCCGTGCCGAGATTCCCACGGGATGCGGGTGAAACCGCTGGCAGAAGCTAGTCGACAATATAACTGCCTCGTTGGTCTAACTGTCGCAAGTGCGGCCGCTGAGCACGAGGTCTCGGGTTCGATTCCCGAGTCGGGCAGAAATCGCTTTATGGTTTTTAGAAGAGTTTCACAAAGCAGCCCGGAGCCTGGAAGTTGGTGATTGATACACCCGTGCATCGGAGAGCACGTGAATGTCGGTCCTGCGCCTGATCTTTCTCCGGTCGTGTCGGATTGCCGTCCCATCGGGCTATGAGAGTGAAGGAATAGTGAGTGCACCTGTGTCTCCGTAAATGCTTGTGCACTATAATATGTCCTGCGCAGTTGGCTAACCTCCTTACATGAGAACAGCCGCCGTAGCCGATAATCGGCTAGGAGGACGTCAATATAAGTAAACGTTAATTTTTCGTAAAATACCTAACAGTTTATTTTGAAAATATATAGTATCTAAACTTGTTTGAGGAAAACTGACTTTTGGGTTGTCAGTGAACTTAGGCTTTAAATATAGATGTTTGACCGTCGGATTTAATGATAATTCTAAGGTCATTAGCATCTTTCTAATGTAAGCCGTTTGATTATTTACACAATATTTAGCTTCTATTTCGTCATTGTACGAGTAGCTTGATTTCCGTATTATTAGATACTAAATTGTTATATTAGGCTTACCTTGAAATTATTGTTTTATTTTTATTTTTTATTTATTTATTTATTTATTTGATTTACACGACTTCAAAAGTCACTTACATAAATCAGAGTACCTAGGTAAGTAAATTTCTTACAAAGGAAACTTAAAAATAAAGAAAATTGAAAAAGAAAGATAACAACAAAAAAAAAAATTAGAAACAACATAAAACGTTACAAAAATTAAGTAACAATTAGGTAAATACTATTTAAATCAGAGTAGGTAATTACATTCCTTGCAAAGAAAAACTTAAAATTAGAAATAAAACATGAAATAAAACTTTAGAGTAACAATTAAATGGTATAACTTTCGCAATATTTTAAACACAAAGACATTAAATGGGTATATTTGTCCTCAAAAAGATCACAGTCCGGGTTGGCTTCCACAAGCTTATTTATTGTGTTCAACACACGCGGTACGGGAGACGCAGCACGGGCTGCGGTCCGACATGAAGGTACGTCCAGCAGACGATGTTTTCTGCAGCGGAGGTAATTATCCGGTGTGTATAGTCTAACCAGCTCATTATGGATATCAGATGCATCGATCAGACCTTTGCAAATTTTAATCATAACACCTACCTGGTCACATGCCCGCCTCGCTGTCAACATATTATATCCTAAACATCCTAGGAGGAACTTGGTGGGATAAAGGTATGGATAATACCCGAAGGTTCGCCTGTAAAGAAAACGCAAGAATGCTTTTTGCACTTTTTCCAAAAGGAGTGCATACTTTGCTTCATGCGGATTCCATACAGAGGAACTAGCTTCGAGTTTGGTTCGCACAAGTGCGCTGTACAGGATTATTTGACAATGTCATATAAAAATAGCTGGAAACTGCATTCCACAGACATCGAACGATTTTTTTTTTTCAATTTAAATCAGTTCCAAGTCCGGAAGAATAAATATAAAATACAGTTTATATGTAAATATTATATTTGTTTTAATTTGAAAGTATAATAAATTGTAAATATTAGGATGAATATAGTTTTCGGAAGGTTAAATGATTTTTTAGAATTATTAAGGCGATTATCACACTGCCCCGCATGATGCAGCGTAGTGCGTGGATGCGTTTTTTTCCGTTGTATGGAAATATCTCCGTTTGTATGGAAAACACGCATAGTCCAACACACTGAAAATGCATCCACGCGCGTTCATGCGGATCACGCACATACATGCGGAGAAAAACGCACCCCCGCGCGTAGGTGCGGGGCGAGACGCAAGGTATGGCACACTGAATCCCGCAGTGACGCGCGTGATTTTGAATGGGCGTGACGTGTATGTTTGAAAATGGAACTCGATGAGAGCCGTCGTGCGTGAAATAACAAAACGCACCTACGCGCGTGAGTGCGTGAAAAACCCGCACGATGATGCAGATCTGCACTCCCGCAGGAACGCGCGTAGGTGCGTCGACACGCAAGATGCAGCGTGATGCGGGGCAGTGTGAAGATCCCCTAAAAGTCGCCCATTATAAGCGTTTTTGTTAACCTCTGCAAACTGACGAAAGTCAACTTAGTACGACATATAATATTGAAAACATTGTTTATAGCAAATTACGCAATATTACACATACAATAGCTAACACAATATACCCATTTATTGCAAAATGAAAAGATCATTTTTATAAAAATTTCATCCCACGTTCCGTCGGTAGGCAAAGCGTAATAACCACAAATCGTCGGACATTGAAACCGTAGACACGGTTCAAGTGACGCAGTTATATAACTATATAATAAGTATATAGTAACATTTATAATGTCCGCGTAATAGCACACACAGTTATACCTATCTACCTAGGTAAATACGGTATTTATGAGATGATTCAGAGAAAATACTGTTATTACGAGTCGTGAAAGTTACCTATCTACGTGTAAGAAATGTAGGAAACTACCTATATATAACTTCTTACAGAGTTACAAACTCTACAAATCGAACAAGGTACTGGTTATAAGGAGAATTCTCATAAAATTTTATTCCTTTGAATAAAAATACTTTTGACTAAACTAAATGTAGGAAACATTTAGTTTAGTTAAAAGTATTTTTATACTTGTATTGGAAACATTTAGTTTAGTTAAAAGTGTTTCCTACATTTAGTTTAGTCAAAAGTATTTTTCTTTATCCTACCTATTTTTGTATATGTATATACCTAGTACCTATTTTGAAAAGTTAATAAAAAACGATAATCTTTACGAACTAGTTTTGATATTTTGTGTTACTGACCAGGCCGTTTTATGCAGTAATACTTATAATAAAAATGAATGAGATTAAATTATTGAAAAAATCTCTTCTCGGAAGAATAACAGATATTGTTATAAAAATACATAAGAACTTACATATATAACGTCGTCGATTCGAATCTAATTCCTTGGACTTGGTTTCATAAGGACTTACAAAAGACTAACCATAACCAACATCACAATTGCTTAAATATATTCTCAATACAGTAAGAAAGGACTTATAACGTCACTTAGATCCTCTTAGACTAAGAGGACTGTAATACATTTTAAATAGCTATACATCTCTTCGTCTATAAAAACATTATTTAAATGTAAAGTTCAAAGTAATATTTATTGATTATATTTTTATTACTACATTAATTAAGATTGTTAACACTTCTCGTATTTCAAAGGTCAAAATTTATGACTATTTCAGTATGAATATTCAATATTTTTTATCAATTTATGGATATAGATCGAAAATAACAGTTTTAACACCCAATATTTTGCTTTTTTATGGCTTTTTAATTACCGATTCTTTCAATCTGTTCATTGTATATTGAGCTCTGCTACAACCACAAAAGATATAAAATTGTTTAACCTCTTCTTATCGCACTGATAATCAAGATCACAGATTTATGAATCAACCGCAAACTTTTTACCTATACTGTTAATCAAAGATTATGTTAATCTACATTTTAATGGTCCCATAATACTTGAATGGTGTAACGACAAAAGTGTTTTAGTGTTTTAAAAAAGTCATAAAAACTTTAATAGTGTAATAAAAAAAAATGTCTTCGGCGCCGAAGATTTGGTTCTTTTTTCTGTCACTACTTAAGTATTTCCGATACACGTTCGGATGTAAGGACCAAGAGTAGCTATTGTCTCAATTATACAGTGTGTTGTTTATCGCCGCTTCCTCTTTGCCGGTGGTCGCAAAAACTACAGGGGGCCCTTTCCTGCACGCGTCGGGTTTGCGGGTTTTTTTGCAAGTTTGTTTATAACAAATTGACCGAGATGAGGTGGAAAAAACTAAAGCGTCTATTCTGGATTCGGTTTTATCTGTTGCAGAAAATTGTTGTGTTTTTTTTTCTATGAGCAAAACATCAAACCGCTGGGCTTTGGAAAAGCGTTTGAGATCTTTTTAGGTTAGGACAAATAAGTATATTTATGCTAGATTTGTAAGAGCTCTGTGACGAAATTAAATATGAAGATTCATACCCAAGTCCAGACTAATTAAAACGAAATCAAAATATCAAAGACAAACTTCAACAAACTGTTTGTTAACCGCGTAAAACACAAATTGCCAAAGCATCCGGTTCAATAAGAACTCCAAGAAAAAAAAACTCTCGAACTCCAATTACAGCAACACCAAACGTGCAACTTAACAACCAATTTTCTGTCAGGATGAGTAACGTGACAAAAAAAATATGTCCCCAACCTGACCGTCGGCGGTCGGGACAAATTACAGAACGGGGCGCCGTCAATCTCGCCTCGAAGGACCAAAAAAGGACCAAAAAAAAGGGAAAAAGAAATAGTTTTCTAGGTGTGTCATCGGTTCGCACGCGAGCGTAATTGGCTCAGAGGACGTTGGCACCCGATTTCGTCCCTTTTTTATAAAACAAAGAAGGAAAACTATAACAATTTTCGACGCGTATTTGTTTTTTCCTTTCTTGGATTTTTTTGTTTTGTTTGGTTGGAGAAAACGATAGCTTTTTCTTGGAGCTTCGTCATTTAAGTAGTTGCGTGTTGCGGATCAGAAGTTATGCCTTAGAAGTAACATAAAATTATATAGTTTTTTTTTTTATTTCAACATGAAGTGGTAATTTTATTATCTATTCCACAATTTTATATGCTAACTAATGTTAACATAATGAATAAAAAAACCGATAACTACTTACTTCCTCTTATAACAACTGGCAACAATTAAACGATCCAGGTCAACTAAAAGATAACACAGGAATATTAATTAACTAAGATTCTAATGTTTATTACTGCTTGTTCATTACAGAGAATTACGACGGTTCAATATATTCTACTTATCTTCCTAATTAACCCCTTTAACTGATCTGACATTTGACTTAATGCCGATGATAGATTACAATTAATTAATGATCAACTAGATTACGATTGAAAATAGAAAAGTGATTTACTAGCCTTATCATAATATATATAGTTCAATAAGTAAGAAAAGTTTGGAAAAAAGGCTCGGAGGATGAGATGAAGTAAGAAATAATAAGCAAAAACAAACCGTCGCTGAAAGAAACAACGCAAATAAAAATGCGAAAATATACTTACCTATTTGAATTCTTTCAGGAAATATTTTGTTACGTAACTTACCGTTTAATCGATCCTTAACAATTTGATGTGCGAAGGCCGCCGCTGCTGCTTGCCTCATAGGATCCATAGTGACCCCCCAGGCACCCAACGCACCCAGGGCCCTATGAGCCGGCACTCTAACGACCCCCGGATTACTGGAGAACCCATACCCGCCACCGATACCCAACCCAGGTCTCAACAACAGTCCCGAATTTGGATATAAACCTGGTGTATGTGAAAAGTTCAAAGGCAAACCAGAATTGTCTTTCCCTTCATCCTTAGCACTCTCTGATTCAGTGTCCTGATCACTCCTATCATCACTTTCCCCGGAATTTCGACGCTTATCTATATCTTCGAATTGTTTCCCCAAAAGCCGAGATATACTGAAAGGTAGGTTCACCCTCGGTTGGGTGTCAGTCATGTGTTCGTTCGGTGAATCATGATATCTGTCATGGTAACTGTGTTCTGAGTCTCGGTCCTCTGATGCTATGCTTCTATCGCAATGCCCTGATAACCTGCTGTCAGAGTCCACGTTGATCTCCTCTTGGTCATCATCAGAGTGCACGGATGACATTTTTAAAAAGTTTTTAAAACTGTTTTTCAAAACACTGACACTACAATATTAGTCTTCACCGATATTTTTGGCAGCAAAACATTTTTTTCGTAAACACCAATTTCTGTACTAGACCAATGTGAATTGAAATCCGAAATAAGAATGGAACATACGAACTCGAATTTCTTATTTGAAAAAAGCTTAGTTGGCGCGCTACGCTCGACCGCACGCGACCGAATCGTTACACAGTGTACTGGCCAAAACGAGCCAATCAGCAGTATCCCCACCGCTTTACGAAATTCAAACGCGATAGTTTGACCGCACAAACGCCTCAACTATGCCCGTTGAGTGGAACAGTTTCCAACAAAAGCTTAATACGATTTCCAAACATAAAAACTCGTTTGGACTCACTAACTTAAACAGAACGATTCGCTGCGTCCCTTTCGTGGCTCGTCTCACTTCAATTGAGTCCCCCCATGACATCATTAACAAAGCAATTTCGACCTTAAACCTAGCAATATAAAGCTTGAAATCATTCAGTTGGATTTGGTCTTTGGCACATTTTTAGGAGTCTTATAACAAGGTAAATACCGCCAAGAATATTCGTGCGATAGAGACAGATAGAAACTTTGGCAAAGCCTTTCAACGCGTTAGAGTGGGCGGGCTATATTTCTGTCAGAGGGCGTGGCCTTTTTCTTGTAACGCGTCGTTTAAATCCAGTTATGGCCTGACAAATGGTGTACATATTAAGGGGGGCAATGTTAGGAAACTATTTTTGAATCTTTTAAGACAGTTAAATTATTTACGTTCGGCGGTCGACCGACCTCCTCCATAGTAGACAATGCACTTTATAATAAAATAGATCCCAAGTTTCATGTTATGGCCATAGATAAGTAAGGATAATGTATTGCTGAAGATAGCTACTTTATAGTATTGTATCCGACAGTTGGAGTGGTAAAGGGTGTTAGATTATGGTTTTATATGATACGGGAATGCTTATTCCTTTTGTTGTAATGGTTGATCACGGTAAAAGGTATGACGTAATAGAATGTGCATTGAATTTGCGATTTTATAAATATTTAAGTGCCTATAGTTAAATAGTTTTTGTTAAAAGGGTAGGCACTGAGTTGGCGATTTTTCTTATCGTTGTTGTTAAAGCCAACAATAATTCAGCTCTTAGTATTAGAACTACTCTAAAATGTTTTAATGATACATATGAAATGCATGATTAATTCTAGGTACAGACCTATTTCTAGTAGAGGTATTTATCGCCAACGGTAGGTACTATTTATTCGTTTTATGGTCAGGGCAAAACAGAACCAGAATAACGATTATTTCCCAGAACAGTTAAAAAGTAATGATTTAAGAAATTATTTCACTGAATTGAACTTTTGCTAGCCATATATCAGACTTAAGATCGCCTATCCAAATTCTGGATCGCAAACACCAAAAAAGAAAACCATTTAACAATTTTGAACTATTTGAATCATTCAATTACATCAATGGGATATCTTTAAAATCATCCTCCGAGCCTTTTTCCCAACTATGTTGGGGTCGGCTTCCAGTCTAACCGGATACGTTCAAAAATCGGAAATAGGATATCTTCAAAATACCTGATCATAATGATCACATAGTATTTATTACCATTGTAACACATCAAAAAACATATTTCAGTGTTGAAGGTGGGTTGGGTATAAGTAATGCAATTCTTGCATTGGTCCAATAACAAAACCTCGTGGAACTCCAATAGTATTTAGTTGATTCTGAGTTAGATTTTCTTTCTGATATATAAGTATAATGTAATTTTTTGTTAGTTCAATATTGATGGAAGTTTTATTTTGTTTACGCAAATGTTTAATGGTCTGATGTCACTGGGTACCTACCTTGATGTTTGGTTAACTTGATCAAAGGCTTCAATGAAATCGTTACCGTTTATGAAACTGAAAGATTAAGAAGCTTTATTTGTTTAAACGAGTATTGTGGGAAAAGCATCTCGTTAAGTAAAGTTCTAGCTTGTTATTGCTAAATTTGTTTCATGAATTCAATTATTCATGAAACAAATTATACAAGTTTGATAAATATGAAATAATGGCCGGGTAGTTACTCGCCTAATCACCTAACCTTCGTTACCCACTAGGCCATATCTCGCCTAACCTTACGCCTAACCGAACTGGGTTGAGGAGATGATGATGATAGTTATGCATTAAATACATTTTATTTCCCTAAACCTACTTATCCATAATCTTCTTGCATTTTCGTGACCATTTATAACCTAAGAAGAGTGCCTATTATGTATAATGAATGAAAATGTGTTTACAAAATGTTAAATAAATGATGAAATGAAATTAAATACGTCTATTCACGCGTGTGACACTGCCTTACAAAAAAATAAAGTTTAAAAACGTTAGAAATACGAAAAAAGTTAAGAAGTGAAATTAGTTATCTTTTGGACTGACTTAAAATTACAAAATACCAAATCAATTATGATTTAAGGTAGGTAGGTAAGTACATAATTATGTAGGTTTTTCATGTTTTATTAATACTTTGTTGCATTTTTTTCTCATTTATTTATCTATCTATACTTATAATAAATCTGTAGAGAGGTCAATTCTGTACATTGAATATATTTCCAAAATAACTATCAGGGGGTGATTAGTGATCGATACTGATGCCAAAAATGCAATCAGTAAAAATTTTGACTGTCTGTCTGTCTGTATGATCGTTATGGAAACAAAAACTACTTGACGGATTTTAATGAAACTTCGTACAATTATTCTTCATACTCCTAGGCAGGTTATAGGATACTTTTTACACGGATACACAAAGTCCGAATCTAACGCGGACGAAGTCGCTGGCAGAAGCTAATTTTTAAATAGTTGTAGATTTACTAAATGTGTACTGTCGATATGTAAATACAATAATGAAAAAACTTTTTCGTTAAATTGTAACGTAGGTACACCTACGTTACAATTTAACGAAAAAGTTATTTTTTTGTAAAAGTTGGATACCTTCTTATGGTGTCTGAGTTTCAGATAGATATTAGTGTACTTGTGTTTTCTATCATAAGTTTAAGGTAATAATTTCCATAAAAGGTTACGGTCATCATCCTCCGAGCCTTTTCCCAACTATGTTGGGGTTGGCTTCCAGTCTAACCGGATTCAGCTGAGTACCAGTGCTTTACAAGAAGCGACTGCCTATCTGACCTCCTCAACCCAGTTACCCGGGCAACCCGATACCCCTTGGCTAGACTGGTGTCAGACTTACCGGCTTCTGACTACCCGTAACGACTGCCAAGGATGTTCAATGACAGCCGGGACCTACAGTTTAACGTGCCATCCGAAACACAGTCATTGGTGTCTAAGATATACTTAGAAAGTACATACAAACTTAGAAAAGTTGCATTGGTACTTGCCTGACCTGGAATCGAACCCGCGCCCTCATACTCGAGAGGTTGGTTCTTTGCCCACTAGGCCACCACGACTTTGGTTACGGTACCTACCTCATTATTAGTAAGAAAATTATAAATACATTAGACATGTAATTATTTTCATAGTTCCCATAACCCATGAATACCTAATTATAAAACGTTTTGAATGTCATTCATTATGTGCCTGCCAACAATAAGCAATACCTAGGTTGTCTAATAACCTCTGATTATTTTACAAAAGTATAAAACGAGCTATGGAGAGGGCTATGCTCGGTGTTTCTCTAAGTGATCGAATCCGAAATGAGGAGATCCGTAGATGAACTAAAGTCACCGATATAGCCCACCGGATTAGCAAGTTGAAGTGGCAATGGGCTGGCCATATTGCTCGCAGAGCGTATGGCCGATGGGGTCGATCGAAAAGTGCTGGAGTGGAGACCACGGACTAGCAAGCGCAGCGTAGGACGTCCACCAACAAGGTGGACATACGACCTTATAAAGGTCGCCGGAAGACGCTGGATGCAGGTCGCCTCCAACAGGTATCTGTGGAGATCTAAGGGGGAGGCCTATGTTCAGCAGTGGACGTCCTATGGCTGAGATGATGATGATGATGATGATGATAAAAAATATAAATTGTCTATTAGATAAACGAATTTCAGTTTAAGGAATTAAGGGATTCCAGCGTTTCTGAAAACTTTAAAAGCATTTACGTTTTTACTTCTCATTATAAAATATTAAACAAATTTTTGCTTATTTGCATAATTCTACGGTTGATGAAGATTTAAAATTAACTAACAGCCTCATGAACTTGATAAAGTACCTAGGTACCTACCTATTTACCTAGACAATTTTAAATCTAACCACAATATAGTCATTTTTCCTTTTACATAAAGATTATTTCTCACAAAATAACCAGCATAAAAAACCTTATTCATACAAAAATTAATATTTTCATGAAATTGCTTTTTCCGACCATTTGACAACGCCATCTAGCGGTGAATAGAAAGTTCACTTACAAACTTGCAGCAGGGTTAATGCAGCGACATCTAGCGGGGAGTAGCTAAAACAAGACAAAAAAAATGGTTTTGCATTACGTACTGTTCTGCTTTGCCATGATACTTTGTTTAGTTTAGAGGCTTCCGTAGTTATAAAAAATAACGCTTCACTCCATTTTTAATTTACTAGCAGATGATTTGCTAAATTACTTTTTAACTAGGAAAAGTTTGATGATACTTATATCTCAACGTCCGATGTTTATTTATTTATTTATTTATTTATTTATTTCTCAACCTTACCACTAACATTACAGACAGGTACAATCCAATGCGTTAGCGAGGCACTTATTTAAAATACTAACTACTTACAAAAATAAAATAAAAAACAAACAACAAAACACAAGATATTTACACAAAATAAATTTAAAATGAAACAGAATATAACAATACAATAAAATAAAACAATAATAATTAAAAACGTACTTAGAGGACAACCCTAAATTAAATATCTTTATTTTTATTCCAATGCTGCTATTATTTTTAAGAGCTCGAATAGGTATGTCAAAGGTTTTTTAAATAGCATTAATTGTTATCACTAACCTAATATCAAAATCTATCTAATACCAAACATTGACATCAAAAACCGAGTCCTATCAAGGAGAAACTGAGCATTTCCTATCATTTCAAAACTACTCATAAAGTCAACCAGGCATGTTATTAAATTAGAATTTAGTATCGCGGCACACTGAGCAAAAATGACGTTTTTTATATAGATAACATTTACAGAACTTTTTGGCTTTTTCCTGCTTTTTGGAGAAGGTGCCTTGGGTCACCCTGAGGAAACGAATTTTAACATGTCACATCATATCATATCATTTATTGCATTACATAATTATACATTTGGTGGAAAATATATAATAATAGAGGTAGTCACAATTATGGACCCTGATGGGCACAGCAAAATGTATGTAGATTATTACGACCCTATTCTTTCTTATGTCAGTAAGTATCATATCACCTATAACATAATATTTTTGACATCGAAGGATAAAAACTATGTTACTTATGTACCCATCATGGTACCCATTAGGGAACTTCACATACTAAAGTTAGGGAAGACTTTTAGATAGCTGTTTGTCAATACGGTCAAAAAAACAAATGGTTAGATTAGAAGAGTTGCCATGTACGCACAGGCCCTTAGCCTTACGTTAGTCTGCCAATACATACGTGTTTGTTGCTATTTCATAAAGACATTAAAATCTGTTTATTTTTTACTATTATGTAATGCAAAAGGAAGTAATTAAATAAATATGTTGTTTTTGATCAATTTAGTGCTGTGCTTTTCTATTTCATCAGGGGGTAAGCAAAAATTTTATATCTCTGCATTTGATACTTATGATTGCCAAGCTTAGTTCAATTGCTTTACGGTAGAACTGAAGTTCGGTAAGGGAATCCAATGGATGGATGAAGTAAGAGGAAGATATATATCAAACCTTTCACGGCAATCAGGTAAAAACAGAGATCACGAAAAATGGAAGACCAAAACTTTATATAACGCCCAACAGAGCTAAATATTATCATCCCCACACTGAATTTGACACAGAACGGCAAGAAGGTGCTAATGATGAAGTTAAAAGACAATAAATATTATTACCACTTCTAGTGTACAAAGAAATAATCCATCTACTTCCCATTTATTTCAGTTGCCGTAAATAGCACAGACACATTACCACAAACAGTTAAGGATACAATAAATGAGAACACAATAAAATCATTAAATGAGACCATGGAAAATACTAGAAGAATACTTAGAGGACATGCGGTCCAAGACACTAGACCTTACATGGTGAATATTTTAATTCTAGCTACAGTAAATGTGAAGTAAATCTGGAAGAGGTTTTATAACGGATTATCGTCTAGCGGTTTCTGCCTCCGATGAAAATTACATCACACACCCGGATAGAACATAGTTTATAGCTCATCTCGATAAATGGCCAAATCGGTAAATCACTCCAGTAGCTTCTGATATGAGCGTATTTAATCAAACTCTTCAGCTTTGTAATATTAGTATAGATCAGTTAGGTTTCAGGAAAAAGTAATGGTGTTGAATGCAGAAAGATCTGATAAATAATATAGGTAATCCAGTCAATCCAGGATATGGTTAGCGACTAGGCCGGCTAGACGGTAAAAGGTTTGAAAAGGTCAGACAGATTGTGATGTAAATAGCAAGAAGTTTGTACCTTCGAAAAACTGTAGGTAGGTAATAGTTGCACCGCAATAAAAGATGTTCTACTACCAAGGTATACCTGAGACCAGCATCGGCTGCAGACCCTAAGATTTCGGAGACAAACTGGCTCTGCGGAGGTGTCATCATTCACGAGAGATACATACTCACGTCAGCTGCTTGCATTGAGGATGCGAAACATTTCTACGTTGTCTCTGGATTACATAAGTAAGACCTTACATTTACTGAAACACTACTCAATTTTAAAGACAGCGCAATACGTAATTTGCAGCGACAGAAAGAATTTTGTTGAATAAGAATTAAAGTTAAATGAGTTGATGTAATTCGTTCGAGGTAAGACTTCTATTAGCATATAAAGTATTCAATAACATTATTTTGTGCTCAAATAATCTGTTTCCAGATGGGTACCAATTAAAGACAAACATGAATGTATTACTAATGGGGCTAAGAAAGCAGTTTGGAAGTGCGTTCCCAAATGTAAGTATAGCAAGTTTATAGCATGTAGAAATAAGTATATAACATACAAATAACATTTTAAGCTTTGACTCAGAATTACCTTTTTTTGGGGGAAATCATCGAATGAAGCGTTCATTGTCACTGTGGGTACTAAAATAAACATTCACTCCTCATGGAATCGTATGTGCCTACACTGGCTCTTATACTCCCTGTACATACAGATATCACACCTATACCAAGGCTTCGGTCGTTGAATTACATACTGTATCATTTTGTTCCACGAAGCTTACTACTTCGATGGCGACGATTTCGACAATATCCGCTGGATGGTGGGTGACATTGCCGTTGTGAAGACCGAAGACAATTTTAACTTCGAGCGTCGGATAAGAGGCTGTGACTTCATTCCCAAGAAGATTGACTTCAACAACCGTTCTCTTGAGCTGGAGAAGCCTGGTTCAGTTGGATCTATCGCTGGATGGGGATCCACAGATAGCTTTGGAGATGTAAGATGGTCGTTTCTATTATCACGATTTGCATAAACCTACTGTTACATTTCGGAATAGCTGGCTTGCTAGACAACTTACAGCTAAGTCAATAGAACAAGAATAAGAATATTTTAAAAATATTTTCTGGTCATTTTTAGGGGGCCCTGCAACATTCTGTAAGTACAAACTGAAAAAATATTAGATCTTAATATAGAAAGTATTCTTTTCTAAATTCTAAACTGACCAGAAAGGCAATAACTATTCCTTACTTCTCTTAATCTTTCTGCCTTTGCTACTATATATTTTCTCAGTCAGTTATCTAATTCCAAAATAATATTGATCACCATACCGACCTTATGATTGTAGTTCCGCAGTACAATAAATTCCCCTGAGTTGCTGGAGACAGATACTCAGTTGATTTCCAAGGCGAACTGCAAGAAGCGCTGGGAAGCAAGATACCACTTCATCATCGATGAGCATGTGATCTGCACGAGGGATATTACTGATGATGAAGCTATGGCCACTGTTTGTTCGGTCAGTATTGCTGAATTTTAGCACGTAAATATCGGTCCTGCGCCTGATCTCCCTTCGGTCGTGTCGGTAAACCGTCCCATCGGTCTATGAGAGTGAAGCAATAGTGAGTGCATCTGTGCCTGCACAAATACTTGTACACTACAGTATGTCTAAAAACACTATAGTAGCTGTTCATTTCATATACTAAGTTAATTCTAAATTCTTTTGGCTATTTTGCTGTAAAAGAACAACCAACCAATCTCTCATTGCTAGATCGAATACCAACGAAAAACATTGCTGACCGAAAGATATATTTTAGGAACGCGAAGTAAACTGCAAGGAGTTACTATACAGTGATGATGAGAAGGACGAGTATGGGGAAGCTGATGACGCTGTTCAACCAGAAAGACGTATGATGATAGAACCCAGTCAACTTTCTATTCATACTGCAAGACACATACCTGATGCTAGGCGGACTCACAAGGTCTCCAGCGGCGGTTTCTGTGAGGTTATTATTGCTGAGTTTATTAAAAAGTAGCTGCACTTACTACCTCTTACTTACGATTTGTTTTGTGATGGGAAATCATCAGATGACCGCTCCCGCTGTGGGTTAGCAGCATGAGGAAGTGTCAGACTCATATTTACTAAACCCATCATGTTCCTTCATAAGCCCTTTGTGTACCGGGGTCGCGGTAACTCTTACGATCTATACTGATATTTTATCTATTTGTATATTTGCCTCCATACAAGTGTTGTCAAATTCCTATCTAGTAAGCAAAACAACAGATAGATAGAATATTGGGAACGGTCGTTAGTTATGAAATAAAAACTGTTCTATAGCACTTCGATCGTATTTGTGAAACAAGCTAGACGAATTGTTTGGTTGTGGTATAGTTTTTTAAAGAAAGAGGACATGAATAAGAAGGGTATAGATGTTAGTATGACCTCTTACAGAAATATATGGAAGATAAATACATATTGCACCGACCCCAAATGACTTGAGAAAACAGGGCAGGAAGAAGAAAGTGTATTATATTTATAAATTAAATGTTATTTTGCTACTCAATCCGTTCTTTATTCTAGAATGACCATGGTGGTCCCCTCATCGTCGGCCAAGGCAAGACTGCGGTGGTAGTAGGCGTGATGTCTGCTTGTCTCACCAGGGATGTTACCAGAAAATGCTATGGACCCTTCCTCTTCACCAGCGTGTATCGGTACAGGAACCTCATCACCTGTGCCATTGATAAGGACCTTGGGTACGATAGTATAAGTTTCTTAATGAAAATTGTCTTTCTTATACTCTTTCTTATATTTGCTATATTAGTTGTTGAAACTTTAGAGTGTTGATTAATCTAAATATTCATATTACAACAAAAAATATTGATAGATGCTCACCAACCACTATACAATAATAAGTCTCCTCTTTTATATAAAAAAAAAAACTCTTATTACCTTAAGGTTTTTTTACTTGCTTCTTCACAGGCCGACCTGCCGAAAATTGCTGAGGTCTTCGAAAACTCCGATAATCGAAACCAATTTCGATTGGACGAATCATGCAGACGGGTATGCTACTTAATATTAACAATTTGATATTCTGAAATACATGGCAGACTTATCTAGACTACGTTCAAAATCAAGTAAATGAGTGACATTTTTAAGGACATCTCAAATCCGTTATTTAGTACTATGACCGAGAAGTATGAGGAAAGCAATAGACTTCCCAACAAAACCTGCGTCAGCAGTAGTTGTTGTTAATATACATTGAGGTATTTTCGCAAACAAATATACATTATTCAATATGACATATTCCAGGCCTGCAAAAGAGGACCACGCGATTCACAGAGTCCACACTGAGGATCCCAATAAGATTTATTATCCGAAGCCATCTACCTCTACACATTTCCGACCAGTGACGAGACGAGTCCTTGAAACTACAGACAGAGATGATTCGGTCGTTTTGTAAACTAGACCTTAATCTTTGATCATTAAAGTGGATATTCGTTTGTAGTTTTATGATTAGTGAAGAAAGGTTTTGTGTTTCAATGACGTGTTCCTAAATAAATATATCCCTGTTCGGTTTTTCTCGTACTAGAAAGAATGAGAAATCGAAATTTAGCTTTAATGCTGATACAAAACAATGAAGTTGATAATACTTTTCACTCAATTGATGATATTGAACTGCCATAGACAGTTAAATAAACAAGATTATCATTAACGATAAATATAAACAAAATGGATGTGCACTTTAGACTGACAACAGCTTATCCTAAAAATACAAGAAATTCTGAATCCGTAATTAAATTGCGTAAAATAATAGATGAATGCAGTCAATCTATGCAACCGTGAAATGGATGAATAAAAATAGTGAACAAACAAAAATGCTGAACATGAAACGCGAATCGATTTAGACATTAAAATTCTTTGTATTTCCAGCTAGTCAAGCCATTCCAATCAGATATTCGAAGTTAGTTCTGAACAGGAAATATCAAAAATTAAAATGTACTATCAAATAATCATTACCGTGAAATTGTTGCAGCCATAATTTTGATTTCGCCACATTTTGTGGCCTTCCTAAACTCTTTTTGAAATATTAATCGCAATGAAAACATTTTATTCTAGAAATGTATTTTATATTATAAGCACAATATGTTGTTCTTTAGGTAAGTGACGAGATTTTTAAGAACTTCTGAATTCAGATTAGAGCTGATTGTCATTGTGTTTAGGTATTTAAGCTTCAAAAAACCTGGGCGAAGAATAAACAAAGAATAAGTCGATAATGCAGTTGGTACTGCTAACAATCACACTACCTTGATAGACATTGAATTATGTACAACTAAACCAATTTGTGTTTTAGGTGTATCTTCGATAGAAGTGGCGACAGTTATGCCGAAAAAGGTTGAAAATATTTTGAAAAAGACAAACTTATCCGAAGTAAAGGACATTCTTAATAATTCAAGAAGGATTGTAATCGGAACTGAAGCACTCAATAATAGGCCTTATATGGTAAGACTTGGTAACAAGTACGTACATAATTGCTAATTTTTGAAAAGTGGAAGACGGCATCATACTTCAAAAATATTCATACTTGTATAGTAACTCAGCTGTTGGATACGCATCCTCTATAAGTAATAATGTACTTCCCCAAGGAGCCTTTCAATTAGTTGTCTCACTTTGTTTAATATCTACAGGTATACTTGAAGCTACCAACTAACAATCCGAAATACAAAGACTATAGGCGATGGCTGTGCGGCGGGGTTATCATCCACGACGAATACATTCTTACTTCTGCCGCTTGCATTGAAGACGCTAAACATTTTTATATCGTCTCTGGAACTTTTAGGTATACTCTT
Source organism: Helicoverpa assulta (assembly GCA_963856015.1). NCBI lineage: Eukaryota > Metazoa > Arthropoda > Insecta > Lepidoptera > Noctuidae > Helicoverpa > Helicoverpa assulta. Next base: position 5,675,174 of record CAWLCW010000002.1, on the reverse strand, counting down.
ATATTCATCATCATCATATCAGCCAATTTCCGTCCACTGCTGAACGTAGGCTTCCCCTAACTTACACCAACCATCTCGGTCTTGAGCAGCTCGCATCCATTCATTTACTCCTATTTTATTCGTAATGACATTATAAATATTTCAATTATACTGATGTATCAAATACATTATTCTAGGCATGATGAAGCTGATGATCGATACTCAAATCCTTGCATAAAAAATGGAGCTAAGAAAGCAATTTGGAAATGTATACCTAGAAGTAAGTCTAACCGTATTTTTATTTTGAGATTTAGCTTAGAGTATGAAAATAGAATTTAACCTGAAAGTGTTACTGAAACTATTTTGTCAAAAACATGATCTTAAAATTGGAAAGCCTATTTATAAGTCAGTTTTAACAACTTATTAAGACTAATATTCATGCCTTCCTAGATTATGTATTCGACGGTCATGAGAACGACAATATTCGATGGATGAACAACGACATTGCAATTGTGAGAGTAGAAGATGAGTTTGATTTCACCCGTCGCGTGAGAGGCTGTGATTTCATTCCCAGACCAGTCTGTTATAACAATCAGAGCGCTAAGCTTGAAGAGCCAGATACTACTGCCAGTATAGCCGGATGGGGCAGCACGTTTCGATATAATGATGTATGTATTTACATGGATGACTTTTAAGCAATTTTTATTTTTGGAAAAAGTGAATAGAGATCAATTGGACTAATAATGAGGAGTCTATTGGGATAGCACCGCGGTAGGTGGAAAAGTGAATCTAATTTTGCTTTTGGTTCTATGAAATCCACTCGAAACTTTTAGATGGATAGACCGAGTGCGAGTTCCAGTCATTTTTAACCGCGTCTTCTGAAAAAGAAAGAGTTCATCAATTTGGATGTTCGCATGTTTTTAGTTCTCGTGGAATCGTGTTTTACCAATTATACATATTCTTAATATTTTCAGAATAATAACGCAGACGCTGGGAAGCAGAATCTTCTAGAAACCAACGTCATTATCATACCGAAGGCTCAGTGCAAGAAACGATGGGGTCATCGGTACCACAACATCATAGAAAACTACATGATTTGCACGAAAGATATCGTCCCTGACCTCTCTGAAATATGTTCGGTCGGTAATAATAACGTACCTTATACAACTCCTGAAAATGTTCTAGACAAAATCTAGCAAAAATGTCTCTTAATTAACTTAACTTGGGTGCATTGTTTTAGCTATGCATTGAGTAAAAGAATTTAAAATAGTTCGATTCGGCATCACAGTTTAAATAGCTAGATTTGAATCACCTTCTTGAATGTTACTTTTGTTAACAGTAGTAATATTTTCAGGAGAAATACGTGGATTGCACTGATGTGCAGTATTCGGATTCAGAAGAAGGTGGAACGAGACGAGTACTTAACCCTAATCAGCTGGTGCTTCATTCCGCGTACCACAACGCATCTGGTAGGAGACAGAATATAGGCAGTGGAGGGTTTTGTGAGGTAACATTACTTGCAACGATTCTGTTTCAGTATTTAAACTGCTATTTCCTTATAAAAGCTGGTAAATTGAGCATACATATCGGTATTGCAGTCGTACCGTAAGGAATTTTGAGAGTCTTTACAACAGTTCCTATAACGACAAAAACATAGTTTAACAATAACAACTCAAGCTTTTGTAATATCTCAAAGAAAAGATGTTTTAGATCTCTCGCAATTGTATTATTATCTTTTTCTTCAATTAACTGTCACAAATCTTCCAGAATGATCACGGTGGTCCCTTGGTGGCCGGTGAAGGCGTCAACGCTATGATCATTGGCATTATTTCAGCTTGCCTCGTTAAAGAAAACACGAACAGATGCTATGGACCTTTCTTATACACCAGCGTTTACAGGAACAGGGCCCTTATCAACTGCGCTGTATTCAAAGACGCACAGTTAGTAGACTTTATTTATACTTTTGACTTAAGACCTTTGTACTTTAGAAAATTAAAATTGTTCTTTCTTCCAGATCCTCGTGTGACAAATTATTTAGATCTGATGTAACTCATACAGAAACAGAAATTAGCTGGGCTGATCATCCTGATGGGTAATCAATATTTTTCTCTTATAATACGGTGCGGTCCCTTTTTAGGAAGAGGGGTTACTAATTTTATTAATATACAGTAAACAATTTAAATATGAGATTGCTCACCATCGTGGAAACCGAAGGTTTGACCGGATTTCATAAAAGATATATTACCCCGCCTACTGCTTATTTTATCCCACGAAAGAAATAGACCTGTATTGTAAGTTATAAGAGTTAAATCAGTTTTCTGAGAAGAAAATTTTAGCAAAGAAAGTTAAGCATTACTACATTTTATTTCTTACAGTCCAGCAAAGAACGAAATTACAAAGGTTGCAGAGAAAAAAGAACAAGAACACAAACGACGTCAATTTGCTCTGAATGACTCAGGAGCAACAAATTGGTCTACTACCGTTCATCCGAAGTCGCTTGATGCAGCTCAAGAACATAGTGGAGTAGTCGTGAGGTTCGAAGATGTAGCTAATCAAACAGCCACCACTACACCTAAAGCAAATAGTACATCTCGTTGATGTTAGTTTACAATATACACAATAAATGATTTTGAAAGATTTATGTTTATTTCTTATTCCTTCCTAGAATGAGAAGAGTCCACAGTCCAATGGGGCAGTGAAAAAGGCGGTGTAGAAGAAACTAGATTAATCAATAAGCCGAGAAGCTTTGGCCTCACATTTCTACATCTGTGGCGTAACGGGTAGCCAGGAAGAAGCCTGATTATTCAACAACTAATCTTTCCTATTAGCTTCATTTTACATGGGTAACTGGGTTAAGAAGGTTTAATTGATCCTACATGTATAATACTGAAGCAGTTGCATCTGGTTAGACTGGTGGCCTTTCCTAAATGAGATCCATGCAATGCATGCCATGCTTTAAAAATACCAGAATTATAAAGAGACATGGACGATATTGTACTACGATTTTAGCAAAAAAATTTCATAGCTAGCAATTCTAGCAAATGACTTGCATTAAAGTATATATATAAACAGAAGTGGTGTCCAAAGGTCATGTGCAAAACCAATAACATTTGACTTACCGGATATCACTTCTACGCATAACCCAAGTTTTGAATTAAAATTCTTTCTATGTTCCGTGAAATTACATTGTTTATAGAATTCTCTTAATTTTCATGTAGACGATCTTTCCGACTGTTTCTTTCTACGATGAAGTGTTTTATAACTATATTTCTTGTAGTTTTGGGTTTTATAGGTAACATTTTATTCTACTTTTCATATTTGTGTTTGTAATTAGTATATTTAAGCTAACATCATTTTAAAGTGTACTGTAAAGACTATGACTAATGATGATTCTCTTGTCTTCCGATAAAGTCTTTGGTTATTTCAAAGCTGCAGTGCGATTGCGGTGCCGCTGCCATGTGGCAAAGGTGCGATGCGGTGCGGTTGTGCCGCATCGCACGTTTTGTTTGAAAACAAAGTGAATGCTCGTGCGTCAGAACACAAACACGGCGTTGAGACCGCAGCAGCACCATACCTAATAATAAAGATAATTATGATGATGAAACCATGATGACGATCAAGGTTTCACTGTGTGATGATGAAGATCAGCGACAGTTTAATTACTATTTCAATAGTTTCAGATGTCAGAGCTATGGTAGTAACAACACACGTGCCTACAGAGCTACATTCTATATTGAATGAAACACGTAGAATTATAAACGGAGACGAGGTTACAGATAGTAGACCGTACATGGTAAGATTGGAAATTATCTCTTCATTTATTCAGATTGTTCAAAACATTGTCTGTTATGTTGATATTTCAATAAGTTGTATCAGTATGATCTTGAAAGACTCGAAATTGTGTTTACCAGGTCTTCTTAAAACTACCACGTTCTAATCAAAAGCAAGGAAACTACAGGACTTGGTTATGTGGTGGCGTGATCATACATGAAGAATACATATTAACTTCTGCTGCTTGCATTGAAGATGCTGAACATTTCTACATAGTTTCTGGAACTTATAAGTATGTTTGAAAATATATAACAACGGTTTGTAAAAGATTCAAATACAGGATTTGATTTGAACAACAAAGCTAATATGATAAGGTTGCAGGTCTCGTTCCTATGATTCAGGGCTATGATTTTATAAAGAATAGCAAAAGGGTTGAAGATTTAAATTATGATGTTTTCAATAAAGTACCGTCATCCACAGAAAAAATACTTCACCTTCTAAGAGAAATAAAATCTTAAAATTAAACTCTAATTTCAGATACGCTGATGACGATGACAGATACAATAATCCTTGCATCAAAAATGGGGCGAAGAAAGCTATATGGAAGTGCGTTCCCAAAAGTAAGTAAAAGAAAAACACTGCTTTAGCAGTAAGAAAGTACTGATGCACCAATTCAAAGAATGAATAAAACGAGCAGATAGTAGCCTACAGTCGTCTTTAAATATTTCAGACTATGTTTTCGATGGACACGAGAATGATAACATCAGATGGATGAACAACGATATAGCCATAGTCAAGATTGAAGACGGTTTTGACTTCACAAGAAGAATTAGAGGTTGCGACTTCATTCCTAAACCAGTTTGTTATAACAATCAGAGTCAAACCTTGGAGAATCCTGGAACCATTGTATCTTTAGCTGGATGGGGTACGACGTCTAGATATAATGATGTAAGTAAATCAGTGAGAACGCACACTAGAATACTAGAAGGACCAAAAGTGGTAAAAGTGCTAATGTTCTCTTTTGTTTTAGTGGGTGAACAGGAGGAAAGAAAACCAACAGAACTTGTTAGAAGCTCACGTGGAAATTATACCTAAAAACCGATGCAAGCGCCGCTGGGGATCCCGTTACCACAATATTATTGACAACTACATGATCTGCACAAAAGACGTTGGACTGACTATGTCTGAAATCTGTAATGTGGGTATACTGTCACTGTTTTCTTGAATATAATTGCAGCCTTCTTTTGTTTTATATGTAATAGCTATCATTTCTGAGTTGCTTGCATACGCATTAATCTATACTAATATTATAAAGCTGAAGAGTTTGTTTGTTTGTTTGAACACGCTAATCTCAGGAACTACTGGTCCGATTTGAAAATTTCTTTCAGTGTTAGATAGCCCATTTATCGAGGAAGGCTATAGGCTACTTTTTATCCCGGTACGGGAAGTAGTTCCCACGGGATGCGGGTGAAACCGCTGGCAGAAGCTAGTCATTAACTAAAAGCAGGAGGAGGAGCATGAATCATCATTTGTTTACTAATTGTAATCAACAGGAAAAGTACGTAGATTGCCAAGACATAAACTATTCAGATGAAGAAGACATGAGGAGAGACACGAATAGCCAAAAGTCAGAAAAGGTTCCTACAAACTTGGTTATGCACTCTGCTTATCAAGACGAAACTTTGAAAAATGTCATGGTCAGTGGTAACTCCAGCAGAAGAAATGCCGCTTTAGCTGACGGAGGTTTTTGTGAGGTTAGTACTAGATTAATTGATCTTATTAATATTATTAATGCGAAAGCTTGTGAGTATGAATGTGTGCCTGTTTGTTCTTCTTGGAAAGCGGAAGAAAATACTGACGAAAGCTAGTATCTCATAATCATGCTATAAACTGCTTCTAAATTAAGAAATCCAAACAAGAGTGGAGTGAGAATTTAGTGCAGCCATCTTTTTCGCCACTACTTTATCTGCTTTGCAATATGTATTGAATATTCTAAAGAATGAAATAATAGTAACACCTATATCACCTATTCACCTAAACCTATGTATCACCTATTCCAGAATGACCACGGTGGACCCCTAGTTTACGGTACCGGAGTAAATTCTATCGTTATCGGCGTCATCTCTGCTTGCCTCGTCAAAGAGCGGTCAAACAAATGCTATGGACCCTTCCTCTATACCAGCATCTTCAAGAACCGGCAATTCATATCTTGTGCCATCTATAAAGACGTTGAGTATGTAGTATAATAAAGGTACCTACACTTCTTTCAATGTAAGCCAAAAGTTAATCTTTATTTCTTTGTAGACCCAAGTGCCGGAGACAATTCAGATCAGGCGTGACGCATGTAGAAAAAGTGTTTTCATGGGTGAACCATCCCGATGGGTAATTTTTTTAATTACTTCAAATTTCCTTAGTACATATTTATTTTATTTATTTAAAATCTATACTAATATTATAAAGCTGGAGAGTTTGTTTGTTTGAACGCGCTAATCTCAGGAACTACTGGTCCGATTTGAAAATTTCTTTCAGTGTTAGATAGCCCATTTACGAGGAAGGCTATAGGCTACTTTTTATCCCGGTACGGGAAGTAGTTCCCGCGGGATGCGGGTGAATACTTTATACACGTTGTACAACGGCGGACTTAACGCCTTAGGCGTTCTCTACCAATCTAACTTAGGGTAGTATCTGAGATCCCTTAATATATGAGTAGATGCTGCTGTATCTTCATTAGTCATCCTAAAATCAAAATCTGTAATAGATTTCTTTTCTAGCCCTGCAAAGAATGAGTTACCTAAAGAAAAGCTGGCTGAACTACAGGCATTACAAGCTGCAGAAGCAGAGGCTGATGCCGAAGCTAACGCGGCTGTTGCTAAAGAAGCTCCCGCAGCCAACAATCAGCCAGTCGTCAGGGCTCACGATCCACCAACAACAAAGAAATCAGACAAAGTCTTTGCAGGAAGTGGCTTCATTCTCCGGTCAGGGAACGAAACGATCACGGAATTGCCGATAAATATTAAAACGAATAACATCACAATTTAAATTTTACATTATGTTAATGATTATGAATAAAATACATTTTTAAATGGAGTTGTTGTTGATCATTATTATACTACAGAATTACGATAGCGTAAGAAACTTTAAGAAAGTCGTCTTGTTATCGAGTGAGCTGCAGGTTTTAATCATCTTGCCAGCCCTATTCATAAAACTTTTAAGTTATAAAGTAAATAAGACCGGCGAAAACCATTGTAAACTTAAATATAAAAAAATCTTCTTCCATTTCTTAGTACATAAGGAACATGAAAATAGTTCTCAAATTCAGATTTTAAAATCATAATTGAATTCTTAATAAAGTAGTAGACTAGAATTTTGGACTAGTTTATTATAACCAGGACATGTTCTACTTAAATTATATGTGTACATGAATTCATAATGTGCCATTAATAAGCACAAAAACTGTAGATACAGTCTACGGACAATTTTCAATTACAATAAATAATAACAGTCATAAAATAAGATTTATTCAATAAGCGTGCACAACAATTTCCGTTGTTCCATCAATTAACTTCACAAAATTAATTGCATTGTATGTAACATAATACGTTTTCCAGAAAACAAATAATTACGTTCTTCGAAGCGTTACTTTTGGGAGATTGACCACAAAATTAATATCTACAAACTCATATTGAATTTGAACAAATAAATTTTTCGATCCTTCTGGGATCGGTCCGTGAGTCAAAATGACGAATCACATATTGCTTCTGGCGACATTTCTTTTTCTATTAGGTAAGTCTTTAATATATTTGGTCTTACAATGATATTTATCACAGATTTTATCAGGAATTTACTATTTAACTAATACATTTCGTATAACAGGACCTGTACTTTCAAATTCAACGAAGAAAGAAAAAAAAGATGACTCCGTAAAGCCACATCATTCTAAACACCATTCAAAATCTGGTAATTCGTCAGCTGATGAAGTTGAAGAAATAGCGGACGAAGGCTGGAACTACGAGAATACCACCACTGTTGACGCTAGAAGAATCCTCTTCAGCAAAAGAACAGAAAAGGGGAAAAGACCTTATATGGTAAGTATCAATTAACAGTTCTAAGCTTTATTGTTTTTGCTTGGTTCAAATATTCCTCAAACCACTTTTTTTACTGAGAGACTTACCAAAAAAGCGTTTCAGCCATTAAAACCAATAAAAAAGATATCAGCATCATCATCGTCATCATTGGCCACGCCACGTGGCATCATCTTCTTTCTTGTATAGATGATTGTGACAATGCTTGTATGCATGGTTGCTAGTACCTATAACTGCACAGCATTTATTATAAGTAGGTGGTTGTACATTTATGATGTTGATGACGTCATCCTATCGATACTCTGCCACGTCAAACATCCAACTCTTACATGATTACATACCTACCTAATTGCAATTATTTTATAATTAAAGTCGTTAAGTTTGAAATTTTACTGCGGCTTGTGCAATGTTTTAGTCTAGAGACCTTTAGACCTTCTAACATTTTGTTATTTAAATTCGAAACCTGACTACCATTTAGGAAGTTTTGACACTGAACTGCCATTATATGTTAAGTAACATAAATACTATCTTTAACTAACAACACAAATAACATTAGGTATATTTCGTATCGGCACGTATTTGAAGCCCTCGTTAGAGTTACTTTTGCAGTCATAGTTGAAACTGAGTCACATCTGGATGCTATTATACCTCTAGAGCTCTGAAGAAAACACTTAATATACATTACCTTGCTTCATCGCCGATATGCGACAAACGCATGTTTTATTAACCAACCGTCATGAACGGCCACGTGGCAAGGAAATGTACCTCAAAACTGAGTGACGTAACATCCTTTTCCATTGCTAGGTGTATCTCCAACTGACAAAAGAGTCTGCCAAAGCTCACAAATACCGCGGCTGGTTATGCGGAGGTGTCATCGTGGATCCCTACTACGTGCTGACATCAGCTGCCTGCGTTGAAGATGCTGATCGGTTCTACATTGTCTCTGGCACCACCAAATTCGTTGACAGCTTCGATTATAAGAACGACGAGTGCGTTTGCAAGCATCGACGTAAAGTTGTCTGGAAATGTATTCCTAAAAGTGAGTTTTTTAGTTTCACGAGCTGAAGAAGAATCTTAATCCCAAGAAGAAAAAAAATGGCGTATTTTTGTTTAATTGTCCTCCGGCGTCTTATCTCTCTGCATTTTCTATGTTATTAGTTTTCAAATCTCATGCAATTCCATGCGTGTCATCTTCTTGCATGCTTATCAATATTTTTATTATAGAGTTCTAAAACGTTTCCTTCTTTCCCAGACTACAAATTCGACTTCCAAGACAGTATCAAATGGTCTTCCAACGATATCGCTATAGTGAAAGTAGACAAAGCCTTCAAATTCGGTGTTCAAGAGAAGGGATGCGAGTTCGGCACTGATCTCATTATGTATAACAACATCAGTAGGGAAATGGAGAAACCTGGTACTAAAGGCTGGATCGCTGGATGGGGTAGCGGTAATAATTTCAGAGAGGTAAGATTCTTAGCAACTGTCTTATATGATCTTATAGATTTATGTACACGACGTAAGAATGAACTCTCAATTCGTTGGAAGCTTTTCAAAGTACATAGGCAGTAAGTATTGTATAGAACGACCGAATCTACATAACGTTAGTTGAATGTTATAATATTTTTTTTAATTTACGACCCATTGATTGAATTAAATGATTTTTTATTATCCAAGGGTGTATATCGTCGTCAAAAAGAATCGGGAACGGCGCACATTCCCAAAAACAGCAAATGCCTGCAAGAAGCCAAAGTATGCGTTATGGACAACGAGCAGTGCGCCAAGAAATGGGCTCAGAGGTTCAGGGAGATTATCACTCAATACATGATCTGCACCAAAGACGTGATGAAGAGGCTTAGCGAAGTGTGTGACGTAAGTATCGAAAACGACTTTTTTTCTACTATTAATATCCTGTATGTAAGCGAACTCTAAGGAATGTGTTATGAGCAACTGTATTTACCATTCGTAGAAAAGATACGCCAACTGCACCGATGTCGAGTCAAGACGTCAAACAGATGTTGAAGTTCCAACCAAAACTATCAACGTAGACTTGGGAAGACATTTGAGGGACCCTGATGACTACACAGCGAGGAGATCGTCGATGCAAGGAGGATTTTGTGAGGTAAATATTCTACAAAGCCCAAATTAAATTCAGAGTCTGTAGATTTCTGTATTTTTTTTCAATTTAAGGACTTATCGGTATTCGGTAGGGTAAAATAATGCAAGTTTTAATTTCAGAATGACCACGGTGGTCCTTTGATCGTAAGATATCAGGGCAAAGAACGAGTAATTGGAGTTATATCGGCTTGTAAGATTGACCCCAAGAGTCATAGTTGTCACGGACCTTTCTTGTACACGTCAATCTACAGAAATCGTCAATTTATATCCTGTGCTATCCACAAGGACGTTGAGTAAGTTCTTAAAAGTATTTTTTAAGAAGATTTTTTGTCTAGTCTGTGCCCAATGCTCTTTCCAACAAAACTAGTTAGGAAGTGGTGGAGGGTGAGCGTGTTGGGGGCTGTCTTTAGTTTTGGCGTTCGAAGTGCTGATTTATTAGCCTAATTTAAATGAACGTGTTTGAGTTATGAGTCCACTATCCCGTATAATCCTTCCATTTTTTTCGAAAATGTAGGTTTAGCAGTAGGTACTATGTAAAATACTTATTTTTTGTGTACAGGGAGAATTGCAGAAGGGTATTCCGATCTGGTATCACGCATGAAGAATGGTCGGTGAGCTGGGATAATGCAGAGTAAGTGTGATTTTTTTACTGATTTTCTTTTCTTTTGATTCAATGTGCTAAACTGACTTTTATTTGTAGCGACGATGATGATGACGGTATGGGAGACAATAGGTAATTTATCAAGAGCATTTTTTGTTTTTTCTTGTTTGTCTTCGGAACATGGAATATGTAGTAATTTTATAATGACTTTTTCAGAGACGAGAAACCAGCAGGAGGGTCTGAATAATGTTTTTGTTTCTTTTTTTATATATAAATGCTTATAGTAATTGCTAAATTGTGCTTATTTAATTTTAGTTAATATTAATGGATTTATTCTTGGTTGCAGTGACGAGAAGTCTTCAGATGAAAGGTGAGATCAGTTATAATGAAGTTTTTTATTTACTTTCGATAGGGAGGTACTAAGTATTCATAATTTTTATATTTTCAGTGGCTCAAAAGAAGTTTTGAGACAACTCAGGTAACAAACTTAGTAGATTTTTAATAATTTTAAAGGATTTTTTTACTGAAGGTATATAATGTTTTGTATAAATTGTCACAGCGACGACAAAAAGAAGACAGAAAAGAAAAAAGAAAAAGCTTCAAAGGAAAAAGAAGAAGCCGATTCCGGTTCAGAGGCCGAAGAAGAGAAAGCAACAACAGAAAAACCGAAGAAAGAGGACAAAAAACACGATTCAGAAAAAGCAGAGAAACACAAGAAAAAGTCTAAATCTAAGAAACACAAGCCCAGGTCGGAAGATAAGCCTGAAGCTAAGTCTAAAGAAGCAAGCAGTCCTAAAGCTAAGTCTAAAGAATCTTCAGAAGAAATCCAAGTGAGAGGTCAGGTGAAAGACCCCGCGACCTACGAGTCCAGTCATGACGATAATGTAAATGATCCAGATAATGAATAGATTTTGGATCAATAAATCATAATGTAATTTAAGGAGTGTTTTACTTTTACGACTCTTGGCAGATCTATGCCTAAACCTCCGCTTATTGATGGATTTTTCAACACAAATCTTGACTTAGGAGATTTAGGGATGCGACACAAAAAAACGAGCTTTTAGAAGGTGTTTTGTTCTTTATTATTCTCTGAAAATCCTAACGACAGCAATTTCGTCTCCAGATTTCCCGATTCCTATTCAAATAGTTGGCTATTTTCAGTCCAATTCAATTAGTAGCTTCATAGTGAGGCATAACATGAACTCCTTGTTTTTCTTGCAATCTCTTTCTGGGTTCTGGTACATGGTCATAAAGGCTTGGTACCTCCCTGCTGTGTTGCTGTTCAGGGGCAAGTCATCGGTGTCCAGGATAAACTCTTTTATTGGATAATCGCCCTAGAAAAGTAAGATGATATTAGATAGATAGATATTCTTTATTAGGTACACCAATTTTAATAAATAATCTAGTTAAAGTAGGTGACATAATGGACGGTCTTATCGCTAAGAGCGATCTCTTCCAGACAACCTTAGGATGGATTGAGACGAGAAGGTAAAGTTTACCTATACGGTTAGATTCGGTATCATTGAAAATAACTATTGAAATTATCTACATTAGAATGCATATAGGTACCTACTCTATTTATGAATTTGTGTTAGACAGAAAAATTGATGAATGCTTTCTGTTTGATATGGAAAGAATCCAAATTCATGCGAAAGACCACCCGTGCTCTATCTCTGGCATTTTGGTAATTTGGTCTAAACGCACACTATAACGAATAGGCATTGTGAACGGAAAATCCAGCTGATGGAATGGTTTTGACTCTCGTTATAATAGGTACCTACCTACATAGGTACATATTAGATTAAGATATGCCAACGAATAAACAAATAATGTAACTAAGTACCTACTTCATCAAAGATTTTGATATGAAAACCCAAAAGCGAATAGCGCACGTGCCTAACGATGCATGTAACGATGACATAAAGATATTGTAGATAAAGTGAAATAAACCTCACCGCTGCAAAAGGGCATTCGTCAGGTATACCGAAGTACTTCATGTAAGAATAATAATCACTTTCAGGTCCCTTCATTATTTCAGAGCAAAGATCACAAATCTCGTGTGTAGCCATCACTTCGTATTTACCAGAAGCCTCTTTCTGAAGAATTAATTCTACCTGAAAAACATTTAGTAATTCGAATTAAGATTAGGACCTAGATTAACCACTAAACGAAATTTAGAGACTGGTTGAAGCAGTTTAGGCCCAAGTACACCAACATTACAAACGTCCGATTCTCTTAAAACCATTGTTATCGTTGAATATTTAATGTAAAACGTCATGGTAAATAGTTATTTTAAGAAAACTGATGTTTATATTGTCAGTGAACTTGGGCCATAGGCCATATGATAGGTGTAAGTAGCTTGCTTGAGGCACATGCAGCCTTTGAAAACGTGCGGGTCCAGCGACTCGCGCATGTACCAAAGCAAAATACCCACCCGCGTGCTCTTGTCACTTGTCGCTTGCGCATGTCAACTTGCTCCAGCTACATGCACCGTGTACACGGACCCTTAGTATTACGTCGATATCATGCGTTTACTTACCTACTTACTTTATAGGTACCTATAGCTTACCATTGTATCGGGGCCAACATCCTTGAGGAACTTGATGTCTCCATACATGTAGGCTATAGTCTCATTGTACCGAGCCACGGTCACTCCTGACACGTCCACAAACTCCTCGCTTTCGGAGTCGCAGCACTCCATTTGGGAGTCCAAGTTCAGCAAATACGTCTTAGGAAAGAAATATCAATGTGTTTATTATCTTTGTTTTGATGTTTTAAAAACTTTATAATTCAAGCCAAAAGCAGATCAAAATTTGCTCACATAGATTTCCTAGGCGCTTTAATCAGTAGTTTTTATTCATCATATATTTATTTTATTGAAATATTAACAATACCTATTATAGTTAATATATACACTTATTATAAAACTTATTACAGTTATTACCTATAAATATCTATACTAATATTATAAAGCTGAAGAGTTTGTTTGTTTGAACGCGCTAATCTCAGGAACTACTGGTCCGATTTGAAAAATTCTTTCACTGTTAGATAGCCCATTTATCGAGGAAGGCTATAGGCTACTTTTTATCCGGGTCCGTGCCGAGGTTCCCACGGGATGCGGGTGAAACCGCTGGCAGAAGCTAGTATTTTATAAAAATCATTTATTATACTGATTTAATCACTTACCACTTCAGGAGACTGGCATAAACACGTTCGCAGCAGATACATCAATATAATAGGTATCATTGTTACAGTTTACAAAATGAGCAGTTATGCTGTGGCCATATTTAATATATTGAGTAGATCGCGTGTTTCATAAGATAATAGGAACATGTTATATTATTTACCTCTGTAGATAGGATCATATGGTACATTCTTTTCCAAACATGGTATTAATTAGGTGTTTTATTATTGTAATTGTATGTTACGTTGACAAGGTACCAATCAAGATCATCTGATAGTAAATAGACTATCAGTTGCAGTGTGTTTTAGGTATAGACACCAGCAGGTCAACCTACCCGAATCTGTGAGTGTTGTCAATTGAACAGTAACCTTCCACTATTGTGATGTTTGTGAAAACTAAATTAGCTACTTTAAAAAGTTTTCACAACAGTTAACTCTGATTCTTAACTATAATTTCTTTTGTTCTATCATACACCTACCTACCTTTGCATCTAAAGTTAGAAAGACGATTTATTTTTGTTTAAACGTAGGTAGGTATATTATTTACAAAGCCATGTCGTTCGTTACTATCTAATGTGTGGTTGTATACAACGGCTCAAAACTTGGAATATCCGGACCTCGACGGTACCACGTGCAAAATGACGGACGCAGTATATCCAGGGAATACCACAAGAAAACAGCAAATTCGTCTAGAAAAATAGAATTTAATTTACCCTCAACCTCTAAGCGGCGAAATGTTTAAAGTACAATCACAACATTAAGTTTCAAATATAAATGTCTATTAATGAATTATATTCATGTAATAATTAATCTAGCTACCTGGATCCACAATTTCTCATAGTAATATCATAAATTCTTCAAGCACAGCAAAATAAAAATAAAAAGCCAGAAAATTAAAGTGTTTAATAAATTTATTAAAAAAAATACAAAACAAAAAAACGCTCGTCCATGCTTGCTACCCAACGTTATAAAATTACAAAATAAACTAGTAAATAGCATGTGTTAACAAGTTATATACATAAATGTATATATTTTATATAGTGCTTATACTTTGCAAAGTGAGGAATAACAACAACGTAAGGACACGATCACGCTTCTGTGCGCCAGTGTACAAACGTCAGTTACGAGAAATGCTTGTAAATGTAAACGACAAAGCCTTTTTATATTATAATATTATGCAACCCGATATAACTAAAAATTTCGAAAAATACATCAATAAAATTCCTCTTTCTATATAAAATACATTTCTTTTATGCTAAGAGAGACCAATGCGGCGCGAATATCTAAAATTCGCTAACTAGTAGAAATATAAACTTTTAAATATATCTTTTGTCAATAATATATTACTTTTCAAGTCTTAAATTACAGATAACCTAATACTGAAAAAGTAACCTTTGACATCCACAGAGAGTTCAAATATTTATACCAACTTTCACTCACTCGATATGTTACATGTAAATATATTTAATTTATTTAAAGACAAATGTTTTAGTAAAATGCTGCCATATACAGCCTACAGATCGTAATTACGAGATATTTTGATAACAAGTGGATTCAAATCAAAACAAAGTTGGCACAAATATACAACTAGATAAAAAAACAGAGCCCCAAAATTCGTAACAAAATAAATACTCTTAACACTAATCAAATCCTTCCAAACTAATTTCTAAACAAAGTTCGGGACTCCGTTCTTACAAGCACCTTAAAGTAGTAAATATAATCTTTTTTAGTTTTAGTTCATTCTATACTATTTACTAAAAATATAGCTTCTTTTCGTAATATAATTATGGAAGAATGCTTAAACGTATCTGCATTGACAAAAAACGTGGAACCATAAACTCCTTTACAGAATCAACGTTCAATACATGCTAACTTTAGACTAGAGACAACTAAAACATTCATAAAGATATAATTTCATTTAAGTGTATAAATATAGCTCACTCTAGTGGCCGGCCCGTATAAACAAGAACAAAAAACCATCGAGCGAACACACGTTCGAACTACCGACAAAACTAAAATCGAACCTTCTCGCTTCTACTTCGGTTACAGCTCGCCGCATACCACATCATTACAACTAATAAAGTGAAAATACTACTAACATGTGCTTCGTACCAACCAAGCGACATTTATAACGTTTCGTAGCACTTGAAAACAAAGTATACACTCCAAGAAGACTAGGCGAAACATTCCATAGATGGATGCGACCATACGAAAAATGTGTGCAGTATGCAGTGGCGTTAATTCTGGGGCCGGCGCAAAGAAAAATGTACCTTAATGTTAAACAAATTAGTGTCGGAATGCGACAGGGGACCCGTCAGTCCGTGTGCAACCAAGCGATCAACGATATATGCGTGTTTTTTTAGAAATAATTATAAGGTTGTTAACAAAATATCGAGGGATGATCTTGGGAGTCCATTACTGTTGAGAAGTCACTGAACCTGTCAAAGAAAAAAAAATAGTTCTATAATATTTCTAAGTTTGTATGTACTTTCTAAGTATATCTTAGGCACCAATGACTGTGTTTCGGATGGCACGTTAAACTGTAGGTCCCGGCTGTCATTGAACATTCTTGACAGTCGTTACGGGTAGTCAGAAGCCAGTAAGTCTGACACCAGTCTAACGAAGGTGTATCGGGTTGCCCGAGTATAACTGGATGTAGGAGGTCAGATAGGGCAGTCGCCTTGTAAAGCGCTGGGTACTCAGCTGCATCCGGTTAGACTGGAACCCTACCCCAACATAATTGAAAAAGGCTCGGAGGATGGAGTTCTATAATATTTCCCCGGGTAAAAAACCGAGAGTAGCAGCATCCAGTGTGGTTACCTCGGCAGCGATGGGCTGGTGCCTGGGCGGCGCGGGCTCGACGCACAGCAGGCGCGGCTTGTCGTCGCGCGGCGGCTCGCCCGGCGCCGCGCCGCTGCCACCCAGCGACATCTGCGCCAGCGCCGCCAGCACGCTCTCCATGCTCACGCCGGACCCGCTGTCGCCCTCACCCTGGATAAGTAACACGTATTAAGTAAACAATCAGGGATTTCCTACATATAAAAATGTATGGTATGCCATGCGGTACGCCCGGCACAGCGCCGGACAAAGGCGCGAGGCAGGCGAGGCGGGGAGGGGTGCAAGTGCGGTGCCGCAGCGGCGCCGTAAAAACATTACGACGCAGCACTGCTCGTGTGGTGTTGAAGTAATGTGGTCTGGCCCTCACACCATAATTTAACGTCGAATAGTGTATGGACATTAGGTTGCATATAACACAGCACTTAAATAAAGAAAAACGATGGTGATGAAAAAAAAAAAAAACCAACTCACCTTTTGCGGACTTGGCTTGAAGAAATGTAAGTAACAGAAGCCACGGAATCCCTGCAAAAGTGATTAATTATTAATGAAGATTGCTTGAACTATGGCATGAAAAACATGATGTAATTAAGGTACGCGTTTTACCTTCCAGACCATGATCTGTGGCTTGACTCCGCGTTCAGACAACGCCTGTTTCAGGTCGCGCACTCTCGTGTTCGGACTGATGTTGGATATCTGACAACAAACCAACAAAATATATTATTCTTTTTGATGATTTTATCACTTTGAATCAAATCAAATCAAATTGAACACCTATTTCCCCCATCCCCCAAAATATTCAAAGGTGCTTTGCGCAACTCAGACAATTCTGTATCAGCGGCTAAAGGAGGTGTTTTTAAAATGATAAATTATTATAGGTAGCAAGTCTGAGCCGAGCATATGCAAACGAGACTGTGGATCAAGGGATCCCATTTTTAAACGGTTTTATTTAGCTCGACCCGTACGGTATTTATTTATTTGTTTGTTTGTTTATTTATTTATTTATTTGGGTCAAAATTAGAAATTGAAATTTAAGTACCTTTCTGTTGTCAGATTGATCTGAAATTTGGTACACACCTATAATTCCGATGACAATACAATAAAATATATTAATATCAATAACATTGTAAATCCAATATGGCCGCCGGTACAAAATGGCGGATTACATATTTTTCCACAACCCCTTCAATATGGGTATCAAATGAAAGGGCTACACAAGTAGAATACTGTCAGCAACCCCAGCGGGGCCCAACAGGGCCAAGGCCTGCCTGGGCTGCGGGATTGTTCGAAAGAGTTACCGTGGCCTTGGTAAATAAAAGGCCTACGTCGAAACAACGATTTTTAGTCAGTAAGAGTCTAGCACTCCCTCACCGCTGCTGACCCACAGCGGGAGGGGTCATTTGATGATTTTTGGCGCCGTCGTTAAAATAAAGTCTCTGGAAGGGCTATGTATTGAGGAATTAGATTGTGATAAATTATCAGGTAAAAGACCATGTAATAATGATGCACTAAATGAATTGAATAGAATGAGGAATATTCGGTAAGCATTATCATTAAATACGAAATACTAAAAACTAGAAAATAAAAAATCGGTAAAAAATCTTTTACGGTTTTATCTTATGTGATTTCAGAGGGGCCCCACGTTTTAATTTTAGTCTAATATGACCGGGACCACCTACGTAGGTTGATAGGTAACTATTTTTTTTTCTAGTTTTCAGTGCATATAAGATAAAACCGTTTAACTTAGTTTTTTTAACATTGTGCAAGCGTGGGGATGTGGTCACCGAAGTGTTGGGCTGACCAAATAAAGACTGCACTCAACGGTCCACTTCACGAATGCGCAAGGAGAGCTATAGTACGAGAAGAATGGCGACGGATCGTGAAGCTTGCTACCATCCCTAATATGACGACCACGACCACTCTGCCAAGAGTGACGACAAAAAAGAAAGCATGGGGATTAATCTTCTATGTGTGAGAGGAGGCCGGCGATCAGCAGAGGGGCGATAAAAAGGATGATGATTATGTTAAAAACTGACTTTTCAGATAACCAATTTTTTTAAAAGTTTTTTGTAGTTATGATGTAGTACCTTAACGGAGAAGTCGATGTCGGGTCGCTGGCGCTTGGGGCGGCGCGGCTTGTCGTTGTCCTTGCTGGCGGACTTGTGGCTGTTGCGTCGCCGCGCCGAGCGCCGTGCCTTGCCGCCGCCCTTGCCTTCCTCGCCCTCTGTCGTGTTGCCCTGAGAAAAGAAGGTTCTATGTCAATTGGTATGAAAGAGATTTTTCAAAATGAGTATTAAATTTGCTAGCATTTATATCGAACTAAAGACAGCGTAATTATATTTTAGAAGGAAAATGAATTAGCATAATAAATTAATTAAGTGTAAGTCACCTCTCCCTCGCTGTGGCTCTTGTGCGAGCGGGTGCGGCGCCGCAGCCGGCGCGGGCGCTGCGCCGCGCGCTCCTCCACGTCCGTGTCCACCTCCTTCAGCGTGCAGGCCCGCCCCGCACTGTACCACACGTCACAACATTACATAAGACATTATTTCAATAATTTTCTGAGAGACGCAGTTTAAACATCAACATGAAAATATATAGACTTTCTCATCGCCATTTATTTATTTATCGTTTACATTTCTTAAAAAAAAAATATTCGTAATGAAACATTCACACGAGCATCTTACAGTATTTAAGATTTACTTTTTGGAACCATGAAACTAATATAACGTTTCTTAAAAGTCTGCAAATAAATACCTATTCAAAATACTTTGACCGTCAGTATATCCGACATCAAACTAAGGTTCGTAAGGGTGCGTCTACACGGTGCATGTAGCTGGAGCAAGTTAACATGCGCAAGTGACCTTTTAAAATACAAGCTGCTTGCACCGTGTAGTTGCACCCTAACTTAATCTCGTTTGTTTGTTACATTTCGTTACATACAGTTCCACAATTGATTTCTATTATATTTTATTTTTCTATTATATTCAATTTTCACACAAGTTTCCTGACATAACAGTTCTTTATAACAATACTCACAGCATCTCGATCTCTCTGAGCTGTCCCAGTATCGGCATGAGCTCAATACGGCGGTTGGACAGCAGATGCCACAAAATGCCTGCCGGTCGCTGGCTCATGCGTTGGGTTTGTATCACCTGATATAAAAGTCTTGTTAGTTTCTGCTTAATTGCCTAGTATAATAGTAGTCACTTAATAGTAGTCACTTAACGGTAGAGTTCAATAACTAATCTATCTGGTAATTTGATGGATTTCTGTACCCTTCAATGCGTTGATTGACAAAATTCAACCTCTAATCGCAAATCAGCGGATAATTAGCTAATAGATATCCACAGTGCTAGAGTTATAGAAGACCGCAGTAAGAGGTTTTTGTAAGATCTTTTTTATTCAAGTAAACATTGTATTGTGCCTAAAGCGCAATTGTGTGGCAAGGAAAGAGAAAGTCACGGGTAAGTATACAAAATACAGGTTGCAGTTTTTTTTTTCCATTTTCTAAATATCACTTTCGAAGCTATTTTATCATTCTTATATTTTTTATGGCGCAGAACCGGACCGAGTGGAGAAGATGGACATACAGTCACGATCCTCAGCATTGAGGGAACGACCAGAAAGAAGAAGAAGAAGATATTTTTTATCTAATTCACAGGTATTAAATCGGGCTGGCTCTCATCAATACATAGTATAAAACAAAGTCGCTTTCGCTGTATGTCCGTATGTATGCTTAGATCTTTAAAACTACGCAACGGATTTTGATGCGGTTTTTTTTAATAGATAGAGTGATTCTTAAGGAAGGTTTGTATGTATAATACATGTAAATACCACGGGCGAAGCCGGGGCGGGCAGCTAGTTTTAAATAAAGTCAAATTTTAATAGCATGCATCTTAAATACATTTTAACCATCTTATACAAAAAGGTTTTTTTTTCACATACCTGTGTTGGCGTGATAATGATGTCAATGGGGACATCATGTGGCCCGAACAACTCGGCGGGCAGTGTATCGAACACCTACAATAAAACAATACATTTTACTACTACGTCTACACTTGCATGACAAAAAATTTTACTTCGAGCGTTTGGATCACCACTTTTTTATCTACCAGATAAATATTAAGATATATTTGTTTTTATTTGGCTGAATATTTTAATCAAAAGGTGGTGAAACTAACCTGAAATATTTGGGCCCATTTTCACCGAGAATATAAACATCTTTTTTTTTTTCTTAAAATAACTGTTTCGTTTTAAAATTGAAATTCGTAGTAAACAGTTGTGTTAAGAAAACTGTAATTTATGCTGTTGGTGAACTTGGGTCATGTTTATTAATTTATAGTAGGTAGTAAATATTTAGTACGGGGTTTACATACAACTACATGTTAATAAGGGAGTTATAAAAAATTAGGAGTACAAATACTACAGTCATAAAAACGACGCCACATGGTATTGAGTTTAACGCACACATGATGAGACACATCATGGAGAAGTTTACGATATTGAATAAATATTATTTAGAAAACCTATTTACTATATTAATATCGTGTTCCAAACCGGAACTTTAATCAAGTTTATAGGATAAATGCATGATTAAAAATTTTGCAATAAATAATAAAAATAAAATCTATTTAAAATACCCGGCCCGGCACACGCTATATTTTTTGCGGATAATAATTTTATCGCAAACGCATTACGAATTAGTAAGTGATAATTGTTGAACAGCTCAATCGTATAGCGCTCTAAGCCTTATACGAATTACCCTTCTTTATTAATACACCTGCAACCGTGATATAATTTTAAATTTTCCAAATACATATAGCAACATTTGCATTTTATATGTCTACAGAAAAAATAACGTAGAAAAAAAAAACGTAGATAAAATATATGTAATAACATGCATATACCCACTCATATTTTTCCCTATATAAACTTCTCCATGAGGTAATTTTTACCTGGCAATCGTGCACAGTAGTGGCCACCAATGTGTTTGGCTTGATAGCTTTCATGTGCATCATCAGACCGAACTCCAGGTCTCCGTAGCCTATACAATACATATCATATAGTCTTACAACATATGTATATAGATGGAATACCCTATGTAATTTAAATAGATTGAAAATATGTATTGGGATTTTTTATTGCACCCTGTATAACCATTAACCTTCCATATTGTCACATAGGCATATCAAATAACTCAAAATGGGATATGAATGATAATAAATTAAATATGGAGGAATCCCTCCAAAACTATAAATTAAAAATAGGGAGAAATCCTTCCAAAATTCAAGAGATATATTCCAAAATCATTAAATAACTTTTTATAAATATAAAAAACAAATATAAGTACATAAAAAAATAATATAAAAAAATCTATACTAATATTATAAAGCTGTAGAGTTTGTTTGTTTGTTTGTTTGAACGCGCTAATCTCAGGAACTACTGGTCCGATTTGAAAATTTCTTTCAGTGTTAGATAGCCCATTTATCGAGGAAGGCTATAGGCTACTTTTTATCCCGGTACGGGAAGTAGTTCCCACGGGATGCGGGTGAAACCGCTGGTAGAAGCTAGTAATTTATAAAATTGTTTTATATAAAAGTTTTATATCTTACCTCTTCCTTTGCCGATGCGGTATCCTTCCTTGGAGACGGCGACTGATCCCATCACGACCAAGTCCAGCGAAACGGAATCTTCTATGCCTGATAAGAAATTACTTTTAGGTCAGAAAAACACCAAATACAAATATTAACGTCAGATAGCTAGGCCTGCGGTTGTTCGGAAGAGTTGCCGAGGCCCTGGTACATAAAGGGCTTAAGAATGAACATGGTGGGTTTTAATCAGTAAGAGTCTGACATTCCCTCATGCTGCTAACCCACGGGAGAGGTCATTTGATGATTTCCCATCGAGAAAAAGAAGATAGCTAAACTTCAAATAAAATTTGAGCATTTTGATGCATCTTGAAGGAATTTGTTTCCTTGTTGTTCTGATGAATATTGATGCACATTGAAAGACGGTTTAAGCGGATGAGAAGAGAGTGCATGTAGCAGAAATGAGAATGCTGAGATGGATGTGTGGTGTTACAAGAATGGATAAAGTGAGGAATGATTACATTAGAGGAAGTCTGAAAGTAGCGCCAGTTACAGAAAAGATGAGAAGTAGAAGATTGTCGTGGTATGGGCATGTAATGAGGAGGGGTGATACGCATGCAACAAAGTGTGTGCTAAGTATGAATGTAGATGGATGGAGAGGAAGAGGAAGACCTAAGAAAAGATGGATGGATTGCCTGAAAGATGATATGAATAGGAAGGGAGTGAGTGTCAATATGACGAGTAACAGGGGAAAATGGAAGAAAATGACATATTGCGCCGACCCCAAGTAAAATTTGGGAACAGGGCAGGAGAAAGAAGATTTATTATTTGTGTACCCACATAATTATAATATATAACAAATATTTTTGCTGGAGACTTTCGATTGTAATGTCAGCAAAACAACAGATAGAATATTAGGGAAAGCCGTTAGAGTCCAAACATCTATTTTACACATCAAGTCTCTAAAATCAAATGAAATTCTCAACTGCCCATTGCATAATAATCTTATGAGTCAATGCGTCTTCGATCATGGAACTAAAAAACTGCTTTTAGCGTCTGCAAGGTCAGGAGTGAACAAAAGATACTAGATACGCACCTGTGTACTGATGACGTCATTGCTTGTACTATAACCATTTGAAATACAAAATGTGTCGACAAGTTTGTGATCATGACTAAGTAACTAAGTTTAGACAGAGAATTAGTCGTTGTGAATTTACTTTAGGGAAAATCTTGGGCTTATGATGGAAATAGTGTTTTTAAATGGTCAAAAACACCAGTAGGAATTGAACTCGGCTGCCAAATGATGACATAAAGCTATTTTGAAAAAGAAAGTACAAATTGACGTATGGTCCTTTCAAGTCTCAACTTCCAGCGATGCAGGCTGTGCTCCTTCAGTCAGTCAACAAAGGATTTTACAGATAAAATTGAACAATACAACATTTGGAACTTCTGCAGCCAAAGTTTATAATTTCTATAACATATTAAAATTCCAACCGTTTGTCTACCCCTCCACTGCATTTCTTCCCAAATTCTCGCGAGAAAATTTCAATCACATGATAAGGTTCCATTTACATTACTTACCAATAGGTTTTCCATAGGACTCCATTCCGTTGCGCGAGACTGCCTTCCTAATGGCTGCTGGGCCAGTCTCTCCTTCGGGCAGTTCCAGCCGGTTTAGGAACCCTTTCTGCAGACGAGGCACCGGCACGTACAGGGTCTTGTGTTGCTCAAGGCAGAGGACCCTGTTGAAAAAATGAATCATTTTTTGAGACATAAATGGGTATTGCAGCTTCTGCGAGGGTTTTGGGGACAAAGGATAATATCCAACATTTGTATGTCTTTTACTTTAAAAATAGTTTTTTTTTCTGCAATATAGTGCTCCGCGCGTGCAGTTTTGTATAAAGCCACGCGGGTTCCCGTTTAAAACAATCTCAGGCCTTAGACTTTCTGTAGATAGACTGACAAATCTAAAGACTATACCTAAAATTGAAGGATTTTGATGCAGAATTTATCTTGTATTGAATAGATCGAGAAACTAACAAAGCGAGGATTAGTTTTACTGAACAATTGCAGCTAATAATTGAACGTGCAATAAAATTGAGGCAACGATATTGATGCGATTGGAATTCAGTAGGAATTCCAGTTATCGCGTAATTTAATAGCTTGTGTAAAGCTGCGTATACACATGTTCAATTCAGCGTTAAATCATCAGATTATAAAATTTATATTATCCATCTAGGTATCAATAAGTCGAAGACCATAGACGTGTGAATGGTGTCGTTCAATCAAAGGTCTAACTGTTTGGTAGATCTGAGTAAAACTGGAGCGTGAATCATTTGCTTATCTCCCGGACTTATATTTTATAGCCCATATTGCTTCTAGGTTAATATGTAGAGTGATAAGCTCTCGTCTAGGCGAACAGGTGAACTGTGCCACTTAAGCTATGCGTGATTTAAACTCTGTCTTGGTTTCGAACAGTTCAAGTACATATATTCAAAGACCAGTTTCATTTTTTAACACAGAAAATTCATAACCACTAACTTTTTTAGAGAAGGTGAAAATATCATCTATTTCCGACAATATCTTCATATAACTATAGTTAGTTCAAATGTACATTTCGGGGTAATTCCTGGTCATTTCATAAAGAACCAATAAACCTTCTGGTATCAAAGTACACACGAATTTTGACGTCCCTAGACAATGCATTATATTATTGTAAACACCTATACCTCATACTACTTACTTAAATACATAGTAAGAAAGTCTGGCATCAAATTACCGGTGTTCTACAAAAAGTACTAGGTCACTTTTTACAGAAACACGTTACATATTCATGAAGCTGTCTATACAATGATAAAGCAACCATTAGGATACAAGTAAATACCGATTGTGTAAGGCAACAGTGATTAAAAGAATATTTCGTGCGTATACGCTGTTGTGGGTAGAACAAAGTATGAATTTTGTTTATTAAGTACTTACCTATATTTTAATTAAACCCATTTTGTATAGTCAGTCTTTCGTCTACAGTCTAAAATATTTTGTTTTCTATTTCTTGTACTGGACCCTTTATCAGAAATGGCCTTGTGAGTTCTGTAATAATTCAATACCTCGCGCGATTTCACGAAATACTTCTGTTTCGACTTCCATTTATGTTTTGCCTAGTCTTTATTTTCAAATTTTAACATTGAACGGAATCAATCAGACTTTATTGATCCAGACATACCCCCGGTTTTCCCGAAATTCGGCAAAATTGTATAGGTAAGTATTAAAACTTGCATCAACTGTGTGTTAGATGAAACCTACCCTATGTACATTCTATTACGTTTTGTCTGGCCTTTCTTTTGGCTCAGTTTTTGCGCCACTTCTTACCAGCAAAACAAAAGAGTTGTGAAGGGGGCATTTGGGGGCTTTCTTTTTGTTCTAAAAGGGTGTTATTTTTGATAAAATTTTTAAAAATACTGCCTAACTGACAAACAGCCAATTTTGTTCTAAATTCTAAATTAAATAGGTATTGTAAACTCGCCTTTATCGAGCAATATATAGCTTGTTATTACTAGTGGATTCGAAGTGGATTCGCCTAGTTAACTGAGATTAACTATCGTCTTCACGTACCCACAAAACGTACGAAATTATTATTGTCAAAGGTGTTGATTTACGATTGTTTTAGAATTAGCGACTTGCCAGATGCAATTAGTAAGATCTGTTACATCAAATTTATCTCCGGTACTAATATTTTAGCTTTCAAATAGCTCTTAGTTATAATAATAATTTCCTGTAGCATAATTAGTTATGAGTAGGTTTGACGAGCATCAAATAGTGAGCCGTGCTCTTCCTCTGATTTTTTAAATATTGCTATTAAGGATTTTTAAAGACGTCTCATCTAATAATATTTAATGCTTTTTACGTTTTAGTTACAACTTATTTGAGGAACTGGGAAACATTATAGTTTTAATTTTAACTTCATTACACAATATTTTAACTCACTCCTTACTTGAGCAGTCTTATAGACATCCTACAAACATGTAAATATGTAAATCTTATATTTAAATATACAGTTAATTAGTATAAGTTACATAGTAATACGTTATCATAGCGATTACAGGGTCATATGTACGGAATGCAACACATCATTAAGATATGTAACAGTATCTGATCAAACAGTAGTATTTACAGAATTCCCGGAATATTGTCACTTTGAAACTGTACGATAAGAATTTAAATTGTGTGGTTATCCTTAATTTCTTACCAATAATTGAGTATGTTTTATGAAAAGTTGAAACTTAGGAATTTGGCATTATTTGTAAAGGGTTAATAATACCGGGAATGGCCGCAAAAGTATCAAGAAATAAACTGTATGATGTGAATACTAAAATTGCATTATTAATTTAGTTATTCTTTAGAGTTCTCACGTCTAGAAAATAATCATGGTATTGCTACAGACTTATTATTCCACTCCATTTGCTTTACATATTTTTTTAATAGTCGCGTCGACGCGTGCGCATAAACTGACAATTAAGAGGGTAGAATGGGAACAGTTGTCATTATTAAGAATTAAGGAGTACATTATGTAACAAAATTATTTACATGAAATATATTTGATTAATTTTGCGACTTACCTATCATCATTTCTCGAGCCTTTTACCTATATATCATTAAAATAAAAGATAAACTTGTTAAAATTAAATGTAACTCGAAAATACCGTAACATTGCTCATTATAAGTATACCTATATAATTTCATTATAATTCTTCAGCGGTTTGCAGTACATTATGTAATAAAGCAGGTTATAAAAACATTGAGTATGGAATGCGTTACTCAACATATCGGTCATGGATTGCGTAAATAATCAATGTACCTACTTGGGCTACCAAACCACCTGTTTTAACTTAGACTGTATGAAAATAAATGTAGTAGGTATAATATTTTCATAAATTTCAAAAAAAATATAAGCATTCGATTTCTGTTGTACACAGAAATTATCTGAAACATTTCATTAAAAACCCCCAGAAATGTACAAACCTGCAGGAAGAAAGAATATTATCTATACTAATATTATAAAGCTGAAGAGTTTGTTTGTTTGTTTGAACGCGCTAATCTCAGGAACTACTGGTCCGATTTGAAAATTTCTTTCAGTGTTAGATAGCCCATTTATCGAGGAAGGCTATAGGCTACTTTTTATCCCGGTACGACAAGTAGTTCCCACGGGATACGGGTGAAACCGCTGGCAGAAGCTAGTTAGTTATAAATTGACAGTTTCAATCAGTCTTTTTCCAAGAAAAGAAGATAAAGATGTTAATTTTTCTCCGTGCCAAATACATCGGCCTATTCACGTCTAACTCCAGATTGTCACTAATCACTATTATACTGAGGTCTATCAATTTCGCGCTCCAATTGAGAAATATATTGCCTCTATCAGGAAAATCCAATCAGTCCCAGCTTGAGAGCTAAATAGTATTTATTGTTACTAGTAACTAAAGGCTGTTTCATTGATTTATTTTAATGAAAATAATGAGATTTAAAGAATTCTTTAATTAATGAACAATAAAATATTTTTACTGCTAATGTATCATGATGGCCATAAGATGATCATGGATGCAATTCATAGATCTGGCAAAATAGAAATTTCTAGAAGCTGAATGGGCACTTAGAGGCAATAGGTACTTGCTTCCCATATTGAAAAAAAAATAGCAATAAATTAGAGCTGATCATAAAAATGTGCATCTTCTTCAACCTTCAGTAAAACAGCCGTGATACAAGTTCTTGCAATGTTTTATATTGCTAATTCAAATAAAAATATTAAAGAAAAGAACGTTCAACGCGCACGTTCCCTTAGAAACTCTTTACTGCAGAGGTCGTTGACTCCTTGAAACGTACAATAATGTTGAATGAAATAATGCGTATAATCATAGCAACGGTGAAAGTAAATATGCTAATATCAGGCTCAGTAATTGTATTTACTATTTTAATTAAATCACAGTGTAAAATCAGCTGAAAACTGGATATAATTCTTTCAGTTTGGCTGTTTAGGCGATGAGACACCTCTATGCCGTGGTCTAAAATTAGCCGTGTATTATACGGGTTCTGGAATTTGTCCCGAGCTCAGCGACTAACTCAAATCAACTCAGCAAGACGTAAGAAAAAGGTATCGCTTCAAATTCGCGGGACTGTTGCGATTCTATGCTGTGTGCCGTCAATCACCAAGCGGCGCGGAACGGAGTAACTGCACGAAAGGATGATATAAGAGGTACAAAGCAATAGCTATATGTACACTCTATTTTGTGTCGTGCTTGACTTTCTTTGTGATATACCGCTTAATACTACAGTATCTTACTGTTAGAATAGCTGTCGAGGTTTTGCGTATGCAACTGCAGTTTTAAAGGCGAAATCGTTCGGTAAATTGCAAATGCCTATACCTACGTATCGATATGGATCGATTTAATAGCGATTATCTGTCGACCCTGAACCTATTAACTTTCTTGGAACTGAAAGAACTGAAACTAATTATTTATTGAGTGGTTTTCGCGCCTGAAGTCGCGTGAAAGTGTTTGCATTCACTGTTGGTATTCAGTGACCTTGTCTGCACTAGAATTTCTCGCTCAGAAGTCCATCAACATAGCTATTATATATCGACTCATACTTCTTCACAACCATTGACATATATTCTAGCGATAGACAAGAACATCCATACAAATAATTTACCCGCTTATGTCGTCTGTTGACATCTTGTTGACGTATTGTGACATGTAGTCATCCTCATTGATGTTAATTGCAGAAGTGACATAATATTTTCGCTCGTATTTTGCCTACATTCTTCATTACTCAAAAAGTTTATATCTAAGTGAATTCAAAATCATGTAATATATCAAAAAGTTTATTTATATATAAGTGAATGCAAAATCATGTAATATATTAAAACCAGGAACTTATTTTTAGGATTTTTTAATATTATTTACGATGTTTTTTTTCTTAAAAATAATGAATCTTAGACTTGAAATGCACTTCCAGTGTGATGCATGTTTGTTGGATGAAATGAATGGATATCGATGTTTATGAGAGGCATACCTATATTTCAGAAAAAACATATGTAGAGTTTTTAAGAATGTGGGGAAGCCCGCACCGGGATAAAATATAGCCTATGTGACTCGCAGATAATATAGCTTTCTAATGGTGAAAGAATTATAAAATGTCCCTGATGGTGCACTGATATATCTTGTAGTGTTTTTACAGTAGCGAAATACTTGAAAGTAAGAACATACCATGACAAAGTGAAGTCTGTTTTCATTGATATTTTACCTACTGCCAGTTTTATGGCACATCTGTTTCTGCACGATTTTCTTAATCCATAATTTTAAGATGGCGGGAAACAAATTAATGCATATTTGTAAAATTTAATTATAAATGAAAAGAATGATATACAAGCGTTGTAATAGCATGAACAGCGTGTAATTTTACTAACTTGACTCTCGAATAGTTTATATGTGTAAGTTTATACCTTGATATGTATTTTCTATTTTATAATTGTCGTTTCATAGACATCCATCTGACGCAGGTGTCAAAATCGCTCTGATTTGCCATTTTGGGCAGTGCAAAGTCTGCAGTGCATTTCAGTGTGGCAAGCTTTTTGTTCGGAACGCTCTATCTAGTACGTAGTACATATATATCGATGTTCACAACGATGAAATAGTTTTAGAATTACAGCCAACTCTAGTAGCAATGGCATATCTGGGAATCGACTTTACTGAATTGTTATTTCGTATACTAGATGCTAATTTCAGCTGTAACCAACATCTTGATTGAAAATCTTCTCGAGAAATAGTAGTTCCTAGTAGGATCCTTAGATAGTCTTCAGGACTGACAAGACGAGAAGAAAATATTCAAAAAAAAATCTATAAATACTAGATAAAATGCACACTAACCTTACAGCCTCCTGCGGCTTATCAGGGTTGACTTTCACGGTGCTAGCATTCTTGAAGACATCCAGTTCTGCCAACTTCGCAGCGGCTTCCGGGGCCCCCTTGAAGTTGGGGATCCTGTTGTAAACTGGTCTCGGGAACATGGCCAAGCCATTGGTCTCCAGATGACGCCATACTTTCAGTCGGAACGAATGCTTCGTTATCTCCTCCGGCACCGGTTTCTTGGCTGAAAGTTTGTTCAGAGTATTTTTATTGTGGGTCAATGAACTCGTTTTTTTTTCATATTGTTTTGTTTAGACCGGGAATTAGAAGTGTGGGTTTGTTGGCACGCTGGCAATTCTGCACAGCTTGTGAGAAAGGTGGAGTGTCTAAAGGGAAAGGAAGGTTTGAAGGTTCGAGCCCGAGGCCCTCGGATTAGCTAAGGCCTAGGTTTTTTGTATTACTCATTGAATAATGCCACAAATAAACCATTGAAAATTGGTTTTAGGCACCATCGATTGCGTGTCTTTCTCATTCAATAACTACTCCATATATCACGTCAATGTCGAAAAGTCACATGGCTATTTTAAAACAATTTATTTCCATGTATTTTTCACTATTTTCCACATCGAATAAATCGCTATTTCAAAATGAGGTCAAAGCGATAACTAAATGAAAAACCGAACATAATGCTATATTTATAAAACAAACGTTTTTAAAGGTAAATGACCTGTGTATTCAACAGTTGGTACGTATGTCGAGTAGAAACGTGAATTGGCTAGGCGTTATGTAGTAACAGACGATATTGTATGAACTGAAGTGTAAAGCTTTATGGGCAATGAAATAGCTAAGAATTACTTACTATAACTTTACTATTGAACGTGTGGGAAATATTTAGATGAAAACTCATTAAGAGGAACTTAGGTGTGGTGATGAAGCCTGGTCAAATTTTTGTCCAGATAAATTAGGATAGTTCCCGAAAAAAAATTGCTTTGTTTTTTCGAAATTAGCCAATAGATTAGGTTTTTGTACATACATTTTGATAATGGTCATGCTAACTTAAGAAGAGCAAGCTACTCGACATGGATCCAATAGTATGGATGGCCAAGAAGTGACAAATGAATGCACGAAAACAATTTGCATCTACGCCCTAGGGAATAAACCTCCTTTTTTGGGAGTCACAGGAAAATGGCCGATGGCCAGTCGGTACGATTTCTTAAAAAGAGAAAGTATTTTTAACCCTGGGCAAAATAAATACAGGTGTGTCAACGATACTTGAAGAAATGCAACAGAATCAAATTCATAGAACAGTAGGTATAGAGATTTTTCATCGAAATAGTCGAATGGAGTCATTGCATATATTTATTGCTGCCAAAAAAAAACTTGACCCTGATCTTTATTGTATTTGTCATACTAGTAGCTATTTATTTACTTGGGTGCGTCATTGTCGCTTAAATTATTCTAAGGAATACATTACTACTTACTGACCAGAAAAATACTAGAATAAGTACAATCGAAGCCTACGACGGTGACATTCGGTAAAAATCTTCGTCAGGCCTAAAAAAAGCGAACTAAGGTCCTACAAATTCCGTCCACCTTATTATAAAACGCGGTTTTAAGAAGTACCCGCTTTAGTAATAGGCTTAGTACACTAACTTTGTTTGGGACGGTGGTTTAAACGTGGTACAAAAGCTGGTAATTTTCTAAAACCACGTTGTATAATAAGGTAGCGTGAGTTTAGACATCATTACAAATGCAAAGACAGGTAAGTTGAGCCTAATAATTAAAAAACATCAAGTCTAGATCTGTTAGGTTCTCACTGATCCACAGAAATAGGCTTACGCAGACCCATGGCCGTCAAATTGATTAATGCGCCAGCCTGCATTATGAATGGTCAATGTGATATTATTATAATATATGGTTCAGGGACCATTGACAATAATAGGAAAAAATATTGATTGCATAGTAAGTACTTAGTGTTTTTCAATCAGGAGGCAAAAACAATTTTATTGTGGTACTTGGACCTTACAACGACGCCATTGTTGATCCTTTCTCATAATATGATTATTTTGTCATTATTTAACTATCTCTGAATATTCAAAATAAATGTATGTTGATTATAGATAAGGCTGAACATACATTTGAACGGGGGCACCGATTTTAAAAGTACAACTCTCCTGCCGTAAAATGGGCATACATCAAGGAACTCACATAAGCACAATGCAAAAAAAAATCAAGTTCAGACGCCGTATAAAATAACCACGTGCAGGCCTATGCAAATACTCAAGTCGATAAAAACAATACGAGTCGCTGCAAATTACCATGACTTGTTTACATAAGCAGAAAGTTATATTGATCTAAGTGACCTTGCCACCTCAGTACTATGGGTCAAGTTCAATGGCGAATTAAGACGACGTTGCATAATACTAAGGCAGTGTTTTGAAGTTTCTATGTTAGGTGCACCCTGGATAATACCACAATTAAAATTCTAAATACCTTCAATGCGTTCCTTTATAATCGATATTTATAATGTGATACTGATAATAATTTACATATAAGCGCTTTTAAGATTAAGATTATTTGCCACAAAATTGGCGCCATAACAGGAGAAGGACAAACACTATCAAATTCAATTTTAATGGTACCTAACAAGAAATTATATTATTCTAAACTTGAATTTATTTGTCCATCCTCGAAAGCAACGGCAAAAGCGCGGGAAAGTACTTACACGTATTTGCTTACAATGCAAGAATTGAGGGTATCTTGGAAAAATAAATTACCAAAAATTGTGATTAAAATGACCAATTCTCAGTTTCAAAATTATAAGTACTTATTAAAATCAAAGCAGTTTAAACATATAAGCCTGATGACAATATTGTATGAGCAGCAAACATGTGGCATAGAAAACTGCGAGCCAAGGTGAGTCCATTACATGGTTGAAATACAACACCTGTGTCGCACAGGTACAAACATGTTTACTTAAATTGAGTTTTTGTTACTAAGATTGAAATAATTTATAGGAATGTGTAAGTTATGAATGATAAAAAAAGGATAAAGATTTTTTTTATCATTTTACTTTGAAATTAAAATTTTAAGATAAGCGGCTTCCTGTCTCAATTTGAGACAAAAGACTGCATTATTTTGATTAATTAAAGAAATGATAGGCTTGTTACAATTTAACTAAAAAAATTAGGGAACTTGTGTAATTTTTACCGACCAAAAAAGAATCTAATCAGATTTTTGAATTTATTTCTTACTACTGAAGACTGTCTCACATATTGCCATAAGCATGCAGTCTGCTAACCATGTCTTCTTGAATCATCATTGCTAAGAAACAAAAAGAAGCAATTTTATCTAATGAATGGGGGGTAGTTTTATTTTTTCTCTACATATTTAAGCAGCATTGATTATTTGAAAAACAGAATGTTTGCAAGTAAAACTAAGCTTTAAAAGTTCTCTTCTAAGTTATGTTCAAATCTAATATGTACCATTGTTACATAGAACTACTTCGGATAAACCGATGCACTAAGTTATTATTAAAATGATACAAGTTGCTAACATATTAATTTATCTCAATGATTACACTCAGAAATAACAACAAAATAATCAGGAAAGCTGATAAACTGATAAATAATTCAACCATGACCTATGCAGCCCACACTCAAATAAATTGACTCTTAATCTACGACACGTAGGTAGACACAAAAAAATATGTTAAAATTTTCAAGTAAAGGATTTATTAATTTCACACTCATATCTATATATAAAGATACATAGATGAGGCAACCCGCATAATAAGACCTTCAAACCGATGATTCAATGCAAATAGAAAATCTAAATGACCTCACATCGCACACTGACGTTACATCAGTTAATTGAATATAATATTAATTACTGCAGCACTCCAACTTTCTTGCATATTTTCGTGTCATATACCTCCGCATATTACGAGTACATTGTACCAGGCCGGCGTAATTCTACTACCTAATAAATCAGTTGCATTTTACAGAAGAGGTGGGTAGACCAGAAGAATGTGAGTCATGCTTCACACTCCAATTAAGCTGCCCACAGTATCAATAATTACTGGCCGAGGAAACAACCCAAATCGCGATAATCGATGCACGAAACACTAAAATGCAAGTGAAATTACAACTGCAATCGGATTCTACAATATTTTTTAACATCAGCGTCGAACTTAGCATTTTCATCATCGATTGTATGTGGGTATTTCGAAATACACGAGGTCTTCAATGTGATATGATTTTTCACGCATTTTTTACGCGTTTTGACTAGAATTTTCTCTAAATTGGTAAATAAAACAGTGGAATAATGATTGTTATTCCATTATTTTTAACAACGAAATGGAAAACTTACTGTTATCCGCGGCGTTTGGCGTACCGTCTCCGTTCTGCATTTTGATAATTTACCGCAATCGGGAGCTCTTCTGCAAGGATTTCGATGATCTAAATGAGAACCATCAAAATTATTTGCAAAATAAAATCCTTCTCCGCCGAACGGAACCGTCACACACAAAAATAGAACGCGAAGTCGCGAATAAAAAACAAATGCAACCAACCTGCCAACAAAAACGTTTTAGAGCTGTGCAAAACTCACTAACCTTGTTGAGTAATCGACTAAAAGCATGGTTAGTATTTTTTATTTTTATCACTGTAAATGAAAACAATAGCGAACTAATTATTTGAAATAAATTTATATGATTATGTCGGTTGTTTTTTAAATATTTTTTTTTTATGCCTGCCTTTTTTAAATTATTTATTTGACAGAAAAACAAGTCTTTCTTTCGCTTCGTAACATCTTCTTAATCTCTATCATGCGCAAGGTTGCAACATCACGAAAATAAAAGTATGTTTCCCTCCACATTTCCGCGGCCGCGTTATGGTTGTCTAGTAATGGAGAACGATTATTTCTAAAAATGCCATCATAGGTTTTTGGAAAAATATTGTACATAAAATGAGGGTCAATTCCCACTGAAAGAGCAGCGGCCGGCAGCGGCCGTAAGAGCAGTGGACAATGTAAGAGCGCGGCGTGGCGCGGCGCCGTGCGGCCCGCCGCATTCGCGCTCAATCACTTGCATTTACGGCCGCTGCCGGCCGCTGCTCTTTCAGTGGGAATTGACCCTGAAGCCTTGCCAATAAAGTTAGCTTAATTTGTAACTTGTCTAACTTAACTGGCGTGGTAAATTATGGAATATTACCACTAAGTTCGATCGCCTTGTTGTAATATAGCATTGGAGGGCTACTACCCTTTATTTATCTGCTACCTATTTAAGGATTGTTTAAGGTTACCTACAAGGTATAAATAAAAACTCCAACGTCAACATAAAGATTTTATTAAATGCATAAAATAAATAAATTATCTGATAGTTTGGGACATGTGGAGCGGAGTGAGCATGAGCTCGAACGCCGCGTCCTTTAGATTGGCACCACGAAGGTTTGCTTCATGAAGATCACTGCCCGACAAATCACAACACTGAAATAAAAACGAGTCTCAATTATATTATATCGTTTTGTTTACTTTATGTATAATCGGGACGATTTTTTGTCGGTCGTTCTGACTAAGAGTTTTTGACCGACTTTTTGTGGGATTCTGCATTCCACTGTTGCTATCTGTTCTATTTTTCACCGATTTTTGTAGGAGATTTTTGTATTGGACGTGCGCGGGCAGCGTTCTTCAGAAATTTTAATTAAGAATGAATGTGCTCGAAATTAGCTCCATTTGAGTGTACTAGTTCTGTATGTTTTTTTTTTTAATACATTAGCAATCGAAAATAATAGATTTTCATTATATTAGCACATTGATATGTTACAGATCAAAAAAAATATTTTAGGAGTTCCATCCACAAGTTAAGAACTACTTTCATATATTATGTCTAGTTTAGATACAACTCATGCAAAAAATACCTCCAAATCAGCCCCAGCGAGGACGGCGGCCCTGAGATCACAGTTTTGTAGGTTTGCGTTCTTAAGTGTTGCCACACGCAAGTTAACGCCTGCCATGTTACTACCCTCTAAATTCGCACCTGAAAACATGATCGAATATATTCCATTTCCTATTTATTTATACTTATTTTTAAATAAAATTATTGTTTTATATATTCTAATACCATAACAGGCCATCAGCGCAAGTGCCAAAACCAAACAACTTGACACGGATACAGAATAAATCATCTTTTAAAGATATTAAAAGGCCATTGATGATAAATACAATAAAGAGGAAACCTTTTTGTTTGTTTGTTCGTTTGGATCCTAAAGTAGTGAACCAATTTGAACAAACCTTTCATTGTTAAGAAACTACACTAGTCCCAAGTAATATATTAGAATAGTTCCCACTCCCACAGGACGCGACTGAATCCGCGAAGAAACAGCCAGTCAAAAATTAAGTTACGGAATTATTAGTTGTAGAATTCAAATGACGTCTCATTTACCTTTTAAATTGACACCTTCCATCACAGCCCTAGATCCTACTGGATCTTCCATGTTACAACCTTTTAAATTGGCACCTGAAATAACAAAATTAAAGTTTAAGTTTTGTTTGCTACTTCTAAAAAATAAGTCATTGTTACGCCTGGATTAGCAGACTGCTGCGCTGACCAATCAGATATATTTTAGGCATAAACCTTCTTGGAACTGTTAAATATGAATAATCATAGTTACCATTAAATTAAATTATCTTTATTTCAGACATTTTGTCCACAGCTTTTTACACAAAAAACGTTAGTAGGGTACCATTGATTGCCAATGTAAAAGTAGAAATAATTTTCAATTAGATGAGAGGCATTTTAACAAGTGCACCACTGCACACCATAATTAAAAGTAAAATTACAAATCTTAACATCAATATTTCAAGTTTTCTAGTCAAATATACCCTGAACTAACCTTCCATATTGGCACATAATGCTTTCACTCCCAACAGCTGTGCTCCTTCCAGGTTCGCGTGAGACAAGTCTGCGCGTTCCAGACAGCAGTGAGACAGATTGGCACCAGTCAGGTTGCATCGGGAGAGGCAAGCGTACTGGAAATGAGATTTTATAAAATTATGTAACATATTTTGAAAATATTGTAAAATATATTTTTTGTTCAGATAGGCAGTCGCTTCTTGTAAAGCACTGGTACTCAGCTGAATCCGGTTAGACTGGAAGCCGACCCCAACATAATTGGGAAAAGGCTTGGAGGATGATGAATATTTTTTGTTCCATTTCAGTATTTATGTATTACCAACTTTAGAACATATAACCATATAATATAGAATATGAATTTTTGGTTCATAAATAAATAATATGACTATGATATCAGAGTTACAAACCAAGATTCATAATATTATTATATCGCTCATAGCGATAAGACCGCCCATTATGTCCCCTACTTTAACTAGGATAAGATCAAAAATTAAAAAATTGGTGTACCTAATAAAGTATATCTATGTATCTATTATATAACTTGTACTTATTTTCTTTATCATCACCTAAGCATCATATTTGAGTTTTAGTTTTTAGCTATGCAGATGAAATAAATTTAACTCACCTTAAAATTAATATATCTAAGGTCCAACCTGTTGAGGTCAGCACCAGACAGGTTGACACCTTGGAACCTCAGCTCCCAAGTGGGTTGTGTCTTTATAATTGACCGCACCACATCCATCCGAGTCAACGCTTGGTTGATACCGCAGCTGCTTCTTGATTCTTCAATCAGAAGCTTTAATTGAGGAATCATTGAGTCTATACCTGGAAATAGAAACAAATATTGTGTAAAATTGTGTGTACATGTTACGTAATTTCCATTAAATATGTTTATTATTTTAAGTTAGTTAGTCTGTGTATGAAGTATGATGCTTGTGTCTCAACAAAGACAAGGAAAATATTCACTTTTATGTAAAACTGCATGTTAGGTTTTCAACTGCTAAATTAACTATTGGGATTTCCTGTTTCACTAGAATCTGAGGCAAATTCTAACATAAAGAAAGGCTATTAGGCTATTATTATTATCGCTTATTTTGCTATATTTCTTTTAAAATAATGAGAGATTTGATTCGTAAAAATTATATTGAATTTTTTACATACCATAAAATACAGCCTCTTCCATCACACCCTTTGGGTTAACATTCTTATCTAATATCACATCACCATGCCTCAAGTAATTCAGAATGGGCTCAAAGTATTCCGGGCTTCTGTCTATCAGGTAAGCTCCAAAAGAATCAGTAGCACTTGGTGTCATTAAGTACACATTATTGTCATTAGCAAACATTCGAGCCAGCATCGAAAGAGGTTCTTTTGCTAGCAATGTGGCTCTAGAAGTCGTAAAATGCTTGCCACCAACGTTCAGAGTAATCCAATCCGACACAGGCGTCCCCTCTTTCGCCGTATCACCTATGCTCGATTCCCCAGCAGAATTTACGGTACTATCACAACTTCTTGCTGCCACCTCATCGTCAATACTTAAATACACCTTGTCTTCGTCTCTAATCACTCTGACATCATCAATTTCACAGCCATTTGAAGAATACAAACGTAAGTTCTCCGAACACCCAGCGAACTGTTTAGATATTTCCAGTTTTAAAGCTTCAATCGAGTTTTCCACGGCCACAACTTTTCCATTTTCTTGTGCTTTGTTCCTGTAAACGTACACTCGTTTCATAATAGGTGTCTCCTTTGTTCTTGCTTCAAATACTTGCAATAATCAATACTACTTGAGACGAAAATTCTGCAATGGATCTTTAATGTCAAAACACAACAGCTGTCAAAATATTATTGTGGTGGCAACTACAAAGCTACGAAGGTTTTCTATTTCTCAGAAATCGACTAAAGATATGATATTGATGTTCATTAACATTTTTTATTGCAATTTTGTTTTAAATAAAACTACTTTTACGGATTTTATCGCGGTTATATTAATATTATTTAATCCCGACGTTTCGGATCCTTTACAGCATCCATGGTCACGGGCAGACTAAGGTGTTGGTCGTCTTGATATATTAGTTACAAACAGCTACCCTACATTTTGTTGATTATTATTGACAATCCGATTCACGCAAAACGAGCTCACTGTATCCTTAGGTCGAGCAGTTGTAGGCTTGGATTTTGATTTAATAGTTTCTATGATGGGATTCCAAGCAGGTGGTATGCACCAGCCATCTTCTCTATTGAAATTTGGATGTTTTTTAATTTCAATAGCCTCGCGAATCATCCTAGGTAGGAATCGGTTTTCTTTTGCAAGGACTTGTGGTTTATCAAATCTGATGTAATGCTGGGCCTTGTCTAGTGTGTGTTCACAAACTGCTGACTGTCTGGAACGGCGGTGTTTGACATCGGCGATGTGTTCTTTTACGCGGGTCCCTATGCTTCTTTTAGTTTGGCCTATGTAAGAGAGACCACAATCACATTCAAGCTTGTATACACCCGCATCTTGTAGAGGTATGTGACACTTGACAGGTGGTAAGAATTGACTGATCTTCTTCAGCGGCTTGAAGTAGGTTTTGATTGAAGCTCGCTTCAAGATGTAGCCAATCTTGTCTGTGACTCCTCTTATGTATGGAAGTACAGCAGGTAGACGCTCAACTGTGGCTGGTTTCACGCGGGCTCTGCGACGAGGGCGCGGTACTCGGAGCTTGTTGTCGTGCAGTACTTGCTTAACATGTTGAAGCTCAGCACCCAGGTGTTGTTCATCGCAGATCCCACGTGCTCTCTGAAACAACGATTTACCAACGGTAGATAACTGTGTTGGGTGGTGGTGGGACTCACCATGAAGGTATTTGTCTGTATGGGTTTTCTTCCGATACACAGTGTGACTCAAGGTGTTATTAGGGTTACGGATAACCAAAACATCTAAGAAAGCTAAGGAGTTGTTTGCCTCTGACTCCATAGTGAATTGAATTTTGGGGTTTATGGAGTTAAGATGATTTAAAAATGCTGTGACTTTGTCAGATGGTAGTATTGTGAAAGTATCATCTACGTACCGCTTGTAGAATTTGGGTGTTACGGGTGCAGATTGCAGGGCTCGCTCCTCAAAATCCTCCATGAAGATATCAGCAACAATGGGAGATACTGGGGAGCCCATTGCTACACCATCCACTTGCGTGTAGAAGTGATTATTCCACAGTAAATAGCCAGATGTTAGGCAATGTTTTAACAGTTCAGCATATTCATTAGGCATGTTATTCTCTGCTAGTTTCTTAGACACAATCTTGATGCAGTCTTCAACGGGTAAGCATGTAAACAATGACTGAACATCAAAACTGACCATAGTTTCATTGTCAGCTAGTTGTAGGTGTTTTATTTCACTGACAAAATGGTACGAGTCCTTTACATATGCTGCTGTGTTTCCTCTCAATGGTGAAAGTACTTTCGCAAGATGTTGAGCCAATCTGTAGGTTGGTGAGTCGATTTGGCTGACTATTGGTCGTAGCGGAGCATTAGGTTTGTGTATCTTCGGTAGCCCATACAGCTTTGGTGGTTTTGCGCAGCTAGGAACTAGGTATTTTACGTCTAGATTCAATGTTTCGGAGTACTTTTTTATCAAATCACTAGTTGATTTCAATGTTTTTGTTGTGGGGTCGGTCTTCACTTGTTTATATGTACTTACATCCGATAAAAGGTCTTGTATTTTATCATTGTAATCTGACGTATCCATCACCACCGTAGCATTACCTTTATCTGCACGTAGAATTGTTAATTCAGGCCTGTCGCGAAGGTTTTTTAACGCGAGATATTGATTTTTATTTAGATTCGGTTTGGGCAGTATGTTGCGACGTAACACAGACGAAATGTCCTGACGTATCGCCTCCGAATCATGTTTATTGATTTTATTTTTAAACAGGCAGTCTTCCACGTTGCATATAATGCTTTCTACCGGTATTTTTCGAGGTGTTACAGCAAAATTTTTTTTAGGCCTTTCGATAACACTTGAACCGTATTTTCATCCAAGACATTTTTTGATAGATTGACAACTGCGCGTGATTGGCTCGCAGATAACGGGCCCGTGACCATGGATGCTGTAAAGGATCCGAAACGTCGGGATTAAATAATATTAATATAACCGCGATAAAATCCGTAAAAGTAGTTTTATTTAAATGTCTAATATTCGCGTAAGTGTCAGAAATCAATATGCAATTTTGTTTTATTATTACCACAGTATTAAATGAAAATAGTCACACATATAGAGATTAAATATTAAAAACTTCTACTACTAGTAAAGAATCAACACTTGCACACCGACATTTATAACTTCAAATAGAATTGGATAGGTGGCGCTATTTAACGCCATCTTGGTCTCTGACATTAAGCTCGATGGTCTCTGACACCTGGAATAAACCCAGATAAATTCTTATAAACACTCAAAATCCATACCAAATAGCGATGGTAGGTACCCACATCATAATTAATTAACTACTTTTAATAAAGTTATAAGACTAAGGCAGTATCTTGCCTTTTGGTAAATAATAATATGGAAAAAAGCAAGCTAAACTTATTACACTTATGTAGTTAGTGGCGCTAGCTCACATTACAACCATGCATCTAAAGATAACACATCCTTTTGTATCAGGTTTTAGTTTAGGTTTAGATAGTAACTAGATAATAAAACTTTTATTTGTCAATTGGTATTTTTACCTAATTACCTAATTCACAGTCAGTTTGAAGGCGGCAAAAAATCGGTTAGACAAGATGTTTCCAAACTATTTAACTTCTGCTTTCTCAATTTTATTCTGATTGACCGCCTCGGCGAAAAATTTGTCGATTAAATCAAACCCTCCCCTTGCGCATTTTGCTGTTTTTTTAGAGATGTACATAAGTATGTCGAGCTCATTGACGTTCTAGTTGACTCTATAAGTAGCTGTCAACAACAGCCATCCTACTTAATATTATTAATGCGAAAGTCCGTTTGTTTGCTACGCTTTCACGCAAAAACTACTCAACCGATCATGATGAAAGTGCATATATTTTTGGTGGTACCTACTAACATCATTTACTTAATTACATCACTTTTTTATATACTTCCTTACGTAATCCCTTATGTACTCCTATAATGTTATCCCTTATCTTTACTAATTTATAAACTTCCTTATGTCCTCCCCTTATGTACTCCCTTTAT
This sequence comes from Helicoverpa assulta, assembly GCA_963856015.1. Taxonomy (NCBI): domain Eukaryota; kingdom Metazoa; phylum Arthropoda; class Insecta; order Lepidoptera; family Noctuidae; genus Helicoverpa; species Helicoverpa assulta. The sequence continues at coordinate 5,633,030 of CAWLCW010000002.1, read as the reverse complement.
ATACTTCCTTACATACTCCCCTTATATACTTCCTTACATACTCCCCTTATGTACTCCCCTTATATATGTTACAGCCAAAGTAATACTGTTACTGCCTTTTTATCGTCCCACTGCTGGGCTGCGGCCTCCTCTCACACGGAGAAGGATTTGCTCAATGCGGGTTGGTGATTTCAGACTGAGTCCAGGTTTCCTCAAGATGTTTTTCTTCACCTTTTTTATCAGCCTTTGGTGTCCAAGATATACTTAGAAAGTACATACAAACTTAGAAAAGTTGCATTGGTACTTGCCTGAACTGGAATCGAACCCACACCTTCATACTCGAGAGGTTGGTTCTTTACCCACTAGCCCACTAGGCCACCACGACTTTTTACTAGGCCACCACGACTTTTTACTAGGCCACCACGACTTTTTAATAAAGCCAAAGTAATAAGTCTGAATAGCACGACGCCGCGTAACACGACGCCGACACTTCGTGTACATTAGTTTTAAGTTGTTTATATAAAATATGTATTAGTATATGATTTAATGTTATAATATTTATGTATAGTATTTTCTATGGGCCTTTGTAGCCTGATTTAAATAAATAAATAAATAAATTATCTAGCTACCTACTTATTACTTATAATATCTACTCAATTTGGATAAAGTGATAATTTAGAATTAATCACATTAACTAGCAATTTTATTGTATAATATCTCCATAGACTTGGATACCTAATGTAATAAAACAAGTAGGTAATGATTATTATTTCATGTTAACTTACTAAAGTGTCTGGTAGCTGATCTTAATATAAATAAAAAAAGGCTAGTTAGCCCAGTACAGGGCACGCCATAATAGTAGCGAGCCATAAAAGTCCCCTCTTTGAGGTGTGGCTCGGGTCACTACACGGACTGTCCGGAGGACACGGTGAACCTCACAGTCCAGGTGTACCCTGCTTGGGAAGGGCACCGCCGTGTGCTCGTCGGGGCAATGCCGTCGTCTCATGCAGACGCTAGAGAAGTTCACACCTCTCATCCCAGCTATTGGCATGGACGTGGTAGGCACCACGAGCGTCGGGTGTCGAGTGACGTCTCCCGGCCATCGTAGTTGTGGGTCTGTGGGCGGTGAGTTTCGGGTGGCTCATCGTCCTTCCGTCTCTTAGATTAGAAGACAACACGGGCCCGTTTCGGCAGCGCGCGTTGTTCCACGCGCTCCTCGAAGAAATTCAGCAAACCTCAGTGGGTTTAAGTCACTAACAGTCTGACACTCCTTCACGCTGCTAAACCAAAGCAGGAGGAAACATTTGATGATTTATCATAAAAGAGTCGACAGTAACGACGACCACCAAGTTGGTTATACCTACCATATTTATTACTTTGGCTAACTTTGACCAACTATTATGAATAATATCCAGATAAAGTGATTAATTTATCACATCGTCAAGTCAATTTGGGTATTACATATTTATAATGATCAGTGATTATTTATAATATCTATTTAATCACTATGGCTGTAACATATACTTCTTTCTATTCTTCCATATGTTCCCCCCTTCCTTAGTAACTTTGACTTTTCCTTGATTTACCAAGGGAGAATTTCCGTTCTTTGTAATGTCTGACTCTTATATGGTGTTCTAATTCTCGCACATTTTTATTCTATTTACTTTGTTTTGAAAAAAAAAACAATTTTTTTACGAAACATATATTAATGAACATAGGATACTTTTTTTATTTTACCAACACACCACGCGGGCGAGGGTGCAGGCGGCTGCTGGCAACCCATTTAGCAGTACCTATCTATGTACTTCTTATTGATAATTATAATGGCCCATAAACAGCTAGTTAACTATAGATTGATCGCTCACTAACTCCAGATGGCCGTCGTTAAACACGTCACTGTCTGATCTCGCTATTGTATTGATATGACAGCATCGTTGATAGGTCGTTTCGCTACCTGGAACTGAATTTAGTGAGATGATGTCACGTCAGTGATGACAAAATAATGACCAACTTAGTACTTTTAATCCATTATGCAGTACCTAACTACTACGTGCGTTTTTCCGTCTACCTCACGGAGGACAAAAGACTAGACATTTTTATAACTTTTCTATCCCTCTCTTTTTCTTCGTTCATTTCAAATGAATGCTTCTTCAATCTTTCAAATTCTATTAGGTACTATTTTTAAAGAATTATTAAGTTAGAGTATTTACTTTACTTTTTAGTATGTCACTAGTGGTCGATGTTAGTTTAGGGTTAGATTCTAATTATCATATTCCACGCTAGATGGATTTACAAGAAATGGGTGGCTTCCCATAAAAGGCGTATAAGGGTGGAGCACGGGTGGAGCCAGTAACGTTCCTCGTCCCCCGCTCACCCGAATTTTGGCGCGCTGCTTTGTTAGGAGATTTTACGTTAGGGCACCTCCGCTAGTCTTTTGTCCTCCGTGGTCTACCTACTCATTATGAGGAATAAAAAAACACATTTTGTTAGAGTCAAGCCATCACGGATTTTTCTACGCTCCGTTCCGCTTTGGTGGACTCATCATCATCATCACTCAGCAAGGTTGAATGTACTTAAGTGATCTATGTCCATAGTAATCTTCAATATTACCTACCCAGTAAAGACGTCTTACTCGTCACTTTATCTCCAATCTATTGTAATCCCATGACAAACGATTATAGAACTATTCATTCACACTTGCAAATTGAAGTCAAGAAGCATGCAATAGTGTGCATTGCTCTAGAGATCCACACGGTCAGTGCGAGATTGAACTAACTTGAAACATTTCGCGTTCGTGTATTTATTTGTTAAACTAAGTTGAGTGGAGTGAGTTAACGCGGTTGGAACTTCACGAAATGGGTACAGGATGTGTTATCTCCCTAATTTCATACCTAAAAGAAGGTTTGACTTGCTGTGTATTATCTATAATTGGCGCAAAGGACATCTTTATATTTGCCTTCATAATGTAAAATTGTAAATGGAGTATTGGACAATCTTTTGGGGCCAGCTTTGGTACAGAAAGGCTATTTAACTGTTAACACAGCGGATGGATTGACAGAAAGGCACAGTGGTTGGATTGGATGATGATAACACAATGGATTTGTCAGTCTGGCCAAAAAGAACACGATGAGTCACGACTTCAGATTTGAAGGATTGATTTCAAGTTGATTTACCTACACAGAACTGTGATATTCAGTGATCTTCGAAAAGACGTTAAAAAGGCCGGAAAGGAACAGTGGTCCCTATGGATGTATGTATATCCTATAGAAACACATAAAATTCGAAATACATGTAGGTACCTATGTATAGAACTTAACGTTGATCAAGATATTTTGGAGCATATTACTGAGATAATAGAGTAAGCAAAATATTCAACAAACACATTATAGGAACGTCAATCAATTTAATAAAACACCCGGCATAAGACACATCTAAAATCCTCTTCTCAGTTCGTAAATCCCAGTCAGTGAAGGCTCAATTGCTAAAAGATTTCATGTCTGTTAAAATAATTTTGACTGACTGTAACTTGCCTTTTTTATATTAGGTATTCAGCTGCCTTGTATTTCTGAAGATCTTTTTCGTCTAATATAGGGTTTGGAACCAACCCGCATTGAGCAAGCGTGGTGATTAACGCTCAATCCTTCTCCGTGTGAGAGGAGGTCTGTACCCTAGGCTAGGCTAAACAAAAAATGGTACTTACTGAAACATTTGGTACTTACATTTCTGTGCTCAGTTTTCAGTAAACCGTCAGTAGCGTTCTGCGACAGTTCCATAATAAGTACCTAGTTTATGTTAAAATATTCCTTCAACTATTGTTAGTAGATTACAATAATAATACATAGTGTTTTCAGGTTTACTTGCCAACACATGTGACTTATTATATTGCGGTATTCACAGGTAAGTCTCTCCTAAGACATTGATAATTTATTGCGTTTATATTTAGTTGTAACAATTCTAATGGTTGGATAGGAATCCGTCTAGACATGTTGCATCTAGAAATGCTTGAACTAAAATGTGTTAGTTTGTTTTGGCTTATTTTGTAAGGCAGTAAATAGCACCACTAAGCCTGGTTGTAACATATTTATTTTATGCTATGTCGTTTACGAACACATCATCATCATCATCATCATCATCATCATCATCAGCCTATCGCAGTCCACTGCTGGACATAGGCCTCTCCAAGTACGAACACGATTTGCAAAAATATTTAACGGTGGAGTAATTTTTCCCGTAAGGAGAAAATTAACTTCGTGATATTGAAATATTGTGATGTCAAATTCAATGCCGTTATTTGTTGTTTCTTGTTAACTTATGTTTCGTAATTTATTATATAGGTAGCGTATACTTATCAGTTCTGTAGGAGGGTTTGAAATAATTTGAATATGTTGTTCCAAGGTTGTTCCATTTGATTAAAAACTTTTAGCTCCTGGAATAGGCTGATTAGATATTCTCATCTTAATAAACAAAAATGTTAGTAAGTTCCTAATCAATGTACTTAAAACAATGCCGTTAACTCCATAATGAGAAAGAATGCTTGCCACTTGTGAATCAATAGGTAGGTACCTATATCATTCACAATTCCCCAGATTTTCAGAGAACGTCGCGTGTTTAACCCCCATTGAAAACCAAAAAAACATTTAAAAAAAAAATGAAGGAATCATTTGTTTCAGTCTAACGCAATAATACAAGACAACATTGAGTAGTAACATACAATTTGCTGCGATTTGTAATGACATTGTTGGCAAGCTAGTTTAATCACGTGGATCTTTGATAAAACATCGGAATTGTAAGCCGAATGAGTTCTTGTAGGTCAGGGAACTCGGACTTTGTTTAGGAAATTAGACGTCATTATCATCATCATATTATGATGATATGCAATAGACTGATATCGGCCTATTACTGTCGACTGCTGAACTTAGTCCTCCCCTTGTCTCAGTCTTGGACAGTCTAGATTGGCCGCAGCTCTAGCTCTCGTCAATTTTGCTCCATCGACGTAGGTAACTTTTTGTGACTACATAATGGTCAAAGTGTAGGTTCGTCGAACAAAACCTGCGTATGCGCGATTTTGGATATGCGCAAATGGCTGAATTCAGAGGGGTTACGTTATTTGATAAAAGAAATGGGAAAGCAAAAAAAGTTTGTCTGTCTGTTGCTTTCACGCCAAAACAAAACTACTAAACTGATTTAAAAGATAAGTAGGTAAGTATTTGGTACAATAATAGTCTAGACCCTGAGAAACTAACTTTTTACACAGGCGCGGAAGGCAGCCTCCTCGAGGCAAGTTAAGAAAATGCATCACAAACTAAGTTTACGCAACTATTCGCAATACCAACATAATAAAAATGACTAATTGGTTCAAACAGCAGCGTTCATAGACACATTCCAAAACGCTTTCACATTCCAAAATATTTTCAGCTGGATCGATGTCAATAATTTTGGCGTTGTGCCACGTTTGACGAACTAAAAGGACAGTTTGCGTAGTCTAACTACCAAATAATAGGTAGTTTTAACTGTTATGTAATTCTTAGTTTACCTATATTTTGAATGGGTATTGTATTACTAAGTAGCTGTTAGCAGTTTCCCGCCATTTTATACGCGTTTATTATGGGTTTTCTCTGGTTCTAGACTCCCTGTGTACCAAGTTTCAATTCAATGGGTTCAGTAATTTAGATAAGAAAGCGCAACAAACAGACAGACAGAGTTACTTTCACGTTTATTATATTAGGTAAGGATTATTTTAGTAGTTATAGTGGTACCTACAGACGAGTATAGTGGTTGTTACAGCCTTTTTTATCGTCCCACTGCTGGGCACAGGCCTCCTCTCACACGGAGAAGGATTGAGCATTAATCACCACGCTTGCTCAATGCGGGTTGGTGATTTCAGACTATATATATAGTCCAGGTTTCCTCAAGATGTTTTCCTTCACCTTTTTATCAGCCATTGGTGTCTAAGATTACTTAGAAAAGTTGCATTGGTACTTGCCTGACCTGGAATCGAACCCACACCCTCATACTCGAGAGGTTGGTTCTTTACCCACTAGGCCACCACGACGGTTTTAGTATAGTGGTGGAGAAGTTTAAATGAGTCAATTATCGTGACTCGTGGCTCACAGGCCATAAGATCAAAATTAGCTAATTTGCTCTATTCACGATCACCTTTAGATAATATCCTATGATATCTAATCAAAGCTATCTATTGACAGTCGTTCCCAGTATAACAACGGTTTCATACTAACCATTTTTAGTCGCGCGTTGCAAAGCCGAGCGGAAAATATCTGTCCGCAGGTTTTAATAAAAGTCATCTTTGAACCGGTGATTGTCAATTGTTTACTTACCTGTACAAAGCGAGAGAGGACGCTCGGAAAATCCGCTGGTGTAAAAGCGATTTTAGAAGCTAGAAATCTGAAATCAAAATCTTTCAAAATGATTCAGTTTGAGTGAAGTGTTTTCGTAATCCGTTGATACAAAGATATTGTTTAAGAAATATCTTCTTGCCTAATGTCTGAAGTTTTTAAGTGCGTCGAGTTTTAGATGTGCCTGAATGATTGATTACAGAATAATGTGTTTGTTTTAAATCTGTGATTCTCAAAGTTTTAAAAATCATGGACTGTTACATTGTTTAATTTAGAGTTAGATTTAGTTGTGCTGAATTGCGTATTTATTAGGTAGATATGTTTATCAAAAAGTTTGTGAAAGATCAATATTTTTTACTTCATCTTGTCAATATTTGTTATATACTACCTCACATTTTGTCTGAAAAATATTATTTAAACATGACGATTGGACGATGAACGTAATGAAGAAGTAAATCGTGAGAAAATAACAGGCGCCACGCCAAAAATAACAAGATTAGTATAGAATTTTGTTTGTCATCAAAATGTTGGTCACCTCTCCAAAACCAAAAATACGTCATCTTCTTGTTACATCTTAATATAGAAAATGATTAATTTAATGTTAAGAAAGTCAACTGAAATGCTAGAACATACTAACAACAATTTTCTCAAACTAACAAAATGAAATATATTTTTAAAACATTATAGGTAAAACTTTTTAGAAATAAACTTCAATAATATACCAAAAGTCTGACAATTACTATGCTGAAAACCACAAAATCAATTCAATCAAACATTATATAATCGCGCACACACACAAACATACAGAGTAACTTGAATAAACCAGCAGAATATAAAAAGGGCAACAACACACGTTTATAAGTAGAAGTACCTATAAATATAAGTGGCCATGATTTCTGAGAAAAATTACGAGAGAAATCGGGCGCGAAAATGGTGGAATAAAAAAATATCTCCGTGACTCATCCTATTTATGTCTGTGGCTGTTGACAAAATCTTATTGTGAGCGTGGAAGCAATTGGTGCTAAAGAAAAGAAGAGGATTTTTGCCTATTCAAGATAGTCTAGTGGCTAGATCTATCAATAAAGGTCGGCGAAATAAAAAGTAACAATAGGGACTTGTATGTGTGGTTTTTGGGGATCTGCTGGGAGGTTATTTTTTACTAATTGGTAAGTAGATAGGTACTTACGTTGATTTCTAAATAATATACTTGCTACAATAGCTCATTAAAATTAATGTTAAATTACATAACATTACAAATGTCTTGAAATCAAATAGATATTGAAGTTTGTTGTTAGTCAGTTTTTGAGAATAGCCTGTAAGCGCAAGCATTTGTAGGTAGGTAAATGTGTAAGCTTTTAATGTTTAAAAGCAATAATATTTAGCAACCAAAACAATAAAAATAAACTTTGTTCTCATTGTCAATTTCTAAATATAAAATAAAAATAAGATAACAGGAAAAATAATATAAACGTGCAAAATTTTGAAGAAACGGAGTTTCCATTTCACGGATCAATGCCAAACATTTCCTGCAACGTTCGCAAAGTTTGAAAATTTTCCAAAAAGTTCATAAAACTTGTTCACTCAATCGAAAGTGACGGAAATTAAACAAGAAGAGAAAACGAACTTTTTCAGCAGAATCCGTCTGAGCGCCTACTTAAATATACTTTATTCGGAGAAGTCGTCATCATGGCGTTACACATGAAAAGTTCAGGGAACTAAATCGTATTGGCAATGATTACAAGTGAGAGATAACCGACAAGCGCCGATGACACAACGGGAAGCACTCACTAACTCCCGTTTTATTTATAAAATCAGTGTCCAGCCAGTTCGAGCTCCCGCGCACGTCTACATCCAAAAATCTTACACCGCGAAAAAATATTCAGTAATGTCAATGCAGGTTCGCGAAGTATTTGGACGCCGGCGCTAACACAAACATTGTTGTGCCGCGATTTCGCGCGGCGCGAACACTGCACTCGATATAAAAGCTCTATAAACAGTGAAAATGTCCAGTCTGGAAGTGCCTAGTTACCCGCCGCCGCCTCCTCCGACGAGGCCTGTGCGACCTAAGATCACGCTGCAGATACCTGATTCGACACTTCAAATGACTCCTAGGGGACCGACCACAGGAACGTCTATTTATTGGGGTCCTTCAAGATACCATGGGAAGGCGCCTGGCACGCCGGCCTCGCACATCTCGGATCCCCATGGGAATCCTTACTTCAACCCGTTCCTGCACATGTATCACAATAAAGCTTCTGAGTTTATGTTCAAGCAGTTTGAAGGCTTTAAAGACTTTACTATAAATACGACGAAGCATGGTTTAAGTGCAGGTGAAAAGTCAGCGTTTTGGTTCTATAACAAACTAAAGTTACTGTCACGGAGGTGGTTTACTCATCTGTTCTTGAGTTTGTGTTTGATATTGTACAGTTTTATTGGTGCTGGTGTATTTATGGCTATCGAAGGTGAGTACAACCTTTTCTACATATTTTAAAATTACGAAGGGGTGGTAAGAGGGTGGTTTTGACTTTCATAACATCATGTGTAATACCTAAATGTGCATTTTTGCCGACAGTGTGCACATATGTTTTGACCGGGATGAATCATAATTTATTTTGTCTTGTTTTGAGCAAATAATTGGACAATTATAATAGTGGCTTCCATAGCTGATTATGAATATAATCCGATTACGACTAGCGAAAATTTATTATATTTTATTTTATTCCTATTATATTATTATTAAATTATTTTGTTAATTAAATATTTACCGTTTTCCCGCGGTTTCACCCGCGACAACTGTGGCAATTACTGCCCGTACCGAGATAAAACACAGCGTATTTTACTCGGGAAGAGTGTAGCTTTCCGACTGGGTAAATGTTTGAAAGCGACTTTAGTAACTCCCGGCTATTTAGTATTATAATCGATTCTCATGATAATCGAGATATTCTGAATCGCAATTCAACTCAAAGGTCAAGAGGCATCGAACAGATAAATGAACACAATAATACCAGGACATTTTGGTAGCTCACGATCTTAGTTTGAAAACTAATTGATCCTTAGACTATAAGGAGTAAACCGCTTTAGGTCTGTCAATAAGGCTAACAAATTAATTTGCAACTATTTAGGGTTTCGAAAAAGACTTCAGAAGAAGACTTAGACCATCTTGATCTGTAGTAGCCTACGAATAGATTAGAAGGTAATGTTAAAGTATTTAGAGGCTTAGAAGAACTACAGAATGATGTGCCATAGGTATACTAAGATGGATAAATAGAATCTCAGATTGCTTCATGTGTAGTAGTTTAATAACTATACACATTTTCATGAAGCTTCAAATACTGAAAATAAATCAAACTCAAAGCACTATAGGTAAAGGTCCCGAAAAATGTGTTCAAGAAAAATCTATACGCTTTAAGCAAAACACCTGTTTAACATTAAAACCTCCAAAAATCGAAGCTATATACCTACAATAGATTTCATAGACTCTTTCAATGAAATTGGCCGAAAACTTTCTGCAAACATTATAAAAGCCGAATGCCATGTACGGGTCAAAAATCGAACAGAGGCTAGGAATCCTAGGCTTACAACGTTATAACAGTCGGGAAAGGTTGGATTAAAAAACTAGTTTCACATTCACTGGCCTGCAATTTAGTTTTCTGCAGTCAGAATCCGAGTGGGAATCGGATTAAGTTGTCGTGATTTCAGTTTTAACTTTTTTCATTTTTACGTAGGGTAGGTATGGTAGGTACTTGATTTTCTGTGTGTCAGAGGTGTTTGTTTTGCAAGTTCTCGGAATGCGATGTGTAATTTTTGGAAGTGTTATTATTTTAATATTATTTGGAGGTACCATAAAGCTCAGTGGCTGTAAATCTGGCAATCGTAACTTAATATATATGTATTTGAGAGGAGATTTTTCTCATCGAAAGGCGACTGTGTTACATTTTATTATGATAAAGTTAGGCAAAATACCGCGAACAAGCAGTAAATTGTCTTCGCGACTTTTATAAGGAAAAATATATTTCTTTTCTATACTAAGAATTACTGCAAGGAAAAATACGACTTACCAAACTTTTTTACACAAAGCATAACATGGAACTTTCTCAAGTATTACATAAAAATAACCCAAAGCTTTGCATATTCAAACAACCACAATATGAAATATTCTTTCCTATTCATTCAAAGAAACTTTGTGAACTGCAATTCGCGTGATGCAATTGTGTGCAGCAGATTAAACTTTACACTAGTTCAAGAAGCTCCGAACTTGTGCAGAGCACTTCGGGTTTAGTGCCTTGAAAGCTATAGAACTTCAAGTTCAACCACTAGAATTTAAAGAGGTTGAAAGCAAGGAGTAGGTACCTACTCTTGTTTGTGGTTATTTTGTTGTTTTTTTATTCTATGTAAAAATGGAGGCATAACTTTTGAAAGTTATGTTCATTAAATTGTGTAAAAAATATTTAAATATCCATTTATGATTTTTATTTGACAATAGACACGTAAAATGTCAGAACTCGGCTTTATTACTAAGTTACTGCCAATCATTATTTGCCTTTCATATTTAAGCTTTTTGCAAAAGCGAAAATTGTACTCAAGAGAAAATATTTAGGTACTAAGTCACTTTTATCCCATATGTCATTTATAAAAGCTTAAAATTTGAATGAATAATGTATGAGATAGGTCTCAAGGGAAGCTTCTTGGTATTTTAGTTGCTATAAAACGAACGCAAATCATTCGATATTAAAATAGACATGTATTTAATAAAATATTTAATATTAAATTGTCCCCCAGGCAGAACGCCGTAATCGACCCAGGTATAATTCAGTTTCCTGCATTTTATCCGGACCGATATTTAAAAAGTTTTTATATCCCAACCACATGATGCGAGACGAGATTTAAACTTGGAAGCTAAACGTGTGGCCATAAGAAACGCGCGATGGAAACGCGACACTGAAATGTTCTATTTTCTTTCGTCTGCGATGTCATGATCGTCATTTTTTTATGTAGGGATTATACAGTTGTGTTGAACTTTGAAGGTTGAGCTTTTGATGAGGCGAACGTTATGGCCACAAACTGTGGTTGTGGAATAGCAATCGTAAAAGTTCGTGTTCATTGTAAAAAAAAGAAGAATTAAACAAATACGTTTTGTTCGTTTAATTTTCGGTTCGGTTTATTCCCCGTTCATAGTTTCTATCTTGTATGTTCAGTACACCGCAGTTTGTCTTGTTGGAACTTACTTGCTTAAGTAGACAAGTTAATCAACGTGAAGTATTTCTCGTGGGTGGGTAAACATTTACATAGGTATTCTTGGAACTAGTGAGATGTAATTTTTAATTAACATGCCCGTTTAAGTGTTCTTATTACGCAGAAGAACTTAACATTATACTTAATCCTATCTTAACGAATAATTTTCAAGCTAGAGACAGCCCCGGATCTAGGGGGGGGCAAGCCGGGGCCCATGCCCCGGGCGGCAAATTCAGGGGGCGGCAAAATCAGGCGGCTGCCTGATTTTAAATCATACATCACAGATTACCGTAATAGTTACCAGGGCCGTCTTAACCTATGGTGCAGGGTGTGCGAATAACCCGGGCGCCTCAGTCTCAGGGGCGCGGCGGGACGCCCCACCACCAGGAAATTTCGATGAAATTACACCCGTTTGATAAGGAAGTTCCATTGTATCATGATGCTGACAAGCAAAGGTTCTAAAAAAGTCGCGTCATTTTGATTATTTGATAATTTTGATTATTTTTCACTTTTAACATCCTCAAAGTGAAAAAATTCTCGCTCGCTACGCTCGCGGCTAAATGACAGTGTATGTCCTGTTTTTCTGATGGTTTATTATTTTTATTGACGCACCGAATCAACAACCACAAATGACACTCGCTTTAATCACGGTTTCTTTTTATTTGTACATAATTCCCAGTTTAGTTTGTGAGTCTTCAAACAAATAACTTTAAAAAGTTCGCGCTCGCTACGCTCGCGGCTTCTTGTTGCTTGACAATGTACCTACTTAATCAGGTACATTTTTGTCGTAGACTCAAAAATTTCGCGCTCGCTTCGCTCGCGCAATATTACACAGACATTGCCTTCTTGACTTCATAAGTCAAATCCACGCTTTCTTACCTTTTATAAGTCCAGTGTAGCAAAAAAAATATTTAAGGAGTCCTCAAAAACAAAAAAAGTTTGCGCTTCCGACTGCTTGTTACTTAACAGCGCTTTTTAAAACTTATTAACTTTTTGTGTATATTAATCTGTCTCGACTTTCATAACTTAAACCTGGCCAACTGTTTGAGCCTACAATGATTTGGACACATTTTTTTAAGTCCTTTACCTACCAAAAAAGTGACTTTCGTTGGTGAAAATAAATATAAGTAGTAGGCAGGGCGGCATTTTTCAGTTTTTGCCCCGCCTAAAAAAAATTGAAGATCCGGGGCTGGCTAGAGATTACGTATGTTTTTGTTTATTTCTTTAAACACCAACGCCCATTTATCGACTAGGGCTATAGGCTATTTTATGTTATCCTGATCAACTTCGATATTTATATTCAGGGTACAAACCACGTCCCAATAGTACCTATAGACTAGTAGTCTAAGGTAGACTGACAGAGAACGCCTAAGGCGTTAAGTCTAAAGTTGAAAAGTATAAATAACTAAAATACATACTAAATATAAGTTCGTTACCACCACACTCCCAGTATAAGTTGCCAACTAATCTCCCATAAGCGTACGAGATGTAAGATGTAACAATAGATACGGTCTCAAACAACTGAGTACAGTTGTCGTGTCACTCAAAGTTCCGTACACGGAACAATGAAGTTGCAACTAGAGTGTACGAGTATTGCGTGAGACCAACGTTCCAATGTACCGCAGACTGTACACTCAAAAGTTTGTAACTACCTACTAAGATCTTGGGACACGAATGTAAGGGGTGTGTTTTACTGCTGGCGATAAGCAGGCAGACTAGGAAAAATAAAGTAAGAAGTGGGTGATTTGTTTGTCTTTTAGACTTTGACGCGTATTTTTTGTTTTCTACCACTAACTAATAACAACGAAGAACGTTAAACTTAAGGGCGGTCTTATCCTATATCAAAAAGTTATGGTATATCTATAAAACTAATTAATGTTATACTTTTTAATCTGAGCTAATATAGTCGCTGTTCTCCAGCAGTAAAACCGCAGCCTTAAAGTTACGTACTAAGTTTAATTCGATAACGCCATTTTCTGTTAATATAATAAACTTTTAATATTGAAAACCGCTCTCCATTCAATGTGTTAACAGTTTCAAAACTTTACAAGCGTTTTATTAATACTATAGTCTATGGATCGCTAAAGACTGTTCTTTTCATGCTCTGAACTTTATGTGGGTAAAGTTGATAGAATTCGCAATTTATTGCTGAAATTTTCAGCGTTCGAGTTTCATAACTCCATTTAAACTTCGTGAGACATAAAGATCATCTGTCAAAAGTGTTTATTCTGTCAGTTTTCTACATTGACATATAATCTAAGCTCGATGGTTTTCTACGAAGCGAATGACGAATTTTCCCAAACGTGAAACGTCACTTTGCGATTTACGCGGGAAGGCGAAATGTCACCGTCATTGTCATTTTAACATTTTCCCGCTAATCCTCGTGCTTGTCAAAGTTTTGACAGCCAGTTTTTTTTTTAATATTTGCCAGGTTGCACAAAGTAATTTACTGTAGGTATTGTTGCAAAAGGAAGGTCGAATAAAAATTACGTTACTTTTTTCCAGTGCTGGAATTTCTAACGACTACAACTTCTTAAAAGCACATAGTTAAAGTCTTATAAACAAACATTTTCTCGTGTCTATGTTCAGTTACCTAGTTATTTATATCTCAACATTCTTTTTAGATAGTCGTGTCCGAAAATAGCTGGGAGACACTGACTTTATTTTTGAGTAAATAAATTACTTTGCTTATTGACTAATATATCTTTAGGTTTTTACGTCACCTTACCTTGCTGGTTGTTATTTTTGTACTATTTGTTAACAGTTTACTTTGGTCGTTTGCCTGCATAACTTCATCTGAGTTGAAAGTAACTGAAAGACAATAATTTGAAATCAAAGTACTGCCTAGTTGGGTCTATTGACCAATCAACAGTTGTGATATTCAATCAACTGTACCTACTGATCAGAAGATAAAAGAAAAATGATTAATATATAGGTAGGTACAAATAACCTATTGGAATCAAACAACAAATCATGAATTATTAGGTACAGAAAATTTACTTAAAGCTTATCTTTTAAAAGCTGGACAAACAAAACAGTCATAAAAGTTTTTTATCAGTGGCCTTTATGTCTAAAAGGTTTATTTATTAGGCCTGTATTACAATTACTCACCTAGTAATATAGTACACAGACGAAATTATCATCACGCCTGTTTTCACGTAGGTACCTAAGGTTCAGGCATTCTAAGTTTATCTAACACTAGCTTCTGTCAGCGGTTTCACCCGCATCCCGTAGGAATCACGGCACAAACCCGGATAAAAAGTAGCCTATAGCCTTTCTCGATAAATGGGCTATCTAGCACTGAAAGGATTTTTCAAATCGGTCCAGTAGTTCTTGAGATTAGCACGTTCAAACAAACAAACAAACTCTTCAGCTTTATAATATTAGTATAGATGTTTAAAGGTATTTTCAAACCTATTATAGGAAATTACCAGTGGAAATCTAAAATCATAAAAAAACAGGAAGAAAATCTTGAAAATATGATTAATTTTGTCAGATTCAGTTTCATTTTTTGATGATGATACGGCACATTGTCAGGTATGAGGAAAATAGTAGTAATAGTGTAATCTGAACTAGATACGTAACGAAAATGTAGTCAGAGATAACTATGAATGGATTTATTATGTAGGTATGTACAGGTTTCTGTATTGACTAAAAGATAGACCAACCGGAAAAAAGCATTTTGATGTTATTAATGCGCAAATAATTCTAACTGGGCTCTGTATATCGATAAGGCAGCTAGAACTAAAATTAATCAATGTTTACTATTCAAGGCTCATATGTAGATAAATGCTCTAATATTTTCCACATATTGTGGGAATTTTTTACTGAATCATGTTGAGACATAGGATACCTTTTATTCGGGCATGGTAAGTCACTGTAACCGCTCGCTGGTGGATGGTAGAATTAATTAATAACTCCTTCTTTTTTGAAATCTTTTAAAATACACCTCATACATAAAACGACAAGATTTCGATTTGTAAAATCTAATCGTAAGTATGATTAACTGGCCAAATACTAGTTTGATTGCTAGACCAATGATCAATGAGTCACAGCTTTTCGTCTTATTTAAATGAATAAAAAAAAATCTGTAGCGAGCGAGTAGTGACAAGTCTACACTTGTCACTAATCGTGGGTTCACGCATTCGTGACTAATCATTAAAAGCTTATTAATAAATAGTTATAAATACTTGGCTATATTAAAACAGTATCTAATGCCAATACATTTATTAGGCCGTGGGCGAATCACGGTCAGTGGTGTAAAAGGTTTTCTCTTTGAAATTACAGATAATTGTGAATATTATTAATTGTAAAACTTAGGAATAGTTTTATTTAAATAGGTAGGTACTGAGAAATAGAATGAATCAAAAGTTTGCCGTGTAGCGACGGCTTAAGAATACATATGTCGCTACCCCCTTCTTCCAGTGGGTGTCGTAGAAGTCGACTAATGGAGTCAAAAATGCACTGAACACCGTGCGAGAGAAGGAAAACTCGAAAAAAAACCCTCTATCAACCCGTCTGGCCAGCGTGATAGCAGTAGGCTAAATTCCTCAATGTGCAGAACCATCTCAGTGGCGTGCACTTGGAGAGGCCTATGTCCAGCAGTGGACTGCGATAGGCTGATGATGATGAAAAGTTTGATATACTTAATTTTTTTTTAATGTAAATCTTAGAATTGAATATGTTTACTAAAATACATAGAAAAAAGGAGGAGGTTCTCAATTCGTTTTTTTTTTCTATGTATAATTAAATAAAGTTTGTAGGTACTTCTTAAGTATATCTTGGACACCAATGCCTCATTAAAGGTAGGGGAAAACATCTATCATCAACTCGCATTGAGAAAGCGTGGTGATTCAATACTTCAATCCTTCTCTTTGTAAGAAGAGGCCTTTGCCCAGCAGTGGGATGATAAAATAGCTCATAAAAATGAATGAAAAAAAGATGGAACAAAATAATTATCCCTTAAATTGAAATTAGGTAAGTATAATAAAAGGAGGCGAGGTTGGAAGAGAAAGCTAGTTAAATACCAATAAAATTATTCCATTAAAAAATAGCCATCGTCTGGCGTGGTTAATAGATACCATTTGCCTTATATTCCTTTCAGTGTAAATCAAAGATAAGAAAGAATATTCGATCAGAAAGAATTTATGTTCAGTGAATTGAACTGGGCAATCTGGTGCTCCCGATAGTAAAATTTTGATGAATTCTTTTACTACTTTATACCTAGCGCCGTCGTGTTCTTTAGGAAAATATCTAGTTCATGTAGGTACCTATATCTAGTATAATAAAGACTACTTAGTATAGCTCGCCCAATCTGAAACGAAGCGCCCTCTTCAGCACTTACAATCTTTACAGCGCTTTCACACGGTGGGATTTTAGTCACGCGTAGCAAAATCGAGCATTGACAATCAGAGCTGAAAAGCCAGTCGCGTGATTACAGATATCCTTGTTTGTACGGACAATTGTTAAGTGCCGCTAGTAAACACGCGACAAAACCCGTGCGGACCAAGCGTTATCGCTCGAAAAACCGAGCAAAAAATCCACTAGTGTGTGTGAAAGTAGTGGAGAACGAGAACGACATTTCAGGTTAGTCGTTTTACAGGTTAGATAAGCCTGTGTGGCAAGGCTTCGTTTAGGAATTAAACGAGCAAAGGTATTATTTTTCTATAATAACAGGTAGGTACAGGTTTTTCTTTCAGTAGGTACACTTTAACGATTATTTTAGATTAGCTGTTTCTCCCGGTGCAAACTGCTGTCCGTATCCCGATAAACACAATAGTCTATATTACTCGGGGATAGCGTAGCTTTCCAACAGTGAATAATTTTTTCACATCGGTTGGGAAGTTTCGGAGCCTGGAAGGTGCAAACAAATAGAAAAAATATTTTTTCTTAGGAATCAGTATATATTTGCCCTTGCCCTACATATAGATTATTCAATGTCGTAGTAAAAAATAACCGTGTAACGTGATCTTGAAATCTAAACGACACTGTGCTAATGATTCTGGGAAAACACGGAGAATCTAATGTTTTATTTTTAATTCAAATAAACTGGTGTACAATTTACATACTTAGATAATTTATCGGAATTTTTATAAAAATAATTTCAGCCAAAGAACGGCCATTGCTGAATGTACGCTCGTTTAGAAAAGGACCCGTTGGAAGCGAATTTTCTTTGACATACATGAAAATAGTATATTTTTTAATAGTTAAATTAATACGTATAAAAATAGTTATTTGAAAATCTATTTTCGAATGTCAGTCAGTCACCTCTAATACGTTAACTTATTCAGTTTGAAGCCGTTTTTTTTTTCAAAAATTTCATAGCGTTTTCAAATGATATAGGTACCCAAATGTAACACTGATGTGATTCCGGTGTTACGCGTAATTCCAGGTAAAAATCTTTAAGCTTGCCAAATTATTAAGAAGGAAATGGACATGTATTTGCATTAATGAGCAAGTAGGTGGTTCAAGCATGACATATTTTGGCAAAAAGCCTTTATAATGAATGGCTGAATATATTTTGAGGAATTTTGTATCTAAGAATTCAACATGTTTAAGGTCAGTATACTTTAATGGTGAGTCCATTTAACTATAACGACAACCAAACCATAAAATAAGCCGTTAAATTGCCGCCAATTGGTCAAATCGGCGATTTAACAACTGAAAACAGTTCGGCTATAGGGCTATAGCTATAGTTAAATGGTGCAACTCGCTGCAAGGGATTCAGTACCTACCTATCGTGTAGGGTAGACTGGGTACAGTTGTGCCAATTTTCGTTTGATCACCAATAATTTTGATATTTGACTAATTAGCTCGATGAAAAGGTACTTGTATCGCAATTTGTACATTTGTGTACGTAAAAACACTAATATATTGTTCCTTAATGCAATGTATTACTCATAAGATCAATTTAAAAAAAAATGGGAAAGTGTCACAACCGGCCACATACCAAGGGCGGTTGTGACATGCATAAACATATATCAAAATGGTCTATAATATCTTTTATTGTAGAAATGTTTAACACAATAAGCTTACAAACATAGTTTTAACAATCAAAAAAACAACATTTGCTCTGTTAAAACTTGTGGCTGTAGAAAGGCTTGTAGCTTGAGCTACACGGTACGAAATCCCTTGTTTCACTTCTTCATCGGCATCTTTATATTTTTTGATATCACACTGCGCTCTTTCGGTCTTCCACAAACGTATTCTGGACATCTAAAAGCAAAAAATAATAATATGAGATTTATTATATGTATAGATATTCGTCACAACCGTACCCAACGCATCATTTTGAAAACAAAAAATCGCCATGATTTTGCCAAATACTTTACGTAAAAAGAAATCACTTGTAATTAAATATTAATGTTCAACTTTTAAAGAAAAAAATAACAAGATAATCTATCTGTGTAAAAATAACAGTAATTAGGAAAAGAAATCGAACAAAAATACTTACTTTTGATTGTTGAAAAGCAATGTGGGCTCCTGCTTACGTCAACGTCGTGCGCCGGCTAACGCAATACTGGGGAACGTGTCTAGGCTTGTAAGCCACGTCTTTCTCCCTCACACCCCTCCCCCGTATTACGTATAGTTTCGTTACAATTGCGACTGTCACTACCGTACCCAGTTTACCCTACAATCATTTGTGGAATAGATATACCTAATGTTCTAATTTAACGTTAAGATTATCATAGTAACTATTATAGTAATCTGTGCTATCGGGCTAAATGTAAACAGAATGATATTTAAATTGGTCAAAAACTACTACATTGTGGATTTTCAAAGTTAATTAATTATTTCAAAATTATCTAATGAATGAGGAAAGTTTAAGTCGATAAGTGGATTCACGGCGGGTCACTATGTGGATTATAAAATACAATCACTCTATAAATATTATTATTACGTAATAATTTCAAAGGGACTTGCAAAGATGACTCAAAGTGTAAACAGTTTTTAAAAATATTTAAATATACTTACGACATTTTGATTTATGAAAGTATTTCAGTTAATAACGTCTCATCATAAAATAAGAGGACACGATGAAGCTGGGTTTATTTTTATTTAAAGTCTGGACCTACTGATTTATGTGACTTACGCATGCGTTCAACTTACGTAGATATACGTTTCTAAACGGTGTTATTTTTAGGGTCCCGTACCCAAAGCGTAAAACGGGACCCTATTGTTTTCGCTCCTCTGTCCGTCCGTCCGTCCGTCCGTCCGTCGGTCTGTCACCAGGCTGTATCTCATGAACCATGATAGTTAGAGAGTTGAAATTCACAGATGATGTATTTCTGTTGCCGCTATAACAACAAATACTGAAAACTAGAATAAAATAAATATTTTGGGGGGCTCCCATACAACAAAAGTGATTTTGTTGCAAATTTTTGTTCTGGTGCGGAACCCTTCGTGCGCAAGGCCGACTCGCACTTGGCCGGTTTTTTTTAATATGAGTCATGTGGAAAATGGGTATGCTGACGCTTCCTAAAGTTATCTTTCAGATCATACTTTCATGAAAAATCTAAACCATTGTGTTTCTATGGCTGTCACTGAAGGTAACCAAAGAACCCATCAAAATGAAAACTGTTGTCGAAATATTATAAATATATATTTACAAATTGTTATTTTCAGAAATCAAATCTTTGAGTTACTTATCGTGGAAAAGTTTATAAAAAATATAATAACACTTAAAAAGTTAGAATTCAGTAGCTAACATGTAGGTATTCGCTATGTGCAAAGTGGGTGGTGGGGGACGGCAAATCGATCGAAGCGCACGATGTGGCAGAAATGTGAATTAATTCTGGGCTGTCAAGTGACAAATTGCTTTATTTTCATAACTTCCTTTATAATTTTAAGTAAAAACGTAAAAATTTGCGATATGGGTCATAGTACATGCTGTGTCGTAAATTGTAAAAACAATGGGAAAAACAGTTCGTGCAAGTTTTATTCGTTTCCAACATCAAAGTGGACATTACAGCAAAGACAAAAATGGATAGCTGCTGTGAAGAGAAAAAAGTAAGAAATTTAACCTAGTACACTATAACTCCACCTGCCATTTTTACATGTATTTAATACATTGTCATCGGCAGGTGCCATAGTTCCCGTAGTTTCCCCATTCCTAGTCCATTAGCATCCCATCACAATAGCCCAAGTAGTTTTCATCCATAGTTAGCAATAGTTTAGCACAGAACCGGGGATTGTCCTTGGGTACATTTCTATAGTATATACAGGGATAATCGTCGGCTTTGTGTCACCATTTCATTAAAGTTGTCTCAAAAGGGCTTCAGCGTGTTGGCTTCGGCCCCACGTTCACCTCCCAAAAATCCGGGACTCTATAGTCCCGTGGTCTATAAGAGACATACATTTATAATAAGCGTTCCAAAAATACAGTCCTTTTTTATTTGTTTTAGTGCTGATGGGTCCCCATGGCACCCAAAACGACTTGATACAATATGCAGTGAACATTTTATTGGAGGCAAAAAGTGACAAGTCCTAAATAGTTGTGGCCACTAGGGGCGCTGTCATCGCGCACACAGCGAATAATAATAGGTACGTTTTTAAATCGTGTACGGTGAAAGTGTGATCCTTTTTTATAATATTAGGTTTATGATTACTGAATGGATTTATTTTAAAATTGCGTGAGTCATGTATTTAGATTATGTATAAACTATTTTTACAGGGCTCGAATGACATGATTTATTTTTATACTGGGCGTTTCACCGTACCTACAGCTTCACGCCCAAGCAAAAGACGACTTGTCGAATCTCACACAAACTCTGCCAAAAAGACTTTAAAAGAACTTCAAAAAAAATATTTTGATTCATAATCCGCAGTGATGCTAACATAGGTACTTATAGCTGTATCGCTGTTCAATTTGAGCTGAAGATTTATTATTGAAAACCTTAGAACAAAGAAAACCTCGACTTGAAAAGTCTGAAATTCAATTGCCTTGAGCAAGCATGGTCATTCATTGCTTCTCTGTATGAGAGTGGTCTTGTGTAAGATACTAAAAATGCAGATGATGCAACTGCTTAGTTAAATTTAAATTCATTGCATTTTATAATCAAGTAAATCTAAATCTAATAAAACCCAACGTGGGTGTGAATCAATCGCTGCTATGCCATCCACCAGTCATCAATACTTATTGTAAGCGTGGGAAGCTATCGAAATACTTTTTACAGACTGACGGACAAATTGCATTAGCTAAATTATGTAGCTTTCCATCGTTATGTATTTCAATTTAAATGCAGCGTTTAAGGATTTTCGGTCGTAGTAGGTAGCCTGATTTGCTAGGTACGTGTTGTAAATAATAATATTTTGAGAAAAGTACGACTTTACTCATAAACCTACTTACTTGTTCTATCTTCTGGAAAATTTAAGACAACCTTTTTGGCATTGGACAGAATACACACATAAATGAAAAAAAGTGCTTCCTAAACATAGACAGTTGCTAAGAAACGTAAAATGCATGTGTAAAATTCTGACAATGACTTTACCAGCACCATGAAATACCATAACTAAATAATACTTGGTCAAAACAAAACTAAACAAAAAAAGTAACACATGGACAAATAATTAATACAAACCCTATCAAATCCATTTTTCCAATGGCAGGTAAGTTATCTTACATATAGTTATCGGCACGGATAATGAGCTCTCGGCGGAAGAGTGGGGATCGCTTTGCGCACCGTACACTTATGGCATCATCATCATCATCATCCTCCTGCCCTTATCCCATTTTTATTTGGGGTCGGTGCAGCATGTTTTCTCCTTCCATACTCTTCTATCTTCCGTCATCATGGCAATAAACCAATAAATCACTTCTGCGCAGGTGAAGGTCAGGGCTCAATATCCTTGCCAATAATTATACTTAGATATGTACACTCAAAGCGCCTTCTCATTATTATTTTCCACAGTTTCCACAAATATTATCATTTTTCAGCACAAAATATTTGTGATGGTCGGCGACCAAAGAAGTGTTCCCTGCATACAGAACTTTTAGGTTACTGTTTCGGCTACCTCTTCATATGCGTCGCTAGATCTATTCCTTATATAATTTATCTTCTTTTTGGCGTTCTCTTTACAATCTGCCAAAGCGTTTTATGCTTATTCTGCTGCTGTCCTTAAGACTATAAAATGTGTATTATATTACCTATTGTTTAACATGAATATGCTGTAAGACATTCGGTTACTGTTTAGAATGTTCAAATTTAGACTCTATTAGCAAGTACCTAAGGTTAATTTTTTGTTGTCTTATTTTGACTAAGAAAATGGTAAATTACAGTGACTTATTAGTGATTTTAATGTAAAGAATGTTGTGACATCAACTGGTACCTAATTCCGTTTATGCTTAGTTCACCGCCAAAAAGAATATTGTCAATATGTTCCCTTATATTGCAAGTTGATTACAAATTTGAAACCACGAATTATTTATTTTTATTTCACTTAGTTTAGTTCCTTTTATGCTTTCATGTTCTTATTTACTCTTATCAACCCTTGCAAGTTTCTCACTTAAACCTTAAGGCTGCGTCCCCATCATGGACGGCGCGGCGCCGTCACCGTACAACGTCACGATGCCGTCGCCGGGCCACGGCACGGCGCCGCGCCGCAGCACGGTGCCGGCAACGGTTCGCCATCCATTACCCATTCAGTCGATATTTCGCTGTTGATGCGCTCGCACGCGCTGACTGAATGGGTAATGGATGGCGATCCGTTGGCGGGACCGTGCTCCGGCGCGGCGCCGCCCGTGCCGTGGCCCGGCGACGGCATTGTGACGTTGTACGGTGACGGCGCCGCGCCGTCCATGATGGGGACGCGGCTTAACTTATTCATATTCAACTCAGGATATAAACGAAAAACCAAATCAAACCCACCAGGGCCAACGCCTGCCGGGACTGCGGGATTTTTCGACAAAGTTACCGCGGCGGCAAGTTGTGTCATGTTGATTCTGTTCATCGACTTTTGGTGCTGACTGTACATAAAGGGCTTCAGAAGGAACATGATGGGTTTTAGTCAGTAAGAGTCCTGCACCCTCAGAAGCTTCTAACTCACAGCCTGCAGGAGGAATCATTTGATTAAATCGCATAAAAAAGCCCCTCAACTATTCAAAGGCATCCCTAGATAAGATTTTTTGGCTTCTGACTACCCGTGTAACGACAGCTAAAAATGCAACAATGACAGCCGGGACCCTTTGACAGGTTGTCCAAAACAAGCCGTCGCCCCTATTGAAGATAGGAATACTGATGAATGATTTTATAGGAATTTGCAAATTATAGTTTATGATCACGTCTATTAGAAGTAGTAAATTGTTGAATTATTTGAGCGAGTTTTCACGCATTCTTGAACAGCCAAAATGGTTTTAGTTTATTTATGCTACATAAATATGTCTGATAATCTCGAATCTTTTATTAAGCTACGTCTATTTGTTTATTACTGAACTTATGGTTTCGAAAAGAGTTCCTCCAGGACGCAGGTGAAACCGCTGGGAACAGCTAGTTATTTGAATTTAGGTAATAAACATTTTGATTTGACATGGAAACCGAACGTGTCGTTAGTTTTAGTAGCTAATCATGCCTACCGTACGTTATTTGACCTTCTAGGAAGGCGCCGGATCTGCCTTCCTTATGGCATCTTTCCTCCCTCCATGGTACTTGTGCTGTTAGCGACTTCTGTGAATTGTAGACAACCTTTTTGTCATAAGAATCAAAACTCTGTCATAATTAAAAAAAGTTAAGCATAGACAGTTGCTATGAAACGAAATGGCATGTGAAAAATTCTGACAATTAATTCACCAACACCATGAATTACAATAAACAAAATAATTGACCAATACAAAACCAAACCAAAACGTAACATAATGGATAAATAATTAATACAAACGTTAACAAAACAATTATTCCAATGGGATGTAAGTATTCTTGTCATGTCACATTATATTATGCACCTTTCACATAATGGAAAAGCAGCGGTCTCACATAGTGGAAACTACTTCGCACACCCGGAGAAAAACCTTATATCCTTCCTCGACACGTAGCCTATCTAATACGGAAGATTTTTTTAAATCGGTCCATATTTACCACAATCTTCATCATCTGCATTAACTTAACCTTTTCCCAACTATGTTCAGGTCGTTCTTCCAGTCTAGTAGGAAGCATCTCAGAACCAGTGTTTTACATGGGGCGACTGTCTATCTGACCTCTTCAACCCAGTTACTTGGGCAAATCAATACCCCAAAGACTACTATCAAAGATGTTCAGTTGACAGTCGGGACCTTCCACTTATTCTTTTCCACAGTTTCCAAATAAATATTGTCATTTTTCAGTATTCAAAGAAGACGATATTTGTGAAGGTCGGCCGCCAAAGAGGGTTATCTTATGTTCAGAGATTTGCGGCCTTTGCTTCGGCTACCTCTTTCTATGCTTGGCTAGAGCAATACCTTTGTTAATTTATCTTCTTACTGGCGTTATCTTTATTATCTTCCAAATCATGT
Organism: Helicoverpa assulta; assembly: GCA_963856015.1. Lineage (NCBI taxonomy): Eukaryota > Metazoa > Arthropoda > Insecta > Lepidoptera > Noctuidae > Helicoverpa > Helicoverpa assulta. Next base: position 5,607,983 of record CAWLCW010000002.1, on the reverse strand, counting down.
GCTGTTTATTCTGCTGCTGCCCTTTATAGACCAAAGAAAAAAACATGTGTATTTATAGCCTATTTTTTAACATGAATATGATGTATGACATTCGGTTGTTGTCCAGAATGTTTAAATTTGGACTCTATTAGCAAGTGCTTGAAGTTTATTTTTAGTTGACTGTTTTCTTGGTTTGGCTTAGAAAATGGTCAATTATAGTTATAATATATTCTTGTTGTAACATCATACGGTAATTCCGTTTCATCATTCAATACAAAAAAACATTGTAACAATGTTCCTTTATATTGCTAGTTGATTACACTTTTGAAACCATAAATTATTTTTATTTCACTTAGTTTAGTTTATTTTTTTGCGTTCTTGTGTTGTTATAATAGGTACCCAAACCTAACTCAGTTTAGTTAACTGCAACTGTTTCCGAATTTTCTTTTGGAGCTTAACTTTAGGACAGTATGCTACATTAGTAAGATGCATTGCATTCCAACCTACTTGTTATCCTCTTCCTTTTGTTAATTTACACACAGAAGCTGTTGGTGTTCCTTTACTAATAAATAAATAAAACCATACCTGTCACTATATAAAAATGGCAAAAGAAATTAAAGAATGATTCATTCCAAAATCGATCCCACTAGCTAATAATACCACAAAAATTTCACTGCCAAGCAATAACCCCGTCTATCGTCAGGGGTAACACTCGTAAAAGTACAGAAAAGTATTAAATATCGTCAATTCGTGTCATCGCGAGACATATCGATCACCGGGAGGAACCTACAAAAATGTGTTTATTCGATCATGATTTATGGGCAGACATGTTTCTGAGACGCAGACGTGAACTTGGGTGGTATTGGCATTGATCACTGTCAGGGACTCAAGTGATGTAGGGTTGTGTGGCTACGCAATGTACTTATTGGTTGGGCCTATAGATCTATGTTTTGAGTGAAATCGATAGAAAGTTTATGAGACTATTTAGTCGAAAAGATGGCAGATGGATGAAATGAACTCATAAATGTGAGTTCATTTATAGCCTGCTGAAAACTTGTCCCAAAATTCTATAATACTCACTTTTAGGTTTATAAAACTTATGTTTGTAAGTTTTCCATAGAAAATGGTTGAGGGTCAAATATGTAGAAAGTATATTCCAAGATATATATAGGCATAAAATTACATGTGATTTTACGCATCCCTATTCCGTACATTCGCCCCTTTCACATGTACGAAGACGTTTGTTTTCTTTCGTTGTTTGTTCAGGAAACCATTAGTTACCCGTTAAAACAGCGATGTATAACAAAATGGCGGATAACGCTTTAGATAAATAATTGTGTAACATGCTTAACATTGCATTCTGTTGTAAATCAACTGGTAAATAGAGCGGCTATTTTGAGTTCAGAATGTCTGGTTAATTGGGAAACGCGTAGACAATAATTAAGTTGCTGTTCATCATTCGGTTTCACCCGCGTCCCGGGGGAACTACAATCCCTACGGGGGTAACATATAGCCTATGCTACTCTAGAAGAGTGTGGTCGTGGTGGCCTAGTGGGCAAAGAAGCAACCTCTCGAGTATGAGGGCGCGGGTTCGATTCCGGGTCAGGCAAGTACCAATGCAACTTTTCTAAGTTTGTATGTACTTTCTAAGTATATCTTAGACACCAATGACTGTGTTTCGGATGGCACGTTAAACTGTAGGGGCTGTCATTGAAAATCATTGGCAGTCGTTACGGGTAGTCAGAAGCCAGTAAGTCTGACACCAGTCTAACCAAGGGGTATGGGGTTGCCCGGGTAACTGGGTTGAGGAGGTCAGATAGGCAGTCGCTTCTTGTAAAGCACTGGTACTCAGCTGGACACTCACTGGTAAGACTGGAAGCCGACCCCAAGTTGGGACAAAGGCTCGGAGGATGATCACTGTAGAAGAGTGTAGCTTACCAGTAGTATCTAATAGATTTTTTCAAATCGGTTCATTGGTTTACAAACAAACAAAATGTTTTATCATTATTATATTAGTATAGATGAATGGTTAATTTATATTTTGTTAACAACTGAGTGTGATTAATAAGTCTTTAATGAACCTACGTAAAATTGTTTTAGTAATTAATCTTTATTAAATAGGTGTCTAATGACTATTGTCTAAATATTTAGTCCCAAAAAGTTAGTTTTTCAGTCACTTATAATGTCTTTGAAAAACTTTAGAAACGGCTCGGTTTACAAAATCAAGCTCAAGTTTAATTTGCAAAATATTAATAATAATAATAATAAGCCCCGCAGGGCATCTGAGGCGGATGACGGGGAGTAGCGACCCCGCGGGGCTATATATCCGAGTGCTCCAGGGAGAGTATACTGTCCCCCATCTCCGGCTTGTCGGAGTGAAGCATGACGGGGGATAGGTCTCCCGCCTCTTGGCTTGCCTTCATCGGCCGGTCAGAGTGGAGTCGCTAGAGCAGGGTTAGCAGCCCACTCGGAGGGTAGGTGCCTCGTGGTAAGTGGCGAGTGGGCCGGTGATGCTGGACCCACAGGGAGCGCGTGATCTGCGTTTAAAGTCCGCCGAGGTATCCTCACCCTTCAGCCCCTCATGTACCTGTTGCCCCCTTGTTGCGATTTAGCGACTGATTCCCGGGGGCCCAGTAAGTGAGGTGGCGAGTCTCCACCTGCCATTTTTACATGTATTTAATACATTGTCATCGGCAGGTGCCATAGTTCCCGTAGTTTCCCCATTCCTAGTCCACTAACATCCCATCACAATAGCCCAAGTAGTTTTCATCCATAGTTAGCAATAGTTTAGCACAGAACCGGGGATTGTCCTTGGGTACATTTCTATAGTGTATACAGGGATAATCGTCGGTTTTGTGTCACCATTTCATTAAAGTTGTCTCAAAAGGGCTTCAGCGTGTTGGCTTCGGCCCCACGTTCGCCTCCCAAAAATCCGGGACTGTCTATAGTCCCGAGGTCTGGAAGAGACATACATTTATAATAATAATAATCATTTATTTCGGACAACTAAAAGATCCATAAATTGTTAGTAAAACAAGTTTTCACTTAAACACTATTGTTAGTAACTTAACTAAAGATGAATTTATAATTAACTTAATTAAAGAGGCCCACCCATCACCCATAAACCTATAAACAATGAAGTAGGTAGGTATTAGGGTATAAGTCTCCTCACGAGATGCCTAAATATCGAAGACGATAAATCGGCCGCTATGGTTTTCAAAATGCTATTGCGACTGCCCCTTATTCTGCTCAAGAGCGAAGCCGTTTTCTTGCGAATGATAGCATGAAACCCGTCAGTGTGGGTTACCGCGAACATTTCGGAGGCACTACAACAACGAGGCAATCGCAACAGCATCCTAAAAACATTATTGTATTGGACGCGCAGGACGTCCAGCGATCTTTTCGAGTAGTTGACCCAAAGATTACCGGTGTAAAAGCTCTGACAATAAGCTTTAAAAAGCGTAATCTTTACTTGATCAGTACACCGAGCAAATCTTCGTGCCAACATGTTACCTCTGACCGCCAGAGCCCTACGCTCCCTTTCAATGTCCTCATGGTCGCTAAGGTCGTCGGCAAGAAAATGACCAAGATACTTGAATTTATTCACTCTACGTATAGGCGTGCCGTTAATAGCGATTTCGAGAGTACTTTCCCGGCACTTACCTGCGACCCCAAAAACCATGTATTCACACTTTTTGGCATTATATATCAGTCCATGTGTAGCAGCAAAGGTCTCACATACCTTTAACATCTCGATTATAGATCCCGGAGATGGGCCCAGCAGCACCATGTCATCTGCATAACTGATATTGTTGCAACAAACACCATTAACACTGCATCCGACACGCATGCTGCTGAGCTCAGCAATGAGATCATTAATATATAGATTGAAGAGCCGGGGCGACGACAAACCACCCTGCCGCACCCCGCACTCCAACCCATACGATTCCGAGAACGCATTACACCATTTGACACGGTTTGTCTGGCCACCATACCAGTACTGTAAAATACTGAGCAGTTCCTTCGGCACACCCCTATCCCTCAACTTTCCCCAAAGCACGTCGTAAGAAACAAGATCGAATGCTTTGGAGAGGTCAAGGAAGCAGGCATGCACCGGGGTCCTACGGTCAGTGTAGTATTTGACAGTATGTTTGACAGCCAGGATAGCACTTTCCGTTGAAAGTCCAGGACAAAACCCAAACTGTGCATCGTGCAACGTGATGAACCTTGACAACGAGGAGTCAAGCATACTGTCAAACACTTTGGCCATTACAGTTGCGAGGGAAATCGGGCGGTAGTTGCCCAGGTCCGAGACGTCACCGGTTCTGTTCTTCACGATGGGTACCACAATGCACTTAATTAAGTCTGCCGGCAGATACGAGTGGCTTATACACATCGTATAGAACAAAGATAGGACCCTCGGCATATGAACGCCCGCATATTTTAAATGTTCTATACTAAGCCCATCATGCCCAGGGGATTTGCCCCTACTCATACTACTTATTACCAATTTAACTTGTTTTGCGGAGAAGCGTAGTAGCGGCTCATGCCCACGGTCATGGGACACACAGTTGATACTGGATACTGAAGGGCCAAGTGGAGAACTAACTTTGAAATAGTCTCTAAACAAATTAGCGATACCCTCGTGGTCAGTAACCCCACCTACCTCCGCCGCAAGACCAGGCCTGGACTCCAACTTACCTGTGGACTTCCAAAAGGCACCGAAATTATTTGAAGCCCTTTGCTCTGCTAGTACATCCATTTTAACTTGGTCTTGTTTATTTTGACAGAACTTTAGCCGGCTTTTGAAAATTCTCCGCGTTTCGCACATTCGATCATATACAGTCCCAGAGGTTGGCCGATCAGCTAAAACCCAAAGTTGGAACCCAAGCCTAGCCTCCCGGTGAGCGTCACGAACATATTTGTTCCACCCACACACTGGACTACCACGCTTATGCCTCATGTTTATTTCCTTAGATTCCTTCGCTGCCTCACAAAGGACATCTACAATATTCTTGTACAACTTATCAAGGACACTTTTATGTTCGTCCAAGCTGCAAGACCCATGACTGCACCCCACAAACTCCTGTGGGAAGTCTATCTCGCGCAGTTTGTCGGAACACAACTTATGATAAATATCTATCTCGGTTTTATTTCTGACACCCCACACAACAGCATTACGGGGCGCAGCCTCGGTCAACAACTTTGGCCTAACTAAGTCTAATTGACAAGTAATAAACATAGGTAAATGATCAGAAACATACACATCCTCATCAATATCTACATTTACAATTGTTTGCCAGGCTGATGAAGAGACCACGCAATGGTCTAACCATCTCCTAGATCCATGTGCCTCGCTAGTGAAGGTGTAATGGTCTGAGTCAACACCTAACATTTTTATATCAGCGCAAACCCATGATTGATCATTACAAAAACTTACTAATTCATCGTAAAATAATTCTTTCGGATGTGCATTAAAATCACCCAGAATGTATATATTTTCAACATCATACATCGTAATTATTGCACTTACCTCACTTAAAACCTCCGTAAACAACGGCAAGTTCTCCGGTGAGTTAGTAGGCATGTATATGGAAAACACAATAATAGAGCGACCCCCAGAGACAGCTTTGATGGCCACTAAACGAGAACTAGTACAGGGTATTATCGAGACAGACTCAAAAACACCCTTTCTCCAAAGAATGGCTACTCCTCCATACGGCCGACCCCTTAGGAGCCCCTCTGAAGTGTCCACAGCAGACTTACCCGTGAATTCAAAATCAATACTTATCGTTCCTAACATTGAGATATCATGTGGTAACAACCAAGTCTCCTGTAGGCAAATCAGATCGGACCATACACATATCTGTCTTAAATTATCAACAGACCTTTTAGCAGATTTGGAATTAAAACTAGCTAATTTAACATGACAATCCATTTTAAAATTATAGGTATTCTAGCTAACTTTTAGAGGATATTGATGATTAGTAAAGATTTATTAATTGGTTCATTAAATTAAATAAAAAGAAAGTTAAGAAATGAATGCTTTCTCAGAAAAACGGTTTAATATTTATTTATATTATTTGTTTATGTTTAACGTAAGATCGCTGTGTTGGCTTAGTTTATCAAAACATTTAGGTATTAAGAAGCATCAAAGGATTCGAATCTGAGTTTGAATAAGATGTGTGTAAGTACCTACCTAGTCTTGTTGAGTTTTGTATTTGCTTAGTTTCGTCATCCGGCGTAAATCATACCCTCAAAACATGGACTTCCCTTGCTTTTGAATTAGAAACTAAAATAATCCAGCTGTTCACCTACGTACTAAAAACGTAGTAGAAGTACCTACCTAGTGTTTTTTTTTCTTTTAATCATCAATGACCTCCCGCTGTGGGTGCAACGTGAGGGAGTGTCAGACTCTTACTGACTAAAACCCACCATGTTTCTTCTTGAGCCCTGTATGTACCAGAGCCGCGATAACTCTTTCGAACAATCACACAGAGTAGAAGTAGCAGAGTATTCTATTCCCATACCAAAAATTTCATCTTAGTTTCATAGTTCCACTTTTTAACTGAGAAAGCGCTGATACTTACCTTTACTAACGTATATCAAGAGTGTCTGCACGCTAGATGGTGTTTATTTCGAAACAGCAATTGCAAATGTTATCGATAAAAGATTAGCCCAAATTACACTGAAAATCCGGATCACTGGAGCAATCGCTGCACGGATAGTAAACAGCGAATAAAACTTGATTTTTTCCAGAAATTTGATGCAAAAGAATTCCAGGTCTAATGAATAGATACAGTACAATGGTCAAGGTCTGCCTACCCTGCTAATCCTTACTCATCTGCCTAGCTTTTTTCCATAGTTTCACATAGTTTGTTGGGGTCGTCTTCCAGTCTAAACGGATGCAGCTGAGTACCAATAATTTACATGGAGCAACTGCTTGTCTCGGCCCCTCGATTGTACCTAGGCAACCCAATATCTCTCGGTTAGGCTGGATGTCTGACTTACTGGCTTCTGACTACCCGTAACGATGGTTAAAGATGCAGCAATGACAGTCGGTACAATTTAATGGGTCATCTGAAACAAACCGTCGACCGTATTGTAAGTAGATGGAAACCACCACCGATGAATGATTTTATAGGAATTTGCATAAATTACAGTTTATGATCACTTAGAAGTAGTGAAGTGTTCAACAATTTCAGCGCGTTTTCACGCATTCTTGAAGAGTTAATAGGTTAGTCTATTTTGGTTCTAGTTTATTTATGCTACATAAATATGTCTGATTATCTCGACTTTTATTAAGCTACGTTTACTTGTTTATTGGGGAACTTTTAATTTCCAGTTTATCAACTTTTTGTGTTTTCCGATGGATCAAACAGTCAGGGTTATTTATTATACTTTTCCCATATACTGGTAGGAAGCATGAACCAACGTAAGTACTCAGCTCTTTTATTCTCTTCGTAATTTTCATCTAAACTGCAGGTTTTATTGTGAAATGTAGTGAACCAGTTTATTTAATATTTTCTAAGTGTGTATTTATTTAAGGGCGGAACCTTTATATGAATAAATTTCTAGAAAGAGATGTTTTATTGCGAAACGTTGGGCTTTTAAAAAATAACGTTTTGTAAGCCTTTTTTGATTTGTGCTTAAAGTTTGTAAAATATTTTATACCCTCAAAAAGCAACAGACTGTATACTTATTTATTTACACTTTGTTTAATATTAATGAGTTCTTTCATAATAAAACAAAATCACGTCATAGTCTTAATAAGCCATTAACTTTTGCTACAATAGTGACTTCATTTAGCGCTAAATCTGATAGTCGATCAATCATTTTGGGGCTTTTGTTGTCATAATTCAGTTCGTAATAATAAAGGAATATTTGTCACGTCACGCTTCTTTGAAAACTTAATACCATATTGACGATATCATAAGACTTAAAATTTAATGTTATTTAACCGACTTCCAAATAGAGAGATTTTGAATTGATGACTCTCCTGATACATGATAAAATCCGTAAACCGTAGAAAATAGCCAAAGTATTTTTGCGGCATTATAAATAAACCACATTATGCACATAGTTTTCATTTTATCTCCTTACCAACATTATAAAAAAAACGAGTGAATCAAAAAGATAGAAAAATGTTGAATAATCGCAGTTGGAGAATCTCTTAGCTAGAAGTTACTCCTTACATAAGTCCCCGTAACTGCGATTGTTAAAATTGTTGCTATGTTTAAAACGGCCTGTCAATTATCAAAATCAGCTCATAAGCAAAGGAACAAGCCCACATATGTACCTATATACAAACTTGCATACATACGTAAATAGCACATTATATACCCTCCTTTGTATACCGCAGTCGAGTATAAGTGTTCTTATACTTATAAAACAGTACCAAGTTAGCAAGGACAACTCTCAAGGGCGTATGCACACGAGGTCAGGATCAGGATAGAAATCCTGCATACCTGATTCAAGGTCCGTCGTTCGATGAAGCGACGCATTTTAGAAAGTAAAAATATTATGAGAGAACCAATAATATTTTACTACATATTTTATGTCGGATGCATAAAATTCCCAAAGATATTGCTAGTTTTAGGAGACGAATAGTAAGTGAAGGAATAACAAGTTCCTTCTAGTTTTGATGTTGAGGTAAGGAAACCACTTTATTAACAAAATGTAATATGTACTATTATATGTTCCCCGCGAACTAGTCGCGAATGAGCCACTTCCTTCATCTGGATAAAAGAAGCATAGGTCCCTTTTCAGGCCCTAGAATATAGTACCAAACTCCCGCACTCCGATAAAAAGTCCCCTTCAGGCCTTCCTTTTCAGGCTCTAGACTATTTGTGTGTAAATCTGTTCAGAAGGTAGTTTTGGATTGACAGCCAGATATTGTATTGTCTATGTATCTGGATTCAGAAGGTCAGATAGGCGGTTGCTTCATGTAAAACATTGGTACCTACCTATTCAGCTGCATTCGGCTAACCTAAAAGCCGATCCCAACATGACTGACAAAATGCTAGTCAGATGACGCTCCATTTTACCATGGCCATGCAAAAGGCAGAGTTAAAAGCAAATATTTATCTCCCCGTTTGATAACATCGAAACTATTCGAAATAAATAGCTCAAAATTGATGTTCAATACAGTAACGTTTCACGTAATTTACATAACTACAAACCATCAATATTAGTTTAGACTGCAAACCAACTGCAATTATGAAAATGCCTGTTAATGAGCGAGGGAAGCCGCAGGCAAAAGTTTGCTTGAATTAATCGGCTTCTAGTAATTGTTCGTTGAATAAGTATTATTAACGTTCATAGAAATGTAGTTTTGTAGTGTATTAGAATTTGTTTCTTTTGAAGGTTTCGTCATTTTGTAGACGCGTTCATCTATGTAAATTGTATTTTTAAACAGCTCATCACCAGCCTTTTTTTATCAATTGCCACATGTTGGGCACAGGCACACTCACTCACATAGACAAGGATTGAGCGTTAATCACTACACCTTCTTGATTCGGGTTGGATATTTAAGACTTTCTAGCAGCTTTTCTCAAAACGTATTCCTTCCCTTCACCTTTAATCAGACATCCAATTTATATTTAGACAGTAACAAACTTATAAAAGTTCAAAAATCATGCTCACAGTTGATGATTATTATTTCTCCTACATAATCATATAAGTATTTAAACTGTATAGATGCATAGTATACAAGGTTACAAAAGCATTTTAAATACATTTTGCATACACAGTACATGTACAAAAATCTAGACTCCATATTTATTTCATAATATAAAGTGGTGTAACTTTCTTCATTTCGTATTTGTAGTAGCTGTAAAATAAAATATGAATTAGTTTCCTTACTTACACGGTTCCATCCTATATATACGCTGGTACGTAGCTGCAACCAGTTGAAATAAAAACCGATCCCAATATATGTACTTGAGAGAAGGCTAATGATATTTTATTTTAAAATAACAAGAAGATCGCAAACCTAACCACTGTTTTCAAGGCCAGTTTCGCTAACCTATTCTGGCAGCCAATATTCATAAAGAAGCATTATTCCGTTTGACACCTACAGCTTTTGGCAATATATTGGAGAAAACTGTCTGATCTAAGCTCAGCTATGACGAAGACGTCTAGCTTTTCTTGTCCATATTTCATTGTTATGTTTCACAAAGAAATATTACAGTTTGGGACTTGTTCCTTAAGCGTTTTCGCGTGCAAAGTTGGTTTTATTTCTTACTGTTGATTTTATTGAGATAAATGGGTGTAAGATTATTGGTTAAGACAAGTCCTTCAATATGATCGTATAAGCGCCTAGCCTTTTCCCGACTACGTTGGGGTCTAACTGGGTGCGGCTTTAGAGGCAGTGTATAAATTCATTTTCACTAGTCGAAAAAGTGTTATAACGAAAACATTTAGGCTTACTTTATGATATAGGTAGGTAGGTACTGTAACGTAGTTAGAAACTTTTTCATTTGTAAGGTTTTATTCGTCACAAATTAATACTGACCGGGCAATCATTTTAAATGTATTCGATTTTTTCCTTAGAAATAAGTTTTTATATTGAAGTGTGTCACTTCACCCCTCGAGCCCAAACAATAAACGCAAAGCTGAAGTCATTTTGCAATCTTTTAATTAAATATCCTGAGATCCCCGGTTCCTAGCGCGCCACGCGCTACAATTTGGTGGAGGCGCCGTCGCCAAAGCCCCTAAAAGTATAAAGTTTTGGCTCACGCGGAAAAATTGGCGTGGTGACACGTCGAAAACGGGAAGAGAGAAGAGCCTGGAAGAATAATCCTGGGCCCGAGTTCTGGTAGAATATCGGAACAAGGATCATAAAAAGAGCTAAGTGGAATTTTATTTATTCAATGTAGAAAAATGCCCGAAGAGATAAAATTTTTCTCCGGAGTCGATGACATATCAGTCGATGACTTCCTTTTCCAATTTCGCATCATTGCTGCAATTAATAAATGGAAGGAAAAGGAGCTAGCACTGTTACTAGGTGCATATTTACAAGGCCCTGCTCTGACGTTTTTCAAATATATTTACGTGGAGGGCATTGAGTATAAGACGCTATGTGATAAACTTAGGGCAGAGTTCCCAGATAATATAAATTATGTAGAAAAATTTTACAACGCTCGACAGGAGCAAGAAGAAGAATTACTGTCATTCTATTATCGTCTGTGTGGTTTACAGACCAAAGCAGACATTGCAGACGATAACATTTTTATTAAAGTGTACTTAAAAGGGCTTATTTCTAAACACAAAGCCATATTAGGCTCACAGCTCTTTGCATCAAAATATGAGATGCGTGAGACACTTTTTCAAATGAGAGATTTATTTGGAAAAGTACAGAGAAATGTTATCAATTTGCCAGTGATTCCACCAATGATTGATGATAGGAAACACACTATGAAATATGAAAGAAGTACTCCGTGTACACCTAGTAATACACAATTAATTTCTAGCATGACGAAAGAAGTGCAGCCGAGCAAAGATATGGAGATGCAGAAAAATGAGAAGGAGCTGCACGTGGAGCAGCATGCAGAACTACTGGCGATTGGATCGGAAGTAGAACATAAGTCTGGTGAGACCGGTCCATTTATTAATGTTCTGATTGCTCAACAGGAGTTCAGGGCGTTAGTGGACACAGGAGCTTCGATTTCTTGTGTATCTGAGGAGTTTGCAACAAAACTCAACATTCAAAGCATCAAAGAGAGCTCGAAGCATTGTGCTACTACAGTTTCTGGTGCTGATTTAACAATTTTAGGAGAAGCATCGTTAAATTTATTAATAGATTCTTGTTTCTTCAACCATAAGTTTCTAATTATTAAAAATATTAATCAAAATTTAATTTTAGGTAGAGATTTTTTTTGTAAAAATAATTGTTTGATAGATTTTTCCAATAATAATTTAATTTTGAAAACGAGGTTTATTACCAAGTTTATTGATACTGGCACTTTAGAAATTGATAGGTCAGTGTCAAAGGTACTGACAGTAAGTGACGGAAATAATGTCTTATCAAGAGGTGACATTGTAAATAATATAAATAAAATTAATAACATTTATTTTCAAAGCAAAGTAAAAGGAAATGATTTTCGGAATAATGTTTCGCGAAAACGAAAGAAACGTATTGTTTCGAAGTCTCGAAAGACTTCCACATCATCAAAGGTGATGATAAATAGTAAGAAATTTATAGGATCTTGTTATTGTTATTGGAAAAATAATGAATATAATTATTTTTATCCTACAGAGGGGAGGATAGACACGCAGTATAAAAAACGAATACAGCTGCGTAATTTTAACAATAATTTACAATTTTTAAACAGACAAAATGTAGATAAATATAAAGATAGGAAACATTTTCGTTAATGTTATATGACGTTTATCTAATGCGTATTTTATAATTACATGTTACCTGGAACGAGTTGTACGAGCATTGCCAATGAAGGGATAAGATAGTGAGCTAATCCATCTTCGTGAGAAGATGATGTCCACGGCAGAATTGCTTCATCTTCAATACGAAGGAAGATGAAGATAACCAATGTGGTCAAGCTTGTGTTATTTTTATAAGTTTTTTAACATTGCTCTGTAAATCTGATCCCAAAATTATTATCTGATTTGGTTTAGGAAAATATTTGGATGGTGAATTGAGGTTGAGATCAACTTCGCAATAAGGGGCATAGCCTCGCGGGGAGTGTTTGCTTGACACAATGGTTTCTGCCGAAGATTTATGATCCCTATATTTCATTTATTTATTATTTAATATTCCAAAATTTTTAAAAATAATTATTGGATAAGATGTTCAATTGTATTCACCTAGGTGAGAAACTTTGATAACGGTGACTTATCCCTTCATCTGACACGTTAGCGTCCGGCGAAGTTGTAAGTTGTCAATACAGAGTTTGTCTTCGTTTGAAAGGTAATCCCTTCAGGACGGGTGTTCACTTTGAATATCCTTTGCTATTAGAGGCACGTTTCGGGGCTTTTTGCGTGGTTTTGCCACGAAAAAGTTCACGATAACTTGTGTTTCAATGTGCAATATGGCACAGATTAAATAACCCATACACAGGTTATTGTAAACTATCCCGTTGTGAGGGACGTGTTTTTAATTTCCACGCATAGGTAATTGTCAGTTAGAGTTAGGTAGGGACATTTAATATGATTGCCGACCTAGAGCTGTGCTTTTGTGATAAAGTTTCAACTTTATCCTAAGGGCGTAGCTCGTGTAACGTAGTTAGAAACTTTTTCATTTGTAAGGTTTTATTCGTCACAAATTAATACTGACCGGGCAATCATTTTAAATGTATTCGATTTGTTCCTTAGAAATAAGTTTTTATATTGAAGTGTGTCACTTCACCCCTCCAGCCCAAACAATAAACGCAAAGCTGAAGTCATTTTGCAATCTTTTAATTAAATATCCTGAGATCCCCGGTTCCTAGCGCGCCACGCGCTACAGTACCTATATTTCGCTTTTAACCCCATATTTCTGGAATGAAAATTATATCTCATCAATTTAAAAACAAAAGAATGTGGAAATTCTGTTCTGCATAGTTTACGAGCGTGGCTTCACATAACTCAGTGAGTGTCTTCAGAGATATTTCCTGAATGCATTTGTATGTATGCCCACACTGACATACCTTCAAAAACAGTCATATTTATTTTACGTGATGGTTTTGTTTTGACTGTGTGAAACGTGATTTTGATCGGGAAAAATGTTTGGAAGTTCTAGTTGTTTCCCATTTAAGCCTGTATCCTGAAGGAGCCATTGGTCTCCATCCACAGCACCACTGACATCAACCTGACGCACCCTAGAGACAAACTGTTTTGAATAACTTGAATAGGTGAACCTGTAGGCTCAGAAATCCACATTGCTAGTTAGCTTTTCAAAAATAAATAAAAACTATCAAATTATTAAACTTGCGTTATAAATGTGGAATATACAATAAGGTGGAGTGGAAAATATTAAGTACCTATACATATCGGGTGTGTCGTTCACAATCACATTAAATGAAATGCGTTAATATACTGGTTAATATATGTCGATTAACAAAAAGGAAAAAGAAAAATACGTGAAAATAAAAAAATGAATTTTTCAAACAAAGTAAATACTTAGAATAAAAATGTGCGAAAATTAGAACACCATATAAGAGTCAGGCATTACAAACAACTGAAATTCTCCCTTGAAAACTGACAGCTGTCAACTGATCAAAACATTCGATACTCTTCACTTTAGCTCTGCTTTACACATGATGTTGTAAATTTTAAAACCGAAAAATGACTCCTCTGGCTAAACCACTGAATGGATTAGGTTATTTTTTTTACAATTCGCCATAGAATATCATAAAGTATATGCGATATGATTTAATGTGATTGTGAAGGACTCACCCTGTATATTCCTTACATTGATACCCATAAAAACATTAACTCAAAATAATAAAATAAATAATAAAATAAAATATGTCGGAGGGGCGAACATCAGGATGGCACTATCGTCCGACATCAGCTAGGGTAATCGAGCAAAGAGATAACTCAAACAAACTCAAAACTCAAACGTTTATTCAAATTAGTCAGAACAAAAGACAGCCCCCAAAACGCCCGCCCTTCGCCACTTCCTATGTGTTTTGGCTTGGGGAGAAGAAGTGGCGGAACAAACTCCCCAGCAACACATGTCTGTCTGTTAGGTTAGAAGAACCATTACAATTCAAAAATCACAAGACTCTTTACAATAACACTAGGTACACTTCACGTAACGAAAGGCAGTTTCGAGATGTGCGCAGCACGACGACTCGACCAAGACTGAGCTCCGCGGACGCCACGCCGACCACCACGACTCTGCCAAGCGCGCCAAAATGTTGTTTCACCGGAAACGCCACCAGATGGCGCGCTTGCGTCTCGTTTAGTGTCCGTACTATTGACCGTCTCTGACACGGTCATCCTGCATATACCCACGTCCTCGTGGGTTTAATCTGCAACAACAAAAACACAGCACAGTACGTTTGCCTCGGCCACTCCTGACCACAACAGTAACTCTCGATCTTTGTTTTACTCTCTTATATACGCTCGTCCATCACTGATCATTTTACAACTCTTTATACCCCATTAATTCAACTCCTATCACTTGGGCCCGGATAATTGAAAGAGGCGTCCCTTCGACCAGATATCTCTCTAGATAACGTGGACCGGACAACCGTTCAACACCATAGGCGTCCCTTCGACCAGTTATCTCTCCAGACAACATGGACCGGACAACCGTTCAACACCATAGGCGTCCCTTCGACCAGTTATCTCTCCAGACAACATGGACCGGACAACCCTACAGCGTCCCTACAAAAGAGCTGACCCGGACAACTGAAAAGGCGTCCCTTCGACCAGTTATCTCTCCAGACAACATGGACCGGACAACCCTACAGCGTCCCTACGATCACTCTTAAGTCTCGTCTAATCTCATAGCTCGAACAATTCGGAACATCGACCCGCATAAGCCAGTTCCTCAGATTTGTCCCATGTCATGGACCATCGGCCCTACGAGTCAGTCCCCACAGTACACCTAACCCGTAACGGTCAAGTTAGTCGCCAATCAGTTTTGTCAACGTAAATGTCATCACATGATACTTTCTAAATTCCATGGTCGTGAACCACCGTCTCGGTCTCCTAAGCCCTTAGTTCCTAGTTACATTAGAAGTCACAGTAGTAAAGTAAACCCACAAGGTTCACATTCACTCTCTCTCAAGTTTAAAAATGTCGTAAGACAAATAACCTCAACACAAAGCAAAAATGGATCGGTCTCACCGGGTTTCCACTCAACGTGCGGGATGATTGCACATCGCTATGGCGCGCAGTACAGCGAGGCTTTCGCGGACGTGAAGCCACGGAGATGCACGAGCACCAACACTCCGACCTCACGATGACACGTTGGGCTCCTGGCAGGCAGCTGAGATGCTCCACAGTGATTTTGTCGCCATTTTGCACAATAACCGCCGTCATTGTTGAAACATGAAAATGAGAAGATAAATCGGTTAATTTTCCAGCGTACCTTCAATAACTAGTTTGACATGTCACAATGGAAATCGATACCATTACCATAACCGTGGTTACCATACTTGTACCTTCGCTGAAGTTCTTAATCAATTTTCTACCATTAAAATTCTGATGTTTCCTTATTTTGTTTTCTGCCTACTGAAAAACATGGTATTCAGCATGTGCCTATCGTGCACTCAGAAATCCAGAAAGTTTGTCTTCACGTGGCGAATTCTCTCGAAACTAATCCACCAACGGCCGCCACACATCACTCCAAACGAGCACATCACTTTTTCACTTTTTGAACAATGGCATGGCAATCCTTAACACATGTGGGCATTTGGATTGCATCCCACTTCTGATGTCGGAGGGGCGAACATCAGGATGGCACTATCGTCCGACATCAGCTAGGGTAATCGAGCAAAGAGATAACTCAAACAAACTCAAAACTTAAACAAACTCAAAACTCAAACGTTTATTCAAATTAGTCAGAACAAAAGACAGCCCCCAAAACGCCCGCCCTTCGCCACTTCCTATGTGTTTTGGCTTGGGGAGAAGAAGTGGCGGAACAAACTCCCCAGCAACACATGTCTGTCTGTTAGGTTAGAAGAACCATTACAATTCAAAAATCACAAGACTCTTTACAATAACACTAGGTACACTTCACGTAACGAAAGGCAGTTTCGAGATGTGCGCAGCACGACGACTCGACCAAGACTGAGTTCCGCGGACGCCACGCCGACCACCACGACTCTGCCAAGCGCGCCAAAATGTTGTTTCACCGGAAACGCCACCAGATGGCGCGCTTGCGTCTCGTTTAGTGTCCGTACTATTGACCGTCTCTGACAAATACATTTATTTCAGGTTTCCCCATATAAGATTACAAAACACGAAATACAGAAACAACATTACAAAATATGAAAAATACAAGTTAAATACAAAATTGAATAATAAATACAATGTCAAATAAAATTAAATTTTGAAAAATAATAAAGTAATAAATAAATAATTAACATAATAAGACAAAGTCGCTAACACGCTACAACTAAATGCCTACTGCAACACTTTCTAATATAAGGACAGTCCAATCGTCCTGCAATCATTGCCAGGACAGTGTTGGAGCTTGCCCGCACCCTGCGCACCAAGGACGCGCACCGCTTGCGCATGGTGCTGTGAAAACAGTCGGTGCGCGCTTCCGCAAACATGCCCGAGGCACTGCAGTAGCGGGGCAGCCCCAACACCGCTCTGAATGCGTTATTGTACTGGACGCGGAGGGCATTGTAACTCGCCTGCGTGTAGCTAGCCCACAGGCTGCACGTGTATAAAGATGTGCAATATGCTTTAAAAAGTGTGATCTTAACTTGATCAGAACAGCGTGCAAACCTGCGTGCCAACATATTCGCTCTTTTTGACAAAGCCCTCCGTTCCCGTTCGATGTCAGCATGGTCCCTGAGGTCTGTCGTGACAAAATGCCCTAAGTACTTAAATTGTTTCACCCAGTCTAGGGGAACACCATTAAGGAAAACTGGTGGTATTCTATGCGGGCATTTTGCATTACTCGACTCAAAGACCATGCACTGGCTTTTGGTTACATTATATTTCAGGCCGTGTCCACTCACGTACTCCTCACAGATCTGTATTAGCTTTCTCAAGCCACAAACCGATGCGCTCAGCAGCACCATATCGTCAGCATAACTAAGGTTATTGACGCAAATATCATCAATATGGCAGCCGATATGGGAGCCGCTGAGCGCACCGATAAGCGCATCCATGTAGAGGTTGAACAGGGTCGGTGATGACAATCCACCTTGCCTCACACCGCACTCTAACTTCCCTGCCGTGCTGTGAGCCTCCCTGACGTGCGCATTCCAGCCCACTAAGCGCGGCCCACTCCGACCCGCCCTCGTGCACTCTCGACCGGCCACAGATGCGTCGCGCAAGGCAGCTACAATGTCCGAATACAACCTATCCAGAGCACGCGCGTGGACATTACTATTACAGTAGGAATCAGCACAGTTTTCATACTCTGCAGGAAAACCAATTCTCCCCAATCGTTTATGACACTCGCTGGTATAATGAGCCACTTGTTCCGTCCCTCTCACACCCCATACTACATCCTTGTTGCTTGTATAGTTTGGCTTTTGAGGCAACTTTGGCGTTAAAAGATCTAAGTTACATTCAACGATGAGAGGAAAATGGTCAGACCACAGAGTGTCATGTTTTACATAAATATTTACAACAGTTTGCTTAGCTGCTTGACTCACCACGCAGTGATCCAACCAGCCACAAGACCCGTGTGCATCGCTTATAAAGGTATATGTACCCGAGTTTAAACCCAGAAAGTTAACATCAATACATAACCAGCATTGTTCATTGCAAAAATTTACAAGCTCTTTAAAGAACAATTCATAAATATCGGCATTGTAGTCACCTAACAAGAATACAGATTCAATTCCGAGTTCATCTACAATAGCACTCACCGTAATTAAACAATCCGTAAAGTCCATCAGGTTTTCCACGGAGTTTGTAGGCATATAAATGCTAATCACTAACACTGGACGATCACTCATTATCTTAATAGCACATACACGAGGATTATCACACTGCACAACTGAAACTTGCTGAAACACACTGTTTCTCCACAAAAGAGCGACCCCACCGTAAGGTCTACCGCGTAGTATGCCGGCTGACGTGTCCACGGCTGAGGTTCCAGTGTAGCCAAAGCCACTGTCTATCGTGCTTAAGTATGATATTTCCTCAGGGAGTAACCATGTTTCCTGTAGTGCTACCAAATCACAAGTACAGCATAAATCCCTTACACTGTCTATTGAACGCTTAACGCTTTTACAGTTGAAGCTGGCGAAACGATATGGGCATTTATCCATTCTTGTTACTGTTGTTTACACCGTTATCAGATAAAAATCTGTTCGAAATTCGATGTTTAAAATTCATGAAACGTCGAAATATGATACCTTGCGGCCATAAGTTTTCGTCCATGTATAATGGTAATTTAGATTCTGATACTTGGAATTTGTAAGCGGTATGATTTCTTTCTTTCTTCGTAATTATTTTTTCAAGATACACTGTTTCGTTTGTCTTGCTGCGAATGTAAGTAATTATATCGTTTACAGTAGTTTCGCTGTGAATGTTGGTAATAAATATGGGAACCTTCCTTTCAGCCGCTTTGAATTGGCACTCAATGTCCCGCGCTTTTCCCGTCATGCCCATGTAACGATATTTTGGTTGCTTCTTACGATATGATACCTTTTGCCACCCTTCATTGTTTACATTCGATCTCGTTTCATTTTCATATGTTAAATTTCGTTGTTCTACAACATCATTAGTGTCGCTAGCCACCGCTACATTACTAATCAGCTGATGCGCTTCCGTCTCTGTCTGTCTTGAGCGCACGGTCGGCATCGTTATTGTTCCCGTCTCCGCACACATCGTGCCGGTTTGACATGCACTTGCCGCCTGAGCATGACTCATAGCAGCGCCTGAGCAAGTCGTTGTCGATAGACAATGTTGCGCACATATTTCGTATTCATTTTGTATCTGTTCTACCCGCATCATTTCGCTGTTTTGTGGAGATTTGTTATTTAATTCGTTTTCGCTATTATTGCAAACCTCGTCTGGTGAAGAATTATCTGTATGTGTAATTCCCATCGGGCCATGGGCGTAGCCAGCTTTGGGTTAAGGGTGGGGCAGCAGTCAACCTATCTCAATGGTGCATGCTGTGTCTATCGCACTATGTTGTACACTTGTACAACATATGTTGTATGCTTGTATTTTTATTACTAGTATCATAGGAACAAACAGTGTAACAATTGTAGATAGGCCAATAAATAAATAAATAAATCTCCTGGGGGAGGGCGGGGGCCCTACGATTTTTTGTATCTTGAGCCGATAATCTCAAACTTGTTAATCTCTTAATTTGAGAGGTTTATATTTTCAGGTACAGATTATAAACACACAGGATAAAAGCCAAAAGTAAGGGCATATAGTTTCTGAATACGCGAGCGAAGCGAGCGCGAAATTTTTATCGGACTTAAACCAAATATTACGTAAAATTTAGCCCAAACGTACTTAACTTTTTGTTTGTTGACAAATGCAAAAATAAGGGTATATAGTTTCTGAATACGCGAGCGAAGCGAGCGCGAAATTTTTATCGGACTTAAACCAAATATTACGTAAAATTTAGCCCAAACGTACTTAACTTTTTGTTTCTTGAGAAATACAAAAATAATATAGTTTCTGAATACGCGAGCGAAGCGAGCGCGAAATTTTAATTATTTTTTAAGACTCAAAACCAAAAACTACGTAAAATGTACATTTTCATGAATGGGGGGACTAGGTACGACACACCCGATTTACGTCCATACGAAAACCCCCTCGCTGGCATAGATAAGTCGAAAAAATAAAGTTAGATACCTAAAGCTGCGTCTACGCTAGAAGAGCCGAGCACGAGCGGAGCAGGAGCCAGAACACAATTCGTCTAGTCTGGACCAAATTACAAGTTTCTAACGAGCGCGCTGCGGGCATTTCGTTCGTGCTCGGCTGCGTTCCGCCTGTTGTCGGTTTTGCCCTTGTGACGACCTTTATAAAAAGGGCTTGGCTGGCTGCAACAGCAGCGGCTACTGCAATATTATTAATATCATCCATATTCGCCAAGAGCCGCGAACTCATTGCGGAAAACTACGTTCGAGAATAGTGATCGTTGTAGGTTCGTTGTACGTCCACACTTGATGCCGCGAACGACGGCTCCGCTTGTACTTCGCTCGTGCTCGGTTCGTCTAGCGTAGACCCGCCTTAACGTATAGCAACGTCGCGCAGCTAAGCTTCGCGGACACTCGGAATGCCTCCAGGGACCACCAGTGGTCCTCGGACCACCGGTTAAGAACCACTGTGCTAAAAGATCGTTCTATTGTACAGGTCGTACATACATGGCTGGGCAAGCAAAATAGCGAGCGCGGTTTTTACACTAGGATAAAATTGCATTTCCGAAATTTTGATCACGTCTACCAGTTCTATCTCCTTCAATGCATTATTTTTTGGATTAGATGGACGGCTCGGCTCGCTATGCCACATAGCAACTATTCTTTTATTGAATACGGCTCGCTTTCAAATGACGCGCGCACCGCGCACGTTCGGGAACTCGAGCGTGTATTTTGTTTTGATCGCGCTCTTTTCAAAGTCGACAATTTTTTTTTGCAATAAAGTTATTGATTACGGATAGTACATATGATTGTTGATGTTGTTAGTTAGAGTTAGTAAAAAAAACATTGTTTGATCAGACACCTTATAGGTCAGAGCCAGGGCCCAGGGTGGGGCAAGTGCCCCAGCTTGCCCCAGTGTGGCTACGCCCATGCATCGGGCCATTATCCATTAAACAAGCACTTCTTTCCATATTCACGATTACGGCCGGTTTTGGTGCTAAAGAATAATAATAATAGTATGAAGCGTCGTCTGTTCAAGTCCTTTTACAAATCACCGTCCAAAAGTACAAAAAATGTAAGTTACACATTTTCAGGAAGTTGAATAATCGTACTTACATTCATTTAGTTCATTCATAATGTGACTTGGAGAGCGGCCATTTTTGCACCGGCCTTCATTATGCCGTATTATCTGATTACATTAGAGGGCGTACGTGAAAGCACCGTGCTGCGTTTGTTGCGGGCGAGTACTCGTGCCAGTGACTGGTACATACTAATTTGATGCAGATTTGAGAATAAATATGGCGGTTTGACATATTTTCTAAATAAAGCTATCAAAAAGACATACATATCTTTATATAAAAGTTATGTGGCGATTAAAAAATTGGCTGTTAGTGTTAATGCTTTAAATAAGTGCTCATTTTATATTGAATAGATTATAGAAAAAATAACGTGATTACTTAATTAATTGGTTGTTTAATGCACTGTCAGGCCAAGCGATAAGTTACTGTAAATTGAAGTATGTATCCCTGAAAGAGATGTGATATTCATATTTTTTTTACTTTGTCAGATTCTTCTTCTACAACAAGGCGATCAACGAAAAACATTTTTACTTTCATTCTAATTATCTAGATCCTAATAAATTAAAGCTGTAGGTATTATTCCTAAGCTTCATCACAGTCCATTAAGTAGCTTTTGCTAGAAGGAGTAAAAAAAATACAAACTTTCGCTTATTAAATTACTAGCTTCTGCCAGCGGTTTCACCCGCATCCCGTGGGAACCTCTGCACGAACCCGGATAAAAAGTAGCCTATAGCCTTCCTCGATAAATGGGCTATCTAACACTGAAAGAATTTTCAGTGTTAGATAATAAATTCAAATCGGACCAGTAGTTCCTGAGATTAGCGCGTTCAAACAAACAAACAAACTCTTCAGCTTTATAATATAAGTATAGATTAATGCATTAGTAAATCAAAATCATACACGTGCCAGTATCTCGCCCACTCCACTGTCCCATCCAAATGCGCGGTAAAACATACTCAACGGTTCATAGTGATGTTGTCGCAAAACATTGCAGTCCATATTGTGATGAAAACGCGAGTTGTTTTACTAAGTTCGTTGAAGAATATAAAACGTAGGCTGTCTGTTGTTTAACTAGTACGCCATGCTTGTATTTTGCTTCGAACAGTTTTTGTTTAGACAAAACGTCTGGAGTTAAATTCTTATGATAGTAGTAGTGTTTTGTTTTTCTTTTATCATGTTGTTTCTTACAGGATTATTTTTTGTTCCTTTATTTGTTAGTACAAAGATAAGTTTCAATTGCGTTTCGTGATTTAAAATATCGATTTGTTCGTCCGTTTCAATAAGGGGTAGATATACTTATAATTGAATTGGGTATGTTATAAAGATAAATAATTCAATGCAAAACTATTTATACTTTATAGTTTCCGCCAATCTCTAATACAAAAATCGGCCAAGTGCGAGTCGGACTCGCGCACGAAGGGTCCCGTACCTACAGAGCAAAAATGAGCAAAAAAATCACGTTTGTTGTATGGGAGCCAACCAAAATATTTATTTTATTATTTAGTTTTTAGTACCTATTTGTTGTTACAGCGGCAACAGAAATACATCATCTGTGAAAATTTCAACTCTCTAACTATCACGGTCCATGAGATACAGCCTGGTGACAGACGGACGGACAGAGGAGCGAAAATAATAGGGTCTCGTTTTACCCTTTGGGTACGGAAACCTAAAAATGATCTTCTAAAATCTAAAGTATCATCGAGCACAATCTTAAGAGTTACTAAACTAAGAAGTCTATACCTACACCTCCCTTAAGCTTGAATAAAGCAGTAGCTGTTGTAAATACGTGCAATTCTCTTGTTATTACCTGTGCATTAGGGTTTCCCAAAAAAATCAAAGTCATTTTTTGTTAACGCATACCCTCCTATTTTTTTCCTTTTGGTCCAAAACTATTATAAATAAAATTTTATGGTGGTAGGACCACGGTAACCCGTGCCGACTTACATTTGAATGTATGTCATACTTGCTCTCTAAGACTAACGCGATCTAACTCGTCGATGTGCTTGCGATTTCTTGTTATTTAGTGATCGAATCATTGTTTTCAAACAGCCAACATGTCACTAGACTTAAGCAGTTATAAAAAGAGTATATTTTTAATTAGGGGACCTAAAGCATCAAATGACGGGCTCAAAACTTCCGTCTAATGGACAAGTTCTGGCAGTTTCATAGTACAACTAGCGACCCGCTCCGGCTTCGCTCGGAATAACAGTATTTCTGCATTATTTAATGTGTGTTATTATACATGTGGGTGATTCTTTGAAACCGAGGGTTTTTGACTCATTGATCTGGCTCAATTTTTTTTTTATCTTAGACCTAAATTGACGTAATAGTTTGACCCAGTGCCTTATGTGCAATATCATATATCGAAGGCATCGATTTGCATCACGTAGATTAGGATTTAAAAGGTGCTGATTAATTGCTGGGCCAGATTAATTGTGACAGAGGCAGATGAATGTGATTTCGAACCATATTAATTAGAGGTATACAGATTAATGATACTTCCTTTAATTTTCCAATGATCTTTATTATAAAACTAGCCGTTTTCCCGCGGTTCACCCGCGTCCCGTGGGAGCTACTGCCCGCACCGGGATAAAATATAGCCTATGTTACTCGCAGATAATATAGCTTTCTAATGGTGAAAGAATATTTAAAATCGGTCCAGTAGTTTTTGAGTTTATCCATTACAGCCAAACAAACAAACAGACAAAGTTTTCCACTTTATAATATTAGTATAGATAGTATAGATTTTACCAAATATTGCAATAATTACTCCTATTGCTACTTAATTATCACTTTTTTTTGGCTGACACAAGAAAATAATTATGAATTAAGTAAACAGAAACACTTTCCTTCAAATTAATCATTTATTAAACCTCTTACGGTTGTTAAATCACACTAGCTTCAACGCTATAATATGAAATGGTAAACTTATCTTAATAAGAGCTCTTAATAACACAAAACAAAAACGAATCTTAGCTTAAAACAAAAATAAACTTCACCGAAAACAAACTCCTAATTAAAATAAAATAAAACTTACTAATCAAAATCAGACTTATTTTTTCAGTACGATAGGAACTCTTAGCTTGAGATCGTAGAAAATTAATTAATATCCTACCTAAATTAATAAAAAAATATTAAATTTTTCATCATCAGAGTCTATTAAGTATGGATTTATATTATCTAAATCGACACTAAAATGTTTACTTCCATCTCTTAAAAAAGTATCTCTTGATCGAAAATCAGGTTAGATCTCCCAAACTTGCAGAACGCTGAATAATTAAATTTGAGTTTTTCAGGAACTTTTTATGAAAATTAATCTCAACGACAGTCTTCTTAAGAAAATGTATCTCAACGACAGTCTTCTTAAGACTGTCGTTGAGATACACTTCTCATATCAGTAGTTTTTTGTTTTCTTCTTTCCTGCGTATATAGTTTTGTCTATTCTTTTCTTGGTTTTCTTTCCATAATTCTTCATTATTGTTTATTCTTTCATATCTTTTCTTGTTTGTAATTTTCGTTATGCCATTTTGAAAATAAGGATCTAAAAAAATATAAAGGTATTCTAGCGACGATAAAAAAGAAACCCAAAACCTCTAGCACAGAAATTGAACTTCGGAATAAAAACCAACAGGCCATTTGCTTTATTTTTTTGTATTACTTACTTAAGTAATCTCATTGAAATTAAAAAAATAAGTAATACTAATGAAGATCTATGTCCAGAGGAAAATAATTATTTCCACGGTATTTGAACAAAAAAAAAATGCACTAGAAGCCAACACAAATTAACAAATATACAAACTACAATAAAGAAATGTCATTAGACATACCTGTAACATATGCCCGAATTTGAATGAAATCTAATTCATATGTCCTGCTCAAATTCATCTGGCTTTAAAAGCCAGATGAATCCAGACTAATGGGGGCCAGAAAAATTAGGAATTCGCAGATTATCAAATCCTGCT
The DNA here is from genome assembly GCA_963856015.1 of Helicoverpa assulta. NCBI lineage: Eukaryota > Metazoa > Arthropoda > Insecta > Lepidoptera > Noctuidae > Helicoverpa > Helicoverpa assulta. Next base: position 5,582,501 of record CAWLCW010000002.1, on the reverse strand, counting down.
CCTTTATTTATAAACGTAAAGCATCAAACATGCAATTAATGTTAGCAAAACCCTCTTATAAGACACTTTGCTTTGGCAACAAAACGATAGTAGATACACACTTTCAGTTAATGAAGACAGATTGATATGACTACTTGCCTTACAAACACCAGATGACAACTTGCAATTGTATTTTTTTCCAAAAATATGTCCGCTCACGAGCACTCACTGTCACTGTTCGGTGCTGACCGGCGCGATCACTTACAAGTAAATATTACTCTTTCAAATATATTTTATTTACGTATAGATAATGTTTGAACAAATCGAGCCAGCTTAATGATGAATTTAGTCGGGGACAATTTTTAAATTTATGTAATTATGAAAATACACCATTTTTTATTATTTTAATATTAAAATATTAGGAAACACATATTTAAAGATCATTTGGATTCATTAGTTTTACTGTAACGCGACCGTAGCTTGCAGAAAGTTAAATAATGCAGCAAAAACCGTCGTTGGGACACACCAGACTAATTAGGTTTCACTGTTTTCTGCTAACTTAATTATAGTTTTTTTTAATAAATTCTAATTAGTAACATAAGGCGTCGATAGACATTTACCTTTTACATAAAACCTGAAACTGGCATTCCAATCGAAGGATATTTTCATGTGTTCTTCGGTCAAAAACACGTTAAAACTGTGTTTCGAAGAATCACCCATGTAAACCTTCCTCTTTAATCACTCTATCTATTAGAGAAAACCGCATGAAAATCGGTTGCGTAGTTTTGAAGAATTAGGCAAGCTTACAACGGGACACGGCGACAGAAAAAGCGACTTTGTTGTATACTATGTTGTGATATTCGGGAAATTAATTTAATTGTGAATGAAAACGTAAATCTTACTAGTCGCGAATGCATTATATTATCTATTGGGAAAAGGCGCGTATTCCAACTAAACCTTTGCCTAATTGTGTGACGAAACTCGTCACCTTGTATCAAGTTTGGAGGGACAAAAGACGCAAGACGTTTTTAAACAACGCTATCACGACTTTTTCAGCAACTTAGATATGTAATGTATTTGATTTTGATTAATAAGAATAAATCATCATGTCCCGAGCCTTATCCCAACTATGTTGGGGTCGGCTTTCAGTCTTGCCGGATTCAGCTGAGTACTAGAGTTGTACAAGGAGCGACTGCCTATCTGACTTCTCAACCCAGTTACCCAGCAACCCAATATCCCTTTGATAAGACTAGTGTCAGACTTATTGGCTTCTGACTACCCGAAACGACTGTCCAAGATGTCAAATGACAGCCAGGAGAGCAGCCGGCCTACAGTTAGTTACAGAAAGCGCCTGCCTCAGAGGAGCAAAGGAAAATAACTCTTGAAAAACGATTGGATGTATCGTTTTTCAGGGGTTATTTGTCTTTGGTTAAATTTTTTTTTCAAAAGAAGATCTTTACGGTACGTTGTATGACAAAATCACCTCTAACTTCATTTCAGCAAAAAGCGAGTTCTTTGATCGATCGCCTTAAAATATAATGACAGTTTTCTACATGAATGTGTCCTACCTTCTAGTCAAATAATGCTTCGTATCAAAAAGCCAAAGTTTCAGCACTGAGAGTTAGTGAACGATGTGGCCGAAAAATCGGTGAAGTTCATGCAAGACTTTTATTGATTAATCACAGTAGATGAGGAACAAAAACAATTATTGTTAGGTACAGTCCTAGAACATCGGAAAATTTATCCTGACTGTAAAAAAAAACTACTTTAAAATTAAAATTTTAACAATGATATTATTTTTCAATGTATATGAGAAGATAAAACATTATTTGGATGTATTCAAGGTTTATTTTTAGTAATAATAATTAAGATCTAAATTTCTCCATAGTAAGTCAGTACAAATTTTCATGTGAAACTTTGGCATTAAGTCGGCACGGGTTACCACTGTCTGATCGAGATAATATTTATTATAGGAGATAATGAGGTCAAACCGAAAAAAATTAGAGGGTATGCGTATTTGAATTCGAGAAAAAAAAATCCCCCTTATATCTTGGGACACCCTACTGTGCATGCATTAATACCTGCTGTGAATGTTTCCGCCGGCACGCAGGAAGCTTGCATCTGGGCCAACTTCTATGCAGTTAGGCCGAGTGCACTCTGCTTGTGTAATAGCATTCGTTCATTTTGACCCACCACGTCTAATACTGGACAAAGGCCTCCTCGAAGGTTCGTAAAAGGTATTATACTTATTGATAATGTGTTAGATTTTGTCTGTGACTAGAGATTATGTGTACAATAGCTGTTTTCTAGGGGAACGAATTCGCGCATCCGGATAAACATTGCCTCCTTCGATACATGGGTTTCTGACACTGAAATACCGATTTTTTCTCATAGGACCAGAAATTCCTAGCTAAACAAACAAACAAACTTAATTAAATATAACTATGTAAATATTGAAAATATACAATATTTTTTTTTTAAATAATCGTTTTAATTATTTTTTTCGTAAGTAATTCTGTCAGCAAAATAAACTGTAGGTAATTAAACTTACCATAGAAATTTTTGAAAAAATATATCCCAGCAATATTCATGTAATTGTTAAAGAATTTATATTCAACCATGACTTACCTCGGGCTTTGTCAAAGACGACACCAATTTTATCACCTCATGAATATTAAAAACACATCTCTTAGCTTTTGTCGAAAGTTAAAAATTAAAAGTAATTTATAATTTACAATGATAACAAAGCACATCAAAAGCGATTGATTAACCTTCGATATAAAGTCGGTTGAAATAAATCGTTCAATCATTTTGATAAAAGAACCTTTGACTGCATATTTATCAAGCTTAAGTCATTTTTGTATTAAAGTTCAAAGTTACAGATGTTTATTGTAAAGAATATTAAAAGTACAATGTTAAATAATGAATATCACAATCAAGGATTGTCATTCAATCGCCCTTTTAAAGATTATCTGTCAGAGATCGATAACCTACTGAAATGATAAACATCATGATTTTAAAATTGCAGTCAATGCGAACTAAAATTCGTAAAAATGGGAATTATTTATGAAGGCGCGGGATTTGATGCATATCGGGATAGTGTAATAAATTGAAACCATAAATCTACAACTGAAAACTATGATTAAGTAAAAGCGCTTTTATGTGTAAACATTCATTTGTTTATTTTTTCACAATTTCGATTTCATTTCTCAATACAGACCTATGTAAGAGATTCCCGTACCATATTATCACACTGTACATATATTTTTTTAACGCTGAATCTATATCAAATACCATCACATTTGTTTAGCCATTTTACCGTGAATAAACTAGCAAAATTCACATTAGTACCGGTAGTAAATACATATTTGAAAAATCGTTTTTTAAGAGCTACCGCGGCTCTTTTGCACAAAGGGCTTCAGAAGGAAGATATTTGGGTTTTAGTAACTAGAAGGTTAGAAGGTTCCTTTTATGACCTCCCAACTACCGAAAAAAATATATATAACAATAGACAAACCACATTTTCTTTGACCATAGAGTACAGAAATCCATTGTGTCTACCTCCTTACTTCCGAGCACTGAACGCATACACTCGAAGCCACCTCCGGCATTGCAACATTTATTATCACGGCCTACGTGAGGCAGGTTTAAATTGTGCATTTTCCATTGCGCTGCGGATTCGCGGTTATCCTAACTAATATTATAAATGTGAAAGTAACTCTGTCTGTCTGTCTGTCTGTCTGTCTGTCTTTCTGTCTGTCTGTCTGTCTTTTCTTCACGCCTATACTACTGAACCGATTTGTGTGAAATTTGGTACAGACATAGTTTGGAACTTGAGAAAGGACATAGGATAGTTTTTATTACAAAAAAATATAAAAATAAAAATAAAATGTATTTCGGACATATAGCGCCATCTATTGGTCAAACCAAAAATCACTATTCCACGCGAACGAAGTCGCGGGCAAAAGCTAGTATGTTATATATGTTACGGCGACGTGCAATGGAAGTGGGGCAAGGTCGGCTGTGGCAGGTTATGCGGTAGGTAATCTGGATTTTGAAAGTTTGTTTTTAGAATCAAATAAAACACAAATACACAAAACATTTTATTTAGGAGGTGGAGGAGGTGAAAAATCGCCCAGTTTTTTAAAAAAGATACAATTTATATTGCATACATTTTGATGAAAGTTAAACTAATTTAAAATTTACATAATTATAGGGAAAAAGTATCTAATAATGAAAATGTTTACTGAAATATTTTCGTAGTATTTTCCTTAGGTAGAATAATAAATAGTGATTTTACTTTAAAAGTAGCTCACCCCATTCAAAAGTCGAAATAAATGAAGTTACATACAAAATATTATCCAGCAAAACGAGTAACATCTACTCTATAATATTCATATAACATATTAAATATTCGAAACCAAATGCTCTATGTTGCCAATTTTAAATGATTATTTCAAAGAATCCATTAAAGGCAACAAAAGGGACTTTTCTTTTGTGGAAATGGACAAACCTTGTTGCCGATGAGTTTTATGATTGCGATCATAATCGACGATAAAATGTTGCTAATATTTTCTGTAAAATGAAATGGCTTATTATAAGTAGGCTGTCAAACGAGATATCTTTGCGTTGATTTTTAATTTTTTTATGTAATACTCTCGGTACTCATTAGTACAAAGAATTTAATGTAATACTTTTGATACTCATTAATATAAAGAATCGAGAATATTACTAATAAGTATTGACATTTATTTGGTTGATATAATATGCCTTGTTAGGTACTACTAAGTATTTTGTTCTAGGTAATATTTTTCGGTAGGTTTTAGCGGCGATTAGGAAGAATTTTTCCAAGTTTTTTATTTTAATTTTAATTGTGTATTTGTTTTATTTATTTATTACTAGCTGATCCGGCGAACTTCGTACCGCCTTTTCCTTATTTGCTCACCGTTTAGACCTACCCTGCACTACGACAAACATTTTAAAACCAAAATCAGCTCAATCGGCCCAGCCGTTCTCGAGTTTTAATCAGACTAACGAACAACAAATCATTTTTGTTTATATAGATTAAAGGAGATTGGGCAAGAATGTATGAAGTTTGGTCCAAATGTTCACCACGAACGAGACCTATATAATTAAATAGTCCACTTAATTTAGAGTAACGTTTACTAAAAAAGTAAAAAAAAAACAATGCCAAAAAAAAGTTATAGCCAAAAATGTATTCTTAATTTTCGGTACTTTTTGTATGTTATCATTATTATTTTTTATTTTATTCCACTTCCATTTTCGCACTTTATCTAAAACTAAGATGAGTAAGACACTTTTGCATATAAACAGCCCATATTTTTTTGCCCGATGGATGTACGAATCACTAACCAATTGAGGCGCCAGAAGTGCTTGAATATACTCAGCGGTTCCTGGATCTAAGAAACTTCGATGTAACTGGTGGTGTCTTCTCTCTAATAATGAACAATTCTATTTTGTCAGAAGTTACAGAAAGTACGAAAATCGAACATCACGAAAAGTAATTGAAAAAATGAAATTGAAAAAATCTATAAAATATTTTATTTGATTTTGCTATAACTTTTTTCTGGCATTATATTTATTTTTACTTTCATAACAAAAAATGTTCTATATTTAACGGGCTATCTAGCCATAGAGGTCTCGTTCGTGGTGCTTGGACCGGAATCGCCCATTGTCCTTTGTTTTAACTTGAAATGAGAATGATGTTGTAGACACGAATTTAAACATCCGTTTGCTATAGCGAATACAGAAAAGCCCACGAACCTAACTGTTCACAAACGTTAAGTACCTACTGAAGTTTCAGTCTTCAGTCAGTCATTGTTCATCTTATCATTTGTATCTTCATAGAATAGCCGGCCAGTATCTTAGCTAGCCACACAATGCTTGATATACCTACTTACACTGTTAGGAATATAAATTATTGTTGCTATATATATACCTACCTTCAATGCGCTACTCCGATACAAAAGGATTTTTCAATCGTTTTCTTAGATATCGCTCTAGCTTTCTTCAGTAAGTTTAAGATTTGAATGTTAGTTTTTTGTTCAATGGCTGGGCTCTAGATAATAGTCAGTAGTTTAAGAATATTTTTACTACCTACGCACCTACATGTTTCGTTCAAGTAGGTAAGTAAGTAGTCCTTCTAGTTAAACAGTTTAATTCTAGTCTTCTGCTTACTTCTGCTACTGAAAACCTCAAAATGTTTAACAAAGTAAATACAGCAGGTAACTAATTTTGGCCCAATCCTACAATCAAATTTAAGACTTTAGAAATTCGCTCTCATGATTGTAATGAAAGGACGGATTCAACAAAAAACTCAAATAAAAAGAACGTGACCTGTGTCAAGTCCTATGGGAATATTGTCCCATGAATAAATAAAATTCATAAGTAGCCCTGTCAATCTACCTGTAAGACGTTTAACCGACTTATTTCAAGAGCATTCATATAGGTCAGTGGGTCAAAACCTTTTTATATTTTGAGAGCATTCTTTGTCACAAACGTGAGACGTTATGGGACGCTTTTCATGTGTTGGAAGGGAAACCACATTTATAATAGAGGGAAATATGGCTTAGAGGGTTGGGTCAGGGTTGGTGAACTACTGATTATGAAGTATTCCAGTTTGGTGTGTGTAGTTTCATGCCATAGCCAAGTCTAACAGCTAGTCTTACCATAGGATGTCAGATAGGCAGTCGCTCCGTGTAAATACTATCTACTAGTTGGAACTGGAACTAAAATATGAATATTTACTTAAAACTGTTTTCAATGTCCAATACTTGGTATTGTATGTTCTACGTAAAATATAATATGCAGAGAGCGAAAAATTTTCACTTCGGTAAAATTTTTATTTGTATTTTTACCTTTTAGTATTTGGAGTTAGCGTCTAGTCAAAGAAACACTTGTGAATTCTACTATGCACTACTCATTCTTCACAAAATAATATGTTTGTTTCAGGTCCAAACGAGGCTAAATATGACCAGACATTAACAGAAGTAAGAAGAGACCTCGCAAATAAGATTCGAGATATTGTTCAGAGTCAAAACCTTCCTCTTGTAAGTATCTAAAAGAAATTCGAACGAGAAGGAACGTAATTATAAGTTTCAGTAATATATAAGGTCAGCGCTCAAGGTTCGTGCCGATGGTTATAGCTGAGATAAGAAATGTGTAAGTAAAAAAAGGCTCTGTTCAAAAGTATTTTACCTAAATATTAGACGATGTAACTTCACCCCTGATTTTACCATCAGTGTTTCACTGAAAACTGTCGAATGTTCTAAGCAATCATTTGCTAAGTAAAAATATTACATAAATGTACTTGTAAAAGAAACAATGATGTAATTGAACAAATTAACACATCATTTTGAAAAACTACACAAGCATTAGGCACTATGCCATACAATAAACATGTGATTGTATGTTTATCAGCTGTTTCTGCGCCTACGCACGTGCCTGGAGGAAATAGGTCACTAGTCTCAAAAGTTAGACTGTTTTGACGTTTTAACTTTCTTAGATTTCTAAACTTCTTCTAAATCAAAATAAATTACCTATATACCTGAGGACTCAGATTAAAGAAAGATCTGAGCCTGAGGAGAGGAAAATATCTTTCTTACAAATACTTATGCCATCAATGCGAAAGTATTCGTTTGCTTGTTACGCTTAAACAGCTCAATTGATTTGGATGAAATTTGGTATATTGAAGAGTAGCAGCACGTAGTAGTACCTACTAGAGGTTCTGTACTTTACCTTATTCATTAACTAGCTGTTCCGCGTAGTGTCACCCGCATCCCTGTAAAACTACATTCCGTATCTTTATAAAACTTAGAGCCTATGTTCAGCGCAGATAGTGTAGCTGTCCAACAGTGAAAGTTTACAAATCGTTTCAATACTTTTAGAGCCTTTACAAAAAAAAAAAAAAACAGAAAAATGTTTTCTCTTTATTACATTCGTATATAAAGCTAATAAACATTTCTTTTATCACCAGAATAGCAACGTGGACCTGTTCCCGTACTTAGAAGACTATTTGGCCGAGTACGAGAGCAACTATACGGAGTGCATGAAACACGTCAACGACAATAACACCACTAAAACCACGTGGACATTCTGGAATGCCATGTTTTATTCTGGCACTATTTATACCACTATAGGTAAGATTAATTTTAGCTTAAACTTTCTTTCCTGTGCTCCAAGGGTGAGTTGTAGCGATAACCAAAACATAATCCGTTTATTTACCACCCAGAAATTGGTTCGGTTTTATCGTTATAGTTATAAGTAGTTATCTTAAGACGCAGGTAGACGATTTATTTCTGGTAGCTTAATTTAAGGAATGTGAACTTTTCAATAGTCCGTTCTCGATACGTAACTAATACAACTTATGTAGCATTTAATTTTAGGACATCACTATCCGGCAAACCGAATGAAAAAGAAATTTTCGAATCAAGTGATGTAACATACAGCTTTTTAAGTAAGCCAAGTTATAATTACGTATCGAAAACGTTGACTTGCAAAACTGGGAATACCTAAGTACTCTGATCGTATACCTACATACAAATATGAACACATAATAAATGTATGTAGATATATACAGTCATGGTCACATAATTAAAGACACCCCCAACTCGAAGTGAAATAAATAGTTATGGTACTGACATGAGCTTAAGCACGGTATAAAATGTAATGTTATTCTTATTAAAACAAACATTACATTGTGTTCTTTAAATTAAGGACAAAAAATATTTACTTTCTTTAATACTTTAGACATAACGCTCTATGGGAACTGAACACTAACTTTTGTAGCTGATACTTGGCTGGTCAACTAATTAAAGACAGTTAAAGCCCAGTTAAGAAAAAAAAACGCAAGATAAAAATAGTTGCCATACTTTTTTTAGAAGTGAGTAAAACACTTATAATAACTCGAATTAGGTAATAATTTAGGTTTCTTTCATTAAAAATTTTCATTTTAGTCCTATCAATAAGACTAGAACAAAAATTCTGGTAAGTAAAATGTTTTGGGCTTTTTTAAATTAAGTTTTGACATGCGGATTTATTCATACCACTTGATCTGTAGTAAGAACATGGTAATAAATTTATTATTAAAGATTCCTTATCAAGGGCACTAAAAAAGGCAAGGTTTGAGAACAACTGAAAACCGACCCCAAGGAAAACTTGTCCGCAAACAGACTTTAAGGCGGTGCTATAGGCAAATAGTGAACCATTTACATGATTCGGTACTGGTTTTTTTGGGAGTCATCTGATGCTAAAAGGACGACAATTGTGTCTGCAGAACTTTTAGACTACAACCGGGTCGGGAAAAGCTGTAAGGCATGGGTATCGGAAGATGTTACTTTTGGAAAAGCACCGCGTGTCCATACTGTAGTTGGTGTTTTCTATCAAAGGTGATAGTTGCTCTGAACAAGTATTGAAAAATCACTTTTTTACCTGATAAAACAAAGGGATTTGATGAATTCTAAAAAACATAATTGATTTTAGTCACCTCCAAAACATGTAATGGAACCAAAGTACACCAAGAAAGTTCTCAAGCATAGCAGGCGAAAAAGTAATAGTGTGGGGCTTCTCTCCACTACTTGGTGTGGTGATCCTTTAGAAAGATATTATTAAAAATAGGCGAATTCAAGTACTATAATATTTTAAAAATAAGCATCTAGTTATATGCTAAGCATAATTTACCGGTCCTTAGCGCTTTCCAAATTAGAAATGTTCTGAAAAACACTGTAAGAGTAGTAAAAAGGACTCTTTGATTGAGCAACTTATGACGGTTTTGGTTTGGCCCATTGCAAATTTAGGGCATGCAATTCCGGTAAAATAAAAATTACCGGTAAAAATTCGGTAATTAAAATATTTTTACCGGTAAACCGGTAAAACGGTAATTTTTGTATTTTTTTTAAATGTGATATTATATCAATAAGATTGGGTAGTCTAAAAGCAAAAAATAATTAAAAATACAAGGTATAAGGTGGTAAACATTTTTTGGGACGTGGGCCGTAAAAAAACATGTCAGTACCATCCGAACGCGATGTCGTCGACAAAATGCAGGAGAAACGGCTGCGATGGTTCGGCCATGTAAAAAGGAGACCACCTGAATACATCGCCAATGTTGTGTACTCAATCTCAATATACCCGATCAAAGGAGAGAGGCAGGCCGAAACGGTGGTGGTTGAGTGTCGTAATGACATGAAAATCTACGAACTCGAAGAGGAAGATGTCCTGGATAGAGCGAAGTGGAAGAAGAAGATACGGAAAGAGGACCCCGTCACAAGACTGGATAAACGCTAAGAATTACCGTGAAAAAAAAAAACATTTTTTTTCATTGAAGTGAAAGCCCTTTTTTATGGTAAATCGTGGGCATTTTATGGACCAGGGTCGTGGTAAGTCTTTCAAACAATCCCGCAGCCCCGTCAGGTTTTGGCCCTGCGCGTGGAACAACTCGGGCCGCCGACACGGGTCTGTTGTCTATGCAGACGGAGGAACGATGAGCCACCCGAACTCACCGTCCACAGACCGACGCCTACGGTGGCCGGGGGTCATCTCGCGACACCCGGCGCCCGTGGTGTCTTCGGTCCACTACAGCGGTTGGGATAATGGGTGCGCTCCACCGTCTCCTTCTCGAGCTGACTGGGAGAGACTGAGAATGACTGTTCCGCAGAAGGAGGCGACGGCTTCCCATTCCCTCTCGCTTCGGACGATGGCTTGAACCAGGGCCGGACACGAGAGGTCGTCGCTGCCTATTGGCTCGACGACGACACCGCGGTACCCTTCCCAGGCAAGACACACCTAGACTGTGTGCTCCACCGTGTCCTCATGCTGTCCGCATGGTGGTGAAGTAAAAGCCCTTGCTCAATAAGGTCATAGAGTAGGTATTATAAATTTAAAAAAACCCCCGACCCAAAAAAGTACGCAATAATTATGACAAAAGGTTAAAAACGCTAAACCCTATAAAAAGCAAAAAATAACTTTTAACACAACGTAAACTAAATTTTGTCGTGTCGGGGGACCGCTCTAATTCATTACTTTAGATACGTGTTTTTTTTAAAAAAACGAATGTTGTAATTAGGTAGGTATCATTTGATTTATGTAAGTATTTATGAAGGTAAAAAGCGGTCCCCCGACACGTCAAAATTTAGTTTACGTTGTGTTAAAAGTTATTTTTTGCTTTTTATAGGGTTTAGCGTTTTTAACCTTTTGTCATAATTATTGCGTACTTTTTTGGGTCGGGGGTTTTTTTAAATTTATAATTTAATTTTATTTCATGCTTTTTAAAGGAGCTCCTTAATTTTTCCTTCTTTCATTTAATTTATTTTATCTTAAGATGGGGTCGCTATATGCGATCTCGGCCAAAGGAAGCTGTTTAACAATCCTGATGACAAACTGGCTCTGGGAGAATTGCACAGATTGAGAAACAATAAAGATTAACCTTTGGACATTCTAGATTTTCAGCAAAAATATAAATCGGTTTATCCATTTCATTCCGGCATTCCAGGGTTTCATCCGCCACACCCCATTTCCAGCATCAGGTTCTCGTCAATCAGAAACATGAAGAGAACTCGTCAAGACAAATTCAACGAGCCCAAACTCGATGGGTTTACTAAAAGGCAGTTCAGGGTTACGTCTCCTATCTTCGTGCCCTAACAGCAGACCAGCTCAGTGGTTCCAGAAGACATTAGTGTTTCAAATTTCAGATCCCACATATGCTTGCAAGTAAACTGAGCGTGTAACATTCCTATCACATCTAACAAACGAGCTGATGACCTTGAAGACCTGAACCGATTTCCACCAAACATAGCTAAGAACACTCCCGACTGATATACCTTTTAAACAAAAAAAACCGCATTACAATCGGATCATCCGTTTGGGAGCTACGATGCCACATACACACACACACACACACACACACACAGACACGTCAAACTTATAACACCCCGTCGTTTTTGCGTCGGGGGTTAAAAATAAGCATAAGCTACATTTTTACCTAATAGGAACTGACAGCTATGAGGAAATTCAGATTAACCGAATGAATAAAATTTGTTTAGATATTATAAATTATGATGAGAATGAAGATTTGTATCTAACCTAGAGATAGTTAAGGAGCCACATAAGTTTGCTTTCCTAAAAAACAGCAACTTTATCACTCTTACAATATGTAATGTATGCAATATTACATTATGTTCAGGCTACATAATGAAGATTTGACGTTAAATGAACAATTGCTATATATTATTACAAAAACGTAAAAACCGGTAAATTACCGGTTACATATAATTTTTACCGGTAAATTAAAAATCGCGAAAATGGGCGATTTTACCGGTAAAACCGAAACCGGTAAACCGGTATTGCATGCCCTATGCAAATTTAATAGAAAAAAACTGGTAATCGGCCAGAAAACACAATGGCGATAAGTCATACATGAAACATTGATCAATTTTACAAACATTTTTATGAAGCATGGAAGAAAATTCCCGTAGCGACTTAAAACAAAACTGACCGCTTGCACTTTTAGGGATGCCGTGCTGTCATTGAGGTAAAAGGAAATAAACCAAATATTTGTACTCATTATAGTGTGTTCAGTTATAGTGTAGGGAATGTTGTTATAGAAAAGTACCATCAATAATATTAATAATTTGCATTTCTTCCTCTGAGCAAATTGAGTGTCTTTAATTATATGGCCAGGCCACGTTATGGTTCATACCGCTCGAGATTCGGATAAAGCGAAAAAAAACTTGTCGCGGAGGATCACTGAAGATAGTTTTTAGTTTTAATATTTCACAATGCCCTCTTAAATATTTTAAAATAGAAAAAAAAGTTCCAATAGCAATCAGAAAAAAGAAATACAGATAAAATGCGGCGGCAATTTAAGATTCCAACAGTGTCTTTAATTATGTGACCACGACTGTATGTGTACACATAAACAAGGATGAATATGTATTCCTTTTGAATTATAATCAGTATTATTTTTTACTACACTACTCGCGACAGTCATTATTTAATGCTTACGAAGCGCCTAACAGTTTTATCACAGCAATTCTTTTCGCAGAGTGATGCTACAACAAAACGCTTAGGCGTTTTATTGCAGTACAAACCTCATTCACAAATTCATAAATACTAAAAGCATTCATAAAACAAACTTTATTGTTCTCTCGTCTGCATTCATTTCAAAGATTTAAAGCAAAGTATTTTGTTTCAATTTATAAAGGTAGCTGAAACAAGCGACGGTTTTCTTTTGTGTCTGTTCAAACATGTTTACAAAGAACAACTCAGACACATTAGGATTTTTCTACTTAACTATCTGGACTGGGATTTTGTATTTTCACTATTTAATTTCCTCTAGCCATTTGTTTTCATTCAACTTTAATTATTTAGCATTTTACCTTCATTCTGTTTAAATTAAATTCCTTCGGATTTAGTTACGTCCATTCAAGTCAAAATGAGATGACTAATACGAAGGTCTTTCACCTGTCGAGTTTGAAAAGGTGACTTTCAAATTATCTGCATATTTAATAAAAATATTTGTGTAGGTACTAACAAGTATCTATTCATCTAAGCTACGCATTAAATAGGCACTTACGTCAATATTACGTTCGCCTATTTATATCCTATTTTAATGCAACGTAATCGTATCTTGATGCCAATTTACATAGATCTTTTCAAAACGATGATGATCTTGCAAAAAGCTGCTGGAATTTTAGTGTGACGTGTCAAATAACGATGGTCGCTTCTTATGTCGAGCATTTTCTAGAGTAGGATTGCAAATACGACTGGACTGAATTTAGGTGTAGTAGTTTTAATTTTGGAACGCCGCCCGGCCGGCTTGGCGCTCTTTCGCTCAGTTCTCCCGCGTCACAAAACGCACAGCGTGTATTACGAAAACTGTGACAACATACACCATAAGAAGTTCCATAGAAAAGTCGTGAATGCTGTTTTAAATGTCATTGAGGACTCTACTTGCACTGTGACACTTCGAGCATGAACTGCAATCTCTTATTACGAAGTTACGGGCGTTTGTTTACGTCCAACACTGTGGGGCGGCTAAAATAGATTCTTTTATTAGATATCTGCTTTGACCCTGTTATAATAAAGAGTGTTGGTGTTGATGATGGGATCGGTAACAAGAGGTAAGTTTACATTTATTGAATTCTTATCATTGTTGGCTTGTCTCGTTTTATTTGTGTCATAACTATTGGCAGGAGATTTATTATTCACTGCCAAGCTTGATATCGGTGTGACTGTTTTAATCGAGTTCAATTGCCTTAGTCTATTGTGAGCGGTTGTGATACCACAACTTTTTATTTTCAGTTGCCGTGTGAGTGAAAGGTGGTGGTGATGAGTGATAACGAATCTTCAGAGAAAGAAAAATTGACTTTAATAATCCCATCAATTAGAAGAGAATCGGATACGCAAACCGTTGGTCATCTAGTGTTAAAATCGCCTGAAATAAGACTAAACGAAACGGAAATCATGGACGAAGACAGGCAAAATATGTCAATAAGGAAGAGGAGAAACTTATCGAAGAATAGAGGTCAAGCAGCAAGGCAAAGAGAAAAGACACCAGAACCTGGAAGAACTTTAAAGCCTCATGAAGATACCCCGACTTCCGATGATGAAGAAATCAAGCTACCACGCCCAAACTCTAGAGAGATTGAAGCTGATAGTACTTATGAAGAAATGAAACGTTTAGTACAAGAAAAAGCTAATGTAAAAGATCCTGTGTACGATTTAGATACGGAAGAAGTTCTCGAGCAAAGGGCAATGGCTGCGCAAGAGCGTAGGCGTAGGAGTATTTCACCGTTTGCAATACCAGATAAAGAAGAACTCGCTAATCTTTCTAATCTTTTGGAACGTAAAGGAAGCTTTATAGATCCAACTAATAAACTTTTATCTACTAATTATGCTCTGACCCCAAAAGACGTCGATACTTCACGTCGTAGCTCATTAACTATTGAACCATCAAAAGAAGTCAAACATACTCTCTCTACTCCTTCCCCTGCCAGCAGTTCTCCAAAAGAAAGCCAATTTCCCTACCCTCCGTCCAATGCGCCAAAAAAACTCGAAGAAGTGGTTTATCCCGATGAAAAAAAAACGGAACAGGGAACTAGGTCACTGAAAACACCTGTAAAAAACGAAGAAGTGTTTACGTTCGATGATAAAGACACTAAGCCAATTGTAAAAGCGACTACGCCTAAACCAGAAACTCCAGTATCGCCTGGAGAACTTGTAACAAAAGTAATACAAATAGAAAGGACACCTAGTAAGAAAAATTTGGCAGAGAAGAAACCTAGTGTCGAAGTAAGAGAAAGGATAGTAAGGACTCCGAGTAGGAGATTGTCCACAGATATCAAACCCATTATTGCGAAACCACAACCACAACCGAAACCTAAAGATGAATCTCAAAGTAAAGCGCCACCCATCAAACCGGCTCGCAGCAAATCTGCTTCAAGATTTGGGGTCAGTTTTCTTATGAAAATATTTTTTATACTGTTTGTCGCTTTGTTAATAGCACTTTATTTCCAATATGCATAATCCCAAACCATGCAATCAAATGATCACTATGTACATAGTTTGCCATAATTTTGTAGAATGAGAGAAGCAACTAATAATTTATCCATAATAACATTTACAGAACAAAACTAGTGAAAGTGAGATGAGTGAAGACCAACATAATGCCAAAATAGAAGCGCCAAAACGTAGAGAAAAGCCCGTGCCACGTCGATATACGAAGAACAAAGCATCACCTAAAGTAAATCGATCACAATCGGTGCACCGCACTGAAGATATAAGAGTAGTAGATAAGACTGGAACAGGTATGAGTCAGACTAGTCGTGAGATTATTGAATTAATGCAAAAAGCTCGAGCAAGAAGCTTGTCTATGCCTAAAGATGATCCTCGACTTCCACCTGACTACAAGATGGCCGATAGAACTTTAAAAACTCCCAATAAAACTCCAGTCAACCTGAGGCAATCTAGATCACGAGGTGTCTCATGTCCTAAAACGATTCAAATTATTAGTGAAAAGGAAATCTTATCTGGTTTAATCAAAAGTCAAAAGGCTGATGTCGATCAACGAAGCCGACAAAGCTCAGGTTATATTGACGCAAGTCAGTCTGAATACACGTCCAGCTGTTATTCTTCATCTCCAAGTGAAAACGAGTTTGACTTTGATTTATCAGAGCGAACAGCGGAATTAACACGAAAACTGAATGTACTAAGCCAAGAAGTTGATAGACGCGAGATGATGACAGGTATAATTTTAGGAGCAGAAGATAGTAATGTTCCTAGAGGTGCAAAAACGGAACAAAGGTCAGGATTGAGAAAACGATCTGTAGCCGATGCAAAAACAGCTGCTAAGAAAGAAAAAGAGCCCGCACCTGAGAGAAAAGGAAAGAGGAAATCACTTGAAGAAAATAAGAAAAAAGTTATCAGATCGAGATGGAAACTGATTGCTAATTGGCAGGAATTTAAGCAAGAACAAAGTATCCATTGTGAAAAAATTAGGAACATGCGAAACAAATGTGTTTGTGACCTTCTAATACTGATTATAATGTGTGGTCTAGGAGGAATGATGTTTAAAACTTTGGAGGGGTCATTCGAAAATGCGTATAAGTGTAGTACGAGAAATGTTAAGAGAGATTTCATCGAGAATCTTTGGCGAGGGAGTCATAATCTGCGCGAAGAGGATTGGAAATCGATGGCAAGGAAGAAGTTATATGAATTTGAAGACCAGTTGCATACTGCCCACGAAGCTGGTGTAACGTCGTACAGCGGTCAACGATCTTGGAACTTTATGAACTCTTTCGTCTACTGCTTGACGTTAGTCACAACTGTCGGTAAGATCAACAGTATTTATATCATGCATACGAGATTAAAAAATATTTACACAGTCATCAGCAATATTGGTTTTTGTACACATTTTAGCACTTCTGTGTATCTTTTTGAGAAATGTTTTAATTAAACTATTGAACGGGCACCTTTTCTTTTTCTTCAGATACACATGATCCTAAGACATGTTTTTTACATCATTTTCACCCATTCATTCTTACTGATTCATAGTTTTATTCCAAAATTAGAGCATAGTTTAATTGATATTTTTCAGGTTATGGTCACATAGCTCCAAAGACAACGTACGGCCGAGTTGCGACGATAGTGTACGCCACCATCGGGATCCCATTGTTCCTGATCCTCTTGGCTGACTTCGGTAAACTGTTCACCAGAATCATCAAATTCTTTTGGGCTTTCATCAGAAGGTTCTACTACACAAGGAGTTGCAGAAAAGTTAGAAGAACCGCTCCAGTTCAGGTAATATTTATTTTTATAAATAAACTAGCGACCTGCGCCGGCTTCGCACGTCGTAACAGTATTTCCACACTGTTTAGTGTATGTTGTACATAATTACCTCTATACATATGTGTCAGTTCGCGGTAAAAGGTACCTTATGGACTTTGGCGCTTAAGTCATTTGGAGATACAAATTCTACAATCTTGCTTAGACCAAATAAACATAATGTCGTAAATGCCAACACCCATAAGGTAGGTACCTTTTACCGCGAACTGACACATATTAACCTTCCTCTTTAATCACTGTATCTATTTAAATAAAACCGCATGAAAATCGGTTGCATCGTTTCGAAGATTTAAGTGTACAAAGGGACATAGGGACAAAAAAAAATACTTTGTTTTATAGTGATGTAGTGATACCTAACTAATTACTACTTCTCCGAATTATGTTCAAAACTAAAAATAGGACATGTATGGGTTACAATTTTAATGTACATAATTCAGTGATGGACCTACTTGGTCCAATCGATTAGACATCGTTTTATATTTTACATACGAATTTAGACACTTTCAAAGAAAGAATAGGAGAAAAAAACGGTTTTAAAAGTTTTCTTTGTAGCGTGGCTAATTTTATTAAAATACAGTAAGTATAAGGGGACCTCGTAATATAACAGAATGGTTACTAAAAATATCCTTCATGACCGTCACATGCTATCTCTTGGTTTTAGCCGTAATGATGCGGTATACCGCACACTCCAACGTACTCAACGCATATTAAGTCTAATAAATCCCGTTTTAGTACTAAACCCGATAACCAAGGGAGAAAATTACATTATTGAAATAAAAAAAAACGCTGTATTTTTTATTACATTAGGCTATAAAATTAACGATTAATTAACATGTCGGATTATTTAGAAGTACATGTACGATCAGGTGAATTAATATTTACTTTTGTGTATTCGCATAACTTTATACGTTACAATGTACTAAGGTCACGTTTACACATTATTATTACTTTAAACCCCAATATTGTTATGTCTGATCCGATAAAGCAAGAATATATTCTTATAACAAAATTATTATAAACGACAAGCCTTATTGAGCGCTGTCTATTCTTGATAACAACGTTCAAATTCCTGCTGTACAGGAAAACGAAGCTAATATTTCCCTTTTTATACAGAAATGAGTAATGATTACGCCTCCGGCTACATGTTGTCTTACATTCTTATAAACCTTTGTTTTCCGTTCAAACAACGTCTCAGAATCAAACTTGAGAAAATAAATGTGAAATTTTGTTTTTCAGGAGGTAATGAAGGGCCTGAATATTGTATACGATGTGGTCCGCCGACCGTCGCAGATATTCAACGAGGAAGATATTGAAGAGAGTCCTGATGGCACTCAGCCACCACCACCAGTCGAGAGAAAACCTAGTGACGTACCACCACCTTTACCACCAAAACCCGGTACATTAACAAGAGAAATCGATATCGAGACGGACTTAGAAACTCCAGCACCATCAGTCTTCGAAATAGATGATGAGTTCAACTTACCGATCTCCGTCGCCGTATTCATTCTGCTCGTGTACATTAATATTGGAGCGTTCGTCTACAGTTTATGGGAAAAGTGGAATTTCTTTGAGTCGTTTTACTTCATCTTTATATCAATATCTACTATCGGGCTTGGTGATTTAGTTCCTGACCACCCTATGTTCATGATGGCATCTATATTGTACTTAGTATTTGGATTTGCTCTGACATCTATGTTTATTAACGTCGTTCAAGTGAAGCTTTCTAATACGTTTAAGCAAGCGAGTGCGAAGCTTGGTGCTACTATTGGTCTGAAGGTTGCTGAAGAGGATGGCAGCCTAGTGCCCATAACACCGCCTCCTACAGAAATTGTTCCTGTACATAAACCAAAAATAGAAACAGATGAAAGCAAAAGTAAAGAAGTTGACGATAACGATACTAAAAATAGATAAATAATAGTGTTTGCAGTAAAATTCGATACAATAATGTTTTAAGTGAAGTCTGACGGTTGAAAAGTGTTCAATCAATCAATGTTAATGGTCGTTTTGGTTCTGGTTTTCCATTCTCAAATGGAGTTCGTGATACAGTGAGCCAATGGTACCTATTACGTAATATTATCATTGTTGTAAGCTTGGGAAGATGATAATTTGTTACTAATTATTTAAATGTGATTAATTAAACCCTATTTTAATGTGTTTGTTGCTGTGTGGATAAATAAACGATTTTTTACATGTTATGTATTGATTTAATATGTAGGAATACAGTGTACTTAATCCGGTTATTACATAAACATAAACACTTCATAGCGAAAGCAGTTTGAATGCCTGTTTAGGGTTATAAAAGTGTACCTCTGTGGTAATAAATAAAAAAAAAATCGTAAACATTTATTTAGTACTTTTTTATAGTTGAAATATATTTTCCTTGTTAGCAAATTATTATGGTATCCTTTTGTTTTCGCAGCAAGCATGACCAGTATTTTACGACAGGCATTATATTTTGACTGATTATCCCACTATTGAATATTGAAAGCCTTTCCTTAAAATGATCGACACTCGACCGAAAACATGGTTTTACACTCAAAGAGTGTTGGCTTTGCAATGAAAATACTCAAATATTAATATAGTACTAATGAAATGTTGATGCGATGGAAGATTTTGAAATTTATTTATGACATTTTATGTTGCTCTAAGAATATCTAGTGAATGATTACTGTAACCTTTTTTCGGATAGCGAAGACAACGCTTTTAAATAATGCTTTGTGTCATCGATACTTGCGAATATTAAAAACGTGTCAGTTAGTCTCACTATACTTCTAAACTGACAATATCCCCAGCTCTCTTTTAATGCCTTCTGGTCCAATAATTAATTTCATTATGCTGAGAATTTAAACGTGTCAGTAGATGTTCAATTTCTGCTTGAGGTGTTCTTATTCTTTCATTAATATAACTATTAATAACTCCCGTTCTGTAATATTTTTTCATAAACGATTCTAGTCTCGTGCTCATAGTCTTTGCCCTTTTCAATGTTGAGTTACAATATAGAGAATCTATGGGCTTACTTGATGAACTTTTCCGCAGTTTTTCTAAGCATATCTCAATTGGATTAAAATCAAACACCTTATAAAATTCCCTATAAAGTTTTGTGTGTTCAAAGGAACACTGATGATCCTTTTGATCGTGAGAGGGTAGCGTTTGGAAAATATCCTCAAAATCTGATTTCAAATATTTATCGAAAAACTTGCAACTATCAATTTTATGAAAATCATCTTCAATTCCTCCTCTTAATGTTCTAATTAACATAAGATTCAATAGTAAACTAGGCATAGCAACTGGAAGAAGTTCACACTGCACGGTCATGTGAGAATGTCTCGACCAACCTGTTAGAATAATTCCTTTGAAATCGTAAACTTTATTTTCTCCACCAAACTTGTAGTTGTAGATGAACTTCAGCCATCCTAAATTATTTAGGTACCGGTTTTTTATATTAGGTATTACTGCTTTCTTTCCCTCGGCGCCTTTGAAAGCTGATGCTACCCAGATATCAGCAAATTGATGATGCAAATTGTAGACTACTGTATGTGACAGCCATCTGAGGTTCTGTGTATAGTCCCACCACACAGCTTCAATGTTGTCCAACGAAATATGTTTCTTCGACTTCTTATTCTTCAAGATCATGTCAGGCCATATCAGAACTTTGGTACCTGGACTTAGTTTTCTGACTATTGCGGTCACTTTTTGTACGTGGTCCATAAATAAAGTACTGAAAATTAAACGAGTAATTATTGATTATGTGATGTCCACCTATTTAGCGGCCACGCCGGCTGTTCTCATGAAAGAAGATGAGCCAACTGCGTAGGACATATTATAGTGCACAAGCATTTGCGCAGACACAATTGCACTCACTATTCCTTCACTCTCATAGCCCAATGGGACGGCATTCCGACACGGAGAGAGATCAGGCGCAGGACCGACATTAACGTGCTCTCCGATGCACGGATCTAGCAATCACCTACTACCAGGCTCCGGGCTGCTTTGTGAAATTTTCTAAACCCACAAAGAGATTTCGGCCCGATCCGGTAATCTAACCCGCGACCAACGAGGCAGTCACTATTTTGTATTTGTTATGTATTAAGGTGAGTATAGATTACAACATTTTTATTTATTTATTTATTTATTTAATGCTTCTGCACATTTCGTACAAGGCGGACTTAACGCCATAGGCGTTTTCTGCCAGTCGACCTTTGGGTGGTGGAGAAATAGCTGTGGTAGGTGCAAAGTTTTTGTTAAAAATTTTGTCAACAAAGAACACAAAAAAAATATATATATACAATATTTACAATATATGAATTAAAAATACATTATATACAGTATACATACATACTTAAATACATACATACTACAATACATACAATATTACATTTGCCAGGAGAGGCTAAGAAGCAAATTAACATTAAAAAAAAAAATTAAGAGAAAAAAAAAAAGAAAAAAAAACAACAAAAAAACTGTCTACAGTTGCGACTCTGCCAATTTCCTATGGATGTGGTCGCGTAATTTCTTTTTGAAGGAATAACGACTGTTAACCATCCTGATCTCCAGCGGTAGCTCATTCCAGAGAAGAATAGACTGAACAAAGAAGGAAGAGTGAATAATATCTGAACGGTGAGCAGGGCAGTGAAGAAGACGATTATTAGAGGAGCGGAGATTTTTATTGTGCTGTGAACACACATACTGAAAGTGGGAGGTTAAGTATGAAGGTGAAGACGGGGTAAATAGTATAGAAAAAAGAGTAGTTAAAGCCCTCATCACACGTCGTTGTCTTATCGGTAGCCATTTAAGTTGCGCTCGATACGCTGACACATGATCGTACTTGCGGAGATTAAAAACGAATCGAATGCAATTGTTGAGAAGCCGGTCAAGTTTACTGAGCAGATCTGCATTCAGGTCATAGTAGCAAACATCACCATAGTCAATTATGGGAAAGATTAAGGTTTGCATAAGCGTCGCCTTAACATTGTATGGAAGAAAATTTTTCAAGCGATAGAGGAACCGTAGCGTGCTAGTAACTTTCTGACTGACAGCTGCAACCTGTGATTGCCAGTTTAGCGTGGAGTCAATGTGTAGGCCAAGATTTTTCACAGTGCAAAAAGGTGGCAAGCCACCACTATCAACTCTGCTCATAGTTCTCGAGCTCCCAATAATAATGGCTTGACATTTGGTAGGGTTAACCTCCACCCCAAACCTGTCAGACCAATTTTTCACTACTTCTAGATCAGAATTAATTAGATCAAGCGTATTAAACAAGTCCGTAGCTTTGGTGTGTCGATAAAGCTGCAAGTCATCAGCATAAAGATGATACGAACACTGAAGCTCGAGAGTGAGTAGATTTATAAATATCGAGAATAGAAGAGGTGAGAGTATGCCGCCTTGTGGGACGCCAGCATTCAAAGTACACCAAGTTGATGAGACTTCATCCACCCGAACAGACTGCTGACGATCCCGAAGATAAGAGGAAAACCAGTCTATTGATTCAGAAGAGACCATAAAATGGGATAGGATAGATAACAGGATGTCATGACTGACGGTATTGAATGCATTCGAAAAGTCGACTAGAACCAGCACTGTTAGGTTAGCGTCTTCCGTAGCGCGTCTAATATCGCCAGTCACTTTAGGGAGGGCAGAGGAAGTGCTGTGGCCCGGCCTAAACCCAGATTGTAGTGGGCTCATGAGTTTGTTTACATGAATAAAACGCGCAAATTGCTTATGAGCACAAGCCTCAAGCACTTTGGACAAAAAGGGAAGAATAGAGATAGGACGGAAATGACTGGGGAGAGTGGGACTAGAAATTTTGGGAAGAGGACGTACGTACGCTTTTCTCCAAAGCAAGGGGAAAGTTCTAGAGAAGAAGGAGTAGTTGACAATGTGGGTGATAACAGGAAGGATCGGGACAAGGATGGTAACAATCATTTGCCGATTGATGTTATCACATCCCATCGCTTTTGATTTAATGGAGAGGATAATTTTTCTGATCTCTCCCTCATCGACTGGCTGAAAATTAAAAGGATTTATATCAGGACGCGTTAGACGTGATATGAAATTTGAGTATCCTGTTTGGTTAAATAATCCAAATCAGAAGATGTGCTGAAAAGACTGTTTAAAGCATCTAAAGATAGAGAACTAGGTAGGTCTAAATGACGCGATTTGCCAATACCCAGAGTCCCTAGAAACTTCCAGATATCGGCAGAGGTCGATGATGAGACATTGTTTAGTATATGGCGGCGTTTAGCGTTGCGTATCATCAAATTACACCGATTCCTAGCAGCCTTATATAAAGCCCAGTTTTCATCCGTACGTTCCCTTTTAAACTTGCGAAACGCCCGGTTCCTCCTGCGCATGGCAATCTTGATAAGACTGGTCATCCAAGGTGCTGGTGGCCGTTTTACCCTTACCTTTTTAACTGGTGCATGGACATCGTACAGCTTGTTCACAAAGTTGTTAAATATTGTGACCTTGTCATTAACGGAATCAGCTGTCATCAAAGGTGTCCAATCAATTTTAAAGGCGTCCTCAAGCAACCGATCTACATCCATGCGTGCGAAGCACCGCCTATGCAGAACCTTAGTCTTGGGCTTAGGAGGTTTAAGGATATAGGAAAGGAAAATGAGGTCGTGATGAGAGAAGCCAGGAGCAAGATATTGACCGTGAGAGGAAACAAGGGATTGATTGGAAATGATCATTACATCCAGCCAGGAATCATTACCGACCGTGGACCGATGAGTAGCCTGAAGAGGAAGTACAGTTAAGCTGGATGATTGTACAAGGTGCAGGAGTTTACGTGTACGAGGAGAATTAGGAGCAAGGAGATTTGTGTTCAAATCGCCCATGATAATGTAATGTGCATACTCTGAACCCAGCGATTCTAAAACCGATTCAAAATCAGTGAAGTAATCGACAGAAGGGAGACAACACCAACGACAGCTTTGGCCCCCTTGACTGAAACCTCTAGAAAGAGATATTCAGCACTTGCTAGAGGACCAGAAGAACGTGCCAAAATCCTATAAGGAAAATCTGATCGAAGGTAAATTGCCACGCCACCCCCTCTTCTCCCAAGCCGATCATTCCGAATAAGAACGAAGCCAGGAAGAGAATACGAGGTGGACAAGAGATCTGGTTTAAGCCAGCTCTCAGAAATCAGGATGGCGTGAACATTAATATTACTAAAAGTCACAACGAGTTCACTGTAGTGACTCGGACATTTTCTGGAGCATTTTTGTGTAATGTAACGTTCTAGCACGGTAAAGATATGGACAGTATGGAAACTAAGCCTGTTTGCGGACATAACTACCTACGCTCCGTTGAAGCAATAGGGTTGTCACTTTTAATGGTATTGGTGTTGTTTTTTTTTACTTTTTTGTTCTGTAGTGATTAATCATCGAATTTAAATAACTACCTAACTAGCTTACAATACAATTTAAATAGGTAATTCCATGGCTTCGGTTAATCTCAGCAAAAAACGATAGCTTGAACCCGAAAAACATATAATATTTACTACACAACTTTGTTATTACTATATTATAGTTATAGACCTGTAACTTTTATAATTACGGTGGCGTAACCTTTGCAAGTTTTGGCGGGGGTGAGCGAGCCGAGGTTGGACTAAAATGTTTCGGAGCGGGCGCACGGTTGTCGCCGCACCGCCTCGCGCGCGATGGCGCGCGGTCAAGGCTCAAGGACTTTTTACACAAATACATTTTATCAAACAAATAAACTACTGCTTAAAATAATCTTCCAATTGATTAAGTAATTGTTGTTATTGTTGTAATTGTATTTATTTTTAGCTGTTCTTTATTTATAAACTGAGTTTCTAAATTAAAAGTCTTTTGTTAACTACCTAAGCAGCTGGAGTACCTAGGTATAGTATTTAAAAACCCATTACATAAAAATACCTATTGTTCATTAATATCTACAAATTATTAACAGAAAAATATTTTCATCTGCTTCGACACGTTCGAAATTCTTTGTTTATTATTAAATTTTGACTGCACTATCGTTTTAATCACCCTCAAAAACCAGGAAAATGACATCCATGACGAAAAAAATTATAACTGTTGCAGCCGCCATCTTGGATTCACGTTTTGATTGCACTATCGTTTTTAGCACCCTCAAAAACCAGGAAAATGACACCCATGGCGGAAAAAATTATAACTGTAGCAGCCGCCATCTTGGATTTACGTTTTGAGTGCACTATCGTTTTTAGCACCCTCAAATACCATGAAAATGACACCCATGATGAAAAAAATGATACCTGTTAGAGCCGCCATCTTGGATTTACGTTTTGACTGCACTATCGTTTTTAGCACCCTCGAATATCTTGAAAATGGGTGATGGGTGTCCTATGTTGAAAAATATACGTATTTCGGCCGCCATCTTTGATTTACATTTTCTACAACTATTACACTATCGGCTTTAAATATCCTCATAACCGCCGCATCACAGTTATTATAAAATATAATTTAGATTTATAAGTATTTATAAGATCACGAATTCATTTTGATCGCGGCCTTAAATCGAATAATAACGATGATAAGTATAACAATAACGATAAATAAATCTTTCGCTCGTGGCATTTTCGGAGAAAAATTTAATTAAACGCGGCCACTCGTCTTGACACGCGTTACTAAGAGCACCGCGAGAGCCCCTTCGAAGCCTCGTCGGTGTGCATGTTTGTGTGAGTGAGCCGTTTCGAACGTTTGTTCGTAGTTTCCGAACTGCTCTACATATATTTAAACTGTGGTTCTAGCGTATGGTACAAAACAGGCAAAAGTTCAGTCTCCAAAGCATTTTCATGTAATGTAACGTTCGTGCGAATGCTCGGCGTTAGGTTACGGGTAAATGATCACAGCGAGCAAGTCTTTCGTCCCTCTCCTTCCGCGTCACCCCGCAACCGCGCATCGCCCGTACTTGGCTCGACGAAATGTTACACCAATACGCTCG
The DNA here is from genome assembly GCA_963856015.1 of Helicoverpa assulta. Lineage (NCBI taxonomy): Eukaryota > Metazoa > Arthropoda > Insecta > Lepidoptera > Noctuidae > Helicoverpa > Helicoverpa assulta. The sequence continues at coordinate 5,556,212 of CAWLCW010000002.1, read as the reverse complement.
ACGAAATGTTACACCAATATGCTCGTTGGTTTGTAACAAGCAGGCGAGCGTGCTCGATTTTTTGTTCGTAAAAGGATGATACATTGGAACATCTCATAGAGCGGCTCGTTGTTCTGTTACAAGTAAATGTTGTAGTCTATACTCACCTTTAAAGTCGTGGCCGCATAGTGGATAAAGAACCAACCTCTCAAGTATGAGCGAGAATGATGTGAAAATGGATAGAAGACACTTTTAAAGTACCTAAAGCCGTAAAAAGAAATTGTTACCTAAAATTAACAACGAATGAAAACTGCAACTAGTGATACAAATTAATTATGTTAAACTTTATAGCACTAGGTGATTTCTGACACTTGCGTGAATATTAGACATTTAAATAAAACTACTTTTGCGGATTTTATCGCGGTTGTATTAGTATTATTTAATCCCAAGCGATCCTTAATAATAGCGAGCTTCAGGGCCGTCTTAACCTATGGTGCAGGGTGTGCGAATAACCCGGGCGCCTCGATCTCAGGGGCGCCACGGGACGCCCCACCACCAGGAAATTCCGAAGAAATTACATTTGATAAGGAAGTTCCACATTGTATCATGATACAGACAAAAAAAGTCGCCTTGCTTTGTTTGATTGATCGGTCATTTTGTTAATTTTTCACTTTTAACATCCTCCAACTACTTAAGTGAAAAAAATTCTCGCTCGCTATGCTCGCGGCTAAATGACAATGTATGTACTGTATTTCTGATTGTTTATTATTTTTATTGACGCACCGAATCAACGAACACAAATGGCACTCGCTCTAATCACGGTTTCTTTTTATTTGTACATAATTCCCAGTTTAATTTGTGAGTCTTCAAACAAATAATTTAAAAAGTTCGCGCTCGCTACGCTCCCGTTACATTATAACTTCATAAGTCAAATGTAGGAGAAAAAATGTTTAGATGGAGTCCTCAAAAACAAAGCAGTTTACGCTTCCGACTGCTTGTTACTTTACAGCGCTTTTTTAAACTTATCAACTTTTTGTGTCTTATAAACTTATTTACATTGTTCTGTCTCGACTTTCATAACTTAAACCTGGCCAACAGTTTGAGCCTACAATGATTTGAAAACATTTTTTTAAGTCCTTTACCTACCAAACAAGTGAATTTCGTTCGAACGTTCTTATTTATATTCCTTGCAACTACTCTAAGTACTTCGATCAATATGTACTACTCAAAATCTTTCAATAGATACATAGGTGGCGCTTGGGGATGATTGCACCCAGGCGCTACATGAGCTAGAGACGGCCCTGGCGAGCTTCAATCAAAACCTACTTCAAGCCGCTGAAGAAGATCAGTCAAATCTTACCACCTGCCAGGTGTCACATACCTCTACAAGATGCAGGTGTCTACACGCTTGATTATGATTGTGGTCTCTCGTACATAGGCCAAACTGAAAGATGCATAGGGACCCGCGTAAAAGAACACATTGCCAATGTCAAATACCGCCGTTCCAGAAAGTCAGCAGTTTGTGAACACACACTCGACAAGCCCCAGCATTGCATCACATTTGATAAACCACAAGTCCTTTTTAACCAAAGAAAACCGATTCCTGCCTAGGATCATTCATCATTTGAAAAAAAAAACATACAAATTTCAATCATAGAAACTATTAAATCCAAAAACTGCAAGACCCAAGGAGTGAGCTCGTTCTGCGTGAATCGGATTGTCAATAATCGACCAAATGTAGGGTAGCTTGTAACTATAATATCAAGTCGACTAGCATCTTAGTCTGCTCGTGACCACGGATGCATCTCTCTATCGCTCTAAGGTTTGCTGTTAGAGAACCCAGTTCTGGGTTAAGCTCGCCTTTGTACATGTCTTCTCTGTGTTGTGTGTGTTTTTATATGTTTTTGTGTACAATAAAGAATAATAAAAATAAGATGCTGTAGAGGGTCCGAAACGTCGGGATTAAACAGTATTGATATCTATAACCGCGATAAAATCCGTAACTGTTTTTATTTACAGCAATGGTCGTAATGTCTTTACTCACTCTTTATCCAAAACTCGTTTTTTACATAGTGAACATTCATTTAAGCTGTATACTTCATCACAGCCTATATGTATGTGTCTTAGAGGCGTTATTGGTGTGTGCAGTTTTATTACCTGAAATGTAATTATTTTTTATTATTTAGTGCCTAATAAAATAGCAAACACGGTGTGACAAATGATAAGATTTATAATAAGTAAGAACTAATATGAGTGTTTTTAAAAACATAATTTACGATTTCTGCCTACTACTTATCTATTCAAATAACAGTTTAAGGCTGATTTTACAGTCATGCTGATCATGCGCTGACCATCAGCGCCGACGACCGCAAATATATGAAACTCTATGAAGCGTTTTTGAATGACGCGTAGCTGTCAGTGCAGACGATGTTCAGACAAACTAAGCGCGTAGCTGTCAGTGCCGATGGTCAGTGTGACTGTAAAACCGGCCTAAGAGGCTGACAGCACCCAAAACACTCTCTTCGTACGTATTTACGTACGAGACAGAAGCCTACTGATGCGACGTTCGTAACACATATAAATAATAGCTTTAAAATGAGTTGAGTAGTCAAAAATAAAAATTAACCTGTATTTACATTTGGACTAAATTAAGTTCTGTATTTACATATGGACGTTAATGTTACAAATTTTGTCAATGCACGTTGATAAGTAATCCCTAAGTATCTGTCTGTCTGTCTGTTACGCTTTCATGTCTAAACCACTGAACTGATTTTAATAAAATTTGGTACAGAGATAGAGTTGACCTTGAGAAAGAACATAGGATAGTTTTTATCCCGGACTTTTGAAGAATTCTCTTGGAAACGCGATATAACCGAACTCTACGCGGGCGAAGCCGCGGGTGGAAGCTAGTACAGATATATTTTGATTGGAAGATCATTTTAAGAGGTAAGTTTAATTTTTTTTTTGGATCGAGAAAACTTTTCGGGTACGTGTTTTGAAATTAACACGGATATCAGAAATATATTCAAGATTAATGTAAAGATTTGGCCAAAAAATTGTTTGAGACAAGCCAATTTGTGCATTCAGCGCCTTAAAGCTGAAGTTTGTTTGTAGGTGCAATCGAGCGTATCTCAAAAACTCCTGAATGATTTTTTTACATCTTACAGTATAAGGACCAGCGTTATTCACCTAACGGAGAAATTATGTATATTGGTTAGTACCTCAAAAGCAACAAATGGGGACCTTACAAGCAAAAAATACATAATATATCGAGCCTTTACCGCCATTTTAGCGCAACCGACAAAAAACAAATTTTACAGGAGACGGTTTTTTTTAAATATTTTTAATAAGAAGTGTGATAATAACAAGAAAAATTACATACGTTAATGATTTTTAGAGATTTAAATATATGATTGAATATAAAACAAAAATAATGAGTTTTTATGCCATTTATGGCGCATACAATGTTTTTGCTGTCACAGTCTATAGATATTCGGGCGTTTACGATAATATTACCTATCAAAATTACTATCCAAGAAATAATATAATTGTTTAAAAAAATGGCATTTTAAAAGGTTTTTAAATGAAATATCCACATAATAATCAAAAATTATTTATTTATAGTAATCGTTAGGAATAATGAGATCAAATGAACTTATACTTACAAAGATTATAAAATGAAATGAGAAATTTCTTCTTTACAAATCAATTAATCCTCGTACCACTTATTCCATCGTGGTTTTTAATCAAAATATTATGTTTTATTAAAAATATAGTTATTTATGTAAAAAAATTTCGATAGTGAGATGGGCCTGCACCAAGGGTCGGCTTTAAGTCCTTACCTCTTCCTGCTTATTATGGACGCCTTGACGGCGGACATACAGGAGGAGGCACCCTGGTGCATGCTGTTTGCCGACGACATTAGCCTGGTTAGTGAGGATGGACCTGAAATCCAGAGCAGATTGGGGAGTTGGCAACAGAGACTGGAGAATGTTGGCTTGAAAATCAGCAGAACCAAGACCGAATACATGTTCTGCGATTTCGGCGGTCTCTCCAGTCCTGAAGCCATGGCGCTTGACAACGCACCTCTTCCTGTCTGCTCCGATTTCCAGTATCTCGACTCGCTTATTCAGGGCGATAGCGAAATAGATCGGACAGGTACGCACATAATTAACGCAGGATGGATGAAATGGCGGCAGGTAACGGGAACAACTTGTGACCCTCGTATTCCCCTTAAAGTTAAGGGGAAAATTTACAAGAGTATGGTCAGACCTGCTGTCTTGTATGGATCAGAGTGCTGGCCCACAAGAGCGACGAATGAAAGACAATTGCATGCGGCAGAGATGAGAATGTTAAGAGGTATGTGTGGCGTTATGCGAATGGATAGAGTGAGGAATGAGTATATAAGAGGAAGTTTGAAAGTAGCGCCGTGAAACTGCGTGGAAACCGGCTGTCATGGTATGGGCATGTGATGCGGAGGAATGAGAATCATGTTGTGAGGAAGATGATGAGTATGAATGTGGACGAATATAGTGGAAGAGGAAGACCAAAGAAACAATGGATGAATTGTGTGAAAGTAGAAATGGCAAGAAAGAAAGTTACTTGTGAGATGACGGCAGATAGAAGAGTATGGAAGGAGAAAACATGCTGCGCCGACCCCAAATGAATTGACCCCAAATAAGGGCAGGAGGAGGATGATTTGGGATAGTGAGATCAAGCAGATTATACAAGTAAACTAGGTACTCGTACTCAATTCAGAAACCAAAGAGAGCTCTCTTTAGTTTTTGTAATTTTAACTTAGGAAAATAGACACAGTACAAGACTAATTTAACAAATTTTAACTAACTCACCAATAATTTTAAGTGAAAGAATATTATTACAGGCAAGGCATAAATGATACACGTAAGTATTTAATTATTCTTACTTTAATTTAAGTACCAAAATTAAAATAAAATACATACCCTTGCTGCTGGAGTCGACATTGCTGACTTATTTGATACCTAACTGTTGAGTTTCCTCTCGAAGTACACTTCTAATTGAATTAACACAATAATAATCACTATTTAAGACTTTTTTAAGCGCAAATCTATTTTTTTACTATGAAAACAAAGGGAACGATGTTTGTTGCATCAGAACTTTTGCGGAAATAAACAACAGGTCACGACAGGTTTGTTTATAGTAAACGCCCACGGTGAAGCACTAATGTCGCTTGCGATAAAAATGCATGTGTCGCTTACGTTAAAGTTTAGAAAAAATGTGTATTAACGATAATTTTAGCACTCGCTATAACTTTGTAACGCTTTTTTTTAGGCGGGAAACACCAACAGGGCTGGGTCCGTTACGGTTTAAAATACTAGTTTCGATAAAAAACGGTTTCTTGACTAAAGTGTCGCTTACGATAATTTGGCGGTAACGGCTCGATATGTACACAAAATCTTTATTCTGAACTAAGTGGTTTACAATAATCGGTGATTTGAGCCTCCTTTTAAGCATAACTAGCTTTCCGCCCGCGGTTTCACCCGCGTCCCGAGATAACTGCTTCCCGTAGCCGGATGGTGACAAAAACTATCCTATGTCCTTCTCCTGGCTCTAAACTACCTCCCTGCCAATTTTAACCTAAATCGGTTCAGCCGTTCTTGAGTTATAAGTGGAGTAACTAACACGACTTTCTTTTATATATATACCTCTAGATATGCCTATGTTAGCCGACTCCGCTCTTCAACAGCAATCATCATCCTCTGAGCCTTTTCCCAAACTATGTTGGGGTCGGCTTCCAGTCTAACCGGATTCAGCTGAGTACCAGTGCTTTACAAGAAGCGACTGCCTATCTGACCTCCTCAACCCTGTTACCAGGCTACCTAACAAGTTACCTGGGCAACCCGATTCCCCTTGGTTAGACTGGTGTCAGACTTACTGGCTTCTGACTACCCGTAACGACTGCCAAGGATGTTCAATAACAGCCGGGACCTACAGTTTAACGTGCCATCCGAAACACAGTCATTGGTGTCTAAAATATACTTAGAAAGTACATACAAACTTAGAAAAGTTGCATTGGTTCTTGCCTGACCTGGAATCGAACCCGCGCCCTCATACTCTAGAGGTTGGTTCTTTGCCCACTAGGCCACCACGACTCTTCCACAGCAATAAGTATACAATATTATTATTCAATAATTCCGATTTATAACTAGTAGAATATTAAAGTTCGTTACTTACTTGTGTTAACATATTAGTAATTAGTTCTATACTCATGTTATTACTGGGGCAAATGGATCCTGGCTGACGGGGGTTTTCCCTGAGATGAGCAAACTCCTTCAATTTCAAAGCATACTCCATGTGGCCAAAGGTCTGAACCAGAGGTATTATTTCCATTTCTAAATGTTTGGCTCGTTTTATGAACTGAATGATCTGAAAATTCAAAATGGGGTCAATAATTTGGCAATACAGTAGCTACTGCAAAATTAATTTTGACAATTAATTAATTTAATAAATAAATGTGTATACCTTTAACAATACTATTATTATGAAGAAATAGGTACTAATTTAATGAAAAGGAATCATTTTTTTTTGTTAGTTTATACCTATCCTAAAGTTTTCGAAATTACAGAACCGATTTGAAAAATTCTTTCACTATTGATAAGCAACACTCTCTCCGAGTAACTAAGAAATAATAAATGTGAAAGTAACTCTGTCTGTCTGTCGGTCTGTCTGTCTTTTCTTCACGCCTAAACTACTGAAAATGTATTCCTGACAAATAGCGCCATCTACTGGTCAAACCAAAAATCTGCCGGAAGTCACTATTCCACGCGAACGAAGTCGCAGGCTAGTAGACTATATTTTAACCTGGTATCAGTTCAAACGGGACGCAAGTAAACGGGCTAGTCTTTAAATAATCAGGTACTTAAATATCCTTTCTTAAATATAAGCACGAGTAAATAACTCTCTTTTAAAATTAGTAACTCTTACTTCATCTTTTGTATAGTGGTACACAGCACTCAAATTAACAATACTGCCTTCGAAAGGAAACATGTCTTCGTATTCCAATAATATTGAGTTAGCTCCATAATATTGCAATGTAGGCAGAAGTGACAACAGGTAATCCATTTTAGGAGGTGACCCTTTTAAATCCAAATGCACTGTTACGTACTCTAAATTAATTTTAGAATTCACTTTTCCACTTCTGGTTGTTCCATTGTCAATCACATTATTTGAACGGGTATTGATAATAATATTATAAGAAATTAACACACAAAATATTGCTATAAGTACAATGTTTTTATATTTCCTCCGTATTACGTTCGCGGTGCTCATTTTTATGAGATTCAATATGGAACGTTCTCAATTGTTTGTTACTCTGAAATTACGATGGTTTAATTAGCAGAGGTGTAGTCGGCGTGAAATGTAAAGTGGACTGAGTACAGGCTTGCTTATGTAAGGATTCAGTCTACGTTTAAGTAAGTTTAATTTAATTTTCAGGCGTTATGAAGAAAGTGTGCCATAGGTAAAATGGTAGAAAAATATCATAATATTGAAATGTCTTCTGATTGCTTTTGTTACACATCGGTGCCATAGGCGGAATTCCATCGAACATCGGTGTAATAGACGGACCGTTGACACCAATTTCGCGCATAGCGACCGCGAACCGCGACACGAGGCGCCGACGCTGCAATTTGGATGCACAAACAACTTAAGAACTATCTCGGCACTTTTGATTTCGCAATAATTTCTATTTCTGTATAATTTCAAAACCTAAGATCATTCTTGGTACAAGCATCGACCAATTATCACTTAATTAGATTTTAGTACTATTGTAATTCCTTTTTTTTTAATAAATTGTCTTAAGTAAATTGGTTTTTTGCATCCTCCGGCTCCAGATCACATATTTGGCGCAGTCGGTAGGATACTCGCGGGCCGGTTCGCGAGAGTAGCTAGCTAGGATATCGCTATTATAGGCGGGATACGCGAGCTACCCGGGTGGCTATCAATCATCGTACGAGTATCCGGATCTACAGGACCTGCAGCCGGGAGGCGTATCAAGACATAGATACCGCAGAGAAGCCAATAATTATGTGCATGTAAGTACTCTAGAATAGTTCTCGAGTTGCTTCCTTTTATTTTTACTGTGTAATTTTAATCCTCCAAGATTTTCCATCCCAGGCAATCGCGGACCCCTAGGTTAGATACATCTTCTAGGTCAGCTTTTATAGATTTAATAAGACAAAACGCTGATAGTGATAGTGATAGTAGTAGTATAGTATTACCCTTAGGAAAAATGGCGACAATTGATGAAATATATAAGGCTTTACGTATTGTCCCTGAATTTGACGGGAACACGAATGTCCTTACCAGATTTATTAAGCTTTGTGACCAACTAGTACAGAAATACGTTTCACAAGATCCAGGACGCGAGTTGACAAATCTAGCGCTTTTAAACGGCATCCTGAATAAAGTAACCGGATCCGCAGCACGATTAATAAATACTAATGGTGTTCCAGAAACTTGGGAAGGCATCCGTAGCTCATTAATTAACAATTTTTCCGATCAACGCGATGAGTCCTCGCTTTACAATGACATGGCTTTGCTGACGCAGGGTAACTCCACACCGCAGGAGTATTATGAAAAGTGTCAGAGTTTATTCGCAACTATAATGACGTATGTTAGCTTGCATGAAACCGTTCAAAGCACTATAGAATCGAAACGCTCACTCTATAAGAAGTTAACCCTTCAGTCTTATCTAAGGGGCCTCCGTGACCCCTTAGGATCACGTATCAGATGTATGCGACCAGACACGATCGAAAAGGCTTTAGAGTTTGTTCATGAAGAAATGAATACTCTGTATATGCAGCAACGTAATGAGCAATTACCAGCAAAGAAAATTCAACCTCAGCTACCTATTCAACCAATGAAGCCATTCAATCCTGTCATGTCGCCTATGCCTATGAATATGTCTACGCCTATGCAAAAGCCGTTTAATTCTAGCATACCTGGGCCCTCACGAGCAAATAAGACTTTGCCTGTTCAACGTTCTCAGAATATGTGGAGACCAAACTTTAACCAATCGTCGCAATTTCAAGGCCCTCCGCGCACACAACAAATGTTTGGTGCACGACCACCTAATTATAACGCGCAAAATAACGCATTCAGAACTCAGCCTAGTTTTCAACCTAAAGGGTCAAATGCAAATGATACTCCAAAGCCTATGAGTGGTGTATCCCATTACGTATCGAGACCGATGCCAATGCGTGGTCATGATTGGACAAAGAGTGGTAATCCACCTCCTTCTAACTATTTTAAGAGCAGAGAAATTAACCTTAACGAGTGTTACGAATATCCCTATTACGAGCCGTATTACGATAATAGCTATGAGGAATATCACTGCGACTACTATGAACAACCCGACTACACTTACTATGACATGTCTATGCCACAACAGCCTACTTGTGCTGATACATATGGCGCTATCCCGGAAGAAACGCAAGCTAACGTTACAACTCCTAACGAGGAAAATTTTCAGAAAGGTACGAATACAAACGGGTTAAAATAGAAGTTAATTTACAGACTCAGCGCTACTTACCTTACATAGCAACTTCTAATCCACCACTGAAATTGCTTATTGATACCGGGGCAAATCAATCGTTCATTAGTCCAGAAACTGTAAAGAAATACTATCCTCATTTACCCTGGAAGTACGACCCGTTTGAAGTAACAAATGTGCATGCAACTAGCCGTAATGATTATTCTATTAACTTACCTTGTTTTCAGGAATTCAATGATGATAGTGCATTAAAGTTTTATATATACAAATTTCATGACTATTTCGATGGTCTGATAGGATTAGACCTTTTAAATAAATGGGAATCAAACATCGATCTTAAAACCAATAAGCTTGTAACAAAGCATGCGGTTAATTCAATAGTAATGTATAACTCTCGTAATTGTAATCTATATGAAGATATAATTCCCTCAAATTCTTCAAAATTAGTTAAGGTCCCAGTTGATGTTCAAAATGGTGACGTATTCATTTCGGAACAAACTATTTCTAATTGCTATGTGCATGAGTGTATTACTAGCGTGAAAAATAATCGCGGTTATCTTGAAATATTCAACCCGACCTCTAATGATTTAATACTTTCTATGGATCGCCCAGTTAAGGCAGAGATATTTAACACTGAAAGCGCCAGCCTGCCATTTTCACCTCGTGTACAGGAAGTTTTATCCCGGTTACGCACCGATCATTTGAATGAAGAGGAACGAGCTAATTTAAGATCGTTAGTTTCGCAGTACGCTGACGTATTCTACATAGATGGCGAACCGCTGACCTTTACTAATAAAATAAAACACCACATACGCACCTCAGACGAAATACCGGTTTACACTAAAACCTACCGTTATCCTTTCATACATCGTGAGGAAGTTCGTAGTCAAATTGCAAAGATGCTGGAACAGGGTATTATCCGTCCTTCTGAATCCGCGTGGAGCTCACCGATATGGGTAGTTCCTAAGAAAGCAGACGCGTCCGGCAAGGTTAAATGGCGCATCGTAGTTGACTTCCGGAAACTTAACGAGAAGACTATAGATGATAAGTACCCTATACCAAACATAGCAGACGTGTTAGATAAATTGGGAAACTGTCATTATTTTACCACTCTCGATCTGGCAAGTGGATTTTATCAGGTTGAGATGAATCCAGGCGATATTCCAAAAACAGCATTTAATGTTGAACACGGCCATTTCGAGTTTTTGAGAATGCCGATGGGACTTAAAAATTCTCCATCGACATTCCAACGTGTCATGGACCATGTCCTTCGGGGTCTACAAAATTCTATCTGTTTGGTATATTTGGATGACATAATAGTTTTTAGTACTTCTCTACAGGAGCATATTAATAATTTGGAAAAAGTATTTAAAAGGCTACGCAACTCGAACTTTAAGATACAGATGGATAAGTCAGAGTTTTTGAAATTAGAAACGGCTTATCTGGGTCACATAATTAGCAAGGACGGTATAAAGCCGAATCCTGATAAAATTGCTGCCATAAAGAAATTTCCTCTACCACGTACTTCTACGGAGATTAAAAGATTTTTGGGACTATTAGGGTACTACCGCAAATTCATTCCTGATTTTGCAAAGATCACCAAACCAATGACACATTGCCTTAAAAAAGGGTCTAAGGTAAACTGTAATGATATTAATTACATTAATTGCTTTGAGAAATGCAAGACATTGCTTACCAACGACCCGATATTGCAATACCCTGATTTTTCCAAAGACTTTCTACTAACAACTGACGCATCAAACTTAGCAATAGGAGCAGTTCTTTCGCAAGGACCAATAGGGTCGGATAAGCCGATAGCCTATGCTTCACGGACGCTGAATACAAGTGAAATAAACTATAGTACAATAGAAAAAGAACTATTGGCTATAGTTTGGGCCACGAAGTACTTTCGTCCGTATTTATTCGGACGCAGGTTTAAAATCATTACGGACCACAAACCTCTTCAATGGGTTATGAGCTTGAAAGAGCCAAACTCCAGATTAACACGTTGGAGGTTAAAATTAAGTGAATACAATTTCACAGTCATTTACAAACAAGGAAAGAGTAACATGAATGCAGATGCTCTTTCTCGCATTGAAATTAATACTGGAGAGACAGACTCTATTGCGGTCAATGTATCAGAAAAGCCACCTTCATTAGCGGATTCGTCCACGGCCACAGCTCATACTAGTAATGAAAACCCAATTTTGGAGATACCGATTTCGGATGATCACTTAAATAAAGGACAATGCTCAAAAAAAACCCAAGCCCGGCGCAAACGAAAAGTAACTCAAATTATAGGTAATAATAAGTAATGAAATACTGCATAGGAGGCATCATCGAAATCAATGGCTATATGTGTGAAATTGCTATTTGATTTTTAAAGGGGTAACATGAGCAGCTGGGGCTTATAGTTTAATTAAAGTGCTATCTGATATAACAAACAAGTAATATGGCAAGTAAGCCCGCCAGATGTTCAAAGGCGGGCCCCGTCAACCTCTGTGGCCGTCACCCAGCGGCCACAGCAAACTCCACTAAGAGAGGCGCGCGCAACACAACGCCACCGTCTCGAGGCCTGTTTCTGATCGGACGACAGACGCCCCTAGTCTGTCGCCCGCAGGCCGCGCCCTATGGTGGCCGGAGATCAGCCACCCTGCGACGCCCACCACGTCTGCTGCGGGCGGGGAGAGAGGAAGCAGTTTCTCTCTCCCTTTCCGCCGCCTCCTTTAAAACCATCACATCCTCACAAAAGGAGGCGACGGCGTTCCACCCTTCTTCGCTGCCGACCATGCAGGACACGACAGCCGGCAGCGAATGCGACGCAAGCCTTGTCCAAACCGGGTTAACTTCACTTTAGCAGTGTTCCTTTACACCTAAATTCTTTATACGAGGGAAAATGGCAGGAATGGCATATCAGGATATTACTGCTCCTGTATTCATGGGTGGAGGACATTGGGCTGCAGCGCCCACGTCATCGCCTCATTTACATTACTTAGGGTGGGCTAGACATGAGGAACAGTTCGCCCATACCGCAACATTTTTGGATCATGTCGTGTTAGAAATAAAGAATCGATGACTTTTAGAAGTTATTATTAAAATGAAAAGTACATTCATATCGTGTTTTAGTTCTATCATCCTATTATCTTGTAAAAGTAAGTAGAATAGTGGAGAAGTTGCCCTAAACATGTCATTATGTACACTCTTAAACCACAACTGTATCTGTTTGCTGTTCCTTTTACTAATACATTATGTTACCTCTAAAATCTCGAGTAGCAATGTACCGCAGATGTTAAAATTCGAACAGCAATTTCACACATATAGCCACTGATTTCGATAATGCCCCCTATGTAATATTTAATTACTTATTTTTACCTATATTTTGAGTTACATTTCTTTTGCGCCGGGCCTGGGTTTTTTTCTCATACTTCATGAGCATTGTCCTTTCATAGGCAGATCTGTTTCACTGTAGTAGGTGACATAAAGAAACGTCCAACTGTTTCTAAGCCATTTGAGACCCACACCCGTACTTCAATTCAACTCTCGGAATCCAATCTTGAAAACGATGTGATTAACGCCATTAAGGAATATGCAAATCCAAAAGTAAAAACAGGTATCATAATACATCCGCCTTTGGCAATGTATAAGATAATTCCTATCATACAAGATAAATTTAAAAGCTCCGCCATGAATCTTGTCCTCACTAAGAGTGAGGTGGAAAACGTCAAAGAATACTTGAGACAGCAGGAAATCATTCAAAAGTACCATGAGGGCAAAACAAATCACCGTGGTATTAATGAATGCTACCTAGCTCTTTCACATAAATACTATTGGCCGAAAATGCGAGAGCAAATTGCTAAGTATATAAACGAGTGTAGCATATGCGGCCAGGCTAAATATGATCGACACCCCATAAAACAAAAATTCTCTATAGTTCCACCACCGACAAAACCTTTTGATGTAGTCCACTTAGATTTATTCACCGCCCAGAACGAAAAGTATTTAACAATAATTGACGCGTTCTCTAAATACGCCCAAGCATACCATCTCCAAGATGGTACCGCTGTAAGCGTTGTTCAAGCCTTCTTAAAGTTCTGCTCTCATCATGGTGTCCCAATATCTATAGTCACAGATCAAGGTCCCGAATTCACCAACCAGCTATTTACCGAATTCACCAGAGTTCATAAAATTCAACACCATAAAACTATGGCCCATACTCCCAACGATAATGGAATGATCGAGCGACTCCACTCCACTCTATTAGAGCACCTAAGAATCTTTAAATTACAAAACCGCACTGAACCAGTTGTTAATCTCATGACATACGCCATTTTGGCATATAACAGTAGCATACACAGCTTCACGAAATGCCGACCACTCGAAATAGTTACCGGTCACACGGATCCACGCGACCCCCTAGATATCGACCTATCTGTACATTTGCTGCAACAGTACGTCCTAGAGCATCGAGATAAAATGTCCAGGTTGTACGAGACTCTTAGCGAGACATCCTTACACGAGCGTACTCAATTGATTGAAAATAGAAATAAGGATAGGGAGCCTGAAAGAGAATATTTACCGGATCAACAAGTATTCGTTAAAAACCCATTAGCTAGTAGACAAAAACTCGCACCCCGTTATAACCACGATACGGTATTAGCCGATCTACCTATACACATATACACTAGGAAGAAACGTGGTCCCGTTGCCAAATCGCGTCTTAAGAGAACAATTAACACTAAGCAATTGTTGCAGGACACTACTGTTGATGTTCCTTTACCTGGCCCGAGCGGAGGACATAATACTTGAACGCTTAGAAGATGGGCCCGGACTACTACCTTTTAAATTAGGAACAGCAAAGATAATATCACACTATCATTCCTTCCTCCTTTATATCGATCTAGACGATATCCAATCCAAGCTCAATGAAGTTGCATCGCAGTTGAGCGAGTTCAAACCATTAATTAACAATAGTACATTATCACTTTTTGACCCGCATATTAGTTATCTCACGGACAAACTTAATCAGTTATCTTCCCAGCTAGATAGTTTCAAGCCTAGTCGAAGTAAGCGTGGACTTATCGACGGATTAGGATCAGTAATTAAGAGTATTTCCGGTAATCTGGATTACACAGATGCGGTAAAATACAATAACGCCATCCACGTTTTACAAGGAAACGAAGATAGACTAATGTCCGAATTTAACAGTCACATAAGCTTAACTAAAGACTGGATGCTTAAACACTCTAGTATACTTGAGAAACTGTTAAGTAACCAAAATTTAATTGCCGAAAAACTTAATTCTATAATAAAACAGGATGTATCTAAGCAGGATCTAGTTAGTTTCGCTCACTTAGCTCAGCATCTATTGATCTTAAATGATAATATAGAATCTCTATCGGACGAATTAAATAAGATAGAATACATGTTAGCTTTTATACATGCATCAAGTGCTACCCACTCCATGGTTAGTATGGCTAATCTTAAGAGCATGATAGGTAAGTTAAGATAACTGTACTCGAAGGACGAGATAATCGAGATTGACCCTCGGGAATATTATAAAATTATTAGATTAGGCTCATATTATAGTGATAAAAGGATAGTTATAGTTATAAAATTGCCGATTGCCTCGCCCGGAACCTACACCTTGTATAAATTATCCATAGTCCCTAATAAAAATAATCTAGCCCTTATACCTACCCTACCCTTCATAGCAATTCGGGGACCATATTCTATGTACATAGAGACAGAATGTCCGAAGTTGAATTCATGGTATCTCTGCGAAGAGAAAGTTGGATACAAGATTTTGGATAAACCAGACTGCGTTCAACAGCTCATTACGCAACAGCATCTCAACTCCTGTACATTAACCCCGGTCGCCTTACACAAAGAAGCACTAGAACAATTGGACGACAGGCATTACACTTTGAACTTCCCGCACTCGACCAAGGTACAAACATCCTGCGGACAGGAGCAATTCCAAATGCTACAAGGGAGTTATTTGGCTACTATACCCCAAGACTGCATTCTGAAAACAACAGAATTCACTATCGCCAACCTTAACGATCGTATCAAAGGACACGTACTGAAAATACTTTCACCAAGCATCCATAATGTCTCTCTGAAAACTGAAGAATCATTGGTCCAACTCAACTCAATCAATCTTGAAAGCCTTCATGACAGTAACAAGAAAGTCTCCGTGCAACCTTCAATTAAACTCAACCCGGTCACCGATCACAGCATCTACCATACTACTATACCTGTATACCTAATACTATTCAGTGCAGGTGCACTTAGTATTGCCTTAACATACCGGCGTTACTTTGCGAGAAATAAAGGTCAAAAGGGCAATTCTACGGAAACGGAAACTGCGCAAGATCTGTACGCCCAAGTGGAACCTAGAAGTCATATACGTCCCGCTGAAATAAGGGTTGATCCGAATAATCTTACAGCAACATTTTCAACCGCTGTTAACAAATAGTTGCCGTTCTTCGGGGGGAGATGTTACACATCGGTGCCATAGGCGGAATTCCATCGAACATCGGTGTAATAGACGGACCGTTGACACCAATTTCGCGCATAGCGACCGCGAACCGCGACACGAGGCGCCGACGCTGCAATTTGGATGCACAAACAACTTAAGAACTATCTCGGCACTTTTGATTTCGCAATAATTTCTATTTCTGTATAATTTCAAAACCTAAGATCATTCTTGGTACAAGCATCGACCAATTATCACTTAATTAGATTTTAGTACTATTGTAATTCCTTTTTTTTTAATAAATTGTCTTAAGTAAATTGGTTTTTTGCATCCTCCGGCTCCAGATCACATATTTCTTTTCTCTTTTAGATATACAAATATTCTTTGTTGTGGTACATAGGAAAACAAAATAAAGGAATAGTTTTTAAGAAAGTAACTAATTCTATATATGAGAGTGAAGTAAGCCCACTTGTTTTAAAAAATAGGTATCTATTTCCTTTATTTACGCCTCACAACAGGAAAACAGAATAATATTGTAGGCACCTACATATTTGAGAATAGTCGTTTAGGTGAAAAACCGTTCTAGCTCACCTAGGTTAATAAAAAGCTATAAAAGCAAAAGTAGGACCTAACTTCATGGTAATAAGAGTGATATTTGAATCTAAGATCCACACTTGAAGTTTGTCTTGGCTCTTCGCCAGGATGTCTTAAAGGAAATTTGGCAGAAGTTGGTTGACCTTGAACTTTTGTCTTTATGGGCAATGCTTTCACGGTTTTAAGACCAATCGTATCCTAACGAGCAGTATAGTTGGGCTTCGTTCCGAGTTTGATTGAAAAAACGATTGGTGGTAAAATAAACGTATAATCCGTACACACAAAACACAATATATACTATTTAATACTAGGGAGCTTAAGCACCGGCACGCGAGCGACGCGGGCGTCCGTCAACAACGGAGCGCATGCGTCGTGCTTCGCGGTTAGTCGTGCACTGTCGGCTCTCCGCGCGCGCCGCCAAAAGCTGCGCGGCTGTTCCACTTTTAATTTCGGTAGCGAGCCGGCGCGCGTCTTAACCTAGAGGGGCGCGGAGGGGCAATAGACAAGGTCCGCGCTACATCCTCCCCCTCCAAGTCAGCGGAAACTTGTGGAGCTGGCTTGGGAACCGACTTTTTTGGTCTACCCCTACTCCTAACTTGAGCTAGATCGGATTCACCTATGTAAGGTGACAGGAGGCTAGCATGGCACTTGCCGCGAGGTTTATTATTGTTACTGTTTATTACTATTACAGTTGCATACTGCCCACGAAGCTGGTGTAACGTCGTACAGCGGTCAACGATCTTGGAACTTTATGAACTCTTTCGTCTACTGCTTGACGTTAGTCACAACTGTCGGTAAGATCAACAGTATTTATATCATGCATACGAGATTAAAAAATATTTACACAGTCATCAGCAATATTGGTTTTTGTACACATTTTAGCACTTCTGTGTATCTTTTTGAGAAATGTTTTAATTAAACTATTGAACGGGCACCTTTTCTTTTTCTTCAGATACACATGATCCTAAGACATATGTTTTTTACATCATTTTCACCCATTCATTCTTACTGATTCATAGTTTTATTCCAAAATTAGAGCATAGTTTAATTGATATTTTTCAGGTTATGGTCACATAGCTCCAAAGACAACGTACGGCCGAGTTGCGACGATAGTGTACGCCACCATCGGCATCCCATTGTTCCTGATCCTCTTAGCTGACTTCGGTAAACTGTTCACCAGAATCATCAAATTCTTTTGGGCTTTCATCAGAAGGTTCTACTACACAAGGAGTTGCAGAAAAGTTAGAAGAACCGCTCCAGTTCAGGTAATATTTATTTTTATAAATAAACTAGCGACTGCGCCGGCTTCGCACGTCATAACAGTATTTCCACACTGTTTAGTGTATGTACATAATTATACATATCGTCACCGGAAAGCCAATACTACTTAAGCGCCATTTTGGCCAAAATGAGTTATATATATCGTTGGATTCGTTTTTTTTTGCTGCGTCGATTAGTCGAATTATCGTAACAATCCAAACACTTTTTTGGCGTTTAAGCACTGCAAAAGTATGGTATTTCTCTATATTTTCATTTTATAACAAATACTTACGTAATGCAAGTTATGATTATTTTTTTGTCGTTGTTAATTTAGTATTTTTCTATACTGACATCAGCCACTTTAACTTTGTTCAGTAACTCAAAATATTGTAGTTTTAGTCATTGGTGTCGCTTTAGTATTTTTTGCCAACAGTAAATACGAGTTGATATGTAGTTAAGTAAATTTGCTTTACGTAAGAATTGATGAGCATGGCGCATTAGTATATTTTGCCTTTGTAGTTTTCTGAGAGGGAACGGTTTTAGTAACTTTGCTTTTCATATCTAAGTATTTTAGTGTCTATTTAGAATTTTAAACATTCAATGAATTTGAATAATACTCTTATTAGGCACGAACTATTTCGTACGACAAAATATTAAAGGTTTGTTTAGCATTTAGATAGCATAAACACGTACAAAAAATATTCAGATAAGTCTTTTTAAATTAAATTATGTTTTGACTAGCTTTTGCCCGCGACTTCGTTCGCGTGGAATAGTGACTTCTGGCAGATTTTTGGTTTTACCCACATAGTTCCCGATCTCGCAGGATTTTTGGGATAAAAACTATCCTATGTCCTTTCTCGAGTTCCAAACTATGTCTGTACCAAATCGACAAATACAACGGAACCAAATTAGAATTTACGAAACAGGACCAATCCACATAAACGACCATACAACCGACAATACAATTTTTCCACGACGGTACCGAAGCGCTCGGCTAATACCCAACCAAATGCGTGTAACGAAACCATAGCGCGATCTATTTCGATCCCAACGCCATCTATCGAGCATAGTGACAACTCGGATTATTTATCTATACTCCGTTCGGGCATTTTCTTTGTACTAAAAGTAGTATTATATTGTTATTATTTTTTTTCATACCTTTTTACTATTTATTTACTTTTTTCCGATGAATTAAAACAACATGAACCGAACTCGTGTAACGATCGACACAATTGCGCGTAGTACTAATAGAATTATCTATACTCCGTTAGAGCATTTTCTTTGTAGTAAAACTTTTATTATATTAATATTATTTTTTTTTTCACCTTTTTACTGTTTATTTACATTTTTCTGATGGATTTTCCGATGAATTAAAACAATAACATGAACCGAACACGTGTAATGACACCATTGCGCGATTAACGCCATCTATCTACGGAGCATAGGAACAGCATTTCGACATTTGACCAATAGATGGCACTGTATGTCCGTAATAAATTTTATTTTTTATTTTTATTTTTTGTAATAAAAACTATCCTATGTCCTTTCTCAAGTTTCAAACTATGTCTGTACCAAATTTCACACAAATCGGTTCAGTAGTTTAGGCGTGAAGAAAAGACAGACAGACAGACAGAAAGACAGACAGACAGACAGACAGAGTTACTTTCGCATTTATAATATTAGTAGGGATTACGGTGCGTTGAGTACTTACAATTTGTATTTCGCGCGCGAGTTGTCGGCGGTCAGTCGATGAGTCGATCCTGCTTTTGCTTGTAGTCGGCATCGCGCAGCGAAAAGTGAATGACGCGTTTATGCAGTTTCATCATCATCATCATCATCATCTCAGCCATAGGACGTCCACTGCTGAACATAGGCATCCCCCTTTGATCTCCACAGATACCTGTTGGAAGCGACCTGCATCCAGCGTCTTCCGGCGACTTTTATAAGGTCGTCTGTCCACCTCGTTGGTGGACGTCCTACGCTGCGCTTGCTAGTCCGTGGTCTCCACTCCAGCACTTTTCGGCCCCATCTGCCATCTGCTCTGCGAGCAATATGGCCTGCCCATTGCCACTTCAACTTGCTAATCCGGTGGGCTATATCGGTGACTTTGGTTCGTCTACGGATCTCCTCGTTTCGGATTCGATCACGTAGAGAAACACCAAGCATAGCCCTCTCCATAGCTCGTTGAGCGACTTTGAGCTTTGAGATGAGGCCGATAGTGAGAGACCACGTTTCGGTGCCGTAAGTCATCACTGGTAACACACATTGGTTGAAGACTTTCGTCTTGAGGCACTGACAGGTATGTCGGACGAAAAGACATTGCGTAGTTTCCCGAACGCTGCCCAGCCGAGTTGGATTCGGCGGTTGCCCTCTTTCTCGAAGTTGGACCTACCTAATTGGATTACTTGTCCTAGGTAGATATATGAGTCAACAACTTCGAGTACCGAGCTTCCAACAGAGACTGGGGTGGGCTGAACATGGACATTTGACATAATTTTCGTCTTGTCCATGTTCATTTTCAGGCCCACCCGTTGTGAAACTCGGTCGAAGCCCTCGAGAATAATACTGAGTTCCTCCATCGACTTTGCCATGACTACGATGTCGTCGGCAAACCGAAGGTGAGTGATGTATTCGCCGTTGATGTTGATGCCAAGTCCTTGCCATTCCAGGAGCTTGAAGGCGTCTTCCATTGCGGCGGTAAACAGTTTCGGGGAGATTACATCCCCCTGTCTTACGCCTCTTCTCAATGGAATCGGCTTCGTGCTATGCTCCTGTACTCGGACCGACATAGTGGAGTTATTATACAAACACTTCAACACCTCGATGTACCGATAGT
Source organism: Helicoverpa assulta (assembly GCA_963856015.1). Lineage (NCBI taxonomy): Eukaryota > Metazoa > Arthropoda > Insecta > Lepidoptera > Noctuidae > Helicoverpa > Helicoverpa assulta. The sequence goes on along the minus strand of CAWLCW010000002.1, from coordinate 5,535,533 downwards.
CAATATGGCATCGTTGGAGTGACTCATGTACCGCCCATGTTTCCACCGAATCGAAGGCTTTCTCATAGTCCACAAACGCTAAGCATAATGGCAAGTTATACTCCTCGGTCTTCTGTATAACTTGCCGCAGCGTATGGATGTGGTCTATGGTACTAAAGCCTCTTCGGAAACCGGCTTATTCGGGAGGCTGGAAGTCATCAAGCCTGTGCTCGAGACGGTTCGTGATAACCCTTGAAAACAGCTTATAAACATGGCTTAGAAGTGTGATGGGTCTGTAGTTCTTCAATAGGCTGTTGTCACCTTTTTTGAAGAACAACACCACCCCACCCCTGCTCCATGCTTCAGGCGTTTTGCCCTCGGACAGGACGGAGTTAAAGAGCTTCTGGAGGACTTTAAGTAACGGTGTTCCACCCGCTCTCAGAAGCTCTGAAGTGATTCCGTCCTCACCCGGCGCCTTGTTGTTCTTAAGCTGCTTCAGGGCCATCCTAATCTCGTACAGACTGATGTCCGGGATATCTCCGGTATAATGTCGGGACAGCTTGGCTCTTGGATCTCCTGCCAAGCTGTCAACGGACTTTGCGACCGAAGTGTATAACTGTCCATAGAACCTCTCGATCTCGCCTAAAACCTCTGCCTTGGTCGACGCTATGCTGCCATCCTCCCGTTTCAGCTTAGTCATCTGGCTTTGCCCAATAGACTTGTCCTTTGCGAACACTTTGGAGCCTTGGTTTCGCTGTATCGTCTCTTTAATACGATTCGTATTAAAGAGACGCAGATCGTGTCGCAAGGACTTGGATATTCGTCTATTGAGCTGCCTATATGACTTCGCATCATGGGAAGACTGCAACTGTAGCAAGCGTCGTTCAGCCATGAGGTTTAAGGTTTGATCGGTTAGTTTTTGAGGTCTATCTTTACGGCAGGGTCTAAAAAACTTAGACCCAACCGTGCGGACAGTTTCCACTAGTCCGTCGTTGATCTCGTCCACTGACACTAAGTTCTCGAGGCAAGCAAAGCGATTAGAGAGCTCGAGTTGAAAGCTTTCCGGGTTTTGAATATGGGACCGAGTAGGTCGGAGCGTAGAATTCATCAGACTGGACCTTTCAAGTTTAACATTAATATTCAGTGAGGCTCTTACGATTCGGTGATCGCTACCGGTTTTTACCCTGTTGATCACAGAGACATCACTGAATATCCGTCTCTTGTCGGTCATGAAGAAGTCTATCTCGTTTCTCGTGAAACCATCGGGACTCAACCAGGTCCATTTCCTGTGAGGCGGCTTCTGGAAGAAAGAGTTCATCATGAAGAGTTCCTCTTTCTCCAGAAAGTCGGCCAGCCTCTGTCCCCTAGGGTTCCGTTGCCCATATCCAAATTGCCCCACTCTCAACTCATCACCGCTTTTCTTGCCCAACCTAGCGTTATGCAGTTTACGAAAAGTGAATCGTTCAGTTTATTTGAGTTTGGAGTCGAGCTAGGTGAGTAAATATTTATTACTAGCTTCTGCCAGCGGTTTCACCCGCATCCCGTGGGAACCTCTGCACGGACCCGGATAAAAAGTAGCCTATAGCCTTCCTCGATAAATGGGCTATCTAACACTGAAAGAATTTTTCAAATCGGACCAGTAGTTCCTGAGATTAGCGCGTTCAAACAAACAAACAAACAAACTCTTTAGCTTTATAATATTAGTATAGATAATAATTGTTTCATTAAACTACAAAGATAATGCACATCTATAAATCTGTTATTTTTGTTGCCCAGCTGAGTTTACATCCGAGGAAGTTTCTTAACAATTTATTAATAATTAGTTTACTTATTTCGATTGCTGAATTTGTAAATATAGGGATTTAGGTACTTTGCAATAATTCCTGGACTATTTTCATTGAATACAGATAATCATTCAAAAGGAATTCGTTGAAGGCCCGAAGTTAGATGAGATACCTAAGGTAAACGCACCAATCATGGTCAATAGTAGAAAAATATTTGGTATTATTTAATATTTATCAAAGTAGTTATTGCCGCATCTGTCTGCTCTATTGTGGTATTTGTGAAAGACGGTATCAGTTAACCGTGGAAATTACAAATACTAATTTATCTTTATTAGAATAAATCAAATAAAATAAATAATTTTTAAATTTTTTTCACCAATAATGGTCAGGTAAATACCTAGTAATGGACCACCATTTATGGTCAAATCCAGTAATGCACAGCCAGTAATGGTCATAAAAAATATACTTACATAAATCGAATCAAATCTCACCCAGGTAAGTTTTTATAGGTTTATTAAAACAAAATATGGTGATAATTATAAGTACTAAACATTTTATTTTCAAACAATCATTTTATTCAAGTTATAATGATTAACGTAAAGGTACCAAACCATGCTTTTTCTTGAGTGATGATGTGTTAGTTATGGTCACACCATTAATGGTCAATGATGACCATTACTAGAATCGTCGTTTGTAATATTGCGTAACAAACATCAAATTAATGATCGTTATATTTAAAATTCAAATTTGATGAATAACGGTTAAAACGCCAGCTCTCCAGTTATGGTCAGATTTACCATAATTGGTACCAACCGTTTTTAAAAGTTCCAGTAATGAACACCCCAGTTAAAAAAAAGATATAAAGTAAATTAATTAATTTATGTTGTTATTCGTATCCTAAACATCTTAAAATGCATATTAATGATAAGGTACAAATCAAACACTATTTTTCATAGTAAAAACAACTCTCAATAGGTACTCACTCCACTAAAAGGATTAACAAATATTTGAAACTTTCCGACAGCGTCTATTTACGTGGCCACCATTTTTGTAAATGGACGACATCTAGACCTCACATATCATATTTTGACAAGCTAATAGTCTATAGTTTGTTGTTGAGTGTTGCAATTTTCTCTACAACATGTGTGATTCTTATTTAAAAGGTTTTTTTTTCAATTGACCATTACCGGAACGCTTACCATTACTGGTGCAGTTACCTTACTTACCTACCTACTTACTTGTGGGTAAATAAAACAGACTCACGGCCAGTTTCTTCATCAAAAGTTAAAGTTAAAGTAATGTCTAAAGTAAAAGTAACGGTCAAATTCGTTTTTTCAAGGCTAAACTGACAGCAAAATTCATAGAAAAATTTAATTTAACCGTTACTTTTACTTTAGACATTACTTTAGCCATAACTTTAACTTTAACTTTTGATGAAGAAACTGGCCGTAAGTGATAAATATGTAGAATACTGTACTTATTTAAATGTAGGTAAATACTCTTTTTTACTCAAATTAGTCATTCTTGAGGTATTTGTGGCTGAGTAATAACAGCCGTATGTAACAGATAGGTAGCACCATGTAAAATTCTAGCATTCAGCCGTCTCCGGTTGGATTAGAAGTGGATCCTAATATAATTGGGTAAAGGCTAGGCAGATGAAGAGTCATACATTTTGCTGTTATTTCTATGAATGATTTATTATGATTACTTATTTATATTTTCAGAATAATTTGAAACTCGTCATGAACAGTCGTCGATCCTCATTTTTTAGAAATTTGTGGAAACTTTGTACATCAAAGATAATTCCTGAAATGTATCACTATGAATACGAAAATTTTCCTTATGCCGTTAATGTTCAAGACACACTTCAAGACACGGATGTTGAAGACAATACCTAATTTCGAAACATTTTACTAATAACAATAATTATAGGTTTTGTAGATTTTTAACACCGTTATTACCGATTATTTTCCTCAATCCTTCTCTGTGTGAGAGGAGGCCTGTGCCCAGCAGTGGGACGATAATTAGGCTAAAAAAAAAGATGCATAATTAATTACCTATATTAGTTTTTTTTTAATACTTACAGGTATTGTGACAAGAATACTGTCGATTTTTTTTTAATTTTTCAATAAAAAATAATTACTAAGCAAGCTGTATTTATTTATTATTACCAACCAATAGAGTTAAAAGATGAGGTCGAATTCAAATTAGGAATTACAGTAGTATTCTCATTTATTTTATTCGCTGCCACCATTGATTTACACTAACTTATTGTTGTTTATGTCTGATAAACAAAAATATTTAAATTTAAATGATATATCTTCTACATAAGTTTTTTGGCATCACAGTGATACCAAATTTTAATGCTATACATCGCTTTTCCGTACGGTATTAAGTCATATTATAACGTTTTAGTACTTCTATCCGGCGACTACTCAACCTTTAATACATGTTAGTACTTTTTCCCTTCAAACATTTGAAAGGGCGTGACTTGTCAGTACTTTTCGATAACTGCACTTTAAAATTATTATGAAGATAAGTACTTTCTCCTTGAGAAGTGTGCAGAGCATATGTACTTAAGTGACAGCTATCTCCTGAATTACATTAAATATGCAGAATATCTTGATTCCAGTACGTAGATAATAGTGGCACAATTATTTTTTGCCTTTACTGTGTTTCAATTACTTCATTAGAAAAAAAGTTAGACACGGTTTTGTAAAAAAAAAAACTTTAAACGTCTTTATTGTAAAACGGCCTTTTGTCGCATAAGTATTGGTTTTCCGGTGACGATATGTGTCAGTTCGCGGTAAAAGGTACCTTATGGACTTTGGCGCTTAAGTCATTTGGAGATACAAATTCTACAATCTTGCTTAGACCAAATAAACATAATGTCGTAAGTGCCAACACCCATAAGGTAGGTACCTTTTACCGCGAACTGACACATATTAACCTTCATCTTTAATCACTGTATCTATTTAAATAAAACCGCATGAAAATCGGTTGCATTGTTTCGAAGATTTAAGTGTACAAAGGGACATAGAGACAAAAAAAAATACTTTGTTTTATAGTGATGTAGTGATACCTAACTAATTACTACTTCTCCGAATTATGTTCAAAACTAAAAATAGGACATGTATGGGTTACAATTTTAATGTACATAATTCAGTGATGGACCTACTTGGTCCAATCGATTAGACATCGTTTTATATTTTACATACGAATTTAGACACTTTCAAAGAAAGAATAGGAGAAAAAAAACGGTTTTAAAAGTTTTCTTTGTAGCGTGGCTAATTTTATTTTATTAAAATACAGTAAGTATAAGGGGACCTCGTAATATAACAGAATGGTTACTAAAAATATCCTTCATGACCGTCACATGCTATCTCTTGGTTTTAGCCGTAATGATGCGGTATACCGCACACTCCAACGTACTCAACGCATATTAAGTCTAATAAATCCCGTTTTAGTACTAAACCCGATAACCAAGGGAGAAAATTACATTATTGAAATAAAAAAAAACGCTGTATTTTTTATTACATTAGGCTATAAAATTAACGATTAATTAACATGTCGGATTATTTAGAAGTACATGTACGATCAGGTGAATTAATATTTACTTTTGTGTATTCGCATAACTTTATACGTTACAATGTACTAAGGTCACGTTTACACATTATTATTACTTTAAACCCCAATATTGTTATGTCTGATCCGATAAAGCAAGAATATATTCTTATAACAAAATTATTATAAACGACAAGCCTTATTGAGCGCTGTCTATTCTTGATAACAACGTTCAAATTCCTGCTGTACAGGAAAACGAAGCTAATATTTCCCTTTTTATACAGAAATGAGTAATGATTACGCCTCCGGCTACATGTTGTCTTACATTCTTATAAACCTTTGTTTTCCGTTCAAACAACGTCTCAGAATCAAACTTGAGAAAATAAATGTGAAATTTTGTTTTTCAGGAGGTAATGAAGGGCCTGAATATTGTATACGATGTGGTCCGCCGACCGTCGCAGATATTCAACGAGGAAGATATTGAAGAGAGTCCTGATGGCACTCAGCCACCACCACCAGTCGAGAGAAAACCTAGTGACGTACCACCACCTTTACCACCAAAACCCGGTACATTAACAAGAGAAATCGATATCGAGACGGACTTAGAAACTCCAGCACCATCAGTCTTCGAAATAGATGATGAGTTCAACTTACCGATCTCCGTCGCCGTATTCATTCTGCTCGTGTACATTAATATTGGAGCGTTCGTCTACAGTTTATGGGAAAAGTGGAATTTCTTTGAGTCGTTTTACTTCATCTTTATATCAATATCTACTATCGGGCTTGGTGATTTAGTTCCTGACCACCCTATGTTCATGATGGCATCTATATTGTACTTAGTATTTGGATTTGCTCTGACATCTATGTTTATTAACGTCGTTCAAGTGAAGCTTTCTAATACGTTTAAGCAAGCGAGTGCGAAGCTTGGTGCTACTATTGGTCTGAAGGTTGCTGAAGAGGATGGCAGCCTAGTGCCCATAACACCGCCTCCTACAGAAATTGTTCCTGTACATAAACCAAAAATAGAAACAGATGAAAGCAAAAGTAAAGAAGTTGACGATAACGATACTAAAAATAGATAAATAATAGTGTTTGCAGTAAAATTCGATACAATAATGTTTTAAGTGAAGTCTGACGGTTGAAAAGTGTTCAATCAATCAATGTTAATGGTCGTTTTGGTTCTGGTTTTCCATTCTCAAATGGAGTTCGTGATACAGTGAGCCAATGGTACCTATTACGTAATATTATCATTGTTGTAAGCTTGGGAAGATGATAATTTGTTACTAATTATTTAAATGTGATTAATTAAACCCTATTTTAATGTCTTTGTTGCTGTGTGGATAAATAAACGATTTTTTACATGTTATGTATTGATTTAATATGTAGGAATACAGTGTACTTAATCCGGTTATTACATAAACATAAACACTTCATAGCGAAAGCAGTTTGAATGCCTGTTTAGGGTTATAAAAGTGTACCTCTGTGGTAATAAATAAAAAAAAAATCGTAAACATTTATTTAGTACTTTTTAATAGTTGAAATATATTTTCCTTGTTAGCAAATTATTATGGTATCCTTTTGTTTTCGCAGCAAGCATGACCAGTATTTTACGACAGGCATTATATTTTGACTGATTATCCCACTATTGAATATTGAAAGCCTTTCCTTGAAATGATCGACACTCGACCGAAAACATGGTTTTACACTCAAAGAGTTTTGGCTTTGCAATGAAAATACTCAAATATTAATATAGTACTAATGAAATGTTGATGCGATGGAAGATTTTGAAAGGACCATGCCCATCTGTGCCCCAGTAATGCCCAGAGAAAGTATATCACAAGATAGTCCTAATAAATAAAAACTAGAATTATGATGATAATTTGAAGTCTTAAAAAGCACCGGTTAAAAAATAGAAAAAATAAGACATTCTTGTTGACATTGCAGTACATTACATCGTTTCAATCATGCTTTATATAATACGGTCTGGAATCTCGTCCTTTGGCCCATGTATATATTCATTTAATGTATATATATATTTTCAAATAACTGACTTGTTTATCTGATAACATACAACTAACGGCCAGTTTCTTCATCAAAAGTTAAAGTTAAAGTTATGGCTAAAGTAATGTCTAAAGTAAAAGTAACGGTTAAATTAAATTTTCCTATGAATTTTGCTGTCAGTTTAGCCTTGAAAAAACGAATTTGACCGTTACTTTTACTTTAGACATTACTTTAACTTTAACTTTTGATGAAGAAACTGGCCGTAAGTCATGAATTCATGATGATCATGAAGTTCCTAGTGAAAAACTAATAGCAATGCTGTCTACGAACGTGTCAACGATAAAATGTGTAAAAAACCAGTAGGAAGTTATCATGTTTAATGTCCAATATCTTTTGAATCGGTGTTTTATATAATATTAAATCTAGATATCTTACAAATATGGCTATAAAGCTATCGTATGACATAGAACTGGAATTTGGGCATTGCATGGCGTTGCTGACTTTTGGCTCCATACTAATATGGGCATGGTCCTTTATTTATGACATTTTATGTTGCTCTAAGAATATCTAGTGAATGATTACTGTAACCTTTTTTCGGATAGCGAAGACAACGCTTTTAAATAATGCTTTGTGTCATCGATACTTGCGAATATTAAAAACGTGTCAGTTAGTCTCACTATACTTCTAAACTGACAATATCCCCAGCTCTCTTTTAATGCCTTCTGGTCCAATAATTAATTTCATTTAAACGTGTCAGTAGATGTTCAATTTCTGCTTGAGGTGTTCTTATTCTTTCATTAATATAACTATTAATAACTCCCGTTCTGTAATATTTTTTCATAAACGATTCTAGTCTCGTGCTCATAGTCTTTGCCCTTTTCAATGTTGAGTTACAATATAGAGAATCTATGGGCTTACTTGATGAACTTTTCCGCAGTTTTTCTAAGCATATCTCAATTGGATTAAAATCAAACACCTTATAAAATTCCCTATAAAGTTTTGTGTGTTCAAAGGAACACTGATGATCCTTTTGATCGTGAGAGGGTAGCGTTTGGAAAATATCCTCAAAATCTGATTTCAAATATTTATCGAAAAACTTGCAACTATCAATTTTATGAAAATCATCTTCAATTCCTCCTCTTAATTTTCTAATTAACATAAGATTCAATAGTAAACTAGGCATAGCAACTGGAAGAAGTTCACACTGCACGGTCATGTGAGAATGTCTCGACCAACCTGTTAGAATAATTCCTTTGAAATCGTAAACTTTATTTTCTCCACCAAACTTGTAGTTGTAGATGAACTTCAGCCATCCTAAATTATTTAGGTACCGGTTTTTTATATTAGGTATTACTGCATTCTTTCCCTCGGCGCCTTTGAAAGCTGATGCTACCCAGATATCAGCAAATTTATGATGCAAATTGTAGACTACTGTATGTGACAGCCATCTGAGGTCCTGTTTATAGTCCCACCACACAGCTTCAATGTTGTCCAACGAAATATGTTTCTTCGACTTCTTATTCTTCAAGATCATGTCAGACCATATCAGAACTTTGGTACCTGGACTTAGTTTTCTGACTATTGCGGTCACTTTTTGTACGTGGTCCATAAATAAAGTACTGAAAATTAAACGAGTAATTATTGATTATGTGATGTCCACCTATTTAGCGGCCACGCCGGCTGTTCTCATGAAAGAAGATGAGCCAACTGCGTAGGACATATTATAGTGCACAAGCATTTGCGCAGACACAATTGCACTCACTATTCCTTCACTCTCATAGCCCAATGGGACGGCATTCCGACACGGAGAGAGATCAGGCGCAGGACCGACATTAACGTGCTCTCCGATGCACGGATCTAGCAATCACCTACTTCCAGGCTCCGGGCTGCTTTGTGAAATTTTCTAAACCCACAAAGAGATTTCGGCCCGATCCGGTAATCTAACCCGCGACCAACGAGGCAGTCACTATTTTGTATTTGTTATATATTAAGGTGAGTATAGATTACCTTGTTACAGCCTTTTTATCGTCCCACTGCTGGGCACAGGCCTCCTCTCACACGGAGAAGGATTGAGCATTAATCACCACGCTTGCTCAATGCGGGTTGGTGATTTCAGACTATATATATAGTCCAGGTTTCCTCAAGATGTTTTCCTTCACCTTTTTTTTTATCAGCCATTGGTGTCTAAGATTACTTAGAAAGTACATACAAACTTAGAAAAGTTGCATTGGTACTTGCCTGACCTGGAATCGAACCCACACCCTCATACTCGAGAGGTTGGTTCTTTACCCACTAGGCCACCACGACTCTGAGTATAGATTACAACATTTTTATTTATTTATTTATTTAATGCTTCTGCACATTTCGTACAAGGCGGACTTAACGCCATAGGCGTTTTCTGCCAGTCGACCTTTGGGTGGTGGAGAAATAGCTGTGGTAGGTGCAAAGTTTTTGTTAAAAATTTTGTCAACAAAGAACACAAAAAAAAATATATATATACAATATTTACAATATATGAATTAAAAATACATTATATACAGTATACATACATACTTAAATACATAGATACTACAATACATACAATATTACATTTGCCAGGAGAGGCTAAGAAGCAAATTAACATTAAAAAAAAATTAAGAAAAAAAAAAAATAAGAAAAAAAAACAACAAAAAAACTGTCTACAGTTGCGACTCTGCCAATTTCCTATGGATGTGGTCGCGTAATTTCTTTTTGAAGGAATAACGACTGTTAACCATCCTGATCTCCAGCGGTAGCTCATTCCAGAGAAGAATAGACTTAACAAAGAAGGAAGAGTGAATAATATCTGAACGGTGAGCAGGGCAGTGAAGAAGACGATTAGAGAGATTTTTATTGTGCTGTGAACACACATACTGAAAGTGGGAGGTGAAGTATGAAGGTGAAGACGGGGTAAATAGTATAGAAAAAAGAGTAGTTAAAGCCCTCATCACACGTCGTTGTCTTATCGGTAGCCATTTAAGTTGCGCTCGATACGCTGACACATGATCGTACTTGCGGAGATTAAAAACGAATCGAATGCAATTGTTGAGAAGCCGGTCAAGTTTATTGAGCAGATCTGCATTCAGGTCATAGTAGCAAACATCACCATAGTCAATTATGGGAAAGATTAAGGTTTGCATAAGCGTCGCCTTAACATTGAATGGAAGAAAATTTTTCAAGCGATAGAGGAACCGTAGCGTGCTAGTAACTTTCTGACTGACAGCTGCAACCTGTGATTGCCAGTTTAGCGTGGAGTCAATGTGTAGGCCAAGATTTTTCACAGTGCAAAAAGGTGGCAAGCCACCACTATCAACTCTGCTCATAGTTCTCGAGCTCCCAATAATAATGGCTTGACATTTGGTAGGGTTAACCTCCACCCCAAACCTGTCAGACCAATTTTTCACTACTTCTAGATCAGAATTAATTAGATCAAGCGTATTAAACAAGTCCGTAGCTTTGGTGTGTCGATAAAGCTGCAAGTCATCAGCATAAAGATGATACGAACACTGAAGCTCGAGAGTGAGTAGATTTATAAATATCGAGAATAGAAGAGGTGAGAGTATGCCGCCTTGTGGGACGCCAGCATTCAAAGTACACCAAGTTGATGAGACTTCATCCACCCGAACAGACTGCTGACGATCCCGAAGATAAGAGGAAAACCAGTCTATTGATTCAGAAGAGACCATAAAATGGGATAGGATAGATAACAGGATGTCATGACTGACGGTATTGAATGCATTCGAAAAGTCGACTAGAACCAGCACTGTTAGGTTAGCGTCTTCCGTAGCGCGTCTAATATTGCCAGTCACTTTAGGGAGGGCAGAGGAAGTGCTGTGGCCCGGCGTAAACCCAGATTGTAGTGGGCTCATGAGTTTGTTTACATGAATAAAACGCGCAAATTGCTTATGAGCACAAGCCTCAAGCACTTTGGACAAAAAGGGAAGAATAGAGATAGGACGGAAATGACTAGGGAGAGTGGGACTAGAAATTTTGGGAAGAGGACGTACGTACGCTTTTCTCCAAAGCAAGGGGAAAGTTCTAGAGAAGAAGGAGTAGTTGACAATGTGGGTGATAACAGGAAGGATCGGGACAAGGATGGTAACAATCATTTGCCGATTGATGTTATCACATCCCATCGCTTTTGATTTAATGGAGAGGATAATTTTTCTGATCTCTCCCTCATCGACTGGCTGAAAATTAAAAGGATTTATATCAGGACGCGTTAGACGTGATATGAAATTTGAGTATCCTGTTTGGTTAAATAATCCAAATCAGAAGATGTGCTGAAAAGACTGTTTAAAGCATCTAAAGATAGAGAACTAGGTAGGTCTAAATGACGCGATTTGCCAATACCCAGAGTCCCTAGAAACTTCCAGATATCGGCAGAGGTCGATGATGAGACATTGTTTAGTATATGGCGGCGTTTAGCGTTGCGTATCATCAAATTACACCGATTCCTAGCAGCCTTATATAAAGCCCAGTTTTCATCCGTACGTTCCCTTTTAAACTTGCGAAACGCCCGGTTCCTCCTGCGCATGGCAATCTTGATAAGACTGGTCATCCAAGGTGCTGGTGGCCGTTTTACCCTTACCTTTTTAACTGGTGCATGGACATCGTACAGCTTGTTCACAAAGTTGTTAAATATTGTGACCTTGTCATTAACGGAATCAGCTGTCATCAAAGGTGTCCAATCAATTTTAAAGGCGTCCTCAAGCAACCGATCTACATCCATGCGTGCGAAGCACCGCCTATGCAGAACCTTAGTCTTGGGCTTAGGAGGTTTAAGGATATAGGAAAGGAAAATGAGGTCGTGATGAGAGAAGCCAGGAGCAAGATATTGACCGTGAGAGGAAACAAGGGATTGATTGGAAATGATCATTACATCCAGCCAGGAATCATTACCGACCGTGGACCGATGAGTAGCCTGAAGAGGAAGTACAGTTAAGCTGGATGATTGTACAAGGTGCAGGAGTTTACGTGTACGAGGAGAATTAGGAGCAAGGAGATTTGTGTTCAAATCGCCCATGATAATGTAATGTGCATACTCTGAACCCAGCGATTCTAAAACCGATTCAAAATCAGTGAAGTAATCGACAGAAGGGGGGCAGTAGACAACAACAACGACAGCTTTGGCCCCCTTGACTGAAACCTCTAGAAAGAGATATTCAGCACTTGCTAGAGGACCAGAAGAACGTGCCAAAATCCTATAAGGAAAATCTGATCGAAGGTAAATTGCCACGCCACCCCCTCTTCTCCCAAGCCGATCATTCCGAATAAGAACGAAGCCAGGAAGAGAATACGAGGTGGACAAGAGATCTGGTTTAAGCCAGCTCTCAGAAATCAGGATGGCGTGAACATTAATATTACTAAAAGTCACAACGAGTTCACTGTTTAGTGACTCGGACATTTTCTGGAGCATTTTTGTGTAATGTAACGTTCTAGCACGGTAAAGATATGGACAGTATGGAAACTAAGCCTGTTTGCGGACATAACTACCTACGCTCCGTTGAAGCAATAGGGTTGTCACTTTTAATGGTATTGGTGTTGTTTTTTTTTTACTTTTTTGTTCTGTAGTGATCAATCATCGAATTTAAATAACTACCTAACTAGCTTACAATACAATTTAAATAGGTAATTTCATGGCTTCGGTTAATCTCAGCAAAAAACGATAGCTTGAACCCGAAAAACATATAATATTTACTACACAACTTTGTTATTACTATATTATAGCTATAGACCTGTAACTTTTATAATTACGGTGGCGTAACCTTTGCAAGTTTTGGCGGGGGTGAGCGAGCCGAGGTTGGACTAAAATGTTTCGGAGCGGGCGCACGGTTGTCGCCGCACCGCCTCGCGCGCGATGGCGCGCGGACAAGGCTCAAGGACTTTTTACACAAATACATTTTATCAAACAAATAAACTACTGCTTAAAATAATCTTCCAATTGATTAAGTAATTGTTGTTATTGTTGTAATTGTATTTATTTTTAGCTGTTCTTTATTTATAAACTGAGTTTCTAAATTAAAAGTCTTTTGTTAACTACCTAAGCAGCTGGAGTACCTAGGTATAGTATTTAAAAACCCATTACATAAAAATACCTATTGTTCATTAATATCTACAAATTATTAACAGAAAAATATTTTCATCTGCTTCGACACGTTCGAAATTCTTTGTTTATTATTAAATTTTGACTGCACTATCGTTTTAAGCACCCTCAAAAACCAGGAAAATGACATCCATGACGAAAAAAATTATAACTGTTGCAGCCGCCATCTTGGATTCACGTTTTGATTGCACTATCGTTTTTAGCACCCTCAAAAACCAGGAAAATGACACCCATGGCGGAAAAAATTATAACTGTAGCAGCCGCCATCTTGGATTCACGTTTTGAGTGCACTATCGTTTTTAGCACCCTCAAATACCATGAAAATGACACCCATGACGAAAAAAATGATACCTGTTAGAGCCGCCATCTTGGATTTACGTTTTGACTGCACTATCGTTTTTAGCACCCTCGAATATCTTGAAAATGGGTGATGGGTGTCCTATGTTGAAAAATATACGTATTTCGGCCGCCATCTTTGATTTACATTTTCTACAACTATTACACTATCGGCTTTAAATATCCTCATAACCGCCGTATCACAGTTATTATAAAATATAATTTAGATTTATAAGTATTTATAAGATCACGAATTCATTTTGATCGCGGCCTTAAATCGAATAATAACGATGATAAGTATAACAATAACGATAAATAAATCTTTCGCTCGTGGCATTTTCGGAGAAAAATTTAATTAAACGCGGCCACTCGTCTTGACATGCGTTACTGAGAGCACCGCGAGAGCCCCTTCGAAGCCTCGTCGGTGTGCATGTTTGTGTGAGTGAGCCGTTTCGAACGTTTGTTCGTAGTTTCCGAACTGCTCTACATATATTTAAACTGTGGTTCTAGCGTATGGTACAAAACAGGCAAAAGCTCAGTCTCCAAAGCATTTTCATGTAATGTAACGTTCGTGCGAATGCTCGGCGTTAGGTTACGGGTAAATGATCACAGCGAGCAAGTCTTTCGTCCCTCTCCTTCCGCGTCACCCCGCAACCGCGCATCGCCCGCACTTGGCTCGACGAAATGTTACACCAATACGCTCGACGAAATGTTACACCAATATGCTCGTTGGTTTGTAACAAGCAGGCGAGCGTGCTCGATTTTTTGTTCGTAAAAGGATGATACATTGGAACATCTCATAGAGCGGCTCGTTGTTCTGTTACAAGTAAATGTTGTAGTCTATACTCACCTTTAAAGTCGTGGCCGCATAGTGGATAAAAAACCAACCTCTCAAGTATGAGCGAGAATGATGTGAAAATGGATAGAAGATACTTTTAAAGTACTTATAGCCGTAAAAAGAAATTGTTACCTAAAATTAACAACGAATGAAAACTGCAACTAGGGATACAAATTAGTTATGTCAAACTTTATAGCACTAGGTGATTTCTGACACTTGCGTGAATATTAGACATTTAAATAAAACTACTTTTGCGGATTTTATCGCGGTTATATTAGTATTATTTAATCCCGAGCGATCCTTAATAATAGCGAGCTTCGAGCTTCAATCAAAACCTACTTCAAGCCGCTGAAGAAGATCAGTCAAATCTTACCACCTGCCAGGTGTCACATACCTCTACAAGATGCAGGTGTCTACACGCTTGATTATGATTGTGGTCTCTCGTACATAGGCCAAACTGAAAGATGCATAGGGACCCGCGTAAAAGAACACATTGCCAATGTCAAATACCGCCGTTCCAGAAAGTCAGCAGTTTGTGAACACACACTCGACAAGCCCCAGCATTGCATCACATTTGATAAACCACAAGTCCTTTTTAACCAAAGAAAACCGATTCCTGCCTAGGATCATTCATCATTTGAAAAAAAAAACATACAAATTTCAATCATAGAAACTATTAAATCCAAAAACTGCAAGACCCAAGGAGTGAGCTCGTTCTGCGTGAATCGGATTGTCAATAATCGACCAAATGTAGGGTAGCTTGTAACTATAATATCAAGTCGACTAGCACCTTAGTCTGCTCGTGACCACGGATGCATCTCTCTATCGCTCTAAGGTTTGCTGTTAGAGAACCCAGTTCTGGGTTAAGCTCGCCTTTGTACATGTCTTCTCTGTGTTGTGTGTGTTTTTATATGTTTTTGTGTACAATAAAGAATAATAAGAATAAGATGCTGTAGAGGGTCCGAAACGTCGGGATTAAACAGTATTGATATCTATAACCGCGATAAAATCCGTAACTGTTTTTATTTACAGCAATGGTCGTAATGTCTTTACTCACTCTTTATCCAAAACTCGTTTTTTACATAGTGAACATTCATTTAAGCTGTATACTTCATCACAGCCTATATGTATGTGTCTTAGAGGCGTTATTGGTGTGTGCAGTTTTATTACCTGAAATGTAATTATTTTTTATTATTTAGTGCCTAATAAAATAGCAAACACGGTGTGACAAATGATAAGATTTATAATAAGTAAGAACTAATATGAGTGTTTTTAAAAACATAATTTACGATTTCTGCCTACTACTTATCTATTCAAATAACAGTTTAAGGCTGATTTTACAGTCATGCTGATCATGCGCTGACCATCAGCGCCGACGACCGCAAATATATGAAACTCTATAAAGCGTTTTTGAATGACGGGTAGCTGTCAGCGCAGACGATGTTCAGACAAACTAAGCGCGTAGCTGTCAGTGCCGATGGTCAGTGTGACTGTAAAACCGGCCTAAGAGGCTGACAGCACCCAAAACACTCTCTTCGTACGTATTTACGTACGAGACAGAAGCCTACTGATGCGACGTTCGTAACACATATAAATAATAGCTTTAAAATGAGTTGAGTAGTCTAAAATAAAAATTAACCTGTATTTACATTTGGACTAAATTAAGTTCTGTATTTACATATGGACGTTAATGTTACAAATTTTGTCAATGCACGTTGATAAGTAATCCCTACTAATATTATAAATGCGAAAGTAAGTATCTGTCTGTCTGTCTGTTACGCTTTCACGTCTAAACCACTGAACTGATTTTAATAAAATTTGGTACAGAGATAGAGTTGACCTTGAGAAAGAACATAGGATAGTTTTTATCCCGGACTTTTGAAGAATTCTCTTGGAAACGCGATATAACCGAACTCTACGCGGGCGAAGCCGCGGGTGGAAGCTAGTACAGATATATTTTGATTTGGAAGATCATTTTAAGAGGTAAGTTTAATTTTTTTTTGGATCGAGAAAACTTTTCGGGTACGTGTTTTGAAATTAACACGGATATCAGAAATATATTCAAGATTAATGTAAAGATTTGGCCAAAAAATTGTTTGAGACAAGCCAATTTGTGCATTCAGCGCCTTAAAGCTGAAGTTTGTTTGTAGGTGCAATCGAGCGTATCTCAAAAACTCCTGAATGATTTTTTTACATCTTACAGTATAAGGACCAGCGTTATTCACCTAATGGAGAAATTATGTATATTGGTTAGTACCTCAAAAGCAACAAATGGGGACCTTACACTGCAAAAAATACATAATATATGTACACAAAATCTTTATTCTGAACTAAGTGGTTTACAATAATCGGTGATTTGAGCCTCCTTTTAAGCATAACTAGCTTTCCGCCCGCGGTTTCACCCGCGTCCCGAGATAACTGCTTCCCGTAGCCGGATGGTGACAAAAACTATCCTATGTCCTTCTCCTGGCTCTAAACTACCTCCCTGCCAATTTTAACCTAAATCGGTTCAGCCGTTCTTGAGTTATAAGTGGAGTAACTAACACGACTTTCTTTTATATATATACCTCTAGATATGCCTATGTTAGCCGACTCCGCTCTTCAACAGCAATCATCATCCTCTGAGCCTTTTCCCAAACTATGTTGGGGTCGGCTTCCAGTCTAACCGGATTCAGCTGAGTACCAGTGCTTTACAAGAAGCGACTGCCTATCTGACCTCCTCAACCCTGTTACCAGGCTACCTAACAAGTTACCTGGGCAACCCGATACCCCTTGGTTAGACTGGTGTCAGACTTACTGGCTTCTGACTACCCGTAACGACTGCCAAGGATGTTCAATAACAGCCGGGACCTACAGTTTAACGTGCCATCCGAAACACAGTCATTGGTGTCTAAAATATACTTAGAAAGTACATACAAACTTAGAAAAGTTGCATTGGTTCTTGCCTGACCTGGAATCGAACCCGCGCCCTCATACTCTAGAGGTTGGTTCTTTGCCCACTAGGCCACCACGACTCTTCCACAGCAATAAGTATACAATATTATTATTCAATAATTCCGATTTATAACTAGTAGAATATTAAAGTTCGTTACTTACTTGTGTTAACATATTAGTAATTAGTTCCATACTCATGTTATTACTGGGGCAAATGGATCCTGGCTGACGGGGGTTTTCCCTGAGATGAGCAAACTCCTTCAATTTCAAAGCATACTCCATGTGGCCAAAGGTCTGAACCAGGGGTATTATTTCCATTTTTAAATGTTTGGCTCGTTTTATGAACTGAATGATCTGAAAATTCAAAATAGGGTCAATAATTTGGCAATACAGTAGCTACTGCAAAATTAATTTTGACAATTAATTAATTTAATAAATAAATGTGTATCCCTTTAACAATACTATTATTATGAAGAAATAGGTACTAATTTAATAAAAAGGAATATTTTTTTTTTGTTAGTTTATACCTATCCTAAAGTTTTAGAAATTACAGAACCGATTTGAAAAATTCTTTCACTATTGATAAGCAACACTCTCTCCGAGTAACTAAGAAATAATAAATGTGAAAGTAACTCTGTCTGTCTGTCGGTCTGTCTGTCTTTTCTTCACGCCTAAACTACTGAACTACTGAAAATGTATTCCTGACATATAGCGCCATCTATTGGTCAAACCTAAAATCTGCCGGAAGTCACTATTCCACGCGAACGAAGTCGCAGGCTAGTAGACTATATTTTAACCTGGTATCAGTTCAAACGGGACGCAAGTAAACGGGCTAGTCTTTAAATAATCAGGTACTTAAATATCCTTTTCATCCCACCATCTCGGAAAGAGTAGTTTTACCCTTTGATATCTGAGCGCAAAAGCCGTTTTTATTCTCTAGAGCGGCAAAGTGATTTGAATTTAGAACATCGTGTGCAATACTCCATTTGTGACAATCTTGATAAGACTTTTCAAACAAATACATATTAAACAAATAAAATACTGTTTAAAATAATTATTCAATTAATTAAGTAATTTTTATTATTGTTTTTACATAGATTTTTAACCTCGTTTCATTTTTAATCTGAGTTTTCAAATAAATGAACTTTAATAGGTACTTCTTTTTAATTTGATTCTCATATGTGCGCGCCATTTTGTTTTTTTGTATTTAGTAATTTCCCCGATGAAGTGGGATGAAATTATTATTTTTTATTGTTTTGAGGTCGATTTTAAACCTCATTATTTTTTTAAACTGAGTTTTTGCATAAATATTTTTTTATAGGTACATCTTTTTAATTTGCCATGTGTGGCGTGCGCGCCATTTTCTTTTTTTGAGTTTAGAAATTTCCTCGATGAGGTGGGATGAAAAGTTACGTGTTGCACTCGAGTGCAAAGATTTTTCACCTTGTGCTCTTTTGATTCTCTCGCTATCGCTCAGGATTCTAATTATTGAAACACTCGCTACGCTCGTGTTTCAATTTTAGAATCCTTCGCTTGCTCGGTCATCAAAATTGAGCACGCGGTTAAAAAGCAACTTTGCACTCTTGTATAACAAATAACTATTCTTAAATATAAGCACGAGTTAATAACTCTCTTTTAAAATTAGTAACTCTTGTTATATCTTACTTCATCTTTTGTATAGTGGTACACAGCACTCAAATTAACAATACTGCCTTCGAAAGGAAACATGTCTTCGTATTCCAATAATATTGAATTAGCTCCATAATATTGCAATGTAGGCAGAAGTGACAACAGGTAATCCATTTTAGGAGGTGACCCTTTTAAATCCAAATGCACTGTTACGTACTCTAAATTAATTTTTGAATTCACTTTTCCATTTCTGGTTGTTCCATTGTCAATCACATTATTTGAACGGGTATTGATAATAATATTATAAGAAATTAACACACAAAATATTGCTATAAGTACAATGTTTTTATATTTCCTCCGTATTACGTTCGCGGTGCTCATTTTTATGAGATTCAATATGGAACGTTCTCAATTGTTTGTTACTCTGAAATTACGATGGTTTAATTAGCAGAGGTGTAGTCGGCGTGAAATGTAAAGTGGACTGAGTACAGGCTTGCTTATGTAAGGATTCAGTCTACGTTTAAGTAAGTTTAATTTAATTTTCAGGCGTTATGAAGAAAGTGTGCCATAGGCAAAATGGTAGAAAAATATCATAATATTGAAATGTCTTCTGATTGCTTTTCTCTTTTAGATATACAAATATTCTTTGTTGTGGTACATAGGAAAACAAAATAAATAGTTTTTAAGAAAGTAACTAATTCTATATAATTATGAGAGTGAAGTAAGCCCACTTGTTTTAAAAAATAGGTATCTATTTCCTTTATTTACGCCTCACAACAGGAAAACAGAATAATATTGTAGGCACCTACATATTTGAGAATAGTCGTTTAAGTGAAAAACCGTTCTAGCTCACCTAGGTTAATAAAAACCAATAAAAGCAAAAGTAGGACCTAACTTCATGGTAATAAGAGTGATATTTGAATCTAAGATCCACACTTGAAGTTTGTCTTGGCTCTTCGCCAGGATGTCTTAAAGGAAATTTGGCAGAAGTTGGTTGACCTTGAACTTTTGTCTTTATGGGCAATGCTTTCACGGTTTTAAGACCAATCGTATCCTAACGAGCAGTATATGGTGCACTCTGATGGTTTTTACCAAAGAGCTGGCATTCCGTTTCAATGGGAGCTGCCATCAAATTTATTGGGTTTTCAAATGCATGCATTTCGGGTCTGGTTTGGTCGTATGATATACCTACGAATATTGTGTAAGGGGTGTTTTAGAATACCGGTATATGTATAACTTCACGATTTTTTTATAGATACCTGCCTAACATAAATTAAATAGTTTATTTCTAAGTTTTCTGGATATCAATTGTGGCAACATTGTGTAACTATGTACTTTTGCTTTGGAGCACTGAAATAGGTACATGCCATGAATTTTGGATAGGGTGACAGATGTCTACATATATGTTATATTGGCTGATATTATCAAGTTTTATACAGTAGTTTAGAAGACCTGAAAGATTGCTGATTTTATTAGTACCTGTAAATAAGCGTTAGAACAGATATTTACAACAGATTGTGTCCCATTTCTTGTTAGAACAGCCACGTTGAGCTGAGCTTTAAATTCGCCCGTAAATAATGGCAAGCAAATCCGAGCTGTCTCTAGTTGTCCAATCCTATGCGGTTCCTTAATGTCGGCTCCAGCAGTAAATGTAGGAATCTTCGTTCAATTTATAGGGTCAGACCGAATAGTTACTGAAACTGGCTTGAGTCAGCGTTAAAGGTACCTACTTAGGCAACTGTATTGTTGGTTTTCTTTTCATTTCATCATCAAACTTTTCCTGCCCTTGTCACAATTTATTATCTTTATACTGCATGTTTTCTCCTTCCATACTTTTCTGTATGATATTGTCGCCCAAGTAACAATGTTTGAAGCTATATGGTTTTTCAGTCAATCTATCCGCTATTTCTTTGGTAATCCTTCCTCTACCGACCATACATGCACATTCAAGGTCTTCACAACAAATTACCCCTTCTAAATTGTAATGGACGGATGTGATTTCCAAAAAAAAATTAAGCACTGCAGCGGATTGGGGGCGCGTGGAGTGCAAAAATTAGGTTAACTTGGTCTTTCTTAGTAGCAGCATGTTAGAGTGTCATACTCTTAGTGATTAAACCCCGTCATGTTCCTTCTCAAGCCCTTCATGTACCAGAGCCGCGGTAACACTTTTGAACAATTCTGCAGCCCCGGAGTTTAACTTAGTCTGAAAAAATAAACATATTCAAGCAACCAGAAGTGCAGCATATTATATAGGTATTAAACATATATATTAAACTAATAAAATGGCACGTTCTTTTTAGAATTTTCTATTTCTACCAGTAATGTTTTGTAGCAGTGCAATTTGCTACATAGATAGATACTGTGATAGGAGTGTGTAGCTGCAGCCCGAAGCACTTAGTGGCAGTAAGTCAAGTTAAGCGACGATGGTCACCCGACAACCTTGCCACTCCATATTATGTTAAGGGGAAGTTTATTTCATTTATTTACTAGCAACCCGCCCCGGCTTCGCACGTGTGCTGGATGTTATCCCTATTAATATTATAAATGCGAAACTAACTCTGTCTGTCTGTCTTTCTGTCTGTCTGTCTTTTCTTCACGCCTAAACTACTGAACCTATTTGTGTGAAATTTGGTACAGACATCGTTTGGAACTTAAGAAAGGATCACAGGATAGTTATTATTACAAAAAAATATAAAAATAAAAGATAAAATTTATTCCGGACATATAGTGCCATCGTGCACTTGGAGAGACCTATGTCCAGCAGTGGACTGCGATAGGCTGATGATGATGATGATGATAATGATGATATAGTGCCATCTATTTGGTCAAACCAAAAAATCTGCCGGAAGTCACTATTCCACGCGAACGAAGTCGCGGGCAAAAGCTAGTTATAATATAAGCCTTCCTCTTCAATCACTCTATCTACCTATTTTAAAAATGTATCTAAATAACTAGCTTTAATCATACATAGGGATATCATCATCATCATCATCATCTCAGCCATAGGACGTCCACTGCTGAACATAGGCCTCCCCCTTAGATCTCCATAGGGATATAGGGCCAGAGAAAGCTACTCCTGCTGTAGTTGAATGATTTGTATTGATTTTATACTATGTAGTGATTTACACCACTAAATTCTACCATTACAAGTTTTTGGAAGGATTATTGTGTTCAGCCAGTGTTTATGATTTTTTGCAAGAACAAGGAATAATTGTTACTGAGCAAAAGGGATCCTGGTAAAGATGTATTTTCATTTGTATCGCTTTGATTTTTATTTGCCTTTTTTGTATGTAGGTAAGTAATCAAGTCAATTTTGTGTGCAAACAATTTCGTGTGTATATAGTTTTCTGTCAGGCTTATAAGAATATAATATCGATAAAATTCAACGAGATGGCGATGACAAAAATTAATTGAACCACTACTTTAATATTTTCATTAAAATAATGAAAATCTGCTGTTATTTCGTATTCTGTGAAACGAAACGTGAGCGCTTGTGGAACGTAATTATCATCTTGTGTCAATTTAATTTAATGCATTCCGTTACGTTGCACTCGAATTATGAAAACGTCAGAAATGCCATGGAAGTGCTTGTAAATCCAATTTAAAATAACCATAATAAAAAGGAAAAGGATTAATATTAATATGTTAATTACACGATCTTTATTCAGTTTTTTTTATTAAAACTAATATATTACACAACATACTCTGTAATTGCGAGAATGACAATAGCTCATAGTAGGTAATTAGAGAATAGTAGCAAGATAAGTAGACACAACATTACGTAATAGTACAAGTAGGTTCTAATAACATATAGGTTGTTAAGAAAAAATAAGGTCCACTAATAATTCTAAGACTGTTATATAATAAAATGGTATTGGAAGACTATTTACGTACATTCAATTATTGAAATGTTGAAATCAATATTAAGTATAGTGACAAACAGCTACCCTACATTTATTTGATTTATCGATAATTCAATTCACGCAGAGCGCAATAATGAACAAAATGTAGGGTAGCTGTTTGTAACTATAATATCAAGACGACCAACACCTTAGTGTGTCCGTGACCGTGGATGCTGTAAAAGATCCGAAACATTGGGATTAAATAATATTAATATAACCGCGATAAAATACGTAAAAGCAGTTTTATTTACATGTCTAATATTCGCGTAGGTATCTAAGTGTCAGAAATCAACATATTGAAGTCAATATTCTAGAAAAGTTTATAATAGAACATAAATATTTGATATGCTTCGCCTTAAGACGCCATCTACCGGCCAAGATTGCAGCAAGATTTGGATTAACAGCATCACGAACGTCGGCCACAGCGCTCGAATTTAATGTTCACATCAGCCGGCTATGTATAAAAGTAAGTAGTATTACTGTACTTCTAAATCCTTAGGCTAAAAGGTATAAAAGTTGAACTACTTCAAATAAGATTATTATACATTCGTTCAGCATACGAATACTTTATGATTTTCAAAAGTGAACTCATTTTTGGCATGTGACCAGGTAGGTGTTATGATTAAAATTTGCAAAGGTCTGAT
Organism: Helicoverpa assulta; assembly: GCA_963856015.1. Lineage (NCBI taxonomy): Eukaryota > Metazoa > Arthropoda > Insecta > Lepidoptera > Noctuidae > Helicoverpa > Helicoverpa assulta. The sequence continues at coordinate 5,511,798 of CAWLCW010000002.1, read as the reverse complement.
CGATGCATCTGATATCCATAATGAGCTGGTTCGACTATACACACCGGATAATTACCTCCGCTGCAGAAAACATCGTCTGCTGGACGTACCTTCATGTCGGACCGCAGCCCGTGCTGCGTCTCCCGTACCGCGTGTGTTGAACACAATAAATAAGCTTGTGGAAGCCAACCCGGACTGTGATCTTTTTGAGGACAAATATACCCATTTAATGTCTTTGTGTTTAAAATATTGCGAAAGTTATACCATTTAATTGTTACTCTAAAGTTTTATTTCATGTTTTATTTCTAATTTTAAGTTTTTCTTTGCAAGGAATGTAATTACCTACTCTGATTTAAATAGTATTTACCTAATTGTTACTTAATTTTTGTAACGTTTTATGTTGTTTCTAATATTTTTTTTTTGTTGTTATCTTTCTTTTTCAATTTTCTTTATTTTTAAGTTTCCTTTGTAAGAAATTTACTTACCTAGGTACTCTGATTTATGTAAGTGACTTTTGAAGTCGTGTAAATCAAATAAATAAATAAAAAAAATTTTTGGGGTCCCGAATCTACTAAATAATTTGAAAAATTATTTGCCTTTTGGGTACACTATTCCCGAAGGACATAGGCTATATTGTGTCGGGTAACGGGAAGACATTCTCCGCAGCGCCTGTTGAAAATGCAGGAACCAGCTAATAAGTTAATAATAAAATAACGAGTATCTTGACTTAGTGCACGAGGTTGTCGCCGTGTGGAATGTCGACACGGCTGTCGTTGTGCCGATTGTCGTTACGGCCAATGGTCTAATAGCCAAGAGCCTCGACCAACACCTCATGAGGCTCTCGTTAGGCGGCTGGATCAAGGGACTGATTCACAAGGCAGTACTCCTTGATACGGCGCGTATTGTGAGGTGGTTTCTGTCTCTGGGACCCTAACCACCGGTACCTTGGACCCTGTGCCCGATATCGGTGGCAACCTATTTTTTATATTTTTAAATGTTTTTTATTTTTTATTTAATATTTAAAAAATGTAATTTATATGTTGAAAAATAAATAAATGATAAATAACGATAGACGAAAACGATAAAATAGGACAAGTCTAAAATGTAACTATTTATATTGCTTCCAAGCTCAACCTTCAATCACGAAACGAGGGACTAACTTTACTGTCAAATAAAAAACATAGCAATTCGTTTAATCTACATCACACGGATGTGATAACATCAGAAATCACTTTCATGTCCCGAGTAGGAGAAAAGAGGCGTGAAGCAAATAAATGTTATGTCAATCTTGGGCCTGTGTCGAAGGGGTTAACTCATGTACGAAAAGCAACGCGGCTATGAGTAAGATCGTTTGTTGTTTAATATTTCGGCTTTCTGTATTAGATGTTTTATTTCACACATTCTTGTGCATAATGCCTTCGTACGACTCAGCCTATGCGTAAAAGGACAATGTGTATGTACTCATGCTATACACCGTGACTTTTTAGTCGTCTTACAAAGGTGGTTCCCTCAATGTATCCGACATAAAATACCACTAGGCATGATTATTAATTTTATAGCATTAATTAAGATAATAGGTGCAAAGAAAAATAATTAATACATAGAAATAAGAAACATTCTGTTAATAATGTTTACGTATCAACTGGTAGAAAGTAGGTACCTTTAAAGCGCTCGAGTCGAGTAATCGTTCTATCTCATTTTTTACGAGACAAAATATCGTAAGCCAATCTAGCATAGTCCACGTGGACTGTCATCCAATGAGATTATTAAAATCTCATAAATAACAATTTCTTTATTATGAACGTTTACTAGTCATTTGGGCTACCGTTGTAAGACAACTAAAAAGTCACGGTGTATAGATCTCCTGCTTCTGAGAAGTAAAATATCTATACAAAACGTAAGTATTATTTAGAGAGAGTTTTTCAGTCTGAATAGGTACTAGATTTTCTTAGGTACGTAATTTGATCATTATTTATTATTTGTTGTACATTTGTTATGGATAGGCTATGTGATATGAAAGGGCTTCTTAGTATCTTAGATCTCGTTATGTTTCTCGGTTTTTCAATACCTACAATTTTTGCCTTTGTTGCTCAGATCTACTTTCTACCTAAATAAACATGTTTACAGAAACCTGAAATCAAACTTGTAAAAGGCCTTGAAATATGTTTACCTATACAAAAAAGTTTGTTTGTACCAGAAGCTGTATTTCATGGAAATATTTTAAAAGTTTTATTCGCATATTTTTTAACTGCATTTAGCAATGATCTCAACTGTCTAAGTTTCTAAGTTGTGCGGTGGAAGGTGAGTAGGGATGCCACTTCTCAGTAGCGGCGTAAGGGGGGGGCGGAGGGGGCGGTCCGCCCCGGGTGCCACGTCTCGGGGGGTGCCATCTCGGTCGGCACATATCTGCACGACCAGGATGGCACGGGCAGAAGGGACAACTCACTGAAAGTGCCATTCTGATCTGCAAACCTAGGTTAACTACCAGTCACTGCACACTATTCAAATTTTAAACAAAACTACAACAGTGCATGCGCAAGACGTTGAAGCGGCACTGAGAGGGGTGCCTGCCAATTCGGCTGTCACCCCTCTCTTTCTTGTTTATTTTTGTTTTTACATGATTACTTGAAATAATTCCTCAAAGTTATAAAAAAAGCGCTCGCTGCGCTCGCAGCTTTTTGACTTTCCACTGGTTTTTTTTTCAAACTTGTTTGAGTATTTTTGTGTTCCAAGACTCAAAAATTTTGAGCTCGCTGCGCTCGCACCAGTTAACAGTGGCTTTTCTCTAATTTCTTTAGGTATAATTGCGTCCCAAAAATCAAAAATTTCGCGCTCGCTACGCTCGCGGCTTCTTTTCTTTACTCAGGTTTTTTTCACACTTGTTTGGGTATTTTTGTGTCTCAAAACTAAAAAATTTCGCGCTCGCTACGCTCGCGACTTTTTCACTTTACGGCAGCTTCTTTTATATTCGTTTTGGTACTTTACTGTTTCAAAACTCAAAAATTTCGCGCTCACTGCGCTCGCGGCTTTTTCACTTGACGCTAGTTTTTATGAAACATATTTGTGTTCTTTTATGTCCCAAAACTCAAAAATTACGGGTTCGCTTCGCTAGCGCTTTATAAGTTTGCAGTGATCTGTCTCCGGTTTCTTTATGGTACCTAAACCTAGCAAAAAGCATCATGAATGATATTGATATGTAGTCGTTTATTTTGGGAGGGGGGGGGGGCTCAATAGGTAGTCCGCCCCGGGTGCCACCCGATGCTACGCCGCCACTGCCACTTCTAAATAAATAAGAATAACTGAAATTTTTATTACTTCAGCTGTTTAGATATTCATACAAGTTTACATATTTAAAGTCAAACTTGGAAATATATACCCGTTATATTTCGTGAGAACCACTTCCCGTATCCAGCAAAGAAGAAGCTCGCACGTTATTCTGGTCTATAAGCTACACACACTTCTGCCAAGTTTTGTTCAATATCTATTCAGTACTTTTTGCATTGAAGTGGTACAGACTTCCATACTTACATACCTTCGCGTTTTTAACATTATAAGTAGGTACCTTCAACTTACAAAAATCTGGAGCACCCCTGAAATATGAAAGGCGGAACGTCGCCAGCAGTGACGTCACGACTCACGTCACCACAGCCGGCATTGTAGCTAAGTACCCACGATTCTAGCTTACCCTACTTTACATACATTGTATAGGTAATGTGTATCTTTGTAAGGAGACGTAACAATATCATATCACCGAAAACTGAATCACTATTTTCGAAGCCAAAAACAGACGTATTTTTTCTTGAGGCACGTTTAAGAAACCAAACTTTGTCTTTATGGTATTAGTAATTTATTGATAGAGTACATGAATAAATTAGTTTGCTCTTGAAATGAAAATATTATTTCGAAAAACATTTCCTTTTGAAAACCATATTCGTTAAACCATATTCGAGCATGTACGAGGGATTTTCAACATAAGTTTGCTTGAATGTACATAGAAAATGTTGTGTTATTTTTGTTAGTTAAATGAAAATGCTCAGATCATCTGAGTGAAAATGTTAGTATTTGGGAAATAAATTGTTGAAATTGAGACAGATTTATCTAATTTAAAGTATTGTAGGTACAAGTAACAGAAAGGTTCCACGCCTTCAAAACAAAAACACATAAACCGTCGAACCAAAAATGGAAATAAAAAAAGAAAATGCTTTTCCTGTCGAAATTATTCCTCTTTTCCCTAATAAATTGACATGTAAAAATGTTTTTTGTGCTTATTAGAATTTCAGACGCCTCAATATCTTTTCAAATTCAAATATCATGGCGCTGTATAAATTTCGGGGAGGTCAAAGCGATAGACACTTTTCCTCTACAAACGAAACAAGAGGTTTTCACATTTTTTTGGAGTGGCATGCGAGATAAAAGACGTCAGCTGTTTTTTAAGGCTACATACCTAATGACAATGCAATGTAAAAATCTGCGTTTTCAGATAAAATATATGAGAGACTAGCTTCTGGGGCTTATAAGTAGCTAACTTTAAATGTAGCAAAACAGTCCAGTACTACCAGAGGTTAGCTCGTTTAAGTAAACAAATTATTCACCTTTGTTGTAATGGCTGTATTTCAAAGTCAAAGTCAAAAACTTTTATTCAAAAATTAGGCTAGTTTTTAGCACTTTTTCGCGTCAAATTTACAAAAGTACAGCACCCCGACGCTCTCCTTTCACCACTTCCTAGTGTTATGGGTGGGAAGAAGAAGCGGTGAAGAACAAACTTCCAAGTCCCTCTTTTACGCAAAAACTTGGCAGTAATATAGTTTATATATCGGAATTGCACGTAGACTACTTTCTTTCGGGCACAGTAAGTAAGGAGTTCCCTCTGAAAGCACGTGAAACCGCTGGAAGAAGCTAGTAAAATATATTTTCAACTTTACCAAATTCCGTCAAGCACAATTCTAACACAACAAAGTAACAAACCCCAACATTAACAATTTAAATGTTAATTAAATACGAAAAATTTACCGTAAAACAATTCGGAAGTTTTCGTTTTGTTTGGTTATCATATTACAATGTACTTTTGTTTGCCTATTCTGTTATCATCCATTTGCAGATTGTTTGAAGCCCAGAAAGGCTATGGGGGAAATATCTCCCCACAGATTTGCCCCCGGCGCTTTTGTAGGTCCAACAGAAATAACTTTTATGTTGGATTAATTCGCCTGCAAATAGCTAGGGCAATTTTATTAAAATGTGTTTGGAATATAAACATTTTCAAATACAAAGCCTGATTATTCTTTGAATCAGGTAAACGATAAGCTTACGAGTATGAAATATATTTTTTTAGAGAAATATTAGGTTGTACTCTAACAATAACAGAAAAATTATATTATGTCAAAATTTTTTGGCACTTAACCTCAAGAACAGTAGTTTTGAGAATCTTGAAGACGTATACGTATATACCTACAACACGCAAACCCCACCAATAGGGTATTACATGCATTTTTGAAATATATCTTAAATAAATTCTTTAGTCTTAATATATCTCTAAAAAATTAAAAATATTTTTTTTTCTCACGTTATGTACGAATATAAATTAATTGTTTTATCATAATTTCAAATTTCGCGCGTATTTCGCGAAAACGCGGCACACAACGGACGCCATAATTGTTTTTTGGTCATGACGTCATTACGTTAGTAAACAAACTACAGCTGTCAGTAATACATATTTTGATATGTATTGAAAATTTTAATAATGAGTAATTATGCTCCGTATCGTTGGTGTGTTGTTTCTGAATGTGAGAACACTAGTGTAAAAACACCAGACAAATTATAGATTCAAGTACCAGTGGATATAAATACTGACACTGATATATGACACTTTTGTTTACTACCGTAATGACGTCATTAGCATGGCGGCGACATTTCGTAGTGTTCAAAGACAGATAAAAAAACCTAAAAACTTTAAACTGCAATAAAAAATATATTTATGTACCTTACGAAGTGAAACTAACATTTCCCGATTGCTTTTCCTCTAAACAATCATTGTAATTCACTTTTAATTTTTTTCTCATCTAGACTAAAATACCCTATTCAGAAAGCATTGGTGTCATAGTTCTCGCATAAACAACCCATCATTTCAGAATCATACACAAAGCGAGCTGTCATCACAGCACAACGCCTGCCAAATTGGAATTGTTCCACAAATTTTCGCTTTTGAACCAAATCCGTGTCTGTAACGGATCATTAGATAATATTTGACTTTTCAGAGGTCGCTATCCGCCATGGAGTAAGGAAAGATGCCATAATTCAGGTAGGTCAGGTGCCTTCCTCTAGGTCAAATTCGTACGGTGGGCATGTTCAAAACGGTCTGGTTCAGTGAACCAACGAGGCGTTCGGGTTCTTTGGGACCTCTTTCAATGATTTTTGGTATTATAAAAAATATTCGGGTCCAAAGAAGGCCTATAGGGCGAAAACAGTAATGTTCCTTGTTCTCCGGTCACCCGCATTTCGTCGCGCTACTGTCTTTGGTGACTTTCCGTTATGGCACGTCCGCTAGTCATTTTGTTCTCCGTGCCCGCCCATTGTTCGCGAAAGCACTCAAAATGAAGGCCTGGCGATGTGACCTTGACTGGAGGTAATTAGGAATATCGCGTTTTCCTCAATCCACGGCTTGAATGGAGGGTATGACCTTGTGGCAGCGGCTTGATGACAAGCGAAAATGTTAACAATGGAATGTGGTTGAATGTCAGTGTATCTTTTTTTTGTTATATTTTTACACGTGGTTTAGGGTGAGTTGTTTAGAATTCGCAGTAAATTACAATCTATTTTAGGTTTTTGCAGAAGAATAGAGGAAAATACAAAAGGCCTTGAGAAAATTAGAAAAAATAATAAAAACTCGATAGCAGCTTTGTAGAAGAAGATTTTATTTTCTCCATTTCATGGAGAAATGGAGAAAATAAAATCTTCGACCGATTAAGGTTCGAAAATCAAGAACTGAATTTCAAAAGAGAGTACCAAATTAGAAGAACTGAATTTCAAAACGGCTAGCTGTCAGATAATGCATATGAAAAATGCTTGCCACGCCACAACGAGACTCTTTTATTCGATTTACATTGTTTCGTGCCAGTATTTTCTTTTGTTTTTTTTTCTTGCCTAATGTTTTATGAGATTTGAGTTCTTTATGAATTTCTCATTCTGTATTCGAAATCTGAATCTTAATCGTTTTTAATTAGAATGGAATAGTTTTACGTGTATTTTTGCTGTTATTAAAAACGTATTTAAAAAAAAAAGTAAATGAAAATAAATAGGTTAATCCACATGTGGCTACCGTGGATTAGTGCTTTTGCTTTTTTTATAGCATTATGATGGAAACCGACTTTAATATATTTTGGAAATGACTGCTCAAAAGTCTAAAATATAGGTAAACAATCCATTTGAAAAATACAACATTGCAAAGAAACAGAATTGATATGAACAAATCTAGCACATTTGTTAACGAGCGTGTTCAAGCAATTTAATTTACTGCACAACGGTATACGTACATTATCTTAATTGCGTGATCAATAGCCAGCAAATTGCTTTGATAATGTATACGCACTGAAACAATGTGATGCATACCGAGTAAATTTGGTACAGAGAAATAGTTGACCTTGAAAAAGAACATAGGATAATTTTTATCCCGGACTTTTGAAGAGTTCTCTTGGAAACGCGATATAAACGAACTCGACGCGGGCGAAGCCGCGGGCGGCAGCCAGTAATTGATATCATAGACTTAGTCTCAGGGTGGCTAAATAACTAATGACCTGTTGGTTAATTAAATTAATGGAGAATATCGATCGACAGTTGGCCGACAGTTTGATCTCAACAGGTCAATCGCATCAAACTTTTAAGTCGTTCGTTTAAAAGACAAGTGCGCACTGCCATAAATTAAATATCCATAATGATTTATGAGCTAATCGGATGTTGAAAAAAAGTTATGATTTACTGGTTTTAATAACGGTGTATGCAGTAGTTTATCAAAAGAGTAAATCTATACTAATATTATAAAGCTGAAGAGTTTGTTTGTTTGAACGCGCTAATCTCAGGAACTACTGGTCCGATTTGAAAATTTCTTTCAGTGTTAGATAGCCCATTTATCGAGGAAGGCTATAGGCTACTTTTTATCCCGATACGGGAAGTAGTTCCCACGGGATGCGGGTGAAACCACTGGCAGAAGCTAGTGCTAACAGAGTAGGTATAATATAAATAGGATTACGCTAACACATATCGAATAGAGTACCTGCGTGAATTTAAATATACTTTAGATTCTAAGCTCTTTTGTTTCCCCATTCACTTAAGAAAAACCTCTCAAGTTTTCAATTAAGAAAATTTAAGTCCTTCCATAAAGATAGGAAAATTATGCGGAGTGCAGAAAAATTTAATGCGAATGCAAATTATTATGATACGAATTCTTCACTTTCTTATTAAAAGCACGTACCAGTACTAAATCGCCCATTACACTACCGGCGGAAAAAAGTATTACGAGCTTGCTGAACAAAATCGGGTTAAAGCTAAGGTAGATAATAATATGCTTTCACATACCAAGTATAATATATCTATACTAATATTATAAAGCTAAAGAGTTTGTTTGTTTGTTTGTTTGTTTGTTTGAACGCGCTAATCTCAGGAACTACTGGTCCGATTTGAAAAATTCTTTCAGTGTTAGATAGCCCATTTATTGAGGAAGACTATAGGCTACTTTTTATTCCGGTACGGGAAGTAGTTCCCACGGGATGCGGGTGAAACCGCTGGCAGAAGCTAGTTATTGATACTTATATATTTTTACTAGCTTCTGCCAGCGGTTTCACCCGCATCCCGTGGGAACCTCTGCACGAACCCGGATAAAAAGTAGCCTATAGCCTTCCTCGATAAATGGGCTATCTAACACTGAAAGAATTGTTAAAATCGGACCAGTAGTTCCTGAGATTAGCGCGTTCAAATAAACAAACAAACTCTTCAGCTTTATAATATTAAGTATAGATTTACTATTTTCTGTAGAAATACTGTGAAAGGTCAATTTATGATTATGTATCAATCCTATATTTAGGAATGTCACTTCCTACAAAAATAGTAATAACACGAATACACAGAGGAACTAATCATGACAATATGGTCACCCATCCACGGAACTGCCGCATTAAGCATTGATTAATCTTATGATCAATCGATCCGCGTGCGGCGGCTACTTAACCTAACCACGAGCTTCTTTATATAAAGACTAGCTTCTGCCAGCGGTTTCACCCGCATCCCGTGGGAACCTCGGCACGGACCCGGATAGAAAGTAGCCTATAGCCTTCCTCGATAAATGGGCTATCTAACACTGAAAGAATTTTTCAAATCGGACCAGTAGTTCCTGAGATTAGCGCGTTCAAACAAACAAACTCTTTAGCTTTATAATATTAGTACCTATAGATAACAATGATACCTGCAGCATTAACTGAGTAACTTTTAAAAATATGATGATTGAAGTATTCGATTATCCGATAAAAAAATACCTACAATCGATACCTACATACCTACACCTGTTTGTGACAAGCTTTATTCAGAACGATGCCAATGCACCGAATCACCGATATTCGATATTCGGTATTCGATATTTATTTTGAATAGTTTACCGATACATGAGAAATTCAATATCGGACGTGAGTTCCAAGTTTAAAACAATAGGTGAAAATATTTGTACGGTATCGAGTTAGTTATTACGTTTAGTGAATAGGTGCATATTGCTGATTGGCTAATAGTTTTTGGGCTTTCAGTTTGATTAGTGGTTTTAGGTTTATTTTTTGACGTTAACTAATGTTCCGTCAGACCAGGCTAAATGTGAATATTTAAAGTTAAGGTTTATTTTCACTGACTTCCAACCGCGGATTCACCTGGGTCCCATGATGACTGCTTCCCGTAGCATAATGGTGACAAAAACTCGTATGTCCTTCTCCCGAGTCTAAGCTACTCCCTTCTCCTTTTCAGCTTCAATAGTTTAGTCATTATTGAGTTATAGTAAGTAGCATAAGTAACACGAATTTACTTTATATTTCCTTCATAAGTCTTAACACTTTTTTTATTTTCAAAGCCTAAAAACTTAAGCAACAGCTGGCCATCTACAAAACAGACATAAAACTACTTCTAACTTTATTAAAACTAACTTTTATTACACTAAAAGTCATTATTAATAGCTGTTTGTGCATATCTTCGCAACATCTGTCGACAATGGGCACTTTATCATAGAGATACAGTCGTAATGTTACTACGTAATCTGGGAATGCTAATGGGAAAGGACATTTGGGGAGAAACACGATATTATTTGTGTATAATGCATGTTGTATGCAGTTTTAGTTGCATTTTCGTGGAATATTATGCGAGATGTTCTTGCGTTTGTACGTCTCACAATTATTTGAGTGATAAGCTTCAGTTTGAAAACGGAATGCTTTATTACCTGCTTATTTTAGAAGCTTTCACTAATCACATTTTTTTCACTTCCGAACGAGGTTATATGTACAGTTTAAAAAGTAGATTCAATTTAAATGTTATACGTAAGTATCTAATACAGCTTTTTGCTTAAAATAGTGTTGTTTAGCCGTTTTTGGACGGAACTTTTGTTACAAAAACATATGTTACATTAGGTATTTGTAAGTACAGACTGACTGTCTAACTATCTACATTGATACATTATGTCTAATATGTATTACCACTTGTAAACGCAATCTTAATGCATCCAACAAATAGGTAAAGGTCGTGATATCCTATCGCATGCTACCCATCAAATATTCCTGTTAACCTGTCAATCATTATGCAGTTCAATGCGCAGTGACATGCATGCATACATACATACATCATGGATGCATAACTTTGATGTCATGCCAACAGTCGCTGGCGCTTCCAAGAATGCTAATATAGAAGACTGGTGATGACAGATTGTTGAAAACACTTTACAGAGAACGGATTGTATGTCATTTTTTTGTTTGCTTAGCTTTGACAAAAGTATTCGGTATTATGACATTAGAAAAGCTATTTTATTTTTGGTCTTTATATAAAAAAAAAGTTTTTTTGCAAAATGGGATTGTTAATGATTAGAAGAAAGATGTTTTATGAATTTCTTGGAACGATAAAATACTCGTTAGACTTCGATTAACTAATTTGAAGAATTGTGATTCAAACCACATACACCGGTTTTTGCTATCGGATATTCAGGATTTATTTTTAGAATCAGAATGATGCTGAGAACTCTTTCTATTCTCTCGAAGAGAAAATTATCGCTCATTGGCGTGAAAGTCTAACGATACCATTTCCTAAGAAGTCGTTAGAAAATTTCTTCAGGGTCCAAAAAGGTACCTGCTTATCTTTATCACGTGACAACATAGTAGAATTACACACAATGCGAGGTTGGAAGGTCAATAACGAAAACCATCAAAATTGTTAACAAAAATACCTACATAGAAGTGACAAATCTCGAACAATGCTGTCACGGCCGTACTATCCTTTTCTCGAAGCGATTTGCAGCTGTCCTATATCTTTCTCCTTTATTGGTAGTCGAGTCAATCTTCAAAAACCGGCCAAGTGCGAGTCGGACTCGCGCACGTAGGGTTGCGTACCATCCAAACTAATATTCTATATATATCTTTATGGATATCGAGCAAAAATGAGCAAAAAATCACGTTTGTTGTATGGGAGCCCCCCGAAATATTTATTTTATTCTAGTTTTCAGTATTTGTTGTTATAGCGGAAACAAAAATACATCATCTGTGAAAATTTCAACTCTCTAACTATCACGGTTCATGAGATACAGCCTGGTGACAGACGGACGGACAGAGGAGCGAAAACAATAGGGTCCCGTTTTACCCTTTGGGTACGGAACCCTAAAAACAAGCATCCATTTTTTTATAAAAACTAATACCAAAACCTAACAACAATTTACATCGTCAGTTCAGTAAAGCATCCAACAGGGTGTCAAATACCATCTATTATTAGACCTTTCCGTAATGATGGAGTATCGCGGAACCCGAGCCTTCTCGAGAGCTCTCGGGAAAAACATCCACGGAGCCTTGTGAGATATTCGTTTTGCCTTTTTATGTATTTTTGGGGATTATTATGATGGTAGCTTTAAGGGTTAGGTTGTGTGAAGGTCAAGGCTGCTTGTGAATGTAGAGGTGTGGAAGTTGTTTTCTTTTTCTTTTCAAGAGTGGTACGAAGGAAATAGTTCATATTAGGGCAACTATTGTCTGACTTTTCATGAGAGCCTGAAAATGCTCATTTGAAATAAATCATTTGTCCTTAATTATTTTTTTTAATAGCACAATTTCTCTTATTTTAAGTGTCAATAATGTATGGCTTTTATATTTGACTAGCTTCTGCCAGCGTTTTCACCCACATCCCGTGGGAACTACTTCCCGTACCGGCCTTCTTCGATAAATGGGCTATCTAACACTGAAAGAAATTTTCAAATCGGACCAGTAGTTCCAGAGATTAGCGCGTTCAAACAAACAAACTCTTCAGCTTTATAATATTAGTATAGATTTAAAATGATTACTTTTGTCAGTTCCAATTATTATATCCTCCTCTAATAATATTGACATGACATTGTATCTATAATGCCCTTGTTAGTACCCTTCCACAGTAGGTCTAAAAACTCACACATCACATCTTTTTTTACCCTGTCCAAGTTATTTCTTTTCCCGCCAAGCAATCACTCTCCGTCCAGCGTGACGTGTCCTCGGATAGCATTACATAGGTCCATATCATCACAGTTTAAATAAACTCTCTTCCAAACAGTTGTGAAGCTACGTACCTACTAACGTTCGTAACAATGTCACTCACACACGCATGTGCTCGATGCACACTCAGTACTGATAGCACCGATAGCACCGGTAACAGCTCGTCGATGCACACGCGTGTGTGAATGACATTTTTACGAACGTTAGTACGCAGTGTCACAACTGCACATCTTTATTCTGTGACATTACTTAGGCCCGTATCAGTCCCCTGACCTATTCAACACGATGTATGACGTTTTCGTGACAGATATTACATTTCCCATATATATTTTCTGGTAGGAGACGCCGCCGAATGAATATTTGAACAGAAATGTGACGAATGGTCGTTCGGTTTCTGGCTCTGGTAGTTTTGTGTCTGGATAGCACTGTGTTTATTTATTGCTATTGTGTTGCTGCATTTTGAACTTTCAAATCAATTTACTAAAAAAGTGGTATAATTTTCACTCATGCCTCACTTCCTTTTGACAAGACGTAACTTTTATTAGAATAAGATTTCATTACTTATACCTTTTTAAGTTTTTTCTTCTTTACGAAAATAGCTTAGGTAGGTGTCGCCCACTTAAAATAAATAATTATTAGGTACTGAATTGTTTCCCAGGATTACCATATTACCTACTTAGAAATTCTATAGAAGTCGTGGTGGCCTAGTGGGTAAAGAACCAACCTCCCGAGTATGAGGGCGTGGGTTCGATTCCAGGTCAGGCAAGTACCAATGCAACTTTTCTAAGTTTGTATGTACTTTCTAAGTAATCGTAGACACCAATGGCTGATAAAAAGGTGAAGGAAAACATCTTGAGGAAACCTGGACTATATATACAGTCTGAAATTACCAACCCGCATTGAGCAAGCGTGGTGATTAATGCTCAATCCTTCTCCGTGTGAGAGGAGGCCTGTGCCCAGCAGTGGGACGATAAAAAGGCTGTAACAGAAATTCTATAACCGTGTCCTGTCCAGGGTACTACCTACCTCAAAAGCGAAAAGGAAATAAACAAAAAATATACTACAGCACTCATAATATCCGTAAGGATTTATTAGCAAAAATATTCTTACCATTTTAATAAGGACTGTAAACTGATTAGCGTAGTGTTGTCACTATTTAAAACGCAGTTTGTAATTGGTTGTTGTTGTCGATTTATATTCATAAGCCTGGCCACCTCTATCAACGGGTAGATTGGATAAACACCTACAACTTAGGCTCTAGTCTCCCTTCAACAGGATTATTTATTTCGTTATGTAAGTACTTAAAATACGAGTAATTCAAGCTTATTGAAAAATATGTTTGTTGAACAGTGGTTTCCTATAAAGTTTCTTTAATTGTAGTAGTATTTTTATAACAAGTTTATTTTTGTATTATTGATTCCTATCAACTGCAGCCGCTGGAAAATATGTCAAGTTTTTATGTAAAGTTGATAGGTTTCCAAACGTGGGTTTTATAAATCTTGCGGGTTGTTCTCCCGTGAGACCGAGCTTTCCACGAATTCTAGGACATTATAAAATAGACTTTCAGATATTCTGACTTTAATTGAACGTTTTGTTTTTAATGCTTATTTATAAGATCCTATCCTTGCGTGTGATTACGGCCTAAGTATTTGAGCGCTTGCACCGCGTAATGCAACGGCACAACTCTCACACGAGACCGGGCGAGATGGCACTTTCAACATATACGCTGCGTCGAATTTTATGATACTAATGCAATATTTATAGTGGAGTCTATTTCATATTTATATAAATTATAAAAAAATCGTTCTAATAAATAATCGCTTCATATAATTTTGTTGTATTCTTCCGAATACTCGAATCGTTTGCGTGTATTCGTTTAATGTTAAAATAGTATGCAAATGTGCTTTTGAATGCAGATTAAAACCTCGGTGAGTACTATTAGGATACATCTGAAACAATGACAAAAGGATGATATTACAACTAAATTATTTATGTAATGTAAAACATTCATGCACATAAAACACTGACAAATAATCAGGTAACCTCTATAAAAATTATTAGTTCATCTAACGTAAGACATTTTGTCTTAATAGTGGTGAATTATTACACAAATTTCATTCACCCCAGTCATTGTCCGCTGCAAGTAAATAACACGCTGTATCGCTCGAGTGGCGCACAAATATTTGCGCAGTCCCACACTATTTGCAACACCCTGTGTATGGCCTACAGTTACGTGCTTATATTTGTGCACTGACAAATACCAGAGTGAGACTTCGTTTGCAGCATATTTCTGAAAAAATGAAGGTCCTATTTACAAAATACAGCCCCCATAAATTAAATACCTTATAGTTTCATCATTTCGTTCAATAATATTTTAAAACTTTTTGTAAAGAACTGGTTCTTCAAACCATATAGACAGAATTGTGTTGCTTGCACCACCATTTCTTCTCCCTATCAAAAACACATAGGAAATGGTGCTGTCTTTTGTAAACTTGACCTTCAAAAAGTGCTGGTTTTCAGTCTAGTTTGCATAAATGACTTTTTATCTTTATCTTTAAGATAACGGCAGATAGAAGACTATGGTATGGACCCTAATAAAATTGGGACAAGGACAGTAGGACGGTGACTTTATTGAAAACTGGCATGTGATGCGGAGGAATTTCCTCACAATATAGGTAGATTTATTGCAAAAGGACTACCTACCTACTATACAAGCTGTTGATTTGCATCCGTGCCATAGTCAAGGACGTAATTATACTAATGATTCTCAACCCAAATCAACAAAAAAATTGGTACAAAAATTTTTGATTTTAATTTTTTTTCGGAAATCCGTCAATGTCATCTGGCCGTATTTAAACTTGGCGCGTGTGTTACTGGCCTTAAAACCGTGCTGCGCCCTCACACAAACGCAAACACAAAGCATACGCAACGATTATTCATAAATTTCATTCATAAAATTGGATTACTTCTGAAATACTATGACATTACAATGACAAAAAAAGCAGTGCATATTAGCTATTTCCCGTCTACTGTAATTCCAATCGATTATTTACGTATTTTATGTCCTCCTCCTGAAGTATGGCACAAATGCAAATCAACACCTTGTATAAAAGGATAGGTTGTAAGGAGCTACATTTAGAAAAAAACTCTTTTGCCAACTATATGGTAGATTTCGATTCGATGAAAAAGTTATAACGGGTAACTTTTTCCGTCATTTTTTAATAATAAAATACCTGCGTGTCGACGAGGCTCAGGGACAAAATACGAACAACGAACTTTTATTTCAGTTTTATTGTCACGTTAAAATAAAACAATGTACTTATAACCCTATTGCTATGTTTCGATATCATATTTTTATACACGAGGCCTAAGCTATTCTGACTTCTTGAGGAGACAATAATTTACATTTCACTTCGGGATACTTTTGCGAAAAGGCCAAAAACAGATCTGTCACATATTTTGTATTAAACTAATAGTATTTTAGTATACACTGGACTATCTGCCGCCCGGAAGTTTCTCATCACCTCAAAAAGTTCACATTAATTTGATCCCATTTGACATTTCAAAACCCTCGACTTACCAACACCTCAATAACCTCAAACTTTTGATTGCCTCTAACTAATTCTAAAATAACATCGTATTACGGAACGCAGAAGATCGTTCATTAAGTCCCAAAATCCCATTAAAATGTTTTAGCAACCCTTTCTGGTGGACTTTATCAAAGGTCTTAATCTCGGCCGAACCAATACCCCATACCAAGTAATCGGCTTTACAAAACCGCAGGGAACGGAACGGTGAAACAAAAACACTAAACGTGAATTTATTAGACAGACAATGGTTTTAAGTGAAACGGAACGCATTGTAATGATTCACGGAATTTCAGTTTTGTTTAGTCGTAGTTCTATGAAGCTGAACTGTATTGTTGTAGTTTGATATTGTTGCATTGAATACTGTTGTTCTAAGCTAAGCGTCCACTTGTCGGTATCGTACGCAACGGACGTATCGCACGCAACGGATCGTAGTATTATTTATATAGAATGCGATGCCTACGATGCGGACAGGTGGACGCACTTGTTTGAGTTTCTATATAAATAATACTACGATCCGTTGCGTGCAATACGTCCGTTGCGTACGATACCGACAAGTGGACGCTTAGCTTTATAAGCTTTTATAGGGCTGTGATGCGTTATAATACTGGACTAAAGTATTCATTTGTTCAACACTTTCTATGCAGTCAATCCAAATGTGTCTAAGCAGCTTTAACTTTTTGTGACACTGAACTTTGCTTAATAATTTCAGAAACGCAAAAAAAAACGGCCAAGTGCGAGACACACTCGCGCACGAAGGGTTCCGTACCGTTGTTTGTAAAATATGCGAAAAAATCACGTTTGTTGTATGGGAGCCCCCTAAAATATTTATTTTATTCTAGTTTTCAGTATTTCTTGCTAGCGGGATCTGTGAAAATTTCAACTCTCTAACTATCACGGTTCATGAGATACAGCCTGGTGACAGACGAACGGACAGACGGACGGACGGACAGAGGAGCGAAAACGGGTCCCGTTTTACCCTTTGGGTACGGAACACTAAAACTCCCTCAAAATTTAATTCCTTTCAAAGACATGTTATTAAGTAGAAGTTTCGCATAACATCATAAAATGATATACCAAATTCTGTATACAATCATAATGACATCCTTCAACATTCACAATTTCACGCGAATTCAAAAGCTTTTAAGTCTCAAGAAAACTTCTAACGCATGCAAAATACTAACTCTACATGCATGCAAATAGTTCGTGTATTCATGCATTTTATGAAGCACTCAACACTTGCTTATTTGCTTACATTTTAAACATCTAGGCGTAAAATTAATAAGTGTTAGTTTGAGTTTATGGAGTATGTTGCAAATGGAGTGGTTAGTTGAAGAATGGACTTAAAGTTTTAGATCGTTGCGTCATTTGTTACAGCCCTTTTTTTTTATCGTCCCACTGCTGGGCACAGGCTTCCTCTCACACGTCATTAATAGACTTATATTATACAAATTAAGCCTGATTTAACAATGAACGTTCACGTTCACGACACATAAAAAAACGAATGCTTTTGAAGTATGGTATTATACAACGTTATTTTTAGTATATGGAAACCTGAATATAGTTTGTTCAGAATCAGTAACTGAATCGATTCCAATAGTTTTTACACCAAGTTATATTTTTTTCAAAAACTATTTAAAAAAGTTTAAAGTTGGCCATCGCCGCCATTAAGTACAACACAGGTCATGGCAGGTCATATCGAGTATTAGGAAACAGTAAACAACTAGTAGCAAGTGCAAAAAAACCCCTCAGTCCCCTTGAAGACCCGGTGACCTTGAATTTTTGCTGACTTTACAAGCTTATAACTTTGTGTTTTTTTTATGATACAGTCGTGAAATTTTGTAAATAGATTCTTTACACAAAAATACTAGACAGGTGTATCAAGTTTCGCATTAACAAAAAATAAGGTTGTATATTCTAGATCACTAACTTATATCTACGTACCTATGTACAATAATGTATGTACTTCAATTAATGCAGTATACAATAAATCATTTTTAAATTTTTCGGTATCGCCATAGATTAGACAGATTAAAAAACCAAAATACGATTATTTCATTTATTAGTAGATAGACACATAGACTTGAAAACCAATGCAGACTATTATATTATTATGTTAATGTCACTGATAAAAGCGCATAATTGCAGTTTTACTCAAAACCTACTCTCTGTAATGTTCTCTCCATTTACTTATTAATCCACGTTTAATTCAAAGTTGTTACATTTGTAGGGAATGTTACTGCTTGAGTTGAAGGCAGATTAAATTAGCGTGTGTTTCACTACTTAAGTAAACGTTCTGTTAGTGAAGGAAAACTTGTTCATTTGTCGGCTTCAGTGTTGCTTTTAACACGTTCTTTTAGGAATTATAAACGGCGAACATTTTCTTACTTCAGAACATATTTTTTTTAGGGTTCCGTCAAAGGGTAAAACGGGACCCTATTGTTTTCGCTCTTCTGTCCGTCCATCCGTCCGTCCGTCCGTCTGTCACCAGGCTCTATCTCATGAACCGTAATAGTTAGAGAGCTGAAATTTTCACAGATTATTTATTTTTGTTGCCGCTATAACAACAAATACTTACTGAAAACTAGATTTAAATAAATATTTTGGGGGCCTCCCATACAACAAATGTGATTTTTTATCCGTTTTATAAATAATAGTACGGAACCCTTCATGCGCGAGTCCGACTCGCACTTGGCTGGTTTCTTATAGTTTAAGAAATTAAAATTGGAGTACGCGATGTCGCTCACAAAATACAAGAAAAACGGCTGCGATGGTACGGACATGTAAAAAGGAGACCACTTGAGTACATCGGCAATGCGACACTCAATCTCGATATACCCGGTCAAAGGCGCAGAGGCAGGCCAAAACTGCGGTGGTTGATTGTCGTAAAGAAAGGCATGAAAATCTGCGAACTCGAAGAGGAAGATGTCCAGGATAGAGCGAAGTGGAAGAAGAAGATACGGAAGGCAGACCCCGTCACCAGACGGGATAAACGTTAAGAAGAAGAAGAAAGAAAGAGTTTAAGAAATTAAAATAGTGTTCACAAATTATGTCACTGTAAAATCTTTTCAGTAAGGTTTCATGAAATTAAGAATGGGCAGATCTGACTACCTACGGATCATTAAGTCCCTCATAGTATCGCTGAAATAAATGAGCAAAACTGAACCTTATGCAGAACTATTTGAAATTCATTTCCATTGATTAATGACTTCACAGCTGGCACTAGCGTTCTGAGTGACGTCAGAACATCTCTTCTACACCCTATTGAGTGAGCTACGTTCCCATGCTGACATTCATCTTCATTTATTCCGTGTCATCCCAGAAACTTTCATATTTTATCGCTCAATAATTTAACAGTAGACTCCGCTCACTTTTCACCTTCATAAACTGTTTTATACCAATGATTAATATAACAAACCCTGATGTATTTTATCAGATTCCTCTCAACTACGTGATATCACAGTTCAAATATATTCTCTTGTAAACAGTTGTGAAGCTACGTTAGCTACGTACTAACGTTCGTAACCAATGTCACTTACACACGTATGTGCTCGATGCACGACACTCAGTACTGACAGCACCGGTAGCACCGGTAAAAGCTCGTCGATGCACACGCATTGTGTGAGTGACATTTTTACCAAAGATATTAGGTATCTTCCCAACTGTACATCTTTATTCTGTGCTGATATTTTTCGTCAGGGTCTGCAACTTAAGATGAATTTATGTTCAGTGTCTTAAGTTGAAAGATCGAAGAAACCAGATACTTGTTAGAGCTGAAATTCGATGTTTCTGAATGCGGTTGTTAATCCTATTTAATTGGCATTGATATAATTTAGACGTGTAATGGTCGGTTAGATGTCTAATCTGACGGTGAGTTATGAATGAGGTCATTGACTTTGCCAGTCATTGGTGTTCAGCAAAATTCAAATCAGATTTTAATATATCATTTATGCCCATATTTTTTAAATATTTCGTTTTAAATAATGAAAAATAATACAGGTTTATGGTTTCATTATATTTTTATGGTGGGACTGTTTTATTTTACATAACCCAGTTCAACTTATAATTTTCTCGCAATCAACCTATAGTGTAAGTCAATTATTGAAAACACTTCGTTTTTGTAAAAAGTGTCTATGGAATTTCTCGCCGGTTCTTCTCCATAAGACCCATATCGGGACCGTTTACCTAGCTATTGAGGTTTTATAACAACCTGTAATAAAAAGCATTTAGGGTTCCGTACCCAAAGGGTAAAACGGGACCCTATTGTTTTCGCTCCTCTTTCCGTCCGTCCGTCCGTCTGTCACCAATGTATCTCATGAACCGTGACAGTTAGAGAGCTGAAATTTTCACAGAAGATGTATTTTTGTTGCCACTATAACAATAAATACTGAAAACTAGAATTAAATAAATATTTTGGGGGCTCCTATACAACAAACGTGATTTTTTTGCCCGTTTTATAAATAATGGTACGGAACCCTTCGCGCGCGAGTCCGACTCGCACTTGGCCGGTTTTTACAAGCTTTTATTTAACTTGCAATGTATGTATGTATGGTTGTATGTATGTATGTAACTATGTGTGTTCGGATGGAATTTTACAACTCAATTTTAAGGCACTTGCCCTCAACCGACTGAGCTGAAATTATGCATACATGTTTAGTTTGGATGACAATGCATGTTAAGCTATGTTACGTCAACCTAAATCCAACATGGCTAAATGTACAAGATGGCGGACTAGTTATTTTTAAGGTACCTATACAATATGGGTATCAAATGAAAGGGGTTGACAAGTAGAGCACATTGCACTTTACGAAATAAAAATCCAAGATGGCCGCCGCTACAAAATGGTGAATAACCTACTTTTTTCAATCCCATCCATATGGGTATCCAATGACAGGGATTGGCAAGTAGAATAAAGTGAACTTTACCAAATCAAAATCTAAGATGACCTACAGAATTTAGACTTAGAAACTTACCAGGTGAAAACTAAAAAGTATAAAATAAATTTTACTAAGAAAGTAGATACGAGTACTTATATCTCGCGACAAGCTTTTAAAACGTATAAATTGTGTCAAATATGTTAAATTTGAAATGTCGTTATAAGTTGACAGTAAAGTTACAGTAAAAGTTTATTTTTTTCGTTTTAGCGCATTTAAATAAAAGCTTGTTTTTAAAGATTTTTTTACCTCAATTTTTTATTTATGTATACGAAATAAAAACATTTGACTTTGATTAAATTCATATTAGTTATAACATAGAGGTTTTTTTTTTAAAAAAAAACTAGTAATCATTATTATATACCTAAATTGGTTCACGCGTAAAATAAATTTAGCCCAATATGTCGTATATTGGATCTATGGCCCATAATTCAAAGTAATATGCCCATTTCAAACTTTTATTAGAACTAGTAAAATTACAATACTTTGCTCAAATAAATAATGAAGGAATCGTGCGTAACATTATTTATTTAATTTTGTGTCTACGTATAAAAATCATAAAGCAATTCAATATTTTTTTGGATATGAAACCTATCTTTGAGATATCAGGAGTAACTATGGCATTTTTTAAAATATTCATTCTAATATATTATTTAGTTTTTAGAGACTGCCTCGTTGGTCTAGTGGTCGCAAGCGCGGCTGCTGTGCTCGAGGTCTCGGGTTCGATTCCCGGGTCGGGCCGAAATCGCTTTGTGGGTTTTCTTAAACTTTCACAAAGCAGCCCGTAGTCTGGAAGTTGGTGATTGATTCACCCGTGCATCGGAGAGCACGTAAATGTCGGTCCTGCGTTTGATTTCTTTCCGGTCGTGTCGGATTGCCGTCCCATCGGGCTATGAGAGTGAAGGAATAGGGAGTGCACCTGTGTCTGGACAAATTCTCGTTCACTATAGGTAATATGTCCTGCGCAGCTGGCTGATTTCCTTAAATGAGAACAGCCGCCGTGGCCGAAATTGGCCGTGGACGCCATTATTATTTAGTTTTATAGACATTAAAATAACGTAGTGGCCTAGTGGGTAAAGGACCAAGGTAAGGGTAAAGGAGGTCTCAAGTATGAGGGCGCGGGTTCGATCCCAGGTCAGGCAAGTGCCAATGCAACTTTTCTAAGTTTGTATGTACTTTCTAAGTATATCTTAGACACCATTGACTGTGTTTCGGATGGCACGTTTAACTGTAGGTCCCGGCTGTCATTGAACATCCTTGGCAGTCGTTACGGGTAGTCAGAAGCCAGTAAGTCTGACACCAGTCTAACCAAGGGGTATCGGGTTGCCCGGGTAACTGGGTTGAGGAGGTCAGATAGGCAGTCGCTTCTTGTAAAGCACTGGTACTCAGCTGAATCCGGTTAGACTGGAAGCCGACCCCAACATGATTGGGAAAAGGCTTGGAGGAGGAGACATTAAAATAACAAAAAAGTAATTAATGTACTTTTATTACAAACATAGAGGTACATACATACATCCATATAATTTATTAGCCTCGTGCAAGATAATGCCCGTTATTTGCAATACACACATCGAATTTTCAACTGTTTAAAAATTCTATTGAATCAGTTCCCTCACAAAAAATACACAGATGCAGTACACCACTTTATTAACAAAAAACGAATTGTAAATTAAACTAACGAAATAAAATAGTTACATAGTAAAAACAGTTACATAGCAAAAATGTTCGTCTCTTTTCGCAAATAAAGAACAACAAATGAATGAGGTAAATAAATCGTTGTTCGTTTGTTTGTCACCTGAGTTCGGGCGCCAATAAACTCATTATCAGTAAGCTGATTATGGGATAATTATTTTGGAACGAGCAATCGTCCGTGGATTTATCGTTTTTAATGATATTAGCGAGCTAATAGAATTGTTTTGATTTTGTTTTATTTATAATATATTGATTTTTAGAAAATTATGGCTACTAAAAATGCCTACTTACCTATTATGATATGCTTAATGAGGGACGTAACGTGATTGCCAAAATTAACTTTAAAAAACCGGTCAAATGCGAATCGGACTCGCGCACGAAGGGTTCCGTACCAGAGCAAAAATGAACAAAAAAATCACGTTTGTTGTATGGGAGCCCCCCAAAATATTTATTTTATTCTAGTTTTCATTTGTTGTTATAACGGCAATAAGAAATACATCATCTGTGAAAATTTCAACTCTCTAACTACTTATCACGGTTCATGAGATACAGCCTGGTGACGGACGGACGGACGGACGGACAGAGGAGGACGAAAACAATAGGGTTCCATTTTACCCTTTGGGTACGGAACCCTAAAAAGGTGCAATGTATTGAATACTTAACTTTCTTAGAAAACCTCAAATCACTCTCAAAATTTTCTTTTGAAGAAATACCTATATCTTTAGAAAATATTAATTTATCTCTTCACACATTTTAACTCTGAATTTTCTGCTTGCAAACATCTGCTACATCACATAAAAAATAAAAAAAAAAACGTTAGAACGTTAACCCGAAACTATTACTTCTAAGCGGCTGAAAACTGAAATAATGCTCAACATCAAAGAACAAACGATGCCCAATGATGTGCGTACTCTTATTAATAATTTCAAGGGTCTGACTAACGGTTTCACTAAGTGTTAGCTCTCCGACGCCATCTTGAATTCTCTATGGACACACTACGCTTAAACTAATAGCCACAACCATACTTCAATAATAAACTGTATGCTTGAGAGAGTAAAGTTTATTTTTGAGTGTAAGGGAGGTTAGGGGTAAGTCATAATTTTATTGAAGGTTTGCTAAGTTTGTCCAGCTTTTACGTTGTCTTTCTATGTTGGGAAACGGAAAGTGGTGTAGTTTTAGCGTGACACGTATTTTTATTGAGTGTCGATAGATTTTTACTTACAAAAAGTTTTATTCACTAAAACAATAGAAACAGAATACCTACCAGAGAATGACAAAGACAATAAGGTGATTTTACACACAAAAACACTGAAAAGCAAAAAAAAACTATTCTTAGGTGCATCGGCCTAGAATTCGGTGTCTAGTGGATGATGATATGTTTATTTCGCCACCGACTTCTAGGCCGATGCACCTAAGAATAGTTTTTTTTGCTTTTCAGTGTTTTTGGGAGTCGATTTTATTTTTTTGTAAAAAGTTTTTTATTTTTGGCTTTTCAGTGACAAGTATAGTTGTAACAATTTTTGAAAGTTGCTCTCGATTTCTCAGGGTTTCCATCATCAGATCCTGACCTGATGATTATGGGACCACCTGTGAGGTATACCTACCCTACAAAACAAAAAAAGAATTATGCAAATCGGTTCAGGCGTCTTCGAGTAATCGGTGAACATAAATAAAAAAAAAAAACCGGCCAAGTGCGAGCCGGGCTCGCGCACCGAGGGTTCCGTACAAATCCTGTATAGTTAAAAAGTGACTCTCGCGCAAACCGTTCAGTTTAGAATAATCATAGTTATGGTAATTTCGTGAGAGTCAAAATAGTTAATATTTTTTATTTTATAATATAACTAAAATAGAAGGCCAGTACCTTGTAAAAGTTATTTATTTACAACATTTTATAGTCACCATTCAGAAATCTGATTAAAAATAACTAATTATGCCTTAAAGGTCATTGGGCATATCTGACCCGCTTTGCAAAAAGTGGCGAACATGAATCAAAGTAGTTTAAAATTGTGGAGAATATATGACGTCTGACGTTCCTTTGAGTATAAATATTTTAATAAAATTCCATGGAGACGAATGTCCAGGATCGTTTAAAAATATAAAAGACAAGCAGTTTCAGAGGATTGTACAGGTTGCAATGCTAGTTTTTATTGTTAAAGACTTTTCATAAAGAAGGAAGATGCCAATTCGGATGACCAGGATCTGATGAGGATCTGGAAACTCTGATAAATCGAGGGCAACTCTTGAATATTGTAGGCACGCATCAAGTCAAAACCAGACATATGAGTGTATTTTTGAGGGTACTGGTAAACAGTGAAGGTTTGGAGCTGATTTGTTTATGGAGACCACATAGAGTCGAGGGAACTCCTGAACGGTATGTTGCAACTACCACGTGTTTGGGCTTATTTAATTTGTATTGGCAAAGACTTTCCACATAGATAGGTTTGACTGGCATTGCGGGATCGATAGCAAAGATCAGATATAGTTATGGGAACTCCTTTACAATTTATAGCAGTAACCTTGTGTCCAACACAAGCTTATTTTATTTTAGGTGATGAGAATTCACTACTAACTTGGGTTAAAGCAGCCATTGCAGGAATTTTTTCGAAACCGCCTGACGACTTGTAACTGTCGAATTGTAACAATACCCACATTCCCAGTCGTAACTTGTACTGGTGGGTCGTAATGGTCATAATGGTCTTTATCAAAATGAATTTAAAAAGCATTTTACAAACAAATCCAACTTCAAACGTATAAAAAAGCAACAAGAAAACAAAAACAAGAAAGAAAGGAAGAAGATGTTAGGTGCATCGTTCTAGAAGTCAGTGTCTAGAGGATGCATTTATATTTATTTAACCACCGAGATCTAGACCGATGCATATAAACAGTTTTCTTGTTGTTTTTAGAAGTTTTTTTTTTGTAAAAAGTCTTTATTTTTAACTTTTGTGAAAAGTTCTCGTCAATACGAATAATATAAGCCCAAACACGACGTAACTAAAACATACCGTTGAGGAGTTCTCTCGACTTTCTCACATCTCCATTATCAGGTAAGCTCTAAATCTTCACTGTTTGATTGTATCATCAGACATACATCTGAGAATCAAGTTTTAACCCTATGCATGCCTACAATTTCTGATAGTTGCCCTCGATTTCTCAGGATTTCCATCATCAGATCCTGACCTAATGACAATGGAAATAAACGGTGACTATACTCTTTCACTACAAAGAAATGATTTCTCAAATCCGCCAAACTTGGTCGTTTAAATTCCCCATTGAAATGAGGAAAATATTTGATGTTTAAACCTGATTTTATCTAGATTCCCATGGTTCACATTGATGCGACTAATGCCATAGTAAATCAGATCCTTATATCATTATACTGTGCTATATTTCGTTCGTGTTCGCCGTGGGTATGGTTTCCAAACTAAGGTGCCCAATGACCTTTGAATGATTTAGAATTTTTCATAGTTTAGAGGCAATTAGATTTAAGAAGTGTTTGATATGAATTTCAAGTTTAACATCTCTTCGCGTTTATGTGAAAAAGCGTAGGTAGTAAGTTTATAATTATTAAAAAAATATTTTATGTCATGTAAGCAAAAATTATATTTTAATATTTTATGGAACTTCAAATTTGTAATTTTCGCAATTTTCCCTTTATCTGTACTATATAACGTTGCTTCGTGCCGAATTTCAAGATTCTAAGTTCACGGGAAGTACCTTGTAGGTTTTGATTCCCTAGCGACGGAAATTCGTTAAGGTGTCGGTATAAACTGATGTATCTTTTGATCGCGTTAACTTAGAAGTTTGATTTTTTCACTGCTTAAAGGGACAATAGACCTAGGTATTTGGTATAAATTTCAATTTGATATCTTTATTCGTTCGTGAGAAATAAGGTAGTAAGTTTCATTTTATTAAAATATTTTTATTATATTATATAACAAAAAAAATGTGATTTTCGCAATTTTTCCTATATTTGCATTATATGACAATGCTTCATGCCAAATTTCAAGATTCTGAGTTTACGGGAAGTATCCTGTAGGTTTTGATTCCTTTGCGAGTGTCGAAAATTTGTTGAAAATATCGACATAATCGGCTGTATCTTTTGATTGGCTTGGCTTAGAAGTTTGATATTTTCACAGCTCAAAGAGGCAATAGACCTGAGTATTTCATGTGAATTTCAGCTTGATACGTCCACGCGTTCTTGAGATAAAGGGTCTTGACAGACAGACAGACAGACGGACAACAAAGTGATCCTATAAGGGTTCCGTTTTTTCCTTTTGAGGTACGGAACCCTAAAAAAAGATCCCGACGAATTGAGAACCTCCTCCTTTTTGGGAAGTCGGTTAAAAAATAGTACCGAGTTTTGAAGAATACTTGGAACCTAAAAAATATCCATTTGAAGTCCTTCTCAATCTAGCAAAATGTTCATTTATCTTCAAGTCACAATTGTATTACCTAGAAAGACGTACTTAATAAATATTGAAAGTCACGAAAATACCTTATTATTTTCTCATTTCGTGTATCTTTCAGTGTTCATTTAAAACAAGAACAAAACACGGAGACACGAATCCAATTGGAATACAAGTTGTCAACTGACCAGTTTTACTTGATATTTAAAGGTGGCACTAGGAGGTTCCTTATTTTTAAACAAAAAACAAAAAATATTGAAAAGTTTTTTGTTAACCCCCGATGCTAAGGTTGATAATTAGTATTTTGTGATATCGACTATACCTACATACTATACTAACCTCATCATCGACTGTAAAAGTTATTTTCTTTTACTTTTTATTGTTCCCTATCTGAATATCTATTGATGCAACAGGCTGATTTCCAAACAGATATTTTGTTTATAAGTACATCTGTGAAAAATAAGTTGTATATCATGTTATACTAAAAAAAAATTAAAAATAGACGTGATAAATCAGTCCTAAAATAACTTGACCTTATCCCATGTCTTCATAAAGATACAATACAAATAATTTTAGTTCTTTACTTTCCCGTGTATCAAGTTAAACTGGGCGATGTTTGTGCGAAATATCGTTAATCATAAGTCATTTAACGAGAATGACTTTCGCCTTCTCATTCATTTCGAATGAAACGAAAACTTGATGAATCATTTTGAATAACGAAAATAAATCATATTTTTAAGCGAGCTTCGAACACTTTTTTGTTAGGGCGTTTACACAGCTTGTAACATCGAAAGAACCCAACCCGTACATTGGATAGGGACTGCGGTGCCGAAACGATGCGTAGTGTACAAAGTTCGATAGATAATTCATTGGGGACTATTGCAGTGGCAACGGCGGAGGTACCACTGCACTGTGGCGTAATGTGTAAACGGCCTTATGCCGTGAACAGACATATTTTTTCGACTTTTTAAATCATATTTTGTTTGATTCATTCTTAAGTTTTATTTAAAAGTGATTGCGAATTGTATTGAAGCTATTTATATTTAGAACAGATTCGTAACCCATTAATAGTTTCGTGGATTGATCAATCTATTTCATGCTAAAACTACATTTAATCGTGGAAGGTTATTTTTTTTTCTTATAAATAACGAATGGAATTTGTTTATGTTATGTATGTGTTATAAAAATATAGAACCATAAATAGGAATACATGGGTGGGTGAACTGTCTAGGAAAACATGGAAATACATAGATTACTGTTCTTTGAAGAAATAAACACTTGATTGAATATCTATCTCTACACATTAGTAGATCTGTCGGTTCGTTAATCTAGCACAAATAGTCCCGTCTGACAATCTTTTACGCTTGATTGGAATTCTTTTCCGCTACAAAAACATACAAGATACATATAATCATACATATTTAATCATATTTTGAGAATTAAATTAAAAATATGCGAGAAATTTATTGACACTACATGAGCATAAAATGGTATTCCGAAAATGTTTCGCTAGTATATTGAGGCATTTAAAATATAAGTAAGTTATTTTCCTGGAACAAATTGTATTTAAACCGATGTTACCTATTTATACCCGAGCTACCTAAATTACGTAATAGTGCAATTTTATCACATCTGACCACAGAAAATGCCGAGACAATCTTTGTTTTTTTTTTTATTTATTTATTTATTGTAATTTACCTGTTTACTTTTCAATTTCATTTGCAACTCATTAACTTTAAACTACTTTTATTGATATTGCAACATTCATCAAACAGGATATAACAAAGCGGTTATATTTCAATAATACAAATATGGTTTTGACATATTCGTCCATTGTAATAATTTTTAAAGCCTTCGTCTGCCTTCGACCTAAGGCTGAAAGCGTTCAGGTAAAACGTCAAAACTTTGAAATCACAACAAAATTATAAATCGCATTATTATGATTTTATTTGTTGAGTAAACGTTTAGTTATCGGCAGGGATATTGAGCTCTCGGCGGAAGAGTGGGGATCGTTTTGCGCACTGTACACATAAGGCAATAAACCAATAAATCGCTTCTGCGCAGGTGATATTCGTACCGATAACTATAAGAATAAGTTTATTTAAAACGAACAAAAAAGCAAACGCTTAATAAATGAATCCAACTGACTTTTTTTTTAACGACGTTAAAAATCATCAAATGACGCCTCCCGCTTACTGACTAAAAACCGGCGTGCTCCGTCGAAGGCCTTTTATGTACCAGGGCCGCGGTAACTCTTTCGAACAATCCCGCAACTAAGGGTCGGTTTAAATCATCAATTAACTTCTATCTGATGAATGAAAATAGTGGTTCACTGTACCTACTCTCACAAAAGCGGTATAACGTCAAACATATTTTTCTGATAAAAGTTATATGGCGATTGAAAATTCATCCCTAAATAATATATAATGACCGTCGTTTTAAATAAGAAACAGTCTTTCTTTTAATAAAGTCTGCCTTGTATGAAGGTTCTAACAAAGACAACCTAACTAGCATTGCACATGCAAATTGCTTTTCAGAACTATTCATAGCTTCATACCTGGATTAATTTTAAACCAGGTTTAATCGTAACCTAGATTCAGTTTAACGGTTGGGTGCGTACGTGCGTCACTTCCTACCCTCGTTCTTCCGGTTTCGTCATATCCGCTCAGCACAAAGGGTAGAAGCCCCTTTAATTTTATATTTCTTTGAAAACTGGATGCGACTCGGCTTTATTATAAAAGTATTAATAACTCTCTTATTTCAGGAAAATACTTGGAAAATTTAATTGTTTCCGCCTGTATTTTTATTTAAATATGACGAGCAAAAACGAGATTGGTGATACCCCTTTAAATGATAGCCAAAGATGTTCAAGTGATCAAGTCGGGATACCTATAGGTAATCCTAGTAAAAAAAAAAAACTAATTTGCTTCCAGACCAAGCGAATAGAATTTTCCTATCTTATCTTATAAATAAGACAATTTCAAAGAAAATAACAAAACATTATTTCGTTGTACTCTCTAAAATAATATGCATTAACATTCAAGCTCAAGTCAGCCATTGCACTCACACGTGTTGGTCAGCAAACTGACAGCCGGTGAGCGCAGTGCGACGTGTGAGAACCTGTGGCAGTCCGACTCGTTCACGAATGTAGCTACGTGTGAGCTCTAGCGTTTCGTGGTCACAGAGCTTCAAATTAATAGAACAGGCTGTTTTTAAAACATTAACCTTTTTCTATAGTAGATGGCCCCGCTGTTTCGCGGTTACAGAGCTATGAATAATAGAGATGATTACAAATCTTTTCAATAAAACTAATACTGGTTTTTACGTCATTTGTACCAGCAGTTTTCAATTGTTTGCTGTTGCCGTCCGTACTACCGGGTGATGTCGTTCGATTCTTCCGCTCGGAAAATCCGCCAGTGTTTAAAGGCTGTTCTAGTTTGCAAACGTTTAGGAAACACTCTTTCTAAAAATGGTAAGTTTAATCTCTGAACTAAGTTTTGAATTTGAGACCTTAATAAACATGGTTTTAAATCTCCTCTAGAAAAATTCGTAGCTCCCAATGTGAATAACCCTAGCACCTATTGGTGTGAACTGGGTCGGGGGTAATACACAATACTATCGTCAATCTATACCCGTTAGATCATATCTACGTGTTAAACGTCTGCCTATTGAAATAATTCTAAAAGCCTTTCTGTAATGAATCGCTTGCGATGTTACAGTTGAACATGCAAACTGAATACGGGTGTGAGTGAGTGCTTTTGTGGAGTTCAGTATTCATATTAGTACCTAGTACTTATAGGAGGTACGTAATCCATGTGTTATTGTAAATGAGAAAGCAACTGTGTCCGTCTATAGATATGGGTTCCGAGTTAAAACTACATGTACTCATTTGAATAAAATTTGGTGCAGATAAGTATAGTCTAGAGTCCGAGATAGGACATAGACTACCTACTTCTTTTTAATCTGTTGTGGAAAGTAATTCGCCAAGGATGTAGGTTTAATAGCAGCTACTACGATTATAATTGAAAACTACTAAATTTGCTTAAGATTATGATCTACTTTAATTGGACAGAAAACTAATCCTTTTTTAACATCCATAACATACCATATGTGTGTATAATTTACCATTAAAATACTTATTCAATAAAACGTTGAAGCTCACACTCACGTCGACAATGCGTAGGATGAAATTCGATAGCTACCCACACACAAATTTAACTTTGATATGGCAGAATCGTGGATCCGAGACTCAATTGATTCTCAATTGTTTTCACAAAAGATTGAAGGTTAACGTTCTGTTTTCAAAATACAAATTTCAAGATGGCGTTTGTACATTTTATCTTTCCATGCCGCGTGGCTTGTTGTAAAGTTTTGTAGTTCCATACCTAAGTTACTTCGACGTGCTAAATTAATTACCTGTCTCATGCATTGCAGTTTACCGATCTCTATATAGTTTTTGCAAGAATTATTAGTTTTTCTTTTCACATTAACTTGCAAAATAGACGGGAGTTAGTCATAAGTTTGTAATTACCTCTAAGTCAAATCATGAGAAAATTGTGCAGTGTTTGTTTTGTTAATGACTTACTGAAAACTAATTATATCCAAGATGCGATTTTATTAATATACTAGCTTCCGCCCGCGGCTTCGCCCGCGTAGAGTTCGGTTATAGAGCGTTTCCAAGAGAATTTTTCAAAATTCCGGAATAAAAACTATCTATCTATGTTCTTTCTCAAGGTCAACTCTATCTCTGTACCAAATTTATTCAAAATCAGTTCAGTGGTTCAGACGTGAAAGCGTAACAGACAGACAGACAGAGTTACTTTCTCATTTAAAATATCCATTAGTAGGGATTGAACGTCTCAACCTCTGAAACTGTTAGTTCGAGTGTTGCTTGGATTTATACGTTCTTATAATCAAAGGTAGTTACAGTTTTATTGTTGTTTTAATAAGGCATATAAGGGGAGATCTAAGTGTTATTCTAATTCAATTCGGTAAGTAACGTAACATTTTGAAAAGAAGCTTGTAAGAGATTACATTATTCCTTACACGATTTACAAAACCAAACTCAAAACAATGCAAGATGCAATTCGTTGTTTCAAAGTCAACAAATATTTCAAAGAATAAACTGGATTCGGGATGCATATAAAATGTTCTACCAAAAACTCGTTGGAACAAACGAATTTTCATGCATTGAAACACAGAGAAATGCAATCTGCTGAGCGTATCTTTTACAATGAAGCCTTTGAGTTAGGTTGGGTGAAATATAGTTTAAAAACTTATGTTTTAAAAGCAAAAGTAAAGCAAAAGTATCTGTCCGGCTGTCACGTTAAAACTACTAACCCGATTGAAATGAAAGGATCATGACCATCAACGGTACTGGTTTTTCTCATGCATCAAGATATCATTTTGCAATTAGAATGTCAATTTTGTATAGGGGTTTATTTTGTAAACTTAGTAAAGTTATGAAATTGTTTTCATAAAATGAATTACCTACTGCCGGCCATTGGTGTTGGAGTCTCAAATTGAATTGTCATTTGTCATTGTCAAAAAGTACAATGTCAATTGCGCGTGGTGCATGCTAAGTTTGTTCATTGCGATTTAAATATTACAGTTTTTTTGTGTTAATCGAGTCTTACTCTCCACAGTAACTGTGATATTCATTGTAACTATTTGCTTATTTCTAGTTTTCAATCACTATCGCTAACTTCTGTTTTGAGGTTAAGTTACGTTTTTTAAAAAAACTTGGAAATGCGGGTTTCGATTCCAAAATGGCAATTGTAGATGGTTATTTGGTTAATTTATAAACCATGTAAAAGAACTTTTGAATTGACGCAACTCTGTACCGTGGTCCATATTGTCGTGGTCATTCTCCTTTGGTAGGTACACAGATAGTCCAGAGACACAATGGGCTGCCTTTTATCCAAGGGCGGAAAACAGCTCCTTCAGGATGCGGTTTGAATCGCTGGGTGAAGTTACTTGCCTATATTATAAAGTTTCATAACCTTTATTGACATCATACCACGTGAATGCTGGTCGGCTAGCATCATTGAAAAGTTCCTTTGTCAGAAGCGGACGTTTTTAGGCTGAAACGACGACATTTCAGACCCACAAGGTGTTATGGCCAATATAAATGCTACTGCATTTACAAATGCACAGTAACTTAAAGACAGACTAACAGTACCACCATTAATTTTAAACTTAGCACAAACTTTTCTCATGTAAGAATTGTTTAAGAGAATTGTTAATTTCCTCGGAGATGCTGCAGGGAACGGTTCTAGCAAAGACACATTACTTTCACCTGGTCGCCTGCATTTTTCAAACAAATTGCTTGAACTCAGTGCTGGCGTGTTCTACTTAAATTATCTCAAGGATCTGATTTTTTTTTCATTGTAGTTTGGATTTTTTTAACTTCTGTAAAGTGTCCTTAGTATAAAGTTTAACTATCTTATTACAATACGATAAAATCATGGACAGTATATGCAAAATTTGACGCCTTTCCCTAAAAGAGTTTTTTAGATTAAGTTTTCTTGTATGATTTTAGAATGCCATTTTTATATATTTGTCACATTAAATTAAATAAGGGGAGCAAAATAAACACAACTCCGAGTACAATGAAGATAGTTTACGATTAAATTCACATTCAACTCATTTCGGATTCACGGTCTTGTTGCGTGATCCGCTTATGCCAGGGAATTCCGTTTGAAGCCAAAATTAGATATCCACGTGAACAGAGATAAATTATCATAAACATAATTATGATTTAGGTGACGTAGTCTGTACTGTTGTATAAGTTATTATATTATATTAGGAGATAACATACGCCACGTGGAGACAGTAATCCTAATCTTCTTTTGAAACAAGCATTCTTTTGAGGTATAGTGGAAGCGTGATTCTACTCTTGTACTATTACTTCTGTGAAATTCGCTCAAACCTCTATGGACTACTACGGCTACGGCTGTACTCGGTACCGTGAGTAAATCGTATAAGATCCTAAAACTGCTCTCTACATTGCACATAGCTCGTTTGAGGCATTTCATTATTTGACTACCTATACTAAATTTTACTTATTTCCCGATATATGTGCGAGAATTATAACAAAATCACACTAAATAAATAGTGTGAACGCTTGATTATATAGATGTTTGTTATTTTTTGTCATAACATGTACTAAGCTTATTTACATGCAATTTGGCAGTTATGGTAACCATGGAGTTTCTTGCCCGTTCTTCTCCATAGGGAGCTACTTTTGGAATGGGCAACTAGAATCAAACTTAGTTATATTTTTGACATTCATAAGTGTTGTGTTAAATGAAATAAATGATTTGACTTTGACTTTGACTTTGATGGCAAAAGCTACTTTTCACTCGGGTACTAGAAGTGGCTTCCTTGTAACGCTAACAGTGAGTCATGTATAAAGTCACCAACCTTTATCAATACCATCAGAACTATTTATGACTGTCATCACAGCTCCCCAGACGCTCAAACAAATGGTTAATTCCCTTGATATCTGCAACTTCCAGCAGTCTGAAAGATATATTACTTTTTACCTGGATGCGCGCGTTTTTCAAATAAATTGCAAGCTCAGAACTGGTGCATTACAGCTTTGCATTCCGAGTTGATTGTGATTGCATTTTGATATGAAAATAGTTTTCGAGATCAGTGTAATAAAAAGTGAGTGAAGACGCAAATTCATTTTAAAGTTATGAATTTTGGAATTGGTTTTATAAATTAGGAGGAGGAAAGATAAAGTTTTTAACAGAGATAAAATTTCGAAAAAAGTAAATGCATCTACTGAATGTCCTAATTTACTCTTCTTATTTGATTTTCCAATTATTTTGGTGTTTGTTGGCCACTATACATTGTAGCCAATTTCAATAAACCACATTAATTAGTCTTGAAGTATACAATCTCCTTCTTTCAATATTCATAAAGAAAATCATCATTTTACATTCCGCGGATACATTAAAAACTGCCTCCCAACAAAATCTTGAGCGACCAATACAAAACTTTTAAAGACCCACAAAAAATATTCAACCGAGTGTCTGTTGAGTCGTAAAGAAGATAGATAAAACGCGTAATTTACGAGGCTTTTAGTGCTAATGGCGAAAAGGCTTTATTGCGAACCCATCATAAAGTTAAACAGAAGGTGCTACTCAAGTAGCATATCTCGGGAAACGTAAACCGGGGACGCGTTACGTTTATGACTCAGAAGTTAGGACGCACTTTATTGCAAGTGATAGAGATCACGGCTTCATACCGAACTTCAATGAGTTTTCTAATTATGATTGGAAATTTTTAAGTTTTTTTTTTATGTTAAATTTTTGTTTGATATAGAAATGTGGCATTTAAGAAAAGAGCAATACATCAGAAAAAGCAGTGATCACATGTTACCGCCCATGTACTTCTACAGAAGAGTCGCAATTAAAGATTATGTGAGCTACAGGCCGCATGTAGTATAAAAAGGCTACACACTTACACGAGAAGTCTTTCCGAGATATTGTGCAAATGACGAGAAGTTATATATCAACAGAACGATTCTCAGGTGTTTCTCGGGATTACGCAGTTTTTTTTTCTCAGCTAGCAAAACATATTGAGCGGGATAAAGTGCATCGTGTTGTTCAAGCGTCATCTTGGTACCGGTACCCTTAAAATCCAAGGAAAATTTCCTAGTACGAAATCTCAGCTAGTTTTAGCACCACAGTTCTTACGTACACCCGTCACGTAGACGGCCCTGTCAGATCAATCATGCGTTTGATCTGCGGTACCCACATTTACCACACAGAGTTACACGTTTCACCCTAGCCTGCAAAATAGTGTAAAGGAACGTGGTGATATTCTTTAGTTGAAGCACTCTGAATTTTATAGGTCCGGTCCATTTGCGAATGCTATCGAATATAGTGATTCGGTATAAATAATATAACTTAGATATCAGAGAAAGAGAGCAACATTCTATATTCTAAAATATATAAAACCGAGGCATCTGTGTAGTTGGCCGTACAGTTAATAATTACAAGTCACAATGAATTAGGAAGATCAATTAGAAATATTCCATCAATAGAAATCCATCAATTAGAAATATTCTTTTTAAAAACTTGTTTTGATAGAAGAAATTAAAAAAAAAATACACAAACATTATTAGGCTTGGAACTATGAAAATGAAGTGACATTATTACAACATTCAACAAAAATCGCATTAACAAATTCTCTTTCATACTACTTCACAAAAGTTACAACAATAAAATACAGTTGCATTATAAAACAGAATGCAACGGTTTAACAGAATTTAGAAGCGAAGTAGAATTCCGTATAAAATGCTCTGTGCTTGACGGCAGTAAATATTTGCTATGACTACAATAGAATGCTTGCTCCACGGAGTAAGAGAAGATGAGCGGAGATGCCATAATGCAGGTAGGTCAGGCTCCTCCTTCTAGGTCAAATTCGTACGGTGGGTATGACCAAAACGATTAGTTACGACTGAACTAACGAGGCGTTCGGGTTATTTGAGACATCTGTCAACGATTTTTGGCATTACAAAAAATGGTCGTGTCCAAAGAAGGCGTATATGGGCAAAAATAGTACTAATGTTCGTCGCCCGTATTTTGGCGTGCTACTTTCTTAGGAGATTCTCCTTTATGGGACCTCCGCTAGTCATTTTGTTCTCCATGACTTGTTCGTACAATCGTATGTGGAAGTCTTTTACGAATTACGCAAAACAAATAAAACGGGCAGGCCCTGCAGGTGTTTGCTGACAACGCTTTATTTTCGTTTTATATGTATGTAGAGTAAATTAATTCGCTTTTTGATGTGCATGAAAGTCGCAGTAGATTTTTTATTGTGTAAAGTTTTTTATGTTAGGTACATTCTATGACTGTCAGTATTTTTGTTTGGTTTATACTTAACATATTTTCGTAAGTCAAACTTACTGTTACAGCCCTTTTGGTCTCTGCACACAGCGGGCGCGGCGCGACGGGACGGGACAGCGACGCGACGCTGAGCAGTTGAAATGTACTAGATATTACGGACGACATCACACAGAGCCGTCCCGCTCGGCGCGACGCGACGCGACGATCTAGTACATTTTGTCACGTCACCGTCCCGTCCCGCCGCGCCGCGCCCGCTGTGTGCAGAGACCTTTAATCGTCCCACTGCTGGGCACAGGCCTCCTCTCACACGGAGAAGGATTGAGCATTAATCACCACGCTTGCTCAATGCGGGTTGGTGATTTCAGACTTTATAGTCCAGGTTTCCTCAAGATGTTTTCCTTCACCTTTTTATCAGCCATTGGTGTCTAAGATATACTTAGAAAGTACATACAAACTTAGAAAAGTTGCATTGGTACTTGCCTGACCTGGAATCGAACCCGCGCCCTCATACTCGAGAGGATGGTTCTTTACCCACTAGGCCACCACGACCAAGTCAAACTTAGCCTATATTTAATCATTTATAATTTTACTGGAAAAAAAATACACTTAGGTAGGTACCTATGTCTTCATTTCCGAAAAATCTCAGATGACAATCAGACTTTGATGTATGTTTATAATAAGATCGAAATTATTATATTTACTTTCAAAATCACATAGCTATAAACAAAAGTATCCAATGCAAAACTCAAAACTAAACCTTACATGTTATTTTCAGTAACCAACAGCAAACAAACATGAATTCATCTTCATTAGTCTATCAGTGCAGTATTCAAAGGTTTTTCTTTGATATTCCAACACTCGTTTCAAAAAGCCGTCTGTAATAATTTTCACTAGTTATCAGCAATGTCCATTTGTGTAGCTGTTGATAAATATCATGCAAATAATTTTATACTGTGAGTTTTGAAATATTATGTATTTTCATGCTTGCTGTGTATTATTTTTGTAAGTATCATAAGATTAAAGCTAAGTATCTATTCATTTTGTGACTATTTAGAAGAATCGGGGAAACACGTAATTTCATGTGGACTACTCACAATTAAGAACATGTTAAGGTAATGAAACAGATTACTTGATTGAAATCAGAATTACACTACACCAAACTTTTGACGTTCAAAAAGAAACCATACCCTTATGTTTTTAAGTCGAAAATCCAACACAAATCCTAAACCAGTTGCTCCCTAAACTGAGACCTAAAACAATTGACTGTAGTCTCTTTAAATATTCCAGTCTAGGCTAAAATGTCTGGTCGGAGGCAAGGTATGTAGCTTAATTTTAGTGCAACTACCAGCCACCGATGCTGCATTTTAATCAGTTAACTGTAGACACTTCAGTATTTTAGGGTTACAGTTCTATTAAAAATGTTTTATTGATGGCTTGCTTGTCTTTTTGGGCTAATCTTTCTATAGTTACCTTTCCTATTGCAGCGTTTAAGTTAAATACTTATAGAGGTAGGTGTATTTTATCAATTCACGCGTCTACGTTATAGCTGAAAGTTAGCGCTGAAAATACGTCCTTTATTTTTCTTCATCCATATTTTTTGTATTGTTCAAAGATATATTTTGTCTTATGTATTATGTTTTCATTAAGTTAAAAAAAAGTTAATCATAGTTACACGGTAATTCCTATTAGATATAAAGAAAGTACAGGCTAGAGTTTATCCTTTAGCTTAAACGATCGTTTTAACCGTTTAGATTTACGCTACTCCAGAGACAAAAGTTTTTACCCCAGGGAACCTTAAAGTAGCGGAACAGTACCTAGTTTATAGAATTTATGGAGCCACTTGCAGTTCTCACTGTAGTGTTCCGAAAAGGTTTACTTCCATACTTTGCGACTGATTGCAGCCACGCATGATCAGAATCTTGCTTCTGTGTCCTGAGTGAGCGATCTCGATACGAATGTAAAGCGACAGGGTACGATTTTCTTTGAACTGGCCAAATCGTCGTTGCGTGGTATGCTACGACGTAGCGTACATCTGTCAATTCACGCAGGACGCTTCCTTAGTTGAACTGACAAATTATGATAACGTACTTAGTATGGGTATTATTATTATTCTTTATTGTACACAAAAACATATAAAAACACACACAACACAGAGAAGACATGTACAAAGGCGAGCTTAACCCAGAACTGGGTTCTCTAACAGCAAACCTTAGAGCGATAGAGAGATGCGATAGGGAAGAGAAAATTAAAAAGTGCACAACATTAAACAAAACTAAGATAAAACTACATAACATAAAATATATACCTATAAATAAAACATAAAATATATACCTATAAATAAAATATAAAATATAATAAATTGTGTGACGATTGAAATCGGCCGCGTTCGTCTTTTGTTATTCCTTGGAAATTACGCCATACATTTTCATGTTCTAACGTCTATTTCTATAGTTGCCTCATTCACGTGCGTTCTGCATCTAGCAAAACGCACGTAGCTGCGATATGTAACATAGCACGGATATGTACCTTTACGTTAACAAATAAATTATGCAAAAGTTTATATAACAGACACGTATAAATTGAAACAGGTAATAGCTAAGCTTTGTTTCGAAATCTATAGAGAAGATTTACTGCAAGATGCGCAATTGTTCTAATTTTATCGTTTACAGAAGGTCAGGATCATGTATTTTGTGTGCGAGAATAGTGAAACTACTTACTTCAAGTGTACTTGTAAACATGAATGATTGGTACTATTCAAAACAGATGCAATCAAAGCGCTTTGGGTTATATTTTCGGTTATTGCTGTATATTTTGGAGCCGTTTACTTTTGGATGGCAGAATAGAGAATGGTTTGTATTTACAAACAGCTCTACAGTATTATTTAGGCAAGACAAAAGTTGTGGTTCTAGTACATTTTAAATTTCTTGCATATTGTAATCTCCATAGGTTTGAGTACATAAATTATTTATAGTTTTAAACTTCGTATGGTAGAATATTGTAAAAATCATTATATAGTAGGATTCCGTAGTATGAGGATGATGAGGATCAAACTTCAGGTATCCAGACATCTTTAAACGGAAGATTTGGTTCTCAGACAAAGGATAATAAAGACGTTCCTTTACACGTCACACGACAGTAAAACAATATGGAGACAGCTTTTATTACAATACTAAAGCACAAACACTAAGCTATTATGTTTGAATTGTTTATCAAAACCACGTTCTTAATTCCAACCCTGTGATAATGGGGCTACGGTTCAAAATGCCTTGGGTTTTCGCCAAGTTTTAAGTCGTGGATATAATACTGTCAACGATGCAGGTAGTTTTGGCAGTGATAATAACATCAGGTTGGGCTGTGGGTAGACCATGGAGAACCAAATGACTAGCGGAGGTGCCATAACGGAAAAACGCCTAAGAAAGTAGCACGCGAAAA
Source organism: Helicoverpa assulta (assembly GCA_963856015.1). Lineage (NCBI taxonomy): Eukaryota > Metazoa > Arthropoda > Insecta > Lepidoptera > Noctuidae > Helicoverpa > Helicoverpa assulta. The sequence goes on along the minus strand of CAWLCW010000002.1, from coordinate 5,471,174 downwards.
TGCGGGTGAGCGAAGAATGAGGAACGTTTCAGCTTTTGACATTATACGCCTTCTTTGGACCCGACCATTTTCTTTAATACAAAAACCGTTGACAGATGTCTCAAAAAACTCAAGCGCCTAGTTAGTTCACTGGTACTGTTCGTTTTGGTCATGTCCACTATGCGAATTTGACGTAGAAGAAGGCGCCTGACATACCTGCATTATGGCATCTCCGCTCATCTTTCCTTACTCCGTGGGGTAGACAGACATTAAGGATTGTGCTCGGAGATCGGATGTCACCGTTTCGGATGAGTACCTACTGACTGTTTTGCAAGAAACGTTTTGTAGATAGCTTTAAGTGACTTTGAAGTGCAAAGAATTTCTGAATCTCATAGAAACTTGCATGTGTATGATATCTATGTGTGATATGAACTGTATTTGATAAGGATTAAAATGTTGTAATTGAAAGAATGATGGGCAACTTTGTATGAACCCTGGCCTGATAACCAATAAAAGTTCTAATGTGAGTTGAAACTGAAATCTAGCGTGTTTCTTCTTAAAAATTGGGGTTTTGAAAATCGACTATTTTACAGGTATGAAAATAAATGCTGAAACAAACTCAAGAATGAAAACCACAGACGATAGGTAACCCTATCATATTTTTTACCTAGTTAACATTAAACGACTGGCAATAAGCTTAGGTAATAAATCTTGCAATATGAACCCTCACGTGATAGAAAAAATAAGAAGCCATAAGTGCAGAACTCCACCATATACACCTCACAAATCTTTTCACAAAATATAAAGGGACCCCTATGCACGCCTATTCAGTACCTAATATAAACATCCTCTACATATTACGAACCATGGAGACCATAATGACTAGCAGAGATATTATAACGCAAAATCTGCTCAGAAAGTAGCGCGCTAAAATGGCGGTGTTCGGGGGGAGAGGTACGAGGTAGAGGGTATAGGAGAGAGGTAGAGGAACGATACTAGCTCCAACCTTACACTATTCTATGGAAACCGAATGTCTCGTTAGTTCTAGTCATTGATCACGCGTACTGTACCTACGTTGCTAGACCTATAAGAAGGCGCCTGACCTATCTGCCTTATGGCATCTCTGCTATATTTACTCCCTCCATGTTACGTATGTTCACGAGTTATAAAGAATCTAAGATGGAAAAATTCCCTGTTATTTGTACATCGATTCAATTTGAAGCTTCCAGCTATGTGGCCCGTATTCCTTAAATAGCTTTGAGGTATGATAAAATTGGATCAATGTAAACAGAATGTTTGTTTAAGGTATTTTTAAATAATTAGGGGTTTTATTGCGTTCGTTACTTGGAGTAATGTAAGCAGAAAATGTTTGGGTGGAGTTTGTGAATAAAATTGGTAGTTTTTGTTTTTTATTTTGATCTGACATAAGGTCTAACAGAACAAGAAATGTACCTTACTTCAACTTTTTTACCACTGTTTAGGTGTAATACTTTGAACATACATGCATACATGTTTAGTCAGTAGTGACTCTAATGTCTTTTGTCGTCTGACACAACTTTTAAAACAAAAAAAATATTGTAAATCATGTACCTATTATAGTTTCTGTTGTGGCGGGACGTCACTTAGACCACTAAAACCTGTGTAGTTGGAACTTGTTGTGTTTGCGTTTTGTTTTTGTAATTTTTTCTCTTTCAAAATAAGCTGACAGAATACAAAACTTTTATAATTTTCATGAAGCATTTTTATTAATACACAGTCCTATTCAGGCCTTGCTTATTATATGCTGTTCTATACGGGTTAGAATCCTGTGTAGTATGCTTGTGAGCATCTCGCTTAAATGCTACACTGTAAATAAATGATAGAAACTTATTCTGTAAACATTTACTTGCAAATAATCTATTACTCCCAGTCTTTATAATGAAATCACACAGTCATTCACTTCAAAAACTCAAATGCACACAAACTTTAACTAAACAAAAAATCCACATAAATATTAATAACATTAAATGAATGTTTTACACATGAAAAATGTCTGCAACGCATCTGAACGTCACCGGTACAGATAAGAGTGACAAATGGCATCCTGTAATGATTTACATTACGGAAAATGACGCGGGCGCTTCACCGCTGAAAACTTTGTAATGGGTAACGTTAGGATTTTTGTAATATATATCTTTGTATATGTGGTTTGTATTTTTGGAAAATATATGACGTTAAAATGTGGGCAAAACATAAGCATTACATTGCTACTGAATAGAATAATTTGCCAAAAACGGTTTTTTTTTTTAATTTGAGATACCTATTACTATTTCATTCTCGTTTGGTTTGATTTTATGTTAAGAGAAAAGATATAGGTACCTAACTACATAAACAAATATTATTATTATTTTTAATTGTCTTGAAACTATAATTTATTGAAACGGTATGAATTAAAAAAAATGCAATTTAGCCTTCAAAAAACTTCTTTTTGAATATTTTGTAATAAATAAATACAAGTAGTATAATAATTTTCGAAATAAAAAGCAGCACATATATTCATTTATGCGACATAAATTACAATATCAACAAGATCATGCAGTTTTCCCAAAAAAAAATTTTAACCAACATTGAAATATTATTTTTTGATTCAACATCCGACGTTTCATTTGACTTACACACGAAAATAATTATTTATTTATGCTATAGACTATAAATATGTCTCCAGAATCGAAATAGCTATGACAAATGTGCCCACAAGATTTACGTATGTGCAAAAAACTTGGCAAAATTTCACTGCACATGAAAACTATATATCTCTGTCTAGGTATATTATACGTAGATAAACAAAATATAATAAATTAAAAAAATATTTCGCATAAACCACGCTATTAATTTTTGACGACAAGTTGCAATTTGTACTTGTTAGCTAGATAAAATAATGAGGACTAGTAGTCGTGTTTTGTTTTCACCGACTTGCCAAAAAAGATAGTTCTCAATTCGTCTACTTATATTTTTTTACGACTGAATTCCTTTACTTGGTGAATGTAGTAAAAACACAGCTGTAATAATATTCTCATGTAAGCAGTTGTGAAGCTACGTACTAACGTTCGTAACAATATTACTCACACACATATGTGCTCGATGCACGACACTCAGTACTGACAGCACCGGTAGCACCGATAAAAGCTCGTCGATGCACATGCGTGTATGAGTGATATTTTCACGTCCGTTAGTACATAGCTTCCCAACAGTAAATCTTTATAGTGGTAAAAACGTGGAAATTGTACACTTCGTAATATAATGTAACTTTCTGTTGTGCCATCAATCTTGTCACACGTGATTAGGGCAGGGTGACGAATTGCTGCGGTCACAGAAGTTGTTAAAAGATAAATGCCTCTTCAACCACTAACGTTTCTCGACGTGTTTCCCAAACATTTATAAACGACAGATTTTGTAATCTTGTTTAGTGAACGATCAAAGATAAGTCCATTAATTAATTGGAACTATCCAGAATAGTTTCAATTAAACTAAAAATGGATTTAACAGGGTGACATTGAAAAATATTAATTCGAACTCGTTTTTGTTGTCTTTTATTTTTAGTGGTTTGGTTACTTATGATTTGTAGGTGTTTTCATTTTTTCAAAAAAAATAACCCAATTATAATATTCATTAAAATTGATTGCATAAACGTGAGATCCAATAAGAATAACCAAAATACAGTCAATTCGAATGTCAATATTTTTTCTCTTCTGTGTCTTTTCCAAACAATAGCTATCGTAAATAAGCAACATTTGTAGTGCAAATATTGAATCTGATACTATAGTAGCGTCTTCCGTATTTTACGAGTGACATAGCCTGAAGCACTTAAGACAAACAAGCTTGAGGATAATTCCTAGAACTCTTACTGAAAGAATGTAACATAATAATTCACAAACTCACTTTATCCTTTATGACCTTTACATTGTTCTACTAAATAAAGACTGATGTTTAACTAAAAGGGTTTCGTTATTTTTAAGTATATTTTATTTTTCATATTTTTAATTAATTTTTCACAAAACTATCTTGCAGCTAAACTTTTTTCTGAAAATTTTTTAACGAAGTTTTGTTGTCTAACACCAAGATAAAGTTTCCTCAGTTTATAAACTGGGGATTTTATTTCTGCGCGATTAAGAACAAAGAGAGGTAGACAAAAGGGTTCATACCACAATGCTTTGTTTTCAAACCTTAAGTTTTTTATTTAAAAGTTTGTCTTTGAAGTTGAATAGGTATCTGAAAATCTCTTGAAAAATTTAAGTTATTTTGTTTATTCTACTATCTTAATATTTTTACTTATACCTACTTATTTAATAATAATAATTCTATACAAATTCCAGAACATTTTGACCAGAGAAAAATAAAAACTAAACACTCTTATCATAACTAAACAAATTAATTTAAAACGAAAAAGCAAGAAATCATCTGTTTAACGTCACAACATAACACAGCTGTCTCGCGACAACTTTATATCGATTAATTAAAACATTTATGTCTATTAATCTTGTGGGAATAAAAATAGCTGCTATATATATTGGTATGGCCTAATAATATTCCAGTGAAGTCGGCGACCGAAGCCATGCGTCGCTTGCATAGCTAGACATGTGCGTTACTTGTGGCGCGAGTGATAAGCGGTAGCGGGGAGATTTTATAAGCCTATTTGGCTGTCGGTAACCATGGTTACCATGGTGGCTCCTAATCCGTATTAACATCATAATTGCAAAAGTATTACGCTTTCTACGTATAAACTGAATAGATTGATGCGGACGTAGTCGAGGGTGAAATATATGTAGTTAAAATTATTGCATTGATGAGCTGTTGTAAAAAATAAAAAATCTTTAAAAACAAGCTTTTATTTAAATGCGCTAAAAAGAAAAAAATAAACTTTTACTGTAACTTTACACACAATTTATACGTTTTAAAAGCTTGTCGCGAGACTTAAGTACTTACTCGTATTTACTTTGTTAGTAAAATCGCGACAAGCTTTTAAAACATATAAATTGTGTCAAATATGTTAAATTTGAAATGTCGTTATAAGTTGACAGTAAAGTTACAGTAAAAGTTAATTTTTTTCTTTTTAGCGCATTTAAATAAAAGCTTATTTTTAAAGATTTTTTACCTCAATTTATTTTATACTTTTTAGTTTTCACCTGGTAAGTTCCTAAGTCTAAATTCTGTAGTTTGGCGGTCATCTTAGATTTTGATTTGGTGAAGTGCACTTTATTCTACTTGTCAAACCCTGTCATTGGATACCCATATGGATGGGATTGAAAAAAATAGGTTATTTACCATTTCGTAGCGGCGGCCATCTTGGATTTTTATTTCGTAAAGTGCAATGTGTTCTACTTGTCAGTCTCTTTCATTTGATACCCATATTGTATAGGTACCTTAAAAATAACTAGTCCGCCATCTTGTATATTTAGCCATGTTGGATTTAGGATGACGTCACATAGCTTAACATGCATTGTCATCCAAACTAAACATGTATGCAAAATTTCAGCTCAATCGGTTGAGGGCAAGTGCCTTAAAATTGAGTTGTAAAATTCCACCCGAACACACATAGTTACATACATACATACATTGCAAGTTAAATAAAAGCTTGTAATAATAAAAAATAATGTTGTGATGTAACTCTTTTCGAACAAGTAACAAGACGAACTAAGTGAATTTGGTAAAAGTTCTCCTTATTAGCAAGACTGGATGTATGGATGGACATTAAGATGTCCCATAACTTAAGCTATCTTAGAAAACTTAATACCTCTACGTCACTTTGTATGATTCGTTCGATGTTTTGGATAGTAAAGTAGTAAAATTCAGCACGTAGTAGTAGTCACGAAAAAGAATATTATTTTCTTTTCTTTTTGAATGATCGTTGCGTATGCTTTGAGTTTGCGTTTGTGTGAGAGTGCAGCCCGGTTTAAAGCATAATAACGTCCTTGAGTGTTGCACAGATGCGAATCAACAGCTTGTATAGCAGCATTGTTCAAGCTACAAGAAACGGTGTGCCCTCATACCTTGCACCACACAGCAGTACCACAAGCATAATTTAGCTAACACGATTAACTCTGTCGGGAACAGATGCAAACGAGGCTTCAATGTTTGAACTTAATTACACGATTGCCATGTCAGTCGGTTTACATCACAACATGCCAGTGTTACAGTGTTGCCAATTTTACCTGATTACCCCCAGTTTTGGGTAGAGGGAAATTAACGTAGGCCTCGGTGGTGTCAGGGTTGCAAGCTTAGTGAGCTGATATATTAATAATTGTTTATCAGTTTATTATAAGTAGAATCTTACTGGGTTAGCGGAGACTGGATTTGTAGCTATTAATTTTTATTTAAATGAATCGACTTTTACATAGGACTACATAATTAGTGAAATGTGGATGTGTCTAGGTGGATTTTCAGTAGCGACAGCTGTTCTCAAAGACCAGCCAGATGGGCAAGACATGGACATACGAGTGTATGCCCAGACAAGCCAACTGTTTATATCCTTATAGGGATTATTTTCTCAAACTTCCATGGGACGGCAATCCAACACGACTGGAAAGAATCGTAGGCAGGACAGAAGACTTTAACATGCTCTTTGAAAAGTAAGTGTCTTTCTTAGGATACCCTCCCTATTCATGCCCCTATTCCATTAGATCCATTCTTCATGGGACGACCCGACAATGGATAATAACGTGACGGCCACGTATATACAAGAACACGTATATCCATGTAGATATACATGAACCTTTGCTCAGCTTCAAAAACCAATAAAACAATATTCTTCAACAGTTTACTCATACCACCACCACAACACCTTGTTAAGTACAGAATCTATTACAGTATAAAGGTCTAAGTAAAGTGCCGACTAGACTAGACGATGGAGGTAGTTTCGAAGGCGCGATGGAGTCAAAACTTTCTCTATACTCCACACTTCCTTGATAAAGTTGGAAACTGTAGATTCTGGAATGCTACCTTGGAAACTATATTGTTTTGTGGCATTACCTCAATACTCGTTTCTTTCCACTTTTCTGGTTATTAATGTAGTTCAGTGGTTCCCAAACTTATTTTGTCTACTGCCCACTTTGAGAATAAATAGTTTTTTAGCGCCCCCATTTTTTAGGGTTCCGTACCCGAAGGGTAAAACGGGACCCTATTGTTTTCGCTCCTCCGTCCTTTCGTCCGTCTGCCACCAGGCTGTATCTCATAAACCGTGATAGTTAGAGAGTTGAAATTTTCACAGATGATGTATTTCTGTTCCCGCTATAACAACAAATAAATAAAATAAATATTTCGGGGGCTCCCATACAACAAACATGATTTTTTTGCCCATTTTTGCTCTGGTACGGAACCCTTCGTGCGCGAGTCCGACTCGCACTTGGCCGGTTTTTCACCTATTTAAAAACCACTATAACTTCTTCGAAAGTGTGTCTGTTGCCTTTGTATTTGTTTGTTTGTGTCTTTAATTACGAAACGGAGCGACCGATTGACATTGACATGATTTTCATTTTTCTGTATTCAACAAAATAGGACAGATATAATTATGAACTACGCGGAAAGAAATATAGAACCGAGTTTGAGCAATCTTTTAATTCATATTAGTTGATGTTCACAAGTTGTTGAGAGTCGAAAGCTCATGCAGTCGTTGTCTAAGAGGCCTCCTAGCTAAATAAAATAACAAATCACCCCCCAGGCCTCTACACAACGCCCCCATTTTCTTTCTGGGTCTCTTACCGCCCCCCTTGAGACCTGCAGCGCCCACAAGGGGGCGTTATCGCCCACTTTGGGAAACACTGATGTAGTTAGTTCAATGAGAAAAGAAAACAAACTTTTGCATTTATGATTCGGTTTTAAAGTAAATTACTCTTTTTCTGAGGAAAATAGCCCAACTGATTGGTATGGAGGTTGCTTAACTGCTTGTATGCCACTAATGAGAGAGCAATAGAAAATCAATTGTGTCTATCGTGGATACTCGCATCGGCATACAAAGGCATAAGGAAGGACATAAGATAGTTTTGATGCAACCGCAGTGCTTTTACTCAACGTCCATGTAGTTTTGTCCGACCTTAGGAATGCCATTAAAGAACCGAAGCCTGCATATTTGTGGTGTAGGTGTAGGTGTAGGTGTGATGAAATGGTCTGCATCACTTACCATAAGGTGATCATATTGACTAAAACATGATACAAAAAAAGTTATTTTATTTCCCAAAAACTATATCCAACGCGTTTTATTTGGCAATCGACGAGATTCGAACATTGCGGAAGTTTCATATTTTTATAAACAAATACAATAGCATGTATTGACAGCTGCCTGTCCGGTATTTTATACGATATGAAATATTTTTCCGTTTTACGAGTATATCAATCTTATTTCAGCACCCGTATAGAAATTCGAATGAAAATGTTTGAATTTCATATTCTGCGCATACCTAATTTTCTAGAAGAATTAATATGCTACATAGTTTAACACTGGGTTTGATCTTGCAGTTTTCCAATGAAAAATATAAAATACGTTTGGTTAATCTTTGTATAAAATTAAAGAACACAAAATCTCTGTATAAAATTAAAGGACACCCATCCACTGAAAGACCGCGGTAGATTTAACTTAACCTAAAACAATAGATTTGAGCTAAAACCAGTCTTCTAAAACAAACCTAAAATCGTAACCATAAACAAACACTGTATGTTAGGTACAATCGCGATGATAAAGATTACGCCTCCCAAAGCGAGTGTACGTCATAAAACCCTGTACAAGTACATTCGCGTTCACAAGTGCTTGTGCCTTGAGTGCTTTATTTCTTTGTAAGAAAAGTGCAATAAAGTATATTGTGGAACATTTTGATGTTTTATAACGATGATACAACGTCGTTTGCTATCTACAGCGTGTTCTGATGTGTGCAGAATGTCTTTCTACGTCGCTTCGTAAATGGTCGCTTATATTTTTAAGAAAATCGTTGTTTATTTTTCTTCGTGTAGGTAACTTAGAAAAATTGCACTCATTTAAGAAAGTTAAAGTTTAAAGACGTGTACAATTTTCACCTTGCTTTCAACGGTGATTTGTTGACTAATATTTGACAACGGAAATTACAAACATTTAATTTTGTGACAAATGTGGTTTAAAGTTTATATCACTTCACGGCGTAACTGATTATACATATATACGTTTATACCTAAATAGCATAATTAGAGGTAAATTCCAATTACATAAGTAAATTTCAAAACCATTCTGTACTTACTACACCTATGTATATCAACATTTCCCTAATAAAAAGGCAACGAAATAAGAGTCGGATCAATGTCGAGTGAAACCACTTTATAGACTAATAAAGTATCAGTATAGCACTCGTTGAATGATCAACATGGTGAAAATAAAACAAAGGAACAATAGGATTGAAGTTTATGAATGTCAGTCGTCATTTTGAGAAGCGGTGAAAATTGTATTGAGAATTTCCCTTAAACAAGTGAACCGAACGCCTGTTTAACTTTTTTGTAGTGAGACGTTATATTTTTTGTAGGGTTGAGTACATAAAAGGTAAAATAGGGACCATAGTTACTTATTACCAAGAGTTTGTTGTCTGCCTGTCACCAGGTTGTATCTCATGAACCGTAATAGTTAGACAGTAAAAAATATCACAGCTGATGAATCCCTGTTGCCGCAAAAAAATACAGAATATTACCTATATCAGTGAGCTGCCATAAAACAGACGTAATTTTAGACCGCTTAAAGCTTTATAAAATAGGATATTCTTTTAGAACTGGTCATTAAAAATATAGCAGTAATCATTGATCCATATTTTAAATACTTTTCAGTGTTGAATATTATACAATCTATTACTTATTAACCAATTACTACTCCAATCGTGATGTTTTACAGAACTATGTATCTAATTATAAAGAAAGCCGTAACGCCACAGTTCATACATTTATTGAATACCATTTGAATGACAGTTTGGCAATGAGTCAGGTTCTGCCTGACTGAATAACTGAAAGTTGATGAAAGCAAAGGAAATGTCAATGAAAATAAAACTTTTGCCAAATTCCGTTCAAATGTCAAAATGAAAAAGTTTCTTGTTGCTATGACATTGGTTTTATTTTTATTTTGAGCACTGGCTGTTTCCTGCGGTTCCACCCGCGACCTTCGGTAACTTTTTCCCGCATTCGGATAAAAATAAGCCAATGTCCTTTCTTAGTCTATATATTGACTATCTGCGTACCAAAAATATGAAACGGTTTAGCAGATTTGGCATAAAAGCGCGACAGATAGACAGACATACAAAGTTACACATTTATGAGTCGTATTTTTGCTGTAAAATGGCTGAAGCAATTGAAATGGCATTCTTTGTGGGGGTGAATACGCTGCTTTTTATATTGATAGGCGAAGTACTCCTCTCGAGATGCAAATAAAACCGCAGCAAAAATCTTTATAGAATAAAGACTGTGGAAGTACTAAACTTCAGATTCTGAGTTTAATTCCCAGTTCGGGCAGTGTTATTGGATTATTGTCGAGCATTTCCCGGGAGCCTGAAGTTTAGATAATTAATACCGGTTGGTTAACAAAGGAATTTAACGTAACCAAATCTTGAAAACTAGGGGGATCTGATTCCACCATGGACAGAATAATTATTTCATTTATATATAAAATCACCATCTTCATTCTCCTGCCTGCACCATATTTATTTTGGGGTCACCTTCCACCAGCGGTTTTACTCACTCGGTTTGCCAGAGAAACAACTTCGAGCACCTGGATAAAAGTAGCCTTTAGCCTTTTTCGATAAGTAGGTAATCAAACACTGTTAGCATTTTTCAAATCGATTTAGCAGTTTTTGAGATAAGTACGGTCAAGCAAAAAGACAAACAAACTTTTCACAGCACAGATACGCCTCTGATGTGCAAATCTTCCATACAACACAACAAAAATACTAGTAAAAAACAGCGCAACATAAACTGGAACACAGCAAAATTGAATAAGGCGTTAACTTGAAGAATTTGCAAGGAAATGAAAGCTATTCCCCCGATCTAACGTCTAGAAGCTTCCAATCTGACTCGAATGACTCGTTTAAAAACTGTTTAAGTTTTGCAATTTTGCTTGCCTTTTCGCCTAGCTGACAGTTTGCCGCTAAACACTCGGGCTTATTAAGATGTTGAGAGTGTCCGTGAATTGGATCGTATTGCCTTTTATGGTGTTTGGAAATGCAATTTGAAATTGGAATAGTTCATTTTTGTTTTTGAAGCTTAAGGTTACAAAAGTTGCTTACATTGTTTTATAGTTATGAGTGCTAAACAAAAAGGTTGGTTTTGTGCCATGGAGTATAATCTATATCTACTAATATTATAAAGAGGAAAACTTTGTTTGTTTGTTTTTTTGGTTGTAATAGATAAACTCAAAAACTACTGGACCGATTTTAAATATTCTTTCACCATTAGAAAGCTATATTATCTGCGAATAACATAGGCTATATTTTATTCCGGTGCGGGCAGTAGTTCCCACGGGACGCGGGTGAAACCGCGGGAAAACGGCTAGTGAAATATAATGTAATTGTATGATTAAATTGCTTATAACTTACATTATGAAAATACAGTAGTAAATAAGTACTTAATTAAAGTGAACAAAATAGTTTTCATTTCAGTACTAATTATGTAGTGTAACTTATAATTTTTAATTAGCAGCATTTTCATTTTAATAACACAAAAATGCTTTTCAAATTTTTAATTAGCAGTTTGCGTACATTTTGGTTAAAAAGGGCTTCAAAATTGGATGCTCATGAAAATTAATTCGCCCTTACTGCAAAGGGTTGCTTAAAATGGCCTTTTAAGTGGATATCCATCGATTTATAAGCTGGTAAGAAAAGTTTATAAAAGTGGAAATAAACTTCGATTTAGAGTACCCGCATCATGCAGACTAGACAGTCGACCGACATTTTTTTTAAAGAAAATCTTGATTTCGAGCAAACTTTTCAGTCGGTCTGATACCAGCTAAATACCTGATCTTTGTAACTTTGCGTACTAGCATTCATCTTCATACTGATTTATGAGCCCAAAACTATCGGCCGACTAACAGTTTGTTCTATGATGCTACCTCTTACTGCTAAAGGTTGCTTCAAATGGCCTTTTAAGTGGGAACGATCGATTTATAATCTGCTAAGAAAAGTTTATGAAAGTGGAAATATACTCCGCTGACTTAGAGGCCCTGCAATCAATCGTATGATTAGCTATCGAAGAATTTATCAGAAGGAAAATATGCCGAGCAATATTAAAACGCTGTCGGGATGAAGTTTAATAAACCCTTCGAATCAATATGCTGAGTTGCGATAAAAATGTAGCTGTTTATTATTTGAAGCAGATGTTACAGCTGTCCAGATGAAGAGGGTCTTTTTGTTTTTGTTTTGTTTCAAGGCTAAAAGATATACAATCTTTTTGAAGCTGATATCAGAATAAATCGCGATTTAGAGAAAACTGCCGTGGGCTGGACCAACCAACCAACTCTACGGCTTTAAAATCCTTCTAACATATTAAATACGAATTTGTAAGGATGTACAGATGTATGTTCACATGTTTGTAACTCTTCCACGTCAAAACTTTTGATAGGAAATTTTGATGAAACTTGCCAGGGTCACACATCAGAATAATATGTAGGCTGCTTTTTACCAATACGCGGTAAGTAGGTCTTTCAGAGAGTGGCAGAAATCTTTAAGCTAGTTTAAGCGTAGATTATCAACATACATATCATGTCATGTCATGAACAGTGGTTACATTTAAACCAAGGATCTATGACTATATGTATTTAAATATTAAATGGCATAGCGACTCAAGTGCGGATGTCAACTATATTGAGTGCCAAGTAGCTCGTGGCTACTGATCGGTGGTAAGTCTATTAAATACAGTACATTAAGTGGTTGTAATAGTTAGTATGATTACATGTTACGTGAAATTCAGAGTAATAGTTGTCTTATTAGAGCGTGTTAATTACGTAAAAGTGGAAAAGAGTGAGAAACGGACTGTTATGTTTAGGAGGTTAGTGGAATCTATATATATAAAAGAAAGTCGTGTTAGTTACTCCACTTATAACTCAAGAACGGCTGAACCGATTTAGCTGAAAATTGGCAGGGAGGTAGTTTAGAGTCAGGAGAAGGACATAGGATTTTTGTCACCATCCGGCTACGGGACGCGGGTGAAACCGCGGGCGGAAAGCTAGTCTGAAAATAAAAATGGAGAGGATTCTTAAAATATTTTTCTTATAAAAAAATATTCCGCTGGTCGATCTGCACAAAAATATTAAATATTTGAAACTGAAAATCATAAAAATTAGGGTAGGTGATTAAAATATCACTTTTACTAGCTTACAAAATATTTCAGTAGGAAATCCGCTTCGTTTACAAACAAATGCATCTGAAATAGCGTTATCAAAGAGTAAATCACGAACAATTTACAAACTCTAGATATCAAAATGTCAAAGTACTTTCTGAACTCATATCAGTTTGAACTAGGAAGTGATTTAACTACGAGCTTATATAAAATTTAGTTCACTTCAGTGCATTAACTACTTTCATTTTAAATCCCTGAAAATTAAAATAAGTTAACTTCTCTAAGTGTATTTTTCAGTCGTAATGGACGGGGAATATTAAGCGCTTTTAGCGTTAACTACACTTTGAGTATTTTTCAGCTTTTTTCAGCTTCTTATTCCGAGGGGTAATTCAGGTTCTTTGGTACTATGTGACGCCTACGTAAGGACTCCATTTAGAAGATTTGTTATACTCAAAATGATGTGGCGTTAAACTTATTTCGCTTTACAATCTTCCTAAAGAATGATGGAAATTAATTAATGAGTATGTAAACTAACTGCTTTTGCTCTGGGCACCACACCAGAGCATTAACCCGGCTTCAGGAAGTTCAGGGTCACCTTTCCTGATCTTCACTGGAGTAATTTCTACTCGGCGCGTCCACGTCGCGGGGGTGGGCACTTTACACCTTAGTAGGCCAGGGTGAATAAGTGGCCAAGTTCGAGTAGAGACCCAGTTTTGCGGGGTATAACGCAAATCCCTTGCCCAGGGTTACGGGTGAAGACCTCAACGGCGGCAGCGGCGGAGAAGTTTTGCTTCGGTACGGCGCGTGTCTGGCGGATGAGGCAAGCGGATCCGGAGTACCGGTAGGCGACAGTAGGGTACAACCTGAAAAAGTCGGCAACTCCTGCAACCAATTCGTCTCTACATGTAGGGAACATTCACTCCTGTAGATCAAGGCGATGAGGTCGAGAGGAAGCTATGAATGCTGGGCAAGTTCATGGTTTCAAAATGCGTCCCAGGCGATGCAGTGCTTGTGGAGAGGTCACTCCATCCATGCCTCAAAAGGTGTGGGAACCAACACGGAGAGTTGCAGTTACCAGTTATAAGTCTCGCGCTAATGGGCGTGTGCGCGGACGCTAGGGGTGACTCTCGACGGTGGGATAGTCCATCGCGACTAATTGACTAGTTAACGCCCGCCTCAAGCTGGGCAGCCCCCGGCCAATAAGGTACTAGTCCGTCCCTCATCCTACGCTTCTATGGGTGTGTGAAGCAGCAAGCATACTACATGTTTTGAAATAGGATGAGTATATTAAGCACCTGGCAAGAACAAAAAACATTATTTGATTGCTAAACCAAACAACCCGATCATACGCTTTGCTTCTTGGAATGTACGAACAATGCTCCCCGGATTTGGGACTCAAGATGATCCTGAACCTGCGTTAAGAAAGTCGTCCATAATTGACAGAGAGCTTTTGCGTCTTCGCGTTGGTGTTGCCGCTCTACAAGAGACTCGTCTCTCTGACGAAGGTAGTCTCCGTGAAGATCACTACACTTTCTACTGGAAAGGGCGTGAGTCTGGTGAGCGCCGTGATTACGGCGTAGGATTTGCAGTTCGCAATGATATTCTTAACTGCATTGAACCGCCAAAGGGTATTTCCGAGCGCATTATGTGTCTCCGAATTAACACCCATTCAGGGCCTGTATTGTTGATTTCTGCATACGCTCCCACCTTACAGGCATCTTCCGAAGACAAAGATGCTTTTTACGAAGATTTATGTCACTGCTTGACAACCAGCAATCGATCAGATAAACTCCTTCTTCTCGGTGACTTTAATGCTAGGATTGGAAATAACCAGAACAATTGGCCGGACTGCGTGGGCTCACATGGCATTGGGAACATGAATGAGAATGGTCAACGCCTTCTAGAATTTTGTGCATCCCATTCCTTGTGTATCACTAACACCTACTTCCGTAACAAGGCGACCCATAAAGTGTCGTGGAGGCATCCGCGTTCCGGACACTGGCATCAGTTAGATTTTGTTATCACCAGAAGACGGGATCTTCGTGACATCCTTAATGCCCGAACTTATCACAGCGCGAACTGCGATACAGATCACTCATTAGTTATGGCCAAGACAAGATTAATTGCAAAAAAGATACACTCGGCATATAACGTCTCTAGAAGAATAAAAATTAACACAAAATCTGCAATTGATGAACGGCTATATAACCGATTTAATAGTGAGATCGAAAACAAACTCAGCCCAGAAACACTGGAGAACCTACCGAATAGCGAAACTATGTGGTCCATAGCAAGGGATACTATCACCCAGATTGCTCTCGAAACATTTGGGACACAAGACAAAACCCAAAAGGACTGGTTTGCAGAATATGAGGATGAAACGACCCTACCTTGAGAGTAAACGTAACGCTTACATAAGTTATCTAAATAACATGGACAATGAAAGGCTCAAGCTTAGGTACCAAACTGCTAAAGCTGATCTGCAGCGTGTATCGCGCCATTTTGCAAATCGTTACTGGGTTAGCCTTAGTGAGACTATTCAACATTGCCATAAAATTGGTAATTTTCGAGGGATGTATCAAGGCATCAAAACGGCCATAGGGCCTGTTGCTAGAAAGCGAGCAGAGATAAAAGATCATGACGGTAACCCTATCTCTGATAAACAACAACAACAACTAAGAAGATGGGAAGAACATTACTCTAATCTCTACTCCGATGAGATCAACATCAATCCCACTGCCTTAGATTCTCTACCAGTTTTCCCTTCTATGTCAGATTTAGACGATCCACCTACATTGGAGGAATTTCAACAAGCAATCAAAAGCCTAAAACTAGGCAAGAGTTCTGGGCGCGATAACCTACCAGCTGAAATCATTTCATATAAATGCGTAGTTCCGATTCTCTATCAAGTTCTACTTAAATGTTGGGAAGAGGGCACTGTACCTCAGGACATGCGGGACGCAGACATAATTACGCTATACAAGGGTAAAGGAGACAGAGGAGACTGTAACAACTACAGAGGTATCTCACTCCTCAGTGTCACAGGAAAAGCTTTTGCCAAGGTGATTCTGAAAAAGATCGAAACTCTTGCCGCAAGAATATACCCCGAGTCACAATGTGGTTTCAGGCCTGGTCGTTCCACAAATGACATGATATTTACTCTACGTCAACTTCAGGAAAAGAGTCGTGAACATCAGACACCCCTCTATATTGCATTTGTCGATTTAAACAAAGCCTTCGACTCTGTAAGTAGACAAGGCCTTTACAACATACTTTTTAGAATAGGATGCCCACCAACCTTACTTTCCCTAATCAAGGCTTTCCACGACAACATGCAAGGTTCCGTTATCTTCGACGGCCAGGCTACAGAAGCTTTCAGCATGAACCGTGGCATAAGACAAGGCTGTGTCCTAGCGCCTACCCTTTTCGGTATCTTCTTTTCGGCTATACTGATAGAGGCCTTTAAACAATGTGATATCGGAATTCACCTGCACACGAGGAAAGATGGAAGACTTTTCAACATCCAACATCTGAAATCAAAAACTAAGCGATATGACATACTGGTCCGCGAGTTACTGTATGCTGATGATGCAGCTCTAGTAGCTAAATCTGAACAAGAACTACAGGAACTCGTAAATAGGTTTGATCACGCTTGCCGCCTATATTCTATGAGTATAAACACCAAAAAAACTGTCATCATGGCTCAAGGCGTCGACCATCCACCTCATATCACGCTCGATGGAACTCCTCTTGAAATTGTTGATCACTTTTGCTATCTCGGATCTACTACAACCTCCAATCTTTGTAACAATAAGGAAATTGATACTCGCATTGGAAGAGCGGCTTCCAACTTTGGCAAACTCTCTACGCGTGTTTGGAGAAACAATAAGCTTACCATTACTACCAAGATCCTCGTATACAAAACCTGCGTACTCAACACGCTACTATACGGCTCGGAAACATGGACCACTTACTCCAAGCAAGAACGTCGCCTTAACGCTTTCCACATGCGCTGCTTGCGCGCGATACTCGGTGTCACCTGGAAGGACAGGGTGACTAACGAAACTGTCCTAAGCAAGACCAACTGCAACAGCATCCTAGCAATTCTGAAACAGAGAAGACTTCGCTGGCTGGGACACGTTCATCGTATGGACACCGAAAGATTGCCACGTGAAGTCATGCTCGGGCAGATTGCTGATGCAAAAAGACGAGTGGGCCGCCCAAACTTACGTTTCAAGGATTGTTGCAAACGTGACATGGACAGCTTCAACATCAACGCTAATTCTTGGGAAGCACGCGCCAATGAGAGGCTCTTATGGAGACGCGACCTGCGCACCGGGACTGCAATATATGACGAAGCCTGGCTCGACGACATTAAGCAGAAAAGGCTTCGCATCAAGAACGCTGCACCCGTGGATGACCCGCGCTTCACCTGCGACAAATGCGGCAAGAAGTGCCGTGCAGCTATTGGCTTATTTAGCCATAAAATAAAGTGCTTGCGGCACTAATAACGCATAGACAAGCACTGCCACAATCATCTGACCAAGATGCTCTGTGGCCAATGATGATGATGATGTAAACTAAATTATATGCGTGTATTTTGTTTGTTTAAAGGAAAGGTGTAACTAGGGTTTTGCAGGGGGTTTACATAAAAACTTTAATTGGACGCCTACTTTTATGCATGTGGTATTTGTTGCGTCTTTTATAAGATTCTCAAGCAGAAATAAATATATAATTAAATAGTTGGTAATATAAACACTTAAAATAAATGAAGGTATTTTATTGTACCAAAAATCTGTCTTAAACCAAGACTCTGAAACGACAATAGCAACATACACTTTACTTCGCAACATTTCCTATAACTTTCACTCTTAAACCAAATCTTTACGACAACTGAACGGAGCATAACGGTTTAATGCACTGGACCATTGAAATAGGCTATTTCCTTTGGCAATACTCTTGTCAGACGATGCATCGGGGAATGCGCTCAGGAAATAAGCATGCAGTCTTCAGTTAAAGGAACTGATAGACTTTTATTGTTTATTTTTCGATTTTGCATATGGAGTCGTAGTTTTCTATGAACATAAGTAGATTTTTAAAACTGAAAGTATGAAAAGTGATTGGCAATATTCAATCGGTAGGAATAAATGAGTGATTATAGGAGTTTAAGTAAACTACATGAGGCACCGAACTTTATCGAAGATATGTACATCAAGCGTACCTATCTCAATGTTGTATTGGCACTTAGGAAATGTGCTGAATCTTTTCACATAAACCCTAAAGGTTTTCATTTCTCTTCGAGCATCTAGCTTATCATCACATTATGTGAAAAGTAGAATTTGATGTTTAATTTATTTCGGAAAAATTTATTACATGCACCGCCGCGGAGTCTGGTTGCCGTGGGATGCCATACCGCCAGCATTGATCGTAACAGTATTTTTAATATCTTGCTCTATATGTCATTATAGAATTACCTGTAGGTAATTCATTATAATAATGGGTTGTATTATAATGGGTTGTAACCCATTCACCAAACAGCAATCATTTATCATACAAACTATTCAATGACTCATCCAGCAAAAGTGTAAAAGTGTCTTCATATTTCACCGTTTCAGTACCGTTGGGTCCCTTTGATACCCAGCTGAAATGGAAGCGATTTCGCCGCCATTCAACTGATGTGTGGCCTATTCAGAGGTGCACTTGAAGTACTGAAGTAATGTTATAATATTTTAAAGTTGGTTTGTGAGTTGCAGTCAGCAGTCAGAGTGCAGCTTTTATGTCCGTGTGAAATCCATTGAATTGAATGTGGAAAAATATATTTCTTTCTTTGTAACCGAATTTCAAATCTATACTAATATTATAAAGCTGAAGAGTTTGTTTGTTTGAACGCGCTAATCTCAGGAACTACTGGTCCAATTTGAAAAATTCTTTCATTGTTAGATAGCCCATTTATCGAGGAAGGCTATAGGCTACTTTTTATCCGGGTCCGTGCCGAAGTTCTCACGGGATGCGGGTGAAACCGCTGGCAGAAGCTAGTCTGAAATAATATGAGAAATAAGTCTTATTTCCGTCGGTTTAGAAGTCGCGTGGCATTAAAACACCGATTTTTAGAACCATGTGCGGTTTTTTTTTCATTGTAAAAAGGCTTTGAGCTCTTTTCTGTATCTCATAGGTAAAAACCCAGATAACGGCAGTTTTTTTTTTTATTGGCAACAGATGCAACTCATTTCGTAGAATATCAACTATTTTACCAAGTGTAAATAGCAAAAGGTTGGTTATACAAGCTGTTGATTTGCATCCGTGCCATAGTGGACGTAATTATAATAATGATTCTCAACCCAAATCAATAAGAAAATTGGTACAAAAATTTTTTATTTTAATTTTTTTTCGGAAATCCGTCAATGTCATCTAGCCGTATTTAAGCTTGGCGCGTGTGTTACTGGCCTTAAAACCATGCTACGCCCTCACACAAACGCAAACACAAAGCATACGCAACGATTATTCATAAATTTCATTCATAAAATTGGATTACTTCTGAAATACTATGACATTACAATGACAAAAAAAGCAGTGCATATTAACTATTTCCCGTCTACTGTAATTCCAATCGATTATTTACGTATTTTATGTCCTCCTCCTGAAGTATGGCACAAATGCAAATCAACACCTTGTATTTATACCTCTAATATGTAATATGGACCAAACTATGTGGCGTCTAATATTTATTGAAAATTTAGCAAATATCACATGTAGGTATCATAAAGCTTGATGTATGAACTACTAATTACACGATCATTAAAATATGTTTTTCCGCTGATAAAATTAAATCATTAATTTTCACATTCACATCATTTATCACTTTTTGTGGATTAAACACATCTTTCTTTGAGGACGTGAAAATAAAACTGAATAGTCGTAACGTTATAAATCTTTCAGCATATAAATGAATATGATGATACAATTTATTTTTGTTTTTCAGATTAACACTGAACACAATTGAGGTAATCTTATAAATATTTTTGATACCCGTATTTTAATTTGATTTTTAATGTTGGTGGAAAAATAATTATTTTAGTTTTGGGTTTTCAAGTTAATGGAAAACTATATACTTTTGTTTCAGTCTAGACATACTAATCTGCCTATAAAATTAAAAATAAATATTTTGAAACTTTTTTTTTGTTGCAAGTCAGCATTCACCTATTCGCAATCCTCAACCTTCATATTGTTTTGAAACAATTTCATACTACATACAGCAGAAATAATGAGAACACGCAAAAGCACTTTCACGAAACATGTGGATTTTGAAATAAAAATATTTTGGAAAATATGAAAGTACATAATGTTATTTATTTTATGAAATATTTGATGTTTCACAATTAATACCAATTCACTTCAAAAGTGGCCTACATTGAGCAACTATCTTCATACCCAATTTCATCGTATCTAAATCAATATAGCCGTTTCACTGTGTAAGCGTAACAAATAGACAAACAGACCAATTGTCTCATTTCCAATTTTTAGTTAGGATTTTTAATAATAAACGTTTTAATAAAACCACTATAAACGCATTAATTAATTACACATTAGTAAGTAAGTTGGCCTCCTCTCACACGGAGAAGGATTGAGCATTAATCACCACGCTTGCTCAATGCGGGTTGGTGATTTCAGACTATATAGTCCAGGTTTCCTCAAGATGTTTTCCTTCACCTTTTTATCAGCCAAAAAAAAAAAAATGCCGGTAACAGTAACAGTAACAACAGTAAGTAAGTTGTGGTTCAATGTCACAAATCAGATGTGGTCCTAGTTGTAGCAAGTTTGACGTCCCTATTAGCTCAGATATTAGTTCGTAATGCTAGCTAATTTAACGAACTGTAGAATCATCGGCACGAATCTTCACCTGCGCAGAAGTGATTTATTAGCAAAGAACCAATCCCGAGTGACGGCTATGACGCGATGCGCTGCGGGCCAATCACCGCTTTAGCCCACCCCCGCACCTCACTTCATACCACAAAAGGGACCCAATAAATTACTTCTGCGCAGGTGAAGGTCAGCGCTCAAGATTCGTGCCGATGATTATACCTAGGGTTTAATGTGAAATGATGTATTATAGTGTTTTGACATATAGATAAGTATGCAGGTTCCTTTCGAAAGATTAATGTTAGTTGCTTAACGCGGTTTTATCCGCGTCTATAGGGAATTACTTCCAATACCAATCTCTGAGTATACAGGGTGTGCCGTTCACAATCACATTAAATTCTATCGCATATACTTTATGATATTCTATGGCGAGTTGTAAAAAAAATAACCTAATCCATTCAGTGGTTTAACCACAGGAGTCATTTCTCGTTTTAATAATTTACAACATCATGTGTAAAGCAGAGATAAAGTTAGTTAGAGTACCTATCGAATGTTTTGATCAGTTGACATCTATCAGTTTTCAAGGGCGAATTTCAGTTGTTTGTAATGACTGACTTTTATATGGTGTTCTAATTTTCGCACATTTTTATTCTATTTACTTTGTTTGAAAAAATCATTTTTTAATTTTTACGTATTTTTCTTTTTTCTTTGTGTTAATTGACATTTATTAACCAGTATATTAAAGCATTTCATTTCATGTGATTATGAACGACACACCCGATATGTAGGTATATCTCTGAGCCTGTGATTTTGCATATTATTCTTCAACATCAGTATTTCCAAAGATCTAAGTACATACCTACATATTGTTATATAAATAAATAAATTAAGGAGTTCATGGCTCAGTAACAACCAGCTGTACGAGTACAAATGGTGACTGTTTCAAAACACGCACAGAAATGAAGGAAATATACAAATTATCCCGAAGACTTTCCAAATAAAGGTACCTATGTAGGTACATTCTCATATACCTACAGTATGTACTACTATAAACAGTTTCAATACCTACCTATACACGGTACAACTACCGTAGATGTTCATAACGGAGATTTATAGCGGAGCTTAGGGCCAGAAGCGGCCACCGCTTCCATGAACCGCTGAAAGCCATGATGAATGTCTTCCATGTATAATATATGGGTAAATATATTAAATAGTAAATTATATATTGGTGTAATTGATAACAACAATAGTAAACCTATCAGTTTTAGATTGCTGGTGTTCCTAACCTCAAGAAATAGTATTTTAGAATATTATTTCGAAACCAATATAAAATAGATAGACACTAAAATCTTTAGTATGTACGACTGCACATGTTTCATAAACATAAAATGCATCTCAATTCCATATTTTAACATTAAATTGAACATCATAATTTTATACTTTACACTAAAACTTAAGGTGAGATTCCACCGGAGTGTGGCACTGTAATGCACAGTGAACGACGTAGATGATTGTTCTGGTTTACTCACTCTAGCGACTAGTAAGAAATTAGGCGCGAACATACATAGGTCTGTATCGTTTTTTTTTTTTTGCAAAACTGCAACCTTTGTGCTCGAACACCTATCTAGCAGTGGACTCGCACCCACACGCACTTCACATTCTTTGCTCGCGAGCAAATAAATGTGCACGAACAATTTGTCGGAATCCCGCATAACCTAAAAATATTATTATATTCTCTATTCGCATGAAAACGAAAACACGGACAAACATATCAAATATAAATCAAAGACAGTTTATTTCATCAGATTTGTGAAATTGTCATAGTTTATTTCCTGTATTTTATCATTCCGTGCATTTGGCCGTTAGCCATAGTGGCAAATAGATTGGCGCGTCGCTGATCCTTATTTATATGACGTTAAGGTTCATAATGGCGGGTTGTAATGGGTAACATTGTAGGAAGTCAACACAAATAAGATTTATCGCCAACTAGCCGTCGTGTGTGGTTTTGCCCACTTTGACGAGTATAATGTGATGTGGATTGTGAATACAATGTTTTATTTGGTTTTATTCTTATTCAGTTTCGTGTTATGAATGGGTATTTCTATAATATTTTAAATGATCATTTTTGTACGTGGGATTTTGGTCACTGTTACTTATAGTAGGTAAACATACTTAATTAGGTAATAATACTTTAGTATTTTGCTGAGACTTTGATCGAGTAACAAAATCTCTACAGCTACTTTTTTCTCGCGGTTTCTTGTAACTGGATAAAAATAGCATTTTTTGCCGGAGATAGTGTAGCTTCCGAATAGTGACAGAAATTGACAAATCGGTTCAGTAGTTTCGAAACCCGAAATTATTGCATAGGTAAACAAACATACATTCCAATATACTATCAGCATAGATAAACAAAAGCTTATTACCCACAATCTTTAGTACCGGTCTAAAATAAAATAAATTGGTGACTAATACACGAACACAGCATCCAACTTTATCCGATGAACAGAATTAATTGGGAGTGCATGTCGAGCCGTTACCGCCAAATTATCGTAAGCGACACTTTAGTCAAGAAACCGTTTTTTATCGAAACTAGTATTTTAAACCGTAACGGACCCAGCCCTGTTGGTGTTTCCCGCCTAAAAAAAAGCGTTACAAAGTTATAGCGAGTGCTAAAATTATCGTTAATACACATTTTTTCTAAACTTTAACGTAAGCGACACATGCATTTTTATCGCAAGCGACATTAGTGCTTCACCGTGGGCGTTTACTATAAACAAACCTGTCGTGACCTGTTGTTTATTTCCGCAAAAGTTCTGATGCAACAAACATCGTTCCCTTTGTTTTCATAGTAAAAAAATAGATTTGCGCTTAAAAAAGTCTTAAATAGTGATTATTATTGTGTTAATTCAATTAGAAGTGTACTTCGAGAGGAAACTCAACAGTTAGGTATCAAATAAGTCAGCAATGTCGACTCCAGCAGCAAGGGTATGTATTTTATTTTAATTTTGGTACTTAAATTAAAGTAAGAATAATTAAATACTTACGTGTATCATTTATGCCTTGCCTGTAATAATATTCTTTCACTTAAAATTATTGGTGAGTTAGTTAAAATTTGTTAAATTAGTCTTGTACTGTGTCTATTTTCCTAAGTTAAAATTACAAAAACTAAAGAGAGCTCTCTTTGGTTTCTGAATTGAGTACGAGTACCTAGTTTACTTGTATAATCTGCTTGATCTCACTATCCCAAATCATCCTCCTCCTGCCCTTATTTGGGGTCAATTCATTTGGGGTCGGCGCAGCATGTTTTCTCCTTCCATACTCTTCTATCTGCCGTCATCTCACAAGTAACTTTCTTTCTTGCCATTTCTACTTTCACACAATTCATCCATTGTTTCTTTGGTCTTCCTCTTCCACTATATTCGTCCACATTCATACTCATCATCTTCCTCACAACATGATTCTCATTCCTCCGCATCACATGCCCATACCATGACAGCCGGTTTCCACGCAGTTTCACGGCGCTACTTTCAAACTTCCTCTTATATACTCATTCCTCACTCTATCCATTCGCATAACGCCACACATACCTCTTAACATTCTCATCTCTGCCGCATGCAATTGTCTTTCATTCGTCGCTCTTGTGGGCCAGCACTCTGATCCATACAAGACAGCAGGTCTGACCATACTCTTGTAAATTTTCCCCTTAACTTTAAGGGGAATACGAGGGTCACAAGTTGTTCCCGTTACCTGCCGCCATTTCATCCATCCTGCGTTAATTATGTGCGTACCTGTCCGATCTATTTCGCTATCGCCCTGAATAAGCGAGTCGAGATACTGGAAATCGGAGCAGACAGGAAGAGGTGCGTTGTCAAGCGCCATGGCTTCAGGACTGGAGAGACCGCCGAAATCGCAGAACATGTATTCGGTCTTGGTTCTGCTGATTTTCAAGCCAACATTCTCCAGTCTCTGTTGCCAACTCCCCAATCTGCTCTGGATTTCAGGTCCATCCTCACTAACCAGGCTAATGTCGTCGGCAAACAGCATGCACCAGGGTGCCTCCTCCTGTATGTCCGCCGTCAAGGCGTCCATAATAAGCAGGAAGAGGTAAGGACTTAAAGCCGACCCTTGGTGCAGGCCCATCTCACTATCGAAATTTTTTTACATAAATAACTATATTTTTAATAAAACATAATATTTTGATTAAAAACCACGATGGAATAAGTGGTACGAGGATTAATTGATTTGTAAAGAAGAAATTTCTCATTTCATTTTATAATCTTTGTAAGTATAAGTTCATTTGATCTCATTATTCCTAACGATTACTATAAATAAATAATTTTTGATTATTATGTGGATATTTCATTTAAAAACCTTTTAAAATGCCATTTTTTTAAACAATTATATTATTTCTTGGATAGTAATTTTGATAGGTAATATTATCGTAAACGCCCGAATATCTATAGACTGTGACAGCAAAAACATTGTATGCGCCATAAATGGCATAAAAACTCATTATTTTTGTTTTATATTCAATCATATATTTAAATCTCTAAAAATCATTAACGTATGTAATTTTTCTTGTTATTATCACACTTCTTATTAAAAATATTTAAAAAAAACCGTCTCCTGTAAAATTTGTTTTTTGTCGGTTGCGCTAAAATGGCGGTAAAGGCTCGATGTAGTTGGCTAATACTCGTGGCAGAATCGATAAGGTTTCTAGTTAGATAATATAAACTGTTCAGACACACAGAGTTATTTTTAAATTTATAATATTAGTAAGGATTATGATTGTAAGCCTTTTTTAGGGATGGCAAAAATCATATCATTCCGCTGTGGGGTAGCAGCGGTGAGGGACTGCCAGACTTTTACTGACTAAAAATCCATCGTGTTCCTTCATAGGCCTTTTATGTTGCTGACATCTCTTTGAGGAGCGCTTGGAACAACAATGATTATGACCGTGCATGGACAAATAAACCCTTTCGTTTAACTCCCGAAGATATAAAGGCCGGTAAACTTCTGCTGAAAAAAAGAAAAAAGCGGTTAACCTAGGTCATTTAATTAAGTTCATAAGCAACTGGTCTTACTCAGTGAGGCTCAAAAGTAGTTACACCGAAACTTAGTATTATGTAGCATACATTTCATGTGGGTATTTAAGCCCATCCTAAATATCAGTCTCCAGCATGGGATTATTTATTCGCCACATAATTATAATGTTGTATGCATTACACAATTACACATACTACCCAAAAAGGTGTTTCACCAGTTTAAAAAAAAGTTTCTACCTTATATCTCAAAGGTACATGTTTGTCACTGAGAGTTGACTGACTTAAGTGCATAGTTAGACGAGAGGTTCTGACCTCTAAATCTCCTTAAAACATATTAATGCAGACGAGAATGACAATGCCAAATTGTATTCTCATTATATTTCTATACGGTAATTTGCATTTTAATTGCTAACATAAATAGTTCAACAGTAGACTCAAATTAGCTGCATTATTAGATATAGTGTTGAAATTAATTACAGAACAATGAAAACACATTCAAATGAGTGTGTCTATGTTTAAAATCTTGGGTATGCTATTCAAAATTAAATATAATAGGTATCTACATAAGTACTTAGAAGCAATTAAATGAATCCCTAGCTCTTTTAGTTTTCGTAAATGTGTTTAAAAAAAACTGTGTGTAATTTTTATAGGCTCAAGAATTGTTTAATCTTTTGTCTACAGCAGTAAATTAAATAAAGTATGTTACTTTAATGATGTCTCAATTTTCCATTTAAGTACCTACATTACGTCTCAATACTCTTCAATTACTTAGTTTACATAATATTGTCATCAGAGAAGTGTCGTTTACATAATCACGTAAATAATCGTCTTATAATGATGCAGGAAATTATTCCGTAAACATCAACCCGATGCATTAAAATCTACAGTATTATTGTAGATGTAGGTATCAATGTAACGCGTAAACTCAACTTCGGTTAGAAAAAGATATTTACAATATTTTCACAGGTTGATTTTTCGGCGTTTAACCGTTCTGTATATTTGTTCAGGACCGTAGTAGTTGACACCAAATACAAGCAAATCAAGGCTTTGGTTGCTACTGAGAACGTTCATAGCGATTAAACACTACTTGATCTGAATTCGCGTTTATATTGTTAGGATAATAGCGTATTTATAAGAAGAAAACCGCAGATACAAGCACAAAGAACATAATCTGTATGTATCTATGTACTATGCGTATTATGCATACAAATATTTATGCTTAAATCTCGTATCTATTCATTGGCCAGATTAGGTATTAAGTAGCTTATTATAATAATTGTTTAACTAATTTATATTACAAATTATTCGCTTAATCAGTAGGTTCAGCGAACATTGTTTGCCTATTTTGATCTTTTCAATCACGAAACACGTATTTGTTTCAAACAAAGTATTATTATGAACTTTGCCCTTCAAAGTTAAAGCGGCAAAAGGCATAAATTCTCACTATCTAAAATAGGTATGAGCAGAGGCGGCAAAGGGCAAATAAAGCTGAAGTTTTGTTATAAATTAGTAACAGCCTTTAGTCTCTACCATGGGTGTTACGATCATAACTCACTTTGATGTTCATATTGATAAATTGTAAGGCACGTTTTGAAGGTTTTTAAAAAAACTAGGAGTTAAGTATCCTGATAAAACACAACATTTGGCCATTTTTTCAAATACAAAATTAACTCTCATTAAATATTGTATTGTATGAGATAGAATGATTAAAATTGCTTGTCTTCTTATAAGTAACTATTCTATGCAACGGAATGGAATGTCGAGGAAGGGGACAAAAAATCGATAGAGGGATTGTGTGAAGACGATATGGCGTTAATGAAGTTAGACAGAAAGCTATGAATGAAGAAGAAATGCTGGCTGACTTCAAATAAGAAATTAAAATAGTGATGGTTATGAGATTGCAGTGAAATTATAGCGAGTTTCCATAGTAAAATCAGCGTGAACTAAACTTTAAATCATTAGTACATGAAAGTGTAGCGCTTCAGTGTTCTAAACACGGCGTTAGAAATAATTAGAAGGGAATAAAGCTTTGAGAGTTTACTGCTGTTCAAGTTTTATGCTTGTGTATCGGATGTTTCAGACCAGATTAAATCTAGTATCGTAACTAGAATTTTTTATTAATTGGCATTTAACTCTGCATCGTTTTTGTGAAGAGGTTGAAGTAGATAAGTACGATAGTCGTTTAAAACTATTAGTCGGCCGATAGTTTGATAGGGATCTAAATAGGTACGGAGATTAATAGTAGAATATGATGCTCAGACATCGGAAAACTAAAAATACCTATTTATTGATGGGATTCATGATAATTAAGTTATTGGTCTATAGTTGGCTGACAGTTAAGATTTCGAATGGAGAAAGGATCTTTTTAATAGTTTTGTCTCGTCTCTCACACTTATATTTCTCACTAGCTTCTGCCAGCGGTTTCACCCGCATCCCGTGGGAACTACTTCCCGTACCGGGATAAAAAGTAGCCTATAGCCTTCCTCGATAAATGGGCTATCTAACACTGAAAGAAATTTTCAAATCGGACCAGTAGTTCCTGAGATTAGCGCGTTCAAACAAACAAACAAACAAACAAACAAACTCTTTAGCTTTATAATATTAGTATAGACTAGCTTCTGCCAGCGACTTCGTCCGCGTTAGATTCGGACTTTGTGCAAAGAGAGGAGGAAATAATAATCACCAGCCTATGCAATTATCTAAATCTATGCGTACCTAGCCTATTACTACTTATCTTCAACCACACGCGACGGAAGCTTAAAAAATGGAGTAACTTCTCCCGATTTCCCAACATTTCCCATCACTGCTCTGCTCCTATTGATCGTAGCGTGATGAAAAGTATCCTATAACCTGCCCAGGAGTATGAAGAATATTTGTGCCAAGTTTCATTAAAATCCGTCGAGTAGTTTTTGTTTCCATAACGAACATACAGACAGACAGACAGACAGACAGACAGAAAGACAGACAGACAGACAGACAGACAAAAATTTTACTGATTGCATTTTTGGCATCAGTATCGATCACTAATCACCCCCTGATAGATATTTTGGAAATATATTTAATGTACAGAATTGACCTCTCTACAGATTTATTATAAGTATAGATTGAACTTTGAACCTGATATTATTTTCTGTAAACCGATGCGAATCAACAGTAGTTCCTGAAGATACACATTTACAATGCAGATAATCTGTTCCAAGTTTCCAAACAATCAATTAAGTGAGCACATTGAGAAACCCGTTGAGCAAGTACCTACTATAGTAGTCAGCCATATGACACAACTACAAACTCATCGTCCCATTACTTGCCAATTAATTTGTAACACGACGCGATGGTTAAGTATATCATGCTACTGAGAGTCTGAGGGACCGCCCGAGGGTGGAATCCGGTTTCAACCAGTTTCATGGTTGTCAAATTCGTGCAGTACTTTGATATTTTTGAGGCCATAGTTCGTTTAAGGACTCCTCCTTGGTCTAGGCTATGGGTAGTATTGGTCACAAGCGCGATTACCGTACGTGTCGTCTTGTGTTCGATTCCCCAATCACGCTGAAATTGTTTTATGGGTATAAAAAACTCTAGAACCTCAGCAAGGAGTTTGGTAAGTGGCGGTGATAGACCCGTGCCTCGGTGAGTTCGTCAAGCTATCGCTCCTTTCAAATTGCCCTTTCATTTTACTATGAGAGTGAGGGAATAGAGATTGCCTGCGTGCATTATAAGCTTGTGTACTAATATACCTATGTTCCCCAGATCGGGCCAGCTGATCTTCTATACAAACATTGGCAGCTTAGAATTACCTATGGCATATTTCAAAAGGCAAGTACGTATGTAGCTATATGCATCTGTACTTTAGAGAGTAGTAGGTGCGAGTACATGGCTTAGTACTGCTGGATTTAAGGGAAATTTTCGAGGTTCATTAGATAATTTTCATTAGGATAGTGGTATAAAGCCTATAGGATCATCATCCTCCGAGCCTTTTTTCCCAACTATGTTGGGGTCGGCTTCCAGTCTAACCGGATTCAGCTGAGTGCCAGTGCTTTACAAGAAGCGACTGCCTATCTGACCTCCTCAACCCAGTTACCCGGGCAACCCGATACCCCTTGGTTAGACTGGTGTCAGACTTACTGGCTTCTGACTACCCGTAACGACTGCCAAGGATGTTCAATGACAGCCGGGACCTACAGTTTAACGTGCCATCCGAAACACAGTCAGTGGTGTCTAAGATATACTTAGAAAGTACATACAAACTTAGAAAAGTTGCATTGGTCCTTGCCTGACCTGGGATCGAACGCGCGCCCTCATACTTGAGAGGTTAGTCCTTTACCCACTAGGCCACCACGACTTAAGGCCTATAGGATGTTATGGCTTATTTGTATACCATTAAGGTAATGTTTAACAAATAGCTGAGAAAATGACAAATGCTTATTCTTTATATTATACATGGCCTTTATCTATACCAATACATACAGGAATGAATTTTAAGCAGTGCACAAAAAAAAAACTGGTGGTCCAGAATCATTAACAGAACATATCTGCATCATCAGATAAACATTTTTTTTCATTCTTTTGTCCGCCCTAAAATCAGCAAAATATGGATACCAACTATTCTTACGCGCTTGGAGCAGCGCTCACGTCAGTAAACCGGTTTCGCGTTGCCGCCGTGCCTACTATGACGACTATGACCATACAATCGGTTACAAAATAAACATCTTTCGATATCAATAACTTTTCTTTTTTGTACTAAAACACGACAAAATAAAAATATACGTATCTATAAAACTTATTTAACTATAAGTTGACAAAGTTTGCGCACTGGATAAAATTCATTCCTGTATAATAAAGAGGAAAGATTTTTTGTCTGTACTCTCAAGGCAGAAACTACTAAACCGAATTGAATCAAACCTTACAGACAGACATGTGTTGCTGGGGAGTTTGTTGCGCCACTTCTTCTTCCCAGCAAAAACACATAGGAAGTGGTGAAGGGCGGGCGTTTTGGGGGCTGTCTTTTGTTTTTGACGTTCGAAAAGTGCTGATTTATCAGCCTAATTTGAATAAACGATTTTGAGTTTGAAATGTTTTTTTTTCACTGTTGAGTACCTAGTCACACTATCCCTTGGTCACAGAGGCAAATTATTGAACATGGTACAATACAAAATACAATAGAATTTATGTTTTCACTTTTATTAAGCTTTCCTTGACAGAATGGTCATTGATGGCATTTATAACATCCACCATTTATGTCGGCTTTGAATACTAAATCATCATTATCAGTCAATTAATTTAGCATTTATGTACCATCACAATGATTGTTCATCAAAATGAATAGCGACGTTTCTAGAACTAATTAAAGCTTAAATAAACACGTCGGAATATTATGCAATAATGAGTGTTGTTGCAACTGCATATGTATTGTTGATTGAAGAATGCCATACAAGTGTCTAGACAACATTAGATAAATAGTAAGACATATTTGATTTCAGCTGTGATAAAATACGCGTGAGATCAGGTTTTCAAATGAAGGCATTATAAATTAGTGTCGATATTTTTTTATTTTTAGCCTGAACAGTCCCACTGCTAAGCAAAGGCCTCTCCACTTCGTCTCCACACCTGTCGATCCTTTGATACCTCCCACCAATCAGGGTTGTAGGCGTCCAGGTCGTCACGCCATCTTTTGCGGGGTCTACCTCGTCTGCGGTGGCCGTCTTCTGGTATCCACTGGGTGACAACGTTGGCCCACCTATCTGGATGCATACGACTAACGTGTCCAGCCCAGTCCCATTTTAATATTGTTTTTTGGCCCACATCTGAAACTCCAGTTTTGAAGCGTATAACGGTATTGCGTATGCGGTCTGTCCGCTTAATACCTAGCATGCTACGCTCCATTGCTCTTTGGCAAACCTTGAGCTTGGACTTCTGACACTCTGTGAGAGACCAAGTTTGTGCACCGTAGGTTAGGACGGGCAAGATACACATGTCGACTAGCTTTAGCTTGAGTGAAAGGGGAAGGTCCCCTTTCATGTAAAGCTTCATGGACCAGTAGCTTTTCCAGGCGTTCTCAATGCGGCGGTCGATTTCTCGCTGTTGGTTGTTTTCGAAAGAGACTAACTGGCCCAAGTAGATGTATTTGTCGACATAATGTAGAGCTTGCCCGTCTACCTCGTCCCTACGTTTCGTGCTGTTGGTCATTGTCTGTGTCTTAGTCATGTTCATTTGAAGTCCAACCTCTCACATGCTCAGATCTTGGAGCATTTGTTGGAGTTCCTCTGATGTGGACGCAAAAAGGACGATGTCATTAGCAAACCGCAAATTTGTAAGTCTCTTGCTCCTGATCGCGATACCTTTTGACGTCCACGGCACAGTGAGCTTTTTGAAAACGTCCTCCAGCGTACACTTGAAGAGGTTTGGTGATAGTGGATCACCCTGTTTCACGCCTTTCTCTATGTGGAATGTTGGACTTGGGGAAAGAAGCTTCACTGACGCTGTACTGGCTTTGTAGATCAGCTCGAAAAGCCTTATGTAAGTCTCATTTACATGTTGTGCGCGTAAGTGTCGTTATTATTGTTCTAATATAATGATTAAAAAATATTCGTAACTAGGACCCTAGGAATAAATAAAAAAAATAAGATAAATAAATAGGCTATGTAACTGACAAGTTTTGTAAAAAAATATTAGGTAGTCTTGGTGTGAAAGAGGAAAAAACATCCATACATTCATATACAATCTTTCACGTTTATGATATGTACTAAGAACATAAGTAGTAGAATAAATTTCAGTACCATTAAAAAACGTCCCTGAAAAACAACAAATACAACAGTACCAGATTTTTTCAATAAAAACCGAGCTGTTATCATTATTTACGAAAGAGAAGAATGGCGGACGAATGACAGACCAAATCTCGATTTAGATAAATTGAAACTGAATGAAATGTGTCTGTGCAGGATTCTGTTCGACGAGAATTAATTAAGTCAAGATTTTGATAAAATATTATGCAAAGTTAGGAGCGATTTCAACAGTCAATAAGACGAGATTATTAAGTATGTAAAAGTTTAACTTAGTTTATGTAGGATTTTTTTTACTTTAAATTCAATTATTAATCAAATACGGTACACTTTTCGAACATCTGTTTTATAGCATTTAATCAACTTTTAACAGATCTGCCGTCAAAATATACCTCTAGTTAAATTATTGGTGACGACTACAATAAAACTAGTAATAATTTGTTTATTTGCTTGAACGAATATTTCAATAACGGTTTGGTCCAATTTGGAAAATTATGTTATAAAGCTTTTCAATGGACACTATACTATTTGGAACTGCTAGTAATAGAGAATCTCGAACGTCATGCTTTGAACTACAGATTTTTCTACGCATTTATTTTGAAAATACACTGTAAATAGATATTCGTGTACAATCTATTGTTTGCTTAAGCGCATTGTTACATAAGGAATGATGAATTACATACATAGTTTATACTAGCTTGTAAAAGATGTGAGCGCTTTTATTATTCACTAATTTCCGCCTACGGTTTCACCCGCCTTCCGAGGCAACTACTTCCCGATTGAAAAATAGTCTCTGGTAGGTAGTAGTAAGTTTCTTCAAAATCTATCAAATACATAGTTTTATCGTGAAAGAGTGATACATCGGTAAGACCAACACACTTCCATCCATAAACGCATCTATTTTACTCACATTAGTGAGACATATTATTATTTGGATATGTTTTGAGAAATTATTCCTTTCCATATGTATAGGATTTTAATTAAAAAACCCCCGACCCAAAAAAGTACGCAATTATTATGACGAAAGGTTAAAAACGCTAAACCCAACTAAAGCATGTCAGACTAAATTTTGTCGTGTCGGGGGACCGCTTTTTACCTTATTTTTGAAGTTACTTACATAAATCAAGTGATACCTTATATTTCCACAAACTTATAACACCCCGTCGTTTTTGCGTCGGGGGTTAAAAATATACAGCTCGTGCACGAGGATAAAAATGTATTGTAATTCATATTCAAATATAAAACGAATAAATACAACCTCTTCTCATATTTCATATTAATTCATCGTCTCATTAGTTACTTATTATTAAAATCAAGTCTTCAAAGCTGTGTCAATAACTGAATATTGAATTGTAAATAGCCAATAAGTAAAATTTATATTTATTTATTTAAACAATTGCAACGTGTCGATATGGAAACAGAATAAAATATATCTCTAAGATAAAAATAAATTAATGTAAGAAGTCGTGGTGGCCTAGTGGGCAAAGAACCAACCTCTCGAGTATGAGGGCGCGGGGTCGAATCCAGGTCTGGCAAGTACCAATGCAACTTTTCTAAGTTTGTATGTACTTTCTAAGTATATCTTAGACACCAATGGCTGATAAAAAGGTGAAGGAAAACATCTTGAGGAAACCTGGACTATATGGTCTGAAATCACCAACCCGCATTGAGCAAGCGTGGTGATTAATGCTCAATCCTTCTCCGTGTGAGAGGAGGCCTGTGCCCAGTAGTGAGACGATAAAAAAAAAAGGCTGTAACTGTAATGTAAACCCGGATAATAAATGGAAAAGAAAGAACACTTTTTACACTGACTTATCTGATGTCACCATCTCTTTGCAGTCATATACTATGAGTACCTATTATCGTTTTTCACACAATCCATCCATTGCACATTTGGTCGTCCCCTTCGTCTATAGGTATCCACATTCTCATGATTCCGTGTGTTACACTTTCTTCACTTGTTACACTTTAAAAAAAAACTGAACTGATTGCAATGATGTTATAATGAACAAGGGTTTGCACTGAAAAGGGTGCACTCAATATTCCTTCACTCTCATAATCCGATTGGACGAAAATCCGACGCGACCAGAGAGAGATCAGGTGCAGAACCGATTTCTAACTAACTCTAGTTTGATATCCATCTCCCGAGCGTTTCCCAACCATGTTGTGGTCGGCTTCCAGTCTAACTGGATTCAGCTGAGTACCAGTGCTTTACAAGCAGCGACTGCCTATCTGATCTCCTCAACCCAGTTACCCGGGCCACCCAATACCCCTTGGTTAGACTGGTGTCAGACTTACTGGCTTCTGAACTCGAGTCTGATAGTAAAATATAATTTCGCTTATACGGATAGGTATATTTTTTTTTTTTTGCCTACTGTCTTCGGTAACAAAGCCTAAGGCAGTGTTTCTGAAGTCAATTTATTCAAACGCCTTTGTATCTGTATGGGACATGTGGATAATAGAATTATGAAACTTATAATTAAGTATAAAGATTTTTCCGGAAGCTCTTGGTCTTGATGTAGTCAAAATTAATTAGCTACAATTTTCCTGATATTTTTTGTTAGAAATAATATATTACGCTCATTAAAGTACCTATATGCAATAAACAGTCTTATTTCCAAAGCACTAAGTTTTAAAATCGAACGTTACATTTACAGAGCTATGTAAGCTATAAACAGAAGTACAGATGCCAGCAGGTAATTTAACTAATCGAACATAAACCTTCCACCAATTTGATAAGGTTGAAAATCTATTGAAGAATTTGAGGTAGGTTGATGTTCTATCTGTACATAGTCATTACAAGACAGCCAGATCATAATATATTCAAGAAGCCATCATGTGAAGCTCACTAGACCGATTTATAGGCGTTCTAAATGATAACTAGACTTTAATGCAATAAAATCGACCGGGTTATGTCTATTGGAACCATTTGAAGTCCTTCAAGCTTCATTAATAGGTATGAGCAAGTGCATTGGAGGTGACTGAACTTCGAAAATATATTTTGCATAAGTAGTCGATATTGATATTATGAAGAACTGCTTTTGTCCCTCGTCCTGTGTGAATTACTTATACAGGTTATATATTGTTCCAATGCATATTTGATAAGTAAGACGTATTCATCCCACCCGCTTTTTATGTCTATGGCTAGATATATACGTAGATTTTGGTAAGTGCATAAATCGAGCGAGTTTAAACTAGATATGAGATGTCACTTAGGGCTGTTCAAAAGAGTTACCGCGGCCCTGGTACATAAAAGTCCTACGACGGAACACGACGGTTTTTAGTCAGTAAGAGTCTGACACTCCCTCACCGCTGCTAACCCACAGCGGGAGGGGTCATTTGATGATTTTTGACGTCGTTAAAAAAAAAGACGTATTATTATAAAGGTAAATAAACGTAAGTAAATAATAGCGGAATCTATGGTTACTGTCAAATAAGTTTCCTGGTGATTAGACCACATAATATCATTTTCTAAATCCTACAAGGATTTCGTCCGACTCCCGTTTGGTGGCCTTTTTAATTTTGCACGTTCTATCAAACAACCAACCTGTTTAGCTTTGCAATATAAGTATAGGTAAAAGCGATGACTTCAAAGCTTCAAATTGTAACTGATGACGTCATGCACAAGTTACGTATACCTACAGGTATTTATAAACAGTATACATCATAACTGAAATCAAGCCTTTGAAACGCAATAGTACCATAAAGTACATAATACTCCAGAATTCCCTCTAAGCGGTCGCCGTCAGCCAAATGACGGTAACATTTTGAACATGACCGTTATTGCTAAGTCACGAACATGATGGATTTTCTATGAAATTACATTTCACAGACGACCGCTCACAATACATAAGTAACAGTACGTAGTAGGTATATAGGTAGGAGGAAGGTTTAATAATATATTAAGGGTTCCGTCAGATGTTGAATGGTCTAAAGAAGGGCGTTTCTTCTTCTACTTAGTCGTTTCCCTCACTGCTGAGGATCGTGACTCCTTCTGATCTTGTCTACTAGATGTCGCCATTTATTGCGTTCTGTTGCTTGATGCATTGCATCATTCATTGGCATCTCCAGCTCTTTAGTTATTTGGTCAGACCACCGTATGGGACTTCGGCCTCTCGGTCTCCTTCCTTCTACTTTACCGGTCACTATAAGGCGCTCAAAATTATTGGCATCTCTGCGAGCAATATGGCCAAAAAAAGCGAGCGAGCAATAAGGGCGTTTAAGGTAAACGAAAAAAGAACTATAGCTAGAAATCTAAACTAATCTAAAATTATTCACTCTTGTAATGCTTTAGCCGAGTGAAGCCATTGTATTAGAATTTGGTACTTCTAGTGATATTTGGAAAAAAAAAAAACTAAAAGTTCTTTTGTTCATAATTTTTTTTAATAAAACTCTTGACATATCAAATAATCGTCGTAGCCAATCAATACCTACTACTCGCATACGTAATTATCTTAATTTTATAAAACTACTATTACGACACATATACGATTTTACAGTGTTTTAATGAAATCGAGGAAGGCTATAAGTGCGCGGTTCCTAAAGCATGCGGGTGAAACCGGTGGCCTAAAGTTGTTTTCTTCTTTATACTAAGATTTCTGGTCAAACAGACATGACCCGACCACGACAAAGTAATCGTTATCTATAAAATCCATTAACAATATCGTTATTTATTCACAAACTTTTCGACCTATCAGTTTATATATTGGATTAATATAGTTGCTGTATTTTAACGCATTCATCCAAAGGAATCGTGTATTTTTATGTCACCTGGATAGCAATTATTTGCATACAATAAATATTGGTACTTGCCTGACCTGGAATCGAACCCACACCCTCATACTCGAGAGGTTGGTTCTTTACCCACTAGGCCACCACGACTCAGGCAAGTACCAATGCAACTTTTCTAAGTTTGTATGTACTTTCTAGGTAAATCTTAGACACCAATGGCTGATAAAAAGGTGAAGGAAAACATCTTGAGGAAACCTGGACTATAAAGTCTGAAATCACCAACCCGCATT
This sequence comes from Helicoverpa assulta, assembly GCA_963856015.1. NCBI lineage: Eukaryota > Metazoa > Arthropoda > Insecta > Lepidoptera > Noctuidae > Helicoverpa > Helicoverpa assulta. The sequence goes on along the minus strand of CAWLCW010000002.1, from coordinate 5,433,194 downwards.
GAGCAAGCGTGGTGATTAACGCTTAATCCTTCTCCGCGTAAGAGGAGGCCTGTGCCCAGCAGTGGGACGATAAAAAGGCTGTAACAGTAATAAATATTTCGAGTTATATGTGATGAATGTCGAAACTGCGTATGTATGATCGCAATTTATTCGTACATGTTACTGAACTGATGTTGACTTTACAGCAGTGAAAAAAGTGCCTGAAATAAAGTCAATAGTGAAGTTACTACAGCTATCTTAATATTCAACTTTTTTCCCGAGTAATGTTGCATTGCTACTTTAATTTTAACAACTATCTGCTGATGCGAAAGACGAAGTTTAAAAGCGAGCTACACATTTTTGGCTCCGGATCTTTGTTTTTTACTGTGTTATTATTGTTTTAAAGTTCAAATAATTCTGTGTAAACTTAAATGGGCACCTGTAATGTTAACATCACTAATGTCGTCACAGCGAAGAAAAATAATCGTATGCTAAAAAAGATTACTTAAATCTGTTGTGGATTTCAATGCTCAAAAAAAAAACTCAGGTCCAAAAAAACAATTGAAAGCCACGTAAGACATGCATGAGCTAATAACTTCACACATAGTGCTTTCCTTCTACTTCATTAAACATATGACGGAATGACGGACAAATTGAAAACAGCAATATTCATTAAATTTCATGACTTTCAGCACAGTGTGGTACGATCATAAACTAGTCTCGATAGTTTGACCACAGGCCTAATATTTTGGTCCCTTATGCACTTGTGAGGCCTACCCTTTAGTTTCATAAATTATTAGTTGGGATCTCAACGGGTAGACGTGGCCATTTAGTAATATTCGGATTTATGAGTTAGACCGAGGATTTAGAGTCATTTTTGAGCTCCCTACTTTATGAAATGTGTGTGTCCCTACTTTTCTACGGCTCGAAAGAGATTATGAGTCGACCACAGAAGTTTAAAAAGTAGAAGCTAGCACATGCCATTGGAACCATAATGTAATAAAAGCTACATTAAAGCTAACTTTTAAGCTACTAATAATAAAGCTATTTTAAATAACATAATTTTATAAATTTTAAGAGCCGATAAACCAAGACATATTCGAAAAGAAATAAAGACAGTAAGTAGTATATTGAAAAGGGAACTTTAATTTTTGAAAATCAACGTTATCATATTAAAACGAAATGTAGATTCACCCCAAATAATTTTCATGGCATTAGAAATTCAATATAACATCGGTCTTGCGATTATATGATCAAATTATAGATAAAAAATAACGAATATAAATGAATGAAACTTTCAGCACATCAATTCATATTATTTTGTAAGTTCTCTTTATAACCGACATTAATGGCGTCTTTAAAACAGTATTATTTCTTTTAAAATATATTTTTTACAACTCTAGGGATGACTATTAAAGGGTGTCGAATATTTTTTTAGATTCAAGGCTTTTATTAAGGTCTCAAGTTAATTAAAATTAAGCCAAGAAACGCCTTGTAATTAAAATAATTGGTTGAAAGCCAATAGTTTTTTTTTTTCTGGAGAAAAATCCTTTAATTAAATAAATTCTAAAAGAACACCTTTATTTTAGCTTTTAAAATATTTATTTATATTAATTTTAAAAATTAAGAATAAACTTATATATACAACTTAAAACTAATACAGTGCATCAAAAAATTGCTCCTCATCGCTGTCACCGGGTAATGTACCCAAAAGGCTGGCGGCATTGCCACGTTGGATGGCAATGCTCAACCTCTGTGCGAAATAAAAGCCAGCCCTTGGGTCACGAGAAGTGTCAACAAGGCGCTTAGAAATTTCCTTCGCAAGCGCGTGAGCACTCGGACCCCACGGCCCGAGAGTTTCAACCCCAAACGGCTCAAACATGTAATTCCCGATAAGGCTACTATATTTGCGCCGTTTGAGGTCCTCTGCTTGTGAAGCGGCGGAGCCAACACAACACGCAGTTCTAGGAAGATGGGATGGCGCAAGAGTGTCGACGCAGGTCGCGTCCCACACTAAAGTCCTACCCATCTTCCACGGAAATAGCGACATGCCGTCTGGTCTCTTGCCATCGTCGCGTGCCAAACCATTTGGTTCAAGTACGGCTGGCACGCCGACGGCAACAAGAGCCCGACGGATCACGTCGTTGATATTCGCATGTCGTGGTATGCGGCCCGCACTCCGACTGCACGACAGGCCGTGGTGACCGAGGCTGTTGACAACTTCCCCGCAGTGGCAGCGGTGAGGAGTGCAGCACGAAGCACCCAGACGCAGGCAGACAGCGAGTCTGAAAGTGGTGTCGTCAAACATGGTGCCTATGTTTGCCGACGGAAATGCGTGAAGTCAAAGACCTGACTCCCATTCACCCACAGCCAGTAGGCGTGCTCGCTCTGCAGAAGTAATTGACGTATCAATGAGATTTTTCCGTATTACTCTGCAGAGCGGCTCATCCCACTGTCTCTGGGAGGATGGGTTGGCGGGTGGATCGGTATTCGGGCATGTGACTTTCCAAGCATTAATAGCCTCCGCCAGGCATGGCACCTCAAAATTGATCAGTGTAATAGGTAGGATTTTCCTGATCAATTTGTCAGTGCCATGGACGGAGGAAATAAATGCCGGTAAACTAATACTGGAAATTTAATTTATATAAAAGATTTTATACATGAAATAATTTAAGTTCTTTTAAAATCCTTCTTATTATTTCAACTTATATTTTTAGTTTTCTTAAACAATGCACAATGGTGGGATAATTCGCATCATACACTGACATTGCAGACTGAAATACTACATTTAGGCACTTGGAAATCCAAGATAATTTACAAGAAAATTTATTCGAGATTTTCAGTTGATCCGCAAATAGAATAAGCTAACGTAATAAGGAATGCATTGAATCAAAATTATACAATACTTACGTATGTATGTGCGCCGAAATTAATTCTGCATTCATCGATATCCGTTATAAGGACAGTTCACAGAGTAAGAAAGTAGCGGAAAAATATCGCTATGATTTGAGAATAACAGTGCAAACATCTGTCGCTTGGTTTGAAAAGCGCTTTCACACTAGCGGATTTTGTCGTGCTTAGTAAAACCGAGAATACACGCGACATAATTTGTACATCAAAGTATATCGCTCGGTTTTCAACGTCAACTTTCTCACTAATAATTTTCAATAATATATGTTGTAAAAACTGAATCTGCTGATGTGAAAACGCTGTTAAGAGTTGCAAAAGCCGAATATAATACGAAATTAAGGAGCCACAATCGTTGATAGTGTTACAATTGAAAAGGGTTACTGTATACACATGTACTGATATACGATTTAAATAGTTTGTATATACGTATTTTAGTAGTCAGTGCATAAAACAGTGTTGCCTCTTATTTAATCGATGCGAGAAAATATTTATTGTTAGAACATGTTTGTACGTTTTACAAATCGATTTAAAATATTTATTCTTTAAAGGTTAAAATACACAGTTACCTAAGTAACTCAGTTTACTTTCATCTTTGATTAAAACCCCGCCAGCATGAAAATCGGAAAAGGCAAAAATAGTAGAAAAGCGCAGTTGGGAGACCTCCTAGCTTTTGTTTTTTGTGGGATATCATCTAATGACCTCTCTCTTTACGGGTACAGCGTGAGGGAGTGTCAGACTCTTACTGACTAGAACCCATCATGTTCCTCCTTCAGCTCTTTATATACCTACTATGGTCCCGGTAACTCTTTCGAACAATCCCGCAGCCAGGCAAGATCCAGCTAGATAAACAAGTTTCTCATAGAATAATCCTCAACTGAGACTGTTCAATTTGTTTCTGCATTTAATTTTTTTTCAACAATACCAGTTGAGGGACCTCTTAGGTAGATAACATAGTGTTCTATAGAAAAGTCCCCACAACGGTGATTGTTCTATATGTTTTTGCTTCTTCAGTTTTTTTAAACAATCCTGGTTGGGAGTCCTAGCTAGACAAGCAACTGTTCCACTTGTCAGTCCTCCTAGTTGCGATTGTACAACTTTTTCCTGTATTTTTAGTTCTTCACATACCTTAATTTCAGTTGTTGTCTTACCTCCAAATAGAAGCAGACTACATAGATATTCTTAACAAAGTAGCACATAGTTGAAACAATTCAGCTTTACTAACTTAGTGAAAGGCATGTCAGAGTGCAACTGTGTTCGTCACTTTATTGTTCCGTGGAGCGTAAACTTGGAAGTGCTTTTTCATTGAAACATTGTTTCAGTGTAATAGGTTCTGTAAGGGCTTGGCAGCAATCACTGGAATGATTGATTATTTGACGTGCTAGTAATAAAAAGCTGAAGTTTGTTTGTTTCAACAAGCTGGGACCTACCTTACTTGGGTCAAAATAATACTTGCATATGACAGAATCTTTCGAAATGTGAACAAAAAGAATATTAGACGCGTGCGGCACGGCAATTCAAAACGAAGTTGTTTAGGCAATTTTGTACAATCAAACAGGTTCATGCTTATCGTCGTATCGTTTGCTACTGTACTGTTGGAATTAAGCTCATTTGATAAACTCTGGGAATTCCTCTAGTTTATGAACTGCTCATAGTAGGTATACCAAACTTATCGTGGACCTACCTTATCTACCAAAATGTCCTTATCAAAAACACTGGACCGACTATCAAACTTACCTTTAAAATGCTTATTTAAATTGGGCTGATAATAATATAATCAGCAAAAACAAGATTTTCGAAAAAAACAAAAGACAGTCCCAAAAACGCTCACCCTTCAACACTTCCTATGTGTTCTTGCTGGGAAGAAGATGTGACGCAACAAACTCCCCAGCAATTTAGGGAAGGCTGGACTTAGCGTCCAGTGGATGGATGCATAATGCCCGCGATCAGGATGGTTGGCAATCATAAGGAGAGGTGTACATTCAACAGTAGATAGCAATCCACTGTATGTGTATGGTGATGATGGCAAATACCAGGCAATCGGCTTATTAAACAACGCTAATCGCTCTCAAACGCGCCAAACACACCACTGAGTATTTGTTGTTCTTGGATCCAGCAAACACTGATTGAAGGAGATTGATGCGCGCACGCACACATGCACACAACATCCTATAATAGCTTTGCACGTGAATGAATCAGCATGTGAGATTTTAAACATTATTTGTAAATGTTTTTGATAAATTAAATTACCGAAAATATACAGATGTCGGGTTGCTGATTTAATGTTTTTTCACCGGCTCTTTACTAACTGCTTGTTATGTTGTTTTAAAGGTAAGAATTTAAAACATTACGAGCTAGAGGTAATCTTCTTGGTCGAGTTGCGGTGGATTTTTTTATCGTATCTAGTCGTTGGTTTGGAATTGGAGATAGAATTTTGACATTAGACCCATTATAAAATTGTGTCAAAGAATTTGTAATTGGCGTCTTTAAATATCTATGCAGGTAAATGTTTTTTAATTAGATGATTTTTAAAAACTACAAAAAAGAAACAAACCTGATCCTGATCCTGTTCGTTTGGGTGCGCACGTCAGGGCCAATACTCTGAGCAGGCTGGCTAGTGTGCCGTTGCCTGATAGCCCTCCTTTCGAGTGGTGTGCTGTGACTTTGGATGATGTGAAAAAGTCAATTCTTTCGATCTCGTCTAATGCAGTTGGCAACGACGACATATGCTCACGAATGATTTCCCTCACTCTTTCCTCTGTCCTTCCTGTTTTGACTCACATTTTTAATTTTTCCTTGTTCTCCGGCACCTTTCCCGATCTATGGAAAGCAGCTATTGTTATTCCTTTGCCCAAACTTTCTAATCCTATAGCTTTGACAGATTTTAGACCCATCTCTATACTCCCATTCCTTTCTAAAGTTCTTGAGCATCTAGTTCACCGTCAGCTGACTGCGTATATAGACAGAATGGATCTGCTGAGTCCGTTTCAATCTGGCTTTCGGCCTGGTCACAGTACATCAACGGCATTGTTGAAGGTCACTGATGACATTCGCCTCGCGATGGAGAACAAATCTCTCACCTTACTCATCCTTCTTGATTTTAGCAGTGCCTTTAACTCTGTTGACTTTGATATCCTACTTGGTATTCTTAAATCTGTAAATATTTCCCCTTCCGCCCTAAGTTGGTTTGATTCTTATTTAAAAGGCCGTTCACAATGTGTTCGCCTCGATAACTTGACCTCTAGCTGGTGCAATCTCACTGCGGGTGTACCTCAAGGTGGCGTTCTCTCTCCTCTCTTGTTTTCTATTTTCATTGACTCTGTCACAAAGGTCATTTCTTCCCACTTCCATCTCTACGCGGACGACTTGCAGCTTTACAGACATTTTCCCTGTACTGATGCAGAAGCTGCCATTGCTGCCATGAATCGTGACCTGGATGCGATTGGTGATTGGGCGCAGTCCTTTGGGCTGCAAATTAATCCCAGGAAGTCTCAGGCCATGATCATTGGCAGCAGATACATGCGTAGCAGGCTAGATGTTGCGTCGCTACCACCTCTAAGTTTGAATGGGGTTCAGATTGACTATGCTAATACAGCAAAAAACCTGGGTATTACATTTGATATGAACTTATCGTGGACAGCTCAAGTCAATGAAGTTAGTCGCAAAGTTTACTGCACTTTCCATGCGCTGAAATGCCTCCAATACTTTTTGCCATTGAAAACCAAAATATCTCTTGCTCAGACTCTCATCCAACCCATCATAGATTACGCTGATGCCTGTTATCTGGATGCCACTGAGGAGCTTTTAAATAAACTTGAGCGCTTGCAAAATCTTTGTATACGTTTTGTTTTTAATCTTAAAAAGTATGATCATGTTTCACACTTTCGCAAGGAACTCAAGTGGCTCCCAATCCGTCTTCGCAGGAACACTCGCATTTTGTGTCTTCTATTTAATATCCTCTTCAATCCTAAATCTCCAACCTACCTGCGGGAACGTTTCTCCTTTCTCCGCTCACCTGATGCGTCCTGCAGGACTCATCTCAAATCCCTTCTTAAAATCCCTTCCCACTCCACTGACTTCTACTCCTATTCTTTCACCGTGCACGCTGTACGGCTGTGGAATAAGTTGCCGCCTGAGGTGAGGAGCTGCCAGACTGTTGCTGTGTTTAAACGCAAGTTGAAAGAACACTATCTTTCCTCTCTGTCATAGTTGCATATAGTATTTATTGTATTTATATTTATATATATGTATTTAAGTAATTTATGTTAGTGATTATATATTGGTTATATCTTCTTTCTTTTTACACTGTCTATCTGTACCTATCTCTTTTTATTCTAACTCTCCCATAACGGGCCTGCTGGAAGAAATTTCTTTAGAGATAAGCTGTGCCCTTGTACAATTGTTTCTATTATTTATTCTTCTTTGTATTTTTATGTGTACAAAACTATTAAATAAATAAATAAATAAATATTAAGTAACCTCTTTTCTGAGGAAGGATATCGATATTTTTTTTTGAAAACTAGGTTAATACACCACAAAAACAGCTGTTATGCGCCGATAATGTTTTTTGTTTGATGATAACAATCCCCGTCTGATAAAAATAATCGCCTTGCATTTTTGTGTCATAAACCTTTGTACAGGTTTTACAAAAACCGGATTCAGGCGTATGAAAAGTCATGAAAAAATATTATAATCGGTTAAAAATAAAAGCTTAACATTTTTCATCTCAAATCTTCCTTATTTATATTTTACAGTGAGAGGGTTTTTGTTTAACTCTGTATAAACTGTCTAACAATAGTTATCTATACTAATATTATAAAGCTGAAGAGTTTGTTTGTTTGTTTATTTGAACGCACTAATCTCAGGAACTACTGGTCCGATTTGATTTTTTTTTTTCAGTGTTAGATAGCCCATTTATCGAGGAAGGCTATAGGCTACTTTTAATCTCGGTACGGGAAGTAGTTCCCACGGGATGCGGGTGAAACCGCTGACAGAAGCTAGTATTAACATATTTACCTAAAAAAATCCTTCTCATCGATGATTATTACCAAAATTTGAGAATCTTGTAAACCAATATACCGGCAAACGTGCTCATCACCTAAATCAATGGAACCCGAATTTTGTACGGAAGCATCATGTAACATTTTGTCACTCCCGTAAGCTGAAATTTTATTTCCACATAAAGTCCCTAAACCCGAAGTAAACGTGTACCCTTCACAATGAATGCAATTAACGATTCCAAAATGATTTTTCAAATGTAAAAATCGGAAAAAGAAGGAAACGTTAAATCTAACTACATGGAAGAAACCCAACATTATTTGTAAAAAAGTCGTCGAAGAAAGTACATTGAAATATAACACACGTTCAATCTATACTAATATTATAAAGCTAAAGAGTTTGTTTGTTTGATTGTTTGTTTGTTTGAACGCGCTAATCTCAGGAACTACTGGTCCGATTTGAAAATTTCTTTCAGTGTTAGATAGCCCATTTATCGAGGAAGGCTATAGGCTACTTTTTATCCCGGTACGGGAAGTAGTTCCCACGGGATGCGGGTGAAACCGCTGGCAGAAGCTAGTATTATATAAAATAAAAATCGGATTACAATATACTGTACCAATATCAGACATTTATAAATAGATATCCATTATTTTCTATGTCGCTTTTCCACCAAACTGTTATAACTTTACTACCTACACTGAAATCTTATATAAACCAAATCCTGAACTTTCGAAAACATCTGAATATAATATCTTTTTATAACAAAAACTCTTCCGAGAATATGGTATTTTTTGCAGAATATAGATCTATGTACTTACTTAGTGTACATAAAAAGTCTTTTATATGAATAAATGCTGTGTCCCAGTAAGGATGAATCACCATAAATCGGTAGCCATCAGTCTTCTTTAATCGCTGGCGAGGCACTATAAATTCTACTATCGTAGTCAAAGGCGCCTACTACTGAATTCCTATTCACGTCATTCTCGATTTCAAACCTAATTTGGTGTAAAGAGGTAATTTGTTGCCATGAATACGACTCGTTAGAGTGAAAATTGTCGCGAGATTTTTTATAATAGTAGTAGTCCTGTTCTTTGAGACTGAATATATTTTTATGGCAGTAGGTAAGGTGAATGTCGGAAGGAATAACAGTATATCAGTCTGATCTAGATTCGATTTTGGAATCGAGTTCGGAAGACAATAATAATCAATTGTGGCATTGAGAATAAGTTCTTTGAAACAAAAATATTCGTTAACCATTTGATTGTTTTCAAAAATTTTAGTATTTTTAAGAGTTAAGTGAAATCCGAAAAGCACTTACCTTAATTGAAATCCACTATTCCGTTTGTAGTTATTCTTTAAAGACTTTCTTTTTCCAATTAAAATTGATAATGTAACGTCATTACAATAGCTTTTAGTCTAAGTCTTAGACTCTAGGATAATGAGATTATGTTCTTTCATAATTAATTGCTATTTGCTAAGCAACTAAGAACCTCCTGTGATTAGTTCAAAATAGTATTGAAATTGTAAAAAAAGATGTAAGAAGAAAGTTAGCAGTAGACGACAGTTGGCCCGATGGTTGTATTTTTTTAAAGAAAATCGTGAATTCAATCAAAGTTTTAGCCGCTCTGGTACTGGTAAAATATCTGATTGTTGTTATGTGCGCACTCCCATACATATACAAACTTTCGGCCGACTGCATGACTTGACAAACTGACGTTAGAACCAATTGACACGGTTAGTGCCCGAGATAACAACTCTAATGGCTAAAGTCCCTTAACCTTCAACAAGAATGGAGTCAACGATAAACATAACATATTTTTTTAAACTGTGTTCCTAAAGTTGTCGCTTCACTTGTTTCCGCAGGTGGTTTCGTCCGCTTCCCATGGGAACTACTATGCGCGTACCTACTGGGATAAAACGAGCCTAAATGGCGTCTCTCGATGACTTGGATATCTCACACTAAAAACTTTTAAAACTGGTCCTGTAGTTCATGTAAAAAGATAATTCTTCAGTTTGATAATATGTATTACAATAGTTTGTATTAATGGAGCCTGACAGAAAGATTAACATTTTTTAAGTCCGGTAGGTCTAGGTCGAATTAACTACCCCGCGGTACATATATAACGAAATAAGACATGGTATGAAAAAAAAAATACTTCTATGTATAGGTCGTGATAAATTACATGAACTTGAAGTAGCAAAACAACAAACAATAAAAAACAATATTTCAGTTCAGACAACGATAAATGCTTTAGTTGGAGAAATAGGTACTGTATCGTAGAAAATATCGTATCGACAGCGGATTGGTATCAGAACGAAATAAATCGACTTTGTCTATAGATAGATAAGATTTCGTTCTGAAATCTCTATAGCAACGAACTACAGTGGCAAGTCTTAATAAATTATTTCGCTAAGTTATCTTGACGTGACGATAAAACGATAAATTACTGTAAATATACGAGAAGCCATAATTTGAGTTTTCATTTTAGTCTATAAAAAAGTGTCCCGTAATTTAATACCTTAATTTTCCTGTAGGCGAATTTCTTTTTACAGCTTCAGTATTATTGCTGAAGATAGTAGAATTTTTAGGGACTTCGGTGGCAGTAGATACGTTTTTTACTTTTTATAGATGATAGAGTTGTATTGCTACGGGTATCATGTTTAAAAACATTATTATCAGCGTTGACTATGATGATTGTTTTTTATCAATAAGGTATGTTATGACCTATGTCGATTCTTATTACTGGACCTACTTATATAATTTTGTAAAGCTGAAGAGTTTCTATGTACTTTTTTCTGAATGCGCTGATCTCAGGAACTACTGATGCGATTTGTGTAATTCTTTCAATGTTGTAAATAGTCTATTTATCTAGATTAAGAACGATTATAGGCTATTTTTGACCAAAACTTGCGATGTAGTTCCTACAGTAAGCAGATGACACCCCTAGCAGAAGCTTGTCATACATATTTTATAGCTATGTAAATACATTTTCACTCTTTCATGAAATCAATTCTCAACGTATGACGTCAGTCTGCCGTTCATTCAACATTGACTTCAGTCACAATTCATTAAATGTTAACAGAGATAAAAATCACGGTTTAATCAAAATAATTTATTATCATATATGTGAAGAACTGACCTCTATAAATCATGTCATCAACGTTGCGTGTTCATAGTTAAATCGTATTCATTGGTTTGGTACATTCATTTTTCATGTTAGAATTCCGTGTTGTAAAGCTGAATTTGATTATAACTTTGGTTGATGAATCAACCTTTTGTTTTGAATTTATGTCTTGTTTTTTAATTGTAGTAATTAAAATGATTGTAATGCATTTTTGGTACTATTAATACGGATAAGTAATGTTAAATAGGAAGTCTAAAATATGCAACTCTATGTGATTTTTTTCAGACAGCTAAAAGATATAAAATACGTAGTATTGAAGAATAGAAATAATTATATCCAAAGCGCGACCTACGTGAAAAACTGTTCAGCAGTTTACGAAATTTCCGCAGACGGACAGACGGAACGAGATTGTTTAATAATATAGATACCTACCTTCGTTTCAATTTAACGACAATGTTTATAACACATAGTAAATGTAATCTCATTATAATTACCGTGGGGAAATCCTTAAGTTAACATGATTACGATGTATGTATGCAACAATTGTTTTCTTGTCAAACGATGAAAAATAGTCTCAAAATCCCAATAAGTAGATATTAATGACTGCCGCAGATATGCAAGAGCGCAGAGCAGAGTTTTTCCAATTTCAGCTTTTAAATACACTCAAATAATAAATGACAGAAAATTAAAATAAATGGAGATAATGGTAACAAAAATTTACATTGGAAAACATTCCACTCTGCTCTCTGACATATCTGCGCCTTTAGGGTCGGTTCCTATCTGACGGAAAATGCGTCGAGCGTATCGTAAATGTATGATCGACGCACTAACGCATCATCGGTTAGGTGTGAATGATTGAATGTTTTACCGTATATTTGTCAGTCCTGGCGTTACGCGACCGATGATACGCGACGGATATTCCGTTAGATATGAACCGACCCTTACATATGAAAACGCTATTTTGACATAAAATCGTACTGAACCTTAATGTATCGTTAAGTTGAAGTTAAATGTTGAAACATTAACGCTTCAGTGTTGTTATTTATAAGGAAAATGACTGATTTTGTATTGATAGCAATGAACGGAGTTAATGTTAGGCTTGCATGTCCTTTGTTGGTCAACGCATTATTTAGTCGCTGCTTTGGTAAAAACTTCATTTTGTAATTTCTGGTTGTACTATTAGATGTGTGTTGTGTAGTAAAATTGCTATAGTTTTTTTTAAGATTTATTATAATATGTAACAAAAAATATCAGGAAAATTGTAGCTAATTAGTTTAGAATACATTTTAGACCAAGCTTCAGGAAAAATCCTTATACTTAATTATAAGTTTCATAATTCTATTATCCACATGTCCCATACAGATACAAAGACATTTGAATAAATTGACTTCAGAAACACTGCCCTAGGCTTTGTTACCGAAGACAGTAGGCAAAAATAATAAAAGATAAATTTTACCTATCGGTATAAGCGAAATTATATTTTACTATCAGACTCGAGTTCAGAAGCCAGTAAGTCTGACACCAGTCTAACCAAGGGGTATTGGGTTGCTCTCGTAACTGGGTTGAGGAGGTCAGATAGGCAGTCTCTCCTTGTAAAACACTGGTACTCAGTTGAATCCGGTTAGACTGGAAGCCGACCCCAACATAGTTGGGAAAAGGTTCGGAGGATGATGATTAAGATATACTCACGGTGTTTTTGGATATTTAAGGGAAAATCTGATGGAAAAAACTTGACACACGGATGAAAGTTTCACTTAAGACTTTAATATCTTTAGGTTCTTTTTCGAACTGGACACTACCATCTGACCATCATCAAGTAAATTGCTAATTCTTCAGAAAAAGTAGCAGTCGAGTTTTCCCTGTGGATATAAAATGGATGACATTACGATTTCTTTCGACGTAAAAGTCCACAATATTACTTTTTGTTACCTATGTGTCCTTAAAAAGGTTTTTTTTTTCATATTATAAAATATCCATTAAAAATATTTCATTAAAATTAAATTCCTAAGTGAAAAACGATATCCACGACTTGTTCCCAATAACATTGATGTTAAAAATTTAATTTGACTGGAACACCTGCCGGACGTGGGTAATTATATCTCCAACCTAACTGTGTACTTACATAAATAACCGTGACTGAAGAGGTTATGTAAATAAAGACTGATAATTTTCAGAGGAGAGAGAGGAGTTAACATTATATTCAACTAGGATCTTCGTAGGCTGCAAAATCACAGCTGCGTATTTGAATTTTAGGGATGAATTTCTGAAATGTGACATTATGCCATCCAATTAAATCCTACGGGTTTACAGAAGCGTTTAGAGAATGCCATATTATTGAAAATATTTACTCAAACAAAACAAATGACTAATAAGGCAGCTTAAGCAGCAATTACAAAGACAAACGGATTATTTGATTAGCCTTTTATACTGGCGATTAAGTTCGAAATTAATTTAAATTCACATTTCGAACACAAAATACTGGGACATTATCGGTGGAGATTATTTGGATATAAAGAGAGAAAATATGTTTGAATTTGGAACGCGCTACAGGTGAAGTGCGGCGACACGCGTCGAGGTTTGGCCCTCAGTTGGCCCGCGAATATTGTCTCGGACGGACGTCGCGGCGCGTCTAACGTTACCGACATGTTCACGAACACGCATCCATGTGATTGTAAATAAAAAAAAACCAACGTGAAGTGCTGTGCTTAAGACAGTGATACAAAAAAATTATTATAGAACAAAGTTTTTTTTTTTCGTTGTTTAGCGTATTTTTATCTTATCTCTAGTGCGTCAGACGAACAAATTTGAAAGAATTGACATTTTGATAAGAATAAATTTAATAGTATTGAATTAAGATAGTTTTAATTAATAATACTTTGAGTGTGAAATTGGTTGTATATTTGTGAGTTATTGAACGTAATTGATGTACAGTTTGTGGACAAAGAAATGTTGCTGTTCGCTGAAAAAATGTAAGTTATGATGAAACTTTATAATTAGTTTCTTGGAGGTCACTTGAATATTAAAATGAGTGCTCACAAAATATTGGACAAAAACTGGATACCTACAAAAACTATACCTTGAAGCGGAATAGACGGAATAAAATTCAAATGTCTAATGGCAACTGCGCATCTCCAATGCTTGCTCAGATGTCTTTGACATAATAAATTAAATAAAATATTTAAAACATCTTCCACAATTATTCTTCCTCAATTAAAAATAAGTATTCTAAATAAAAAAAAATAATTATAAAAAAAATACTAGCATATCTTCCGTTCTCACGCCATCATCATAATCATCCGTTATCGTCTTCCAAATACAAAATTCATGACGTCATCAGTAAACCTTTACAGTACAGCAAATACTAGTAAAGGCGACAATTGGCTCCGCACATATTTGCATAGATTTTTACTTAAGACCCTTTTGACGCATCCTACCGCTACATTTATAAGAACAGTTAAAATATTAGCTCAGTATATAGGTACCTAAGTAGGTGCTTATAATACCATGCTTATAGATCAATGGCATCTGAGGTCATGGCAGTTTTTATTATGATGTAATGTACCTACTACTTGAAAATATTCCGTCATAGGTAAATAAAAAAGCTATGAGACGGTAATCGTGTTCGATTTGATTCTAATACCTTGAGAAATTTTCGTTGAAGTGTTGCTCTGGTAACTATTGAAACCTCAGTGCTCAATTGCTCATAGTATTTTAGTGATATATTTTAGAAGGGTGAGTTTTGCCCAAGGTACCTTTTATCAATTTATTTTTATATTATATTTAATTCCTGAAGCTACAATTATCTTGTATGTCTCTACCAAGTCAAGGGGAGTATAAGTAAGGCAAGGGGAGAGTCCTGGATTTTGAAAGGAAAACGTGGGGCCGAAGCCAACAGTCTGAAGCCATTTTGAGACCACTTTAATGAAAGTAACCGACGATTTTCCCTGTATACATTGTAGACAACAACGGTTCTATAACAATGTAACGAAAAAACTAGGGTCACTGTGATGGGAAGCTAAAATTACTTACTTAATTATTAGGCTTATTGCTCTTAAATGACTGCATGATCAATGATGCAAAGATCATGTAAATACAACTTACGTATTAAAATATTTTTCAGATATTTATTTGAAGATACAGTCAGATGATCAAAGTCAAGCTGTTACAGGTATTCTGTCATTGTCAAGATCAACAGAGTTTTTATCAAATGACGCAAATATACGTGCCTCTCTTATTTAAATGCGCATGAAAGCGTAATACGTTGTCAAACAAACTTCCATACAATATTTTAAACATATTAATATTCTTAAGTAATCTTTTGACTACAAACATTTTTAGTAAATCCTTCAGTTTTTATGGCTTTGTTTTTAATTGAATGCTATCTTCGTTTTTATCAGTGTTTTTTTTTCTTGATTAGATTATTTTACTTACAATTTGGTTTGGTTCGGTTTCTACCCCGATAATTAATTTAATATCCACCCCTTTCTCTGTAAAAAGGGGCAGCCATTACGGCCCGGTAATTTTGGTCGTCACTGTCACTGTTTTTTACACTTATTTTTTTTACATTACGAGTTTATATTGATGGATTAAAAGAAAATAATGTCCTTGAAATGGTTTTGGCAGATTAACTAGTTCAGTAGAAATACTAAAATAATAATGAAAAGTTTTTTTTTTCAAAATAGAAATGTACCTTAATCTATTCGAAGCTTTTTTTGATATCACACAGTTATATAAAATTACTTACATCTTTTGACAAAATAACATCTTTTGTAAACTCTCAGTAGAAACACAGAGTGTAACGGAATATTTTCCTTCGTGTTTTGTACTATCTTCTTAAGGAAATCTTTATAAGCAGTCGTGAGCGTGTGACTAATTACGAGCATAGAAATATATAACAGTAAGTACTTCATTATCTAAGCCTATTATGATAAATCTTATGGTACTTACCTTTCTTCGTGTAAATGCGCAGTGCTACTGATAAATGCTGATTATCAAGTACTCAGACTAAATGGAATGTTAGCATTGGGACTTCTTCCTTTCTTCTGTTTATCGTGGAAACCTGCAATATGTTATTTCAACAATTGTTAATAAGTGAGATTCCATCAAAGTTGTACGAGCAGTTGGTTTGCGAACATAAAATGTGTACGCATCGGCACGAGTCATTTGTTAGCATGTGTTCGCGCACAAAGGTTGCAGTTTCGCGGACATTTTAGAAATGTTCGCACGCAATTTGTTGGTGTTTGCTAGACAGAGTACCTAGACTAGAAAAAACGTTTGTGTTGTGTCGCAAAGTGGCACTTACCGATGGAATCTCGCCTTAGGATTTAGAAGAGATTTTATTCTCTTATCTGGTAGTAGGAATGAGATATGGATTTATAACAATGCCTTCAGCAGTTGCTGTTACAATGGATGACAATAACTTTATGTACAGAAATAAATAAAGAGGTTTAATACTACAAACAGGCCTCCAGGTTTCTTTGTGGAGGATTAAAATACCTCAGATAGATACGCAGGTAGATAGCTCGCTGAATTATGATACGATGTAATAATTACTTAATTCACATAATCCTGTATTTATTGGAACCTATGTATTTTGCGAACAATAAACAGCAGTGTAATTATTAACTAACCCTTCGTGGAAGCCACAAAACAACACACAAATTAAGGTTTTCGGTTGCATTTTAACTCAAAGTGCGGAACGTTTAAAACTTTCCGTTGGCTGAAATTGTAACAAAATATCTAGTGTAGATGAAACGTTTTGTGGAGTTTAGTTCCCAACAAAATATGAACTACAAAGCGCAGATGTTAGTTTTGTAAAAAGTATTTAGATACGACAATTTCATTTTATTTAATTCTATACATTTGCAGGGCTTAAAAATTTGGCATTGTTGTTCTGTTAAATTATGATTTGTGATCGGTAAAGAGGGGTCAGTTTATGTCGTATTAATTCAGAATTGAAAGGCTTTCATCAAATGTGTAGGTTACAAATTACAAAAATTAAGAGTGCTGAAAAAGATGACGCTTAGCTACAAACTGTTATTTCTAGACTACTGTTGTATACATAATCTATGGCGAGTATACGAACACACATAATGACAGCATTCACAGATAAAAAAAATTCAAATCAAAATTCTGTCTTAAATTATAGTAGCTAAGCACTGAAACCCGGTAGTAATAAATGCCAGGCATTTTGCCTATTTAAGAAGAACAATGCACAAAACAAGCAAAGAAAAAACAGTCACAGTCGTTACCCAAACAAAGTGTAATAATACATAATTTTAAGTGACAACTTATAGTTAATTCGACACATCTCGTCTGAATTCCTTTATTTATTTAAAATATTGTGCACATTTCAAGACATTGAATTGGCCAATTTTCCAGTTCATTGAAACTACATAGAAGCCCATTCTTTCTACGTGCTGTGTACTGATTGTAGCATTCTCTCTTTTTAACATGCTTGTCGACTACTTGTCTGCATGTACCTATGTATTGGAAGCTAAGGTAACTGTACTAACCATCTTACAAGAATCGTAGCGTCATGAAAATTGTATGTATTTCTGGTAACAATATAATATTAAGCTACTGTCGATGATGGAGTTGTAAGATATTAACTGAAACTTCATGATAGAACATCGTGTCTCCTTTTTGAAAGGCCGATAATCACTAACCATTAGGCAATTCCTGTCAGCTTGTATGTACCTAATCCCATAAAAAAGATCTTCACCATGATTGACTGGACTTTATTGGTGATTGTCATGATTTGATATCCTCATAATGCTTCCCTTCGCACTAAATCAGAGGTACCAATTTGGATGAGGAACGTTCGTAGCCTACGTAGCCTTTTCCCAACTATGACGGGGTCGGCTTCCAGTCTATCTGAATGCAGCCGAGTACCAGTGTAACTTAGAGAACATTCAACAATGATATTTGCACTTGACTGGCTTAAACCACTTCTTGAGATACTGCTAACCTAGCCTTTGAAGTTCTGCAATGTTCTACAATTCTTGTATATAAGACTAGTTCCCACTCGTACATGCGACACATTCCTCCTCTCACACGGAGATCGGTTGAGCATTAATCACCACGCTTGCTCAATGCGGGTTGCTGATTTCGGACTTCATAGTTGTTTTTGCTTTCCTCGAGATGTTTTCCTTCACCAATGATGTCCAAAATTCGCTAAGAAATTACATACAAACATAGAAATTTTGGCATAGGTTCTTGCCTGACCTAAAATCGAACCCATATTATTATATTCATACTTGAGAGGTTGATGCTTTACTCACCTAGCTGCCACGATTTCGCGGTTCGATATAGCGTGCAGTATTTATTTAAGATAATCATACTCTTTGTCCCTTTGACAGTGACATTCTCAGAAAACTGTGCATGTAGGTATTTGCGTCATAGTGTTGTTGGCTAATAAATACATCATTGTTTTAGACAGAAGCTATTTACTTAAAACGGTTCTCACATATATATTAACTATGTTGAAGGTTTTTCTTATGAAACATTTATTATAATGCATCACATAATTTATTGTTTTGTACGGAAAATCTGATTATTTGTACCAGTTTTGATAGCCAAGGACAGAGTTCTGAAGATAAAAAATCTTAAGATATTTAGGAAAATTTCCTGAGGAAATCTCTTTGCTTCTAAAGGAAAAATAAGCATGAAATCAAAAATGCCTTAAGCATGATCAAAACATGATCAATACTCGTGTCAGTGTACGATTTGACTCTGTCCAAGTTCCGAATAAAAGTGTTGTTGTTATTTCACATCAATTTATTGAATCACATTCATTTATTATCCCAATAGCTTTCTACCGCGGTTTCACTCGCATCTTGAACTCTTTACCCTCCATGTTATTCTGGTATATAAGCTATATGTATTAGTGTCAAGTTTCGTCAACATTAATCCAGCAGTTTTTGCGTGAAAGAGGCCCAAACAATCCCACAAACAATTCTTCGCATTTATAATATTAATGGATTTGATTAATAAATACATTGTGACAGGAGCCTTTGGCATATTTATTAATATCGCGTTTAGTTTTTGCACCTTCTAATGCAACGTTGCCTACCTGAATCCGGTTGTTTTGCGTCACGGTGATGAGTTAAAATAAACATCTTGGACAACAATTTCTTTTTTAATTTATCTGTGTTTAGTTTTATGAAGTTTTCATTGTTTTAGCTATTGATTTTTGCGTGAATATCATATTCCTTTTTAATGATAAGTGGTTTCACCCACTCCCCGTGGGAACTAATCCACGCACCCTGATAAAATATACTCTGTAGCCTTCCTCGATTAATAGGCTACGTAATAATGAAAGATTTTTTAAATCAGTCCAGTGTTTCCTGACATTAGAACGTGCAAACAACAAAAACTCTACTGATTTATAATATTTAATGCGGTTTACGTAACATGTATCAGTAATATTTCAGTCCAAGTGAAAATGTCCGCAAAACAATCGTCATTTAATTTATGTTAATGTTTGTTTAATGAAATGTGACAAAACGTGCGCCTACGTCACTTCACTACTATTGTTTGTTCTGTCTATTTGTTTATGTTGAATGTATAAGTTAAGTAAATACTAGTAGATTGTTTACTTTATAAGGCAGGTGTCTATATAGATAAAAAACACAATTTTTAGGTAAAAATAAAAATACTAAAAATAAAAGAATGTCCATAGAGTTTCTTGCCGGTTCTTCTCCATGAGACCAAATCTTTGGAACCGTGCAACTAGTTTGACGTTTCGATAAAGCTTATAGGTATATTATAAGCCCATAGGACTATTTGAAATAAAACAAAATACTTTGACTTTGAATTTCATCGATAAAAGTGAATAAGTCTACTTATATCGTTTTTTCGCGAGCATTAATATGTACACAGTTGGAAAAATTCAATTACAGTTTTCTCCTTCAAAATTTTTACCCGCATACAAAATTACAAAAATAGGTCTCACCTGTAGTAAACTGAACATATTGCAAATAAATATTTTACAGAAAACACAGAATGAAGAAAACCCTTTTTCTCGACAATACAATATTATAATGTCTGGTGACATGACCCTGATCATAATTGAATATTAATTTTATGTCTCGTGTCTCAGACAAACGCGACAGCTTGAAACGGAAACTACTTATACACAAATATTATTTAAACAATTGGTTAAATAGCTATTTTTATGTCAATATACTCCATCCATCATATGTTCCATCAAGACAACGCTCCGTCTCACAAAGCCGCAGTTGCGATGACTGCCATCCAAGAATCCGGGTTCGAAATACTCGAACACCCACCCTATTCCCCAGATTTGGCCCCCAGTGACTTCTATCTCTTTCCTCGGCTCAAAGAACACCTGCGAGGCAAGAAATTTGAAGACAACAGCGGAGTGATGGCTGCAGTTGAAGAATTGTTGGAGAGTCAGAGTAAAGATTTTTTTTTGAAAGGAATTCTTGGTTTAGAAAAAAAATGGACCAAGTGTATTGACTTATTAGGAGACTATGTTGAAAAATATATTTTTTTAATAACATTATTCACATTGTTTATTATCAATTATCATTACTTTTGGATCACCCCTCGTAGTGTTTGAAAACGGTAAATATTTTTTCTTTGAAGAAGTGTTAAATAATAAAAGAGTGATTGTTAAATGATAATAAAACAACGCTCCAATTTCTTAATAAGTAGCTCCAAAATATGCTTAAAACGTGTTTTTTTTTCAAGTTTAAAAATAAAGATACCTACAGCAATACAAAAAACATTATCAGTGCTAAATATTGTTTATAAATAGACAGTAAACAATAACAAAAACATTGTACATTTCAACAGATAACCTATTTAGACGCGAATTTGTTCACGTAAAAGAAACGATTTGAAGAAATTATTTAGAAACGAGAATTAAGTTGCTGTTCATTTACAAATAATTGGTGAACACTTTGTAAACAAAAGCTATTGATTGGCTCCTCAGAATTTTACATTGAATTTCCTGAAAATGTTAATTTACTGAAACGTAATATTGCGATTTGAGATCTGCTTAACAATATAATGACACCTCTTATCAGAAATATCTTTACTTGAATTTACAAGAATCTTGTCACTAAATCCTTTTTAGTAAAATTGTATTAAAGAAACCGGTCAAGTGCGAGTCGGATTCGCGCACGAAGGGCTCGCGTACCATTATTTATAAAACGGACAAAACATCACGTTTGTTGCATGGGAGCCCCCCAAAATATCTATTGTATTCTAGTTTTCAGTATTTGTTAATTGTTATAGCGGCAACAGAATTACATCATCTGTGAAAATTTTAACTCTCTAACTATCACGGTTCATGAGATACAGCCTGATGACAGACGGACGGACGGACGGACGGACGGACGGACGGACAGAGGAGCGAAAACAATAGGGTCCCGTTTTAGCCTTTGGGTAAGGAACCCTAAAAAACTGTGAAATTGAGTGAGTGATTTTAATTTTGGTTTTTTGCTAAATTTTAAATTCAAACTACAGTACGAAAGTGAAATAAACAATAGAAAATCAACTTGATTTTGTTTTACCAATTTTCAAAAGAGTATAGTTATCGGCACGGATATTGAGCCCTGACCTTCACCTGCGCAGAAGCGATTTATTGGTTTATTGCCTTATGTGTACAGTGCGCAAAGCGATCCCCACTCTTCCGCCGAGAGCTCAATATCCGTGCCGATAACTATAAGTACTATTTTATTGTATTCTTTCAATTCATGGTTTATTAAATGGCACGCACATTACCTAGTATGTTAATTGTGTAAATGAAGGAAATAATTACGCATTTAGTGTCAATTTAATACCTACTTAAACCGAAGAACCTTTTAAACATACGCTTATGTGCTTTTCATTTACAAATATTAAAAAATTAAAAAGTGTAAAAAATCAATTAAATCAGATTTTGCGTAGTCTTGCTATAACATATTCGGGTTTTTTTTCATAATATTCATCCATACTTGAACATAATACTTTAAAATGGCTCACATGTTTTTCTAAAGTAAGTATCTAAAATCTGTATATATATAGTTCAGATTTTTGTTTTTGAAAATTTCTGACAAAGGTCAAAATGTTATTTCACTTTCCTAAATAAAATTCAAGGAGCGTAGGTAACCATCAAGAATTTTTGTTTTGAAACTTGCGATGCTTTTAAAATTCCACCTACGCTCGTATTGGAGAAGAATATCAATAATACATATTCTATCCGAGGGGTATTTGCATTATTTTCAATTTCAAAATATCTTGTTTCCAACAGAAATTCTTCTCAAGCTAAAATTGTGTCTCACTTTTATATGGAGGCTATAGATATTGCAGTGTCATAAAGAATGTTTTTACTGCCATAAAAACATAATGTACTTACACTAAATACGAGACATTTTCACTATTAAGTATAGAACCTAGGTAAATGTTCTATCTAAAGTCAACTGTACATTTTATATGAGTCAATTCGTCAGTTTTGTATGCAACATTATCTTTTCTCGTCTCTCTTATTATTCGTATTATTTGAAAGAATACATAAACACAGAAAATCATGGACTAAATGACTGTGGGTACCACAGCCCTTCAATATTAGGGCACGCCACCATCGTGGCGGTAAGTCCCCTCTTTGAGGAGTGGCTCGGGAGGAGTCACGGCGCCCTCACGTACCGCATGACGCAGGTCCTCACCGGACACGGTTGTTTCGGGAGGTACCTGCACCGCATCGGTCGTGAGGAGGCGCCCGGGTGTCACCATTGTGCGGACAGCCCCGAGGACACGGTGGACCACACAGTCCAGGTGTGCCCCGCATGGGAAGGGCACTGCCGGGTCCTCGTCGAGGCTTTAGGCGGCGGCGACCTCTCGCGTCCGGCCCTGGTTCAGGCCATGGTCCGGGGCGAGAGGGAATGGGATGCCGTCGCCTCCTTCTGTGAAGCGGTCATGCTCGAGAAGGAGGAGGCGGAACGCCAGAGAGTTCGCACCTCTCATCCCGGCCGCCGCGCTGGACCAGGTAGACACCATGGGCGCCGGGTGTCGCGAGATGACTCCCGGCCACCGTAGGCGTGGGTCTGTGGGCGGTGAGTTCGGGTGGCTCATCGTCCCTCTGTCTTTCTAGACGACAGACCCGTGTCGACGGCGCGCGTTGTTCCACGCGCTCCTCAAAGAGATGTCAGCAACCCCAGCGGGGCCCAGCAGGGCCAAGGCCTGCCGGGGCTGCGGGTTGTTCGAAAGAGATACCGCGGCCCTGGTACATAAAAGGCCTGTGACGGAACACGACGGTTTTTAGTCAGTAAGAGTCTGACACTCCCTCTCCGCTGCTAACCCACAGCGGAAGGGGTCATTTGATGATTTTTGACGTCGTTAAAAAAAAAAAAAAAAAAAAAAAAATGCCCTTCAATATTACTTCAATTGCACAGTAAATTGTTTGTATCATTTTCACAAATCCTTTACGCTGATGTTATCAAAACTATTTTTACAGAACGAAGGCCAGATCTGCGATTATAATCATTTATTCAAATCTGACAGTATATCTCAGAATTCTATTCAAATCGGACGGTATATCTCAGAATTCTATTCAAATCGGACGGTATATCTCAGAATTCTATTCAAATCGGACGGTATATCTTTAAACCGTGCACGCACTGACACAAACAAAGAGCCATATCTTTCCCACTTGTAATACAAGATGTAATAGCCAGCACCACGGTCGTCTAAATAGAGGAAGACTCAATTGGTCTGTTAAGATCAAATTGAAACAACAACTACATAACTGCGGTTAGCTGCGCATTTCCATCAATTCTTGTATTGTGCTCGGTCACACTAAGAGCGCACAATGGTCGGATACCTACCTCAATATTTTTGTTGTAATATTGTAGTGGATATATTTATAGTGATTTCGGAATAGGAAATCGAAATATGGGAACGATTTAGAAAGAATATAAATTGTAATACTTGTAAATGATACCTACATAAACGAATAAAAATATCTATATTGAGTGCCTTTTTATTTTCTGGTAGTTGGTTGAAAAGGGACACAGGTGTCTTTTTGTCTTTGTGGGTTGTCTTTTTATTATGCTTAAAATTGTGATATCATTTTTTATATATCTGTATCATTTTTAAAACAGTTTCAAACATAAAACGTTTTTCTGACACTGAGTCAGTGTGTTAGGAGGCCTATTGCTTGTATTAAAAAGATTCAGAGGTGTCAAACTGAGATCAAAACTGCTACTAAAACGAAATATAATTCAGATTAGCAATTAATGGATTTCTCATAAATCGATTAAGTGCCCTCGGAGGAAACAGTAAGAAAAGAGGGAAACTTTGATAAAGAGATTATGATAATAACAGCACAATATTAACATTACTCTTCTACGAAGGTAATCCTTTGCCTTATTACACTTAAATATAGACAAACAATTAATTAATATTGTTCCAGTACGGAAATTTCCTTGAGAATATAATTTCTGTAGAACATAATGATTTCGTACCATAAAAACATTATCTGATATAGTTATCTGAAGATAAATGGTATATTATCCAATGGTAAGTGCTGTTTCCTAGTATCTTTTACTATGTCATTTAATTATGTTGATATGTAAAACTAGTGTATATATTGTTGTTGAAATCGTAATCTGCGTACCTATAAATCAACGTTAAAAATTATACTTAAAACTAGCTGACCGGCAAATGTTGTTTTGTCATATTATTTCTGTTAAGAGTGAACAATCTTTATCACTTAGGGGTATGAAAAATAGCCAGTAGCCGATTCTCAGACCTACAGAATATGGATATAAAATTTACCATTTTAGAATAGTACCTATTATGAAATACTAGCTTCTGCCCGCGACTTCGTTCGCGTGGGAAAGTGGCATCCGGCAGATTTTTGGTTTGACCAATAGATGGCGCTATATGTCCGGAATAAATTTTATTTTTATATTTCTTTGTAATAAAAACTATCCTATGTCCTTTCTTAAGTTCCAAACTATGTCTGTACCAAATTTCACACAAATCGGTTCAGTAGTTTAGGCGTGAAGAAAAGACAGACAGACAGACAGAAAGACAGACAGACAGAGTTACTTTCACATTTATAATATTAGTTAGGATTATCATTTGCCTCTATCGATTCTTCTTTTTTTTATTATTTTTGTTATGTATAGTTTGGTTTGGTTTAATTTGAGTTATTTTCAATTTGAGCGTTGTGCGTACCTATAATTAACTTATTTACGCAGGTCTAACCATAATTGTAAATTTATATATGCGAAAGTATTTGTAAATAAGTTGTTGGTGTGCCTTGTAAATAAATAAATAAATAAAAGGTATAAGTTACATTATGATACGAGATTATTTTATATACTAGCTTCTGCCAGCGACTTCGTCCGCGTTAAGTTTGGACTTTGTGCAAAGAGAGGAAGAAATAATAATCACCAGCCTATCCAGCCTAGCCTATTGGGATGAGTGAGAGTGTTATAAACGTCAGAGTAGACAAATATAATTAGAAAGCTCTGAACTGCTTAGCAATCGGAAGTTACACGTGTTATTGTGAGTCAACCATAAAAGATAGACATATACTGTGGTGAGATATTTTTTACATAATTTAAAGGAGAACATTTCCGTTATACGTGGTTTCTATATAGCTTTAACCATTAAGGCTGCACACGCGACGGAAGCTTAAAGAATGGAGTAACTTTTCCCGTTTTCCCAACATTTCTCTTCACTGCTCTGCTCCTATTAATCTTAGCGTGATGAAAAGTATCCTATAACCTGCCCAGGAGTATGAAGAATATTTGTGCCAAGTTTCATTAAAATCCGTCGAGTAGTTTTTGTTTCTATAACGAACATACAGACAGACAGACAGACAGACAGACAGACAGACAGACAGAAAGACAGACAGACAGACAGACAAAAATTTTACTGATTTCATTTTTGGCATCAGTATCGATCACTAATCACCCCCTGATAGATATTTTGGAAATATATTTAATGTACAGAATTGACCTCTCTACAGATTTATTATAAGTATAGATAAGAAGACGTCGTCATAGTAGAACCACTGGTATTTCATCATCATCATATCAGTCAATTGCTGTCCACTGAAGTACGTACGCCTCTCCCAAGGAACGCCAACCATCCTGGTTATGGGCAGTCCGCATCCATCCACTGCCTGGTATTTCAATGTATGTAACTCTAAGCAGATCATTTAATTTTCCTCCATGTTTAGGAGGATCTTATTGTTTTTCAAATATCGCCAATAAGATTAATTATTTTGTTTGTTTATCCTCTCAAATAAAACAAGGTAGGTACTTAATTTCTGGGTCAAAATACTTAAAGTGACGTGCCCTACTTTTATTCCGTAAGAATTACTTGGTTCCTTTGGGATAGGTAAGGGAACTGACACTAAGCACAGCCGAGTTGAAAAGTAAATTTAAATAGGAAAGTATATATTTGTGTCTATACTGAGAGCACTGATAGATTGGGGATTAAACTGTCGGTTAACTAGCGACTTATATTTATTTATTTATTTACATTAAGCACACCAACAGTATGGTCACTCACAAAAATACAATCTACACACGATTACAAGGAATGACATGTGTGGCCAAGAGTTTAGTTTGTAAGTGATTATTCACGACTAGCTTCTGCCAACGGTTTCACCCGTATTCCATGAGAACTTCTGCATTAGCAATCTTCCCAATAAAAAGTAGTCTATTGCCTACCTCAATAAATGGGCTATCTAATATTGAAAGAATTTGTCAAACCGGACCAGTAGTTGCTGAGATTCGCGCGTTCATACAAACAAACAAACTCTAGGTTTACAGTATTAGTTTAGATAGTATACTTTGTCAATCCTAACAAAAGTCGGTCGATGCCTCATTGTTGCAATGTGCAAACTAGGTACCATATTGATTAAGAGCCCAATCAAACTATTGACCTTGCACTCTACATCTAGTCTTGTATATAAATACATATAAAAAAGAGGATCATTTTTTTGTTTGTTTGCCCCCGAAACTACTGAACCGATTTGAAATTTCTTCACTGTTGGAAAGCTACACTCTTTCCGAGTAACATAGGCTATAGGTATTTTATTCCAGGACGGGCAGTAGTTCCCACGGGATACTAATAAAACCGCGGGAAAACGACTAGTAATAAATATACTGGCCGTTGTTTCTAACCACAAATAATCTCGGATCTTCTAAAACTGCGTTAGTCATTCCCTTGAGAGATTATAATTTGAGTGACATTTCCTTCAGAATTATCTTTGGGAAAATCAAATATAAATTGTTTTGTTTTTGTTTTGAAGTCATTAGTGGTGTTGTTAGTCCCTGCTGTTTCTTGCTTGTTTGTTTGTTTATTGTTTGTTCTTGTATTTGCGTTTTATTTTGTTTTTTTTTATGTTGAAAGCTGCAGGCAAAAATCGGATTCGTCACGCTGAACATCGAAGTAACTGATAATTATAACTGATAAGTAAACTGCTAAACAGAATTTGAGTAGGTAGGTAGCTCATAAGTCGAGTGACATAAGTGCTGGGTTTTATCAATATGCGAGAAGTAGGTAGTTTTCTTCGGACGAGTGTAAAACCACTTGTAACTACTAGTTTTCAAGAAACTGATAATGATAATAATATTTACTTATTTTTCTTCTGAAAAGTGCATCATCATCTTTTCTTATGATGTTATGCCAAGCCAAAAACGTTGACAGGAATTTATAACATCATTAATTAAAATGATGACTTCCTTTTATCCAATCAGATGTTACAATTATAAACAATCTTACTTTGATGTTTCTTTACTATTCGTTAAATGTGTAAGTACATTCAATTCAAATTATTTGGATTACATTATAAGCATCAAATCTCTTAACTATAAGCAAATAGTTTTTATTTAAATAAATAACTTTTGATTAGGTTTGGCGTAAAATTATTGCGTCTGAGGTTAATTTGGTTTCTTTAGTAATCTTATATTTTTGAGCATTTTTTAATGTTTGGTTAACTTTCAGAATGTCTGACTTTTCCTAGACTTTTCTTTACATAGTTTTTTTTTTAATAAAGTCTTGTAATATTATCTAATGTAAGAGTAGACATGCTCTGTTATTTATCAGATCCAGTAAGTACC
The DNA here is from genome assembly GCA_963856015.1 of Helicoverpa assulta. Classification (NCBI taxonomy): domain Eukaryota; kingdom Metazoa; phylum Arthropoda; class Insecta; order Lepidoptera; family Noctuidae; genus Helicoverpa; species Helicoverpa assulta. The sequence goes on along the minus strand of CAWLCW010000002.1, from coordinate 5,405,092 downwards.
TAAATGGCTGTATGTACCTATGTAGCTTGAGAAAAAAATCAACACAATTTTATTAGAGAGAAAACATTACATACTTAAGTAGTTTTTCTATGTCTGTTTTCATGATGTACCGAATGATGTCCTCCTAGCCGATTATCGGCCACGGCGACAGTTCTCATGTAAGGAGATCAGCCAACTGCGCAAGACATATTATAGTGCACAAGCATTTCCGCAGACACAGGTGCACTCACTATTCCTTTACTCTCATAGCCCGATGGGACGACAATGTTAACGTCAATCTTTTATTACGCCGCAGTTTTTCCATTAATTATCCGAAGATATTGAATCCGCATACTTAGACATCTTTCTACAAGAAATTCAAAGAGTTCTAATACCTTCTCGTATCTCCTTGCTTTTCAGTATTTATTTGGGAAAGTTGTTCAGTATTCCTTCACTCGGGATACTCGTTAAGACCGAGTTTATATTTTTATTACGCTTCAAATGATCGGGATAACGAATGCTGTGAATGTTTGTGAAGAGAGTTATCTTAGATTTTTTTTTTATGTTCAAATGTATTAAATATCTTTAGTTTGTACGGGTCAGGAGTTCACTAAAGTTTTTTGGGATTCAAATATATTAATTTGAAGCTAACTTTTAATTAGGTATTAATTGTGACATATAAAAGTAAAGTGTCTAAAATTAACTTCGAAAGACTAAACCGAATTGTTTTGTTTTGTAATTTCTGGTGATCAAAAAACCTCAGGTAAGAAGTAATTGAGGAACCTTTTAAATCATGTTCAATGTGGGCCGTTTCCGGGGTCCCGGCTGTCATTGAACATCCTTGGCAGTCAATACGGGTAGTCTGAAGCCAGTAAGTCTGACACCAGTCTAGCCAAGGGATATTGGTTTGCCCGGGTAACTGGGTTGAGGAGGTCAGATAGACAGTCGCTCCTTGTAAAGCGCTGGCACTCAGCTAATTCTGGTTAGACTGGACGCCGACCCCAACATAGTTGGGAAAAGGCTCGGGAGATGATGATGGAATGTGGGCCGTTAGAGCATAGTATATAAGTCTTCAAACTCCTTACAGCTTTCCATCGAAGACTCTTGTTTACCCAAGAGTATTTATTGTTTGATAGGTTTTACTTACATACAAAGGAATGCAAATACCTTAAGCAAATATCGATACAAGCCAGATACGGTAGATACATTAAATTATCATGTTTGGTTATCATTGTTTATTCAAATATTGTTAGTTGAAGCTTAGGACTCATTTTCACTGTACCTGAAGTGGCGTTTTTTTATGTTTTACCAAGATGATGAATGATGAAAAAAATTAAGATAATTCTTCTATGTTATTCTATAATAACTTTTGGAAGGATTTTAATGCTATATTATAGTTTATGTATCATAAAAACAAACCTTCTCCGTATGAGAGGAGGCCTGTGCCCAGCAGTGGGACGATAAAAAGGCTGTAACGAACTATCAGAATAACTAATACCTATGCTACTTTTTATCAATGTGCTGGAAATAATTCACTCTTATGGTCTCTGCACACAGCGGGCGCGGCGCGGCGGGACGGGACGGCGACGCGACGCAATGTACTAGATCGTCGCGTCGCGTCGCGCCGAGCGGGACGGCTCTGTGTGATGTCCTCCGTAATATCTAGTACATTACAACTGCTCAGCGTCGCGTCGCCGTCCCGTCCCGTCGCGCCGCGCCCGCTGTTTGCAGCGACCATAAATGCGGTGGAAAACATGTGGGGAAGCTACAATAGTTACCGCTAGTTTTAGGCAGGATTGCAGACTTAGGTTATTTTAGTACCAAACTCTTTCATTTTAGATGTCAATTAAGTTGGGCAGCCCTGATATTCACTCGCACAAATATAAAACTATTTTTATGCTTACAGATCAGATAACAAACCATTTTGAGTACAATATTTAAAACCACTAAATGACACTTTATTGTTCATCGACACTTGAGTTGACCTTCGGACCACTTGTATGGTCTCATAATTTGCTATTTAAATTTTATGTTACACAAACCCACATTTAAAAGTGTAATCTCTGCTTTGTTTTTGTTAATTTTTTGGAATATTTCGAAATGTTGTATATCACTCGAAAGACGTCCACTGCTGGACAAAGGCCTCCCCAAGGTTCGCCAATCTGCTTGATCTTCAGCAACCCGAAATCATCATTGTATTAAATCAAATCGGCTTGACTTTTTGGGTGTTTTTTTTTTTACATTTATTTGTTCTTCTACTCAAAATCTACTGCTACAGCCTTTTTATCGTGTCACTGCAGGACACAGGCCTCCCGTCACACGGAGAAGGTTTGAGCATTAATCACCACGCTTGCTCAATGCGGGTTGGTGATTTCAGACTTTATAGTCCAGGTTTCCTCAAGATGTTTTCCTTCACCTTTTATCAGCCATTGGTGTCTAAGATATACTTAGAAAGTACGTACAAACTTAGAAAAATTGCATTGGTACTTGCCTGACCTGGAATCGAACCCACACCCTCATACTCGAGAGGTTGGTTCTTTACCCACTAGGCCACCACGACTTATTCACAAATCAAAAACTAGTCTTATTTTATTTACCTATCTTCTTTTTTACTGTCACTACGGCACAATCACAGTTTTCTGCAAACATCATGTGTTATCATTTTATCACTATGCTTTGTTTATAAACTTAAGCTACTACTTAACATTCGTAAATTCTTTGAATAAATATTTTTTTTATTTGCTTAAACCTTTGCCTTCTTGTTTTTATACAATTATGCAATATTATGCACGTTTGTCTAATTTGAATTTACGTAAGTATTTTATTACCTACTGTTAGTGTATTTTTGTGAATTTTTGAATGAATGAACAGGAGAATCGAATAGGTGTGATTTATTTTTCTGAAATTCATTATCGAATCATTGAAATAGTCAGACAGTAGTCGAGTTTGGCTTACTTTTAAATGATAAGTACACATTTATTTTTGTGACTTTTATAGATACAATTCCATATTTCATGATGTGAAATACGACTTGTATGCCATGATTTCAGATTTTAGCTTCACGGAGAAATTTTTAGAAAATACCATTCAACGAAAAATAACAAAACCTATCACTTTTGAGCGATATATCTTGCAATAACTTCACATTAAATATAAGCAAACCATTAACAAAATCGAAAACAATAATCATCTGATAGTCTAATCTTCAGAGCCTTGAAATTCTACTGTCGCGCTGTCGATATAAATATCGATAATTCGATATCAACTTGTATATCGATTTACCTGCGTCAAATGACAAATAAACGTGTTTACCCATGTTTGATTCACATCACTCAATGATAATCGGTACGCTGTCGTGGGTTCGATTTCGATAAAACTGCTTTTTAGGGTCTCGTACCTCAAAAGGCAAAAACGGACCTCGTATTACCTGTTGTCGTTAGTCCGTCCTCAAAACTATACATCTGTAATATATTAAATCTAATAATCACTTATTACTTTGTTTCTGAGTTCACGTTAAACTGTTGGTCCCAGCTGTCATTGAACGTCTTTGGCAGTTGTGACGGGTAGTCAGAAGACAGAAAGTCTGACAACCATTCTTATATGTGTTGAGGTTAGATAGGCAGTCGTTCCTTGTAAAACACTGGTACTCAGCCGCATCCGATTAGACTGGAAGCCGACCCCAACATAGTTGGGAACAGGCACGGTAGATGATGATGTTACGCCGATAGAAAATTTAAAAATCGATTCCTGAACTCTTACTAAATGATCCTATGTACATGTACGGAACCCTTGGTGGGCTTGTCTGACTTGTGCGTTTTTTGGTAATGACTGATGACAGCTATACATCGATCCAAGTAATTGTCGTTTGTTTGATACATAGCTTTGTAATCATAGTAGGTACCACTTCCCTTTGCTTACACATATGTTTTATAATTATGGCCTAGGTGCTATTAGGCCTATCGTAGTTGTTTTATCACTTTTTAGAATAATACATCAATAAAACAAGCTAGAAGTCATACATGGCTACAGCAAATCTTACCGAGGTTATCGGATTGACCGTATAACTGGATTCAGGAGGTTAGACGATTATCGGGTTGTACGTGTAATACACCTATCCCTGGTTAGACTGGAAGCCGATCTCAACATGGTTGGGAAAAGGCTGGCCAGATAGTGATGGGTATTATGAAAGGATACTATAAACTACAATATTAACGAAACTCGTACCCGCTGTACTGAAAAACTTAATTTGGAATCATCATGATGGATGAGGAGCAATTTTTTGATGCACTATATTAGTTTTAAGTTGTATATCCTACTTATATTATAAACGTGAAAGTTGGTGAGAATGTATGGATGTATGTTTGTTATTCAATCACGCAAAAACGGCTGGACCGATTTGGTTGAAATTTGGTATGTAGATAGGTGATACCCTGGATTAACACATGGGCTACTTTTTATCAACACACCACGCGGGCGAAGCCGCTGGCGGAAGCTAGTATATATATAAGTTTATTTTATTTTTTCAATTATTGTAAATATTTAGTTGAATTATAAATAAAAAACTTTTTCACAAAAAAATTAAACCGACTTCCCAAAACACTAAAAAGCCAAAAAAAACTAATTTTAGGTGCATCGGCCTAGAAGTCGGTGTCTTATGGATGTTCCTAAGTTAATTTTGCCACCGACTTCTAGGCCGATGCACCTAAAATTAGTTTTTTTTGGCTTTTTAGTGTTTTGGGAAGTCGGTTTAATTTTTTTGTGAAAAAGTTTTTTATTTACAGCTTTTCAGTGATACGGATAGTTGTCACTATCCATATAAGTAGAAAATTCTCATCAATACAAAGAATATAAGCCCAAATACGAGGTATTTTACATATTCAGTTGTCGAGTTTCCTCGACCTTCTCTGGTCTCCATCATCAGGTCAGCTCCAAACCTTCACTGTTGCAAAGGTCTCGTCAATACAAATAATATAAGCCCAAACACGAGGTAGTTTACATATTCAGTTGTCGAGTTCCCTCAACCCTCTCTGGTCTCCATCATCAGGTCAGCTTTAAACCTTCACTGTTGAATAGTACTTTGAGGTATACCTGAGTGTCAAGTTTTTACCCTATGTATGCCTACAACTTTCGAAGGTTGCCCTCGATTTTTCAGTTTCCATCATCAGATCCTGACCTGATGACTATGGGACCACCTAGCAGCTATTCCGCGTCGAACAAAAAAAGAATCACGTAAATCGGTCTATAAACCTCGGCGTCGTCGATGTACATACATAGAAAAAAAAAAACGTACCGGCCGAATTGAGAACCTCCTCCTTTTTGGGAAGTCGGTTAAAAATTATCAATTTTAATTTGGAATCTGATCAACAATATATCTGATAGCATTTGATTATTGTCACACCACTAATTACTTGAATGATCGTGTTGATAACTGGCTACATAACATTATGTAAGTAATTGATATATTGTTCACTTCAAAAAACAGTTCTGCCTAAACTACTGCACTGATTGCTAGATACCTACTTCATGAAATTAAAGAATTGAGTTTCAACATAAACCTACCATCAAAATTTAAGTAAATTTAAGTTGCCATCGACTCGCCAAGAAGAAGAACACAAACCTACTGTTCCCTGCAGTTTCAACCACGTCTGAGGAGAACCACTTCCTCCATCGGGGTTAATCGTAGTATATTATTGTGTCCTTTTTCATGCTCTGGACCTCTCTGTGTCCCAAACATCATTAAAATGTACTCAGTCGTTATGGCGACAAAATACTTATTTTAACATAACGTGACTTCTTTAGTGTCAATACGTCATATTTTCAAATTGATAGTGCAAACAAATAATAAAAACATAACACGACAGCTATGTAGGTACATACAGACAACGCGAGAATCTCACGATTATCAAGGTCTAGTGCAGCATTCAATTGATGATTCATGGTCCACATACTATACAGTTTACGATTCGTGATGGTAGATGGGAAGGATTGTGTCAATTCTACTGTGAATGTGAGTAAAAAATAAGGTTGATATACCTATGGTATATGCAAAACTAAGGGATAGAAGACAAAAAAAATTTAAGTCCTGGAACATTAATCAATTTAAAAAGGTACGTCTGATATTTTAATGTTGAATTGAACCTATGTAGAATCTGTCATAGAATTCACATAGGTCAGAGTTTTACTCTAAACCGGAGTCTAATCGTCTTGTTGAGATTAAACAAATATGTTACCAATTGTTTTACGGTGATTTCCTTTACTAACTTAACTACATAGGTATAAACTAATATCTATGTACTATGTTGTATATGCTAACACGTGTTATTTACCTGGTTATGGTCAAAAAGGTCATCTTTTGACGCGTATACGTAATCTAATCGACTTATCATCGGCAATCAATGTATGTGTTGGATAATATGCTGACGATTATTGATGGTAGATTATTATTTTTAACGCGCTTATATTAGCTTCATTTGTAACTATGTATGTAAGATAATCTTGGAATCTTTAAGACTATTGTCAGTAAAAAAAAATATTATTTCTGTAATATTTTATTTAGCGACAGAAGTACATAGTTTGATTTTGTGACGTATTTTGCACTTTTTTGCTGCATCATGTTATTATAATGATGTCTACATTAAATAACAACATTCCTAAAAACACGTGGTATGGTGGTATGGTGTCGAAACTGCAAACTAAGCAGAATTTTTCGAATATTTGAAAGAAATGGAAACATGTACTTCAATCGGTTAACTCATTTATTATTTGTATAATGTATAACCAATGTATAAGCCACACTAACATAGATATTTTGCATAACATGGTCAACCAAGGTCAAAGAAAATGTCCTGTAACGTTTAACCCAACTAATACAGTTTTATATGTCATTCTGCTATAATGTTCTATCAGATTATTACACAGCCATAAACCAAAATATGTGTACATTGACAGATTACGTAGTAAATGTGTGACACCATTTAGCACTTACAGCCGGTTGGTATCAAATGATCCGCACTGAAATTGTACCAGGTTTGTTTTTACACATGAAAGTATGTAATTATTTTATTGTACTTATTGTATTTATTGTACTTATTTGTGTTTCAATTTAGATTTGCATATGGAAACTGTTTGTCTTTTTAGTCTGCTTCTAATGAGAATCAATTGATTAAAAGTCTGACGTTTTTCAGTTAAACGTTACCTGTAATAAGTTAAAGTTTTGCAAACGTAGGTAGGTAAGTATATCATAAAGTAAGAGCTTAGAAATAATTTGAAACCAGTGAGTTTAGTACACTGCTACAATTTTTCTACATCAGTTTGCTATGCTATCCCGTATACCTATTACCTAGTTCATGTTATCAAGCTGAAGCAACAAAAGAAAACCCAAACTGATTCATAGTGATTTCCCACATCTCACAAGATAATCTTATACAGATAAACCGTCATCTACACATATCTTAATAGACAAACAATATGTAAAGAACCTTGCATCTTATTGTGAAACTGTCAACACCTCCACATTTACATATTCACATGTAACAAACGCAACACGAATTGATTTTGCATTTGAAATAGTTCTCACAGTAATTCATATAGTCGTTACTTCAGCTATCTTCCTCAAGCTATTTTGCATAATAATTGTATGTCATGTGATCGTGAATGCGTAGTTGTACTTACCACCGGGATCGAGTAAAGTATGTTGTCGTTTTCATGTATTTGAATGCCAATAGCAATTAGTATGTTATATCAGCGCTGTTATACGATTGCGGATTTAGAATCTGTAAATAGCAAGGACACATTTTAAGAATGACTTGCACCATTTAACTATAACGATAACCAAACCATAGCCAGCCGTGAAAACTGCCGAGCTTTGGTCAAATTAGCTATTTGATCACTGAAAATGGCTCAGTTATCGTTTAGTCGTTATCGTTTATCGTTAGTTTAATGGTTTTACTCACCGAACCTGATTGTTTTTAGACATATTATCAAATGAATTGAAAAATAAACATGGAATGAATGCGTTGAATAACAAATAGGTATCTTAGAATTAAGTGCTGCTTTTCAGTCACAGTTAACAAATAAATTATACTCGGTATATAATATAATGTAATTCGCTGAACACTCACATCAACAATGCATAAACAATTAGACTTTAGTAGAACCGAATTCCATACAATTGTAACCAACTAAAGCTATGAATCAAGTTTCAAACAAAGGCATGACTTCAAATACATAGTTTGTGGAACAATGTTTCAGTGATTTTGTAGTTCACATTACTAAACTATTGTAGGGATTATAAATCTGTGCGTTCAATACGCGAGAAACGGATTGAGACAGTGTGAAATCAAATAAACCAAAAAAAAACATTCCACCAGATTTCTTAATTCTAAAAGATATGTTGCTCTCAAATGAATAAATTTTTCATTTTCAAATCTATGTCTACCTACCCGTTTATCGAGGAAAACCAGGCTTACTTTTTATCCAGGTGCACGAAGTAGTTCCCACGGGACGCATTTGAAACTGTTGGCGGAATAAGTAGGTACCTACCAAAATATTGCGGAACAACAACTTAAACTTTGACTTATATAAATACCTTTTGTTTCAGAAACATGATAATTCTGTGCATAACATCGTCTTTTGTTTTCAAACAATGTTCGTAAGTAAAATGTTAACATACAGTGATAACATGCGGTTATATTCTCAACTCTTTTGTATGAGTATTAATGTAACATAAGTTACGTTACATTTGGGTGCAGTAAATTGGAGCCAGACAGAAAAATATAAGAATTAAACCAATATATTTTACTCATAGTAATAAGTACTAGTTTTACGTTTACATTATTATTCTTTTTTTATAGAAATAAACACTCATAGGATGATTTCTGTTTTATGAAAAGTCATAGCTAAATTAGTGGGATAATTTAAAAAAACAAAAGCTCAGCTACTTGTATAAATATACCTAATATACCTAAAATTATACTTAAAAATACCAAATAGTAACAAAAATATTGTGATAAATCAATCTACTGTTTAGCCATAAATAACACTTATTGCATATTCAATACTTACAAAAGTCAACAGTTTTTCCCGTAACATTTCAAACCGACCCAATTTTCTTTCCCCCCAGTGTGTAAATCTCTTTCTTATTACTTCGAGATACAATGTAGAAAAGTTTAATATCTAGGGTGAGTTGCAAACTTGGAGAACAAAATGACTAGCGGAGGTGCCATAACGGAAAATCTCCTAAGAAGGTAACGCGCCGAAATGCGAGTGTGCCGGGGATGAGGAACGTTACTGTTTTCACCCATACGCCTTCTTTGGAGCCGACCATTTTTTGTAAACCAAAAATCTTGTTAGTTCACTCGTAACTGATCGTTCAGGACATGCCCCCCGTTCGAATTTGACCTAGAAGAAGGCGCCGGTCCTACCTGCAATATAACAATCTCCGCTCATCTTTCCTTATTCCGTGGTTGCAAACTTGTGTCTTGGTTTAACAAGAACAGTATTTAATTTCTGAACGTCTCTTGTCTTCGCAATGCATACGTTTTTGTACTGAAAGTTTTTAATACTTTTTCTTTGCAAGGGAGTGTAGTGGGGACGTTTTGTTTTGTAATTTTCTTCTTTAGAATTAGGGTTAAGACTATGACGAACAAAGTGGTTAAGACTAAGGTATCGGTTGTATTTTGTTTAGATGTTGTTTTTTTTATATTAAAGTGATTATCCAAACAATGCATGTTTTGTATGTGTCAAATTATGTCTGAATGGCAGAGTATGCTAATATTATCAAATTAGTGCTATTTAATGGTAAAAGAAAGAGAAGTCTGCTTTACGAGGAATTTACGAGGGAAACCCACTGAATGACACGAACAAAATAAATACTAACTGAGTTCAGATTTATAAATTAGCACTTATCAGTAGAATGTTAGGTCAAACAAACTATTCAGGCGCTAATAGGTGTTTTAGAGTTAAATACTTATGTCTTATTTGAAGAATTCATATCTGTACTATAGAAGTTATAATCAGCTGTTATGTTTTGTTTAATAATTACATTTATTTACAGCAAATAGTTAGCCATACATTTAATTTTATCTAGTGGATAAACGCGGGTTAATGAAAAAATAAAAAGTCACATAAAAATACATATGTGCAGTATTGTGTCGCGGACAGACAAACACGGTAGAGGACTTTGTTTTATAGTACTTATGTAGTACATTTTTACTACATGTGCAATGACGCTGAATGACGAAGAACTTTTTACAAAGAAACAAAAACCCCCGACCCAAAAAAAGTACGCAATTATTATGACAAAAGGTTAAAAACGCTAAACCCTATAAAAAGCAGAAAATAACTTTTAACACTTCGTAAGTACCAACTAAAGCATGTCAGACTAAACTAAATTTTGACGTGTCGGGGGACCGCTCTAATTATCTAATTAAGATTCGTGTTCTTTTTATATACAAATGTTGTAATTAGGTAGGTACCTATCATTTGATTTATGTAAGTATTTTTGAAGGTAAAACGCGGTCCCCCGACACGTCAAAATTTAGTTTAGTCTGACATGCTTTAGTTGGTACTTACGAAGTGTTAAAAGTTATTTTCTGCTTTTTATAGGGATTAGCGTTTTTAACCTTTTGTCATAATAATTGCGTACTTTTTTTGGGTCGGGGGTTTTTTTAAATTTATAATTTAATTTTATTTCATGCTTTTTGAAGGAGCTTAATTTTTCCTTCATTTAATTTATTTTATTTTAAGATGGGGTCGCTATAGGCGATCTCGGCCAAAGGAAGCTGTTTAATAATCCTCATGACAAAAACTGGCTGTGGGAGAATTGCACAGATTGAGAAACAATAAAGATTAACCTTTGGTCATTCTAGATTTTCAGCAAAAATATAAATCGGTTTATCCGTTTCATTCCGGCATTCCAGGGTTTCATCCGCCACATCCCATTTCCAGCATCAGGTTCTCGTCAATTAGAAACATGAAGAGAACTCGTCAAGACAAATTCAACGAGCCCAAACTCGATGGGTTTACTAAAAGGCAGTTCAGGGTTACGTCCCCTATCTTCGTGCCCTTACAGCAGACCAGCTCAGTGGTTCCAGAAGACATTAGTGTTTCAAATTTCAGATCCCACATATGCTTGCAAGTAAACCAAACGTGTAACATTCCTATCACACCTTACAAACGAGCTGATGACCTTGAAGACCTGAACCGATTTCCACCAAACATAGCTAAGAACACTCCCGAATGACATTCCTTTCAAACAAAAAAAACCGCATTACAATCGGATCATCCGTTTGGGAGCTACGATGCCACATACACCCACACACACACACACACACACACACACACACACACACACGTCAAACTTATAACACCCCGTCGTTTTTGCGTCGGGGGTTAAAAATACACTTAATAATTACCTACCTACTGCCGGTAGATAATCTCACTAGTTGCCAACTCACAGAATAAGGTTACTCAAAGGTTTTTGAACTCACCCAAACAACCGAACAAATAAAAAGAGAGACTGAGTTATATATTTTATTTTTCTGCTATTAATCTTTATTATAGTTGTAACAAATATATTTACAGCCAATCTACTCCAGTTGATAAGACCCTCCGTAAAATCATAGATTAAAATAATTGATACCGATTCCAATGAATGAATAAAACTCTTTAAAAGAAAGAAAGTTCGAGAAAGTTCTCAAGGGTTTATCGTATTTAAAACTCAAAGGGATCTTATTTTACTCCATTGGCCAGGTTTTAATTTAAATCGTTTGGAAAAAAAGTCGTTTGAAAGTCGAGAAAGGATTACGTCTTTTCACATAGAGATTGAAAAAGTTACAGAATCGACTCTGTGTTTTGTTTGTGCATAAGGGAAAGAAAGATAGGTGTATGAAGTATAGTGTAGTTAGAGGTTTACCAGATAGAGCGTGAATATTTCGTTCTAGGCAAATCTATCAACAATTTTTTCCTCCTATCTTTGTACAAGAGGAATTTCGGTCAGTAGATGGGTGTCTAAGCTCCACTGAATTTTGGAAGGTACGTGGGTTTTGGTTGTCATTCACATGGCACATCTGGCAGTCTTGTCAGAAGGTAGAGAGTCTGATAACCGGCCTTACCAAGAAACTGGGATGAGGAGATTAGATAGTCAGTCGTCCTATCTAAAACACTGGTACTCGGCTGCATTCGGTAAGACTGGAAGCTCATTCGAACTTAGTTCGGAAAAGGCAAGGTTACGAGTAGATGAACTTATAAATCTTTTAAATCTTTTGGAGAAAACTGATCATACACTACACCTTAGTTTTTATAACGTTAACGTCAAATTCCATAAACATAGTTGATTTTGCAGACGAGCTTGTGGATGCCCTGTTTTTAGACTAGGTAACTATCCTATTTTAAGGAATGCATTAACCTGGTATACTTTTTAAGAACATGCGTTTTCTCACCTGTTTGTGGTAATCAATTTGCGTTATAATTTGGTATTTCAGAAAGATACAGAAGTCTTTTAACTTGCGATGTAGCAAAATGCTTTAATGTAGCGATTCCTGTAGGTACCCATCCAATGTTGCCCTTACTATGACTTTGTGAAAGTTGGGTAAATGGCATGTTATTACATATCCGTTGGGAAGAAATAAACACCTATCTCAATGAACAGTACCAGATGACAATAGACAGCCAGGTAAAAAGATACTATATTCAGTAGTTCTGGCCTTGAAACAGGACACTGGATTAGAAATACGACCCGTTATTTTTTGTTCAGGACTTAAATACTACAAAACGACATTTAATATTTTTACAAAGTCTTTTGGCGTCGTCCACATTAATACATTATCCATGCAAGTACCACAGAAAAACTGACCTTTTTAAGGACATCGTCACTGGGGTCACTGTTTGCCCCAGAGCGACCTCTGTCGGCGTTTCCACAAATGTTTTTGAAGTCTTTTTATACAAACAAAAAAAAAGATGCTTGCAATATCTGAACTGATAATCTGAATATTTTATTTTATTTTCAACTTGAATGAACAAAAAGACATTTTTGCGTGTGCATGATAAAAATATTTCTTGTTATTACTGACTAAAATTATGTATGAATTATGTTTCTTTAGAAAACTGATCAACTGAAAGAGTGGATAATGTTTTCTTTGAAACGATTTTCTTTGAAATTTACTTGATGCGTCAAGTGTATTCTTTCATTTCTTATATGTGTATTTTGGTATCAATCCCAATGAATTTCGGAGTGATTTCGAATCCCTAGAAGTATATGGCAGTGAAATTATTTTAATGTATTAGTAGTACTAGCAGATTTTCGCTTTTTTACCCTTACCTGATGCGAGGGATCTAAATAGGTATAGGTATCACATGTTAATAAGGTACAATACGAACAATGAAATAAGTGCAGTTTTAGAGTTTCTTTCGTTACATACTTAAAAATTTCCAGTTTATAATAATACTGTAGAAGTGTGAATTAGACAAGTGCCATTTTGGGGTTTGCTTCATTAATTGTAATCATGGAAGAAGACGTTTCTCTATTAGATAAGAGAATACATATTCAATACAAGTTTAAACGCTATATATACTTACATATAATTTAAATTTCAAACTACAAAATTCATAGCAAAACAGAATAATAAATCTTCACTTTTCACTCTGCAGGTTTATTCAATACATCTATTGTCTAACCAAGCTCTGACGCACTTGACCAGTAATACGTAAATTCGCGCTTTTTGTATACATATAAACACTTAACATATCTCCAACGGTGATTGACTGGTTTCGTAGTTACCTGTCTGGACGCCGTCAACGTATATGCATAGAAGACAAATGCTCTTCATGGTGCTATACTTCTGTTGGCGTGCCACAGGGTGGCGTTTTATCTCCTTTACTTTTCGCGATATTTATCAATTCAATTTCCAATAATCTTCAGTCTCTCTACCACCTTTATGCTGATGACCTACAAATTTATAGGAAAGCCGCCTTGGTGGATTTGGCAGATACAATCGCCATCATCAATAGTGACTTGGCTGTAATATCAGATTGGAGTGAGGCTTACGGTCTTAAGGTTAATCCTTCAAAAACCCAAGCCATTGTAATTGGCAGTTCTAGGATGGTACAAAAAGTTAGCTGGTCACAACTCCCGCACATCAATTTCAATGGCACTACCATTCCAGTCAAGGACACAGTCAAAAACCTAGGTGTAGTTTTTGACAAACATCTTTCCTGGGGCCCTCAACTACAAGAGGTTAGTCGCAAGGTGTTTGCATCTGTCCGATCCCTGAGACGACTGAGGAACTTTCTCCCGACTGCCACCAAAACTGCGCTCGCACAATCCCTCCTGCTTCCCATCCTTGATTATGCAGATGTCAGCTATCCGGATCTCACAGAGGCACAATTAGATAAACTTGAGCGGCTTCAAAATGTTTGTATTAGATTCATATTTGGCCTGCGCAAATATGATCATATTTCTGAATTTCGTTCAAAGCTCAAGTGGCTTCCTATACGTCTTCGCCGGAATACTCATATCCTGTCTTTACTATACAACATTTTGTTTAATCCCACTAACCCCCCTTATCTTAAAGAACGTTTCAAGTTCCTTTATGACACACATACAAAATATCTAAGGTCATCAGAAAATTTGAGGCTGGAGATGGCGATGCATTCCACTAGCTTCTTCGACAAATCTTTTACTGTTCTGGCTGTTCGGTTATGGAATGCATTGCCCGTTACGATAAGACAGGCTCAATCATTAGCCGTTTTCAAGAGAATGTTAAAAAGCCACTACCTTTCCTCCTAACGGTAGAATGCTATTTATAAAAAGTATATATATCTAGCTTTGACATTATTTAAAGGTATATATATATTTATTGTTATTATATATATATATATATATATATAATATATATATATAATATATATAATATTTTTTATATAATATATATATACCTTTAAATAATGGTAATAATATTTAGGTGCGCAAATTGCAGGAGCAAGTGTACACTTTGCTTAACTGCCTACCGTATAATCTTTTCCTTCTCGTCTCAATCCATCCTAAGGTTGTCTGGAAGAGATCGCTCTTAGCGATAAGACCGCCCATTATGTCACCTACCTTAACTAGAGGTAGATTAAGATCAAAAATGTAAAATTGGTGTACCTAATAAAGTATATCTATCTATCTATCTATCTATCTATAAAAGAAGGTAAATACATATTCCATACCGATGTATTATGTTAAGAACTAATTGCCAACTAAATGGCGTGAGAATTCTAAACTTCTTATTAAGTCTGTTCTATATTTCTATAGTTTTTACAGCTGATTATAACGTATGTTCTGATAAATGTCAGTTGTCAAGTACTTACGTACTTCTATTGTTTCTAAATATGTAATTACAATTCACAATGGGATGTAGTTGTCTTTATCAATTTCGCAATACATGGAGTTTGATATTTCCGTGTCTATGAATTGTGACACTCCATCTATACTAATATTATAAAGCTGAAGAGTTTGTTTGTTTGTTTGTTTGAACGCGCTAATCTCAGGAACTACTGGTCCGATTTGAAAAATTCTTTCAGTGTTAGATAGCCCATTTATCGAGGAAGGCTATAGGCTACTTTAGGTCCGTGCCGAGGTTCCCACGGGATGCGGGTGAAACCGCTGGCAGAAGCTAGTAAAAAATATACAGCTATTAAATACATAGAGGTATACATTCACATAATGGGAACTATTTTTAACACGATTTTATTAAGTCGACCTATATGTAACTATGTAATGGAATCTAAGGTAACGGCAGTCGTAGTCCTGATGAAATGATGGCACTGTTGAACTGAACTGATTGTTGAGCTAGGAGATATGAACTGGAACTTCATGATGGGAGTGTTTTCTATTATTTTCAAACTATCACTTTATTAGGAATTGTTCATTTAAGTCCAATATCAAATCGACTGGTATTTTGGAGTCGGCAGCATGTTCCAACTTTGATGTTTTATGTAGCACTAAACAAACTGTTTTTCCCATTAACTTTCCTGATATCGAAGTACCTAATACATTATATTCTTCGCCAAAAATAAGAGGAAAACAATAAGCCCCATACAAGTAGGGACGATCGATCTCCTAAATTGCCAATGAGCCGATTAATAATACCATGTGCACAAAGCATCTACATAATATTGGAGATTACGGCCCGTCCGTCGGAGGTCCAATATTGATATCGAACCTTGTAGTAGTTTCACTTATTATCAAATATAATTCGTACTTAAACATGTAAATGGATATTAAGTAGGTAGGTACGTTAATTTCACTAGATACTATACTTAATATTTTTTATATAATATGTTAAAGTTTAAGCTTTATTATAAAGTATTTTAGACGTAAAACACGTAAGTTTTACAGAGATAGAACGATGTTTTAGCATTCCCTAAAATTAACTGACGTTTCGCTATAGATACAGCTATAAATTTATCAGATTTAAAATAACTAAGCACAGTGTTTGCTTCATAAAATATAGATCATAGTTCGCCATGAGCGCTTCGCCCTGACAATTTGTAGACAGACACTAAAATGTCAAGGCCGTCTAATTGGGCTATCGCAAAGTTCAAAGATAACTGCCCTGACATATTTATTTATATGAACTGAAATTGATATGAGCTAGGAAACGGACGGCTCAAAAATATTGAATATTTTATCAAAAACAGATTTACAAAGACGAAAGACTACAAAAAACAAACACGTTTTTATGTTTTCAATCTATAATATTCTGATGTGATTTTAGCCAAAAAGATAATATGTAAAAGTACCTACCATCATAGCAGTATTGTCGATTTTAAATGCACCTAATTTAGCAAGGTAGATGTCGGATTTCGGCGAGATTCTATAAGGGTCCGTTCAGTCAGACCGGCTCGGAGAGGAGAGCAAATTCTTAACACGTTGAAAATCGAGTACTTAGTATTTGTACTAAGGTTTATTTTTGCATGTGCTCTGCCTTTGACATTAAAAATGCTCGAAGGCGCTTGGTGTGAAACAATAAGAGGAGCCGACCGGCTCCGATCGCATACTTTTTAAACGGTTTTATTTAGCTCGACCCGTACGGTATTTATTTGTTTGTTTGTTTGGGTCAAAATTATTCTCTGTCACGACGTGCGTCGATTGCATCTCACGCAGCCGATCAGAGCCGATCGCAGCCGACTCCGGTCTGTGTGAAAAGAAAAATGCGCGCCGATGCTTAGCTCGACCCGTACGGTATTTATTTGTTTGTTTGTTTGGGTCAAAATTATTCTCTGTCACGACGTGCGTCCATTGCATCTCACGCAGCCGATCAGAGCCGATCGCAGCCGACTCCGGTCTGTGTGAAAAGAAAAATGCGCGCCGATGCTCTCCGAGCCGGTCTATCTGAACGGACCCTAAGAAACAGTAGACAAAACAAAACCCGTGTCCAAGAAAAAATACACAAAGACTTCTAAAATATTGACATAAATATTCGTAATCTAGAATAACACATTCACAAACCACTGCAAATAATACAGTTCCGTGTAATAGTCGCAGTAAAAAAACTAAAGAAATAAAAGAAAAATCGTAAAGCTTGCATGTTCAAAGTTTAATATCCGTAGCAATTAGGAATGGCGAAGAAACGGAATATTTCCACATCGATCGACAGAACTGCTGTTAAAATTACTTATGCCCCGACCTTCTAAAGTTATCACTATTCAAGGAAGAAAACTTCGACGGGGAATTCATTTTCTCTATTGTGTTACATTCCTTATTTTTATTTAAACTAGTATATTTACTGCTGTCTTCAAACTTTAGCTAACGTTTTCAAAAGTTCTTATTGTGTTTATAATTTATTGACAACCTAAATATTGAAGACATTTTTGAAGATATTTTCCAAAATGAGTGTTTTTTTAAATATATCCAAATACCAGAAGTCGCCTAAAACTTAATACTGCTTTAAAAATTGACTGGTACATGATTGAATAATTCGAACTTCATTCCTATATGTCCTTTTTTGTAGCCTAAAAAATCTTGCCTGGCCTTGACGCCAGTAGGTGACGGGTCTGTTAAAATAGTGTCAGATCACTCAGATTACTATTTAAAATATATGTGATATGACACAACGAGCCTTTTTGATCTATAAAGATACGGAGCCAATTTTCCGCTTCAATAACAATTACATTATAATACAGTATAACATAACAATAGAGTATCTATATACAAAAACTAAAAATAGTTTTACCTAAAGCTGAAGTAGGTAACACCTAAATAAATCAAAGAATACAAAAACTGTTTACTTTACATTATCTGCGTCAGAAACTGGGAATATGAAAATGTATGCAGTTTCGATAATCCGACGCGTCATTGAACCGATATGCACACCACTTCAAATATAAAGCTGAACCACGGAGTAAGGAAAGATGAGAGGAGATGCCATAATGCAGGTGGGTCAAGCGCCTTCTGCTAGGTCTAATTCGTACGGTAGGCGTGACCAAAACAATCAGTTACGAGTAAACTAAAGAGGCATTCGGGTTCTTTGAGAAATCTGTCAACGATTTTTGGTATTACAAAAAATGATCCGATCCAAAGAAGGAGTATAAGAGCGAAAACAGTAAACGTTATTCGTACCCCGTACACCTGCATTTTGGCGCGCTACTTTCTTAGGCGATTTTCCGTTATGACACCTCCGCTAGTCATTTTAATTTCCATGTGCTGAACTTGAATTGAGCAGTTGCGATGCGAGGCTATCGAGATACTATACTGAAATATAATCCTTGAATGAATGCATTTTGGCTTAGCAACATACCGAAATACACGATGAACTGCGATGAATGAAAGAATATCATCATTTGCCAAGGCATTTTCTAACTATGTTGTGGTTGGTACTAGTGTTTTGAAGTATTCAATGAACTGTTTTTAGTTCGGCTTCCATTCTATGCACCAGAGTTTTACATGGCCTATTGACCTACACAACTCATTTACAGCTTGTCAGACTTTCTGGCTACTGACTGCACATAGCAACTGTAACTACTTCGATAAAACAAACGTATGTTCCTAAATATACTCGTAAGTTAAAAAAATTCACTGCTCTATATCGTGCTAAAATTGACCAAGATCGTTACCATCGACAGATGTTCCAATTTCTCATGATCCAAGAGAATAATAGAATTAATACATGCTAAATCTCGGCAAATTGACCGTCCGGCCTTGACATATTCGGTCTCATGCTGGATTTGCATACATGCATACATGAATGGGGAATTGCATGTATTATTATGATCTTGCTGTGTTCATGCAGTTCCTATATGTATAAGTACTTCTATGTTTTACGCACATTTTCATGTTTATTTATTAAATGGCTACTGCTAAGTGGTTTGTGGTCTCATCTACATCTCGACGGAACTAATTCGCAATGGACAAAAAGCAACCTATGACCGTTTTCGATAAGTTACCTTACATTGGCTATCTAACATAGCAAGATTTTACGAAATTGGATCGGTAATTCCAAAGATTAGTTCTTTCAATTAACCAAACGAACTCTTCAGCTTTCTAATATTAATATGATATTAATGCAGGTTCATAATGTTAATGTGTTCACTTTTTACTCCATTCTGAGGTATCATAAACTTTTCAATCCACTTTACCTCAGAGATTACAACGCACAAAGATATTTGGCCAGTTTAATTTTCCTAAGTGCTCTCAAAAAATCCTATCATAAAAAAAAACTCTAAGAAATTAGTCTTGCAAATTGAAGGTTCAAGGGTGCTTGTGACTCTAGCTAAGACTGTTGTGGATGATCAAATGACCCTTGACGCGTCCGGGATTCGAACCTCTTGACGTGTTATTGCTTACATGGGACACTGAATGTCTGGTGCGATTTATGTGACGAACATAAATCTAAACGTGGTTGACCGTACTTCATAACATATCAACTGTTATTTACTGTTATAGGGATAGATAGGACAGTAGTGTGTTTCATTTTGAATGGCCTTAGATAGATTCTATTGGCCTTACTACAAAAACTTAACCACCTGTTTTACACTTGTCTAAAAAAATTGTGCCTGCAAAATGAACCATATGTCAACGTCATAATTTGACATTTTTTTAGACAAGTCTTAAACTGACGTTTAAAAGTTTTTGTGGTAAGACGGTTAGTATCTATGAATTAAATAACTATAAAAAGTGCATAAGGTCAATTTGTGGACTAAAACCCGAAGAGTCATGTCGACCAATGTTTAAAAAACTTGGCTTGCTACCGCTCCCATGCATTTACATTTACGAAATATGCGTATTTGTAGTTAAGCACATACATCTGTTTAAAACTGCAAATGAAATATGTTCACGGATCAGACGAGATCCTTTTAGATTAGTACAGAGTGATCCACCAAGACTGACCAAATATAATAAAAATTGTCTTGCAACATGTGTGCGGATATATAATAAGATGCCAAGTCATTTTAAAGTATTAAATATAAGACTGTTGAAGATTGCATTATATAAATGGTTGAATGAATATAATTTTTATAGTTTAAAAGAATTTATGGATTACTAGCCGTTCCCCGCGGTTTCACCCGCGTCCCGGTGTATTTTTTGCCGCCCTGGTACATGGTGAGCAGTAGCGTCTACACTCGGTATTGGTATACTCATATAAGTTATGCTACCCTGGTACATGGTGAGCAGTTGCATCGAAATTTCGTTATTGGTATACTTATACTCCGGTAAATTCTGCTGTCCTAGTACTTTACTTTTGTGGTTCTGCGGCATTCCGTAAGTTGGTTTTTGTCTAATCACTCCCGTCCCGGGAATCAGGGGTGGACTACCCCTAACATTTAGGGGGATGAAAAATAGATGTTGGCCGATTCTCAGACCTATTCAATACGCTCACAAAATTTCATGAGAATCGGTTAAGCCGTTTCGGAGGAGTATGGGAACGAAAACTGTGACACGAGAATTTTATATATTAGATAAATGTTAATGCCTTAAATAGTTTAGTTTACCTAAAATTTTTGCGTACTATGTTCATCTTAGCTAAACATGCTTGTACCTACTGTATTATTATTAACACCTTTGTATACCATGTTTAATGCAAATAAACGATTTATTATTATTTATTATTATTTCTCAGGCGGTTTAAAGTAGCCAATAGGTTTCTTCGAATAATTGACTAGCTATCTAACATTGAAATATTTTTTTAGATCGGACCAGTAATTCCTGAGATTAGCCCGTTCCAACAAACGAAAAATTGATCAGCTTTGGAATGTTACTATAGATTCAGCTAAAAGGGGTCATACATGGACTCTATTCCTTAGCACTATCTACTCACTTAAAAATACTAGGTCCTTTTCGAAGTAGAAGATATCGAATACTTTCAAGGTATCGAACTCCGAGCACATTGAAGTAACATCGATCTTTACGACACTTTTATGTCACAACACGATCCCAAAACTAAAAATAACTTCCTTAATAGAACCTCTTTCAACCACCAACAAAAGCTGGCAACACCGTACCATTTACCTCTCCCTATTCGAGTCTATTCGAGTAATATTTTCCGCTATTCAAACTATAATCGATACTCGGTTTGTTGGACGAGCGAAACGATTAGTTCCTTTCTCGAAGCTCGATTGTTTTTGTTTACTATAGTGTCGTTCCGTGGTCATATTTTATGTCAGTCTTGACTACAGATTATTTTTGGTAGTATCGGATTTTGTTAAAGCAAATGTTGTTTTATATTATGGAGTATGGAGTGTTTGACTTTGAATAAGGTTAGTGATTTTATGTTGAATAATTTATTTTTGTGCCTTGGGATGTCTACATTTTAGCATTAAAAGAGATTTAGAAATTATTTTAATATTGGCTCGAACAGTGATGTTTTAATCTTTTTAAGATATCTGGAAAATTCAAAAATACATTTTTATGTAAGCAGGATTATGAAAATATGTAGGTTCTATGAAGAATTGAATATTAAAGTTCATTCATAATCATGAATTTAAACACAATTAATTTGTGAATGAGAAGCTTATGATAATCTCATGCCGCGGTTGTGAATCAGTATTAAACTTACTAGTTCTAAAAATATAGTATATTTGACTCATGCTTATATTACTCCAATAAATCAAATTATAAACAAATGAATGCAGTTGTTTTATAGCCTAGCTCTGTTGCTATGAGTGGCCGTTCTTTACTGACGTCATTGAATCGGTTTTCTTCACACAGCAAACTTTTAGTCGGACAATAGTTTGTTTTGGCTCATAATTCGGATGAAGAGGCATTTTAAATACAATAGAAGCTATATTATTAGTCTATGTAGGTAGGTATCTCTTTAGATAAGAATTGTGTTTGAGTTACTTCCTAATTCCTAAATATCCAAATATATCATTATGTACTTTGTTTATGTCCAGTTGTTGTTGATACCATTAAGTTAGGGCCATAAATTAATTACAAACATGTACATATTTACTTCGTTGAGATTAGTATAAAGGTACATACATATTCATAAGTATGATAGTAAATCAGAAATGTCTGTGAATCTCCAAAAAACACCAATCTATGATGTTGTCATACGCGTGATTAAATGAAAAGTGTAAATAAACACCTTTTTTTGAGAAGAAAAAAACCTTCCGCCGGTTGAAGGCCTTCAGTCGAAAGAAAATTGAAGTATTTTTCATTATTTCTCCAAATATTAATTCAATGCAGAATATTAAATATTATTGGATTTCTACCTAAATATTCCATAAAAAGGCTAATGAGTTTGTATTTGAGTATGATTATCTTACTTTATAACACTTACTGTAAAATACCTAGTTTATGAAGATTTCATTTTATGTACCTATCTGTAAAACATAACTGCCTACCGAAAGATTAACTGTTAAAGCTATTGTTTTTACCTCCCATATATGTATAAGTTTTTACCACCCTAGATCGTAAAAAATAATGAAGATTACATAGACATCAAAACGTGAAAGTGTAATATCATAAAAATGGTTGGATTTCGATGCAAACGGCTTATAGTATCGACGTATGTAACACTGACGGACGTTACAATGTCACCGTTATATTTAATGGTGGCGACGTGAACCGAATAAGTACTGCAGTCAATTATAGCTTGAGTTTATCGGTAGCTGTTGTGTAGGGATGGCAAACATTTTCATTAAATCAGCGATAGTAAGTAGTGGCTTCATAGTATATTTGCAATCAAAGCGTTTTGTTTTATATTGGCTTGTGCAGGCTCTCTACGCTAGTGCAAATGCATTTGACAAAAAACAATTTTAATTAAAGTAGAATGAAGAACATTGCAAAAGAAAGAAAATATGACCTTCACTACCTCAGATCTTACGTACCTATTTTGTTAAGTTTTGTCGTAAGTTCTTCCCTTTTCATCATATTTTAAATTACTGTTTTTTCAAATGACGTAAAATATAATCGCTAGAACTTTTTTTATGCAACCCCAAAGTCATATTGTGCCCACTGTCTGAATATAATTGCAAGTACGCTGCACAAAAATAACGTGTCCTATCGTGCACCCCTGATAGGCTTGTGTTCTCATAAAATTTTCGTAGGTACTACGGTTTCCCTTCTAAAAGTATTTGAGGATCAATTTCTTTTTCGTCTTTGTTTACATTGATGAGGCTTTAATGCCTTCTTTTAATATTTTGGCAGATTATTTTGTGGAAATGGGCCTCGGGCAGAATTTGTTGTTTGAACGTTTTTAACGTAAATATTTCTGTAGTCTGGACAGCCTAATTTCATATTTAAAATCAAGTTAAGTATTTGTATAAATGTTACTTATGCAGGTAGGTATATGTTCTAACAATTTAAAATTGTATAAAATAAATTGCTGAATTTCTGATGGGTACATTAAATACAATACACACAGTTAATAATGTTAGAAAAAAATATTTTTTATATAATTGTGACCTCTTAAAATCATCGCATTTATGCATAAAATATAAAATATTTAATTGGTTAATAAGTTTGAATGACCATAATTTATTCTAGACTGTATTCCCAAAAAACAGCTCAAAAAAATACGTTTTTGATCAGGACAAAAAACGTCGCGTTACCCCAACTCTCTACAGCGGCCTATAAATTTTGATTAAGTCCAAATTATTCTTTAGACTTAGAGGTCAAGTTAGAGAATTACGAGCTTAGAATCAAGATAAGTGTTTTAACTCTCTTTTTTCGACATAGTTTAATATTTACCTAAAACTTTTGACCTCTTTTGCAACTTGTAATGTCCCTAACTAGCTTTTGTTTTTCTTTATACTAACTTTTATAGTGTAAACATGTCTAGCAAAAGACAAAAGGACTTTTTATGTTCACGTACTTCCTACGCGCCACTGTCTATGTTTCAATTTCAAAAAATATCTAAGTATAGTATTATTCCAGAAAGGGCCATTCCGTATTCAAGTAACATTTGAAAAATGGTAGGGGGTCGTTTTCGAAAAAATTGTAAAAAACAGATATGAAACAGATAGGAAAGCTATATCATTATAACGGAAAAGTAACAGAGACGAATTATTAGGGTCAGTATATAACGACGTACTTTTAAAAGAAAATAAGTAGATAGTAGTATTCGAATTGTTCTCTATAATTTCGCTGTCATTCACCTGGTGTTAGTGGCATATTGCCTGTGAAGAAAAGGACACCTTAATACATAAATATTAAATATTCTAAAACAAACCCCACAGCAATTCTTATATCCGAACTAAAGCCATCCGTAGGTAGGTAAGTAGGTATAATTATTTTTCTCAACTATCCCAAACTTATCCCATTATAATACATGATGTTACCTGCAAATATCGATTGTTTAGATGTATATCGATAGAAAACATTTTCAAGTTTTATATTTTATTAGTGGATTGATTTTTATTTAATCTGTTCATGTCGACTTTTCGTAAAGATACCTTTATAAAATTATAAAATAAAAAGAAAAGTGGTAGGTTTGATTAAATACGTTTTTATCTCGGTACGTACACTGTGAACAAACCTTAACCGTTCATATCTGTTTCGTCACACAAAAAAGTAATCGATATGATAACCGATATGAATAAATTGCTTGTGTCTAATCTAAAAAAATCCCTTTTTCAATGCTAATTCTTACTTTATACGAAACTTGTATAGTACAGTGATAATGTCAATATACTTTTATTCTAAGCTGAGTTATAAAACAGTAAAAGTACTTACCGATACTTTAAAAGTCTCACAGTAATAAGTAACTTTTAATTTTCGAATAATCACTGCACCACAATATTTCGTGCTTGTTGCGCCTAACAAAATTACCGAACATTTTTGATTCGTCGATTCTTATGACAGTTCAGTTGCTAATGTTTTAGGTAAAATAATTTTGATAACTACTACAAAAAGATTAAAATTACTAATGTAACAGACAGGAATAACAGAAATGAAGTGAAATCAAGACATGCTTTAATTAATTTCTTGTTTGTTCCACAATGCTCTGCTAAGAAATAAATTATTTGTCAGTTAAAATACTAATATTGAATAATAAAATGTTTTTTAAATGTCGCGCCAAGAATGTGGACACGCATTGCTTATATGAAAACAAATGTTCTACGTTGTAGTTTTCTTTTAAAATTTATCATTCATTGAAGATTATGGAGCGTTATTTTTGTTTTTCATAATGCTGAAATAAATGTTTATTCTGTTTTAAGAGTAATTAGCCAGTAGCTATTCTTTAAAAAAGAATAACTCTGTTGGACGTTTTAATATACAATTTTTTTGAATATGACCCTAGGACCAATAACATAATCAGCATTATCCAGAGTCAACAAGAATATTCAACTCAGAAAATCAGCAAAAAACAAGAGAATTTTCGAATTTTTCATCGCAAAAGAATGAATATGTTAATAAGCTGTTGAATATTTAATTGATAAGATTCCACTTCGGAATAATTTATTAATTTAGTTTCAAAGATTAGCAATGAAAGTTTGGTGTAAATAAACGATAAAAAGGAAATTAGCGAAGTGTGGGAGTTCGTGCTAGGTCTTCGTAAGTTATTTAAGCTGTGGTTAGTATCTATGAAAAAACTAGTCTTTAACTTGCTTTTGCATTCTTCTTCTTCTTTCGTGTCGATAACATGTCATATTGAGACTACACTATGTCCAATATGCCGCCACAGCGAGCGCCGTTTTTGCATTGTAATTTTATTTGTGTGTTTGAACGCGAAATCTTAGCATCCAATTTGAAATATTATTTCAGTCTCAGATAGCTATTTTATGGAGGAAGGCTCTAAACTACTTTTTATCCGGGTGCGTAATAGTTCTTCCAAGACGCGAGTAAAAACCACTGGTGGAAGCTAGTACGCTATCATCATCATCATCTCAGCCATAGGACGTCCACTGCTGAACATAGGCCTCCCCCTAAGGTCTTCACAGATACTTGTTGGAGGCGACCTGCATCCAGCGTCTTCCAGCGACCTTTATAAGGTCGTCTGTGCACCTTGTTGGTGGACGTCCTACGCTGCACTTGCTAGTCCTACAGCTATACAGCTATGCAAATAATTATGATACTAAACTATGCATTCCAAAGAATAAATCTATCCAAAACAATTCACACACATAAAACACCATAATAATTGTTACAAGAGTACAGTTTGTTGGTTCACTTTAACTAGGAACAATTGTTTGAAAATTAATATGATTGAATTTCTAGTTTATAGATTACTCTGAAAATTGAATATTTTGTTTGTGGAAATATTTCAGTGGCATGTCAATATTGTAGTGTGACAAGCTTAATGTGACCTACTACTAATAACTAGTGTTACATATTGAAAATTAAATTTTAAACTAGAAAACTACAGCAACATTTCAATTAGCCCAACCAAATGGGATTCACCAACATTTATTTTGATTCGTAAATGCATCAAAAACGTTTACGAATGTAAAATGTTGTAAAATTGCAAATCTATGGGCGACATTAATCATATTCTGTCAATCACGTCGACTGGGTGCCATGTTTTCTAACTCGAATAATCTTGGCAGGATTTGTAAACAGAAACAAATGGATTTTAGAACTTAAATATTTTTGACGCAGTTTAAAAAAATGTTTCGTAACTACGTTTTTTGAGAGATAAGGTAATTAATTTAGGTTACTACGACGGAAAAAATGTTATGGTTACGTTTTATGTGTGTGTGTATTAAAAAAAAAAAACAGTTTCGAGCAATAATTGGAATTATTTCTACTCTAATTAATTATTTTCCTGACCTAATTTTATGCCATTATTGTTAGAACATGGAGCGTTAGATTCGTGAGTCCCAGCCGTCATTTGAACATCTTTGGCAGTTAGAAGCCCGAAAGTCAGACAACCATGACAACCAAGGAGTCGTTCCGTATAAAACACTACTAACATACTCAGCTAAATCCAGTTGAACTAGAAGCCGACCCCTACATAATTAGGAACAGATTAAACAAATTAATTGATTATGTCAGTACATTACAGAAATCCATTCCCAAAAAAACTAGCTACAAAAGTTTCTCATACACATTTTATTCGTATTTCTCTGATGACGCCATACATTCATTATATTATACTTTTTTCCATATAACACGTTCATGTACAGTTCACATTATGATTCGTTTTTCTAGCTAATACGGCTAATACGTACTTAATATACTTTTTATGGTGTAGCGGTGCACTTTGACCCCGGACATGTTTTTTTTGTTGCTGCGTTTGTTCCGCATATAATAATGTATGGTGATCAGCTGTGCTGTGTTGTATTCATGCTATCTTTTATTTATATTTTAATCCATACCAACCAATGTTAAGAAGTTGGAGATTTTGTTTGTTATCTACTGGTTCGACTTATAAAATGTTTCAGTGTAAGATAGCGATCGAATTTTTTTAGTTTGCTTATTTTGTCTGCATACTTACGTACATTGTAAATTTCAAGACTGACATAATTGAATGCCTATCCACATTCTAAAATTCAAGCCTGACATATTACCTCTACAATGATTGAAAATATCTACAAAAGAACTCATCATTACCTGCCCAGCCTTTTCCCAAATATGTTACGGGCTGATTTCCACAACCGAACTGGAAACCTTATTTTTTGAAGTCGGTCAAAAAATATATACAAATAAAAAAGTATAACATTCTTGATGAGGCTAACAAACGACCTTAGAAAAACATACCCATAGGTTAGATAATAGTATACATGCAACAAAGATATTGACCTAATTTAAGGCTTCTTGTCGAGGGTAGTTGTAACAGATAATCGCGGCTCGTAACACTAATATGTATGTTAATCGTTATGTCAAGGCTTCACACATTATTTGAACCTATTGACCTGGTCAACTTTGGGTACTAATTTTCGTGGTACTTTACCTAGATGTATTTAGTTGATTACATATTAGGTTTTACTGTAAATCAGAGTAGTGAGTATGAGTAAAATAATTTCGCTAGTATTATAAAGCTAAATAGTTTATTTCATTAAATGCGGTTGCAGAAACTGGTTGTCCCAGGACTTGGTTGAAAATGTGGGAAACAGGTAGCTTTATTATAAAAAACATTAAAATCTATAAATAAATCCTGTAGTTTTTTTTCTCTTGTCAATTCTCTTTAACCTGCAGTCATGCAAAAATAAGATCCCATTAATGGATCAATGCTTTTTCTTAACATAAGAAACTTAACTTAAAATATTAAATGAAATAGCTTGATAACTATAAATCATATCTACATAACTCTATAAATAACAACAGTTAGACAGAGCATGTCAGTCCGTTTGTAGTGTCCCTAGTCTATGGGAATGAGGACAAAGACTAAAACAATAGACGCCCACTTAGCTATTACTACTTGTGTGGTGTTCCTACCGTTACTATATAAACATTGTACCTACCATCTGCTAGAAGCTTGTGGTCATTCTATTTCATCAAATCTGGTTCTTTGAGAAGTCACGAATACATTTCCCTGTGCCTGTTTACATCCAAATAATTTGATTGAGAAAGAATGGCTGCAATGCTTTGAAATAATGCTAGATCTCTAATTGTAGGCATTTCAAACATAAGAAATTATTTATTTTTTAAGAAATTGATTTTATTTTTTAAAGTGAAAAGTATGTTTGTGTCCGTAACAACTTTTTTCCAAATACATATAGCTTATATTCAAAATATCTTATTTTCACAAACCACAAACATAGCTCTAAATATTTACCACGAGAAAGCGCAACAGTTATTTTAGCTAAATAAGTCATTTGCCAACTAAATTAGTACTGATCTATTTTTCGTTCTATTCCGTCTCAGTGTATCTATTTTGGGCAGATATTTCTGGCTAGTTTATCTATTTTGCCAAGTTCTCACCAACTATTTGTAGAAATGCCTATACTTCTCACTAACTTCTGTTTTCTTTTTCTTTCAGTTCTTCATACAACTCACGCTTAGCTGTAACCAAGCTTTTGTTGAAATCAAGAAAATAATTTGTAAGTACCCAATCAATAAATATATTTTATTTTGCTAGTCATTCATTGTTATAGTATGTATTGTCTGTCATCTTCAAATTATTAAACACACAAGAGTATGTACATAAAAACATTAAAAAATATTTTTTTTTACACGTTATTTTTAACAATTTCCAAAAAGTAATTTAGAACACGTTTTTAATAATTCTCAAAGGGAAAAAACAACCACAGATGCGGGCATCATGAATGCAATCAATGGTTGAATGGTTAGCCACCAAACTTTTGATTCAATGTTCCAATAAATAAAACGAAAAAGAATATAGATGAATTACAAAGACCCACGTTGCTTCATTGGAAATCATTTTGATAAATAATTATGAGTTAGGTATCATTTTTTTTGCGACCAATACCATGTTATCAACGTTCATAAAAACTAACGCATGGATAGAATTGCAAGTCATCTTTAGTCACCATACTTTTGTGACCTTCTGCATCTGGCCCGTAGGTCAAGATTTGAAAGAGGGTTCCAATTAGCGTAATATTGTTTTTCAAATAAATCCTTTTAGGAAGCCATGTAGATAAGATTTTAATTTTGATGTAGGTTAATCAGATTTCGTCGCGTATCAGTGCATAAATACTTTTTGGGCTACCTCATAAATACTCGATAATTTTTTCTTATTTCGCCAGTTGTACGTGTAAATGACAGAGTCCACGAAATTACCTTTCATCATCCTCCTGCCCTTATGCCAATGTTATTTGGGGTCGGCGTAGCATGTTTTCTCCTTAAATACTCTTCTATCGCTCATAATATTTACTGTCTTCATGCTGCAGAAGTTTCGGCTGAAGTTTTATGGTCGGCCGCCTGCCTGACACCAACCCTCTTTGGGAATGCTGTTGTGGTGATTTACCCGTCACCGTGCGGGTGGCCCAAAGTACAGATGTTATGCACTGGCCTTTAGGTTCCCTTAGTCGCCTCTTACGACACTTACGGGAGAGAGATGGGGACGTCCTATTCTGGTCCGGGAACGTCACGGAATTACCTTTGTAAATTACCTTTGTAGTCTCATAAATTATAGACAAAGTCACCAAAACTACAACAGAGTTCAAATAATCACCTACCTATTCAGTCATCGTAGTTTCAGTGGTCTTAATCTCTTGGCCCATCATTTGAAGATAAATAACTCTTTAGAATTTGCTCCAACAAAGGGCCAAGGGGAGTGTAGCTCTCATATCAAAACATCAGTTTTACGATGATCCACCGACGGGTTTACTGCGGACCACAAAACCGTAGTGAATCTCACGGTCTGATTACTGGATTAAGATTATAGAAGATGGGACTGTCAATAAAATGCATTGAACTAGAGTGTACGATATTGTGCTCATGAATGGACTAATTAAAAGTCGAAAACTTAGGACTTACGTTTAAGTGACAATCTTCGTTTCTCCTTCTTAAATACTATAAAAATTGCGAATTTTTTTTTGTTATACAGCTGAACGGTCATATGTAATTGTAAAAAATGTACATTCTATCAACGAATAAGTAGTATGTACTACAATAAGTAGTTCTTTTTATAGTTCGCTACACCGCTGAAATCACCGATTTTCGTGTTTATAAACAAGGTCAAGACCATCTCAGACTTATGGTCTACTTTAAATTGGCCATGTAAGTTAACTTAGTCCCAAAAATACTATTTCTGTCCATAACGTAGCTACTGCATAAATATGTAAAGGAAATCTATAATAGAAGTTTGATCCATTCTCGAGGTCGGATAGTACAAAATAGACTTTCCATGTCAAGGTCTGATTTAAGTATGGCCGACTGCTACTTATAATTACTACCCATCAACTTCCTATTTAGTAACAATATGGGAACTGGCAAATGGTGTAAAGGTTGTGATAGAAATAGGTATAGTCTAGTCAATGGTAATCGATTGATGAATGATGCAAAATCAGAGTTAACTTGATGATATGTTGTGAAGTTTCCATACCTACATGAGTACATAAGAATGTAAAACTGTCTGCTACGATCTACGTTAAAAACGGCTGAAGTATTTGAAATAGTGATTAACTCCACAGACCCGCTCTCCTGAGTGCCATGATAATTTCTTTACTTTATTTGTCTACTAATCTCCAAAAAAATGTTTATCAAAATTGATTCATTCATTGAAAAGCCTACATGACGCACAAACGCTTTGTGTGTTTCATAAGTGAGATTATTTAGATCACATTTTAAAATTCTGAAACCAAAAAATTACAACCATTTAAAACAGAATAAAAATCGTGTGACGGAAACAAAGAGCCAACTGTCAATATGTGAATTGTTATTAATTGAAGTTTTTTAGTCTGTGTGATTCGCAGTCACTGAACACCATTGACATATATTCTAGCGATAGACAAGAACATCCATACAAATAATTTACCCGCTTATGTCGTCTGTTGACATCTTGTTGACGTATTGTGACATGTAGTCATCCTCATTGATGTTAATTAGTAATCTTTTCGCTTGTATTTTGCCTACATTCTTCATTACTCAAAAAGTTTATATCTAAGTGAATTCAAAATCATGTGATATATCAAAAAGTTTATTTATATCTAAGTGAATGCAAAATCATGTAATATATTAAAACCGGGAACTTATTTTTAGGTTTTTTTTTAATATTAATTACGATGTTTTTTTTTCTTAAAAATAATAAATCTTAGACTTGAAATGCACTTCCAGTGTGATGCATGTTTGTTGTTGGATGAAATGAATGGATATCGATGTTTATGAGAGGTATGGCTTATATTTCAGAAAAACATATGTAGAGTTTTTAAGAATATGGGGAAGCCCGCACCGGGATAAAATATAGCCTATGTGACTCGCAGATAATGTAGCTTTCTAATGGTGAAAGAATTATAAAAAAAATATCCCTGATGATGCGCTGATATATCTTATAGTGTTTTTACAGTAGCGAAATACATACGAGGTCATATTATTTTTTCTTGAAAGTAAGAACCAATAATACCATGATAAAGTGAAGTCTGTTTTCATTGATATTTTACCTACTGCCAGTTTTATGGCACATCTGTTTCCGCACGATTTTCTTAATCCATAATTTTAAGATGGCGGGAAACAAATTAATGCATATTTGTAAAATTGAATTATAAATGAAAAGTATAATATACAAGCGTTGTAATAACCAGTGGTCGGAATAGGTAGAGCTATTTGGGGTGAATGACCGCAAACATTGATATTAACATGGACATGCCTCTGAAATCCCGGGATTTTGAAATTGTCGATTGATTTAAGTGAGTTAATATGGGTAAGTGGGCAGTTATGAGCAGGTAGTAGGTGAGCACCCAAACAGTATATACTTACTTATAAACACACACAGGGATCCTGGAACGTTGTTAGAGGTAGCTTCGTGAAATATGAATTAATTAAGTAAAACTGTTAGAAACGATACTAAATATACTTTACTGCACAAGGAAATATTCTATTCTATTCTGTATTGTGTAGGCATTTAGCCTACACAATACAGAATAGAAAAAGATAATATCGCTGCCACCGGCTGGAGGTACGCGACGGCTGAGGGGGAGCGCGAGGGGAGTGCTAGCGCCGGGTTTACGCGGGCAGCGGGAGGGGCGCGGGATCGGCGGGCACGAGCGCTCGCCTATTATTTTCATCACGCGCAGTAGCGTGAAGTCTTTCATTTACGAGCATGTCAAGAGCTTCTAGGAATAGAAAGTGTATCGTAAAGTTTTGTTACTAATCGTTAAAGATTAACATAAGGAAACGGCTTCACGTCACTGCGAGTCGTGAAAATACCTACTCTCTATCAATGTTTTCAATACGACGGCGTTATTAATGCTGAAAATGTCATAATTACATTTTTACGAATGATATAGTACAAAGTTCTTTATGCATATTTTTGTAATTTATTTGCTACTTACTACTTTAGTTAAGTATATTTATATATCGTTGTAGACAGACCAACCAGTAATGTCAACTGTTTTGAAAATTAAATAATATATCTAACTCGATCATCGCATTTTATTTATATTCCATGTCTCCTATTTACTATAGTAAACTAATAAAAGTGGATTATCCATTTAAATATAATGTTCTAATTAAGCACTGACAAAAGAAAGTACTTAGTTGTTTTTTTTTTAATTTCGATAATTCCCGGAATTTTTGGAAATATTTGGCATATCTATGTTATGTCCGCATGTAGCAAATAACAAAAATACTTCTACTTATTCCTATAAAAACTACTTGAACAATGTTTTTTTAATTCCAAGAATTCCCGGGATTCCGGGAAATATTTGGCATATCCATGTTATGTCCTCATGTCGCAAGTAGCCAAAATAGCTCTACCTATTCCGACCACTGGTAATAACATGAACAGTATGTAATTTTAGTAACTTGACTCTCGAATAGTTTATATGTGTAAGTTTATACCTTGATATGTATTTTCTATTTTATAATTGTCGTTTCATAGACGTCCATCTGACGCAGGTGTCAAAATCGCTCTGATTTGCCATTTTGGGCAATGCAAAGTCTGCAGTGCACTTCAGTGTGGCAAGCTTTTTGTTCGGAACGTTCTATCTAGTACGTAGTACATATATATCGATGCTGAACACCGCCGGTTACATTGGTACATTTTGAATGTATTAATGTTTTTTGAACTGTGCTTTTTAAACAACTAAAGTGCGTTTGGAAATACGAAAAGCCGTTTTAGAGTGTTATCTGGTTTTTTTCGGCGCGTATGCTTTTTATCGATATTTAAGGGATAAGTTAGGCTTAATATGGAATTTTGTGGTAATTGTTAATAAGTAGAAAATGATTACGTTGCTTAAAATCATTCATTTTGCACTGAATTCCCGAAAAGGAGAAGGTTATCAACTCATCAGAATCTGTCAGAAAATGTTAACGTTTTTTATTTTTAAGCCGAAAAGGGACAAAAGAAAACCTTTCACATGGCTGTAGACGTCGGCGTCTTCGTTTATTATTATCAATCTAAAAGGATGCCTAATTACTTAATCATTTTCATCGCAAAGTCTTCTCACCTTCCTACGTTCAAAACTAAGGAAGAAGTCCAATCTTAATTATTAAAGAGTTCTAATTCCAAAGTTTGAGTGTCCATTCTAACTTCAAGAAATTAAAAGCACTTAATATTTGAAGTTCGAAGTTCGAAAGTTGCCACCATGTTGCCAACTATTCGGCAAAAAGCAAAGTTAGGTAAAGTGGAGGTCAGAGGCACTTCAGTCTTAGGTACCTTGCCGGTGAACAACGAGTACCCTAGAGGTACTTAACTCCTTTGCTAGGTTTAAGTGTAAGTACTTAGTAGAAGGATCTAGATTAAACTTTAGAGATGTTACGATTCTTTTTACGGACGAGTTAAGTAGCTTATTTGAATGTTTTTAGGTTTATGACTTGATACTTACGTTTATTTATGAATGGTGAATAAAAGTTTGGGTAAGTTGCTGTAAATACAAACTACGATTTTATAGAAAAGTAAACAGTCTACGATAGTCGTTTATTTCGAACTCTTACGGCCAGTTTCTTCATCAAACATGTAAGTCATCAAATTCGTTTTTTCAAAGCTAAAGTGACAGCAAAACTAATAGAAAAAGCGAATTTGACCGTTACTTTTACTTTAGACATTACTTTGATTTTTACTTTGGATTTTACTTTTGATGAAGAAATTGGCTGTTAGTAATCCATTCTCAAAATTTTACAGTGACAGATATTTTTAACTTATGGCTGGGAAGAAGAAGTGGCGCAACAAACTCCAACTTAGGGATCAATTAATGACATTGAACTCTTAAGTTAAGAAAATCACTCACTGCTGTCTTCTAGAAAAACACAGATTTTCTTTTGTTTAATCTTACCCGTATCGGGTTCAAGGCCATATCGACAATTTCCCGACCAAATGGGGATGACTTAGCAACAATAAAATTACTTTTTAAGTTTCCCCAACTGCGAACAAAGACCCATCCGTATAAAATAGTACGAAAGTTCTTACGAGCCTTTGCGGGGTAGCAAATAATAATTGAAAAATTTCACTACTATCGTGCTGGGGTGAATTATTTTAGGGGTTTTGCTTTAGGTATGATAATAGTATTGTCGGTGACGATGGTTTTTCTATTAGTTTGTCAAAGGTACCAATAGCAATTTATAAAGTGGAAATTAAAATAATAATTATTTAACAAATAATGTTGTCTCTATGTATGTCTATACTAGTGTGTTATATAGGTACTTACATAAGAAGCTAAAACTAAACCCCTATAAAGCGGGAAAGCGTGTCTATCAAACACACAATTTGTATAACTATACTAACATTTCTCCTTAAAAGCATTTGAGTTTTACTCACAAAACATCTGAAATGCCACAGAAGTATAAATGTTTACATCCTAAACCGACCCTTTTTATATCACCACAATACGAAACATTTGAAAGGGACCCACAAATTTTGATGGAAGCCATAAATGACAAAATTCACCAACATCCGTACTTTAACTCGTATGAAAAGCTTTTGCTCTTTTTCTATCAATGAAAAATGTATCTTTAGCTAATGTAAATATGACGTATTTTAACATAATCCTATACAGTATTTTATGACATTTTAAATTTCATATTCGTAATACTGATGTTTTTGTCAGATCCGGTGAAAATACTGGAAGTATATTTCAAGTCGTGGTTGCTTTTTTTATATATATTTTTTTATATGCGTTTAACTGAAAATAAATTCTGTATGTTGCCTGTTCAATTTTGCCTGTTAAATTTCAATCCCATAAAATTTTATTCCGACTGAAAATTATGACTGATAATGAAAATGCTTAAATAAATAATATATTCTTTATTATGTGTGTGTACAAAAATTGAAAATAAATATATATTAACATTTTATGTCGATTTTTTTTCTAGATTGGCAAACTTTTTAAAACTCGCCTATTTACATAAGTTATAAAAAATAAGTACAGTTGTAGAGAAAATTAGATTTATCTCGTAATCACTGCTTCCAGTGCTAAATTAAATTCTTCCGGCAGTTTTACGTTCGTTTGAGAAAAATAATCCTTCCAGATGCGACTAGGTCCGTTAATTGAAATTCTCAGTGAGACTCTTCTAGTTCTTCTTTAGCCATTTTTTCTTTGTATGAAATGCAACATAATTTCTTAAATATAATAGTTTAATTTATATTTTTAAACATAATATGTAACTTTTTTGTATTTCTACGATTGTAAATATGTACATATTTTAAAGTTAGATGTTGAACTCGTCTTTAAGTACACTAAATAAATGAGTTTTATTTAATATAAATATTTAAATAATTTCACCAAAGTAGATTCATAAAATAAATAATAAAATAAAATTACTAACTCAAACTTCTCAAAATTGAAGTTTTAAATTCTGCACTAAATCTTAGTATCCATAACTCGGTATACCAGAGCTTAGTGAATCAAATTCACTAGCACCTCCGCTCTATGAGATAAATGCTCGGAGTAAGGAAAGATGAGTGGAGATGCCATAATGCGTAGGCCAGGTGCCTTCTTCTAGGTCAAATACTAAAGATAAAAGGTCAGTTACGAGTGAAATAGCGAGACGTTCGGGTTCTTTGGGACATCTGTCAACGATTTTGGGTATTACAAAAAATGATCGGGTTCAAAGAAGGTGTATAAATGCGAAGACAGTCGTCCCCCGCATACCCGTATTTTGGCGCGCTACTTTCTTACGAGATTTTCCGTTATGGCACCTCCGCTAGTCATTTTGTTCTCCATGGTTAAACGTCTCACAGATTTAATATTCGGAGCTCCGCTTAAATTGGTCGTAAAGAGATTTGCCTTTATATTGCACGAGGATCGTCGGTGAACTGAAATACGTTGACCTGTCTTAAGAATTAATTAAATCAGGAACTTATTGGTGCTGTTTTTGGAATGCTGTTGCACTGGAATATGCTGCTGGAAGAGTGGATAAATTGAAAATTTTAAGTACCTATTAAAAATAATGAACTGTTTAATATTTTTAATTTATTTGTAACAATATTGGGTTATCTAAGTAAGTCGTGGTGGCCTAGTGGGTAAAGAACAAACCTCTCAAGTATGAGGGCGCGGGTTCGATCCCAGGTCAGGCAAGTACCAATGCAACTTTTCTAAGTTTGTATGTACTTTCTAAGTATATCTTAGACACCATTGACTGTGTATCGGATGGCACGTTAAACTGTAGGTCCCGCCTGTCATTGAACATCCTTGGCAGTCGTTACGGGTAGTCAGATGCCAGTAAGTCTGACACCAGTCTAACCAAGGGGTATCGGGTTGCCCGGGTAACTGGGTTGAGGAGGTAAGATAGGCAGTCGCTTCTTGTAAAGCATTGATACTCAGCTGAATCCGGTTAGACTGGAAGCCGACCCCAACATGATTAGGAAAAAGGCTCGGAGGATGAATATTGGGTTATCTATTCTTGATCGAAACATTACATAAAAAATTGTGCAACATCTTGCCAATATTATATTAAATAATTTTCATTCTCCGCTGACTATTAATTTTATTAAGATTGCCTGTAGCAGATGCTGGGTATTTGTTCTGCGCGTATATAAAGTATCATCTAGGAATATTAGATTGTTGCCAACATTGCGGACCAAACTATTTTAGCCGTTTGATGAAAGCCAAAAAGAAATCTTCTTACTCGTATATGATCGTTTGACGTACTTAGATACAAAATGTAGACCTTTATTGTAGTTGTTCTATATCCTATTTTAAAAGGTGTGTTTCAATACAAATTGTAATTTTGTTCCTTTTTTAAACCAAGCAAGCATACCTGCTTCATTTCAAACATCCAGCCTTACCGAATAATTAACAACCCCTACTTAACTACAAGAAAAGCTGATTTATTTTATTACGATCTCATTAGCTATGCGCATACGCTGTAACGAGACCATTCGAAGTTTATTGCAGAAAGTCACGATATACGTGTAGAATTGCAGAATCTAGTTATAAGTAGAGGTGTTAAAATAACTAAGTATTAAGTGGAAAGGGGTAAAAACGGTTACTGAAAATTAATCCACTTACAAGTTTTGTCAAATATTTATATTTTTCATTGCAAATGAAGATTGCAAATCTTCATTTCTCTTTCTTATAATTAAAGATTAACTAAATATAAATAAATAATATAATAATTTCTTTATTTTAACATAATTTAACAATATTGTGCTTTATTCTTAATCAAAATAAATATAGTGACTATTACGTAGTTAGTCAATGATCATGGATTGTATAATTATAATTGGTAATAAATAAAAGTTATATCTAGATTAAAACGTGTTAAAAAAATTGGATTCAATAATATACCTAAATCCTTATCCTCCTATAAAACCGCATATAAATCACGGTAAACTAAAAAATTAGTTTTAATTAGTTAATTAGTATGCGGTAACAAAGAGTAAAAATAATTGTACAGAATCCGCTTAGATATTTTTAGAACACATCGTAGAGAATAGAAACAATGTAGTGGATTGTAGATTTCTGTAACAATGAGACTAGCAGAATTAAATACAAGTGCTCTTCAGTTGGGTGACAATCAATTTACTTTTAATAGTTGCTGACATTTTTATGTTCTAGTAACTGGGTTTAGGCCAAAGACGTGAAACAGTTTTACGTATTCAAGATTGTTTTTAGTTGATGCGAAAACTTTTGTTTTTTGGTATTTACCTAAAGGTAGTTTGGTGTCTTTAACCAAAATTTTCATAAAATTATTCGTTTGCAGTACCAACGTTTTAGACCGGGATTACACTTTGGACTCATTTCCAGACTTTTTTCACAAACGACAGAAAACACAATTTCCTGACTTTATTCGATCCACGTTCCAGCCTAAATTCTTTATTCGGTTAAAGGCCTAAAATAATTTATTCTATACCACCAGTCTCACCTTTTTTCTTTCTTTTAGAAGGTATCTATCAGTTTTCTCCATTGCAAAAATTATTTGAATTAAGAACGAACGAACAAAAGACTATCAGGTAACTTGTAGGTACTTTTTATCGTGTCTATAAAGATTATGATCTGAACAAGGTCTGTTCGGTCAATTGTGCCTTTTTAATGGCCTAATCGTAAACTTTCGCCGACATGGCTTAACTTGGTTGAATCTCGAACATTTGATAGTTTATTATAATATCCTGTATTTAAATTGATATAGGGACGACTTATGTCTACCAATTATGTGATTGAGATGGGTAAGTAGTAGGTTGAGGCTAGCTTTGTGGTTTTTACGCTCGGAAAATCAACCAGTGTGAAAAGACATAAAGCGATGTTTTATGAATCCCGTATTAAATAACATTGTATTACACTCAGGGGCGTATTTACCCTAGGGCTAAAGGGGCTACAGCCCGGGGCGGCAGGCGGCGAAGGGCGGCCCAGGGGCGGCCGGCAGGCCGCCCTTGGGCTTTAGGTTGGAGGATTAAAAAGTACAGAACAATATTTTAGGACGTAAGCCTAGAACGGCCCTGAGCCATCTTTCCACATGTTGATTTCATGTCTTAAAGATTTAAAGTATGAAAGCCGGTCTTTGTTCTTTTCTGAACCGGTGGAATAGTCTAATTTTTTTCCACCTCGGTATTTTTTTGAAGGAAATCTAAAGAAAAAAAAAACCAGCCAAGTGCGAGTCGGGCTCGCGCACCGAGGGTTCCGTACAAATCCTGTATATAAATAAAAAGTGACTTTCGCGCAAACCGTTCAGTTTAGAACAATCATAGTTATGGTTATTTCGTGAGAGTCGAAATAGTTAATATTTTTGTAACCAGAATAGTAGGCCAGTACCTTGTAAAAGTTTTTTTTATTAAAGTTATTTATTTACAACATTTTATAGTCATCATTCAGAAATCTGATTGAAAATAACTAATTATGCCTTAAAGGTCATTGGGCACATCTGACCCGCTTTGCAAAAAGTGGCGGACATGAATTAAAGTAGTTTTAAATTGTGGACTAGTAAAACAAGTAGTTTTAAAATAGTATGACGTTTCTTTGAATATAAATATTTAATTAAAATTCCATGGAGACGAATGTCCAGCATAGTTAAAAAAATATAAAAGACAAGCAGTTTCAGAGGATTGTACAATGTACAGGTTGCAATGCTAGTTTTTATTGTTAAAGACTTTTCATAAAGAAGGAAGATGCCAATTCGGATGACCAGGATCTGATGAGGATCTGGAAACCCTGATAAAGAGGGCAACTCTTAAATATTCTAGGCACGCATCAAGTCAAAACCAGACATGTGAGTGTATTTTTGAGGGTACTGGTAAACAGTGAAGGTTTGGAGATGGAGACCACATAGAGTCGAGGGAACTCCTGAACGGTATGTTGCAACTACCACGTGTTTGGGCTTATTTAATTCGTATTGGCGAAGACTTTCCACATAGATAGGTTTGACTGCCATTGCGGGATCGATAGCAAAGATCAGATATAGTTATGGGAACTCCTTTACAATTTATAGCAGTAACCTTGTGTCCAACACAAGCTTATTTTATTTTAGGTGATGAGAATTCACTACTAACTTGGGTTAAAGCAGCCATTGCAGGAATGGGATCTTTTATTTTTGAGGGATTAATCACCTAACGAGCCCCAGTATCAGGTTTTTTTCGAAACCGCCTGACGACTTGTAACTGTCGAATTGTAACAACGACTGCTAGAGAGTAGGATTCGGGGCTGCTGGCTTTACGTTTCTAGTGCCTTGACAAAAGTGTAATTCTGTCCCTTTCTTTGTCTTATAAAGTCGGCTTTATTTTATTTTGTAAATAGTTCTCATTTAGTTTATATATCTCAATACCCACATTCCCAGTCGTAACTTGTAATGGTGGGTTGTAATGGTCATAATGGTCTTTATCAAAATGAATTTAAAAAGCATTTTACAAACAAATCCAACTTCAAACATATAAAAAAGTAACAAGAAAACAAAAACAAGAAAGGAAGAAGATGTTAGGTGCATCGGTCTAGAAGTCGTAACACGACGTAACTAAAACATACCGTTGAAGAGTTCTCTCGACTTTCTCACGTCCATCATCAGGTAAGCTCTAAACCTTCATTGTTTGATAGTATCATCAGACATACATCTGAGAATCAAGTTTTAACCCTATGCTAGCCTACAATTTCTGATAGTTGCCCTCGATTTCTCAGGATTTCCATCATCAGATCCTGACCTGATGACAATGGAAATAAACGGCGAGTATACTCTTTCACTACAAAGAAATGAATTCTCAAATCCGTCAAACTTGGTCGTTTAAATTCCCCATTGAAATTAGGAAAATATTTGATGTTTAAACCTGATTTTCTCTAATGGTTCACATTGATGCGACCAAATGTTATAGTAAATCAGAGCCTTATATCATTATACGGGGCTATATTTCGTTCGTGTCCGCCGTGGGTATGATTTCCATACTAAGGTGCCCAATGACCTTTGAATGATTTAGAATTTTTCACAGTTTAAAGGTTATATTTAAGAAGTGTTTGATATGAATTTCAACTTTAATATCTCTACGCGTTCATGTGAAAAATGGTAGGTAGTAAGTTTATATTTATTAAAAAAATATTTTATGTCATGTAAGCAAAAATAATATTTTAATATTTTATGTAACTTCAAATTTATCATTTTCGCAATTTTTTCTTTATATGTTCTATATAACGTTGCTTCGTGCCGAACTTCAAGATTCTGAATTCACGGGAAGCACCTTGTAGGTTTTGATTCCCTAGCGTGTGACGGAAATTCGTCTAAGGTGTCGGTATAAACTGCTGTATCTTTTGATCGCCTTAACTTAGAAGTTTCCAATAGACCTGAGTATTTCATGTGAATTTTAGCTTGATACGTCCACGCGTTCTTGAGATAAAGGGTCTTGACAGACAGACAGACAGACACAGACGGACAACAAAGTGAACCTATAAGGGTTCCGTTTTTTCCTTATGAGGTACGGAACCCTAAAAATGATTTAAAAGTGGCATTTCCTTATAAGTATCCAAATTGCGATGCGTATATTTCTTAGTACTGCAGTGACAAACTGTAGTGCAGAACGCTCATTTTCAGTTTTAAAAAGAATAAGAAACTATTGAAGATCGAGTCTTATCGAAGAAAGGCTGAATAATTTGGCAATTTTGAACATTGAAGCTGATTTAAGTAATAAAATTGATTACGATGATGTAATAAACAAGTTTGTTACGAATTTTGTACACAGAAAAAAAAATGTAAAATATATATTTTTTTGTTTTCTTTCATTCCTTGATGGGGTGGAAAA
Organism: Helicoverpa assulta; assembly: GCA_963856015.1. Taxonomy (NCBI): domain Eukaryota; kingdom Metazoa; phylum Arthropoda; class Insecta; order Lepidoptera; family Noctuidae; genus Helicoverpa; species Helicoverpa assulta. Next base: position 5,362,478 of record CAWLCW010000002.1, on the reverse strand, counting down.
CTACAGGAGCCCAGGGCGCGCAATCTTTAAATACGCCCCTGATTACACTGCGGGTTTTATTTCATTCATTGTGATTCAAGTGTAGGTATGTTACATGGTTTGTTACCTTTATTAAGGTAAATGGTAAATAGACACTGCTGTTACAGACAACTTTTTCCCGGTATTCATTCAATTTCAATATCTTTTTAAAGTCATTCCCAAAAAATCTTCGGCCCATTAAAAAAAATTAAAAGCTAACTTCTTTAGATGACGTTTGGATGACTGTAACATTCTATACATGCACCTACTTGGTTCATAATTACTTTTTTATTTCGAATACAAGTATTTAACATACTTCTATTAGTAGTGCCAATTCTCACTTATTTAAGACTTAGAAACCAGGACACAGTTTAGACATCTCGTCGGCGTCTGTCAATAGCAATTTAAACTTGTGTGCCGCATAGTTGTGTGTCGAATATTGTTAGCGAATGTATTGTTTCTAGTATAAATTAGTGTTCCCAGATTGTTAGCAGTTGGTTAGGGAAAATTATGATGTTATGTAACTGAGTTGTTCATGGTGCTGTTGGTGAGAAGTTACGGAATTTGTTAGGCAGATATTTAATGGGTGCTTGGTTAACCAGTGCTTAAAAATATTCAATTAAGTTATTTTATAACTATTTTTCGATATTGTTATTAAAAACTTGATGAGTTTCTTCGCTTGAACGAGGTAATCTCGGGAATTTTTAGTCCAATTTGAACAATTCTTTCAGCTTTACACAGCCCATTTATCAAGGAAATCTTTAGGTTTTTCTAGTCCCTGTGCAAGTAAAGCATATTTCTATGACACATTTCAATCTTTCACAGCATTTTTAACATTACTCTTATCAAAATAAGGTTCAATGTAGCTTATAGCCAAGAAAAAAAATGAAATGAAAAAATATCTAGGTAGGCACTTAGTGAAGAAAAAGCTTAACTTATAATTACTGTGATAAGCTCTTACCCAGGTAATATTTTACGAAGAATTATTACATTTGAAACAAAGGAGTGATTTATACAATTTTGATTTACTAAGTCTTTAACTGTTACTAATGGTATTGCAGTACTTAGGAGGCGTGCAATTTAACGAAAAGTAATTACTCACATTGTAGTTTATAGTGGACTTTTATCAGTTAAATAAATCATACGGTTAATGTTTTAAAAATGTTATGCTTTACTAAAAAAAATATGTAAAAAATATTGAAATATTTGAACTACGAATACCTTGATACTTACATTATTTTAATTCAGATTTTTATTTTCAATATTCCTTACTTTTTTATACAATAGCATTCCTATGTAAAAATATTCTCACAAAAAATACTTACAGTGAATCATATAAAAAAAAATAAACTTAAGCGACATTCCAAGACGGCGCTTAACACATTTTCAAGTGTAAAAAGTCTGTAGACCAACGAGGTGTAATGGACATCACACCTCGTCTCCACAGGTGAACACTTCAATGAAATAGGGTCGAGTTTCATTCGAATTTTCAGCTTTACAGTTGCATAAACTCAGTCGCATACCTTTTTAATTTTTTGAAGTGTGAGAAAAGATTTGGTAAACTATGAATTTCACGCAGTTTCAAATTTCTGCATGCCTGGATGATAAATAAAAACTATAAGGCTGAACGCCCACGTGAGACTGTATTAGGCCAGATAACCGATTTTCTTGAGGACTATCTCAGTAGGATATTTTAACCGACGTTTTGTAGGACGTGTGCGCTGCACTGTTGTTTCTCCTACGAAAAATCGGTCACCGATTATCGGACTTGGGCGGGCAGCTTTACGGTATTTTATGTAAATGTTATCTAAATCTGTGTAGGTATTTTACATTCACAACAAGTATATCTACTCATAAGAATAAATACTGCCAATAATTCTTCAACATTGATCCGTCAAAATTCCTTGAGAGGTTAAAAAATCAAGAATCGTTACAAAAACATAATTACTAATTCATTGAGTCACATAAATATAATAAATGTAGCTTAATCAGTGACAAATTGAACAGCAACGCTCATAATTATTTCGCTATCATATTTTGACCGATAACTATTTATGATTTCATCCTCAATAAAGACGGTAAATAACCGAATTTATACAGACATCAGGTGTTAATTTATTATCTGCATTTACGATAATGCAATCGGTCGGTGCAGTTTTTTATTGAATTTTAGTCCACTTCACAAAGTAGGTTATTACGCAGAAAATATTCAGATCGCATTTCTATATTTAATTAACTTCAACAAAACTGTCGACAAAGAAATCTCACACAACTGAACCATCTCTTTAAATAATATTCCTAATATTTATTAAATTTATTTTCAGATGCAAAAACAGTTTTACATAACCTGGCTTCTAAAATTATGTTAAATTAAGCACAGCAAAATATCTAGGTATACTGATTCAAATAAGATCTTAATCATCAGGCCATCTCTTACTTGCATAATACATTCAAAACATAATCAATACCTTATCTGTACATTAACTACACAAAGGTACAAACCAATAATTCAAATTCTCCTAAACCAATAGCAGCCAATACTGTCTTATATGACATACAATACTTTGACAGCTGTCAAAACTATTTGAAATTCCCAACGGGAAAGTTGACAACCGAAAGCCCTCTTGTAAAATATTGTTCAAACGACTGTCAAATGTTTCTTACTATCGACTTTCAGGCTGATAGAAGAGTACGATAACGTTATTCTGACAGTTTATTTGTGTACTCAACAAATGGGTATTTGATTTTACATATTTCATAAAGTGTGTGTTCATGGAAATACAGAAAGAACGACTCGCTTACCTATCTTTATTAATACCTATTGACTAGTTAGAAACACGTCACTAAACCAACTTACGTCACTCAGCCGTTTCGAAGCCTTTGGATACAGACAAACAAAGCAATTTTTCCTCCTTATTATATGGGATATATAAAAAAATGGTAAACAGTTCATAAATTACGAATACATGTTGAAAGAACTAGTAGGCAACTGTAGCTCTTCTAAGATACAAAAGTTCACCAAAATTGCATTATTTTATCCGCAACATCCTCGAAAAAGACGAAAACTCATTATTTAGAATACAACCAAACCTATTTGGAATGTAAAAGAGCGGAAATTAAAAAATAAAGATTGTCTATGAAATATCAATCGTGAACAAATGATATAGCATGTACCGCTTATCATTTCACGTTATCTATAATATATCGGTGACACGATCGCGACTACTGAAGCTTATTAATCTGATAAAATTACTAACGTCACTTGTTATAATTCTAATGGTTCACTGACTAATATATTAAACTAGCTTCCACCAGCGGTTTTATATTATCTAACACTGAAAAAATATTTCAAATCGATCGAGTTCTTAAGATTAGGTCGTTCAATCAAATTATCAATCAATTTTTCAAGCATTATTCATTTTGAATTCGACAAAAAAAAATATTTAAAAAGTCTCAACCACAGACGCATTCATATTTTTGTAAAACAAGCAAAATGAATATTCGTATTTCCAAATGTATTTTTAGTCAAGTCAGTTTTTATTTTATAAATTCTAGGAAATTTGGAAAAAAATATGAATATTTTTGTTTGTAGATGGTTTTACGGATAACACCTTTATTTTATTTTGTAGATGAAATGAACTATGTAGTAGTAGTGCCAAACTAAGTAAGACTCACTCATGTTTTTAACACGCTTTTTTTCTGAATCTTTTGCGTTCAAACACCTTGGTAAAATTGTGTCATTCATTGTAATAGTGAATTATCTCCTTGTAACTGAATTTTAAAATGGCGAGCTTTTTGCGAATTGTAGAAAAAAAATCATTCACTCATTGTTTTATATTTTATATTGTTTAATACGAATCAAAGATATAATAGAGGTAAATTGAAGTAACTTAAAAAAAAAAACCTTAATTTAATAAAACTGAATTTAAACTTTTTTTTCTGGAGTTACAGTCACCACTTTTACAATGAAAGACTTTAAATAACCAAAGCCTATTTGGATTTCTTAATCTATGAAATCCCGTGCTTTATTTGATTATGAAATAAATGATACATTTAGGTATACGCTTATTTGAAAATTTATCTGGCACTATAATTAATCAATCCTCAACACTTTGTGGGCTCATTTGCAGCCCGAATTACGTTTCGATTATACTTTGACACTAATTAACTGCCATTCCAATTAACCACAAAACTGCTAAAATACCTATTAATATTCTTCTGGTCACAATATTTTGATTTTGTTTTATTTAAATTGTTTAAATCGTTTTAATGAAGAGTTCAGTTAAAGTCTTATGAAGACCAATCTGATATTTTTCATATCATATTTCCTTTTGAAATTATATTTGCTGCTACTTCCACCTGGGCAAAATTAATTAGGTAATTTTTAAAGGTAAAATTTAAAAACTGAGTTACATTTTCTATCAAAGTAACGTCTAAAAATACATTCGTAACATTCCCTTTCATCGTTGATGTTTCTCTGTAATTTACTTTGATCTTCCATTAACTACAGCGCCTTTAATCATTATTACTGTAATCCTAATTACAAGTGACTCGTAATCTGTTGAACGTTATTTATTATTCAGCATATCTCGCTGTAAGAGAGCTTCCAGACGAGCATGTTAATCGCACGTATTACGTATAATTCATATGACCTTTGACGCTCTTATAAGCTCGTGTAGGTAATAGCAAGCCTTTATAACTCACCATTAACGTTTGAGTGAACACGACAGCATACACTCGTATACACGTTTAAAGTTTTTTAAATACCGCGCGTATGGAGGAAAACCGAGAGACTACGCGCGGAAAAATGCGCTAGCCTGAAATAACCCTTAGAGTAGCGCCAACCTTTGGTCATATTAGACAACCCCGTCGTATGAGTAGTACTATTTTATTCAACAAGTGGGCATTTCTTGTACCCAATGTTTGTGACGCCTGACGTGAATATTTTAGGAAGATCCTTAAGTTCGGCCGGACGAAAGACTTACTACGCGTGAATTTATAATGTACGTCGGGTTTTGATAGATTAAGATAACGAGGTTTTTATAAATATACGAGTGTTTGCAAATAAAACTGTTGCTTGCTCCCCGAATGAATATTTTTCTTTGTTACGCTATTGTACAAAAGAATAACAAAGGTTTCTTTATTCTTCAAGTATTGTCTCCTTGTTTAGTCAATACTTGGTTTATTCTTGCTGTATTTAATTTTACATTTCTAAAAGCACCACAGCTCTCGTTACTTCTTTTTTAATCAATGTCCCATACATGCTAGCCAATTTTTGATGGTTATAATATACGACGGTAATCGTAACTACGAAGGTCAGGGATGTAATAAAATAATTAAAAAACAATATTTTATCATAGTCAATGTTATCTCGGGAGTTCAAACCACAACGTGAAGTGACAGATTTTAATATATCTATACATATAATAAAATGATAGGAAAGTCAAAACTGTACATTGAATATTTTTTTAAAAGAATACTTGGGGGGTGATCTATTATCGATTCTGAACCCAAATATATAGTTTTTAGAATTTTTGTCTGTTTGTCTGTTTGTCTGTATGTCTGTTTGTCTGTTTGTCTGTATGTTTGGTCTCACTGAACTCGAAAAGTACTGCATAGATTTAAATCAAATTTTGCATGAATATTACCTGGGGTCCGGTTCAACATATAGGATATATATTATCACGCTATCACCTACGGGGGATGAGCAATGAACGATAATTTCTGTTAACGTTTCTGCAACAGCGGGTGCAATAATGACACATATTTGAATGTTGAACTTTGTAAGTCTATCGGCCTATTATCAATCTTTACACAGAAAATCACGCTGTTATGAGTAACTTGGGAGAAAAAATAAATTTTATGAAATTGTTAAGGCAAGGTTATAGTGGTTCCATCTGTGGTATATAATATAAAATACATAAAATTTGACAAAGCAGCGAGGTGGAAAATAACATGTATTAATTACCATTTAAATTCATAGATGGAGTTGTACATTTTCCGTAATTCGCCATATTGTAACTCTGGGTGTAATTATTCCATAGATATTTTAATAGTGTTTGTCAGTTTACCGTGCCTCATCAAAATCTCGCTATAATTGTTATCTTGATGCAAGGAAAATTGATAAAACTAAGCCCAATCTAAGGCGATTATCACACTGCCCCGCATGATGCAGCGTAGTGCGTGGATGCGTTTTTTTCCGTTGTATGGAAATATCTCCGTTTGTATGGAAAACACGCATAGTCCAACACACTGAAAATGCATCCACGCGCGTTCATGCGGATCACGCACATACATGCGGAGAAAAACGCACCCCCGCGCGTAGGTGCGGGGCGAGACGCAAGGTATGGCACACTGAATCCCGCAGTGACGCGCGTGATTTTGAATGGGCGTGACGTGTATGTTTGAAAATGGAACTCGATGAGAGCCGCCGTGCGTGAATTAACAAAACGCACCTACGCGCGTGAGTGCGTGAAAAACCCGCACGATGATGCAGATCTGCACTCCCGCAGGAACGCGCGTAGGTGCGTCGACACGCAAGATGCAGCGTGATGCGGGGCAGTGTGAAGATCCCCTAAAACAATGCCATCTAAATGGCTTTTTGAATATTAACGTCAAAAATTTCACGGAACCATTAACTATCTTTTAAAGTCATAGATGGGGTTGTGTATTTTTTCATAAATTAAGCTGGGGTTTTGTTACTTAGGTGATCTTCACACTGCGTCAGCGAATGCCAATGGGGGCCCCACCAGGGCCAAAGCCTACTGGGGCTGCGACATTGTTTGAAAGAGTTACCGGTGATCTGGTACCGGTGATACTAAGAACTTTAGAAGGAACATGGTGGGTTTTAGTCAGTGTGAGTCTGACACTCCTTCACGCTGCACCTACAGCCAGACCAGTCATCTTCAGTAAAGTAAATGTGGTCATCTTCTTCATATTTACCAACTCATCATGCACACCTGCTTCTCTAACTGAAAGATCAACAAGATTTTTTCAGTTAGGGAGTTATATTAACTACGCTACTATTTACATCAATATCAGCGTGTAATATATCGAATTTCCGTTTGTGCATAGCACAAAAACCAAAGAGTCGGCCTGCTAACAGCAGCTTTTAAACTAAGCAAGTGTAAAAATATCTTCAGAATTATATTCATCGTTGAATAATTGAACACATTTTCAGAAACCACAATAACAGTAGGAACTGTCATCATCCACCCAGCTATTCTCCAATTATGTGGATGTTGGCTTTCAGTCAAACCGAATCTGTTTGAGTACCAATATGTTACTTGGAGTGCCTATCTGATCTCCTCAACCCAGTGAACTGGACACCACGTTATCCAAAGTAAGACTGTTTGACAGACTTTTTGGCTTCTGATTAGTCGAAGCTGCTGCAGAAAATGTACAAATGACAGCTTTGTCAGAACTTTGTTCCCTATGAGAATTACTAACGCCCCCTTTTTTTTTAACGACGTCAAAAATCATCAAATGACCCCTCCCGCTGTGGGTTAGCAGCGGCGAGGGAGAGTCAGACTCTTACTGACTAAAACCGTCATGTTCCGTCGTTGGCCTTTTATGTACTAGGGCCGGGGTTACTCTTTCGAACAATCCCGCAGCCCCGGCAGGCCTTGGCGTTACTCGGCCACGCTGGGGTTGCTGACATCTCTTTGAGAGGTGCGTGGAAGAACGCGCCCCCAACACGCGTCTGTTGTCTATCTAAACATGAGCGATGAGCTACCTGAACTCACCGTCTCGCGACACCCGGCACCCATGGTGTCTACCTGGTCCAGCACGGCGGCCGGGATGAGAGGTGCGAACTCTCTGACGTTCCGCCGCCTCCTCCTCGAGCATGAATGCTTTGCAGAAGGAGGCGACGGCATCCCATTCCCTCTCGCCCCGGACCAGGGCCGGACGCGAGAGGTCGCCGCTGCCTAAAGCCTCGACGAGGACCCGGCGGTGCCCTTCCCAGGGCACTCCTGGACTGTGTGGTCCACCGTGTCCTCGTGGCTGTCCGCACAGTGGTGATACCCGGGCGCCTCCTCACGACCGATTCGATGCAGGTATCTCCCGAAACTGCCGTGTCCGGTGAGGACCTGCGTCATGCGGTACGTGAGGGCGCCGTGACTCCTCCCGAGCCACTCCTCAAAGAGCGGACTTACCGCCACTATGGCGGCGTGCCCTATTACTTTCGCCCCTTATGTAATAATTTTCCAATCGGTTGACTAGATCCAGAGATTTCCACAACGTCACAAACTTTACTTCTTTTGATTAGATAAATAGGGGATCTTCACACTGCCCCGCATCACGCTGCATCTTGCGTGTCGACGCACCTACGCGCGTTCCTGCGGGAGTGCAGATCTGCATCATCGTGCGGGTTTTTCGCGCACTCACGCGCGTAGTTGCGTTTTGTTAATTCACGCACGGCGGCTCTCATCGAGTTCCATTTTCAAACATACACGTCACGCCCATTCAAAATCACGCGCGTCACTGCGGGATTCAGTGTGCCATACCTTGCGTCTCGCCCCGCACCTACGCGCGGGGGTGCGTTTTTCTCCGCATGTATGTGCGTGATCCGCATGAACGCGCGTGGATGCATTTTCAGTGTGTTGGACTATGCGTGTTTTCCATACAAACGGAGATATTTCCATACAACGGAAAAAAACGCATCCACGCACTACGCTGCATCATGCGGGGCAGTGTGATAATCGCCATAGTCACACATCGTCGAACTACCTTGATAAATCAACCCGTGCGGCTGCTAAGTAATAATCCTAATTATACTGTCATGTGAATGGATACACCTACGGGATAAGTAGTATTTTCACGCAGACGAAGACGCGGGCAACAGCTAGTTTCCCGAATAAAATAATAACTATACCTATAGCATCTTGAACTGTCATTTGTGCAATGAATGTTTTCATAACAATAAGATCGTGAACATAGTGTGAATCAGCTGCTTGGAATCCAGTTATACATAAATTATTAAGTTTTTGAAGCGTTAGGTAGTAGGCATAATTATTTGTTGATTTAATTATTATCAGTTGACGAACCTTGTTGTTACGTAAAGTGTAGGAAAAGTGATCTGTGTATATAATCAGTTAACATGGTTTAGTTTAATTAGGTATGTTAAAATTTATATATCTAATACAGAAAAAAATATATAGATTATAGGTATTCAAATATTTTGAACGTGTAAAGCAAACATTTTATAAACTTGAAACTTCGACAAAATATCCTTTTCCACCATAAAAAAAGTCTCAAAAACCATGTAAGTGTTAGTACTGTGGTATGTTATGAGTTAAAGAGATAAACAAGGTCAAAGTTAAAAAGGAAACGGTCATACAATCCGATACGGTATGATATGACAGTTTGTCTCGTAAAATTAGCATAGGATTGTCTCAACCGTGGCAGTGGGGACACAAAACTGTGACTTATAACATTGTCCATATCTAAATATCCATCCGGAAGTGTTGGTCACAAAGTTACTATTAATATTTGAGAAACTCTTTTTTATAGGGAAGTCGGTTTAAACGCAGAAATCATTTAGGTTTTTATTTGATCTGACTGCATAAAACTGTTCCTTTTCATGTGGTTGTATTTTACACGATAATGCATTCAAGTGACTTGTTTATATTTTAGCCAAAAAAGAACTTTAACTGCTCAAAACTTAAGATTAAATTTTCACCAAACAAAAGTTGGGAATGGCGATAAATTAGGAGCTGAAAGAGAAACTTTGTAACAAGGATACTTCCTGAACAAACATGAATGATTTAGAACCCTGGTTCAAAACTCAGTTACAAAGGCTGACCGTCAAACAATCTTGTTACGATTTAACTGTCACAAAAACTTGTTGATGAAATGTTACAGCTTACGTCTTTTGTTTTTATTTGTAGGTACGTGAAATTAATAAATTAACGTAAGGCGACATCTGCTTGAACGTAGTGAAACTAATTTTTAATCTATACTGATATTGTAACGAGGCATTTGTAATTTTGTTTGTTTATGGTGGATAAACTCAAAAACAACTGGACCAATTTCAAACATTCTTACATCACTAGAAAGCTACATTGTCTGCCAGTTACATAGGCTATATTTTATCTCAGTACGGGCAGTGGTTCTCACGGGAAGCGGGTGTAACCGCGGGAAAACGGCCAGTGTAAAACAAAATCCAATACAATTTTTAGAGAAATGTATTCATTTCAAAAATACCTGCTAGAAACTTATAGTTGTACGAATGTAAAGTTAAATCCTTCCGATATCTTAGTGAGGACACACGACAGATTACAGGATTTTAGTCGAGTCTGGAAAATTCGACTAAAACTAAAAGGTCGTGAAAGAAGATTAAGTTTATCTTCACGTTGGGTTGAAAGAGCCGAAACTTGAATTTTGAGACAAGTAAGTAAGTAATCCCTCGATCAACTTTGTGGATATAAAAACATGCATTTTAGAAATTAGGGTAGTTAAAAAAAACTAATAAATTAAAAAGTCCCTTCCCGTCCCAAGATGGGGTTACTAAGTGCATTTGGATAAAATTTCATTATTTTTTCAAAAATATTTTCAGTCATACCAGAACTTAGTAGGTATGACGTCATCCGTAGATATCAGCATTATCATTTACAGACATATGCGAATAATAATTTCACGCTTTTCTTATTTACATTATTTAGATTCAGATAATAGATTCTTATGTATTCAGATATTCCATGTGACCATGTCGTCATAGGTTAATTGAATACACAGTATTTTTTAGACAGCGAACTATAAAATTAGGTAGGTCGCTCCATGTAATACACTGGTCACTACTCAGCTGCATTCGGTTAGACTGGAAACCAACCCCAACATAGTCGAAAAAAAAAAACAATGCAGATGATTTAACATACGTTTAATAATTATAGGTGTAATAGATTAAATTGTCAAACAGTTATAATGTACAAAAGTATCACAGTAACCATAGTTGAACCTCGTAAAACCGGTCTAATAAATTCACGCCTTCAGAAAAAAACGTAATTAATCAATATTTGTTTTTATAATCAACCGTGATTAGGCGTTATACTAGAGCTATTAATTAATCAGTATTACATTATTTTCAAGTGGTTATGTAAAAAACGGAATATATTAACATTTGATTATTTTTTGTGTTTGTGATTTGTCAAACAGTTGATTCCGTTACTGATTTGTATTTTTTTTGTTGTATTAAAATAACTGAGCGTGTATAAATTAGTTTTATTTTATATACTTATGTAATATATGGCTTTATTATTATATTTACTGTTTATGCAATCGGTACCTACTATTTAATTTAGTTTGACTCTACTTTTTACTGTCACATGATTCATAAACTAAATTCTTCTTTAACACACAATATAGTTATTTTAAAAATAAATTCATAAATTAAAAAGAAAAAACTTAATAAATCTACGCATTAAAAAGTTACTTGAATATAATTAATTAGAATCTTAAGAAATACTTAATCTTGGAATTTCGTTAACTAAAGAACATTTTGGCCGTGATCCGAGATTATCTTGACAAGTGACCTGAAAAACGGTTTTACTAATTGAGAAGAATGTGAAAAAAAGTATTTAGGTTATGTCAGATAGGAATTTTGTAGCTGAAAATATTTTTATTTTATTTCTGTAGAATTTTCGTAGAAGAACGTATTTCATATTTTTACATTTACGTAAAATATTTTGTGTTTGATATATACAATTGTTTAAAAGTGGCTTAGAGACGATAACACCCTGATAAAGTCTATATAAAGCCTTCTTCGATAAATGGGCTATCTAACACACATATATTTTTTCAAATTACGGCGTTCAATCAAACAATTTTCAGCTTTACAACATTAGTATAGATCCTACTAAAATAAATGAAAGTCCATCCTACATTCCTGCACTTTGTTGCATACGTGTTGTATTCAAATTATTTTTTTTATTTTTTATTCTAAATTTATTTAGGGGCTTTTATCATAGATATGTCAGCCCCGTCGTATTCAAATGATTCTTTTCCAATATACTTAGTGACGTGCTACAATAGACATGTCGGTCTATACAAATGTTAGTACGACGAGCGCGGGAAACAAACATGCAATGGGTTAGTTACAATTGTTATACACCGCTACACTAATTGAGCTACGACAGAAGCATTTGTTTTAAATTGAATACGAATTTGTTGCTCACTTTGAAACTTGAACGTGGAATTTCATAGTCAAACTGTTGTTTTAAGAAAGACAACGTTTATAAATGTTGTTGGTGAACTTTGGTCTGATGACATAACGTAACTTTAGCGATACAAAAGTGGTAGAAGAGAGGTAAGTTTCTTCAAAATTAGGGAACTAGAGTACCTAGGTACTATTTAGAAATATAATGGCGTCCACGACCGATTTCGGCCACGGCGGCTGTTCTCATTTAAGGAGATCAGCCAGCTGCGCAGGACAAATTATAGTGCACAAGCATTTGCGCAGACACAGGTGCACTCACTATTCCTTCACTCTCATAGCCCGATGGGACGGCAATCCAAAAAAGAGATCAGGCGCAGGACCGACATTTACGTGCTCTCCGATGCACGGGTAAATCAATCACCAACTGCCAGACTACGGGCTGCTTTGTGAAAGTTTAAGAAAACCCACAAAGCGATTTCGGCCCGACCCGGGAATCGAACCCGAGACCTCGAGCACAGCAGCCGCGCTTGCGACCACTAGACCAACGAGGCAGTAGCAGCATTTAGAAATACTGATATTTTAAAGCTGACGAGTTTGTTTGTTTGCATACTGTTACAGCCTTTTCTTTTTTTTTATCGTCCCACTGCTGGGCACAGGCCTCCTCTCTCTCTGGTTTGTTTGCATGAATCCCGGGAACTGCTAGATAGATTTGAAAAATTTTCTTTATTTGATAGCCTATTTTTTGAGAAATGCTTAAAGCTACTTTTTATTCAGCTGCGTTTAGTAGTTCTGATGGGACGCGGGTGAAACTAGTAGAACTAGTAGACTCTGGTTACGTATAATTAAATAAAAAAAGCGGTTACCAAAACAAAATATAGTGATAAACTACACGTATTTTCCATAATAAATAAACTGCGATAAGAGTCACAGTAGCTACAATAAACGAATAAATAAATTGCCAATGATTCACATGTAGCGATAAAACTGTAGTGATAAGATTGAGGCAGGAAAAAAAACATTAACCTGTTACCAATTGTGTTAAATGCTGATTGTAGAGGTAATTTGCCAAAATAAAGTACCTAGGTATATACTGGCTTGGGGGTCCCCCCACAGCGTTGACTTCCACGTAGTGACCCCTGGGCAACGCCGCGCCTGACCACCGTAACGGAGTGGCAGGCCGGCGGCTAACGAACGCTGTGCGTCGAAACATCTTCAACAGTCTTGCGTTTCGATATTGTGGGTGGCAATGCCACGTCCTGTGAGGGCCGCCTCCGGGCGCTGTCTCCGCAAAGGCTCTTCTCAGGGCCAACCCAAAGGCCCTTCTCAGGGCCAACCCAAAGGCCCTTCTCAGGGCCAATCTCGAGATGCTTCGGCATCAGAGACCAGCCGCGCACCATCCGCGGTCAGTCTCATGAGAGGTAGTGACCTCGTGTCGACCGACTTGTCCGACACGGAGTCACAAACGAGCGGCGTTGCAACCCGCCGTACGAGGAAGAGGGCTTTCCTCAAGCGGGGATCCGGAGGCTCTTCGGACGCAGCCGAGAAGCCCGCGAAGAGGGCGGTATTAGAAGCCGACGACCGGCGAGCCAGGGCCAGCCACGGCTCCTCCACTGTCATTTACGCGGACCACTCCGTGGAGGAAATGGAGCGCATGGCTCTGGAGGATTCGATGGAGATCCTAGAGGTCGCCTCAAAGTCCTCCAACTTGAAGGGGACCTTCCAGAAGGCCCTAAAATGCCGGGCAGCGAGCTTGCTCGGCATTGTAAAGGAGTTGGCGCAGCGCACCACCTCCGATAAGACGTGGCAACTGCAGGCGAAGGTGGATCGCCTGCAGAAAGAGGTGTCCGCGCTGCACGCGCGCGTTGCCGATCCCACGACTCGGCCCGAGGGGACGTCGGAAGGTCCAGCAACGATGCCTGCCTCCTCTGACCTTGAGGATCTCATCCGTAAGGTCGTCATGGAGGAGAGAGCATTCACCAGGGCCTGTTTTGCCGGCATAGAGGACCGGCTCCTGCCGGAGACGCGGTTACGCCCTCCACTCGCGGCGGATAAAGCACCCGGACGGATGCCCATCGCACCGGGGCCCTCAACGGCTCCAGCCCAGTCGGAGCCCCAGGTCCTAAAGACCACCAAGGGCAAAGGAAAGGGCAAAAAGACCTCACTAGCCCCGACTACCCAGACGATCCCTCCCGAACCGGTGAGGGAAGACCCATTACTGCCCTCCACCACCCCTTCCAACCAGCCTTGGATTAAGGTGGTAGCGAGGAAGCGGAAGGGGAAAAAGTTGGCTCCCGAGCCCCCTGCAGCCAAGCCTGCCGCTTTAGAGGACAGGAGGAGGAAGCTCGCTCCTCCTCCAAGAACCGAAGCCGTGGTGATCACGTTGACCCCAGAGGCAGCGGAACGAGGGGAGACGTATGAGTCCGTGCTGCGGCGGGCTCGTACAAACGTCGACCCAGCGGAACTTGGGGCTGGCAGGATTACGTGCCGGAAGACCCAAACGGGGGCTCGTATCTTCGAGTTCTCGGGGGCTCAACGCGGCACCAAGGCGGACCTCTTTGCGACGAAGCTCCGAGAGGCTGTCGCGGACACGGCCAAGGTTGTGAGGGCGGTCAAGTGTGTGGCTCTGGAGGTGACCGACCTCGACGACTCGGTCACGCAAGAGGAGGTGGTGGCAGCGGTTGCGGCGGCGGGGGGCTGCGCCGTCGCATCTGTCAAGAGCCGAGCCATTAGACCTGGCCGCAGGGGTATGGGCACTATGAGGTTAGAGTGCCCGGTCGTAGCTGCCAAGGCGGTTCTGGCTAAGGGCCGCCTCCCGGTCGGGTTTAGCTCGGGTGGGGTCCGAGTGCTTGAGGATGCGCCGATGCGCTGTTTCAAGTGCCTCGGCATCGGACACACCCGGCCTCTCTGCCCGTCCACTGCCGAGCGTGGGGAACTATGCTTCCGCTGCGGAAAAGAGGGGCACAGGTTGGCCAGCTGCGAGGCTGCCACCACGCATTGCGCAGTATGCGCTGCCAGTGGTCGTCCATCCGACCACGTAATGGCGGGCAAGGAATGCCGACCGCCACTAAAGAAGGGCAAACTGCAGGCGCCGGTGCGGCCAGCTGCTGCCGCCACCTCTGAAACTCCAGTTCCAGTGCCGGCCACCGAGGGAAGCGCGATGAACACCGACTGATGGCTGGGCATCGACGACGTGTTCTTCAAGCGAACATCAACCACTGCAGAGCAGCCCAGAGCCTGCTGGTTCAAACCTTTGCGGAGTGGTTGGTGGACGTGGCGGTTGTCGCCGAGCCGTACTCTGTCCCTGGCAGCTGGCTGGGAGACGACAACGGCTCGGTTGCATTGGTAGCACGGTCTTCCACGGACTCCCCCCCCCTCTCACTCTTAGAGAGGGGACCGGGATACGTGGCTGCCGCGTGGGGTGACATAGCCCTTATAGGGGTGTATTTCTCCCCAAACCGCCCTCTCACGGACTTCGAGAACTTTCTCGAAGTCCTCGCCAGGGTGGCAAGCGGAGTGGTGCAGCACCGGGTGTTGGTCTTAGGCGACTTTAACGCCAAGTCGGCGATATGGGGTAACCCGACCACCAATGCCCGAGGACGAGAGGTGGAAACCTGGTCTGTGTCATCCGGTCTGTCCCTCCTGAATAGGGGAACAGTTCACACCTGCGTGCGGCGGCAGGGGGGCTCCATCGTGGACCTCGCCTTTGCATCCCCTTCTTTGGCGGCCTGTGTAGTGGACTGGCGGGTGGAGCTGGTGGAGACGCTGTCCGACCACCGATACGTGCGCTTCGATATTTCCATCCCGGACTCCCAGGGGACCCAGGAGGGTCGGTCGGACTTCCCACGGTGGGCGCTCTCCCGCCTAGACCGGGAGGCCGCCTCGGAGGCGGCTTTCGTCCAGGACTGGCTGTCTCCTCCTGTAGTAGTCCGGGATGTGGACGCCACAGCGGTCCAGTTAAGGGTCTCCCTGACCGAGGTGTGCAACTCTAGCATGCCTCGGTCTCATCGTCCGCCTCCTAGACGCGCCGTTTATTGGTGGTCGGAGGAGTTGGGGGATCTTCGGGCCGCTTGTGTGGCGGCCAGGCGGGCCTACACAAGAAGCCGGCGGCGGCGCCTTCGCGACCTCGACAACGAGGACCGCCTCTATGTAACCTACATAGAGGCCAAGTCGACGCTCACGGCGCAAATGGGCACAGCCCAGGATCGCGCAAGGGCGGAGATGCTTGAGGGCCTGGACATCGATCCCTTTGGGAGGCCCTACAAAGCGGCACGCAACAAACTGCGCCCGTACGGCCTCCCAGTTGCCGAAACCCTCGAGCCGTCGTTGCTGGATGGGGTGGTCCAGTCCCTGTTTCCGCGCAGGGACAACTTTACTCCACCAGTGATGAGCGCCCCGCAGGGTGCGGCTCCATCGGCCGAGGAGGTCCCTCCGGTTACGGAGGACGAGATAGAGAAGGCAGTTTTCTGCCTCAGGGGGAAAAAGACGGCCCCAGGTCCGGACGGCGTCCCCGCAAATGTGGTGGCCATTGCCACCTCCCAGATGGGAGAAAGGTTTCGGGACCTCTTCAGTGCGTGCCTGACGTGTGAGAGGTTCCCAAAGCCATGGAAGGAGGGCCAATTGTGCCTTCTTCGGAAGGAAGGGCGGCCGGTGGACTCCCCATCGGCATACCGACCCATCGTTTTACTGGATGAGGTCGGTAAAATGTTCGAGAGGATCCTCGCTGCCCGTATCACCAGGCATCTGGGCACAATCGGCCCGGATGTAGCGGACGCTCAGTTTGGTTTTCGAGCTGAGCGTTCGACAGTTGATGCCCTGTCCCGACTCAAGGGCCAGGTGAGGGAGGCGATGGATGCAGGAGATGGACTGCTGGCTGTGTCATTCGACATAGCCAATGCCTTTAATTCAATTCCCCACTCCACCATACTGGAGGCCCTTCGCTTTCATGGGGTGCCTCCATATTTGCGGGGACTATTGGCGGACTACCTGAGGGACCGTACAGTCCTCCTTGTGGACAAGTCGGGCCAGCTCCGACGTTACGCCGTCGAGTCCGGTGTCCCACAGGGTTCAGTTCTAGGGCCACTTCTGTGGAACATCGGATTCGACTGGCTTTTGCGGAGCAACCTCCCACGTGGCACGTCTGTCATCTGCTATGCAGATGACACCCTTCTGACGGCCAGGGGGAGAAATTTTGGAGAGGCAGCCAGCTTGGCCTCGGCGGGCGGTTCTCAAGTGGTGGACAGAATCTCCCGCCTAGGGCTGACGGTGGCGCTGCACAAGACCGAGGCCGTATTCTTCCATGGCCCTCGGCAGCACCAACCGCCCGACGCCCATATCCATGTGGAGGGTGTCCGCATCGGGGTGCAGCCCCAGATGAAATATCTGGGTTTAGTGCTCGACAGTAAGTGGTGCTTCAGAGCACACTTCGGCGGCCTGTCGACGCGCTTGATGAGGACCGCGGGCGCCCTCTCATGGCTCCTCCCGAACATCGGGAGACCCGGCGACCAATGCCGACGACTATACGCCGGCATACTCAAAAGTATGGCACTGTACGGGGCCCCAATCTGGGCAGACTCACTGTGCAGTAGGATGAACGCCGCTGCCATCCGCAGGCCACAAAGGGCCATTGCACAGCGGGTGTCGAGGGCGTACCGCACGGTGAGCTTCGCGGCGGCGTGCGTTCTGGCGGGAACTCCTCCCTGGGAGCTCGAGGCTTGGGTGCTCGCCAGAGTGTACGACTGGACGGCGGAGCAGAAGGCGCTAAACCGGCGCCCAGACCCGACAGAAAAAGAAGAGGTGCGTGAGGAGGCAAGGGAGGCAATAACTCTGCACTGGGCCGAAGATCTTGCCTCGGCAGCGTACGGTCGCTGGACGCTGGATGCCATCGGGCCTGTCCTGAACGGATGGCTCGATCGGCGGCATGGGTGCCTTTCGATGCGTCTGGTGCAGGTGCTGTCCGGACATGGCTGCTTCGGATCGTACCTGCACCGGATTGGGAGGGAGGAGACCCCACAGTGTCACCACTGCGAAGCCACGGTGGATACGGCAGAGCACACACTCCAGGTGTGCCCATCGTGGGCAGAACCCCGCCGCGCCCTGATGGCAGTAGTCGGGAACGACCTCTCGCTCTCCAGCGTGATTGCTGCCATGCTGGGAGGTGAAGAGACATGGGAAGCGGTAGCCTCCTTCTGTGAAGACGTCATGTCCCAGAAGGAAGCTGCGGAGCGCACGCGGGAGAACGATCCTCTCGCGGTGCCGCTCCGTAGACGAAGAAGGGGCAGAAGACGGCGAATGCGACATCCGTCCCCATCCGCCCTGGGGGGTGATCAGCGGGCGACAGGCGCGGGGGTGCCACCGCCTGCATCACAAGGATCAACCCCTGCACTCCGGCCATTATAAGGACCCTTCCCCACTAGGGGGAGGAATGAGGGGCCTGCCGTAAGGCGGGCAATCGCCGGTGGGGGACTGGATGCCATAGATTCCCAGACCCCCTCCACTCAGGCGAGGTCGGAGTGCCGCTGGGCCTTTTTAGTGGGTATACCGGGAACGTCTTTACCGGGGAGTCCCACATACCCCTCTCCCGTCCCCCGACGGGAAGGGGATGCGTAATAGCATTTTTAGCCCAGCGACAACAAAAAAAAAAAAAAAAAAAAAAGGTATATACTGGCTTACACTAGCAGATTCAAGTGTCTTACCCCCCGGGTTCAAATCTCTTATATATATATAAAAGAAAGTCGTGTTAGTTACTCCACTTATAACTCAAGAACGGCTGAACCGATTTAGCTGAAAATTGGCAGGGAGGTAGTTTAGAGCCAGGAGAAGGACATAGGATAGGTTTTGTCACCATCCGGCTACGGGTAACAGTCATACCGGAACGCGGGTGAAACCGCGGGCAGAAGCTAGTTTCTCTATAAATAAGCTATCTAGCACTGAGAAACTTTACAAATCGGTCCAGCAGTCCTTAAGATCTGTGCGTTTAAGAAAACAAACTCTCCTGCTTTATAATAAGTATAGACTAGATGCAAAAATCTATCACAGGATGTCCTGGCTCATCTGAAACAACAAAATATACCTATATTATGCAATCCACATATTTAAAACAATAGAACAACGAGCAAGTATTTATTTGTAAGCAATTCAAACACGCATACTATGCACTGAAGTACATAAAATACCTATAGCTTAGATTAGACTATTGGCAATGCTGCATTTTCTCATCTTCTAATATATAAAATTCTCGTGTCACAGTTTTCGTTCCCATACTCCTCCGAAACGGCTTGACCGATTCTCATGAAATTTTGTGAGCGTATTGAATAGGTCTGAGAATCGGCCAACATCTATTTTTCATCCCCCTAAATGTTAGGGGTAGTCCACCCCTGATTTTTTTTTTTAGGAAATTATTTATTTGGCAAAACAACGTTTGCCGGGTCAGCTAGTACATATATATTTTAATTTTTTTCTCATGCATTTTTTCCTTAAACTTAGCCAGTTGATGTTAAAAAGTTCTCATTTCGTACATATACGTAGAATTAGAGATAATGAAGATGGCCGAAAACCTTCAATTTTGTGTTTTGGCAATTAATTATGTCAACGCCGAATATGTATGAGACTAGCAAATTAATGTTTTACAAGACATTGAATGAACATAAATTGTATATTTTTTGTTTTAACATTATAGAATAGTCATGATCACGATTAATTGCGGACATGAGAGAAAACTGTTACCAAAACGAAACAGTTTTATTACCAAATCAGTTAATTAATATTAGGTTTTTCAATCAAGTTATCATAACTAGACTAGTTTCATACAACCTATGTAAAAGTCATACCTATAAATGCTTAATCACCTTTCATTTGAAAGAAAATGGTCTTATAATCCACGAAATATAAAGATCTACATAAATGAAAAAAATAACCGTCTTACCACAAAAACTTTTATTAATTTATTTATTTAAATGTCAATTTAACACTTGTCTAAAAAAATGACAGATTATGACGTTGAAATAAGGTCCATTTTTCAGCCTCACTTTTTTTAGACAAGTGTTTGACACATGTTTAAGTTTTTGTAGTAAGACCAGACCATAGATATTTTAGATAGCCCATTTACCTGGGTGTGCTGTAGGCTTTTTTTATCCGAGAATTTATTGGAATTAGAATTATTATGGGAAGTCATTGCCTCGGCACGCGGATAGATCCGTGTGGAACAGCTAGTAAAGAATAATGCTTATAAATATTAAATATAACGATTTTAAGCACTTACAATGACTGACTTATAATCCTTCTAAAGCCGAAAATTACATTTGAATAATAGCGAAGTTTCAACGCTGAAGTTAGGTCATTAGTAGCTTTGTTTAATTTATATTAAGTAGTGGTTATACAACAACTTAGTTATAATATTGATTTGACCTTACCTGAACGGGCGGTGTTATTGTTTGTTTTAGAAACCAAATTTACATAATTTGCATATACATTTTACGGGTTACCTATAGTTAGGGTTCTAATGGTTCTTTATGTATGTATGCATAAATCTAGCAATTACTGTCAATAGGAAGATGGGAAAAACACTGAACTGATTTAGATGAAACTTTTGGATATTGATTGAAATTATTAAAGACCAAGGTCTTTCAGAAGCACAGAAGATCGCAATATTTTTTTGATTCACATTAAAACAGCATTGTAAAAACTTCGTTCTAAAAATCTGTATTTATTTTACATTTCACTAGAGAATAGATTAATAAAATTTACTGCGCATTTATAAAATTCCCGGTCGTATTAAAAGCAATTAATTATTAACTAAAAGTGTAGTTCGTTGACCTCATGACCTTTTATTTAACTATGATTTACACTTGCACATAAAAAGACGCCGTTACACTGGATGGCATTAAAAAATGGTATGATTATGCTATATTTTGACTGTTAATATTATTTTTGACTGTTACGATTTTTTTAGTTAATATTTTAAGAAGAATTTTATGTCATCATAATAGAAAACCTACAACATTAAATATGAAAAGGCTTTGTTTGTATGTATACAGGGTGTGTCGTTCACAATCACATTAAATCCTATCACATATACTGTATGATATTCTATGGCGAATTGAAAAAAAAATAACCTTATCCATTCAGTGGTTTAACTACAGGAGTCATTTTTCGTTTTATAATTTACAACATCGTGTGTAAAGCAGAGATAAAGTTAGGAGTATCGAATGTTTTGATCAGTTGACAGCTGTCAGTTTTCAACGGAGAATTTCAGTTTTTGTAATGACAGACTTTTATATGGTGTTCTAATTTTCGCACATTTTTATGCTATTTACTTTGTTTGAAAAAATATTTTTTTTTAGTTTTACGTATTTTTCTTTTTTGTTTGTGTTAATCCACATATATTAACCAGTATATTAACGCATTTCATTTAATGTGATTGTGAACGACACACCCGATAAACATAGTACATATGCTAGTTGAGGAAGCAGTATTGAACTATTCTTGTACATTACTGTGTTACGACGCCGGAGAATATTAAACTATCATTTTTATTCATCAAGCAATGTGTGCTAGCACATTGTGCCAGTCATGCAAAAGTGACAAGTGTTCCCGATTAGATGCAATGATGTGTAATTATTTATGTTTACGAGTGTATATTATGTATATATCAGTGCTGGTGAATTTAACAAACTATACTTCTCGTGAAAATGGTTTTCAGCTTGTTTTTGGAAGAAATTAATAAAGGTAACATTAAGATTGTATGGTACGGAAGAATTTACCAATATTGCTAGAATTTGTGAAAAATAGTAGGTAACTCATAGCTGTGCATTTTCTTGGGTCATTTTCACTGTTATTAAGACCACCTAACCCACTCTTAAACTTTTTTTTACATTTCAACCCTGAGCCGATTCACAATCAAAAATTTTAAACACCCCGAACGGATCAGTCAAATAACCAGCTTATAATTGGGTAACGGCTCCATCCATTCCCATTTTCGTTTTTTTTTTCGACTTTCCGACGTTGCACCTTTATTCCTAAAAATAAGGTTAAAATCTGGCTGTATCATTGCGGGTTATCAATCAAAGCTGTGACACGGGCTGTGTACGTTGATGGATTTGACCTAAATATTAGTCGAAGCTATTATTTGTACACGACGTTTAGGCAGTAATGTGATGTAAGAATGATTGCTGCCCAATGATTGTAGGTAGAGTATTTTGTTTTATATTTACACAAGCTGTTGATTTGCATCCGTGCTATATTCAAGGACGTAATTATGCTAGTGATTCTCGACCCAAATCAATAAAAAAATTGGTATGTAATTTTTTTTTTCCGAATTCCGTCAATGTCATCTAGCCGTATTTAAACTTGGCGCGTGTGTTACTGGCCTTAAAACCGTGCTGCGCACTCACATAAACGCAAACACAAAGAATACGCAACGACCATTCATAAATTTCATTCATAAAATTGGATTTCTGAAATACTACGACATTACAATGACAAAAAAAGCAGTGCATATTAGCTATTTCCCGTCTACTGTAATTCCAATCGATTATTTAGGTATTTTATGTCCTCCTCCTGAACTATGGCACAAATGCAAATCAACACCTTGTATACCTACCAATAGTAGTTTGTAGTCGTGATGTGTTTACGAAATTGTATGTACCTCTATGTTAGGGTGTTGGTATTCCACCAAATATTTTTTTTTTTCGAAAAAAGACTACTTAATTTGGGTAGGCACCTAACTAAACTTATTTAAAATTAAAATGCGGCTAAAAATCTATGTAAATTCAATAATAACAGTTTATTTGTTTATGTAAAAAGTCTTATAAAGATTGTTTACCTTTAGCTAGTTAATTGTCTACTCAAAAGGAGTATATATGTAGGTTGGTCTTATCTCAGAAATGACTAAACAGCACCTTAAAATCTTTATAAAATCAAGGCATGTACCTAACTATAAAATGCATAGGTAATAGGATTTAATAACGAAAATACCAAAGCTGTTTAAAATATAAATGGCTTCTGATGCGAAAGGCTCATTTGTTCATGCACTTTCATGAATATATTTTATGGTAACCTCGTAAATTTCAAGCGTCGAGTTTGTAACAGTTCATCTACTCGCCATGCATTAAACGTACATGAATTTCAGTGATGTTCATCGCATAATACAATGTGTTAAAGTGGCAACGTGAATGTTAGGAAAGTGCCACTTAGCATTTTGTTGTAAATTTTATGAGAATAAACTAGTTATATTTTGTTGGAATTTCAGTGGGAATTTATTCTTGAGTGTGGTAAAGTGTTCACCAGTCCGCATTAATAATAGGTAATGTAAGTCCAAATATTCCTTCAGAGGATATCCAAAGATTTGCTTCTGCCTCCAGTTTCACCCGCCTTTCGTGGGAACTGCCCCACGTACCTACCCAAACAAAATTCCTTTAGTTCCTTAAATATTTTTTCAAATGATATCATTAGGTCTTAGATTAGCGTGTATTCTTCCTTATAATTCTTTATAACCAGAGATAACAAAAGATAAAATCCTCAACTTTTAATGTCGTCCACATCTGGTGCTTTAAACCAAGCGTTAAGAAATCCACAAAGAGTGGTCCTAAAGCAGAAAAGATTCCAGGACAATAGACTGCAGTAGTGCAATATTCGAAGAAGACAATAGGACTCAGGTAGCTTCGTTCACACCCTGCAATATCCGTACGTGACAAAAGTGACTGCAATCCACGAAGTAAGGAAAGAGCGGAGATGCCATAATGCGGGTAGATCAGGCGCCTTCTTCTATGTCAAATTTGTACGGGGGATTTGACCAAAATTATCAGTTACGCATGAACTAACTAGGCGTTTGGATTCTTTGAGACACCCGTCAATGGTTTTTGGTGTTACAAAAAATGGTCGGCTCCAAAGAAGGCGTAAAGAAGACGGAGACAGTAACGTTCCTCGTCCCCCGCACACCCAAACTTTGGCGCGCTGCATGCTTAGGCGATTTTCCGTTATGGCACCACTGCTAGTCATTTTGTTCTCCATGCTGCAATCGTATCGGTCTTGAAAAAGGCAGATTCCTCTATATAAAACTTTAGTCAAAGCAAACTTCGTACCAAAGGACCAGGTTTTGAATATAAACCTCTTGAAGCGTGCCATTGATATTGGCTTTACAGTTTTTGTAAACAACATTTTTGCCAATATATGCTGTGAAAAATGTCTTCAATTTTCGTTTGAGTTGATCTTTTTGAGTTTTGTTTAATAAATGTGTGTGTAAAGCTGACTAAAAATGGAACGTATTTGTTAAGGGAAATTGTTAGGATCCTTTTGAAAAAAATGTGTGTCTTGATTTGAGTTCACAGAACAAAAAGGGTAAATATATTAATCCATCAAAATTACAAGGTAGGTATAATAAATTGTTTATTGTATAATAATGTAATTGAAGCCGATATAATATAATAATATAAAGATAAGTAGTTTAAGTTTGTATACAATATAATTAAAGAACTTTATCAAAGGCTGTATACTACTACGATGTGTAAAAAATGGTTACAGATTGCAGCGTAATGTTAATTAGTGCATTTTTTTTTTATGTTTGTAATTGTCTATAGATTCTTTATTTGTGTGTGGTTGTTTCTGTTTATATTTAATTAGTTTCTTTTTCTGTTAAATTGTAATTTGGATATGTTTATTTGTGTAAAATATGGAGTGTAAATTCCGAAATAAAGATTTATTATTATTATTTTGTATGTCTCTACCAGACCTCGGGACTATAGAGTCCCGGATTTTTGGGAGGCGAACGTGGGGCCGAAGCCAACACGCTGAAGCCCTTTTGAGACAACTTTAATGAAATGGTGACACATAACCGACGATTATCCCTGTATACACTATAGAAATGTACCCAAGGACAATCCCCGGTTCTGTGCTAAACTATTGCTAACTATGGATGAAAACTACTTGGGCTATTGTGATGGGATGCTAGTGGACTAGGAATGGGGAAACTACGGGAACTATGGCACCTGTATTATTATTTATGTATGTCTCTACCAGACCTCGGGACTATAGAGTCCCGGATTTTTGGGAGGCGAACGTGGGGCCGAAGCCAACACGCTGAAGCCCTTTTGAGACAACTTTAATGAAATGGTGACACAAAACCGACGATTATCCCTGTATACACTATAGAAATGTACCCAAGGACAATCCCCGGTTCTGTGCTAAACTATTGCTAACCATGGATGAAAACTACTTGGGCTATTGTGATGGGATGCTAATGGACTAGGAATGGGTGATGGGATGCTAATGGACTAGGAATGGGATGATGGGATGCTAATGGACTAGGAATGGGTTATTATTATTATTATTATAGTGTGTACATTGTATAAAGCTTTGTAATTATTGTTTTGTTTGTGTAATTGTTCAGGTATGACCTTAGTTTGGAAGTTGGTATAGCTACTTATACGGATATATTGAAGCCTAATTAACACTAGAACAGCCAAATTAAGCTACTTATATAGGTTCCACATATGACGTAATTTAATCATATTCATATAATATGGATACCTATATGATATAGTATTTCAAGCGACATATAATTAACTAGCCGTTTTCCCGCGGTTTCACCCGCGTCCCGTGGGAGCTATTGCCCGCACCGGAATAAAATATAGCCTATATTACTCGCAGATAATATAGCTTTCTAATGGTGAAAGAATATTTAAAATCGGTCCAGTCGTTTTTGAGTTTATCCATTACAACCAAACAAACAAACAAAAAAAGTTTTCCTCTTTATAATATTAGTATAGATAATAGTGAATTCGGTTATATGAATATGTATGAATATTAATATTATTATATGACTGCTCACTGATGTCAATTTTCAATACATGCTTTCGAATGTAAAATTTACTGAATTATGAAATAGTGGAAATTAATAAATAGCTTTTATAGGTAGTTGCCAATAATGCCTGTGTATAGAGATGTGATGCTTTGAAGTTTCACTGTTGGGAAGCTACACTATTCCCGGGTGACATAGAATATATTTTATCTGAGTCGCCGGTAGTCTATACTAATATTATAAAGAGGAAAACGTTGCTTGTTTGTTTGGTTGTAATGGATAAACTCAAAAACTACTTTAAACTACTTTTAAATATTCTTTCACCATTAGAAAGCTATATTATCTGCGAGTAACATAGGCTATATTTTATCCCGGTGCGGGCAGTAGCTCCCACGGGACGCGGGTGAAACCGCGGGAAAACGGCTAGTCGTATAAAAAAAAATATTTTTCATACTACAAAGAGACGTTCTTAAGAATTATTAAGAGTGTTCACATGTCTACTAAAATTAATGTAGATATTAATTTTGATTTTTGATTAAAAATACCTACACCCTTTTCCTCTGCAGTAGCAAACGTGCTCAAATGCTGTCGACTGCTCATTCACGCGTGTATTTGTCGAGTATCGATATTGAGTTGTGTGACGTCACTACTCGTTACAGTACCAATAAGTATCTGTACCTACTGCAATGTTGATTAATGGGTGGATTTCAATAATCTGTCTATCCATTGATTTCCCAACTAAAAATAAACAATACGAAAGTTGGTACAACGACTATTTCTACTTAAAAAAATGATCTCGAAGGTTTGATTTTTCGTCTTACTTAGAAAGATGTGTTCCAACTGAATATATGATGTCATTTAATCAAACACGGATGTTTCTGAGTTATTTGTACAGTTTTTCTGACAAGTAATTTCTGAAGCGATATGTAGGTATATTGTTCAAGTGTTAATATATTTACATATGATCCTTCATCTCTGCTTCTCTAATTTTTGTCTGAAGCATGACAAATAATGCTTATATCATCATCAGCTTTCGTCTCACTTATAGGCACAGACCTCCTCTCATGACACAGAGAATGCTTTTCTCAAATATCCTATTTAGCAAATTCTTTTTTCACAATCTTTTATTTCCTCACGATATTTAGGGGATGCGGGTGAAACCGCGGGTAACCGGTAATTATTTGATTGAACCTCACACAAGATGGATTAATAAGCGATCATTTGAAGATTGCAGGAATCGGTTATGCGAGTAAGTTAAAGCGGTTGGCTGAGAGGGGTTAATTTTTAGAAGATCCGGAACTTTATTATCACATCATTGATGTCAGTATTTATGTTTATTGGTAAGAAAAAGAGAAAATATATTTTATTGTAATACTCCGAAAAAGATTTCATTAGAAAAGAAGATGCGTAGGTACATTAACAATACACACTTCCTCCTTATCGGTCACTATCAATCCAAATAAACGTTACACTCAAGTATATGAAATATAAAGTATTTCTCCTAAAAATAGACCCTGAATAATAAATATCTCGATCATTTCCAACGTCCATCCATTTAGGGAAGCCTGTATATTTTCGTCATAAATATCGTTCGGCCAAACGGTTCGATGTAACGAGTTTCGTCCACAGATATTAATATTATATCGCGAACAAGTAATATAAATTGATGTGCCTTCGACGACATCGGTTATTGATGTAAACGTGCTTTAAGTATCGTTGTAATTTATGCATTTTTATCGGGAAAATAAAGTTTTAAATTGGCATATCTTTTCAAGAACTGAATTTTTTGCGCTGATTTACTTATTTTTTCGCATTCTGCTTCCTTAAATAACGTTTATTTCTTTGGTTCTGAATGTATTGTACTATTAATGCGATATAAAGAGTGCGTATAAAAACATTAAATATTTTACACATGGATTAACGTTGCGTTTTCTTCGTTCCTTACTTGTTAAAATAAAATACCCCTAATTTTAGCAAACAAAGCAGATAAAACAAACTTGAATAGACACAAGATTTCAAGAATTTCAAGCCGTATATTATTTTAAAAGACGCTTTCTATTGAGGACTAAAAAAGAAAAC
The DNA here is from genome assembly GCA_963856015.1 of Helicoverpa assulta. Lineage (NCBI taxonomy): Eukaryota > Metazoa > Arthropoda > Insecta > Lepidoptera > Noctuidae > Helicoverpa > Helicoverpa assulta. Next base: position 5,334,435 of record CAWLCW010000002.1, on the reverse strand, counting down.
TGCTTGTCTGAACGTATCTCATTTCCCGCGGCAATAGGTTTGTATGAAAACATGCCCATTACGAGGCGGTTTTTGTCACTTTTTTTGTCCAAACGAGGCCTAAAATTGGCAAAAACTTGGGCCAAGCTGATTAGGCGTTGGCCAAGTTTCAATTAAGTTTCTTCTGCGTACGTTAAGTGTCGGTGTTTTTGTTTTTGGGGAAACCTAATAAGAGTTTCTGAAAAATTGTGTCTAAATATAAACGGATGAAAATATTTATCTAATTAGTTTTTTTTTTTAAACAATGCACTGCTAAAGGCTAGGCGATTTTTCAGATACCGTCAAAGTTTCGTATTTATAATAAAGAAGAAGTTATTTAACTAGTTCTTGACTGTTGACAATGATCCACGCGTTTATTATAAGAACTATAGGATCCATATTACGTGCTATGCATGACAGTCGCATCTAAATATTCAATAATAATAAAGTACCTATTATGTGCACATTTTACTAGACTTACCATCCATTGCATAAGCAAAACTCACCACAAGTATAACATTTTTAATAAGCAAAAGTATAAAGATAAACTACGTTATTATAAATTGAGGTAAAACAATCTTTAAAAACAAGCTTTTATTTAAATGCGCTAAAAAGAAAACCATCCAAACCATCCAAAAAAATCCAAACCATTTTTGTCACCATCCGGCTACGGGAAGCAGTTATCTCGGGACGCGGGTGAAACCGCGGGCGGAAAGCTAGTTTAGTATTAATTTTGATGACAGAGAAATGTTTTTGACGTATTTTCTGTCTTGACACCTTAGGAAGAAAATGTGGAGAGGTATTGTCATAGCTTCTGTAAAACCATTATAATTATGGTGTAGTATACTTTTACCATGTAAAACAAGATAAAAATACTACGAATATGTAATACTTAAATACAATATATGAGCCTCATAATATCTTCCCTAAGATATGGTTGAGCTACACGACGACTGATGCATGCGTGCCGTCTGTTGGTCAGCTCCAGCCTTATGTGGCTCTTTCCTCAAAAGGCCATTCCAGACCGCGTACATGGTGACACTCGCACATAATATTATTTGATTTATAACATGTTTGGACTTTAAAAGAGACTATGACCCTTGAGTTTGTTTCGGCGTTTCTTCTCAGGGATCAGTCATTAGGAAATGCCGACCTCAGCGTTCTTAAAATGACGTGTAAAAGTGATGTAATGTCCAACTTGCAAAATAAACGATTTCATTTCATTTCTTACTACACTCAAAATTCTGATACCTCCTCCACAATTGAAACAATTTTAGACGAAGACTCTTTTCATCCCCATTTCAATCAAGTACCCATGAATTAATTACAACATCTTAATTAGTTTAAATTAACACGGAGGAAATCTTTGGAAAGTTTTCTTCATCAAGTTAAATATGTGTTTGAATCAATTATGAGGGAATTGAAGGAAAATAGAAAATATACTGAGAGCGTATCGTAAGATTCGATAAAGTCAATTGAAGGGAAAGATTTACGGTTACTTAATTCAGGAGCTCTGAACAATTCCGTAGGAAAATGTCGTGGTAGGAAAGATTATTGATTTACTGGTTAACCTTAGTTGGCATTGGCAGATTTTCCGCCTGAGGTCTGTTTTTCTTTATTGTCATGTAAAAAAAGAAAATACAATATCTCGGTAGGTTTTTTGTTGAAATAATTTGACATTAGAATCTGTCCAGTGTCCATCCATCCAGTGCTTGTGAAATTAAGTTTTAGGTAGCAACTTAGTAGCAACATATTTTGCATTTTTGAATCGCCTTCAGTTTTTGCATATAGAAATCTATTACAAAATGAAAACACGTAATCCATAATGATTTTTAACTACGCTTAATGTGGCAACCAAAACAGAATACTCTATAAACAACGTCTGTTAATTCCAACATTTATCCATTAGAACGACCAAATTTTGACATATCGATTAGAAAATTTGACTTCTCGATAAGCTTAATGCCTTATCGATATAACTCGATGATCGCACAGCTAAATAATGTGAGTCGAGAAAAACCAATAGACAAGGTAGATTGTATCGGTATTTATGTCTCATTTAATGACGTAAGGCGTTCAATATTAACGCTGATGCTATCGGAAACGGATTTAAAACTGAGTGAATTGTCAATCAGTTGATTCCAATTTTAAAAGCTTGCTTTATCGTGAATTGACATATCGTGAAACAGATTGTTACAAAAAAAAATGTGGTGGAAAATATATCGCTCTGATTAAGCAATGATAAAGATCTTACTGTTACGTCTTACTTTTGAAAACAATAATTCGATTTAACAGCCTTACTACAAAAACTTAAACATCTTTTAAACACTTGTTTAAAAAAATGTGGCTGCAAACGGACCTTATTTCAACTTCATAATCTGTCATTTTTTTCGACAAGTGTTCAACAGAAGACGTTTTTTTAAAAGTTTTTGTGGTACGACGGTTTAATGTCTAAAGATGGAAAATAAATGTTTCGGGAATACGACTCGCACTTGGCCTGTTTTTACAAATCCGTATTACACGCCCATGTTGCTTGGCAAGCAGACCGGTAATTAGAACATGAATTTGTAATACCTTAGCGGTGTCTTTAAATACATCATGACAAACCCTCTAGCGGTTACATTTGTACTATAATTAACATAAAGTGAAATAAATGTGTATAGATAGATATATAATTGAAATATGTAGTTTTTAACACCCAAAAAGGGGTTTTATAAGTTTGGCCACTATGTGAGTCTGTCCGTTTGTATATCTACGTGTCTGGCTTCGTAGTTCTTAAACGACTGAGGGTATTTGGATGCGGTTGTTTTTAGATGAAAAAGTATTCCAGCGCTAGTTCTTAGACATGTTGACAAAATCAGCTCGTACATTTAGTTATTATCTATTTTGTTGTCAACAGAGTGATGGTTTGTTAGTAGGTACCTGTATATGCTATTTATATTAACTAATAGGCATTTACATTGACAAAATAAATGACTCACTTCATATCATCATAATCAAGTATAGTTATCGGCACGGATATTGAACTCTCGACGGAGGAGTGGGGATCGCTTTGCGCACTGTACACATAAGGCAATAAACCAGGTGAAGTTCAGGGCTCAATATCCGTGCCGATAACTACATATATCACACTTAAAAATACAACCTTTTTAGAAAAATATCTGCTTGGCAACTGAAACCAGCATCAGGAACTTCCCCGTCGAAAACCTTTATAATATTCTCTAAGTAGTTTTTCCTGCGAAAATAATATGCATTTTTTTAAATTCACACAAAAACGTGTCTGTCATACATTAGCAACCGGTTCTCGTCACATCACGCTTACTCTCCTATTTATTTGCTTAGATACATAATAATTTTATTAATTTTAGAATCACATAGTAAAAAATATGATTGATTAATTCATTTATCTAAATACAATGATTATTATATAAAACAAATCAGAGTCCGATAAGCTATGGTTTCCACTTATGATAAAACGATCGGTATATTAGTTTAAAATTAATTTTGCGGCAACTCATATTTAGCGAGCAGTAGTATGCTTCAATATCTCATTAAATTGATAAAAATAATACATAATATGTTTATATACCTATACCTCCATTAAACGCCCATATATAAATTAAATTTCAACGTAAGAGTCAATAAATCATTCGTGATTAATTATAATTACGAATTTGATGTATACTTGCCAGAACATTGCTCTCGGATTAATTTATTAAATTAATAATATATTAGATATCCACCTGGCTGGAACGATGAACACCGTTATAGAATTTAGCATCGTTCTTAGTACTGTTTTGAGAATTAAATTGTATTGTGGTGTTTCATCAGACTGATGTAAAATTAGTATTAAACATCATGTTACATATAAACTCTTGTTCACTGGAGAACCAAAGATCTGTTCTTTGAAATGAATTTAATAGCAATTCTAGAGTCACATTTTATGTTACTCAGAATAATGATAATTATGTCTCATAGAATTCATATAAATTGCGCTTACTTGAAAGCTCTTGAAAGGCGAAAAACCAAGCACTTACGCGCAACATATTTCGAGTGACAAAAAACTGACATTAAACGTCACGTCGTCTTTTGTACCAATAGTACCTAGTCAATTGTTTTATTTCGCTCGTTTACGTACGACACCGCCTGTAAACCGATTGTTGTCACCCGGTAAAATTCGCTAGTGTGAAAGTGTTGTTACACCCGATTCCTACAAAAAGGGATATTAATTTTTGTGAGAAAGATTTTAAAATACAAAAAAAATAACTAGCATCATTCCTTACTATGCAAATACGATACATTTGCCAAACATAGTAAAACTGTTACATAAACCCTACAAGATAATCCATTTACAAATACTGATGCAAACCTTGATTGTTCGAGGTACGTCGAGTATTCAATAGTCTCTTGTAGACCTATCGTCGAGAGGGATGTAGGCAAGGATGAGAGTGTTAAGAGGGATGCGATACCCGAATGGATACAATCGGAATTGTTTGTTAAGGGAAACTCACAAGTGGTTGTCGTGATGTTGTGTGAATATCTTCGTCGTTTATTTGTGACAAGATGTACCTACGAGTATTGTTTTGGCATAGGTAGGTGATTTTTATTCCTTGTTAAAACTAAAATATCTTTAAGTTGTCACTCAGTATAATAAGAAAGATTTTAAAGCGAAGATGTTTTTAATAAGAGACAGCAGAGCGTTTTAGAGAGCTCAGATACGATCTCGTATAAATTGATGAAGTCAAGATGAACTGAATGATGAAGATGAAAAATGTTAGGAACCAGTTTTATGTATAATAGCTTTATAAATATAAAGGTGTGAAAGCGTGACAGATGGACAGTCAGAATTACAATTATTATCTTCAGACTTAAATAAATACAGACTCAGTTATGTTATGAATATGTTCAAGACCACTCAAAACCCAGATAAAGATAATTATGCAACAAATTACTAAATATATCGCGTTGGCTATCACTGCGACCTCTCACGTGGGGTGGGTTAGTGTCAGAACGCGTTCCCACTGCACCTTGACGGAACGGCATATTGCAGAATTCAATAAACGATCTATCCATTGATTGGGTAACTACAGATAGTTTGACTTTACTTGCATGATAACTCAAGTAACCTAAACAACAGAGAGGTTATTGATATCTGTGTTCAATAAGTTTTAATCGAAATAATTTTGCCCATTACATCTTGCCGTTTACATAGCAACGATAATCTGTCCTCTCGTATCGTAGGTACCTGTATATAAGAACATATCCAGTAATCCATCAAAATTGATAAGATATGACGATTCAAATGTTTGATTTCGTGTTTGTCGTCACACAATGGGAATGCACTAAAAATTATGCGGTAACCTATTGATAAGAAAATTGCACGTGAGAAACATTAAGCAGTATCTACTGACCCTTATATCAGATAGATAGACACTAATTATACACTGTTTCATCACCTGTTTAATGTAAAAGGTTAGTTAGGTAACTCAAACTCAAACTCATTTTTTTTTGTTTCAAATAGGCCTATGAAAGCTCTTTCGAAACGTCAAAGTTAGGTGCACGGTTCCAAAGAGTTGGTCTCATGGAGAAGAACCGGCAGGAAACTCCATGGACACTCTTTTTAAAAGAAAAAATAAAATTTACATATTTCATACAGTTTTCTATCTAGTCCTGAGAATGTTATACAATCCGAATTGAGCTAAAAATGTATTAATAAATTATACAAAATTAATTTTAGTGCAATCTTTACTAGAAAAGCGATTTATACAATTCAAAGAAAAAAAAAAGGTAATTAGGAAGGCCAGTTCATTTCTTAACTATGAAATGTACGAGGAGCCCATAGAGCCTCACACATCGAAAATAAGGTTAAGCAATGCTTGGCATGGCTTGGATGAGTGACAATCTTGGCATGACGAGTTCCTCAGTATTTCAGAAGATACGTTAAATTAGTGGGTCTCGGCTGTCGTTTGAACACAAGTTTTGGCAGTCGTTACAGGTAGAAACCAGAAAGTCTGACGACCAGTCTTACCAACGGATCGGGTTGCCCGGGTTAGTGAGTTTATAAGCAGTCGCTTAATGTAAATCACTCAGCTGCATCCAGTTAAGACTGAAAGCTGACCCCAACACAGTTAGGTATCATCATCATCATCATCATCTCAGCCATAGGACGTCCACTGCTGAACATAGGCCTCCCCCTTTGATCTCCACAGATACCTGTTGGAAGCGACCTGCATCCAGCGTCTTCCGGCGACTTTTATAAGGTCGTCTGTCCACCTCGTTGGTGGACGTCCTACGCTGCGCTTGCTAGTCCGTGGTCTCCACTCCAGCACTTTTCGGCCCCATCTGCCATCTGCTCTGCGAGCAATATGGCCTGCCCATTGCCACTTCAACTTGCTAATCCGGTGGGCTATATCGGTGACTTTGGTTCGTCTACGGATCTCCTCGTTTCGGATTCGATCACGTAGAGAAACACCAAGCATAGCCCTCTCCATAGCTCGTTGAGCGACTTTGAGCTTTGAGATGAGGCCGATAGTGAGAGACCACGTTTCGGTGCCGTAAGTCATCACTGGTAACACACATTGGTTGAAGACTTTAGTTAGGTATGGTAGCATGTAAAATGTTGCTTTCAGGGATTATTTTAAGACTGCTGAAAGAATACATCAAACGTTCTGAAAATGAATTTATTTGTAAACAAGCTCATTGTAATTGACTTGTAATTTAACTTTCAGTAAGAAATTACGCAATTTTGTATTGGGGTTTTATAACAGGGAAGTAAGATTATATTAAAATATTTTAATGTACCTTTTGGCTTAGTTAGCTAATAAAGTTTATATGTAAACCTATGATACTTATTACATAGCTAATTTTGTAGATACAATATTTTAAAAGAAATAAAGGCGTGAATTTACGACATCATGATCGTTACAACCTCAATAATTTATATTTATGAATATTAAAATGCTCTCACAGGCGAATTGGATGCCAATAAACCTCATTTAATAGTTCAATGGATTTTATCAATAGGTCACGTCGGTGGAAGTGCCAATTTAATATATTTCAACGCAACAATGATTCTGAAGCATCGAATGTATTCCAATAATAAAATTCTCACAAAATTACACCTTTGGTTTATGTTTATTGGGACTTAACGAGATTCCAAAAAAACATTTTATATAGGTTGTGAATTTTACTAATTTCACGTATGAAATAATATTATATTGAATTTATTGAAGCAAATAACTTTAAAATGTTTTGATATTTTTATAACGATATCTTCTTTATTTTTCCAGGTAACAGAATCGGCTTCCGTAACAACACTAATAAATTAGGTAAGAAGAAGACTTTTACTGTCAAACATACGCATACGCCACTTATAACTACAAACTTTGAATTGAGATATCAATCATTTATCAAGTCCCACGGACTCCATACCTTAATCAAAGGCCTACAACATTATGTTAAGTCCTGAACACAAAGCCGGGTGTAATATATCCTAGTAATAAAACAGTTATATCACAGCTTCAGTCCAACGATCCATGACATGTCGACATAATTAATTACATTTTTTATGGGAAATCATCAAATAACCCCTCCCACTGTGGGTTAGCAGCGTGAGGGAGTGGTACTCTTACTGACTAAAACCCATCATGTTTCTTCTTGAACCTTTTATGTACCAGGGCCGCGGTAACTGTTTCGAAAAATCCCGCAGCCCCGGCAGGCCTTGGCTCTAGTGGGCCCCATATATATCTACTAACTTAAATTGAGATTTCAATCATTTATCAAGTCCTTTAAGACTTCTAAACTTCATCATAAGTCTATAACATAATGTTAGGCCCTAAATACAAAGCCAGGTGAAATATATCTTAGCAATAAAATAGTTATATCACAGCTTCAGCCGAACGACCCACGACATGTCGACATAATGAATTCCACCTTAGATCTTAAAGTTTCGAACCTAGATCTAAAGTTACTTGACTTGGCGAAGACAAGTTTCGAATACCAATTAAGATGATAAGCTTGTCTGAAATGTAGCCAAGTTTTGATTTTGTGAACAAGATGTTTATCTGTTCGGTAGAAGGTTTTGCGTTGTAACTTGTTTAATCAATGTTTTAAGTTAAGATGGGTTAACTGCTGATAAATGGTGGTAAAATTTGGTGTTTCATTCCCCTGTCTATACATGTTTTTAAGGCGAGGAAGTGGTCAACAATAATTCCATAACCGGCACGCGCATCTAAGGCGCCAAAAGGGGTCGGAGCGTCTGAGCGGGGCGAGGATAACAATACGCGCGCTAGCTTATAACTAAAAGTCGTAAGCGACAAAATGGTTTTGTAATTTTATTATTTAGAAATGATAATTTGATAAAAAATCCTACTACAATTTTAAAGAGTATGTATATACTCAACTACTAAAAAAGTTAAGAGGCTTTAATCGGTCCCTTTTGCCCATAATATGTGAATCTCTTTTTAAAAAGAGGTATGTTTGATATATTTTTCTCTGTTATAAAAGTTACCTAATCATGTTTCTACAACTAACAAAATAAGGCTTATATCATGAACTTTCAGGTAACCAAGTTGTATTTTGATCCGTTTTGTATTTACTGAGAAAAATTGACATCCTTGGCGCCAAAAATTCCAATTCGTCCTCTTAAACAACAGTCTATGCTGTGCTTATGTAATCGATCACAAAATTCAGTCTATTATACTTAAAGCCACAGTAGACTGGACAAAATTAAATACATCAGACATTTTTTCCTTCTTTTAAAATTCCAAGTCATCATCATCCTCCGAGCCTTTTTCCCAACTATGTTGGGGTCGGCTTTCAGTCTAACCGGATTCAGCTGAGTACTAGTGCTTTACAAGAAGCGACTGCCTATCTGACCTCCTCAACCCGGTTTCCCGGGCAACCCAATACCCCTTGATTAGACTGGTGTCAGACTTACTGGCTTCTGACTACCCGTAACGACTGCCAAGGATGTTCAATGACAGCCGGGTGGTTCATTCCGCAAGAATTACTTGTCGTGGTTTCCCCCACATTTCAGTTAAAAGGCCTACATTTACAATTGTACGCGTGTAGGTAATATTCCAAATTTAGCGCGACCTTGCTAAGAAAACCGGGCTAAAATCTGGATGTTGTAATATTTATGTTGTAAGTTTATTTCAGACTCTCATTTCATTACGACTTGGATTGAATATTGAGTGAAATGTACTGACGACATGGTAGAAATATATAATTTATCTTCTTTATATAGCACAAGTAGTGAAATCATGTGATATAGCAATATTAGTTGGCGAAAAAACAATAAGGTTATGAGCGGAATCTCATTCATGACAGCATATCCAAAGTTATACTAATTTTATATCAATTCGCATTGCATATTTTTATAATTAACAAATTCTGCTCAAATTCCGCTTGAGAAATTCCTGTACAGAAAGTAAAAAATATCATGACAAAAAATATCGATGGATAAAAAAGTTTTCAAGGGAATATCCGATGACAAACTGAACCTTAACATTGTGAAAGTACAATAATAAGGTCGAGACAATATCGATTATGTATTAAACGATGTATCGATTTGCCCTTGATAGACAAGGAAAGTGACGCCTTACAAAGTTATCGCATCAAAAATGCAATACGGACAATCGATTCATTTTGTTTTTGATGTCTAACATGAAGCTGGACTAATGGTCGGGGAAGGTCAATGCTATAATAAATTCACACAGAAGTTGTTTGTTTTGTTCGAAAGGAAAATAAATCTAGTTTTATTTTTGAATCGATTTTTTAATACAATCGGAACTTTTAGCTAAGAATTGGAGGCTGTCCTTCTAGTTGTGTTGTGTGGGAAATGTCAACCTTCTAACAAACTTGGTTTGATTAACTATCTTTTGGATATTAATCCGAAAGATTTGATTTACTCTAAGGGTGAGCCATTTAACTATAATGAGAACCAAATTGTAACCAGCCATGAACTTGCCGCCCATTGGTCAATTCGGCAATTTGACAACTGAAAATAGTTAGGTCATCGTGGCGCTCCCCACTGTAAGTTGTGATCCAATATTTATATTGCTTGTCTGCCATGATATTTATAAATACTGTACATACATTTCAATGAATGCATTCATGAGCAATGCATTCTTATTTTTTCTATTTCCTATCTCGAAGCCAATGAAAACAGTGAAGTCACCAAAGTATTTTATATAAAAAAACCGGCCAGGTGCGAGTCAGACTCGCGCACGAAGTGTTCCGTACCAGAGCAAAAATTGGCAAAAAAATCACGTTTGTTGTATGAGAGTCCCCCAAAATATTTATTTTATTCTAGTTTCCAGTATTTGTTGTTATAGCGGTTACAGAAATACATCATCTGTGAAAATTTTAACTCTCTAACTATCACGGTTCATGAGATACAGCCTGGTGACAGACGGACTAACTGACGGACGGACGGATGGACGAACGAACGGACAGAGGAGCGAAAACAATAGGGTCCCGTTTTACCCTTTGGGAACGGAACCCTAAAAAACGTTAATTTTTCATGACAATTCCCGGAATCCGCTGAAAGTACCTATCACGCATGATCCAATACCACAAAATCTTCTCAGAATCATCATCCTAGCCTTCTACCAACAATTTTGGGTTGTGCTTCCAGTATAACTGAGCAGCTGAGAACCAGTGTTTTACATGGAGCGACTGCATACCTCACCTCCTCAACCCACTTACCTGTATAACCCAAACGCTGGCTTTCGACTACCCTTAACAACAGCCAAAGATGTCCAAATGACAGCGGGGACCCACCTATACAAGGTGTTGATTTGCATTTGTGCCATACTACAGGAGGAGGACATAAAATACGTAAATAATCGATTGGAATTTCAGTAGACGGGAAATAGCTAATATGAACTGCTTTTTTTGTCATTGTAATGTCATAGTATTTCAGAAGTAATCCAATTTTATGAATGAAATTTATGAATAATCGTTGCGTATGCTTTGTTTGCGTTTGTGTGAGGGCGCAGCACGGTTTTAAGGCCAGTAACACACGCGCCAAGTTTAAATACGGCTAGATGACATTGACGGATTTCCGAAAAAAAATTAAAATCAAAAAATTTTGTACCAATTTTTTTGTTGATTTGGGTTGAGAATCATTAGTATAATTACGTCCTTGACTATGGCACGGATGCAAATCAACAGCTTGTATTACGTTCCGAAACACGAAGGGTGAAACTCGTCACGACAATATGTTCACCCATCCGCGGACCGGTACGTCGGTAATAAATAAAATTTAATTAAATTCGTACGTTATATGTCCCGGAATTCTGTCACGTATAAATTCTATAGAGATCGAAGCTCGGTAATGTTCTACGCTTTGCTATTCGATGCTCGTAAATCTTTTGGTATAGGTGACTTGACACTACACGAAAAGGGGTTTCACTTTGAGCTGAGAGAATCTCGTAAACATACGTGCTGGATTGAAAGCCAGATGGAATAGTTTCAATCTTAGATTAAAACGTTTACTACCTATTAGACTGATTAGAGGTGGAACCATTTTAGCTGTCATTCCTTATTCGGTATATAGGTACTTCAAGCGCTCACACCAGTGGATTTTTTGCTCAGTTTTTCTGAAAAATCTGTCGATTGGGATGTGTTGCCCGTATTATGTTTATAAAATACCATAGTTTCAATTTGAAAAAAGAGCGCTAGGTGTTTGACACTAGTATTTACACGTTGGCAGTTTAGCCATTGGCCTTTTTATATCTTATTCCCACACATATCATAGTCTCCCGGAGACAAGCAGCATGACAAACCAACTCCGAAGTATTATCAATATCCTAAAATTGGCCTAGTATTCATACTTTTCTGTTTCTGACTAAACATCTGTCAAAATTCATAGGACAACTGGGACAGACTAAAAAAATCTTGAAAGACGTGACTAAGCCAAATCATTTTCAAAAGGAAAAACCTGTGATGACAGATTACTGAGTCATAATATACCTATGCTTCTAATTGTTTCTTTTACTAGACTATTTTTGCGTACCTACAATGCAGAGAGAAAAGCAGAGCAAAATAGATCATAGACCGCAAATTGAAATTTCATTAGTGGTTTGTGCGTTGCGTTGGCACATGATTAGATTTTACACAGAGTGCTATTTTTCGAATACCTACATACATTTCTGTTTTGTAGCTGTATAAAAACGATTTTTTTTTAAATGCTAAATAAAAATGGGAAATTATAAGTGCAGCCACAAAAATATTTATTGGACACATGATTAAACTTCTAATTTTATAACTAAGCAACGGGGAAATGACATAGCCTTTAATAAACTAATTCGTCTTTTTTACAACGCTTCAAGTAAAGATCATCAATTATTGTGACTTGTCCTTCCTATTTATACATTGTCATCTAATTTACTAACTCGGCCACGTTTTTAGTATATTGCCATTTATAACCTTCAATTAAAAACATTGTATTAAAAATTGAAGTTAGTGACGAAAACGAATCGCTGCAAAACTGACTCCACGTAGTCTTGTCTGCCCTACCCCTAGAGTGCAATTCAAAACCGCGTAGGTGCAGAGGGGCGAGGCGGCCTGCGAGCTGAGGCGCAGGTAGTTTTAACGCTCGCCGCCGCAAGCCGAAGCTGCGGCGGTGAGCGTGAAAACCATCTGCGACGATAAGCTCGCATGGGACCGCCGGAGCCACGGAGCACCGGAGCCGTGACAGAAGCGATGCTTGCTGCATGTTGCTTGCTTACATTTTAAACGTACTGAGTAAAAAAATTAGAAGCTAATTAAATATATTTTATGATGTCATTTAATAGTATTTTAGAAGGTTACTGTTAGAATGCATGCTACAAATTTAGATGCTAAAAAATAGTATGCTAATGCCATCAAGCCGAGTTGTATTTAGAGTGGCTTACTTAGAAGATAACTAGTGGCTAAAATAGTATTATTTAGATGCTCGTTAATTGTGGCTGACTTAGTAATTTAGAAGGCAAGATACATTTTTGGGGGCGAATAATGATATTAAAAAGAAGCCTGTTTAATTAGCACCCAATAAAAATTTTGCAAGTCAAGTAGTGTCTCAACTATCTTTATTCATTGCTTTATTATTCCGATTAAAAAAATCCAAACATTAAAAATATGACCTCATATTAACAGTAATGTTATATGTAAAACATAAATTCTATTTGAATGTGCTTATCTCAAGAATCACTACGTCGATTGTAAAAAACATTGTAAGTTAGCTTCCTGAAAAAGTTGAGGCTACTTTTTATCTAGGTGCTGGAAAGAATTCTTAAGGGACGTGTAAAAGCTGGGTAGCAGATAATTGGGTTCCAACACTACCACGGACATTAAAATCAAATACTTTCCTACAGAATTCGCTTCACAAGTTATCTGACATTTTAATATAGACCGAATGTAAAACCCTATTTTCTCTATCAATCGATCGTCCGATGTTTGGTCTCTGTCGACTTCATATTCCAGTGACGTTAGTGGGCGCAACTCGAGTAAATTTTTAAAGCTGTCTGTTCGTCTGTCTATACAAGCCGAAATGTTTGTTATTTTTAGCTGCATAGTTGTTTAGACGGCTCATATTATTAATAACGTTTTGTTTTCATTGAGGTTTCTGAATGAGAGCAGAATTATTAGGTTTATTAGATGGTAGTCTATTTGCATATTTCTGGCATTGTTTCATTGGATTATTTTTTAATGCTCAAGATAAAGCGAAGTTTATAGAATATGGTTTCCGAGCGAGTTATGCTAATTTTCGTTTGTTTAGAATAAAAGTAGTACTAATGCAATATTTCTGAACCTTAAAAGTTTTCTATCAGCATTTAACACCGATTTTTCATTCGTCTGTTCCGGATTTGACCACCATCTCACCTTATGGTTAGCAAAGATGTGGCTGAACATGCTTGCCAAGAAAAAACCTATTCACTCTTAAGTTGAAGACATCCAGGTTGTAATTATCTCCCTTCATACCAACTAGTTAAATATAATGTTTATTATTTTTACAGTGTCAACAACCACCCAAGATATTCTTCTCTATCAGACCTACGCGTAAATCTTTGCTCCTCTTTGCTTCATTATGCCGATGTTTGCGCCACGCTTCAGGTAGCCATTATAGTGCGATCACTTTATAGGGAGACATTCCATTTATGAAGTACGGAATATTATTATGATTTACTAGCTTCTGCCAGCGGTTTCACCCGCATCCCGTGGGAACTACTTCCCGTACCGGGATAAAAAGTAGATTCCTCGATAAATGGGCTATCTAACACTGAAAGAATTTTTCAAATCGGACCAGTAGTTCCTGAGATTAGCGCGTTCAAACAAACAAACAAACAAACAAACTCTTTAGCTTTATAATATAAGTATGTATAGATTATTTTTAACAAGGGTTATGGGCGTTTTTCATGCTTTACTACTTATTGGGAATATGTTTTAGAGGATGAGGTAAATTATAAGTATATGTACTAATATTTTAAAGCTGAAGAGTTTTTTCGTATGAACACGATAATTTCAAGAACTAGCTGGACTGATGTGATGTAGCACATTTATAGAAGAAGACCATATTTTATGGGTGCGTGGAGTAATTTTTACGAAACATGGATGCTAGTGAGATATACCTCTATCTTTTGAGAAATTGAGACTAATAAGTATATCATTATTTTTATTCTAAGAAGCAAGAGATTAGATAGTGCAATATTTTATACATGAACTTTAAGCAAATATATGGTACATCAAAAGATAAAAAGTTTATAGTAGGTTTATATAATACCTAAACACGTGTGTGTATTCTAAGATGTAATCAGTATGAGCTTTCAAACAACAAATATTAACCTTTGCGCAACTGTAGTTTACACTGACACAACTTGTACAAACTCAAATATTATGTTCAAATGTTTGTTCTGCATAAAGCTATGTATAAAGTACCAGTATATAATTATTATATCTACTGTTAGAGAACCTTTATATTTCTGAAAAATTACGAAAATAAAGCTGCTGTCAGATGTTTATTAACTAAAAACCACCTTTAATGAAACGAAATGAAATGAAATACGTCTATTCACGCGTGTGACAGTGCCTTACAAAAAATAAATAAAATAAAATTTGAAAAAAAAAGACGAATAAAATTAGAAATACAGTAACGGGAAATATGTGTCACTCTTTACTTCTTCTAGACTCCTTTATGTACCAGGGCCGTGGTAACTTTTTCGAACAATTCCGTAGGCCCGCCAGGCTTTGGCCCTAAAAGCTGAAGTCCCTATTAGATTACGTACCAACAACTATTCTATTGTAAGTCAACGACCTTTTCTCTTTTAAGAACTTCGCTCACCCACACACATAAATAAGTTGATGGTATTATTAAAGAAAGATTATAGTTTTCCCAAGAAAATAAAGTTTTATATCGAGAAAAATGCATAAAAATAATTTTAAAAAATGTATTCTGCGCGTGGGTACATTCGATATTATTTTCCAATACGTTTTCCTTACGGGGAAAACTGGCACTGAGCGAGTTTCATTCAACAAACGACGATCAGTCTAACAGTTTGCTTCCGACCGCAACTATTCTTTATTTGTACTGAGTAGGTGCGGGTAAAATGAACAAAATATTGTATAGGAAATAACAAAGACCACGGTTTTGGAACTGAATGTTACTTTGTCAAATAAACAGACCGTTTTGTTGGTTATGGTATAGTTTTAGCTTCTAAGTAATCATCTCGGGGACACTGGGCCTGTGTAGAATCGGAACTAAAGATTTTACTTTTTTGTTGAGAAAATATGAAAGCTTTCACACTAGCGGTTTTTCCGCGTGGCAGCGCTCGGGTTGTGTAAGCAGTTTAGCGAGTAAATAAGCGACAATCGGGACAAACGACGAAGTAGTGCTTAGAAATGGAGATAGTCTCTCTTTAGTCGAAACACATCACAATATTACTACCTCTACAATATGCATTGGAAACTAATTCCAATCAGAACGCTTCAGAATAAAAGTTCTCCTGTTTTATCTAATTAATTGATTGCGTTCGCCGATTCAGCTCCATACACCATTTATATTCGCAATGAAGTAAAATATATTCGTTTCCATTCCACAAGCAAGATTTTTAATTGAAAATACAAGTTGCAGGATCAGTTTAATTTATTTGCTGCGAACGTTAATTTCAATTTATATTTATCCGATTGAATGAATGTGAAATTGTGCTGTTTTTTCTTTGCACCTGTTTTAAATCGAATATATTGCTGTAAGTCGTGGTGGCCTAGTGGGTAAAGAACCAACCTCTCGAGTATGAGGGTGTGGGTTCGATTCCAGGTCAGGCAAGTACCAATGCAACTTTTCTAAGTTTGTATGTACTTTCTAGGTAAATCTTAGACACCAATGGCTGATAAAAAGGTGAAGGAAAACATCTTGAGGAAACCTGGACTATAAAGTCTGAAATCACCAACCCGCATTGAGCAAGCGTGGTGATTAACGCTTAATCCTTCTCCGTGTGAGAGGAGGCCTGTGCCCAGCAGTGAGACGATAAAAAGGCTGTAACAGTAAGGGTCCGTTCAGATAGACCGGGTCAGAGAGCAGAGCAAATTTTTAGCACGTTGAAAATTGAGTACTTAGTATTTGAAGTAAGGTTTATTTTTGCATGCGCACTGCTTTTATCATTGACAAAAGGACCCGGTCTATCTGAACGGACCCTAACAGTAACAGAATGAGCATTTGTGCTTTTGACACTCATGAACTAATACTTAATCATTAGTTATGACAGAAACAGGTTTTCTTTATTAAAAGTAAGTGCAAATTCACTACATTCAATAACTTTAACACACCTCCACTGAATACATGTATATAGGTATTCATACCTAAAAGAATGAAGCTAAGTATGTTTATTTTAACAACTTATTTCAGCACCGGATTCCCAGCCGTAAATCCAGACTGTTTGATATTATTTCTTTTGCTTGATCGAATACGTAACATTGTAAGTGATTTTTACAAAACAGAATTTGCGTAAAAGTAAACAGATTTGGTATTCAAAAGATCTGCTCTTTTCTGTTGAAATATTGATCGGTATTTCGGTTTTTACTTACGTACCTAAATATGTTTTTTTTTTTTTTGCGATAATTCTTTTTTATTATTTTGCTAGAGTACTCGCATATTACAAACTTTTAGTCGACCAATAGCCTGTTTGGCCTCATAAAACAGCATGAAGACGAATGATAGTACGCAAATTACATACTTAGCCGGTATGAGACCGAATGAAAATTTTGATTGAAATCAAAATTATTGCTCTTCATACCTAGTACCCTAAAAGTAAAAAGATATGTTATCTGTTAAAATATTGATCGATATTTCGGTGTTTTCGTAAGAACAGATTTGTTTTATGATAATTTTCTCTTTTATTATTTCGCTAAGGGCTTTCAGGGCCTCATTCATAAAAACTTGACATTTACCGTTGTTATTAATAGACTGGCCTTGTCATTTTCGGGACAAAGAAATAGAGCCATCAGAATGTTGTCTTACTTATTGACGAAGAAGGTTAGTAAGAATCGTATTTCACTTTTGAGTGATAGTTAACTTATGTAAAGTTACAATAATATATACTCGAATATATAACGAGTGAACTTAAAATATTCTGTAACAAATATGCACCAAATATTTATGATAAACGAATCTATAGTAATAATGAAGATAAAGTATTTGTTTTTTTGCTTGAGCGACCTAATCTCAGGAACAATTTGTCTAATTTAAAAATCCTTTCTTTGTATGCATATAGCCCAATTATCGTAATCCCCACGGGACGCAACCTAAACCGATTGCAGATGCACGTCATTATTCTTTATTAAACCCTTTAACTTCAAACAAAAAAAAAATTGAAAACAAAACAACACAACTCTTTATTAATCACAGTTAAAAACAGCGATTTATCAATTAAGAAAGTCTCAAGTTCACTTACCGTTCTGACGCAAACTAAACGAAACGTTACAATTAATGTTCATCTAATATGTTTCAGTTGAAAAGGCCTGCGGTATAGATTAATAGTTTTAGATCAGTTGTGCTAATTAATCTTGTATCAGTACAAATAACAGATGAACATCTGACTGTTCGAAATGTGTCAGAGCAATAGGTAAATCTATACTAATATTATAAAGCTGAAGAGTTTGTTTGTTTGTTTGAACGCGCTAATCTCAGGAACTACTGGTCCGATTTAAAAATTTCTTTCAGTGTTAGATAGCCCATTTATCGAGGAAGGCTATAGGCTACTTTTTATCCCGGTACGGGAAGTAGTTCCCACGGGATGCGGGTGAAACCGCTGGCAGAAGCTAGTAATTAAATATTGTTATTGAGTAAATATATTATGTGTACTGGAGTCGAGTAGGTAATGTTGCCGATTGTCTTTCTTTTTATCTCCCAAGTAAAAAGAGGTGTTTTATAAGTTTGACTAATCTGTGTTTTTCTGTCTGTGTGTTCATTGGTTGTGAACGGGGATACGGTGAACAGTAAAGCGGTACTAAAGTGATAGTCGTAGTATTTTTTACTTTTTAAATGTCAGCTTTTTGCATAGGAATTTTACCCAACCTCCTTTACATTTTTTTATATATATCCTATATCTAATTAGAAACTTACTTTCGATCAGATATCAAATCCATCTATAAACTAGACCACACTTGTTTTTGTGATGTGCAGTAAAAATCACAAACTCCTGCGCATACATTACCTAACTCGCCTCAATGCGGCTAGTTTTTATTCGGCATCGACCTGGTACGCTAAAAATAACTGTGTTTCTGGAAGAATGCCTGTAATGATCTACGGCCGTTTATTTTTGTCCGCCGATATGAACAGACCGCTCTAACGAAAGATGAGTGGTTTGGTCCATGGCATAAGCGGTAGCGGGCAACTAAGTTGTAAAGACAGATTGATAATATCACATCTCACTAATATTTATAAGCGTGAAATAACCTAATTTGTATGTAAGTAGGTATATGTTCTTATTCTTTTACATACAAAACTACTAAACGGATTAAAAAAAAATTTGAAAGCAATATAGTCCTGGGATGTTTTTATCAGAATTATTCAGGAATAGGACCAACTATTGATATTTTGAAGTAAAATATTTTTTCTTGTAGGTTTTTATTGTGCTATTCACCAAGAATAGGATTATTTTCAAAGATCCTAAACAAGCAACTTTCATCAGCATTTGAAGGTATTTATTGGTTTTTAAACCGCTGGCGCTAATGATTGTATACATGATGTTGTTTTTACGAGTAATGGGTATTGGCTCTGATTTATTAAAAAAAAAATGTATTGACGTGCAGCGCATCAACCCTTTCTGGTTTTAGTAACCAAAAATATAATAATATTGTCAAAGTTATTTAGAGATACCTAACTCTAACCTAATTTAGGGATATAAAGCATCAGCTATAAAATGACAAATATTGAAACTAGATCCACTTGCTAGCAGTAATTTTGGGACATCTAATAAACCCCTCCCTTCAAAACATATTATTAGAAACAAGTCACAATCTTCTAAGTTCCAAATGTAAACAATTGAAAGATATAAAAGACGTGATTGACTGTCCCGGATTCACGTTTAACAAGTGTATTTATTAGTACCATTAACACGGAGTTTTAGCTTAAAATAGTGATTTGATGAACGAGAATAGATCCCTGGTGTGATGGGTTGATAAATACGGGTGTGCAGCTGCCAGCTTTGCGGGATTTCTCAAGGCAATTTCACATGTCGACATAATTAATTTACGGGTAGCTAGATCTGCATGTGGTTGTATTTTGTGCAATTTTAAATTAGGTACGTAGTATACAAAAGTTCTGTAACAAATTATTTTTAAAGCATTTTTAAATATACCGCAAGTATCATGAAAACACAAAATAATATTGTGAGACACTCCCCCAAAACTTATTTTTTTTGAACCTGTTATAAAAACTTGCAGCCTTACTTATAAACGTGAATTAAATAATAAGTAATACTTAAGGGCTGTTTAAGAAAATTCTTACTTATAAACGTTGCTTAAGCATGTCTTAACTAACATTTAATCACTACTTAAGACTTTAAGTAGTGATTAGTTAAAATGTTGCTTAGCAGGTGATTAGAGATTTTTATAAGTAAGGGGGTTGGTGTTCTCACTAAAATCTATAGGTTAAATTATTTTCATTAAATTGTAGTCAGTTAACTAGTTAATCATAGAATAAACACAATTCAGGAAATAAAATACTAAACACAATTATTTACATCTCATTAGTCAAATAACGAGAAATTGCGTATAATTTAAACTTACATACATGTTTATTTCGTTACCAACTATAATTATTATAATTATGTATAAACAACAACTCCGTATGAACTGACATTTAGTAATATTTCAAGTCATAGACAAAACTTTGATGTTTCCCTCACGTCAATCAAACGTTCGGCTTCCTGTATTTTGGTTCAGAATATTAATAAATCTGCGTGACTGATATATAATCAAGCTTTGGTGTAATTAGTATGTAAATAATTATGTTTTTTCGTGCATAATAAACATTGCTGTAGAAGTGTATACCTAAACTATTTGTAGGATATCATCGAACATAATAAAAAGTAAGTACATCAAATTCGATTTTTAAATCCAGTATCTAGTTAATACAAAAAAAGAAAACATTACAACATGATTATTTCTCCATAAAATTAAAAAGAAAAGCCAAACAATTCTAACCGAAACGTTCTCATAAACCTAGAATAGAACCTTTAAAACTCAACTTTAACACAAAGGCATAAAGCTGAAATTCACTAAACACGGGAAAGTTCCAGGTAATTTTATGCTGTTGTAACCTGTACAATATATCTCTATAACAATTTGGGAACGAAACGTAATGCAGAAATTATGTTCTGAAATAACAGCGTGTAAAGAGGTAGAATTAGGCTTAATGTACACGTTGAAATATATGCTGTACTATGGTATATTTCACGCAAAAAGGTTTCGTGACTCGCACAATGTATTCATGGCTTAATCCGTTATTAAAAAAGTTTGTAGTGATGAACAAAAAAGATGATAAGGAACGCTATATGAATATGTTTTGATCCAACTTTGAAGGTCCCCAATTACGTTTTTTGCTAACTAAAAAAGGGTTACAAACGAAATAATTGTTAATTAAACTCATCAAATTCATTCTCACTACTGTTTCAGTATTTGATAGTACATTTTCTGGAGTCTTGTCTAATTTTGAACAAAAGATGAACAAAATACCTAAAAACTGACGACACACAAACACCTAAAACTGACACAAAACAACCTCACAAAAGAGACAAAATAAAACACGAAACAAACGATCTAAAACGTACGTATTCAAACACAGTGAGTACAACAAACGAACAAATTCAGAAACACTTCAAACGGTCTAATGCATCGGTTCATAAAATCCCGTGAAAGTAATCGCGTACATCTATAAAACGCTTGTTGTTACTCAAACGAGCAATCTTGTTTATTTATAACGAAGCAGTATTGTACCGGATGTATCCTTCTGTTTATGGGAAATCATCAAATGGTCTCTCTGTGGGTGCAGCTTAAGGACATGTCAGACTTTTACTGACTAAAACCCATCATGTTCCTTCTAAAGCCCTGTATTTATATGTAGCGTAGTATGTTATTTGTAGCGCGTGGCGCGCTAGGGACCGGTGATCTCGGGATATTTCAATAATTAAAACATTAAATAGATCTTTAACTTTGTGTTTATTGTCGGACTGGGGGTGAAGTGACACACTTCAATATAAAAACTTATTCTATGGAACAAATCGAATATATTTAAAATGATTGCCCGGTCAGTATCAATCGTGATGAATAAAACCTTACAAATGAAAAAGTTTCTAACTACGCTACAGTACTAAGGCCGCGGTAACTCTTTCGATCAATCCCGCAGACTCTATCTATGGTTTGATCTGCATTTTGAAAGTGTTAGAATTTACATCTTTACCGTTAAAATACAGAATGAGTAAAATAGTACATGATTATGTGAAGTCTTCGTATCTATTTGTATGCCAGATTTCACTGAAACGGATTTCGTTTATAAATAATAGAAACTGAAACGTTTACCGCCTAAAACAAATAAGGTAAGAAACAGTTGAATTCATGGCGAATTACACTACACGAAATACACTGTATTTTGGCAAATTATGCAAATTTTAGGCAGCTAACTACAATTAATTTGGGTCATGCTGACGTCTGGTTGGATGGTAGACGAGAAATTTCATCTCGCCCCGGCTTCAACTGGAGAACGCATTACGAATGCTTTGTGTCCATTTGTGGTGAAGTGGTGAGCTTTGAAGATTCTTTTGGAGTGACAATTTGTTGGCACACCTTGCTTGTTTTCTGTACTGATTTGTTTTTGTTCTAGTACAATGTTGCCTTCAAACAGCATGAATCTTAATGGCCTTACTACAAAAACTTAACCACCTGTTTTACACTTGTCTAAAAAAATTGTGGCTGCAAAATGAACCATATGAACCTACCTCTAATTTAAGAGCATACACTAACTGTTGTTTCATTTATTTTTAAGATTGTCTGTATGTGTCTTAGTTGGTAAGCCTAAATAAATAAATAAAATAAATAAATAAATATGTCAATGTCATAATTTGACATTTTTTTAGACAAGTCTTAAACTGACGTAGCGTCCGGTTATTTTGCAGCCACAATTTTTTTAGACAAGTGTAAAACAGGTGGTTACGTTTTTGTAGTAAGGCCACAAGTGTCTATTAAAAATGTAGTTAGGTACATTTATTATTTTCATTAAGATACTTTAGCGCCGACTGGAATTGCAAGCGTATGACACGTCTCAACTTTGTTGCTCAGAACGGATAGAGTGCAATGAAATGTGAGACACGTAGTAAAGTGAAGCAGGGGTTTCAAACGAGTTTAGTTTGTAATATCTCAGGGAACGACTTGGTACGTGCCACTATTTCAATTAAAAGGTGGAAATATTTGAATTGCTACTTTTTTTACAAGACTGTTATAATTTAACAGACTTCCAAAGAAGTAGAGGGTTCTGTTTTAACTAATCTTAACTTTAATTTTAAGTACTATGTTAGAAGCAACTGAATATCTTTTTCCGAATACAACTTCAGATAAGGTACGAAGAAAAGTTTCGAAGATACTTTTTTTATAAGTATAGCAAAATCGAAATCTTCGTAATTCTAAAATCGTCAATTTTGAGAAAAAGGCACCTCGAGTATTGGGGAGTTAAATAGCTAAGTGAAATGTGTCAACTGCATCAAAGAGTACAAAGTGCTGCAGCCTATGTTGGCGTTGAGTGTCAATCACTCACTGTCCCTCAGGTGAACAACGTTTGTTTTGGAGGGAAAAGAGGTGTTATACGTTGCATTTTCTTTTTTTGCACTTTTTCGGTTGTGTGAAAGAAATGAGTGTTCTTAACCCTCAATAGTCTCACGTATCACATTGTTAATCCTTATATTATAATTACATGTATGTTTTTTTCTGATCGGGTGGTATCGCGTGTATGTATGCGTGATAGAAAACAATTGACAACTACGGGCATGAATGTTGACACCTGGAAGCACGCGACAGATTTTTGAAAAAAAATCGCCCTTCGTTGGTTTTGGTCAAAATCACTGTGACAATAGCACACACAAAAATTTACATGATACTTGTGTTTAAGTGACATTTCCGCATAACTACTTGCAGTAAAAAAATCACTCGATGCTCCAGACAGCTGATTGCAAGCATTAGCCCAATGAGCCAGTTCAATTTCAGAAATGGCCAATATTTTAACGTGTCTATTAAGCGGGATTTAATCTGTAGCGACTTCAAACGGATACCTGCCATAGCCCACAATTAGTGCGTTTGTCAGTATTTCCGAGGCTCGAAATTTCGACTTGTATTCCACCGCAAAATATAGGCAGTAACCGAGGTGGAAAGGTCAGGTTTCACTTTGGTAATTAGTGCGTTGTATATTCTGTTACGTTTGGGTGAGGGATGAAGCTAAATATGAATGTTCAAATTACTTGAGTATTTTCTACCAACATAAGCTTGGGCTGTATGATTCCAAGATATGTTAAAATTCTACGTAAATGACGTCTGTTATCAACCGCGCATAAACCTCTGTAGGCAGATACGTAAATATGTCCGGATCGCTAATGAAAATTCTGATGAAAATCCGAATAGCAGTCTGATTTAAAGGTATGTAAACGTGACGGTGAAAAATATACTGTTATTTAAATCTTCGGGAAAGCTACGTAAAATCCATTCATGTAGCTTAATGGCTAATCATAATACGTCCTACGTAGCTACGTCGAAAGATCTGCCAAAATCAATCTTATGTCGACGTGATAAGAGTTAATTATTGCTGTTAGATTCATGACCACATAAGACCATTTGATACTAGTAATTTCAGCATACCTAATTGTTTACGACTATCTTTAATAAATGGCTTGTAAACGCGCATACAAATTCAACACTACGCTAAAAGTGCCACGTGGTTATTGTCTAAAAGATTTATATTGTTTACACAAGTAGTTTTTGTTGGGAAGCACTTATTGAGAGTTTTATGTTCGTCGGTAAATGGTGTTATGGGTCGTGGAGATTTTTTCAAAGAGTGTGGATAACGTAGAATGGGACATCGTGATTTATGAGTCACCTTTTCCAATCTCTTTTTATTGTGTCTTTCAGGCGAAGACACTGCATAGAACAGTGTTTATAAAGATGCACCACGCACCACGCCTAAGAGAGCAAGATTTTCATTCTAGTAGCCACATTCTTCTAAAATAGCAGTATAGAAAATACATTGCCTTTTTTATAAAATATGGAAAGAGTACTAGAAGAAAACATTACACTATAGAGTTTGTTGCATTAATTCGAACCTACTGTGGTCACTATAGAAAAAAAAAAAATATTTTTTTAATAGGGTATTTTAGTCTAGATGAGAAAAAAATTAAAAGTGTATTACAATGATTGTTTAGAGGAAAAGCAATCGGGAAATGTTAGTTTCACTTCGTAAGGTACATAAATATATTTTTTATTGCAGTTTAAAGTTTTTAGGTTTTTTTATCTGTCTTTGAACACTACGAAATGTCGCCGCCATGCTAATGACGTAATTACGGTAGTAAACAAAAGTGTCATATATCAGTGTTAGTATTTATATCCACTGGTACTTGAATCCATAATTTGTCTGGTGTTTTTACACTAGTGTTCTCACATTCAGAAACAACACACCAACGATACGGAGCATAATTACTCATTATTAAAATTTTCAATACATATCAAAATATGTATTACTGACAGCTGTAGTTTGTTTACTAACGTAATGACATCATGACCAAAAAACAATCATGGCGTCCGTTGTGTGCCGCGTTTTCGCGAAATACGCGCGAAATTTGAAATTATGATAAAACAATTAATTTATATTCGTACATAACGTGAGAAAAAAAAATATTTTTAATTTTTTAGAGATATATTAAGACTAAAGAATTTATTTAAGATATATTTCAAAAATGCATGTAATACCCTATTATTTAGTAAAGACAGATCTGCTGATCATGGTTTAGAATTTTCGCCACTTTCACCTTTGAATGTTATAATTGGCATAAAATAGAAAATGATTCCATCAATCGTGCCTCACATAGATCTACTTTTGTAGCATACAGCGGTTTAAAGAGTGTCCCTAAAAATATATCATCATCACCCTATCGCAGTCCACTGCTGGACATAGGCCTCTCCAAGTGCACGCCACTGAGATCTATTTTCGGCTTCTCGCATCTAGCTCCTGCCAGCCGTCTTGCGCAAGTCATCACTCCACCGTGCCTGAGGACGTCCTACACTACGTTTGCCGAGGCGTGGTCTCCACTCTAGAACTCGTTTACCCCAACGGTTATCGGTTCTTCGGCTAATATGGCCAGCCCACTGCCACTTCAGCTTGCTGATTCGGTAGGCTATGTCGATGACCTTGGTTCTCTGACGGATTACCTCATTTCTGATGCGATCCCTCAGAGAAACGCCGAGCATAGCTCTTTCCATAGCCCGCTGAGCGACTTTAAACTTGTGGACCAGCCGTACCGTCAGTGTCCACGTTTCGGCTCCGTAAGTCATGACAGGTAGGACGCATTGATTGAAGACTTTTGTCTTTAGGCACTGTGGGATCGACGATGTTAGGACTCGACGTAGCTTCCCAAATGCAGCCGAACCCAACTGAATTCTCCTATTCACCTCGTCCTCAAAGTTGTTTCTACCTAACTGCAATGTCTGCCCGAGGTATACATATTTCCGAACAACTTCGAGAACGGCGCCGTGTATCGCAATCGGTTCCGGTAGAACATGTTCATTGAACATGACCTTGGTTTTGTCCAAGTTCATCCGTAGGCCGATGCGTAGAGAAGATTCAGCCAGGTCGTTCAGCATCTGTTGTAGGTCCTGCAGCGTCTCCGCCATGATGACGATATCGTCAGCAAATCTCAAGTGAGAGATGTGTTCGCCATTGATGTTGATGCCGCGTCCTTTCCAGTTCAGCGTCTTGAACATATCCTCCATTGCATTAGTGAACAGTTTCGGGGAAATAACATCCCCTAAAAATATATAATCTGTTTCCAAATAAAATCTGTGAATACCTTACTTTATATAACCCTTAACCATCTATACATGGATATTTTTTCCATGGAAACGGCATAGCAATCCATCTGTCAGCACATTGATGGAAACTGGACGTTTGCACAGAGAGCGGGCAGTCCGCACTATCTGTCACAGCCGACGTTTCCCGTCGCGCGTTTGGTTTGTACCATTAGAGGGACACTTCGTGGACATTTTATTCTTTGTTTTTTTTTTGTATATTTTGTTGTGAACTGTGATGTGATGTTACGTTTTGTGTAAATAATATATAAAAATATTACCAAAGAGCAGAATTTTGCTTAGAAGAGTAGATAAAAACAGCACCTACAAACTTATATGTATGTATAAGTAACTATTCCATTTCTCTTTTACAAATGATAAACTATTTTTAACCTAACACACGTTTCGCTGTATTGCATATTGTAAGTGAATATTTTAATGTATTTTTTGTGCATGGTAGCCTACAGCAGATTCACCATCAGCAAATAAACCATTCCCAAAAACTATTACAAAATCCACGCAACCATTCGGCGTTAGAAAAAAAAACACACAAAATAGTGCATGGAAAAAATCCTCACAGAAATAGTTAACCGTTACGCAAACCGCGGCAAAATATTATTTACCAAAAATTCGGTTCACGCGTTCGTGAAATTCCCTGGACAAAAATGTGGGAGTTACCTACGGCGTGACCGCGGGCTATTTGCGGACGCCTAGCCACGGAAGCTTGGAGGCGACACTAGCATTCGTAGGGTTGACTGCTAACTGTGGTGGTTTTTTGGCTTAAAAATCTGGATGATAGTGGTCATTTTTTATTCTGTTATTAGAGTTAAAGGTATTTAATAGGTGTTTAGCCGCCAGTGGAGGGAACTTCTTCTTGCATTGTATAAACAACGAAAAAGTGAAACAAATACATTTACATGCAGGGACTGTAACAGATGAAACGGACAACATTGACAACATTCCTTTTTTAAACAGCGATCAGAAAATTTTACAAAATGTCATCAAATATGTATTTTTGTCAAAAAAAAACGATTTATATTTATTAACGTCCAAGAATTTTGGCACGATACAAGAACCATAATTAACAATGTGATTCTAAACGTCTCTACATACCACAATAAAAACAATCACAAACAATATCAACGACCAATAAAAAGAAAACATAATCGTTAATCTTAATGACTCATTTACATACAATCTGACATACCAAGTGACAGCCCTGGCATTGACAGTGCATCTATAATGACGTTTGACGAGGTCAAACTATGTGGACATAGGACGCTAATTGTAGTGGCATCATCTTACGTACGTCAAGGGTCGTCCAAATATATGGTCGTAATATACAAATGTGGGAAGGTTGAGATCTTGATTAATTTTGGATTTAAGGACAGGAGTATGGTTATTTCTGTGCGATGTCGGGAGAATTTAATGTTCTGTGAGTGTAATAAGATGTTTTGTATCTTATAGAACACTTTAAAAATTAGTATCGAGTGATATCTATTATAATTTTATGTGGGAAGTCTCAATTTTGGTCTACCTTACTATGACTTCTCTGCTATTGAAAAATATCCCAGAATGACTCTTCACTCGTAGAATAATTCTTATATTTATTTAATTGTGTTGACTGCCTACGTCCAATCATATTTTTAAAGTCTAACTATTAGGTACATATATTTATGTTATTTATTATACCTGAAATTCACTGAAAAGCACAGCCCTCGCATGTTACAATTGAATAGTTCTCATATTTCAGACACGCTACAATTTGCCGATTATGTCAGATGTGGGAAATAGTTATTCATGTTACGGCAACAGAATAATTTACTGTTGCTATCGTTTTCCATGAATTCTCGTTGTAAAATGTAAAAGGTAGTGAATTATTTAAAAGTTCAGTTGAACGTCGATAAATACAACCAATACTTTATAATGTCATATAGGATATATTTTGTCTTAAATAATAATACACAGATTGACCTATGTATACGTACATTTCTCCTCAAATTCATAAGTGTAGATATTTGAAAGGTAATAGGAACATGAATTCAAAAAGTATTTAAGTCAAACTGGGCGCGAAAGTTAGTGTTCCTTAACTAATGATAAAAACTTCTAATCTATTCATAAAAACAAGACATAAATACAACAGAAAAATCAAATGCTACATCTACGCAATACATTTTCATAGAAAAACACTTAATAACGCTTAAATCAACAGAGTGCAACGCAAATAAATAATGATGTCAGATTTCAACAGGATACTGTCATTCTAAATAGTGTTTACAAATAAATAATAGTTCGCGGTACCAATGTGCATTCACAAACGCCCACAGAATAGTTTTTTTCATAGAGAAACAAATGACTAGCAGAGGTGCCATAACGGAAAATCTCCTAAGAAAGTAAAACGAGGAACGTTACTCTCTTCGCCCTTAAATGCCTTCTTTGGAACCAACCATTTGTTGTAATACAAAAAAATCGTTGACAGATGTCTCAAAGAACCCGAACACCTCGACAGTTCACTCGTAACTGATCGTTTTGGCCATGCCCACCGTACCTATTTGACATAGAAGAAGGCGCCTGACCTACTTGCATTATAGGATCTCCGCTTATCTTTCATTACTCCGCGGTTTTTTCTCTTCCATTCAAAACCAGCGGATATTGCCTGTTTAATGAGAAAAATACTATAAAACTTTTAGTATGCCATCACGTTGTTTGGACGACTTCCAAGTGATAGAACATGGTAATTGTTTAATTCAATTGGTTGTGCTTGTTTGAGTTCTAATGTTGCGTTTACAATGAGAACAATTGTAAATAGGAGCGAAAAAATTACTCGTGAAAGAAAATAAATGAACTGGATGACATAAGAGAGTAATTTAAGTATAGTCTTACTCTTAAATTATTACCACACTAATATAATAAAATAAAAGTTTGTTATTTATTTAACTATACCACAATACAAGCTTCTATACTACGCCGTCGCCTACTAGATTCGCCTATCGATATGGAACTATGTATGATTAAATACCAAGAACTACAGAGCACATCCATCGTTGTAGGTACCTACTACCTATTGAATATCATTGCCTTTACGTGTATTACATACACGTAAAGTACAATAAGATAATTTGATTAGTGTTTATATACCTCTAACATCTGTCAGGTCAAATGTTCATATGAATTACTATTAGTGGTCCATGTCTCTATGATGCACCTATATATGTATACATATCGATTATTAGACTGACAACATTACTTGGTTACTTCGCTGTACTTGCCTAATCTAGGAACATTTCTAATTTCTTTGATTGATGAGCTGGTAAACTGTCGTCTTCTAGGGTCATCCTCTAAAATTAAACCTGAAAATATTACGTCAAGCTATGTACATAAATAATACGTAGGTTACTTCTACCTACCAAGTTCATGTTTGTACCTGTGTTTCTACCCCGTTTTTAATTACTCGAGACGGTAACTAAACACAACCCAAATTCGGCGTATCATTACTTACCCCTCATAAACCTACAGTCCGCCATCTTGAATTTCAAGACCCTCCGCAATAACAAACTTCAAACAATTATTTTATAGACGTCAATAACTCTAAAACGTCAAAACTTCTAGGTAATGTACCAGGAAACCACAAGTCCTCGGGCCCTATTTTGGAAACCGCAAAACGTGCCTACGATTCGTGGAAATGGCCAAGTTTGGGCTAAATGTTGTTTAAGAGTAGCTACATTACCATTTGTCTGAATTGCGTCATACCTAAGTTGGTGGTACAGTGTTCTTTAGAAGGCTAAGATACTTAAGTAATGAAGGTATTTTAAGAAGTGTATTTGGAGCAAAAAAATAATCAAAAATGCTTCTAACTTCATTCGCTATATCTTCTTATACTTTGTGTTGGGCTGTTCAAGCAGAATATAATATAGATTGAGCTACCTACGTAGACCCGCAAATATTATAGTACATTGTTCAATGGGCTAAACGCCAGAATGTCATGTTCAATTTAGTTAGTATAATTGTGCATACCAAAGCCATTCAAATCTTATTATTTATTTGGCGATTAAAACAAAACAGACACATAACTCTTATGAATAAGATACCATTCTATATTCGTTGCTGTTGCCAAGAATTATTTTATATTTATATTTGAATAAAATATTTCTTAAAGGCTACAAATTAGGGTGACACTGCAGAATAAACAGTCGACTGACAGTTTTTTTTTTTTTAAGAATATCGTAAATTCAATCAAATATTTTTTTTACCTATTAATTATTATTGGGGTATTGGGTTGTCCGGGTAACTAAGTTGGGGAGGTCAGATAGGCAGTCGCTCCTGGTAAAGCACTGGTACTCAGCTGAATCCGGTTAGACTGGAAGCCGACCCCAACATAGTAGGGAAACGGCTCAGAGGATGATGATTTTTTTTACCTAATCGATGTTCTTCATACTTCATACTGATTTCTGAACCCGAGCATACTGTCGGCTCACTAAAAGTTTGCAGTGTGTCTCTTAGGATACTTTCTTAGTAAGAAAAATAGACGTTTTATTTGACCACAGTAAAAGCACGTTTAAAGTGAAAGGGCAAAACTTTTAGAGAAAAATCCTTTTGAGAGATATTTTTGACCTTCTTTTGTTTCTATTTTTGTTTTGCTGTATTTTCTTTTATTTTTTGTTGAAATAATTATTGTTACAATTTGTGTTTTAGGGGTTATTTGTCTTCCTTTTCTTTTGTTTTTTTGTTTTCACGTAAAATGTCGTCTTCGTAAATTAAGTATCGTTGCATACATCTGAATGCACCCAAAACACTCGTACGTATTTACGTATGCGAGAGGAAGAGAGAGAAGCCTGTTGACGCGACGTTCGTAACATTCGTAACATACATATTTATTAATAGCTTTAAAATGAGTTGAGTAATCAAAAATCAAAATTAACCAAGTTCTGTATTTACATATGGACTCGATAATGTTACAAATTTTATCAATGTACGTTGATAAATAATACAGATATGTTTGTTGGAAGATCATTTTAGAGGTAAGTTTAAAATTTTTTTGTATCGAGAAAACTTTTCAAAAACTTGTTTTGAAAACAGGGTTCTCAGAAATATGTTCAAGATTGGTATTTTTTTCGCCGTCAAAAACAGTACCTATAGATTTGGCCAAAAAATTGTTTGAGACAAGCCAATTTCGGCATTCAGCCCGTTAACTATTAAGCAAATCTACATTACAAACAGTTAAGCAATTATTATTAATTATTAGCAAATCCACGTCGGATAATGAATTTGTATGACTTTCTTAGTGAATTAGTCGTATCTTCATTATGTCCTCAATTATTTTTTGTGAAGATCCTAA
Source organism: Helicoverpa assulta (assembly GCA_963856015.1). Classification (NCBI taxonomy): domain Eukaryota; kingdom Metazoa; phylum Arthropoda; class Insecta; order Lepidoptera; family Noctuidae; genus Helicoverpa; species Helicoverpa assulta. The sequence goes on along the minus strand of CAWLCW010000002.1, from coordinate 5,302,505 downwards.
ATGAACACTACAAAATCCCTTCGAGGTCATTTTAATGCCATGAAATTTCATCTCAAGGTCATTAGTCACCCAATCTGTTCAAGAGGGAATCTCCTAAGACATCAACACAATTGCGAAGGTCAAAAGGCCTGTGCAGACCCTTCGCTAGATTATTATTAAGTAATTAACCCTCCGAAATTAACTCCTTAATAAATTAAGCATCCCTTTGGTGATAAGTATAAAATATAGGAGTCCATTGTGAAAAGGTACTAAGTATTATGTTCATTGTTTCGTATTTTTGGCTATCATTTTTGAAAAGATTTTTTTGTCTTATCTACGAAACAGTAACATTCAGTTTGCAAGAAGAGTGTGAAGGAAAAGTTTTGGGAGGACTGTGACTGCTTGATGATGAATGTACAGGATAGGAAGTCTATGTGGGTGGGAATTTCAATGGACACGTAGGAAGAGCGAGCGATAGAAAGAATGTTACTCGTGACATGACACCAGATAGAAGTGTATGGAAGGAGAAAACGTGCTGCGCCGATCCCAAATAAAATTAGAATTAGGGCAGGAGAAGATCTACGAAAGTGCAGGTGCCTTCATAAAAAATAACTTCCGAATTTGGAATATTAGGTACACTTATGAATATTTTCACCATAGAGGTATACAAAGGTTCAAAAGTTAGTCTAGCTGGTCTAATAGAGATAATTAAAGACCTCCAGGCTATTTTAGATAAATTATTTCGAGCACAAAGATAGACGTATCTAATGTTCAAACCATTAGTAAACACTGACCCTCTTATTATAAAACGCGGTATCAAATAAGTATCGGCTTTTGTACTACCTTTAATCCAGCTTTAAGTACGACCTTGAATAAACGTTATTACAAAACGCAGTTTATCGCAAGTCCTATTACTATCTGTAGTACAAAAGATAAACCATCGAGCCCCCTAGTTTAACTGCAGTACTTAGTCGACAAACGTCAAATTCCGACATTATTTACTTTTGAGGTTATTTGTTTTGTGATGAAAAAAACGAAAGTGGATATAAATATGTGTGATTTGGAATACTTGGATGTGTTAGAATACTATTGAGAGTGTCCGGGGACCCAACAGAGTGCGTCATCGAGAAAATCTCTTCAAATTACCTGACGACAATTTTCGATATAAATATCGATTTACGTTTTTCGAAATAATACGAACAAGATTCGGAACAAGATTGTGTGATTGTGTTTCCAACATGTATCAGTGCGTTTGACTGTATAAATAGAGATCGGAATAAAAGATAGTTTTCTATTTTTATGTTGTTTCCTTTTTTTGGTAATTTAATGCACACGATATTCTGTGTACTTATAAGTTATTGTGCACTTAATTTTGAAGAGGTTCTATTTTCTAATTAGGTGCACAACGTCTTATTTAATCATTTAAATCGGGCTGAAAAAAATCCAAGTTATTCCTAACCTAAAAACAAAACATACGCGCTGACGTTCCGTTATACGCGCAAACTCGATAGTTGTTTAAAAGAGAATTATTGGATCGTGTATATCGTTAAAAGATACTAGAAATATAAAATTACCTTTAAATAATAAAACGTAATATTTTCAACCACATAGAAATTTGTTTTATTATCATAGTTATTTACTTTTCATCAAAATGCACTTAATAAAATAATGTAAAAAGGAACGGCGCATAGAATTCGGAACGATTGAACGAATGATTTAAATATTTGTTGCTTATTATCTGTGGATATTATTTGAACCACAGACAAATCGAAGTACCAAACAGTCTTCTCTTAGTCTACGTTTTGTAATAAGGATGTAAAGACTATCGTAAGTACCGTAACAAACCAAGATGTCTTCAGTCTGGTTTAAACCACGACGTTTAATTATTTAAGATCACTGAGAGATTAAATATTAAAGGATTGCTTTAACTTTGCTGTTCGTCATTTTTAAACCTTATTGTCTAGTTCATAAAGGTGAATATTGAACAATATGGTAGTCATAATACTATGACTTAGATTGTTGCATAATAGAGGTAGAATGATGTTTTAAAACTGTACAACTGCAAAATTGAGTTCCCTCTCAGTAGGGGTAGTTTATCTCATTAGTGAAAGAACATTTTATTTTTATTGATCCCAGTACTCAAGATCACCCAGAACTTAACCGTTTGTAAGATGTTACCAGAAAAAAATTCCAAGCCAGTTTCCAAAACAGATATTAATACAAACAAACCGGCCAAGTGCGAGTCGGATGCGTGCACGAAGGGTTCCGTAACTTTATTTATAAAACGGACAAATCACGTTAATTTTTTGGGAGCCCCCAAAATATTTATTCAATTCTAGTTTTCAGTTTTATTTGTTGTCATAGCGGCAACAACAATACATCAGCTGTGAAAATTTCAGCTTTCTAACTATCACGGTTCATGAGATACAGCCTGGTGACAGACGGACGGACGGACAGAGGAGCGAAAACAAGGGTCCCGTTTTACCCTTTGGGTACGGAACCCTAAAAACTAAGCCTACTGGGCCAAACATAAAAAGTTTGACTTCATAAGTGAACCTTAACCAGACGTTCCTATTCACAGACAACAAAAACTGCTCAGTCATACTGGTCATCAGTCAGCCAAAACAAACTTACACCATTTTTCCCAAAAAAAGACCCAAGCTATAAACACTTTACAAGGAACGTCAATATATAATGTAGACGACTAGACGTACCACGGAATAAGGTAAAATGAGTGGAGATGCCCTAATGCAGGTAGGTCAGGCGCCTTCATCTAGGTCAAATAAGTACGATGGGTATTACCGAAATGATCAGCTACGAGTGAATTAACGAGGAGATCTGGTTCTTTGAGACATCTATCCACAAATCTTGTTATTACAAAAAATGGTCGGATCAAAAGAAGGCGTAGACAGTAACGTTCCTCGGTCCCCGCACACCCGCATTTTTAGGCGCTACTTTCTTATGAGATTTTGCGTTATGTCACCTCCGCTAGTCATTTTGTTCTCCGTGACACATACAATTTCCAAAACGCCCACATATTCTTCGGGAGCATAAATACTTTGATAAATGGTCCCAATACTTCACGGACCAAATACGTTCCTCTTGAACCCTAATGTCCGTTCCTAAGCGCTCAGGATTATGACCCATTGTGCAAAGACATTAGTAGTATTATATATTTTAGAGATTTTACCTAATAAAGGAAACAAAGGGATATACTTCGGTTATAGTCTGATAATCTAGTAGACTTCAATGAACATGAAACACGGCAAAATACGTTTAAAGTATAGAAATGTGAGCTTGAAATCTTCCGTTGAAGATTATTTTGATGTTTGAAAGGGTTAAAGTTCAAATAGTTAATTAAAAATACATTGGTTTTCGACTTTGATCTCTTGATGACTCATTACTTTGCTTATCTGTACAATTATTTCTGAAGTAAATATATTTTACCAGTCATATGCGTTTCAAAATCTATTTTAAAGAAAGCACTGGTTCGTAAATTATTCTGCAAGACCATATAAATAGATAATTATTTTTTTAATAGTAGTTTTAAAATACCTATAAAGTTGTTTGTTATAACTATTACCTACCAAACTTTTTTACCTAACAAACGAAGACGTCATTCCCTCACTAAAACCACCTTCCATCACATAACGCGAACAAACATCCTAAAACACACAACTTACTCAATTAATACGAAAACAATTTCCCCAAAACTATTATAGAAAATACAAATAGAGACGTGCCTATCCGCTTGTGCGTCACTCAATGATGAAGCATGGAGAACAAAATGACTAGCGGAGGTACCATAGCGGAAAATCGCCTAAAAAAGTGGCGCACCAAAATGCGGGGGACGAAGAACGTTATTGTTTTTTGCCCTTACACGCCTTCTTTGGACCCGACTATTTTATGTAATACCTAAAATCGTTGACAGATGTCTCAAAGAACCCGAACGCCTCATTGGTTCACTCGTAACTGATCATTTTGGTCATGCTAATCGTACGTGACCTAGAAGAAGGCGCCTGACCTACCATTATGACATCTTTTTTTTTATGGGAAATCATCAAATGACCCCGCCTGACTAAAACCCATCACGTTTCTTCTTAGGCCTTTTATGTCTCATTGTCACAGTAACTCTTTCGAACAATTCAGCAGCCCTGCGTTATGTATGGCATCTCCGTTCTTTCCTTCCTCCGTGTGGTACCTTTCCTTATTAGGCCTGGCTGTCAGGCCGTCCATCCTTCAGTTTTATTGGATTGTCAGGCTTATTGGAAGGTGGCCGAAGGATGGGCCATTAATTTGTTACAAATTGAAAGGCGCGCTTGACGTTGATTATTTGACCGCGTGAGTGCTTCGCTGTGTTGGGCGTTTAGTTTTTGTTTAGGAAGATTTTTGGTAGTTTTGTTTTTATTACATGTAAACATTATGTATATTTTCATATATAGGTGTTGTTTCACCTACTTATTATATAAAATTGCCTTTAATCATCAATTGTTATTTGAAGCTCGAAACCTTTGCAGTTCAGGCTATGCTTTGTCTATTGATCAGTTCTTTAAATTACTAAGTGAGTATTTAATTATACTACCTACATATCTATATATTCAAGTACTTTACAGCCTACCTAATTATACAAAAAATAAACACATATTCAAGATATTTATTAATTGAAAATACCAACCCTATTCGAAAAAAGATGACTCACATTCTAAATTCGCCGTTTGAAATATCCAACGTAAGCTTTCGGACCGTCAGGGTTGACAAGCCACCCACTGCCGCAGAGTAAAAATACCGCTCAATACATTTCGGTACAACGCACGAAACATCTGGTTGGATGGAATAAAATATTCTATTCTGCTGTCTGTACCACAATCAATTTGTGTTGATAGGTTTTTCATATCGAAGTTGTGTTTTGTTTTAACCAAAATATTTTTTTCGTAAGAATAACTGTTTTTTTAGTACTCCTTGCTCCGGAATAAAATATGCCTAGCCTATATTACTCGGGAAAAGTGTAGCTTTCTATCAGTGAAAGAATTTTTCAAATCGGTTTAGTAGTTTCGGAGCTCTTAAGGTACAAACAAAAAACAAAAATATCCTTTTTTTTTATATAGTATAGAACTACAGATTTCCCGAATAAGAGGAGGTTATCAATCCTTATTTACATGTTTTTAGGTACTGAAATATTCTTCAAAAATTTTACTTCATTGTGAACTACAAGATAAAGTTTTAGTTAGTCGAAAATAGTCTCAACTAGATACGTAATTTAATCATCTTAATGTTAGCACTATTTTCACAGCAAACCTCATTAAACAAACATAATGTTCCACACTCAATTTATTACAAAAATATTTGCATTTTCACAATTTATCTTATTTTGTTTAATTGCTTGACCACTAACGGTAATCTTTATGTGCGATAGATAAACACGAATTGATTAATGTGATACCTTTGTTTATAGATGGCAACACCTTTTAAATGTCTTTAGTATTGCCAGCTGTTGGGTTAATGAATGTACAAATAGTATAAAATAAACAGAATTTATTTATTTTTAATCAAAGTTTGTTAAGAAAATTCTTTAAAATGCAACAAAAATTATATGACCTATCACGTGGGTTTATATAATTTGTCACATAATTTATATGAAAGTTATGTCAAAATTTTAGAAATCAACAGTAAATTGTATATGTCACCGGAAAATAACAAGACTCGTAAGTTGATTAATTTTCTAGGTAGTTGATCAACTCTTGGAAAATAATAAACGGCATTTGAAATGGACTATTTAACGTATGTATTTTAGTAAGTTGATGAATTTACAGCGCCTTGCCGTTAAATCATCCGACAAAGGTGAGGTGTACGTTGATTGGTCAAAAGACTCACGTGCTTTCACTTGCTAAATGCTTATAATGAATGCTGTCGACCAATCAGAGAAAAGTATATTAAGTGACGGATAATAGTGTACCGTCAAGTCACTAGGCAACGATTGGCCCATTTGTGGATGATTTTACTTGTAGCATTACAGTTAATTATTAAATTACGGCTAGGTACCGTAAGTTGACCAATTAGCTAAAATTCAATGCGTTAAATGGTACATTTCAACCGCTTTCTTCTTTTCGATAGTTGATCAACTACCTAGAAAATTGATCAACTTACGAGTCTTGTTATTTTCCGGTGATATATACACTAATTGCACTAAGTAAAATAAAATTAAGCAAAATTAAAAATTTTGAAAAAACCCCCGACGGTAAAAATCTTATTGAAAAATAATAAAATAACTCAAAACTCCTGACTTAACCCAATTATATAGGAATATCCGTCGGGAGCTGCCATTAAACCAGCTAAAGGATTCTAGTGTCGTGAATACAATTATTGAAGAATTGTAGATGTTTAACGATGACATAAAATACACTCAATTAATTGTTGAAATTTCATATAGAAAAGGCAGCCCCCGACGGTTATTCCTATATAATTGGGTTAAGTCGGGGGTTTTGAGTTATTTTATTATTTTTCAATAAGATTTTTACCGTCGGGGGTTTTTTCAAAATTTTTAATTTTGCTTAATTTTATTTCAGACTTTTTAGAGAACATATACGAATTATAGTCTATATAATATGTTATTGCAATATTATTTTGCACCGATATTGTAGCGCCCTCTAGTGAGTTACAGGCGTCATTTTTATTATTTGGGAACATGCATTAAGCACGTACACATTGCTGATGAAAACAGAATTGTAATCGGATGTTTTGATTATATTGTAACATTGTTTGGCACTAATATTGTGGCGCCCCCTAGTGATTAATAGCTATGACACCTATCTAAGAACATGAACTCATCGAACACAAAACCGTTATTGAAAACCGCATCAAAATCGGATCATTAGTTTAGAAGGTAGGTGGGAACATTACTTTGCTCTTTTGCACTAATATTGTGGCGCCCCCTAGTGAGTTACAGCCATGACACCTATCTAAGAACATGAACTCATTGAACACAAAAACGTTATTGAAAACCGCATCAAAATCGGATCATTAGCTTAGAAGGTAGGTGGGAACATTACTTTGCTGTTTGGACTAATATTGTGGCGCCCCCTAGTGAGTTACAGCCATGACACCTATCTAAGAACATGAACTCATCGAACACAAACCCTTTATTGAAAACCGCATCAAAATCAGATCATTAGTTTAGAAGATATGTGGGAACATTACTTTGCACAAACGCACACACCAACACACAAACACACAAACGCACATCTCTCACCCTAAACGCATATACCTGCTCCGTTCCGTCGTGGGTAATGAAATAAATATTGGAACTTGGAAATTTTATGTTTTCAGTATATATGACTGATTGTATCAGTTAGATTTTGACTGCCTACTGAAAATTGAGCTCAGAAACATGCATGTCTCTGAACTCGTCTTTTTTGCCAAGTTTATCAAAACACCTCCTTCTTGCTTTTCAAAACATCTCACATTATATTTACGCTGAACACAACGCCTTACAAACACCTACTATGAAGATGTTGAATAATTGAATACTGAGAAACGAGACGAGAATGTTCGCGATTCGAGAAGCCGGATTGGATGCTTAAGGGTCGGTTCATATCTGACGGAAAATGCGTCGAGCGTATCGTAAATGTATGATCGACACACTAACGCATCATCGGTTAGGTGTGAATGATTGAATGTTTTACCGTATATTTGTCAGTCCTGGCGTTACGCGACCGATGATACGCGACGCATATTCCGTTAGATATGAACCGACCCTAAGTCCTTGTATTTTGCGTTCACTCGCGTCTTTATTCGGGCGCTGAATAACCCTCCCTGCGATGCGCTCTGTATATATTTCATACTCTCATCAATAAATAGAATGGGCTGAGAAATTCAAATTAAATTGTTAATATGATTAAAATTGCATTTTGTAGAGATTATTCACTATTTTGGTAAATTATTTAGGTTTTTATTTTAACTAGTGTTGGCTCGATATTTTTAATTAGTATCATAAACAGGTTACGTAATATAATTTGAATTTTGATCGATGTTCTTTTATATATGTTTTATGTTTATATATATTTTGTATATAGTATTTTATTTTTAGTTTTGTATAAAGATAAGTAGTTTAAGTTTGTATATAATACAGTGTGTACATTGTATAAAATTAATAAAAATCTTCCCCTATGTGAAGCAAAAATATTTGAATTTTTAAATGAATAATGAAAATAAATTGAGACCCTATACATTTTTTTCGGTGCTAAATTGAAAGGAAATTTGATTAAGTAAGGTAACGTTGAATTCGAAGTTTTCCCAAATGTCAAATTGAGATGCCACGTGGAATAATTAAAATAAAAACTGTAGGTGTACTAATCAAATGGTCATACTTTCGTTTGTGTAGGCAGATGATCTTTATTTTTTTTCTATTCCCAAGAATTAAATAAAAATATACTGCTTCAATATTACAGATACAAAAAATCGCCATCGAATTACAAAAATATATATATATATATATATATATAAATCTTGATCCGCACTTAAACATTCAATAGAGTATTCACTTTACAATAAAAATAAGAAGCCAGGAAATCAACATCAAAAGAGATCAGAAGCTGATACAGAATGCATTGTGACGGTCCCTTAATTCAATGAGTCCCTTCTTTATTTCCAACAAATTGTTCCTCGTTACTATCTTACAATTGTTCCCAATATTCGATCCATCTATTCTTTTGCTTACAAGAGATAGGAATCTAACATTGCTTGGGGATTATAACATACTAGCTTCCGCCCGCGACTTCATCCGCGTGGAATAGTTACTTTGGGCTAAAAAGGTTATGGTGAGCTAATCTTAAAAGATAGACATATGCTGTCAGGGACTTTTTTTTAGAACTTTTAAAGGGGAACAATTCTGTCATACATGATTTGTATGCGTCAAACTTTAACCGTTTACGCAGCGCACGCAGCGTAAGCTCTCTGAATAGAAAAAAAATCCCCCGATTTTGAAACATTCTTCATTGGTGCTCCGCTCCTTTTGGTCTTAGCGTAATAATATATAGCCTATAGCCTTCCTCGCTAAATGGGCTATCTAACACTGAAAGAATTTTTCAAATCGGACCAGTAGTTCCTGAGATTAGCGCGTTCCAGCAAGCAAGCAAACAAACAAATAAACTCTTCAGCTTTATAATATTAGTATAGATGTACACAATGTTTCGATGTGTGCGATATTCATAAAATAAATTCTGATGCGGATATTCGTCAAGAAAACTATTTATTCTCTATCAAATTACAATTGTCAAGTGTACCTACATAAGTCAAAATATTTTTAAGAAAACAATTATAGGTATAAAAGAGGACGTTTTATGTGCGTCGCTTATAGGACTAACGTCAGAATTCTATCTCCAGTAAGCGAATCAAAAGATTGATAGATTATTGGAACTGCCGTTAAAGACGCGTGTTGACTGCCTTAGTGTGACGTAGATTGATGAAGGTGGTGTCTGCCTGTTGTTTTGTGCCAGTAATTTGTAGTTCAGTCGATGAATGAGCGAATGAGCATGTGTGCTGTTGTGATTAAAAAGAAAAGTTGGAATTCGGATTTCGAAATTTTGTTGGAATGGAATGGTTTGGTAGTGTGCGTGATTTTATAATTATTAATTTGATTTAAATTAAGAACTGCGCTTATTATGTCTTTGATAAAAAAATAGCATCAGAAAAAAGTACCTATAACGGCCAGTTTCTTCATCAAAAGTTAAAGTTAAAGTTATGGCTAAAGTAATGTCTAAAGTAAAAGTAACGGTTAAATTCAAATTTTCTATGAATTTTGCTGTCACTTTAGCCTTGAAAAAAACGAATTTGACCGTTACTTTAACTTTAGACATTACTTTAACTTTAACTTTTGATGAAGAAACTGGCCGTAAGACGGATATCTCAAGATTTTCACAACTTGTAGACACTAATGTTTGTTAAAAAATTAACTGGTGTTTGTTTACTTTAGAATTCAACCCTAAATAACAAAGAAAAATAAAAAAACAACCGTGCATCTTATACTGGTTTTCAGCTATGTTTTCTTTACATAGTAAGTAAGTAAACAAGACAACCATTTTGTAGCTTTAAAATCAATATGTCGTATGCTAAGTTATGGGGGTATTGCAAACCAATTCCATTAGGGCAACCATGATAAATCATTTCTCAATGTTTTATGAAAATAATAAATCATGTTCCATTTCTAAATTGATTTCGACCAAAGGTTTCCATGGTGGTAATGTAAATTATGGGGACTCTGATACGGTTTCAAAACCCCCATTTATTTCTTCCAAAAGTAGGTAAAATGTAAAAATATATTATTTTTCCTTTTCTGGGCACAATACCTACAGAAAAAGATTTTAATAAAATAATTATTTACTTGTTTCCTTATAATAAATTAACTTATAGTAGGTATTCAATGAACTATCTAGACACACGGCAGTGTGTCCGCCAAGTTCGAGCAAAAAAAGCGACACACCGGCCGTGGGTTATATTACACGAACCATTTCGGGCCAAATTCGACCCCCCTGTAACTCAAAATCTATTTTATTTACGCATATCAAATTTCTAGTATCTGTTGAGACCCCCTCACTTATCTAAAATACAAAATTTCATTAAAATACCTATTGTAGGTCTTGAGATATTGACGTCAGAAAATCGCTATTTTTACTATACACTGATTCACTGATTCACTTATTCACTTATTCACTGACTCACTCATCAAAAACCTAGACCACTTCCAATGGTCGTATTGACTTGAAATTTGGCATGGAGGTAGGTCTTTATGTCAAGGTAAAGGAAAAAATCTGAAAATGGCCAAGTGTGAGTCGGTTTCAAAATAATGAAGGTGTTTTATACCAGGTGTAAATTTATACCCCTAAGGAACTAAAGCGACCTAAATTTATCTATATTTATATAATATATCTTCGAATGGTACAAAGGTTTGTATTTAGTCAAAGTAAAGTAAAAATCTGAAAACGGCCAAGTGTGTCACTTTCGAAAATAACGAATGTGTAACTTTGATCCACGAACATAATATATGATAACATGTCATGTCAGTCAGTTGGTAAATCTAGTCCATTTAGTTAATCTAGTAAAAAAAAAAAAAGTCATGGTGGCCTACTGGGTAAAGGACCAACCTCTCAAGTACAAGGGCGCGGGTTCGATCCCAGGTCAGGCAAGTACTAATGCAACTTTTCTAAGTTTGTATGTACTTTCTAAGTATATCTTAGACACCATTGGCTGTGTTTCGGATGGCACGTTAAACTGTAGGTCCCGGCTGTCATTGAACATCCTTGGCAGTCGTTACGGGTAGTTAGAAGCCAGTAAGTCTGACACCAGTCTAACCAAGGTGTATCGGGTTGCCCGGGTAACTGGGTTGAGGAGGTCAGATAGGCAGTCGCTTCTTGTAAAGCACTGGTACTCAGCTGAATCCGGTTAGACTGGAAGCCGACCCCAACATTGTTGGGAAAAAGGCTCGGAGGATGATTAGTTAATCTAGTTCATTTCTTTGTAAGAAACATAGTGCATATTAAAAAATCTAAAAGATAGTATAAATGAGACATTTCTTTAACTAACTTCATCATAAGAAAAAAAAAAAATAAACAACCTTACAAAAATAAATGAAATCCCACCCAAAACAAAAATGTGAAAGACTGCCAAGTTCGATAATATGGGAATGCTTCGCCTATAAAAGAAGTGAGATCTGAATAAGTACCAAGTTCCATACACATACCTCAGTTAAAAATAGTTACTTTTTAATGATGTTACTTGGCAAGTTTTAATAGAAAATTAAATACTTGATTCATTGCGTTTAGTAGGTTTATAACAAGGTGTATGAAAACTTGCCAAGTGACATCATTAAAAAGTAACTATTTTTAACTGAGGTATGTGTATGGAACTTGGTACTTATTCAGATCTCACTTCTTTTATAGGCGAAGCATTCCCATATTATCGAACTTGGCAGTCTTTCACATTTTTGTTTTGGGTTTTTTAATCTACCGGCTTGACTTGCAATTAATTAACTAAAAATATTGAGTTCAAAACATGATGTATGAGGTTTTCAATTAAATTAACAAATCTTAAAATGTGAGACTTTAAATGTGAAATCAAGACATTTTATTTTAGCCACCTAAGTCTCTATACAAAAAAAAAACATTAGAACACGACACTGGTTTCGGAATATGTAACTTAAATTGCTATCACTGACTTACAAGAACTTGACTGTACCAAAGAACCAAATAATGTGTCCCAAATCTACTTCTGTCTAAGTACATACGTAACAAGAATAATAATCATCAAAATTCCTGACTCAACAAAATAGGAAAATCATGGTCAAACTCCAAAACTTAGGCGGTTTGAAGTACACTTTAGAAGTCGGAATTTGACGTCATAGACCATTGTGGTATCAACTTTGATAGTCATAACAAGACTCTGCCGTTTTTCGACAAACAAAGTTTCGAAACCCTTGTTCTACGTACAAAACAGACAATGTTTGAGGTTTCGCTTCCTCGGGCAAACTGTGTTCGTGAAACCTTGGGAACTTACAGAAATGGATTCTTTAAAAAAAAATATTTCCCTTTAATTACGGAGAGATTGTTGTTGCTTTGTAGTGTACTTACTCCTAACAATGAGGTTTTATGTTCTATTATCTCATGTATTTGTTTACAAAAGGAACGTCTGTTTTTTTTTTTTGTTTTTTTATTTATGAAGACCGTTTGTTTATTTATTCGTAAAAGTCGTTAAAAGTCGTGGTGGCCTAGTGGGCAAAGAACCAACCTCTTGAGTATGAGGGCGCGGGTTCGATTCCAGGTCAGGCAAGTACCAATGCAACTTTTCTAAGTTTGTATGTACTTTCTAAGTATATCTTAGACACCAATGACTGTGTTTCGGATGGCACGTTAAACTGTAGGTCCCGGCCGTCATTGAACATCCTTGGCAGTCGTTACAAGTTTTTTTTGTGCTACGCTCCGCGTGTATACAGGATGACATTTTTCGAACTTTATTGAGTTATTGAAAAATTGTTCTTTTAGGATGTTAAACTTAAACTTATCGTGTACAGGTAATGTCTCGCAGTGCTTAAAATATTCAAGGTCATGTGTCAATGTAGATTTGACTTTAGGTAAAATTATTAATTTTAATGTCCTGAGTTGTAATGCAAGAATTGGATCCAGGTAGGTTTTAAAAGTACGTCCGTAGCTGGATAACCCGTACGATATGACTGAATCAAATAGTGCATTATACAACATGAGTTTAGTTTTATAAGGCAGGCGGTTTTTTATAATATAAAATTTAGCAAGAATCGCACGTAACTTATCACACACTCGTGCAATATGGGGACGCCAGTTAAATTTACTATCAATAAGTAATCCTAAATACATATGCGTATCAACCTGTTCAATAACTGAACATTTGGTATCACAATCAAGAGGATTTTCATGGAGACAACTGTGTGAGTGTGCTACTAGCTTGAAGATTGGGGTGTTATCTTTCAAGTAAGCTGATTTTATGTGCATTATTTTTGTTTTTTGGGCATTCATTACGAGTCCCAGATCATGACACCACATACTAAGCCTGTCGAAGTCTTTTTGTAGAAGTGCACCTATAAGGGTCAAGTCATTCCCTTCGATAAGGAGACATGTATCGTCAGCAAACTGATATGATTTAGAATTGAGACTTACAGACGGTTGGCAGGAACTGGATGCGAGAAGCCGAAAATCGATCTCAGTGGCGTGCACTTGGAGAGGCCTAGGTCCAGCAGTGGACTGCGATAGGCTGATGATGATGATGATGATGATGAAACTAACTTAACCTATAGATGTTACTAAATGGCAAAATTATTTTAAGCCCGTTTTATCTAATTGCCTTCTATTCAATACCAGTCAGATATCTATCCAACTTTGAAAAGCAGTGACCTAATAATTGGGCATCCATTGTAATATTTTAAGGAGGATATAATTTACTACCACTCACTCAGAACATAAAACACTTATAAATAAAAGACTACTCAAATACACACAGCACTGAGCACACACACTAATCGTCTACTCGACGCCCGTCATTATAGGGATCCAGCAGAATACCAGCGTCAGGTATTCCCCCTGACACATGCTGAGCTGGACTCTCGTTCGGTGCAAACTTAGGACACTGCACCGCGCCTTTAATTTCTATTATTATTTTGTGTCTGTCTTTCTACCCACTTTTTGTTTCATTTTGTGTATCTTTGTGGTGTCTTTGTGTTTGTCCTGAATAAACATTTTATCTATCTATCTACGTAAGTAAAAAAGTCTGAAATCTGGGAAATCATACAAATTTCAAAGATACGCTTGTTTTTCCTTGATACCGAAATGCTTTTATATAAATTTTATTTTATTAAATTCATGTCTACCCAAAGTTCCGGGAAAAATATTTAAATAAAATATCATATCATCTGGGAAAAGGTTGACGGAAATATTTTTTTATTCAATAAAATTTAATTAAGTGCGAGATATTCATTGAGAAACAGATAATTTAATTTTACTGGCGGTATTAATTTAATTCCAAAGATATCTGTCAAGAATAATAAATGGTTGTAACACTGATGAATGATTTCATCTTATCTGTACTATATAAAAAGAGGATTTTTTTTGTACCCTAAAAGATTCTGATACTACTCAACCGATTAAAAAAATTGTTCTCTATATTTTAAAAGCTACACTATCCTCGAATAACATAGGCTATATTTTATCCCGCTACGGGCAGTAGCTCCCACGGGTAAAACCATGGAAAAACAGCTAGTCATTCAAAAAGCTTTCCATAAAACTTGTTCTATCTCGTTTTCCTAGAAATAATCTACACAGTGGAACAGAAAAGGATTGTAGAAGATTGGAATTAAAATAAAAAGGAAATAGTTCCCCTAGCACACAGGTTTTACTATTATTTGCTCGTTTACTTCTATTTGTAATGGACGCCGGGTATTCCACTGGATACGGAATTACAGTAAATTCTATTAAATTCTATTAAAGTCCGGTAGTACAAATTGTTAGTGCTTTTGTAGAATATCTGTCTTGGTTTAGAAAGTAAAAAATTGTCTTACAAACTTAATGTTTGAGTTTTTTATTTTGCACTGAAAATCTGTGCTGGGATTTGGTCTCGTACAAATTATGTAACATGCTTTTCTTTAATTTCTTTTCTTTTGTAAAATCACTCTTTGGATACCTAATTGTTTGTATTTTTTTAAGTAGAATTTTAGAATACTTAAATTCGCACTTTTGTGTTTTCCATGTGTGATGTTCTCGCAAATAAATATTACCGTTCCATACCCGTCCATATAAGAAAACACATAGCCTGGTTCAAAATTAAATAAAAGAAAAACAACCCCTAAATTTATTCAAAAACAAACTTTATTTACTTCAAAGGTTAAATAAAATAATATGCAAAGTTTCAATAAAAAGTCATATGTAAATGCATGCTAAAATGTAATATGAAGAGGAATGGAGGCTTCTGTATTAGCAATTGTAATGGCCTGACGTTATTCAGGATTCGGGAAAAACTGAAGAGCCCGCTGTTTTACCAGAACGTAATTTAGATATTGATCAGGCGATTTTTAGGGCAGTATTGGTATTGTGTTTTTTCAGCGACTCTTCAATACTTCTTGAATTCGTCTGACGTCATCTCACGACACTTCTAGCTATTTCGTCTTTCACACAATCCATCTATACTTTCGTTGGTTGTACCCTTCCTCCATATTCTAATCAAGACTAATGTCTTTACACTGTGGTCGAAAGTAATCGAATATATAGTAATATTATTTGTATTTTTTATCTATGTGTTTTACTAAGCAAGTGCTTACCAATAATGCCACGGACAAATTTAAACAAATAAACCTGAAATAAATTCGGAATATTTTATTTATTGATGCTGAACTAACCTAATTCGCTGAAAACATTTATTTTACCAAGCGACAAAACCTTTCAAACAAAATTATGCCTTATAAAATATTTAAATAAAAATGAATAAATATATTAATTTTACGTCGTCAAGTAAAATATTTTCATATATTTCGATAAAAGGTGTGTCAAATAAAACTATACTCCGCGCGGCGAATCATGATCCGTATGACGTTTCAACTAACAGTAGTAATAGTGATGCGAAACTTCGATACAATTCTGTTAGGTAAAGGTCATGTCATTCAGCCAGGTCATTCAACGGCTTTATTATATTTTATTTTACTATACATTAATTTTTATTAAAATTGCTTAATTTAAAGAGTTTAGAATTCTTTTTGAATTTAATTTTAAAAAATTCATAATTTCCAGCTTAAGGGAAAAATATTTAAAAGGAGGCCACATACCTACCGTATTTTTTTAATTCAGTCATGTCAGATTCAGATTGATGAAATAAAATACAAATATTCTGTGTTTTTTTTTTACTCAAAGCATTTGTAAATTTTTTCCTACAAATTATCGATATTTTGTTTATCGATCTGTCCCTTTTTTTCGATAACAGCTTGGCGACGTAACTTACGATGTACATTTGCATTGAGTTTTTTTCCATTATTTCCGAACATTACGTAATAATTTCTTAATATTCATTTTTATAATTTAAAAATGTACACAATTATGATTTTTTCGAATTTTTAATGGGCCTGTAAAGGATTTGTTGTGACAGGACGTCACTACAATGTTGAACGCTAACGAACTGTCATAGGGATCATCATTCGCCGCGCGGGGTATAGTGTTTAGGATTATTGAATACAAAAAGGATAATCGGATAAAAATAAGGTTCTAGTATTCCTTTGCTGTAACAAATTTTCAATTTATATTCTGACCTAAGCTTCGTGTTTTGAATATTATAATATTTTTATTTCAACAGGACTTTATTGTGGAATCGGTTTTCGAAATAAAATATAACTTTACATAATTATAAGTGATGGAATGACAAGTAAATGTAGGTAGCATTTTGTAATGAAATGAAATAAAAAATCTTTTCTTTTTACGTCTTATAAAAATATATCCTGCATTTAACACAACGGCACAATCTGATCCACTCTATTATCTTCTGACTTCAAACTTCAAAGAATGGGAAGAATGGACGCAATCTCCTTTAGTCTTTACAGATTGCTTTTATATCTAAAGTCTTAAACACTGGACATAAAGACTAAATTTCTTTAGCACAGATGGACGTCAAAGCAACCAGTGCTGAAGCATAATATAAATCAATTATTTTGAAGTAGTTCTTTGTTTCGAGTACAAAAAAAAAACTTTTGACAATGTAGTGTCAATTGTTTTTTGATCAAAAAGAATTTATTCTTTTCCTTTAGTATATTTTATTTGTTGCCAGTTGCTTCTGCACTTTGTATTGGGGGAAAATTGAATTGTCACGTGTTCTATTTTTGAAAACTCCGACTTGCAAGATAAAGTATATCTTCCTCAGGTCAAAGTCATAAATTGATTAACAAAGTCTGACGCTAAACAATGAAAAGCCACCTCAGTTTTGTAGCTAGTTTTTATTTCTATTGATATATCAAAAGCTGCACATACAGACATAACACATTTTCTTATTTAATATGTGTTGCTTCACAATCAATAACCATTACTAATCTTGATTAAAGTAAGAAGTAGGAACGCAAAAAATTTTCATGAAAACATGAATAAAAGATTTATTTTTATCCTCCAACGGTTTTGGATTCTTGACTCGTACTTCAAATATACTTAAGGAATTTCTGGAATCCTCAAAAGAAAAGGAAAATACTTATATCGTATTCAAAAGGTCTTTTTTATCATAGTTATAATGTGGAGTGTACTCGCTAAAATGTTCTTTGTTGTTTTATAAAAAGGGATCAATGGACTTTACTTGTAAGAGAATATGAAATCGGGTAATACCTATGTTCTTTAATTTTTTTATCGTCAGATTGAAAATACGGTTATAGACTCGCATTTTGTGTGCATGGAAGTAGATTGCCTTTCAAAAAATACCTTTTAGTTTCAGTTTAAACTGTACATAATGCTAACCAAGCTACATAGGGACCCTAAGATATCTATATTTACAACAAAGACTCAATATCAAGCTTTTGCATTATTCATAAACCCGTAGAGCGGGGATTGCGTGGCGCTTAGATACGATAACACGATAGTTTATATTTACTTGTAACTTATTGACAGGGCACCTCACTATTTTGGGTTTTAGCTTGTTTGTTGAGATCAATCACGTTTCGGGGTTTATGTAACTTTGTGTTGAGAGAATTGTTTGAATTTGGACAGCTTTGGGTTTCATATTATATTTTTAATTAATTCTTGTGTTTTGGGGATCATGTTGTTTTTAATGAACATTGGCTTCCGTCCGAGGTGTCGTGTTCCACGGGAAAGACTTCCTGCAGGTGGAAAAAAAGTAACGTATTTCTTGTATGTTCCTACAAAAGCTATGTGACTACCAAAACTGCAGTGCTGTTTAGTTGAAGAAGTACCTACATATTCAATGGTTATGATGATATTAGGAACTATATTTCGTTGATCGACTACCGTCCACAACTTTCGCTTTTAAGACGTATTTCTTTTAACACAAAAGATATTGCGTATAAGAATCCACTAAGTTGACAGCGGCCCATTGAAAACGTTGAAGCCTGATAAAAACATATTTTTATCTCTTTATGAAAAATAATCTTAACAAGGCCTCGAATCGCACTTTTGCGTGGAAAATACGTAAAAAATTAAAAAAAAACTGGATCTGACACTAGATTACCGCGCCTTTGTCAGCAGTCTTTTGTTTTGAACGAAATAGAATTGTTTAGAGAGACGCCATTTTTAAGATTAAAAATAAATTTTATTCTCTCTTTTTTTTATTGTGTTTATATTTATTGTGGTTCACCCAAACTATGGTACTGTAGTACCGGGGGATAATTATCTTGCTCAAAATGAAAAACTGATTCGATATCACGACGTTTATTGTTTGGGCTCGAGAGGTGAAGTGACACACTTCAATATAAAAACTTATTCTACGGAACAAATCGAATATATTTAAAATGATTGCCCGGTCAGTATCCATCGTGATGAATAAAACCTTACAAATGAAAAAGTTTCTAATTAAATGCGTTACAGTACCTATTTTGTATTTAGTCTTAATGCCAAACCATGAAACATTAGAAACGTTTCCCTAGATGGAGTTGAATTATCCAAAATACTAATTTTACATCATTCTTTCATTTATCTACATAAAGAAGCTACGCCCCTAATTCACGAAACAAATGAATTCCTGTTATGTATATACATATGAATCTAGGAAATGTTCATGGATTTCCAATATCATGTAGTATTTGGTACTCACACACACATTATTTTGCACTATTTAGCACAACCATAATTTATTTTCCAACTTTTTATTCCCTATTTGCGTTAGTCTTGTATCAATAAATGGGGTTTTTCTTTCCATCTTTCCTTCCTATATATCGCCGATTTCCCCTACCCCCTGTGGTGAAGGTACAAATGTATCCTGATACAACCGTCCGTCTTGAATAGGAACACTTCTATTTCACGCCTGTATGAAACTGCTCACGACAGCTGCAATTTCTCAGCCACATCGATATTGGTCCTACGAAAAATGTGGTTATTTCAACCAAATTGTACCTCCGTATAGGTTTTTATATAACATTTACAATTTGGAGAGTTTTTCACTTAAGAATAATATATCTTTACCTCAGACACAGGTCCATACATTTTTAACAAATAAAACTTTAGTAGGGTTAACCAGTTTCGATTTTGTTACACTATGGTATCAATTAAATAGTCCTGAAATTCTAAACTTTTGTATTAACCGTTTTGTTTTTGTTTTTACAGGTACGCAACAAACAAATCCAATAATGGCTTCGTTTTAAGGTAAAGCTACCAATTTAAATTGTACATGCATGAATAAAGTTTCAGAATTTCACTTGCATTTAGACTAAAAGCATTTTCTAGCATTTCACATCATGGTTTAGTGATTGAACGAACTAAAGTTAAAATTTGTAACTCAAATAAATACTTTAATAGATATAATTAAACTAATCAAAAACAGGAGATAAACTAGAAAATGTAAACGATAGTTTTAATTAATTCAAACTGAGGTTAACTTCATGAAGTTTATCAAGAAATTAACTTTGACCTCTCACTAAACTAACCGTAAGTTTTAAACCGAAGGTTAAACAAACATTGATTACTGTAACGATGATGTCTTTAGGTTAGGAGTTAATCGCTAATGATTTTGGAACTAATTGTATTAGCTACATGGCTGGGGTTAATTTCTGGGTCACGCGTTTAGATACGATGTTATATACACATGTATACGAGCTAATATTGACGTAGATATGCCGTATTTAAGGGTGGTATTACATTTGTCAAATACTAGCCTCTGCGATTGGTTTCACTCACGTGACGTGGGAACTACTCAGCGTATCCCGATAAAAGTAGACTGTACCCTACCTACCTAGATAAATGTATAAAATATAAGAACAACTGTTAATCCAATCATCATAAGTAGGTACATTATTCCGCTATTTTAATCAAAAGGTACTAATTTCAATACAGATTATTCTCCATTTACTGGTATTCTGAAAACTCATTCATATTCATTCAAATCCATTCACTCTTTCATCCTCCCATTATTACACATACATAGAAGCAAATCAACGAAAACATTAAAAAGAAACACATCCAATATAAAATCGATACTTTTCAGCTTTTGTTCGAAAATGGAAAGAGGAATATATTTTCGAAATTATTCTTTCATCCAACCAGTATTTTCATTCGTTGTTCAACCGATGGAACTTGGAACAAAAAATGTCGGTTATCTTGAAAAACATATGAATATTCATAATCGTTTATTCAGAATCGAAAGCTATTTCGATTTGTATTGAATGGGTGTAGACTGTATTAACAACCCTTATGCGAACAAAATATATATCTTTTTTAATCATATTTTTATTTTGTTGGATGTTTGCCATGCTATTTACTTGACCTTTTAATATGAAATACGAAGCTTAAAAAAAAGCGATTTCATCATCATCCTCGTGCCCTCAACCCAATTTTATCTGGGGTCGGCGCAGCATGTTTTCTCCTTCTATACTTTTCTATCTGCCGTCATCTCACAAGTAACATTCTTTCTTACCATATCTACTTTCAAGCAATCAATTCTCTCGCCCTAGCCCTATCGCTCATATCATTTACTATTCTCATGCTGCATAGGTTTCGGCTTAAGTTTTATGGTCGGCCGCCTGCCTGACGATTTATAAAACCCAATTAAATCACAATACACAGAACTGATTATGAGTGTGATTCTCCAGAGAAATCTTTGTTCAGATTTTATTTCAATGAACCTATGAATAAACAAGTATTATTCATAGAATTTAGATAATTCTAAGATATTATTATACTTATTGATTAAATAAAAAAAGGTCTCATCTTCAACATCTTTTTCTAGGAATATTCAGAACGAATTAACTTACATACCTTTCAAATTGATTTATTTTTCTACTTGCCATTTCATATGACCATTGAATAGAATTCTCTTTAACGCTCCTATAAAATTAATTGTAAGTACAGCCCTCAGAACAAAATGGGTTTTTGTTCGTAGAAAATTACACGCTTAAATCCTGAAAGAGGTATTCAGCGCTGTATAAGAGTGCTAAGGATATTGTAATGAGAAGGTACATTAAAATAATTGGGCCTTCTTGACGTAAGTACGGTTAATTCTATAGCTGCGAAGGTTTTTGTTGAGGCTGAAATGTGTGTATAAAAATAGAGAAAATTATATGTCTACTACAGGAGAAATATTCTAAAAATATATTCCTGAAAGAAAAGGATTGAACTTACAAACATTCTCTATTCTTGTCACTTTTTTGTACAATAGAAGAGATGTAGGGTATTATTAGGAGAAGTTGTTCGTAAGATCGTGAATGGGGGGCCGTAAGCAGTTAGGAAAATCGACGCCATCCCCTTTTGTGAGATTATGCTATTACAATTATTACATTACTGGTCCTTTGCGGCGCGGAATTTGGCCCTTCGGGAAGTGTGCTACAATCACTTGAGAATTTCATGGCAGAAGTTTTTTGATGGTTTCAACATGTCACAGAAATGTAAAAATATAATAAAGAGGATTTTCTTTTTGTTAGTAAAAGGCTCATAAACTACTGAACCGATTTGAAAAATTCTTTCACTGTTAGAAAGCTACACAATGCTCGGATGACATAGCTATATTTTACCTAGCTAAGGGCGGTAGTTTTAACAAAAAGCGGGTGAAACTGTGAAGCGACTAGTATTTAGTAAAACGGTTTTTTATGTAAATCGAATTTTTAGTGACAGTAGGCGTTGATAAGGCTAATGATACCGCTATCTTATCAGTTCACCTGAAACGTAGTTATCAAATGATTTAATTAAATTAATATTGGATTTGCATTTTATCTCCTGACCTTGCTTCGAGTGGTTTATTAGAACTGTTTTGGTAGGCTAAATACTTTTACAGGGAAAGTGTGGGTATATTTACGTTTTGTAGCTTCTATTTAGATATATAGGTATGATTAATCTATGAGGTAATTTTTTTTGTTTATCTATGATTATCTGACAGTAATGATAGATAAAACGAAATATTAGTATTATATTTTTTTTAATTAGCCCCTTATTTCTAAAAATGCATAAGTAGTTAGGACAAACGGTTGACATAAACTGACAGGAAAATGATGTCCAAAATATAATTTAGCCGCAAAGGTATGATTTGACGTGCGTTTAAAAATTGAACTGTCAATAAGAAGTATTTTCTATAGCGTCTTATATTACTGGATGTCGTAGTCTTTATAAACTACGAGGCAACTCGTCCATCGCTGGCAGACGTTTGCCCACTAACCCCATTCTACCTTCCGTTCACCTACACCCACAGTTTATATATAGTTCATGTTATATTCAAGGAAATGAAAGAATATAGGAAAGAATAGAAGTTATGAAATATTATTTGTTATTACATAAAAAGCACGAGAAGCCGTGGCCCACCTTAAAATAGTTGAGGAAAAAGCAGACAGATTGTGATTAGATAAAAGCATTCTATCTTCGTATAGTTATCGGCACGAATCTTGAGCGCTGACCTTCATCTGCGCAGAAGTGATTTATTAGCAAAGAACCAATCCCGAGTGACGGCTATGACGCGACGCGCTGCGGGCCAATCACCGCTTTAGCCCGCCCCCGCACCTCACTTCATACCACAAAAGGGACCCAATAAATTACTTCTGAGCAGATGAAGGTCAGCGCTCAAGATTCGTGCCGATGATTATACTAAAGCGTAGATGTGACAATACATATTAGTTCAAAATAATCAATACCAAAGGAAAGCTTTGGTTACTGTATTAAGGGGCACACTATTGATGAATAAAATCAAGGACTTCTTTTAACACCATTTATTTTTCATCTTCCACTTAACTCTTTCTAAACTATGCGAACTTTTGCTTACGATATAAAAGAACGTAAGTTTACTTATAGTAAACATATGTGAGCACAATTCAAAAAGCTAAGAGCTTGTTATTTGTTCGCGACCGCCAACAAACTGGTTTAATTAAAAAGTTAGAAAAACGCGCTCATAAGCGCAGAATATTTTATTTGACTGTCTGTCGGCAGCCTGTTTCATTTTGGCATACAACTCCGGTACCCGCCTGAATTTCAGAAGAGCGGTTGCTTCTATTTTCAGGCCACTATAATATTAAAAAGATTATATGATGAACATCTGGCCCAATGAAGCCTACATATTTAAAATGGTGATTGTTTTAGGATTCATGCGTGTAACCGTATATTTACCGACGCAAATTATCACAGTGATATAGTGAAAGTGTCTGTATGTGTGTGATTTTTTCATGTGCAAAATAGTAAAATTGTATAATGTTTGGCAATAATTAGCTTATTTCCTATTTTGTTACTTTTTTTCCCGTTGCGTGAATTAGTTTTCTCAGGAAGCGGGTAAAATCGACGGTAGTACCTACTAATGAAATAAAAACCTTACTTTACACAACTTCTACTATCTTTCAGTTCCTGTCTTTGTTATCTCACCATCTAGCAAAAATATAATAAGACAGAGGTACGAATAGTTCTCCATAAGGTTTAAATAAAAAGACGAGGCACGAAAATATGACATGGGTAAACAGAAAGTGAAGGGGGTTACAATATTGATAGCTCACGATTGTCCCCTAATAAGGGAAGCCCTTTTTTTGCTTTGGGCTATTTGGGGAGTTTTTACCGAGAGGCCCTTTCGGTAATGTGGTCCTTTTCTTCATTTGTTATTGTATGGGGAAAGGAAGTTATATTTACTTCTGAAAATGGTTCTTTATCTTTTTAAAGCTTTGAATTGAGAGAAAATAAAGCGAGCAATAATTTCATATGGTCACATTAATTTTGCACTTCAACTTTCGTGTTTGCGTATGTAAATAGATAAGGTGGATGAGAACAGTACCGTATAGATAAATTTATTTTAAAACCACGTATACTTACAGTAAATATATTTTACATATAAAATATCAATAATATATTTGATCCTGGTGACGTAATATACGTCTATCCCCATAATATAACAACGTTTGATAATTAACGCGACAAGACAGTTATGTCTTTACGACGAAATCCGGCTATATAACGACATTAATAACATAACAATGTCTTCTATAATCTTCGGATATAAATTATAGCGTTATACATTCCCGCGATAAACCCTTTGAGACGATAACTAGGACGGTAACAATGAGCTCAGTCTACAATCCTTTGCCTCCTTTAGGGTGCATGTAGCTGGAGCAAGTTAACATGCGCAAATGATAAGAGCACGCGGGTGGGTATCTTGCTTTGGTACATGCGCGAGCCGCTGGACCTGCACATTTTTAAAATGCATGTAACCTGCGCATACGCTTCAACATGCGCAAAATATTTGCACCGTGTAGATGCCCCTGAGCGCACATATTACAAACTTTTGATTGCCCGATAGTTGTTTTGAGCTCAAAAATCTGTATGGAAATACACACATAACAACGATTTGGTATTTGTTCGGTATCAGACCGACTAAAAACTTTGATTTAATAAAAAAAATGTATCCTGCCAAGGGCCGACAGTCGGCCGACTAATAGTTTGTAGTGAGAGCGCGCTCTAACAATGAGCTCAATCTACAGCCCTTTGCTTTCCTTTAAGACTAAACTTGTAAAGCTTGTAGACTTGCTCAAAGGATTAAAACTGGCGTAGTCATGTAAAGTAAGTGTATGTTGGAGATTTTAGGACATATGTATAAAGCCGTATCGTATTGATCCTTTAAAAAGAGTAGAATAAATGTTTTTTTGGACAGAATGTTGGTTCAACAAAATACAGATATTTGAAAATTATTATTGGAGATCCTTATACATTTCAGTGGAATTTATTTCCCGTGCCCATATAAAATATAGCCGATATAGGTAGTACCCGACTAATCACTGAAGGAAGTTTTCTAACCGGTTCAGTAGTTTCTGAGCCTCTAGGATACAAACAGAAAAAAACAAATACGACACGATACCCGTTGTCAAAAAATGGGCAACTTCAAGATAATATTCTCCCTTAGCAATAAAAACAATAATAATGGCCGAAAATGTGGACATTATGCATTAGACATAAATCTTGGACCAAGATTTACATCTCAGACCATCCAACGCCTACTAGACCATAATTTACAATAATGATACCATATATACATCATGGATAGGATTTATTTGTCTATACAAGGGTTAATAATAGTCTACGCTTTAATTTTGGCATGAATATGATCTTGTTTATAATTAGTTTAATTAGGGATATGTGGCGCTTTAATAAGAGCTATAATTAGGTACTACACTACATAATTATTTCTGTGTTCTGTGCTACGTACTAAACTATATTGTACTTATATTTTTTAATTTCTTTACTGAAAATTTTGATATACCTACATATACAGGAATGAATTTTATCCAGTGCGCAAACTTTGTCAACTTATAGTTAAATAAGTTTTATAGATACGTATATTTTTATTTTGTCGTGTTTTAGTACAAAAAAGAAAAGTTATTGATATCGAAAGATGTTTATTTTGTAACCGATTGTACGGTCACAGTCGTCATAGCAGGCACGGCGGCAACGCGAAACCGGTTTACTGACGCGAGCGCTGCTCCAAGCCCGTAAGAATAGTTGGTATCCATATTTTGCTGATTTTAGGGCGGACAAAAGAATGAAAAAAATTTTTTTACTGATGATGCAGATATGTTCTGTTAATGATTCTGGACCACCAGTTTTTTTTTGTGCACTGCTTAAAATTCATTCCTGTATAGATACATATGGCTCTGCATTACACGCTTTTTTACACTTCTTTACAGCGATAAACCAGCATTTCAATAAAATCTTTGGGAAAATATGGGTAAGCAGTCAATTCGCCTGAATTAAACAGGCACGAAGGTGCCAATGGTGCATGTTTTAATAATATTTTTTGTATATGCAACTCGCACAAATGTAATTATCAGAAATTCGAGTTATGTACTCTAATTAATATATCATTAAAGAAAAGTCGCTCAGTTAGTTAAATTATGCAAAGTCACTACTAACCCAAATTATCTTTTTTTATCTCATATTTTCCAACAGTAAATGTAAATTTTATCTTCCTACTCCAACATGTATAAAATTTACCCTTTCCCATCATGAGTCTTGTAATTTCCGTAACACGGCTCTTTGAAATTTTGGATAGAATGTTGCTCCCTTTCATTAGCTAAATTACCTCTATTATCTGAAAGGATCCTGTAACTTCAGATTCGACAAGCCAATATCCATATAAACCGATACCTAGGTACCTGTGTCTGGTAATCAGGTTCTTAATAACAGGTCCTTAATTATATCCTATCTGATCCAATATCCCGGTCTTGTGTTATAGGGTGTTTTGTGCGCAGCTTGTATTAAATAAAATGCAGTGTAAAATTGTTTGAGTATATCGGTCCTGAAATTCAGGGAATTCTTTATTTCAATTAATTGTATTCGTTTATTTATAGACAAGCACATTATTTTGACTGTTAAATATTAAATTAAAACATTTTAAAATTTGAAAAGCTTTTTAATTTTTTATGTTTTTTTTGTTTCGTTTTTAGTTTTTGAGATAAAAATGCCTACATTTTTAAATATTCGGTAGTGTATGCGTGGGTCGCAGAAATGAAAACTGTCAGTGAAATTATATCGCGATAGGTATACTTATATCACAAATTAAGTACAAATACTTGGCATTTTATACATAGTGCATAAAATAATATGAGCACCATTTTCATAATTACAACAATTACACAACTCGTAGATATGTAAGAAATTCTTAAACTAACTACTGGCGGTTAGTAAGTTAGGAGCGCCGTGGATTAATCCTTCATTCCGGCGTTATGACCGGACGGACGGTAATCCGGGTAGGCGCCGCATTATTCATACATATGAAGCATACCCCTAATTCTATATTCACTTTCATTTCTATTTTTGCGTGTAAAAACAATAAACGTATTATTTTTTGTAGGGAGGAATATATGTGCGTCGGAATTTAGACTATAACTATTCAAAACTTCTTGGTTTTTTATTATCAAGCTTTTTTTAATGACTTATTTACATATATGTATTTACATCATTAGATACAGTTACTGTTATTTACAATTATTAAATTATATTCTAGTAAAAAAACTAAAAAAAAACTACAAATAAAAAAACTAAAAATTATTAACACGTTTACCAATTTTATAATTTTGTGTACACAATGTGTTACAACAATGAACGTAATGTTATCGATATTCTAATCGATTTTTTTTGTAAGAAAAAATATGTCTGAAACGGAATTTGGACCATCGATATTGATGAAACATATTGCAATCTCTTAATTGATGAAAATCTACTTTTTTCTATTACTCTTTTCTAGATCAAAGAAGCCACTTAAATAAATAAACACTAAACAGTGAAATTTTGATCAAATTATCGTCTTTCTTGTAATAATTAAGTCTGCCTTATAAAATTCTTATAGAGGTATACATTATATACATTATATACAACATGTAACGTAATTAACGCACACCCTCAAACACCCCAATTAGAATATTATGTTATAATCATAATACATACACTGAATTTTTAATTTAACATGTATATGCATTGTTATTTACTAAGTTAGTTATACCAATTCTTGGAGAACTTTTTGGTCATACTACCTACTACGCACGCAACGCACTGGACTCGACACAACATAACGAAACTACGGAAAAAGCCGACAATACACGAAGTCTTATTACTTTGAGTTACGGTCTATTTGAATTTGTTTTGACTGTACAGGGTTAATATGACAATAATTTCCGTAGTTTTAATTATTTTTGGGATAAAAAATTACCTATATTAAAAATGATATAAATCGATTCAGTAAACGATTCTGAACAAACTAATTTCAGGATGTGCGTTAATTAAGTTACATGTTGTATAATCCTATATCCTAAGTCGACTATCTTATATTAAATTAACACAAAAACAACTAAGTAATCCTCTTCCACTTAAAATATCACTATTTATGTTATGGCTATTTTCCGTGCCGATGAGAGAGCATTTTCGTTATGTCTTGCAAAGTGGGTCGGCTCTTATACATACACGCTCCATATTATTATCTTTTAAGTGGAGAGCGCAAGTAGCTACATAAATCGATTCCTTTTATGTTACTTACTTTTTAGAAGACAGTTCTTATCAGTAAAGCTAAGCGTCCACTTGTCGGTATCGTACGCAACGGACGTATCGCACGCAACGGATCGTAGTATTATTTATATAGAAACTCAAACAAGTGCGTCCACCTGTCCGCATCGTAGGCATCGCATTCTATATAAATAATACTACGATCCGTTGCGTGCGATACGTCCGTTGCGTACGATACCGACAAGTGGACGCTTAGCTTTAAGGTAGGCTTTACTTGCGTAGCAATGTTGCTACGCAAGTAAAGACTGGGTATATAATTTTAAACATCGACTTTTTAAGCAGCTTACCAATTATATTTCGAATACACTACACACGAAATTACTGGGGGAACTTCCTCCTACATCGGGATAAAATATAGCCTATGTTGTTGTGTAGCTTCCATACTGTTAAAGAATGTATCAAATCAGTTCAGTAGTTTCGGAGCACAAGCTCATGTTTCCTCTGTATTATTAGGATAATTTTGATCACGTTTGCTCATGTTCTATTCGAAAAAAAAAACAATTTTTTTATTGATACAAAAAACTACAACGACAACAGTTAAGCCAAGTCTAATTAGCCCAAACTAATACCTATTTCAATTATTCATGAAGAGGTACAAACGGTCAGTCAGACAGCTATACAAAGACACAAACATCTATCTGATGCGGGTCAGACCGCGTGTGGTGGACGTTCTGACGATAAATCATAAAGAATACCCTTCAGGCGCGCCCTTTCTGAATGGACAACAAACGTACCTAAATATGGACGCGGACTTTTGATGTCAGGTTGTGAAGATGGGAAGGAAAGTTATGATGTGCCGTGTTTTTTCGACTCAAGGGATGGAATACAGGTTTTTGGAGTACAAAAAATGTTCTCTCTTG
Organism: Helicoverpa assulta; assembly: GCA_963856015.1. Taxonomy (NCBI): domain Eukaryota; kingdom Metazoa; phylum Arthropoda; class Insecta; order Lepidoptera; family Noctuidae; genus Helicoverpa; species Helicoverpa assulta. The sequence goes on along the minus strand of CAWLCW010000002.1, from coordinate 5,272,963 downwards.
TGTATTTTTCTTATGTTTGTTGAATGTGAGTGACCAAGCGATTGTGATACTTTCATCATCTGTCTAATCTAATCATTCCTTCTCAAATATGTTTAGGTCGGCTTCCAGTCTTACCAAATGCATCTGAGTACCAGTGTTTGACAAGAAGCGACTGTCTATCTGATCTTCTCAACCCGGGCAGCTTAAAAGACCTATGTAATACTGGTTGTCAGAGTCACTGGCTTCTTCGTTACCCGTAACAACTACTAAATATGTTCAAATAACAGTTGCGCTTTTTTATGAAGACGAAATCTATATATATAAAAGAAAGTCGTGTTAGTTACTCCACTTATAACTCAAGCACGGTTGAACCGATTTAGCTGAAAATTGGCAGGGAGGTAGTTTAGAGTCAGGGGAAGGACATAGGATAGCTTTTATTATAAAAAATAAAAATAAAAAATCAATTTATTCCGGACATACAGCGCCATCTATTGTTCAAACCAAAAATCTGCCGGATACCACTATTCGACGCGAACGAAGTCGCGGGCAGAAGCTAGTAGATAGATAGATAGATATTCTTTATTAGGTACACCAATTTTAAATTGACATAATGGGCGGTCTTATCGCTTAGAGCGATCTCTTCCAGACAACCTTAGGATGGATTGAGACGAGAAGGAAAAGATTATATGGTAGGCAGTAAGGCAAAGTGTACACTTGCTCCTGCAACTTGTGTACCTATAATAATATTGTTGTCATAAATACATAAACTTTAAACTAAATATATATTTCAAATAATATTATATAATCAAATAATAATAATCCACTGATAAAGCTAAATGAAAAGTTTGAATCCACAAAAGCTTTTATCTACCTATAAACAATAAACCAACTGATTATAATTTCACCAAAATAGTGTTTGGTTACTACTAATCTAGCAGCTTAGGGAATAAACCCTAGGATTTAGCAGATTAAACATAGTTCACCATTATGAACTAAGCTTATCATCCTGTTAAATTATGAACTAGAGCTTATGTTCCTGTTAAATTATCTATGACATATTTTCAAGTCCTAGGAGGGACATGTAAGGAGAGCGCCACTTACGACCATTTATTATTAATGTTACGTACGAGTGTGAGAGAAAATCAATAAGGGTTTACGATTAAGTATTTATTGGTGGATTAATGAGCAAATTTGTAGTATCTGATCTACCGGCTTGTGGAATCATGATGTCATTTGCAGAATAATTTTATTTGTGTACTACATTATGTACAATTATTGAAATTTAAAAATTACAATTTACGTTTCTGTATTTTATTAACTTGCATTATTTTTTTATAAATAAAGTATAAGATACTTCGCGCATATCTAGCGTCTTTTGAAACCATTTTCGAAACGCCTTAATCATTAATATTTAATAAAAAGTGCATGCGAACCTTAATAAGTGGAGCGAAGTTCATCAATATAATATTCACAATAAAGCTATTCAAAGCTAGATCAAGAATTCTCGTCCGACGGAATTTAATAACATTGCGATCGATCTTTCTAGACCTTTCAAGTGCCTTCCACATTATAAATACATACATACATTGAAAAAATACCAATAAATCTTTAGAAACTCTCTTAAGACCTTTAGTGTGGTGATAAAATAGTGATAGATCACATTCCTTGTAGAATTAGATACGTATGTACTGAAAAATATTTGTTTATATCTGTATGTGTTATGTTTGTGATCGTGAATTCAATTGATAGACCATTAAGGCCCAAGAAGTATACCGACCGATTTACTGAAATTATTTGCTTACTTTGATAATTGCACGTGAAAATTCAAGAAACCGTCTAGTAAAAACGCCTAAGCAGGAGCGAACTATAATTTTTAGTCGCACAATATCTGTACCGTAGAAAGGTAACGCTGGGTAGATTTTTACTACTTTATTTTGACGTCTATCAAATCTAGACAAAAGAGAGCGCAAAAAATATGGCGAATATTCGGCGGTTTCAAAACACATCGCTTCGAATGACGTCATTCCTAAAATGGCCGGACGTGACACGTCAAATAGCAGCATCTGTCTCTTACCTGTCTACTCGGTTGATATTTTCTCATTTTTCTCAGAAAAGGGAGATTTTCGACTAACTTTTTTTTTTGGTAGGTATACATTTTCTATTTTTTCTGCTTCATACAAGCTGTCCACGAAAAACTTTTAACAAAAAATTAAACCTAGCTTCAATAATACTCCTAAGTCTGACAAATACTATGCTGAAAACCGCATCAAAATTGGTCCAGCCAAACGTGAGATAATACCACACAAACGTACATTCATACATACACACGGGTCAAACTGAGAACTACCTTTTTTTGAAGTCAAACACACTCGGTGAAAACGCTCATCTGAAACCGTCCTAAAAGAAAATGTATCAAGTACATAGAGAATGTTGGTAATATTAAAAAAAAAACAAGGCTACAATAAAAAGATAAAAGAATAGCGCTTTTTGTGTTTCCATATTAAGTACGATGAAGTTACTGTTAACTGCGGAAACGTTGGGCTCGTTATGTCTTTGTAGCGTGTGGGAATGTTTTGAGCTTCGGTTGGCTGCACATTGAATTGTCAGGGCTGCCAACATGTGGTATTAATGCAGTGTGTAAATACTTTTTGGAGAATTTTCTGCGTGTTTTTTTTTTGTTAATTAAGTAGAGCAAGTTAGAAAGGTCTAGTGTGTCTTTTTGTAGAAAAGAATGAGTCTGTATTGAATTGATGATTATTACAATTCACCTTTTGGTTCAATTTGGGACTGCGCCTAATTGAAGTAGACAATTGCGGGTTAGATTGAAACTATAATTTAGATTTTTATTATATCAATAGACAATGCAATTACTTACCTAGATTAAGTTCTATTTTTTATTTAACAGTTTTTTTGTGGCTCTTTTCCAATCTCTGTTTTCTCAAAGCAATCTAATAGTAATTAAATAAAAAAGGGAAAAATCAAAAGAGAACCTAAGTTTATTTAATAAAAACCATTTCAAAAGAAAATCTTTTGGCCACTTCCATCACAAGTTGAGTGCTACCCAGGAAATCAATTAACCTTTCCCTAACGTCCATTGTTTAAAAATACAATGGCTTTTTATCTTAAAACAGAAAAAAAAAGATAAATCAGTATCTTGTAATACCGCGCTGACAATGATCGACGCCAGCAAAAACTTGTGGCTCTTCAGATTACGAAATATATCCTTGTTATCCTGCTTTATTGATGGACTTTAAGGCCACAGGACAGTATTTAAATTGTGTATTTTACTGTTACAGGCTTTTTTTATCGTCCCACTGCTGGGCACAGGCCTCCTCTCACTCGGAGAAGGACTTGTGTATATTCACAAAATATAATGCCAGTGATCGATATCATTAATTTTATCTAATACACTAATCTCAAAAACTACTTAAATATAAATAAATGTAAGAATATTTAAAACTGACGAAACCACGGATTAGAAGATAAAACCTTTTCAACCGACTTCAAAAAAAGGAGGAGGTTCTCAATTCGGCTGTATTTTTTTTTTTTTTTTATGTTTGTTACTCGATTTCTCAAAGAAGTCGGTGTCTTATGGATGTTCCTCAGTTAATTTTGTTAGAAAGGTGTCTTTATAAACGCAATAAAAACTAACTTTGTAAACACTCCTAACGTGTTGACACTCGATGTGAAACGTCACTCGCCCCTTTTTGTTCCGGTTCTTGGTGATTATGTACACGGTTCTAAATTTCTCCTCATTAAAATCAGTTGTAATCCTCATTATTAGTTTTCTTTTAAGCCCTAAACCCATCAAATTTTGCCACCGACTTCTAGGCCGATGCACCTAAAATTAGTTTTTTTTTGGCTTTTTAGTGTTTTGGGAAGTCGGTTTAATTTTTTTGTAAAAAAGTTTTTTTTGTTTGTGTGTTTGTACCCTTAGGGACCCGAATCTACTGAACCGATTTGAAAAATTCTTTAACGGTAAGAAAGCTACACTTTTCCCGAGTAAGATTAGCTATATTTTATCCAGTTTCGGGCAGTAGTTCTCACAGGACGCGGGTGAAACCGCGGTATATTATATTCCGCAGTCAGTCATGCGTTTAAAATCAAATACAAAATATTACATTGTGTAATAACCGAAATCATCTTCCGATTTCCGCACGTTTTATTATCAATGGAATTTATGAACGCGATTTAGATCAAATTGTTTATTGGTGAACAAATATGCGTAATTAATTATTATTTGGTACTTAGTTGTACAAATATTTGGTTTCATATTATATTTCATAGCTAATCAGCTATTATAAAAACAAGGCTAATACATCGGTGGTAGAAATTCATTCGAATCTAATTGCTTTCCACAGATATGAATGTGAAACGAATGATATCAATATATTTGTTTAATTAAAATGTGTTATGTAATCCCAATAATTATTATGCATCATAGAGCTAGCCCACAACTGCCAAACTGAGTGTTGTATAAATTCACAAACGCACAAATTTTTATTAATGAAAGCTGACCCCAACATAGTTAGGAAAGGGCTCGGAGGATGATTTTAGTATTAATTAGCATGACAAGGAATGAGGTTCATACATAACTTTTTACACTCCAAACGAGTAAAGTATACTAGAAGTATGTATTTAAGTTTAACAAATATGTCAATCACTAAATATACCTATCAGTAAATGTCCGTAAAAGTAATTAAAACTGGCCGAGCACTGATCGAATAACGGTAATTAATTTTCAGTCCTAATGTCTAGCTTTACGAAATATGGAAGGGATTGAAAACTTCCAGAAGTAAACATTCGTGACTATTGTCAAACAATGCTTTTTCGAAAGACCAATAAAATTATTTTTAATCTAACTCTATTACCATAAACTACCAAAACTCAAATACAAAAATGTATCACCAAAAACGGTGATCACGTATTTTCGTACAACGCTTACGAGTTGGGTCGTAAAAACAATAATTAAAATGGCGTATAGGGCCATAATACCGTCACTAGAGCCTTTTAAGTACCATGTTTCTATATTGCTAACTGCTTATGGAGCCTATCGTCATCAGGGTAATTGTTTTCTGGCCTTATAAGTCTACATACCTACATGTCGTTTCCCAATTGTTTTACATAGGATAATCTAAGATAGTCCTGTCACATGTGACAAGTCAAACTGTGATTCATTTGTTTTTATTTTTAAGGTATGATTAATATTAATTGTTGTGAACTGTCAACAATTAATTTGTTGTGTTCAGACATCAATCAGAGATATTTTTAGTAGTCTATTAAGGAAAACATAAGTAAAATATATAAGTAGTAGGTATGCGAATTCTAAATTGCTATATTAATATATAATTTTTATGTTACCAAGCACAGCAAATCCAATTATAAATGAAATAATTACGTAAATAAGTACCTAAGTAGGAGATCAAAACGTAAATAATAAATCAATTAGCAAACGATAATGAGGACCTATGAATTCCGATTAAAATTTAAATCATAATGAGGGATTACCAATTTACGAACGATAATTATTGAGAAGCTATTGTTATATTAACAGTACTGATATATTATATCCTATGGATTTTGCTATACCAGTCGTGGTGGCCTAGTGGAAGTCGTGGTGGCCTAGTGGACAAAGAACCAACCTCTCGAGTATGAGGGCGCGGGTTCGATTCCAGGTCAGGCAAGTACCAATGCAACTTTTCTAAGTTTGTATATACTTTCTAAGTACCTATATCTTAGACATCAATGACTGTGTTTCGGATGGCACGAACTGTAGGTCCCGGCTGTCATTGAACATCATTGGCAGTCGTTACGGGTAGTCAGAAGCCAGTAAGTCTGACACCAGTCTAACCAAGGGGTATCGGGTTTCCCGGGTAACTGGGTTGAGGAGGTCAGATAGGCAGTCGCTTCTTGTAAAGCACTGGTACTCAGCTGAATCCGGTTAGACTGGAAGCCGACCCCAACATAGTTGGGAAAAGGCTCGGAGGATGATGATGGATTTTGCTATACCTATTATATCCTATCGATTCTATAGCCATTATGATCCAGCTCAATTATTTAGTTTCATTTCACAAATACCGATGGATGCCTCGAATAATGAGTTATTATTTACTACTGGTTAATATGGCATTTACTGAAAATTTAATTAGGTAGGTACTAAATTTCGATGCGCGTAGTGTACCTATGCAGGTACTACATGCAGGGTTTGCGAATCTACATACTTAGTAAATACAGAGTCATTATATTAACTAGCCGTTATCCCGCGATTTCAACCGGGATAAAATATAGGCATGTTAGGTTAGGTTGTGCAAGAGACGAGGCCCGTGCGAGGGCCAGCACTAGTGTGGGGCTGTGGAAGAATCTGTATTCCCGCGGCTCCGCGCACACGTGCAAGGAGGACACAAGGGGTTTTAGCCGGTAAGAGTCCGGCATGCCCCTCCGCCTCTGCCCAGGCGGAGGAAGTCCATGAGGATTTCCCCCTCCCAAAAAAAAAAAAGGTTAGGGTAGAAGAGTGTAGCTTTCCAACAATGAAAGAATTTTTCAAATCACACAAACAAAAAATTTTGTTGTAAAATTCCACCCGAACACACAAACATATATACATTGCAATTTAAATAAAAACTTGTAAAAAAATGTTTCCTGTTTATCATATTAGTACTTACAGATGTACTTAACGAAGATAAACCATGAAACTCTGAATCAAAAAACATTAAATTGCGGTAACCCAAAATATCAAACGACAAGCTTAACACAAAAACGAAATACACAATTAAACGGGAACACCGCTGTCTAAATTCACAAAGAGGTAAAAATGATCATATTTATAATTCTATGAAGTGAAATGTGGGTTATAATTTCCCCTGTAAAATGGTTTCACCCGATCCGCATTGTTCGAGCAACATTCATTATTAATATTGTATGTGTGTGTCGCTTCCAGAAGCTTAAGTCGATGTTACATTATTGCTTGTTTGAATATCGAACGATGGAACGATGGAACATACTTAGTTATCTTAAAATATTTTAGTTCTGATGATAGCTGCCAGCGCTATCATTTAATTTGTACTTTTCCGCAGTTTCACTCGCGTCCCGGGAGAACTTCTTCCCGTTCCTGAATAAAAAATAGCTTATGTTACTCGGAGATAGTTTAGCTCTCCAACAGTGAAAGATTTTTTAAAATCGGTTCAGTAATTTTGGAGCCTTTAGGGTACAAATTAACAAAAAAGTTTCTACTTGGAGTCTATATTATATTAGTAAGCATAGGTAAGTTCTTAACCTTCTGTTCTGTCGGTGCAAAATAAAATGTATATGTATTGCTTAAAATCGTTTTACAAGAAAATTAATTGAAAGCCTATTTTTATGTCATCAAATGGGAACATATTATTTGTACCGCAATGTCAGTGGGTTTTCTGTTACATTATCTACTCGTGTGCTGAACGAAACCGTGACGTGGCGTTTCAGTTAAAAGGTTTCGAATTTCGCATGATACCTAGTGAGACTGCGTCCAACCAACCAACCAAGGGGTATCGGGTTGCCCGGGTAACTGGGTTGAGGAGGTCAGATAGGCAGTCGCTTCTTGTAAAGCACTGGTACTCAGCTGAATCCGGTCAGACTGGAAGCCGACCTCAACATAGTTTGGGAAAAAGGCTCAGAGGATGATGAGGATGATGACCTAGTGAGACTGCGTCATAGGAGGATATAAACCTACTAAAAGAACAACATTTTAAAATTATTGAGGTATCATAAAAATGCTATATATTTATATACTTTTTTTTGTAATTCTTGAACTATGAAAGTTATTTGATGATTACTACCCTTTCGATATAATTAGGTTAAGTTCAGTAAATAAGTAAAATGTGTTACATGTCTTGGGTTCGGTCTCGTCTCAAGTACTAAATTGTTACTTAAATTCTAAATTCATCAACTTAGATTAGCAGTATTTTAGGTTATAAGCCTAATAATTTGTAGTCTTCTTAATTAACATTAAAGAATTTTCACTAAGATTCGAGCATATTAAAATACATGTTCTGAATTAATTAAGGTATTTAAATCTTATATCTTTCAACATTTTCGCAATAAAATTGCCTACCTAAAATGTTTTATTTCTTTCATACATTACGATTTTAATCTTAAGCTTCTCAAAGGCTCAGATATTTGCAATAAATATTTAAATTGAAACTATGTCCTTTGTATAAACATATTCGGGCAACATTATTTTTACTTTGGGTTACTCCCAAAAGAAATATGCTTGTGAACACATGCATATTTATGCAATTTTTGTCCAAAAGGTCATTACTATTCATAAGGTCCCCCACGATGCCAAAAGTAAAAACAAGCTTAATAAAATAAAGTTGTAATAAAAAGCAAGCCATCAAAACTGTTTCTTTTCTTTTCAGATCGGAAATTTTCTTCGCCAATCAGCCAACACTAATGAAGCAATCCGCAGACGGGATATTGGAGTAGCAGCCGTTCCCGCCACCTTCCTCGAGCAATAAAACAACACGCCCCTGCTGACTACGCCAAAGACTTTATTCAAATAAAAACAAACTCTATAACAACGGCGCAGCGACCACAATCCTTCAACATCCCACAGTCAAATGGCTCTCATCCGAATTGAAAACACAATCCAAGCAATATGTCAATTAAAGCCTATTCTCAATTGTAATCAAGCGCGCCATTCTAAGACCAAAAAGCTCCGCGACGCGGTCGTGTTTCAGACTTGATTCGATAACGCAATTTAGGCATCGTTGCTCAACAAAAAGGAAACAAAATCAATGTATGGTTACGTCAAGATAACGAACAAATTAATCGTCACCCAAACCAGGGATTCGTATGGCGACTCAAACTCATAAGTCCTATTGTTCACTGCCTAGCTTTGTTGCTTTACCTTCGTGTCTTCTCGTACTGGCGTCCATTCTTTTGCAACCGGCACTAGCCTCGGTTGAACTAGATTCAATTCTTAGCCCAGATTTCAACATAAGCAACCCAAATTCCACAGTCAACTGGACGTTTCTAGACGACAATTCCACATTCTTGAAGCACGGTCACATTAAGCATTCAAAATATTCCATACCTACCACTATTTTCCTGGTCACCATATTTATGATAGTTATAGTAGGCACTATTATAGGGAACGTACTTGTTTGCGTCGCCGTGCGTTTAGTTAGGAAATTGAGAAGGCCTAGTAATTATCTGATAGTGTCGCTGGCAGTGAGCGACTTGTGCGTGGCGTGTATAGTGATGCCAGTGGCCACTGTGTACGATATTATGGGAACGTGGCCTTTTGGACCCGTCATATGTGACTTTTGGGTATCGAGTGACGTCTTATCCTGTACTGCTAGCATTCTGAATTTATGTATGATTTCCGTTGATCGATACTACGCTATAACGAAGCCTCTAGAATATGGTGTGAAAAGAACGCCTCGGAGGATGCTTTTCTGCGTTTTCATCGTATGGATAAGCGCAGCATTCATATCCCTCCCTCCGGTCCTAATCCTAGGTAATGAGAAGACTGATACCTCCTGTTCTGTGTCGCAGAATCAGGCATACCAAATCTATGCGACATTTGGTTCGTTCTACATACCGTTGACTGTAATGATCGTGGTCTACTATAAGATATTTAGAGCTGCTAGGAAGATTGTAAAAGACGAGAAACGTGCTCAATCGCATTTGGAGACGCACTGTTACTTGGAGATAAACGTGAAGAATGGCGGAGCTGCTGAAGCAAAGCTGCTGGGCAACCAGCCAGCGCAGCCTCCCCCCAGGGGCTCCACGGCGAGCACGAACACAACGGTGAGCTTTTCATATAAATCTTTCAGCAGTTATTATAATATTCCAGCACATTCTCTAGGGGAAACCGATCTTGTAATAATAAGAAATCTAGTAAGACTTCTCAGCATAATATTCTGACTTGAATATTGTTTACTGAATAATAGAAGCTAGTTGGATACAATGAGAAAGCTTTTTCTGTTGAATTATTTTGCGAATAAATTGCAAACAGTTGTGAAAACTAAATAACTCGTCTGTTCTCTAAAAAATTTTAGGTCCTTGAGATTTTATAAACAATGAAAATGAACTGCAAATTACGCAGCCATTCTTTTTTTCAAAGAATAGTTTTTACTTGTTCTAATTAAATACTCATGTTTATCTTTGTTACAGTGTAGCGTAGAAAAAACTGAAAGCACAATTGGGAGGTGCTTCAGCGGCCAAAGAAAATCGAACGAGTCACAGTGCCCAATGTTGCAACAACCAAAGACTCCAACCAAGCCTATTCATACCATAAACCGGTCGCCATCACAGTTGATGCCTGGTAAAATTGCCGTGAAGGAGAGACAACGACAATCTTCAGAGAGTAGTCAAAAGAACACGACGAACAGGATTCGGTCGTCCCTCTCAAATTTTGCTCATAAAAGCCATATCGCCAAAGACTTGCTACATCCTCAGAACGCGGTTCATCAGAAGAAACTGCGGTTCCAACTAGCCAAAGAGCGCAAAGCGTCCACGACCCTCGGTATTATCATGTCAGCATTCGTGATCTGCTGGCTACCATTCTTCGTGTTAGCCCTCCTTCGGCCGTTCGTGAAAGAAGACGCGATCCCTGATGCAGTGAGCGCGCTCTTCCTCTGGTTGGGCTACCTCAACAGTTTGCTCAACCCAATCATATACGCGACTCTGAACCGAGACTTCAGAAAGCCGTTCCAAGAGATACTATTCTTCAGATGTGGCAATCTAAACCATATGATGCGGGAGGAGTTCTACCATAGCCAGTACGGTGATCCTGATCAGCACTACTGTGTGAACAATACTACCAAAATGCATAACTATGAGGAGGGTGTTGAGATAGTTTCTGCCGTCGATAGAGAAGAGACGAGAGCTTCGGAAAGTTTTCTATGATTGACAATGCCAGAGGTCGATACTCGAGACCTAGATACTGTGATCTAATTAAGACTTTTTTTATATAGAACCGCGGTCTAACAGTGTTGATTTTCGTCGATTTCTTTCGTTTAGATAACTTGTGTATTATAAAAGGCTGTTTCTACCCAACTAGTCGTTACTTATGTAAATGTACGAGAAGTTTCGTTTGATAAAATATAAAATGGCTGTTCTATATCTGCAAGCAGAGAATGTGCGGTACTCGTGTTAGATAAATTAGTAGCTATTGTAAATAATCGTAATTGTGTAATTATTTGGTAAACCGTGACATTGCGTTGTGGCATTATTGTTGTTATCTGTCAAATGAATTAATTGTAATGTTTGCGTATGTTCGTACGTACAAAATAGTGTTCTAAAGATTCTCTCCTTGCAAATATAAATGGACCTCAAGTAAGTTGTACGATTTTATTATTAAATAGGATAAAAATCACATGGTACGTTACGTCACTTCATTATTATATATACCTAGATTAAAAGTGGGATGTGAATGTATTATAATTATTGAATAATTTTTGGAATGACCAAAGAGTTATAAATATTAACTTGAAAACGCGAGGTTTTACATATAAGATGTTGTGAATTTGATAAACTTTAATAATAGCAGTGTATTATATTGTTAAATAATAAAATGATGTATATGACATTAAGTTTAGTCAGAAGTATTAATCCATGTGATAGTAGATATAGAATTCTATTCTTGATTTCATTTATTTATTGATATTTATTTATTTCATGTGTATTTTCATGTAATGTAATTATATTTGAATGTAAATATAAAGAAGCAAAGCACCTTTCAGATATGGTTGAAGTTAATAATAGGCACTGCCAGATTAATAATAGTAAAACAGTAATCGTAAAGTGTTATAGCCATAGTACCATAGAGTATACATTGCTTTATTTCTTCATGTACATAGTTACTGAGCTAGACTTTCTGTCAGCCTGTTGTATGATTATTAACTTTACCTTCTTGCAAATAAAGCTCACAATGCCTTGAAAATTTTAACCATTTCTCTGGTTCCAACTTGCCTTCTTACGATATTCATTTTCTCCTTCATAATTTATTAAGAACAACTATTCTACTATTATATGTGTCCTGCATAGTGAAATATATTTGTTAAATACATAACTATATTTTAATTTTTAACTCTTCCGTTTCAAATTAGATTAACTTAGAACAAAAGTCAGTGTTGTAAATATTGTTAATAATACTAATGACATTATTATTAATAATATGGTTAATAAGTATAAATAATAAGCATAATATATTGCAGAAACCGTGTGGGGAAACTACGCTTGGAAAAAATAATTTGACAGTTCAATTTGATGTTTTTATTAATAACGTACATACTAAAATTTCTTTGATGTAGTTTCTTTCCAATGTGAATATCGTGGTTGTTATTTAAAATAGATATATCTAAATGTAATGAATGATCGACCACAAATTTCTCAGTACTTTTAGGTATAAAATTCATTTTGTAAATCTTATAGTTAGGATTAATGCCATTTTCTGCCATCACAATATAGTTTTTGATGTTTCTGTTGTTTTAAAGTTTTACTTTGTTTGTTGTTCAACGTTGAAAAATATTAAAGTTTTGGTAAAAGGGTAGTGTATCTACGAAAATTGTGGCTCCATTTTGTGATCGAAGTAAAATTCAAGTTTAGTGCTTAATATTTTTCAACATTGTTGATACTGAATGACAAGTCACTCATGATATTTGTTATGAAATAATTTACAAATCCACTTTTCCTTTAATATACTAATTAAAAATTATAATAGAGAAACAAAACTACGTCACCCAATGTCTCACCGCTGATCGAAAGGTCAAACCTTTTACGTAAAAATATCAAATAACCAAATTATATAATAACTTAATAAAAACTTTTTTGTGGTAAAAGCAAAAATGCTTTAATAAATTCAAGCGTATTCTGTGTCTCAAGGCTGAACTTTGTCTACATTGAAAGTAATTTTTATTAATTTTTTCAGAATAAAATGATATCCTGTGGCCTACTGCAAACTTGTAGTCGACCGACAGTTTGTTTGGGCTCATAAATCAGTATGGAAATGAATGGACATACGCACATAACAGTGATCTTTACACCGAATAAAACCATTAGTGACTTCACAATTTTCTTTAAAAAAATCTCAACCATCGGGCCAAACTGTCGGCTGAATGTTTAGTCAGTACAATGCGGGTTACTAATTTAGTACCTACCTAGTATTGAGTATTACCTAAGAAAGAAATGGGGATTTACAGATTATATAGCTCCCCCATTTTTTCACTGCAATCTGATTGACTTTCATTTCAGGAGTTATCAGAAAATTCTGAATCTGTCTCTTCAATAGCCTTACAGCGATGTGTTTTTTTTTATTTGGGAATCTGGGTCTGGTACTCAAATATGAAGTATCCCTGCTGGCGGGGATTTTCCATTGTTTCCCAATTGCATTCTATTTCAATGCTCATATCGGGAGGATTTTTATATTTTTTTCTCAGGACTGTACATTGGTCTAAATGGCTTTTAATTAAGTTCGGTGGACATTATTTAGTCTTTTTAATGCGTTCTTTTTAACGAATAATTTTATCTCCTTTTGTTTTCTTTTCTATATTATTTTTCGTATCAAAGATTTCTTTGATTGAATTTTTAATTACATTTTATTTTACAACGTAATATCATTAGTGACTTGACATTTATTTTTCCAAAGTGAGTACATTGTTAACCTCAGTTACCTAATTAATTGTAAATAATTAAACATTTTAATTTAAATAGAGCTCTTTAAGTACAAAGCAGTTATGTTTGTTGATTGAAAATTATTTGTGTTTCTCTTATGTTTATATTGTTTATATATTCTATGTATTTATTCTGTGGATAATCTAAAATAAGGCCAGGGTTACAACATGGAATTTAAAAAGTGTACATATTAAGTGTAATTTCGGTGTTGTAATACTGCCTTTATAGAATATACATATACGCACACTTATGTGAATGATGGGAAATTTTACAGAAGTTTAAAAATAAACAGACGCTATAGAAATTGATTTAAAAATACTCTATTAAAGTTCAACAAGGAAGATGAATGCCGCAAGGACCATCTTAGGCCCTTAATAACAATTCCCGAAGCTTATACAAACCTTTTAGGCCTAAAATAAATACTTGGAATACCAGTCCAACATTTGACGTAACTACTATAAAAATATCTTTGAAGAGGCGTTTATTTTCCGCATAGAAACAGAAAAAATGGATGATAAATCTTTTATCATTAAGGATATTTTTTTTTCAATAATAAGTACATACGTAAAATTTTCCACCATTCACATAGTGTACTTAGCATCGTCATCGTTACATAAATAAATATAAATTGTAACAATGTATATGATTAATGAATGGAAACTTTCATAGTAGCGAAACGAATGGAATTCTTATCTTTTGGCATTGTTGTATTTTTCTTATGTAGGGGTCCTAAAAGCGACGAAATAAAAATTAGATTCGATATTGTTTTGCTTCATTTTCCCTTTTCAAAAAAAAAATTATCGAATCAGTGGTAGGTAAATCCTTCCAGTCGTTACGGGTAGTCAGAAACCAGTAAGTCTGACGCCAGTCTAACCAAGGGGTACCTATCGGGTTGCCCGGTTAACTGGATTAAGGAGGTCAGATAGGCAGTCGCTTTTTGTAAAGCACTGGTACCCAGCTGAATCCGGTTAAACTGGAAGCCGACCCCAACATGGTTGGGAAAAAAGGATCGGAGGATGAGTGGTAGGTAAATGACGATAACATTTAGTCACAATATTACATGTATACTAAATCCAATTCCAAGCTGAAAACTGCTAGACCTAAGGATACATTGAGCTCGTTCTGCGTGAATCGGATCAACTAATAATCAACAAAATGTAGGGTAGCCGTTTGTAACTATAATAATAGGGGTTAAAGTATGAAATTGCCGATTTGTACTGAAAATCTAAATTGTAATTTTTTTTAATTTTTAACGAACTTATTTAATCAAAATAGTTGCCATTATTATCTATACATTGCGGCCATCTAATAAGAAGGTCATTTATGCCGTTACGATAGAACTCTGAGGATCTAGACTGCACAAACTGTGTGAAAGAATTTTGATCTGCCTCCTGGGAAGAAACTTCTTGTGACGCAGATAATTGTCCAAATCACAAAAAAAAGTGGTCGTCCGTTAGAACAAGGTCTGGCGAATATGGAGGAAGACGAATAGTTTCCAACTGCAGTTCCTGAAGAGTTAAAACGGTTTCTTTTGCTGTATGAGGCCTCGCGTTGTCATGGAGCAATAACGGTGAAGGTCGATTCATGAGTCGTGGCTGTTTTACTGCTAATTTTTTCATCATTATTCGTCTTCGGCTGGGTATCTGGGTAGTTTGACTAGGATCGGCGTTCACCGTCTCTCTTAATTTCTCGTTAATCACCTGTCAGGCGGTCTTTTTCATGGCCCGTTCTTCAAGTCGAAGTTTCCACCACGAAAGCGTTTAATCCAAAATCGCACGGTGCGTTCATTAGCAGACACCTCTTCAAATGCAGCATTGATATTGCGGGCTGTTTCTGCCGTTTACTTCCGCGTCGGAATTCATATTCAAAAATTACTCAAATTTTCGCAGTGTCCATCTTTCTTGTTTAAGTTGAATAACAAAAACAATTGAACATCGATAATCAAATGTTTCACATTTTTTAAAAGAAGAACATCACAGAAACCACGTGAAAAAAGTTTCATTCGAAAACCTCAAACCATGAAGACTCTATGGCAATTCAAAAACCTACTAGAATAAAACGGCAATTTCATACTTTAACCCCTAATATCAAGACGACCAATACCTTAGTCTGTCCGTGACCGTGGATGCTGTAAAGTATCCGAAACGTCGGGATTAAATAATATTAATGTAAGTGCGATAAAATCCGTAATAGTAGTTTTTAAATGTGTAATATTCGTGTTAGTGTCAGAAATCAATATGTTAACTAGTAGAATAATCATTTAAGTGCGTTACAGTGCCTGAAACTGGTGGAATCTCGGCTGTATATCTAACTACAACTACAGTAAGTATCCTTAAACAGAATGATTTAAATATTAAAAGAACAACTTGTGGCAAAGGAGAATAAATAACGACGTAAATAAACCTAAACTTTAAACTGTGACAAATATTTTTTTATGTGAAATGGAAGTAGGTATTACATATCGGCTTATGTTTAACTGACCACCAGATATAGTAACAAATAGCGGACAAAAATAGTAAATGATCACCAAAATGAAACTCGCATTTTAATGCAAAATGATAACCAAAGTTTTAACACTTTGCTATCCTATTTAAGTAAAATTACTCCAAGTAAATCATGTGTAAGCCAAAAATAATAAATGTTCACCAAAATTAAACCAACATTTTAATGCAAAATGATAACCAAAGTTTTAACACTTTGCTATCCTATTTAAGTAAAATTACTCCAAGTAAATCATAAGTAAGCCAAAAATAGTAAATGATCACCAAAATTAGTAAATGATCACCAAAATTAAATTCTGCTATTCTATTTTAGCAAACTGAGTCCAAATAAATCATTTTTATCCCAAACTTGATATACATATATGTTAGCAAGCATGCAGCATGGAAGCAAACATGCAACATGCAGCAAGCATGGCTTCTGTCACGGCTCCGGCGCTGCGGGGCTCCGGCGGTCCCATGCGAGCTTATCGTCGCAGATGATTTTCACGCTCACCACCGCAGCTTCGGCTTGCTGGCCGGCTGGCCGGCTACTAAACTACCTGCGCCTCAGCTCGCAGGCCGCCTCGCCCCTCCGCGCCTACGCGGTTTTGAATTGCACTCTAGGGGTAGGGCAAACAAGACTACCTACGTGGAGTCTATATACACATAACTCAATATGGCATCATAATACTTTATTTATTAACTAGCTGTTGCCCGCAACTTCGTCTGCGTGGGCAATATAGAATAGTCAATTATTACGTATGGTGCGTAAGTAATTTTCACAGGAAATAGCTATAATCTATATCTATATGCTTTGAGTCTGACAAAGCTGTCATTTGTACATTTTCTGCAGCTGCTGCGACTAAGCAGAAGCCAGAAAGTCTGTCAGTCTTACCATGGATATCGTCTTGTGTTAACTGGATTGAAGATAGATAGATAGGTAGTCGCTCCAAGCAAAATATTGGTACTCAAACAGATTCGGTGACTGGAAGCCCAACACCAACATAGTTGGGGAATAGCTGGATGGATGATAAAATGAGTCATCATCATCAGCAGGCGCATAGGGTAGGATAGTTTCACTACTGGGGAGAAACACTTGTATGACTTGTATGAATTGGGGATTTTCTGTGCACTTACTTACTATGGTAAGGCTGACCCCACATTAGGCGTGCGCGATCCTCGGGCGTGTGAGTAGCGCGGGCGTCGCGAGCGCGCTGCGTGAAAGTCGCGTTTTGCTGCCCTGCGGCATGTGTGAAGAGTGCAAGCGACGCGCTCGCGGCGAGCACGCGGCGCTCGAGTTGCGTTCTTACCCCTACGCCCGCTATCCCCGCCGCCCGCTAAACGCCTTAGCAGTTAAACGTCAAATCGAGCGCGCTGCAAATGCCGCAGGGCAGCAAAACGCGACGCTCACGCAGCGTGCTCGCGACGCACGCGCTACTCACACGCCCGAGGATCGCGCACGCCTAATGTGGGGTTAGGTCTAAACCGGGAGGGACTCCACCGAATGACGATGGCAGGCCGACTCTTTTGACTTCTCGAACAGGATACCATTGGTTTTTGTGCAATGCACACCTGTAATGCATGCTGGATTAGGATAAGATATAGGTGGATAGGATTTGCAGCAGAGAACAATTCTGTCTTTGTAATTGAATAACATCAAACGTAGTTTTATAAAAGGTGTTTTTTTAGACTTGGCTCGGGTCTTACTGAGACTGTTCGTAATCGTGAACAGTGTATTTGCGATCAGAAGTTGAAAGTAAGCATGTCTCTGGTATGCGGCGCGTAATTTGTACGTTTTCAGACGCATAAAGCATTTTACGTGTGTATGGTATTAAATCGAGAAAGCTCCCATTTCTTATCTGCACTTTGTACCTGGGCTTGTTTTTAAAGCTACAGAAGCCTACATTACCTACCTCACGCTTAGCAGCGCTTGCGAGAGATAGATCTTCCTTTCTTCTAGGATTAAGTTTACATATTTTGCATCAGAAAAAATAATTAAGGTCTACTTAATACTACTCACTCAAAGTAATTTGTTTTAAGGCCACCACATTAGTGGAAGATAAGCTAAACTATGTTTATGAAAAAATCCTGATATGAACTCCATCTGTAACTTTAAATGATAATTAATTGTTCCACTAAAGTCATCATTTTTGACATAATGTTCAAAAAATAATTTAGATGGCACCGTTTTAAATTTGGCTGAGAACTATTAATTTTCCTTTCATCAAGGTAATAATTATAGTTGGATTTTGATGTGGTACGGCAAACTGACAAACACTATTGAAATGTCTATCGAAAAATTACACTACCTACCTACGTGTTAAAATATGGTGAATTACGGAAAATACACAACTCCATCTGTTGAAATAATAATCCTCTATAAAGAATGTATGGTAATTAATTGTCATTTACCACCTCGCTCTTTTGACAAATTTGATGTATTTTTACCACAGATGGAGCTACTTTAACCTTGGCTAAACAAAATTTTCATATTTTTTTTTCTTCCGAAGTTACTTATAAAGGTGTGATTTTCTGTGTAAAGATTAATATTAGGCCGAACAACTAATATAAGTACAACATTCAAATGTAGGCCGAACAACTAATATAAGTACAACATTCAAATGTACAGTTTTGACAAACAGATTGCGTGTCGTAATATTTTACATCTTGAATTCACAAAATTAATCATATCTTTTGATAGAGTGAATCGATTTCGATGAAACAAAAACTAAGTAATACATCAAGTTACGTAGAATTTTTGTATATAAGCATTGTCTGCATTGAATTCGTAGATTTTACGTGAATCCCGAACAAACAAACAGATAAACAGACAAACAGACAAACAGACAAACAGACAAACAGACAAACAGACAAACAGACAAACAGACAAAAATGACAAAAATGATGGAAATGGGTTCTGTTAGTTATCCTTTAACATGCCGGCTATTTTTTTTTGTCAATTTCTTCAATGTACAAAAATTACTTTTCTACAGATTTATTATATGTATAGATAAGCCTACATTTTAAGGCAACCACAGTGATTTATTTAGGAAAAATAATACATTATTTTGGTCGTCAAGATTTGGTGATCATTTACTAAATTTGGTGGTCGAATACAAATTAAAGTGGAGTCGTGACTAAAATAGCTGGTACTATTATATTTTTAGACTTTATTTTTCTGGTGTTCAGTAGATATTTTTGGTTACAAAACTAAGGGTATCAAAGCATTTTATGGTGGTCAAAATATTTATTCCCTTACATATCTACTCAGTATTATTCTATAACACTAAATTACTTTGAGTAATTATTGGTAAAACCAAGGTAATACCATATCCTTTAAAAAAAAACTGAATTCTGTACCAAATACCGCAAAGCTTCTAACGGCCAGTTTCTTCATCAAAAGTTAAAGTTAAAGTTATGGCTAAAGTAATGTCTAAAGTAAAAGTAACGGTTAAATTCAATTTTTCTATGAATTTTGCTGTCAGTTTAGCCTTGAAAAAACGAATTTGACCGTTACTTTTACTTTAGACATTACTTTAACTTTAACTTTTGATGAAGAAACTGGCCGTAAGTCATTAGTAATAATGTCAAAATTCAAAATGGCTAAATAATGAATGCTTGCGTCACTAATTATCATAAACAACAACTCTTTGGCAATGACTTTTTGACCTCAAACTAAAGTATATTTCCTAATTCTCATAGAAATATTTACTAGAGTTCATTGACCTGAGTCAGCTGCTTAATTAGAAAAACAGAAAATAAAATATGCGTTGCTAGACTCGGCAACGCCTAAAGTTGACAGGTCCTGTCACTTTGGTACGGGATACAAAATAGTTTTTATACGTAATTATTTTTAGCTGTAATGTGTTCGTGATTTTAGCTAGCAAATTAGCATGGTAGATAACTATTACAATGTACCAAAGGAGTACCCGACAATTATGAAATGTTGACATACATAATGTTTATCTAGTTTAATAACTTTTCCGAAAAACTTATATGAGTATTTTCACGCGGCAACGCTCGTTTATAGATTGTGACTTTAAAAGGTTTTTGGAACAATCCTTCTAAAAAATTACAGATAAATAGAGCCTCTTTACAGCTGTCAGAGAGACACATGTATTCAGCTTCTGTACTCGATAGAGCTACAGTGCGTTGTTTCCTACTCTCCCACGATACTGTAGAATTTCCAACCTTGAACACATATCCTGTGTAGGAGCGTCTGTCTTCGCCACGTCCCCAATCAGCATCAGCATAAGCAGTGATAGTTAAGTCACCTTTAACAAAAGATAATCGCAGGTCCTTTGTACCTTTTAGGTAACGAAGAATTCTTTTAGCCGATTTCCAGTGAACTTCCGTAAAACAGTTGTTATATTGACTCAAATAACTTACGGCGTGTGATATGTCAGGTCTTGTACCAACTGCAATATACATCAGGGATCCTATTAAACATCGATAGTCGTATTTACTGTTATCAGTAAGTTTCTCAGACTTCGGTAACTTAATTCCTGTTTCCATGGGAGTGGATGAAGGTTTACAATCTTCCATCTTATATTTCTCAAGAACTCTTTCTATATAATTTATTTGATCAAGAGTTATATTGGATTGAGTTTTTGTCAGTCTCATCCCCAAAATATGACTGGCTGGTCCCAAGTCTGTAATTTCAAATTCCTTTTTAAGCTTTTCTTTAAATACAGTTCGCTCTCGCGAATTTGGAGTAGAGAAAAGTAAAATGTCATCAACATAAAGAGCTATTATTATAAATTCACTCTGTACTCGTTTATAATAAACACATGGCTCTGAAGCAGATTTCATAAACTTACAAGTTTCACATAGGACTTTATTGATCTTTTCGTTCCAAGACTTAGATGCTTGTTTTAGACCATAAATTGCCTTATTAAGTCTGAATATTTTATTCTCTTTTCCACTGGAAACAAAACCCTCAGGTTGCTCCATGTAAACAACTTCCTTGAGATCACCATTCAGAAAGGCTGTCTTCACATCAAGATGATCAATGTCCATATTGTATTGAACTGCAATGGCTAGCAATATGCGCAGACTGGAGTACCTCACAACAGGTGAGAATGTCTCCTCATAGTCAATACCATGTTGCTGTGTGTACCCTTTTGCTACTAATCTTGCTTTGTATCTTAAGAGCTCACCATTAACTCCATATTTCTTCTTGAATACCCATTTACATTTTATTGGTCGCCGTCCTTCTAAACGGTCAGTAACAGTCCAGCAATTATTGGAAATAAAAGATTTATACTCATTTTCCATTGCTTCTCTCCAATTCTCAGCTTCCGGACCAGATAGGGCTTCTTTCACAGTCAGCGGCTCGCTTGCGACTCCATTCATGCCAGCGATATGAAGAGCAGACAGCATGGAATCATCATCCTCGTCTGTCTGTGTACTAGAAGATGTGCTTTCTTCTTCCTCATCTGGAACGTAAGATTCATCCGCAGCAGCATTTGATGTAAAGCTCTCATCATCACTCTCAGAATCATTTACTGTAATCGTACTAATTCTCTGTCCATCCTGGTTAGTATCTGTGTCATCAGAATTACTATCCAAACATTCATCAGTATTCAATGATTCTGTTAGTGGCGATAGTTCAATGATGGATTGATTATTCAATTTATCATCATTTGACACATTCATAAACTTGTTTTCAAAGAATGTTACATCTCTTGCTTTTATACACGCTGTTGGATTATCAGGGTTTATTAATCTGTAACCCTTGCTTTCTTCACAGTAGCCCATAAATATTAATTTCTCTGCCTTTGGATCCAACTTTGTACGATTATGTTTTTGAGAATATGCAATACAGCCAAATATACGTAAATTTGAGAGTGATACCTTTTTATTAGTCCACTTCTCCTCTGGTGTACATCCCTTGACTGCTATGGTTGGTGAACGATTTTTCAGATAGACTGCCGTGTTTACAGCTTCAGCCCAATATCTCTTTCCAAGGCCAGCGTCTTGTAACATGCAGCGAGCTTTCTCGAGTATGCTCCTGTTCGCCCGCTCTGCAATGCCATTCTGCTGTGGGGAGAAGGGTATGGTTATTTGATGACGGATACCATTTGCCTTCAAATAATTCTGAAAAATTAAATTAATATATTCACCTCCATTGTCACTTCGTATTGCTTTTAGGTTTTTATCTGTTTGCTTTTCTACTAAACATTTCCATTCTTTGAATTTACTAAAAACCTCATCTTTTCTTCTCAAAAAATAAACAAAAGTTTTTCTACTATAGTCATCTATAAATGTTAAAATATATCTAGATCCACTAAAAGATGAACTAGGCATTGGTCCACATAAGTCTGTGTGAACTAATTCTAATATATCAGTGGCTCTGTTGAAACTTTTCTTAGGGAAAGGTAACCTAGTTTGTTTTCCCATCACACATGCAACACATTTCTCGAAATTACTATTATTAGAATAAGTAATACCAGTAGCCATACCTTTATTCAAAAGCTGCATGCTTCTATGGTTAAGGTGCCCCAGACGACGATGCCAGACTTCCTGTGAAGCCGTGCTACATAGCTGTGTAACTAAAGCCTTTTCAGTAGTATTAGTAACATCACTACTTGAAGTAACACCTGACTTTGTTTCAGTAGACTTTTCTACTAAGCTGCATCGTATGGGAGTGGATTCAACAACATCTAGCTGATATACACCATCACAAAGTGTAGCAGAGGCCACAACTACCTCACCGTCATATATTTGACAAATGCTAGAACTTAACACCACTTTAAAACCTTTTCTAACCATTTCACTAACTGATAACAAGTTTGCTGTTAAGTTTGGTACAAAATAAACATTAGAAATTGTCTTTACATTACCATTTTTCATTTGTACATGAACTGTCCCTTGTCCAGCAGTTAATAACTTGTCACCATTGGCCACTTTCACTTCCAATGTTTTATCATTCACAAAATCACTCAAGACTGATCTGTCACGACACATATGGCCTGTTGCACCACTATCTATGTACCATGATGTACTATTGATGTTTGCTGAAAGTGCGGTAAGTAATGCCTTCGAATTATCTGTATTTGTTTTAGGATTCTTCTTGTTTACATTCTTCGGGCAATCCTTGATGAAATGTCCCGTCTTTCTGCACTTGAAACAAATAGGAGGCCGCTTGCGTGCAACTACAGCTAGAGCACTCTCAGTCTTGTCATCTCTTCGGATATTTTCCTGCAGTAGTTTCCCTTTGACTATCTCACTTGACAATTTTAAATTTGAATTTTCCATTGCCATAATCAGTGGGTCATAGTCCGCAGTAAGACCGCTCAACATGATGACTGCTATGAAGTCGTCTTCCAGAGGCGACCCTATCTCGCTCAGCTGTTGTGCCATTTCAGTGATTCTGTTTAAATATGCTTCCATGTTCTCACTATCAGACAGTTTGGTCGCGAACAGCGTTCGTAGTAGACCAAGTCTCCGGCATAAACCCTTGTCCTCGTATGCTTTCTGCAAATTTGTCCACGCTTCGTGTGCAGTCTTCGCGTTTCTAATGTGTGGTATCGCTGTTGGCTGTACATTCAATGCAATTTTTGCCAGCGCTTTATGTGATTTCTCGTTACCTTTGCCATCGTCCGATTCAACGTAGTCCCATAACTCTTCGTGTACCAAAATCATTCGCATCATGAATTTCCACGAGCTATAGTTCTCGATGCCTTTAAGTTTCTCAATAGAAACAAAATTTGAGGATCCAGAACCCGACGAAGCAGCCATGTTTTTTTCTTCAGTGGACATTTGTTTTTCTAATGAACCGATCACAGAAATCACGCGAAGTACGTGAAAATATATTGATTTAATCTATCAACAATATCCCTGGGCCCATAACCTGATGGGTTATGGGCAGAAAACAAACGACATTTCAGGATGACCAGGGATTTAATACGTTTAAAGTAAAATACAGTATTGTCTTGATGCCGGCGGAACACAGAAGACCGAGACAATTTCATAGAGTAACGTTTTCACAGAAATGTCAAACTCGAATGACATAATAGTTTGCGTTTACAAATAAACTTCAACAATAGTGAGTTTTCTTGGGAGCGCGTTCAAGAAAACAAACACATTTTTCAGCTTCCTAGTATGTAATAAGTATAGATCGGTGTAAGCCAAAAGATGTCTACCAAAAAAATAAGTTTATCAAAATGTATTTACTATGATATTCCAAGAACCATAATTTTATAGGCAGTAACATTATATGGAATCTCAACAAATGAGAAAGCCTTTAGATGGAAAACGAATTGACAACTGATCTTTCTCATCCTATATTCCTAATCCGCCTTTGTCATTCCTAGAGTTTTATTCTAAGAAATGTGAAACTCTCAGGCTTAGGTATTTTTAGATCTTAGTTCATAGAAGTCGTATCTAAACGGGTAACAAATCCAGGTTTTGATTCTTTTTCTGATTGAAACCTAGTAAAGACACCACATTTAGACAAGATAATTAATGGCGTCCACGGCCGATTTCGGCCACGGCGGCTGTTCTCATTTAAGGAGATCAGCCAGCTGCGCAGGACATATTATAGTGCACGAGCATTTGCGCAGACACAGGTGCACTCACTATTCCTTCAGCGTATTTACAGAGTGTACATAGCCAAAACGCATCCATAGGAAACTGCTCGCTGATATTTTGTAATGCTGTTTTTTAATTTGTGATTTCAAAGTATACACGAATTTTGCGTACTGCTCGCGTATAATTCGTAGCTTAGACGTGCACATGCATCTTTCCAATTTATACACGGTCAAATTTAACTATACAAAATTAATATTAGGTAAAGCAATAAATAAAAATGGCTTTTTAATCTGAGTTTGTTTATTAAAAACGCTAATTAAACAGGCTTCTTTTTAATATCATTATTCGCCCCCAAAAATGTATGTTGCCTTCTTATTAAGTCAGCCACAATTTATTTATTTATTAAAACAATTAACGAGCATCTAAATAATACTATCTTAGCCACTAGTTATCTTCTAAGTAAACCAGTCTAAATACAACTCAACATGATGGTTATTTTTTAGCATCTAAAGTAGCAGGCATTCTAACAGTAAACTTCTAAAATACTATTAAATGACATCATAAAATATATTTAATTAGCTTCTAATTTTTTAACTCAGTACGTTTAAAATGTAAACAAGCATCATCAGCAAGAAGCATCGCTTCTGTCACGGCTCCGGTGCTGCGGGGCTCCGGCGGTCCCATGCGAGCTTATCGTCGCAGATGGTTTTCACGCTCACCACCGCAGCTTCGGCTTGCTGGCCGGCTCTGCCGGCCAGCCTCAGCCGCGTCGGCGGGCGTTAAAACTACCTGTGCCTCAGCTCGCAGGCCGCCTCGCCCCTCCGCGCCTACGCGGTTTTGAATTGCACTCTAGGGGTAGGGCAGACAAGACTACGTGGAGTCGGTTTTGCAGCGATTCGTTTTCGTCACTAACTTCAATTTTTAATACAATGTTTTTTAATTGAACGAGAATAATTAATATTTAAATTAAATGCTAGGTCGTGTTTTAATCAAAATGGCGAGCATGCAACTGCTCGCGAATAGATTGGAATCGTAAAGTTTTTCGCGCCTATTCCCATGTATACACGATTAGTTTGCATGCGGACTAGCACTGTATATTATGGAACAAAGCAAGTTACTTTGGCCACTACAAAATATATGCGAGTATTTGCGTACTGCTGCTGTATACATCGGAAGACTTTGTATAAAAAGTGAATTCCAATCTATTCGCGACTAGTTTCACACGCTTGCGTACTAGCCATGTACATACTGTAAATACGCATTCCTTCACTCTCATACCCCGATGGGACGGCAATCGGACACGACCGGAAAGAGATCAGGTGCAGGACCGACATTTACGTGCTCTCCGATGCACGGGTGAATCAATCACCAACTTCCAGACTACGGGCTGCTTTGTGAAAGTTCAAGAAAACCCACAAAGCGATTTCGGCCCGACCCGGGAATCGAGCCCGAGAGCTCGAGAACAGCAGCCGCGCTTGCGACCACTAGACCACTAGAACAAGATAATTATGGAAGCAATTATTAGAACGCAATAAATCTTGCTCATTATTTAAAATGGCTGTCTGAACATAATAATGATTGTCAAACATGGTCGCTCATATCCGCTTATTATAATTTAAAAAATAAAAAAATGTACGTAAAACTTCGATGACCCTGACGAGATCCACCTTGAATTATTTTTTACAACAATTTCAGTTGTAAAAGGAAATACGAAGCCAAGTTATAAGAGATGTGACATTTTGAAAAGTGTCTTTGAATTTTGTATTTCGAGAGCTTTTCGCTTTTGATAACTTTTAGTTGTCAAAGGAGACCGCTTGTAGCGTATTTTTAGCACATTAATTTATTTAACAATTCATTCAGAAACGTATATTGTAGAATAAGTGAGATACCAAGGAAATTGCTACGTAATTATCATAACATAAAAACACCGCGGAGTATAATATAATATACCACAGTAAAACCTCAAATAATTATATTATTTTTCTTACAAATACTGAGGCACCAAAATATCTTTCAGCATACACTCCTGTTCAGTCTATCGAATATTTCGATAAACGGGTTTCAGTATTTTGTTTGGCGTTTCGCACACGCCAGAATTTCCTTACGAACAAGAAAATTAAATAACATTTCCAAAGAAAATCGGTGTGTTAAGGATAATCGCATTCACTTACAAAACCTGTCTCGTAATGGATGGATTAAATTAATATTACCGCTTCAGTCTCTAAGGATTTTCCTTGAATTCCGAAATTAAATTATGGCTCCGATTTTTTGCGCGTTTTTCGGTAATCCCAGTTATTTAATGTGACAAGTGTTTTATAAAGTAAAAGTGGGGTATAGTGATTTATTTACCAATTTATAACCTATTTATAAAATCGTTATATCGGGTGTGTCGTACCTAATCACATTAAATCCTATCACATATACTTTATGATACTATGGCGAATTGTAAAAAAATAACTGAATTGTTTCGCCACAGGAGACATTTTTTGCTTAGCAATTATTTGGTTACTGTAAGATTATTCAACTCGCAATAGCAAAATCTTATACTACCAATCTTAGACCAATGCTGATTAAGAATGAATATTCAAATTCAAGAGTAATTTGTGAGGCTAAGACGGATCTCACTTGACCACAGAGCCTTTGACTGGGATTCAAGCTGGGCAGTTATGCGGGGTGACCGTTCAAAGGAAAATCTTAGTCTAGACTTACTGCACAAAGCTATAAGAAATACGTTCTGAGTCTATTTGATTTTAGAATAGAAGAGCGATAGTAATTTTGTTAAGTAAACGTTTATTAATGTCGAATATCGACGACGTGTGAATCTATAATTTATGCATTTCTACTTAGTATATTATTAAGTAAGTATATAGTACTTGTAGTCTACTTTATTTTACTTAGAGCCGATTTCTCAAACGCCTTTATTCCTCAGATAGAAGTCAACTGCTGTTTGAAAAATCGGCCTATATTCTTCTTTAGGTCAGAAAATAAACTTTGTTAGCCTTCAGTAAGAAAATACATCAAGTCTTCGAGTAATGCAAACGAAACGTCACGTAGAAAAATTATACAAGCAAAATATGTGTAAGTTTGTACGTATGTATCTCCTAAACTAATAAGTATTTCTGTACACATCTCTGATGTTTTTTGCCTATAATACTCGCAAAAACATAGTCTATGAGTATTTCTTTATTCTATTTAAATATATTCTTTCAAAACTAGCTATCGCTGTCGTCTATTCCTAAAGCACCTACCGAATTGTCCCGCTGCCAGGCCGTACGTTATCTAATGACTTTTAAACAAGCTTTCATCGCCTCTCTATTGCCAAATTGACGTCAGATGACAATGACCTTACGCAATGGCGTTTATCGAAGATGTTTGTCATGTGATCTGAAAATAAAGAGCGTAGAATGAGCTAGAACATTTTTTATGCTTTATCATCAAATGTACCCTCCATCTGTGGGTGCAGCGTGAGACAGTGTCAGACGCTTACTGGCTAAAACCCACCTTGTTCCTTCTTAAGCCTTTTATGTACCATGGCCGTAGCAACTCTTTCGAACCATCCTGCAACCCTGACAGGCTATTGCCCTAAGATATACAATAAGTTAGATTAAATATTTAATTTTCATTTGATAATTCTGCAAACATGTCGACAAAACATATTCTATGGGCTAATAAGTACCAAATTAACTGCCTCGTTGGTCTAGTGGTCGCAAGCGCGGCCGCTGTACCCGAGGTCTCGGGTTCGATTCCCGGGTCGGGCCGAAATCGCTTTGTGGGTTTTCTTAAACTTTCACAAAGCAGCCCGTAGTCTGGAAGTTGGTGATTGATTCACCCGTGCATCGGAGAGCACGTAAATGTCGGTCCTGCGCCTGATCTCTTTCCGGTCGTGTCGGATTGCCGTCCCATCGGGTTATGAGAGTGAAGGAATAGGGAGTGCACCTGTGTCTGCGCAAATGCTCGTGTACTATAATATGTCCTGCGCAGCTGGCTGATCTCCTTAAATGAGAACAGCCGCCGTGGCCGAAATCGGCCGTGGACGCTATTATAAGTACCAAATAATAGGTATCCACGTTCTTTAGTTTTACCACCGGATTCATAGCTGCTTGAACATAGCATACACATCCCTTTGTCGTCACACCATAGATTTACACTATACCTACACAATACACGCACCATCTCCCACCATTATTAAAGTTGCCCGTCATCGAATGACGCATGCCACTTCTAAACGCATCATGAATTCGCGGCAATTTCCATAACGATGCTGTTATGCAAAACTTTGCTATCACAAATTAGTTAGGCGTGATATGACGTCAGTGATAACTAATTGCTGTTCTTTTGTTTTTGTCACCTTATGATATCGGCTGTAAGTACTTTAACTGCTTGTATGCCTCCAATTATAAAACAATAGAAAATCTATTGTCTATCGTGTAATCTATTGTGTATCGGGTATATCAGCGCTCCGGTATATAACGGGTTAAGGGTTTACTGATGAACAAAATATATGAAATATTCTAGAAGATATTTATCGTGAACACATACAAAGTAAACTTTTCAGTCGCCAAAAGATTAAGCTATTGGTAAATTCGTTTTACTTCTGAATAAAAAATTTAAACATATAGATTTGTGAATGTTCTTTATAGAAAAAAACATCTACCGATCTTTTCATCACCTCAGTAGAGGGAAGTTTGGTATTTTCTTGAATTATACATATAAATATGCTTAAACTTGCTAGTATCTTATTTTATGCACACAAATTATTCAAGATACTAAAACCACGTAGATATTCCGCAAAAGCCAAACTATCAATTAAAGCGATACTGGAATTAACACAGATCCTCCATCAAAGTTGAAATGACGAAGTTTCCTAACTTTCAAGTGACACATAAGTTTTAACTGAATAGTACCTTTGAGACTGACAGTCTAACTATCCTAACTTGATATTATAAATGCCAAGTCACTTTGTTTGTTTGTCAAGCTTTCACTGTTAAACTGTAGAAGAGTTTTATATCAAAGCCTTGGATACATATTGGAGATGGAAAGTTTATAGGTTTTTTTTTTTTACAGTTTACATCTTCTTAGTATTTTCTCAATTACTAAGCACTCTCACGGTTGTCGGGTTGGTCTCACGGTTCTATGCATTTTGGTGGTATTTTTTAAACTTTTTAGCAGGTTCTACCTAATCCTTCTTTTTATTTAATTTCTGTCGTAATTTTCTTACTAACCGACTTCCCAAAAAGGTTCTCAATTCGGCCGGTATGTTTTTTTTTTCTATGTATGTACATCGATTACTCCGAGGTTTATAGACCGATTTACGTGATTCTTTTTTTGTTTGACGCGGAATAGCTGCCAGTTGGTCCCATAGTCATCAGGTCAGGATCTGATGATGGAAACCCTGAGAAATCGAAGGCAACCTTCGAAAGTTGTAGGCATACGGTAAAAACTTGACACTCAGGTGTATGCCTAAAAGCACTATTCAGCAGTGAAGGTTTGGAGCTGACCTGATGATGGAGACCAGAGACGGTCAAGGGAACTCGACAACTGAATATAAAAAAAACCTCGTATTTGGGCTTTTATTCTTTGTATTATTGAGAACTTTCCACTTATATGGATAGTGACAACTATTCGTATCACTGCTGTAGCTATAAATAAAAAACTTTTTTAGAAAATACAAATAAGTAAATTAATTAATTACATAGGTACAAAAAAATTAAACCGACTTCCAAAAACACTAAAAAGCAAAAAAAAAAAACGAATTTTGGGTGCATCGGCCTAGAAGTCGGTGGCAAAATTAACTTAATAACATCCATTAGATACCGACTTCTAGGCCGATGCACCTAAATTTCGTTTTTTTTTTGCTTTTTAGTGTTTTTGGAAGTCGGTCTAATTTTTTTGTATGATTAGCAGTTAAGACTTTTATTAAGTGACTGAATAAAAACTAGCGAAGATAGAAACATTTTATATAGTTCCTTTAACCACTCTTAACATGCAGGCGGAAACGCGTGAAAACCTAGTATAAATGCATAATGAGAAATGGCTCGTAACCGGACCCGCATAGATTTGTGAACTTTACCTATTAATGTTGTAAGTCAGGGCCTTGTTTTGATTGGCCCTTCCCTCAGGTAGCTAAAATTATATTATCTATTTACATCTGTATTCTCTGGGGAGATATATAAATGAATAATGGAATTGTTAAGGAGTTAATTGGACTTAGCTACCTTGGGATAAAGCCGAAGTACTGTGGGCCTGTAGGCAGTAATAAATAATTCTTGACCATTAATTGTGTTTCTATTTATATCACAGAATATTGTGTCCAAAGGGCTGACAATAGTTGTCATTGCTATTTAATAATATAGTTTGTATGATGACAAACTATAAGAAAGTATATTTTTATAATGTCTAATGAATGCCTGTAAAATGAAATGAATACTTAAAAACAGCAGTTGGTAATTCAGACTTTCAGATGATGTACGTTATTTTACATAAGTACATGAAAGGGTTTCAGTTATAAATAATTCGCAGACCATCGCATAGCAAAACGCAACATATCTGTCACGAAGAAATTCTATGGAAAACGTAAAAAAAAAACAAATAAAAACTCGGCAAGAAGTGATTTCGTTAAAGCCCTCCTTCAGATCGCTTCTAACAACAAAATCTACGTAATGAAGGAGTACCAGTAAAAAAGTAAAAAATACAAAAGCCGGCCTCAAGTGATTGTTCAACATTTTTACGTATAATTTTCGTCTCTTCCACGTGGGGTATGAAGATAAAATATTTGTGAATAGAAGAATGTCATCTATCATTTTCATATCATATCTATCATTTTTGGTCATGTGGTTACGTGTAAAATTGACGAAATATGAGGTCTCTCAATCTTTGTTTTTTAAGGCACGTTACTTAAGACCCGTATAAATAAAATATGACTCATTACTGGTGTTTTAGTGTGTTGTTATAAATTATAGACCATTCTGCTATGACTCTTCAAGATCCTCATTTTCAATCATTTTTTTCGTGACAACTCGATTATATTTTACTGCTTTTAGTTTATACTCTAAATAATTCATACATTACTTCTTACTTACTTAATTCCCGCTAAAAAACCTCAAGTAGATATAACGAGCGTGTTAAATGATAATACAAACCTTACCGAACTAAGTTAGGGCAGCGCCGAAAGAAAGTAAATAATTGCTTTCGCTGTTGAAACCGTTTATTACCCGCTGTGACGGAAATACTTTCGTGGTTAAGGCCTTTCACATACAACTTATTCTTCGTTTATGAGAAAAATATTCGTTCGTCTATCTCTCTGTTTGTGATAAACTCTTGTAAAAAGTCAGAAAGTACATACTTAACCAGTCTTACCAGCGGGTTTTCCGAGTGACTGGGCGGAAGAGATCACATAGGCAGAAGTTCCATTTAAAACACTCGTACTCAGTTGCATCCAACTAGACTGGAAACTGACCCAGCATATTTAGAAATGGTTTATCAGATTCTTGACATCTGATACAGCCTTTTTATCGTCCCACTGCTGGGCACAGGCCTCCTCTCACAAGGAGAAGGATTGAGCATTAATCACCACGCTTGCTCAATGCGGGTTGGTGATTTCAGACTTTATAGTCCAGGTTTCCTCAAGATGTTTTCCTTCACCTTTTTATCAGCCATAAGTGTCCAAGATATACTTAGAAAGTACATACAAACTTAGTAAAGTTACATTGGTACTTGCCTGACCTGGAAGCGAACCCACACCCTCATACTCGAGAGGTTGGTTCTTTACCCACTAGGCCACCACGACTTTTTTATTTCTTGATATTTTTTTTATTTTTTGATTCTTGATATATTCCTATAAAAATCTTTACGTTCATATGAAAGGGCTGTTATGCTAATAAACTTGACTCGTTAAAACGATGGTCGCGTGGACTGTCCTAAGTTTTGTAGATTTTCATTTTTTCAGTCTAGTCTAAGTTGACAATAGTATTTCGACATGCACTGCCTTTCGTGATTACCGAACATTAAGTACGGCAAGATATTTTTGGTGAATTATTATGTTTGTATAGGTTAAAGACTTTATTTTGGAACCTATTTGGGTTATTCAAGATATTTTTATGGTTTAACTGTATCTGTGATTTGTTAAATGTTGGTTTTTATGATCATTGTAGCTAGATAGTTATCTGACAACTATTTTCGTTGTTCTTTATGACGGTGAACTGCTGAATCGTTGTACAAGCAATGACATAAATCTATAAACACCATAGGCTTATTACTTAGGGGTTTAGGGTGACCACGTAACCAGCCGTCAAATTATTGCCAATTGGGCAAATATGCGATTTAACGGCTGGATATCATTTGGTTATACTTAGTTAAAGTTTTATTTATTTATCACACCATTTAATTCTACCTCTATATAATACTTACAAATAGGTATGTTTCGTTAACTATATCTATACTAATATTATAAAGCTGAAGAGTTTGTTTGTTTGTTTGAACGCGCTAATCTCAGGAACTACTTGTCCGATTTGAAAATTTCTTTCAGTGTTAGATAGCCCATTTATCGAGGAAGGCTATAGGCTACTTTTTATCCCGGTACGAAAAGTAGTTCCCACGGGATACGGGTGAAACCGCTGGCAGAAGCTAGTTTCCTTATAAACTACACAGTAAATGGCCCTTGTGAACCCGCTCTCTCGAAGTTGTGTAGCGCTACCCAACATCAGCTAATAATTAATTGGACTCTAGCAACCATCTAATTACTCAAAAAATAATCTAGAGGGTAGCAACACTAACCCCCCGGGTAACTGGGTTGAGGGGGTCAGATAGGCAGTCGCTCCTTGTAAAGCACTAGTACTCAGCTACATCTGGTTGGACTGGAACCCGACCCCCACATAATTGGGAAAAAAGCTCGGAGGTTGATGAGTAGCAACACTAACAACAGATAATTATTTATCAGATACCCACTTACAATGACTATGTATCTTAATAAAGATGCAGTTTATAATAGAGATGTGAAGCGCTCTCTACTTTACCACTGTCATAATGTGTTCCCACTAAACATCGGAGCATGAAACTACTTCTATCGCGACAACAGCTTGATAAACAAACGTCATTATGCATAGTGTTCATGGAGTATGTCGTATTGGATCAACACTGCAGTGCAAATGAAGTGTCTTTGACAGCCGCGTAATGTGGCTTTTGAAAACATACGTTATACTTAGTTATCGATAAAGATAGGTAATAAAGGAAAATATTTAAGTTTCTTAGTAAAACTTACCATAGGAAAAATCTATCCCAAAATATTGATCAATCAAAAAAAGGTTTTGCTCAGTGGCTCGCATCAGATGTAAGTGGCCAATGCATCAATAGTAGCAGTAAGGGAATGTATCTATTATATTCACTGATACATTTTTTGCCTAGTAGGTAAAGCACCAACTCAAGTTAAACGTATGGGTTCGAACCAGGTCAGGCGAGTACCAAAGCAAACTTTTCCAAGTTTGTTTGCACTTTTTTAAGTATATCTTGGATACCAATGGCTGGTGATTAAAGGTGAAGGAAAACACTTTGAGGAAACCTGGACATAAAGTCTGAAATCACCAACATGCATAGAGCAAGCGCTTTGAGCACATTATGTTTATGAGAGAATACCCATACCAAGCAGTGAAACGATAAGAGCCTGATGATATATCATGATACATTATGTATAGAGCTGTGTCATAGATACAAAATAATTCATCATCTCATCATCTCCCGAGCCTTCTCCCAACTATGTTGGGGTCGGCTTCCAGTCTAACCGGATTCAGCTGAGTATCAGCGCTTTACAAGGAGCGACTGCCTATCTGACCTCCTCAACCAGTAACCGGGAAACCCAATACCCCTTGGTTAGACTGGTGTCAGACCTACTGGCTTCTGACTACCCGTAACGACTGCCAAGGATACAAAATAATTATCAGCAAAATACTCACACTGAAGACTACATACAGTCGTTTTCAGCTTAACATATGTGTTTACAGCCTAATGTACCATTTGAGTATATCGTGTTGGATCAACATGAGTACTTACTACTGAGCGCTTAAACGCACTGTTGTACCCAAGTCAATAGGTTTGAAGTGTCTTTATCGTCGGCTGTATTAATAGGCCTGTTAGACTGAAAACATTAGACACGCGAGTACAGGTGTTTAAGTAGTATGTTTTGAGTATTTTTGTAAAGTACTTTGTGAAAAAAATACATCGAGAGGTTTGAATATACGGAAAATTGTGAAGGCACCAGTATTACCTAACTGTAACGATTGTAATAGCCAATGAAACTCGCAAAATAATATCAAATTCTAGATTTTATATATTATTAAAACATACACACTATCATTACAGTATCACCCAATACAATAATGGTGCCCACAGCTATTACAAAATACACATACTATAAGATAAAAATAGTTTTCTTCAGACAATATTCAAGTAATATTTGTTAAGTATGCTTTACTTAGAAAACATTTCAAATAATTATTCAGTCACTACTACTTCAACACTGTTATTTTATTCTTGATCCAGCCATTGACCTCAAAACAATTGTTTACTTAAAGTAGACAAAAGTCACTTAGGCCATTACCATAAAACGTCCAAACCACTATAGCAGAAAAATATCTGAAACAAATTCGACGCGAAACGTTAAATGGATTGTCCAAAAAAAAAACAAATTTATTTCTACTGAGTTATTTATATTATAGTGTCTTTAATGGTCGAATACTTTACGAAAAAAAAAAACAATTTCCGTTGAAACTACGAATATTTGTAACTTACGTAGTTAACTTAGTGTACAAAAGATATTATAGTATTTGGTTATCATTGTTAAATACTATTGATGTCTTTCTAGTATGTTGCTCTACAGTGAGACTGAGCAAAAATATGTACGTAAAGTCGTAGTCTGAATTCACATTTCCTTTGTATCTTGAGTTTGAGTGGCATCTTTAAAAAGCTTTCCATAATGCTATCTAGAAATATGAACGATTTACCAACTCTTTAAACGCTAGCTTAACGTTCACATCTTTAAACATTGACCTTTAAAGTTTCTAAGAACGATTCCCATTACTTAAGTTATTAATGCGAGAAATAACTCCCACTAGTATTCAACACAATCCTAATGCATATTATTAATATCAAACCACAACGTCTCCATTATATGGGGCTGCAATTTCAGAACTAAGCTTTAACAGTCTACCAAATTAATACTTAAGTATCATTTGAATTTCGAATACCAGTTTAGAGTATCCACACACTGCAAAACAGTCGGCCGACAGTTGCTTATTATTTTTTAAAAAAAAAGCGTGACCAAAATTTTTCGTGCTTTACCCACTAGGCCACCACTTTTTTGCTCGTTTAAAATAATTTCTTAGGTCCGTTTTATACTGGCCAATTTATTTGACCTTTGTAATTTGCACACTTCCATTCATCTTCATACTGATTTATGAGCTCAAAAGTTTATCGGCCCACTAAAATTTTGCAGTGTGTGGGTACTCTTAAGCAAATTTGAGCAAGTGAGCCCCTTAGTACAATTACTGTTGAAACTCAATAGAATGTACAATTGTTAGTAGTTTCAATAAGTTCTGAATTACGTGTACGACTTCTTAAATATAGTGGGCTATTGGGTAAGTCACTCGTTATTAAGTTGAGCGATATATCTATACAAGGTGTTGATCTGCATTTGTGCCATACTTCAGGAGGAGGATATAAAATACGTAAATAATCGATTGGAATTACAATAGACGGGAAATAGCTAATATGCACTGCTATTTTTGACATTGTAATGTCGTAGTATTTCAGAAGTAATCCAATTTTATGAATGAAAATGAATAATCGTTGCGTATGCTTTGTGTTTGCGTTTGTGTGAGGGCGCAGCACGGTTTTAAGGCCAGTAACACACGCGCCAAGTTTAAATATGGCTAGATGACATTGAAGGAAATCCGAAAAAAAAAATTTTTTGTTGATTTGGGTCGAGAATCATTAGCATAATTACTTCCTTGAATATGGCACGGATGCAAATCAACAGCTTGTATAGTTTGGATTTGTGATAGTTATATGTGTATAATTGCTTAGTTACACCTGAGTGCTGATTCCGTGTTTTGACAGCTTTCGCAACTCGATACGTAATTATAAGTCTATTGAAATAAAGAGTCGTATGCTACGTCACATGATTTAGATATGACATCTTCATTCATTTTGCCGGTTAATAATGATTACACTCGTAAAAGTGAGCTCAAGTGTAATACGACCAAGTACTGATGACAGTCTTTATTAAATAAACAATTCTAAGATAAGTGCTACGTGATTCAATGGTATGATAATCTTCGCATCGAAAAAAATAACTTGCAAAACTCGCACTAGGCACTCAGAAGTAGGTTCAAAACAAATAATTTGAAATGGTCTATCCAACCTATATAACAATTTACTTACAAGGTTAAATAAAGCTTAACATAGTTTCCAAAAATGCGTCTAACATGAGAGCTCCATTTAAAATTGCAATCTTCTTAAATGGTTTAACGACAGTTGTAATTTATTTATTTAAACTTTAGGTATGTAAAAAAAGACACGTTCATTGCGAAAGCATTGCATGCCACAAAGCATTCTCTACCAGTCGATCATCGGGTTAAAGGGAGATGAAGAATTCTTAGATACCTACACAAAAATAAAACAAAAAAAAATGTGAAAGAAAGAAAAATATATTGATATGTTCAAAATCTCACGATTACAAAATAGCTCCCTTGTCGTAATAAACTCCAATATTTTAATGTCTAACTCCATGTTACATAACGCCGGCTTAGCATAAAGGAATTACTTCGTCAAGTAAGCAAAGTTAAGTGAGCTACGCAATTCCTACGAAACTCATAACTAATTCTACTTTACGGAAATTTATTATGATGAAATGTTTTCTTGTTGGAATCCTAAATAATGTTACAAACGCGAAAGTACCTCTGTCAGATTTTCACATCAAAACTACTGAACCCATTTTGAAGAAGATAGGTCTAGTTAGATTGGCTATAGATTTTCCGCGATATCACTAGCGTCCAGAGGGCACTACTTCCCGCACTCGGATAAGCTCCGAATTAAAATTGGTTCAACAGTTTAGACAAACAGACGGAGTTACTGCTACAATATTCGAAAAACATAATTTGTAGTACAGAAACAAGCAGTCAGACAGCTCAGTAAATTATCCCACTATGAAAAAAAGAAGCATCCGTTACCTACAATAATATAAATGGCGTTGGAAACCAATACATTTTCACACGAAAGAAATAGGCAGTTCAATCAATCACTTGAAGCGGGTATGACGCAAACGTGGCGGGTTTTCCAAGGAATCATTTCACACAATTGATTAAGTTTACAATTTAAAACAATGCATTTAAAATAAATGTATCGTTTAAAAGAGATTATAAAAGGAACAATTAATACAAAAAAGTGTGTAGATTTTCTTGTTATTAGTTGTAATTACAAAGATACCTATTATTATGTCATTGTGTAATTGGCAATTACAGCAGAGCATTTTATTTTTCATTGTTGCCAAGAGGATTTGCTAAGACTAGTTTAAACCGTCAACTATTACTGGCTTAAAATGAGCATCTCACATACAAAAGTTTATTGGTAATTATCTCTTCTGATAATTATTATTGTAACCGAGTATCTGCAGACAATATATTGTTATTTCTAATAACAGTTTCCATGGAGTTTTCTGCCGGTTCTTATCAATTGATTCTTTAGGGTACCGTGCAACTAGAGTTGCCAACTTTTTTTACAAGAAATAAAGTATATTCAGGTCTATGAAGATTATTAAACAGTATTTTTGCAAAACAAACAGTATTTATTTATTATTTTTAAATACATATTTTTAATTCGATATGTTTGTGGCTGCGCTGCACTGAGCAGTGTAGTGTGCGCCCTCTGACTAAATAAAAAAAAATTGTGAGCGTCTAAATGTAACACATAATAATGTGTCTGCATTTTGATGCTGAAAACAGTATTTTGTATACTTTTTTTTTGTTAAACAGTAAAAAGTATAATTGAGTGAAAAACAGTAGAATACTGTTTAAAACAGTATAGTTGGCAACCCTACGTGCAACTAGTCTCTGGCCATTTCATAAGATCTTGCAAAGTCCTGTTTGGAATAAAAACCTTTTAATTTGACTAGATTAGAATTTCTTGATGAATGGAGTGCAGGTAACACTGTAATAATTCTTCAAATCAATCTAGTAGTTTCTGAGATCAGTTCAAGTACACCAAACAAAACCTTCAGCTTTATCAAATTAGTATTATACCTCTAATTATGTAGATTCCAAAACTAACATATGTGTAAATCAGTGACGCTAAAACATCATGTTTCGTCACACATAACACAACAAACTATGCCTGGAAGTGAATGACATATCGTTACGAGTCACTGAACCTCACTTCTGAGAACTGAAATGTGTTGACTTCCGATATCTTGTTATATATACACCCTTTTGTTGTTACGTTCGTATATAATTAGTGGGGAAGGATATCTGTCAGTTATTATTTTGAAAGTAGATATTACGTTTACGTGAGCCCTTTTTATCGTCGCACTAGGGGACAACGGCCTCCTCCCACACAGAGAAGGATAAAGCGTTAATCACCACTGTAATTAAAAATAGTGTAGAACATTTTAATCTGGGTTTGAAAGACAAATGAAATGTCATACTTGTTATTACACAATAACACTTAATTAAAAATAAACGAATAATACTGAACTTTCTTAAATGTTTTATGTCCCCTAAATACGCTTACCCCTAAATACCCCTAAATACGGTTTACTGAACTTTCTTAAATGTTTTATGTCCCCTAAATCATAGTAAGCACCTGAATTATTCAATTAGAGCAATTAAAATAAGTGAATGCAAATGTAAAAAGAAGGGACAGCGGTTAATATTAATTAGCAGCAATTGTTACAAATTCGGGGGTTGCCATTATAAAATTAACATGCCATATTCCTTTTGGGCCTTTTCGAATAAAAACTTCGCAAGATATTCATGAATCTCAATGGCCACGTTTCCTGACTCGTTTTTTTTTTCACTTAAAATTCAACGATATTATATCCGGACCTCCGAAATTGTTAAGTCCTACATAAATGAATGGTAAACAAATTTAATTTATATTAATTTTTTTGGTGTTATCTTTACCTGCGTTCTTTTTTAATCAAAATAAAGCAGATGTTTTTGTTACAAGTAAAAATCTAATTCATACCCTGTGCTTAGACTAAGTATTATAACAAACAATAAACATTTCTTACAATTTAAAAAGCAAAAAAATGCACAGTTTACAAAGATAGAAAATAGATCAGTACATCTTAGACTAGAGCTTACTAAACCTTTTTAACTAAATCGTCTACGTTTATCTAAACCACTCTGAAATTAATACACTACAAAGACAGAAGGAAGAAAGAAAAACGTGTGAAACGGCATCCTCGTAAATAAAGACATAAGAACCGACTTCTTTATTGTTCACCACAGAATAATCATTCTATAAATACTCTTGAACTGTCCATTACGGGCTTTGTAGGGGAATTCTACGGCGCGCCTGAGCGAATCCATTCAATGTAACACATATTGATTAATGACGAATCCCTCTCGCGCCATTAGATGCGATCAATCATTGAAGATAAGCTTCGGAGTTTTGTCTCTTAACAGACCTGTTCTTTATTAATTTTTGAGATGAGATGACAAAAAGGTATTTACACTCAGAATAAATCTTCAGTTCACTCATGCTTTGCCTCCTATTATAATTGTTCGAAAATATTTCATGCAAGAAAACTGAATAATTTTCCTGGCAATGGATATGATTTTTGCGGCTGTGAAAATGCAATGCAAATAAATTAACTCTTAGTGTAAAGAAGATAATCATCTAATTAATTACTGAACAAAGTGTGAAACCCGTAATTAATAATCAGGTTCGGTTTTTAATTATCTACGTGGTTTCACAACCCACATATCTATATGAAAGCGCATTCATTGAACATCCTCCCATTTTAATTTGTGCGCCGTCACTCAGGAGATGACTTCGTAAAACCGAACGTTGTTCATTCTCTTTAGTTATTTGTTACTTCATTGGTTTTATGGTTATTTTTATTTATATCTTAAGGATATTACTAAGTATTGTTACTATATAACATTAACATGTAAACATAAGTAACTAATAAGCCAGTAAATCTGACACCAGTCTAACCAAGGGGTATTGGGTTGCCCGGGTTACTGGGTTGAGGGGGTCAGATAGGGCAGTCACTCCTTGTAAAGCACTGGTACTCAGCTACATCCGGAAGCCGACCGCAACATAGTTGGGAAAAAGGCTCGGAGGATGATGATGATTTCTCGCCGGTGGGGGACTGGACGCCATAGATTCCCAGACCCCCTCCACTCAGGCGAGGTCGGAGTGCCGCTGGGCCTTTTTAGTGGGTATTAACGTGTTTACCGGGGAGTCCCACATACCCCTCTCCCGTCCCCCGACGGGAAGGGGATGCGTAATAGCATTTTTAGCCCAGCGACAACAAAAAAAAAAAAAAAAGGATGATGATGATTTATTAATAACAGAAGCTCAGTCTGTAATCTCATTTGTTTAGTTTCACTTCGTTAAAAGAATGAGCTGACTTTCAAATGTGCTAATTCCGTCTGAGCCATAAGTATCTTGTCTTCTTCATAATGCTTCTTTTCACGTTATAAGTTTTTAGAACAGACAGACTGATGAATTGACTGAATACTGAAGTTATCTTGAAAAGGACCTCTAAGGGGCCGCAGTACCTAAAAAGTATCACACATTTATTTACTTAATTTTTAATTAATTTTCAACCAAATATGTACACTATATTACAAACTTAAACTACTTATCCTCTAAAAAAATAACATAATAAAAATAAGAACAAATATAAAAGAATATTTCGAAGTTCTTAATTAAATACCATGGGCGTAGAAACCACAGGGGCATGAAACTGTTATGAAATATTTATCACACTGAAAGAGATATTATCTCAGTTATCTTGATAAATGATAAAGTAATGTGAATGTTAACACGGAAATAATCAGTAGGAGATAGGAGTTTATTACATTGCGGGCGGTGAGATTGATTTGATATTTTCCGCCTTGTGATGCGTTTTTTTAGGATGAGGGCAAATAAAGCACCTTAACTTTGTGGTACGATTTTTATTATATTACTATCTTCTGCCAGTGGTTTTACTCACTTCTCAAGTGAACTGCTTCCTACGCCCCGTAAAAAATAGTCTTATATGTTATTCTGATACATAAGTTGCATTTATAATTTTCAAATATATTTATTTTAGAAGTTTAAACCACAATAAAAAACATTTTGTTTACCTAAATAGACGCTATAAACTTAGTAAAACACCGTCGAAATAATCCCTGCACTGAGCGAACACGGTGCATCGTAAATCACGCGCCTCCTAAGAGACAATAAGGGATTCGCATAAAATATAGCACAAACGTGCTCGATAACTTATATTAAACTTTATAGACCTGCACATATTTTACTTGGACACGCTATAGTTGGCAAACCTTTTCTTTTTTATGAGCAAAAGGTTTCGTGGATTGCGGATTTTATATTAGTATTGTAAATTAAGTATTTTCAACCTTGATAATACTCTACTTTTGGAAATATGAAAGTTTTTTCTTAAATATTACATACCTTGACCTTGATCCATTCTGAGGACCCCAATAAATAGAACTTCTGTCGTCTCTCATTATTCTAAAAGTAGTCACCACTAGTGGTTTCAGCCACATTCTAACATGCCTATGTCGCTTATAGCCTCGATAACGGGGCTAACAGACACAATTTCAAATATATATTTTTTCAAATCGGGTAGAAGTTCCTGAAATTTGCGCGTTCAAACTAACTATGCACCTTTGAATTTAAATCTTTACCTTTTAACATTTCCTCTTGAGTATACTTAGAAATCAATTTCAACCAACCAATACCTATATCGAAAGCTCTTAAACTTGCCATATCCCCGCTAAAGACCGTTGACGCAAATTACCTTCAGCAAAGTACAAAACTATTTCTCACAACTTAGCTCAAAGTCTAAGTTTTCCAGGAAAACTCGTTTATGATATAGATAGGGAGTTTTCCATTACAAGTTTTCCCGTTGCATTAAAAAGTAGCAAACAGAATTTGTGGAGCCAGCGTTTTGTTATAAATGACTGCATTTATAACACTTTTTAAATTATGCAAGAGTTGGTACGTCTGGGTGGTTGGGCCACTCTCAACAGCATCGTAAGTGCAAAGTTACGCTGGAGGGTAAAATTAATGTTGTATGGTGCAGCTGCCATCTAAGGTTGGTTAATATTCTCATTATTAATTGATCATAACCCCCCTTGACAACCATGAATTCTATTTGTTTTACAACTGATGACTGTCAATTTTGAATACCTACATTCTGAAAAATTTTCACATAAAAATATTTGAAACGAAAATTATTTTAATCTTAAATTAAGTTTGTGCTCAACGGTTTAAATGTGGCAATCCTGATCACATTTTAAGCTACTTTTACCTCTTATATTATTTGACGTAAGCTTAACAGCGTACGAAGCGATAAGCTAACTAAAATTAAACATGTAACAGAGCGTGTAGGTAGCTTTTGTTATCATAATGTTATTACAAGCCGTCGTTAAGCCTGAGGATTTAGGCCGTCTACACGCGGGAAAACTTGTTGCTATGGCTCAAGGACTAAGAACATTTAAACAACTGGAGGCACCATTGACATGTCTTCCTCGGTCAAAGATACAAAACCACCGAGTATGTACCTCTACATACAGACACCAACACGTCAAGCAACAACATTATATCAAATTTCTTTAGGTCTGGTATAAATTTTTAACTTTATGTTTAAAGGTTTAAGGTTCAATGTTGATTAGGTTTCAAATTGGAGTTGCTTGATGTGCTGGCATCTATCCATGTGTGTGTTAAGTT
Source organism: Helicoverpa assulta (assembly GCA_963856015.1). Classification (NCBI taxonomy): domain Eukaryota; kingdom Metazoa; phylum Arthropoda; class Insecta; order Lepidoptera; family Noctuidae; genus Helicoverpa; species Helicoverpa assulta. The sequence goes on along the minus strand of CAWLCW010000002.1, from coordinate 5,229,359 downwards.
CATGCTTGTCTTTGACAATCTTCTCGTGTGAATGGGCAGCAATTTAAACCAAAATGATTGGATAAGCCTATTTTTGACGTAGTTTACAAAGCTGTAAATTAAAAATGTAATTAAATACACACGTTGTTATTACTTTTAACAAAATCCATTAGAGACAGTAACGAGGAGTAGACCAATCGATATGTCATACCAAGTTTAGTTCAGTACCTAAACCTGCTCCATACATTATGTATGGTGTGCGCTTTGTAATGACATGTTAGATAGCCCTTCACATTGTCTGTTAGACAACGATACCACAGTTCAAATATATTCTCTTGTAAACAGTTGTGAAGCTAGGGACTAACGTTCGTAACAATGTCTCTCACACACGCATGTGCTCGATGCACGACACTGAGTAGAATCATCGGCACGAATCTTGAGCGCTGACCTTCACCTGCGCAGAAGTGATTTATTAGCAAAGAACCAATCCCGAGTGACGGCTATGACGCGATGCGCTGCGGGCCAATCACTGCTTTAGCCCGCCCCCGCGCCTAATTTCATACCACAAAAGGGACTCAATAAATTACTTCTGCGCAGGTGAAGGTCAGCGCTCAAGATTCGTGCCGATGATTATACTGACAGCACCGATAGCGCCGATAGCTCGTCGATGATCACGCGTGTGTGAGTGACATTTTTACGAGAACTGATTACAAGAGAATATATCTAAACTGTGACGATACTCGTTCACTACTTAATAATTTATTCAGATTTTTCAATGAACCTCTTTAAGTTCATAGCTCTATAGGCTTCTATTTTTATATCTGGCTGGTGAATTTATTATGATGTGTGGTAAGAGCTTACATGCCCTATTTGTGTCCTCAGTTCAAAAGGTTATTTTTGGTGAAATTGTTTTACTGACTTTGGCACATCTGTGTTAGTTATTTACAGCCTTTTTGTCACTCCACTGCTGGGCTGCGGCCTCCTCTCACACGGAGAAGCATTGAGCGTTAATCACCACGCTTGCTCAATGCGGGTTGCTGATTTCAGGCTACGTAGTAAAGCACATCTAAGTATGCACCTTTACCACAACCACAACAATTTACCCACCTTTAAAGCCGTCCTTCCGTCATATATCAAATCTCTTCCTCTAACTGTAATATAAATGAAAGTCCTTGATCTTGGGTTACTTGAGTTTTTATTTCACAACACACATTCACTGTACCACCGTCACATAGTCAACCATACCAAGGATATAGAAAAAGACAGATGACAGATCATAGCGGAAGTTATTATATTAGTGACGTACTAATTAGTATTACTAATTAGTGATGTTACAACATCCCCCCTGTTAAGTTTAAATTAACCCTTGACAAACAATAGACTTAAGACTATGGACTGACTTGACAAAAATTGACTTTATTATACATAGTTATGATAGACAAAGGTTTTTACTTAATTATGACTTAATTTAGATTACAATTATATACTTAATCTATTTCTTCTATTAGCCTACGAGAAGGCTTTACAAATCGACCTGAACGTGTGACAATTTGACTACTTGAGGATTGAGATGAGAGTTCTTGAGGTCCAGCCTTCTGACTGTCACCATCCTCTCTCCCCTGCGACGATGACGACGACGACGAGTTGGATAGCATAGGAGAGTACTTATGCCTTAAGTGAATTCTATTTCTCCTATACCTAACTCCATTGACATCCTCAATGACATATGACCTATTATTTGCCAGCCTTTGCTTGACAATGGCATGTTCCCAATTATAATTTGGTTTTCTTTTAAAGTAGACATGATCATTAGGATACAACAATGACAAAGGCTTAGAATTTCTATTATAATATTTTGACTTATTGACATTATTCTTGTTTACACATTCTTTGTAATCTTTAAATTTTACAACCTTTGGTTTTAATTTTTTATATGACTTCGGAACATTATCTCTTAAATTCCTAGACATTAACAGTTGTGCTGGGGATGGTAAATTATTTTTAGGTGTATTTCTATATTGTAATAAGGCTATATAAGGATCAGACGAATTTTCTTTACATTTTTTCAACATATTTTTTACAATTTTGACTGAACTTTCTGCTTGACCATTTGACTGTGCATGATATTCTTATTCAAATTTCTAGGATCTAAACAAATTCGTAACTGACCTGAACTTTTGACCGTAATTACTATGCTATTCACCCATTCTGTAGGCTTAGTGACTTTTTCAATGACTCGCATGCTCTCCATGCGATCCAACTCCTCGCGTAGCTTTCCAAGCATCGCAAATGGTACTCTCCTGGGAGGATCCACGCATGGTACTGCATCAGGTTTGAGTTTCAGGTGACAGACAGGAGGTAGACAGCCAAGACCCTGAAAAACATCATTATATTGTGTTAGAATTTGTTGACAAAAATTTTGTTTAGATACTGAAAAAACTCTTTTAATTATTCCTAACCTTTCACAAGTAGGAAGACCTAGGACATTGGGACATACTAAATTTGCGACTATGAACACTATATTTTCACTGACAGTGTTATTATTTAATATTAAATTGCATTTAATATTGACTTTTCCCATAATGGGTATTGACTTGCCACAAAATCCTGTGACATTTATGTGACATTTGACAAGTGACATTTGACTTTGTTGACGTTTTAAAGAAACAAAAGTTTGTTTTGACATTATGTTAAGATCAGCTCCTGAATCAATGATACAATTAAATTGTGAATGACCTACTTTAACATTTATGTTCCAAGACTGTTTACTATTGTTAATGTTATGTTTATGTTTTGACTCGACTGTATTGACTTGACTAAATGATGATGTGACTTGTTGACTGTGATATGGTGATGTGACTGTTGTGATTGTGTGAGGTGATTCCTCAGACATGTGTCTGTACTCATCATTGAGATACACACTTTGACTATCACAACTTTTATTTGAATTATGACAATATGACTTGAGAATTGATTTCTCTGACTGGTGACTGCTTTCATCACCGAGGTACTTTTCAGACCTCTCAGACATGACATTATCACCCTTATCATCTTTGAAATATGACTTGAGAATTAATTTCTCAGACTGACAATATGAGTCTCGGTGAGATCTCTCAGGAATTACACCAATGTCATCACCGGAATCATTCCCTGACTGTGACTGACTATGTATGTATGTAAATTGTGGTGGTGGAGACTGTGTGCTTGCTGACTTGACATGTTTATAGTGACTGTTATATGACTTTAAATGACAATTAGACTTATGACTTTGACTGGAGCTATGACTATTCAAAATTCCAACAAAATAATCTTGATTATTATTATGACTATGACTTGAATTAAATGACTCTAAATGACTGATATTTTTATTTTTGAAGCAATATTTAGCAAAATGACCAAATGATTTACATGACCTGCATTTGACTCCTTGCGCTGGGCACTTGTAGCGGTGAGATTGCCCACAGCGGCTACACGTCCTCGAGCGCCTTTCAGGGTTGGGAGACTTCCCTGCGCCAGAACCCTGCTGACCGACTGGTGAAGCTCGCTGTCGACGATCCCCTCGACTACGGCTCCTCCGACGTAGATGCATGACATTTTCTGACTTTTCAACGTTGGAACTACTGACAATTTTTTCAGCATCCTGCTGTGCGACGATCAGTGTTGTTGCCAGTTCTCGCATCTTCTGATATGTCAGATCAGGTTCCTGGAGTAGTCTCTGACGTACATGTGCTAAATCCATATGCAGATTTGCAATGAAAATATCCCTGATGAGCGATTCCCTAAGTGTTCCAAATTCACAATCTTGGCTTTTGTTCTCCAGATCTGCTAGGAATCCTTCGATCGACTCGGATTTCTGTTGCTTTCTGGTGAAGAACATGTGACGGCACATGGTTATGTTCCTTCTGGGCTCAAAAAAATTTTGAAATTTGGACTTGACTTCGGCAAGCGTGGTCTTCTCAATGGTGAGGTTGAAAGTATTGAATATATTTAAGCCCTTTTCACCTATGAGATGCAACAAGATAGCTATCTTACGCTTTTCGGGTGCCTTATCCAAACCCGTGGCCAACAGATATAGCTCCAACTGCTGCCACCAGCGTTTCCACGCCTCCGCATTATTATTTGTGGAATCTGACGAGATTTGCAGTGATTTTATTTTGCTGTTAAGGCCTTGGACGCCATTATGGTCGCCCACGCCGCATGGCTCGGAACTCGACTGGTCCATTTTCGCGACCGACTGTCTTCCAGACTTCGACTTTTTTGACTTGAGTTCTTCTTGACTTCTGACACCATGTCATATAAATGAAAGTCCTTGATCTTGGGTTACTTGGGTTTTATTTCACAACACACATTCACTGTACCACCGTCACATAGTCAACCATACCAAGGATATAGAAAAAGACAGATGACAGATCATAGCGGAAGTTATTATATTAGTGACGTACTAATTAGTATTACTAATTAGTGATGTTACAACACTAACAACAGTACAACAGTGGCTAATGGCTGAACACTAATTGAACCACTCAGGCTCTTAGGCACCTACCTTAATTGGTGCAGATTACTGACGCTTGCGTACCAATGGGATCGGCCAATCGGATCGAGTTGACTGACTCAAGTTTACTAGCCTAGAAGACTAATATGTAAACGTACATTCATGATAGGTGATGAGAGATTTAGTTTGGCTTGTCACTCGCTTGTCAAAAGAGCTTCCATAGGTACTCGTACAATAACATCGAATTATGTATCGAAGTAGATCTATCCAAAAATTGTAATAAAATATTGAATACTTTGCATAAAAGACCTAACCGGCATAGTTATGGCTATTTTCGACAAACAGAAAGATTATTTGGACAAAAAAGATGGTCATAAATATACCTAAAAGTAGACCAGTAGGTATTAAGTTCTTATATAAAAACCACCCTTATTTTAAGTAGCCGAACCGCTAATTATTATCGCTATTATTTTAAACGCCCAAAATTACAAAGTTCGCCTATAAAATGTTTCAACAAACTGTAATCTAAGCTATTCTATTTTAAGCCGACGACGTTACAAATTAGAGTTAAATTCCTGAGGTCGCTGTAAAATGTTAACTAAGACCTCGTTTTCAGAAGGTCAAAGAACTGTGTCGATTTGGTCAAGATTACATGTTATTAAACTTTTGCCTGATTACGGGTAAGACGTAATTTGTAAATTAACTAGCGACCCGCTCCGGCTTCGCACGGGGTAACAGTATTTCCCCTCTATTTAATGTATGTTATTATACATATAAACCTTCCTCTTTGATCACTCTATCTATTGAAAAAAACCGCATCAAAATCCGTTGCGTAGTTTTGAAGATTTAAGCGTACAAAGGGACATAGGGACAGAAAAAGCGACTTTGTTTTATACTATGTAGTGATAATCACGTTAGATTTCTATCTTAATTTTGCTGAAAAGAGCAATCAAAGTCGAAAAATAAGTTACATATACAATATTATTAGCCTAGAAAACAGCGTACCTGTATTAACATTTTGAGTTTCCAAGTAATAATGAGATACCTATCTTATCCTTAATTGGATCGAAAGTATGTGTATAAAATATGTCTGTACCCAATATCTTGACTTAAGGTATGATTCCGAACTACGCCGCACGCAGCAGTGCTGCCGCAGCAGTGCTGCCGCAGCAGTGCTGCCGCGACACTACTGGTCCCCGTACAATTTCTATTGGCTTATATGAGATTACATTCCGAGCTAGGCAGCAATGTCGCGGCAGCAATGTAGCGGCAGCACTGCTGCGCGTCAGTGTCGCCCTACCGCCGCGACAGACCAGTAGTGACGCATCTGCCGCCGCAGCAAGAGTACCTACTTGAATGTTGATACGTAAATTGACTACAAAAGGATGAATTTCTCTGACTCAGACTTCTTCCTCTTCCAACAGTATAAATAAAAGTTGGTCATCAATCGACATCTTGTCAACTCTAAGTAAACTAACGAATACACAACAACGCATCACCACGAACAGAGCGACACTGCCGCGTTGCTCGGAATCAGCGCGGCAGGCAGCACTGCTGGGCAGCACTGCTGCGGCAACACTGCTGCGTGCAGCGTGGTTCGGAATCATACCTTTACTTTAACGATTTTACTACAGTCAATTGTTTGTACCAAACGAAATATAAAGTACCGAGTAATCACGCTTTTCATTAATCAAAAATAATATAATACGCCTTTTTTACAAATAAAACTGGTAGAACTGGCACAATATTTATAAAATCTGTCACTTCAAATTAAATAAAACAAGGCATAATTATTTCAGGCGACACTTCGGTACATTACAAAACAATCAATTCGGAACAGCCAACAAATATAATTAAAAACAATTGCTTTCCAGAAATAGGCATTTCGACGCCAATTATCCCTCGTCGCGTGTTTCAAAACTATAAAACAAATATATTTGTTACACAAAAGGGTAGAAAGTTATATTTTTCGCAGTAAAACTGTGCAATAAAAGTGTAGCTTCGTTACATTTATACTTTATATTTCATGAGGGGGTACAGATACATATCTGCGGCTAATCAGTCAAGCGGTTGACCTAAAACGAATAGAAACTAATATTGGTAGGAATTAATTAACATTTGTATGAACCGCTTTGTGATAACATCGTAATAGAACACGCTACCAGTATTTGTCGTAGCCATTTAGCCTCCAACGCACAAAACGCCTACTTATTTTACATACAAATTACTAATAAAAAAATGTTAAAGCACAGCAATTAAATAACAATTTTCTTGGAAACAGTATTTACATATTAATTATGAATAAAAATTTGGTCGTCAGGGAACGATAAGCAGATTTGAAATATCAAAAATAACCAACTCACTTATCTGCTAGGTACGGTATACATGTCACGCACACATAAACAAGAACTGAGAAGTAGCTTCATGAAAATACCTTTACATAATCAAACACAACGACTTCTGCCGTTTCTCCTTCAAGTTTCTTCAAGTTCTAGGGATGCCGTATCATTCTCAAAAAATACCACATCTTCGGCAAGCTAGAAGTACATCAGTCATTATGCTAACATTATTTTTAGCATGCGATCATCTAAGAAGAGTCGGTTTCACTTTTTTTTCTGAAAGAAAATCATCTCAGACCCTTACAAGTCTGTAAATCAAACTAAGAACTCCAATTGATCAAAACTTGGTGCTTCATCATCATCATCTCAGCCATAGGACGTCCACTGCTGAACATAGGCCTTCCCCTTTGATCTCCACAGATACCTGTTGGAAGCGACCTGCATCCAGCGTCTTCCGGCGACCTTTATAAGGTCGTCTGTCCACCCAGGCCCCTCTTCTCCACTGGGCACTATGGGCAAGTGCCCAGGGCCCCGCGATCGAATGGGGCCCCCTAGTTCCTGCCAGATTACTAAATGATAACCGATATTTAGGTACTAAAAATCTGATGATAATGACCAATTAAAAGAATGATAATGAACATTTAAAAGAATACTTAAAAAATGTTCAGAGTGAAAATGAAGCACCTAACTGTGTACAGGAAGCATATAATCTATTGAAGCAAAACAAAATTGAAGAACACACATTTCCTAACGTAGAAATTGCATTGAGAATATTTTTAAGCATGATGATAACGTCACTAAGGGTGCCATTCTAATCTGCGAAGCCTTTTTAGAAATTTTAAACAAACCTACAACAGTGCATGTGCGAGATATCGAGGCGGTCACCCCTCTCAGTCCGACTGTCACCCTTCTCTTTGTATTTTTGCTTTTATATGATTACTTAAATTAATTCCTCAAAGTTAGAAAAAAAAATGTCTCTTCTTCATTTCTAATTTGTTCTGCGCTTATTTTTTGAGTCCTCAATCTAGCAAAAAGTTAAAGCACCGAAGTAGCAAAAACAATTGACGCTCGCTTAAAATTTTCGGTTTCTTTAAATTTGTGCTTAATTCTGAGGTAAATTAGAGAGTCCTCATAATAACAATAAAAAAAAATCACTTGGATATTTTTAAGCTATTTAGGCGCTATTTGTAAGCGGAAGTGGAGGACTTTTGCGTCCCAAATGTCAAAAAATGTTGAGCTCGCTACGCTCGCAGCTGCTTCACTTTCTGGTCGCCTTTTTTTAAACTTGTTTGAGTACTTTTGTGTTCCAAAACTCAAAAATTTCGCGCTCGCTGCGCTCGCGCCTTCTTCACTTTACAATGCTTTTTTTCAAACTTGTTTGGGTACTTTTGTGTTAAAAATCTCAAAAATTTCGCGCTCGCTACGCTCGCGCTTTACACTTTAGTAGTAGTCTTCTCTGAATTCTTTACATCTCTATTGCGTCCCAAAAAACAAAATTAAAAAATATATATATCTTCCCTTTACAGCGCTTTTTTCAAACTTGTTCGGGTACTTTTGTGTTAATTCTGTATGATTTTACTACGTGATTATATTTTGTCGTTTTTTTTTGAAAGGGGTTTGCTCAATAAGTAGCCCGCCCCGGGTGGTGGAGAACGCTCCTTCTCCAAATTGAAACGAATAAAAAATGAATTAAGAATGTGAATGTGATATTCAATACCTACCATAGATTTTGAAGAAGTGATTATCAATTTTGCTCATCTTAAATCTAGAAAGGTACCTTTGCAATCAACATAGAGTTAATCTAAGGATTTTATGCTAAGCGAGTTACTTTTGTAGATTATTTTTTATATATCCAATTTTTTTTAGGTAGTAACTAAATAAAAAGAAATTTAGAACCTTGTTTGTCTATTTTCTTTATATATTATAACTAAATAGTGTTTTCTCAAGGTCATAGGGGCCCCATGATCATAATGTGCCCAGGGCCTCAAATAGTTTAAAGACGGCCCTGTGTCCACCTCGTTGGTGGACGTCCTACGCTGCGCTTGCTAGTCCGTGGTCTCCACTCCAGCACTTTTCGGCCCCATCTGCCATCAATAAATAAACTTGGTGCTTGAACCCTAGAGAATTCTTTATCAATATGCAATGCTTTATTACAATATCACCCACACAACTTCAACGTCATGCGTGATTTCCCCAAAGTATCAGGTCCTACGAGGTACATTTGGTCACTTATTACCAAGCTCTATACACGTAAGTAATAGAAAATACAAATACAAATCTTTACTACTATGAGCCACAGCAAACTTTTTGAAAGTAGCAGATTATTTGCTCTATTTTTTCACCCGATAACCATGAGCCTATACAAATGAATGAAAATCTGCGAAAAAAAAGCGCTCTGATACCAAAATCCATACAAATGTTGGGTAATTCACAAGGGCTTTTTCCACTATTTGTTTTTCTTTGTTTTTCAAAAACCTCGTTTTCTAGCGTTAAATTCGCTGTGCCAAACATGAGTCACATGAATATGTATGTATATTTTTACAGACAGAAATATGCAGAGCCGTATGTTTGTTTATCTGTTTCTAAACGCCTGGCGCTTGTAGCAAAGTAAGAAAGTAGTTTTGTATTTTCAAACATTCGTGTGTTTCATTTTCACCTTTTGTTTAACAAACAAATGTCTAAATTAATGTGCTAACTTTTGATCGTTCATTCGATGATTTGATTTGATCGTCACATTGAAAATTAATGTACCTGTAAACTATTGATTGAAAAGTCTATTTTAGCTACGATAGTGGGCGCTACTCGAAATAAATTAATCCTTTGGAAACATTTAACGTTACAACTAATATAACTTATCCTAAAGTTGGTTTAGATGAATAGATTACACTAGTTTACATGACTTTTGTTCATGAAATGGAATACATACGGTTACATTACTTTGGGTATCTACATCTCGGAAAAAATATTTAAAAAAATCCAGCACGTCAGGTTTTTGAAATATTTATTAAGAAGATTTTTACAAAAAACACATCTAAATAAACGATAGGCAGTTAAAAATGGGTAATTTTTGCTCTTTTTTTAGAAATATTTTCATCTGTATCTCTCACAACAGACCAACAATAGTCCCCTAGCATGTTTTCGTCCCAAAAACCTTGATAATTTTGCTCAAATAATTTTAAATCTTGGTGAAATCGCTCACCGTGTTCATCACTCACACTACCAAGATTTTCTGGAAAAAAATCTAAGTGGGAATGCAAAAAATGAATTTTTAGTGACATATTTACACCCATACGCTCATAATTATGCAATAAATTTTCAACGATCTCTTTGTAATTATCACTTTTTTTATTGCCTAAAAAAATTTTAACGATACTTTTGAAAGAGTTCCAGGCTGCTTTTTCTACATCGGTTAAAAGGCTCTAGAATTTTGTATCGTCCAATATTCTCCTGATTTGAGGACCCACAAATATTACTTTCTTTAATTTAGCCGCAGAAAGATTTTTTTGAGTTAAAACCAAAAGTTTTTGTTAAACAAAAGTAACAATCGGTTACGTGGTTAGTCGGCTCTCTCAAGATCATTGGTTTACCAAATTTCAGTGATCTATTTTTACCTGAATACCAGGAGCCGAGGACCAATCTGCAATTAGTGCAAATCACATGAGGAACCCAATTTTTATCTTGATTTGACACCGGAAATCCAAAATATTGTAAATAGGCTTCTTGCAATGGTTTTGTTAAAGGGAAACCACGATTTAACTGAACAATTTTCCCACAAACATAACAAAATCGATCTGGATGTAGTTTACACACTCTAGATGACATTTTTATATAAAAATAAGACTTGATTCACACAGTTGTTTACAAAACAGAACGATAAACGCATTTAAACAATTGCGGGTAGATAAAAAAAAAGTCATCGATATCTCCGAATTGTGACGTGCTACGAAAAATAAAAAAATATTTTTTTAGTAACCGCCTATAGCCTACTTAAATAATATAGGTTTCATTTCATGAACAAAAAAAAAATATTTTTTTGTAAACTAGTGTTATTATTTTAAACTATACTGAATGAATATCGTTTTAATGAATTAGTTTTCTCGCGGTTTCACTCACGTCCCCTGGGAGCTAGTGCCCGTACCGAGATAAAATATAGCCTGTGTTACTCGGGAAGAGTGTAGCTTTCCAACAGTGAATGAATTTCTCAAATCGGTTCAGTAGTTTCGGAGCTTTTAGGATAAAACAAACAAACAAAAATATGTATAGATTGGTAAATCTTGGTCGTACGTCGTACGTGGTAAGAATACAAACGTATGCCATATATGCAGTTGTCACTCCTTTTAACCCAGAGGTAGTCAGAATATACTTGACACAGAAAAAAACATATTCAAATTGAAAGTCCATGTCTAAAACTAAAAAAATCACGATCAAAAGAGTCTTCCTATATATAATTTATTGGCAGTAATTTGAAAATGAATTAAAAGGCCGAGTCAATTGAGCATTAACATTTTAACACTCCGCTGACAATTGACAAAGTTACGAATGGAAACAACATTGTTGTTCAGAAAACAGGCTCTATTATAATAAATGGAATTCAGGTTTATAGGTCCAAAGACCTTACCTGATAAGGGAAGAATGGAGAAGCTATAATGTATTTGAGGGTTGATTTATTTACTGACCAGCAATTTAACTAGTTTCTAAGAAGAGAAAGACCTAAGAAAAGATGGATGGATTGCCTGAAAGATGATATGAATAGGAAGGGAGTGAGTGTCAGTATGACGAGTGACAGGGGAAAATGGAAGAAAATTACATATTGCGCCGACCCCAAGTAAAATTTGGGAACAGGGCAGAAGAAAGAAGAAATTTAAATAGTTTCTAAATTAAAACAACTAAGACAGTATCCTTTGTAAAATATAAAATGATAGTGTAAAAAATATGTTTAGCAGGTATAATTTTGTTTATAAATTATTTACTATGACACTTCTTTATTACAACTTTACAAATAAATAACATTAAAAAAATGGAACTATCATAGAAGCCTGTAGGCTTTCACTGTAGTCTACAAGAACCATCATTCCAATCTAATTTTAGCTTTCAATATGTGAAAGCTCATTCCCTCTTTAATTTGTCTGGATTATCATCGTATAAGACCTCCATTTACAAGACTTCCTACTCCGTGGTACAAACAAACAGCCATCAGCGTGACGTCACAGCCGAATTCCCGAGACATTGTCCATCGATTAAGGTGGCTGAAAGGCATCTCAATTGGGCCCATAAAATTAATAGACCGTTCCCCAAACGATATTAACGTTAGAATCGGTATAAATAAACCTGTCTTCAAATGACAATCAAATTGTCTTAGTTAATTGCGGCAGGGAGGCGTCGGAAGACAGACGGTAACATATTGTCTAGACTAAAATTAGACACCTACAAATGGCTAAAGTTAGCTACAGTATTTTGTTTCTTTGTTTTTCAGGCAATTCATTTTGTTTCCTAAAAAGCGGGAACAATAAATGGTGGTAGTTTGGAATCGTGAAAATGTATTACGACAAGCGTGAAATTATATTATGATGTATACGACTTATTCGGAATAATTTATGTAAACTGAAAATTTTATTTTCAGTGCTTTTAATTTCAACATTATTTTTAAAATTTTCACAAACCCAGACGCCTTAGATTCTAAACATTTTGCACAGCGAAACATGATACTACCTTTACCAAACTCCATCTTTAATACCGAACCTATTTTCGTCACATCACCGTCTATTTCTAAACTCCTATCATACCAAGCTCATGATACGTCACCGTCCCTGAACCCTCGCTTTTGTGGTTCATTCAAGGCTGCCTTGTCGCTGACAAATGATTCAAAGAAACAAAAGACTGAAGGGAAATGCTTACAAGTTTCGTCATCATATGTGTTTGTGTGTGAGAGAGAGTATCTGTGTTTTGTGTGTGTGTGTGTGTCTTGGCTTTGGGTAAGAATATAACAAGCTATAGTTTCTAGTTGTAATGTAAAGGTTGTCAGGATGAATCTTGTGACTTTTGCTTGTAACATTAATACTCAGTAATGACTGAAAGACTGTGTGTCTATGTGTGAGTGTCTTGGCTTTTGGGTAGGAAAAATACAAGCTGTAGTTGCTATTGTAATGTAAAGGTTGTCAGGACGAATCTTGGTGACTCTTGCTTGTAACATCAATACTCAAAATTCAGTCTATGAGTTAAATAGTTTTTGCTGAGTAATCGATGCTTTTAATTTGGCGATTGTAACGCATACCTAGAGGTATATACCTACTTATGTATATATTACCTACTGCAAATTAAAACATTGCCATGCCATGATGCATGAGATAAAAAAGTTTAAATAACATTTCAGTCAAACTACGAAAAGTGTACTTTACCTTCGAGTATGATTTCCTGAAATATTCGGCCGGATACGCAGTAAACAAATTCTTGAAACATTATGGATTGTTCACTAAGAGCCTCTATTTCTAGATAATAGATTTCAATAATGTAAATGGGTAATCAATAAACAAAACATTTTACCTAAACTAGCACTAGGAACTTTGCGTTAGGGCTGCCACAAACAAATTAATGTTCAGCGACCCCTATGGCTAACTTTCCTAACGAGTACCGTCCCTCACTTACGGTTATCAACTCCCTAAGAAAACTTGTTACTAAGTTTGTCCACCTAAATGGTTGCGAGGCAGCCCTAGAGACGTATTATATGTATAACCACGGACAACGTATAACGGAAGGAAAGATGAGCGGAGATGTCATAATGCAGGTAGGTACAGGCGCCTTCTACTAGGTCAAATACGTATGGTGGGCATGACTAAAACGATCAGTTGCGAGTGAACTAACGAGGCGTTCGGGTTCCTTGACACATCTGTCAACGATATTTGGTATTACAAAAAAGGTATATAAGGGCGAAAACAGTAATGTTCCTTGTCCCCCGCTCTCCCACATTTTGGCGCGCTACTTTCTTAGGCGATTTTCCATTATGATACCTCCACTAGTCATTTTGTTCTCTACGCGTATAACAGTTAGGGGAATATGTTGAGGGACATAGCCTAGAGAAATCCATAGTACGAAGTAATATGAGCCTATGTCCATTAGTAGATAAAGTATTTTACGAAGGAATCCTTTTACCGAATTACGTGGGCAAACAGTTCAATCTGTCGCAGTGATGGATGTCATTTCTATATCATATCTAGTTTCCTATCTAGAATTTTTTGTACGCCTTTTTTCTACGTTCGTAGTTTTTAAGAGTACAAATATTATGATTAATGTTTAGACAAAAATATTGGTGGCGAAAAATGGTTTGTTATTACAACTGTTTTGACATTAAACGGCTGTTTAGGCGGATAGAAAAATTGCCAAAACATTAGTTTGTTATCAGAAATTCTAGTTAAATAAAAGGAATAAGAGAAAAGACGACGTAACTAAAAATAAAAAGGTATGTTCCTAATTGTTGTGTCAACCTTGAACGTGTCGCGGCACTATAATGTGTCCTGTAGGTAATTAAATAAAGCTGTTTTACTTTCTAACATTTTTAGTACTTTATCGCGTGCTATAATAACTATGACTTACACTAATTATACAAGAAGTTCTCACGATAAAAGTTATAACATTTGTTTTATACAGTTTCCACAAATAAACAGATTGGCTCTAGAGAAAAATTTGGGTAGGTATGTATGCCCGCAAAAACTGGGATGCAAGAGAAAATATATATTACGCGGTCGAATTGAGAATCTTTTTTAGGGAATTCGGTTATCGTGTAGTAGGTATCGTTAATCAGTTAAAAACAATCTAACAAATCTATTTAACTTGTCCATTCGTAACTTCAACTTTCCGATCACCACTTTACAGAAACTAGGAAAACGTCAGCTTTGAAATTAACGATCGCCACTGGTCAGTTGGTACCTGACACCTTGTCACGATAAGTCCTATTGTTTTCCGCAATCATTTGTCAATGACAATCCCAGAACTGGCCTCGACCCTTAGATAATGGAAACTCTTTGCTTTAATACTGACTACTTTATCATAGCCTATTCAGCTTTCAGCTTGTAATTTCTGAAGTCTGACTGTATTACTGTGAAGATCTGAAGTGCTTTCTGCTTCATGGAGTCTGACTTAACTATTAGATAAGTGGTAATAGTTCAAAGAGATGATTGATTCCAATCTTCTATATAAATAAAAATGAATTGTTGTTCGTTAGTCTGATTAAAACTCGGGAACGGCTGGGCCGATTGAGCTGATTTTGGTTTTAAAATATTTGTAGAGGTCCAGGGAAGGTTTAAACGATACGAAGTTCGCGGGATCAGCTAGTTATTAAATAACTATGTTTTATTGAAATGTAGTACTTTAAACGTAGTGTCTTTAGAAATTCGTCTAAAGAGAAAGAAAGTCGTCAAATAGAGAAAAGTTAGACGAAAATATTAGTTTTACCGAAAGACTAAAATAAATTAGGGTAAACCTGGCAATTGTGCCCCACCATTCGAAAACTTGAAATAATAAACGGTGTTATTTAAAGCATGTTTATTAAAGTAATTAGTCGTAACCTCTGACTCAATAGGTATAACATTAACAAAAAAAAACTTCTTAAAAGTAATTAAAATAGCTGATATCAACGATTTCTTAAAGTCTAGGGTGGGGCACATTCCACGGATACATCAGTCATATGTGCCTCAATAAAGCTTCTCATTTTTTAGTCTTCTTTCCTTTTCTTTGATTCCATTTTTATTGTTAATTTGAATGCCACTTCCGTCCATGTTGAAAATTATTTCAGGCTTACCAATTAAATCAGTTTCAGTCAACACTTTCAATAACATCTCAAAATACATATCAAAATACATGCTTATGACATCTTCTATAGCTTTTTTCGTATTTTCTTTTGTCCATTTTCTTGGATCTGTAGCTTTTTCCTTCCCCATTTCCTAAAATAAAATAACCGATCACAAATACTTAAAAATAAAAATATTAAACTAATACAGACTTGGGGCACATTACCCGAAATAAATCGGGGCGCATTAGCCAAAGTTCAGTATAACGTGCCCCACTTGATTTCAACAAAGAAGTTTAAGAAAAACTAAACGCAATTGTAGGTACACAATAGTTCAAAGAGGCTAGCTTTAGAATAAAACTTAAAAAACTAAAAAAAAACATGAAGCAAACACTTTAACTCAATGTTACAACAGACACAAAACATTTTCAGACTATGATACATACCTTGTGACCACTTTTTCTTCGTTAAAACAAATAAATAACAGCACTTAGTTGTTTACATCGACGCCATACTTCTGTCACTAACCCGAACAGACCAAATCAGCGGCAAATTCAAAATGCATCTGTCAGTTCTGCGAGTGGGGCACATTATCGACTGGGGCACGTATGCCTGATTTACCCTACCAAGTTTTAGATGCATGAACATAGAACAAGTAAAATTAAATGGGCGATGTATCACTTAGTTTATTGCTTTTTTATTGCTCCATGAAATCCTTTAATCAAAAACTGCACACTACTTGCATATTTCCTATTCCAATCTCTCCTACAAAAGGGTGAAGTTTGGCCCTACAATATAACATGGCGTTAAATCCGCCTTTGTACACTGTTTTTTTTTTTTTGTAAAATGTGTGCAAAAAGTATAATAAATAAAAAAAATTAACAAAACTACAATGATATATCTTTATATTACTTTAGTTAAGAAACTCAGAAAAAAAATACCAAAGCAAAAGCACATTTTGGGAAACTTAATTTTCTCTGGCCAAGTCTGTCGGTCTTTTTAAAGAGTTCTCTTTAGAATAGGCAAACTAGGTTGACTTTGTAGTGTGGCCCACTTTTCCTCTGAGCAAAGAAACGTTTATTATGCAAATACATTAACGCCTAGCTCGGACATTTTATGAAAAGCCTTTTTTTGAATTTTGAAGGTAACATTTTTTATCTTTCATTTTTATACCACAAATGTGTTCGAAATATTACAGGATTATAAAATGTTATATGTGAAAACATTTTTTTTCGGGTGACATTTTATTCGGAAACTGCAGAAAATTTTACAATACAATAGCCCTTTCCGATACAAAACACTGTTGTTTACACATTTGGTAAAGAAACATAAACCGGGAGCAATTAAGTATAACTCACTTAAGCAATAATTAAGCAAGTAAGTTAGTTACATACACAATAATAATAATTGAATATAAAGCAATCTATAAACCTGAGTTTAGAATCTTGTAGGCCCTTCAAAATTAGCAGTCACGTTCTCACACAAAGCCCTCCATATTGTAATTGAAAACAACTGTCCCTTTCAAAACACCACGTTAGAAAGAGACAGAATTTACCTTTAACTAAATTAAAATTGGATAACTAGAGTAATAGTTTTGATTACTTTGGTTAAGTTACGATTAAGTAGCAGTTTCTACAGAAGGGGTGCTTTTACGCAGATTAGGTACTGAAAGGTTTTTTTAGTTGAAGTTAACTTTATTTAATTACTAGCCGTTTTCCCGCGGTTTCACCCGCGTCCCGTGGGAGCTACTGCCCGCACCGGGATAAAATATAGCCTATGTTACTCGCAGATAATATAGCTTTCTAATGGTGAAAGAATTTTTAAAATCGGTCCAGTCGTTTTTGAGTTTATCCATTACAACCAAACAAACAAAGTTTTCCTCTTTATAATATTAAGTATAGAAGTAAGTAACATACACATTGTAATATAAATCTTGTATTTTAGGAATGAAACTTATTTAAGTAATATTGTTTAATGGCGTCTAAAGCAACTAAAGCCAAGGCATGAAACTTGGAAAAAAAATTCTCTACAACCTTCCCATAATTTCAATATGGGAAAAGCCGAGAGTACATTTACATAAGCAAGTCCCATAGATTGATCGATCATATCGCCAGATACACACGCAAAAGTACCTGAAATAGGTACCACATTTTCCTCCCCAAAAAAACAAAATGTACGCGAAAAAATCTTAGTATCACTCAAGTTGTCTATGACGTAAGCACTGCATTATCATAATGGTACTTTGTGAAATTCGACGTTAGCGTCAAACAGTCTGGAAGATATGACGCATCGGTACGTTTAAGATTGAAGGTTATACATCTCTTAAATACATTGTATTGTATGCATATAGGATTGTTGAAAAGGTGACTTTAGGCCGCAAAGTCTAGGTTCTATATATAGACGACTTGGCATCCCTTTTTGAACCATTCTGTATACTATAAAGCTTTTGATTTTGCTGTGACGACGTTTGCTGTGGGTGGAGTTCCAAGAATCCCGCTGACTAAAATCTAAATATAGCTCTGTTTCTTTTGGATCATTAGTTGCATTGTAACGCAAAGGGCTCCAGAAGACTCATAAATTTAATTTACAACTTAAAAACATAGTTTTTCTTTGTGACTCAACAATTTATCACTTTTTTTTAACCTTCTCCTCTGCCTTCTCATTTGATCATTTGAAATTGCAATCCCAAAAAATAAAACAAATATAATTTCCCTAGAGAAGGTAATAATGTTAAAATATAATAAGAAACTTTAAAGTTTGGCAGCAGTAAAACCGTAATATGATTTTGTGTAACCAGATTTTAATTTTTAAGAACAAAGTTAAGGCAATCAAAAGAAGGGGAAAATTCGTTCCCAAGGGTGTTACCAAAACTTCTAAAGAAGTTAAACTTCTTAAATTTTGGTGCTTAGATACTGTTTTTGCGGTCACTAGATTAATAGGCCGGATCTTATAACAATTTTCCGCTATGTGGTTCGAACTCTTATGTTTTCTGAAGGACAACTGAAAGAGTTTTATTTGAATAAAGTAACTTCAATAACTGGAAATTCAAAGAATATTGAAAGTATTGTATCGGGTCATAGCCGATACTTATACGTCCATTGTTGGACAAGGGGTCTCCAATCTGGGATTTGCCCATACACACCGCGCATTGCGGGATATTTTTTTCTGCAAGCAAGGCATTAATATTCATCAGATGATGAGCTGCTGTGTGGTTATATACTGTCACCAGTCAGTGGCTAATGGCTCATTTTTAAGCAGAGTGAACCAAGGGCAAGTGAGGTTGGCAATCGGAGCAGGACGACGTTGGTTTGCCCCTTAAATAAAAATACTAAATATACTAAATAAATAATAAAATATACTATAAAATAAAACTATAATATAAAACTATAAATATATAATACTATAAAATAAAAAAATAATACTATAATATAATACTATAAAATACTAGCTTTCGCCCGCGGTTTCACCCGCGTCCCGTAGTCGGATGGTGACAAAAAATAGATGTTGGCCGATTCTCAGACCTATTCAATACGCTCACAAAATTTCATGAGAATCGGTCAAGCCGTTTCGGAGGAGTATGGGAACGAAAACTGTGACACGAGAATTTTATATATTAGATAAATAAAAATATACTAAAAATACTATGTAATTTTAGAAAAATACAAAAGCAATAAAAAATTTCCTGCGCTTATGAAATGAATGGAGAAAAATATCAAAATACATGTACTTATTTATATTTATGTATACCTCCGTGTTTGGCCTGTAGCTGGGTAAATACCGATTGGCCGATAATATCCGTCGATTTAACGTTGGTCCTATATTTTGATTGTATCGCATCGTCGAAGTAATGTTGTGGTCCAAGTTGTAAACGCTAAATTAATTACATTGGATATTTCTTTAAATTTTAAGCTTGAGTAGGTGAATTTTTAAATAACGGATATTACGACCTCAAATGCGAAAACCTTTCATAATTAAAAGATGAACTGAACTAAAATATTTTTAATAGATACTTTCAATTCATCAAGATTAAAAAAAATCGTCTCACATACATATAAAAAATTAATATACATAACTGAAAGATGTCCTTTAATGCAAATGAGAGGAAGAAGGCTCACTTTATCAAATAAAGACTATAAATTCAAACTTCACTTTAGCAAGATGAAGTACCTAGGACTAGGTAGGTATATATTTTTTTACAGCCTATAACTTAGACCAAACCAAGTTTCCTTGTAACAGTAGTTATAGATAGACACGCGAGGCTATTTCGTTGGCACGTTTCGATGCCCCCTCAAGAAGTGCCTCGAATGTATCTACAATAAAAATGCGGATCGCACCCTCTATGACAGTAATCAAATATCATAATATGGTTATAGGGTACTGAAATAATAGGGTGGTGGTTATTGAGAGAAACAATGGCGAAAGTTGTATGTCACTAACATACTTCACACGAAGATGTTTCTATTACACATGCGTCTAGGTATGTAATTAATTTGAAAGAAATCATTTTAAAGATAAAGATAAAAATCATGTAAGTATTCAAAGCTGAAAATCAGCAGTTTTTGAAAGTCAAATCTCATCATCCTCCGAGCCTTTTTCCCAACTATGTTGGGGTCGGCTTCCAGTCTAACCGGATTCAGCTGAGTACCAGTGCTTTACAAGAAGCGACTGCCTAACTGACCTCCTCAACCCAGTTACCTGGTCAACCCGATACCCCTTGGTTAGACTGGTGTCAGACTTACTGGCTTCTGACTACCCGTAACGACTGCCAAGGATGTTCAATGACAGCCGGGACCTACAGTTTCACGTGCCATCCGAAACACAGTCATTGGTGTCTAAGATATACTTAGAAAGTACATACAAACTTAGAAAAGTTGCATTGGTACTAGCCTGACCTGGAATCGAACCCGCGCCCTCATACTTGAGAGGTTGGTTCTTTGCCCACTAGGCCACTACGACTTTTGAAGGTCAAATCTAAAGGTTCTAAAAAAGCCCGCCCTTCACCACTTGTAATGTGTTTTGCTGGGAAGAAGAAGTGGTGGAACAAACTCCCCAGCAACACAATTCTGTCTGTATGGTTTGAAAAACCGATGATATACTTTTTTTTATATTTTTTCACATAGAGATACTAGAGAGAGTCATAATGTTGAATTTGTTACATTGAGACCATGTTAAAGCTGTATTTTAAACTAAGAAGAAGTTTTGACGGTAGGAACTAATTTACTGTATTTTTACTTAAAACACGTTGTTTATGTTTCTAAGAATAGAGGTGAAAACTAATATAAAATTTACTTATTACGCTGTTTGCATTATAAAATCAGTTTATCTCAATTACACAAATTCTCTCAGACGTTGAAATTTGATAAATGATAGATACAAAAGCCAAACAATTAGAGAATATAAAATTAACCTTTATTATTAACTTAAATAATCTGTTCGTATTCATTATAATTTGCTTTCGTAATATTTACTTACATATTGTAACAATAACAAAAGGTAATATAAATTAGTCAAAAATAAATATGCAGGTTAATGAAGACTAAAAATACAACATACTGCCCGTAGATTAAATATAATAAATTAACAAAATATTTATTAGAATACAAATTACATATTACGTAACAAGTAAAAACCTAAGGCCCGCCGCTGATTGCAACTTTTCGTCACCGTGATTTTTTGTCACTTAGTCAAGTGCTATGAAAACTATACTGAGTGCGCTCATTATGGGGACGTGATAATACGGTGACAAATAGTTGCAGCAGCAGGCAATGCCGGAGTGACGTGACTGTCACTCGCCCTGTACATTACTATGGGAGTCCGCTCACTGGTGACTTTTTGTCACTCAGCCGGCATACAAAAATGAACGCGATTTGTCACCCAAGAACAGATTCAGTGAGCGCATCGTGGGTGACAGCAGGTGACAGTGACAAAAAGTCACGGTGACGAAAAGTTGCAATCAACGGCTAGCCTAAAAGAAACTACTTCAATAATATACCTACCTGAACCGTTCCCTGAGTCTGACAAACACTATACTGAAAACCACATCAAAATCGGTGTCAGCCAAACATAAGATATTCGCGCACAAACCGGGAACACAAAACTGGGAACCTCCTTTTTTTAAAGTCGATTTTAAATGTTCATAATCACACAGTGTAACTATTATATACCTACTAATAAATTCTTACACTACAATCTCCCATGCAACATT
Organism: Helicoverpa assulta; assembly: GCA_963856015.1. Classification (NCBI taxonomy): domain Eukaryota; kingdom Metazoa; phylum Arthropoda; class Insecta; order Lepidoptera; family Noctuidae; genus Helicoverpa; species Helicoverpa assulta. Next base: position 5,207,565 of record CAWLCW010000002.1, on the reverse strand, counting down.
TCAAAACTACATGAAAAGCTAGCAAAATGGTAGCTCCTATAACGTAATGCGGTGGACGGGCAACCACGGCTAATCCCGTGACGTCACGATCGCCGAGCGCGCCAAATTGCCCAAAATACTAACCGTCAAACTGAGAATCTTCTTTTTGGAAGTCGGTTTAAAATGCTCATAAATCCTTACTACCCTTACTACAAAGGATGGAGGTGTGTGTAGTAAGGAGGTATGTACCTACCAATAAATCCTTAGTCTCCAATCTCCCATACAACATTCCAAAACTACATGAAAAGCTAGCAAAATGGTAGCTCCTATAACGTAATGCGGTGGACGTTCAACCACGGCTAATCCCGTGACGTCACGATCGCCGAGCGCGCCAAATTGCGCAGAAAACTGACCACATACTACCACATGGCATGTTTTCGCATATATGGACTTGTGTTGCGGATTTATTGGGCTATTGCGATTGTGTTTTGTTTTGTTTTGTTCTGCTCGTACCTAATAGGAAGTTATATGAATAGGCATGCATGACTGAAAAAAAGTAATTATTCCGTCTTTTAGATAACCCTAAAATAATGGACAAGTATTTTTTCTTTTTTCTCACAAACAAATAACAAAGAAGATACAACACGATTGAACTTTGTGTTACGCCACTTCTAAGTACAATTTTTACAGAGACGTGACGTCACGCGTCTCACTCTCAATCCTTGTTGCACTATTATATTAAAAATTATTTAATGTTTTGTTAAAATAAAGAATATGTGTATCCAATATTCTTGGCTTATCTAATTAGAAGTAATCAGAATCACTATTTATTAACCCTGTCATCACGCCTATTGTGGCGTTACTGGCTTAGTAAGTACCTATATGTATTATTAAGTTTTTCAATTCTGTCAATGTTTCATCTATAAGAACAAACTCGAATAAACAAGTTAAAACACTAAACGGGACTAGGGACAGCTTATTAATTAATTATTATGATAATATCGAGATGGAGTCGACTCGACTCGAGGGAACTTGTCAAAAGTATATCTTCATTCAAACACAATTATATAATAAGTAATTCTTTCTACACCGTGTACAAAGAATTACTTACAATACAATACATTATAGCCCGGAATCCGACACCGGATTTCCGACGAAAGCACTTCTATGAACTAGCTTCCGAATCATAAAATCATTATCATGCTAATTGAACATATAGACTCTAAAATAAACAAGATCATCCAACGCATATACCTATAAACACCCATCAAATCAGACTGCAGTATTCGATGCAAAACGTATGGGATTACTAGATAACATTGCATTAGGCATTAACAGATTGTCAGTTCGGCTGAACAGAAATTACAAGCCATTTCCATTTAGTTTACATATAAATGGGTTATTGTGAACTAGAGCCGTGTTTATTGGTTCAGTGCATTTGAATGTGTTTTTAATGTTGGTATATTTTTATTGTGGTGAAATGTTTTAGAATATTATTTGTTTTACGTATGATTGTATTGTATGTCTCAACCAAACCACGTGACTTTAGAGTCAACGGATTTTTGTCAAAGCCAACACGCTGAAGCCCTTTTGAGACAACTTTAATGGAGTGGTGACTCAAAACCGACGATTATCATAGATAAATAGATACACTATATAAATGTTATACGTATTATTGTTATTATGAATAGCCTGCAATGTGCCACTGTTGGGCAAAGGCCTCTCAATCTCGCTTCTACACTTCCCAAATCTTGACCAAGTCCACCAGTCATGCCATCTCTTCTGAGGCCTACCTTACCTGGTTATCGATAGTACCTAACTATAACATGTATTTTTATGGGATAATTCAATTGATACCTATGCAGCGGTTTACCGTGATTACGTAACAAACCAACATTTCATATAAGGTAATGTATTAAGTATATCAGTTCTATTTTTAGACCAGTGGTGTAATTCTGTAAGACTTCATTCTTAACTTCGCATCTGAATCCGCCGTGAGTTTCGTGATTGGCATTCTCAAACTACACTAGCGCTACTCTTGCGAGCGTGTTTGCGAGTTGAACTAAATTAAACTCGAGATTTTGATAGATAAAGTATGAGATGACTTTTAGAACGTTTTGAACCGAATGGGAAGTGAGAGTGAATAGCGAAGTGAAATGCGAGTTGTTGTCTGAATTTTACAGAATCGACGTACAGATATTCGTGGAGGATACTGTCAAAGAAAAATATGTTCTGTAACCTGTCATCATTCATCCATTATGTTCTAAGATTGCGACACAATTGTTCATGTCTTGTAATGTAATATTATCCTATTCGTCTTATTTCGCAATTTGATTTTCTTCCTGCTGTCAGGTCTGTCAGTTTATAAGAGTAGATAGACTGCAAACTTTAAGTCGTCCGATAGTAGGCTTGGACTCATAAATCAGTATGAAGATGAATGGAAGTACATGCGTTACAACGATCAGGTATTCGTCCAGTATCAGTGCGCATAAAAACTATGATTGAATTCAATAAAAAAAAATCTAACCACTGGGCAAAACAATCAGCCGACTGTTTAGTCGGCAGTGTCAGTAGGTAGGCTCATTTATTCATAGGAAATCTTTACAGAAAATACCATGGTATAATCAGTTGAATGACAATGTGCTAAGTTATAAAACGTGATTATAAGAATTCATTTTGTTACACAACTTTTATGAATGAAAAAGTTGTCATTTTGTACTTCATACTTAATTCCGAGTAGCCGCGATAATTCAATCAATTTTAAGATTTGATTTTTGTAAATCTATTTTTGGCAATGGTATTTTATTTCATTCTGAGAATTTCTTTCTGAAATTAAATTGAGTTTGATTCAATATTTACAGTTATAAAGGTCGTTTAATTGTTGGTAAGTAGTAACTTTATATCAATTTAAGTACCTACGGTTTATAATTAATTTTACCTGAAGCCCCAAAAATACTAGCAAACAAATAAAACATAGACAATCACAATAAAACCTCTAAACGAATTAATTAAAAAACTAATTCGGTTTTACTCTAGGCATAGAGAAAATTTACGGCCAGTAACAAAACGTTTGTAGCAATAAAACCTACAAAGGGTCGCAAGCGGTCGCCAGTCATATGTCATTTTTGTTCATAATTCAAACACAAAACTGGCAACACTTTATTATTCATACGTCACTTTGAAATGATAAATAACAAGTTTTGTTTCTTTCGTTTATTATTCGAAACTAATGATGAAATGACGTGAAATAATAAATCATACGTATTAAAAAAATAAGAAACCACATAAAAAGAAACATTCAGGTGGTTGCAGTAATAATGTTACTTAAATTTTTATTTTCTTCATGAGAGACATTTTAAAGGAAAAAGAAATTACAGTCCTATCTATATCTTTATGTTTGTTTGAATATCGAAGCTTTCAGATGGCCAACAACGCGTTTACTATTCTAACAACATCAAGCATAATAATTTTGGGCCCACAATAACATGGCTTCAACACAGAGACATTTACACAATAACAGAATTAAACTACAAGTCCCTTACAGCCCATTCATAAATCAATATTTCGAAGTCCAAATGTTCATACAAAATAGGGTAAGCGCGTTCATTATTCGACGCTTACAAGTTTTTGTGATCAAATTGTCCATAAAAACTCGTATTTCATCCGCCTACGGTTGGGTCCATCCTAATTTTCTGTTAGTGTCCCGAATAGGGGAAAAACGTGTCAATTTACCCTGAACCCGGGGAAAAAATGTTCATTTGGCAACAAAATAATGTATTGGAAGTTTGAGGTTTATTTAAGTTATATAAAACAATCAGTTGGGACCATTCTGAATTAAATGCTAGGATAAGTTTTAGAAGTTCGGGATAGTTAAAATATATAAATTAAAATACAACTTTATTTCAGAGGGTATTATGTGACGTGAATGTGGCGGTTGCGGGGTAAATTGATAAATTAGTTTTCATAAATCTGGGTAACCCTACCTAGATTATTTATTTAGATTATTTTGTTGATAGAAAGTATTTTGAATAACTTTCAATTTTAATCAACATAGAACATGTCAAAAGACTAAATCCGTTCTAAGTGTTCGAAGCACACCTAGAGACTAGAGACATACATACCGTCGAAAAGTGACTTGTTTTATCGTGTCTTATGCTATGTAGTGATAGCAAAGGTAATTCAAGTCAACAGTACGATATAATAGATACCACAAAAGGATTGGACTGTCAGTCGGATGGATAATGTTGCTGTCTGAGTTAATCCCTTGGCGCACGACACTAACGGAGATGGGACGACGTATTTATATTTAGGTGTAGTATTGGATATATGTTGCGTCTGATTATCACGTTTTAGTTTTATTTGAGTTCTTTGACAATATCGTGTGGAGAAGTTGTACCTATGTAGGTATATTTACCGCTGTCTATTATAAAGAAAGGTGTTAAATAAAAGTTGTTGCTTATTGCCTGTCATTTCTACATCAAATAAAAGGTTAAAAACCATAGTAACAATATTGTTACATACGAGCTTACTTCTAAGTGCCTACCTACTGCATTACTGCTTCTTAGTAATGGCGTCCACAGCCGATTTCGGCCACGGCGGCTGTTCTCATTTTAAGGAGATTAGCTAGCTGCACAGGACATATTATAGTGCACGAGCATTTGCGCAGACACAGGTGCACTCCCTATTCCTTTACTCTCATAACCCGATGGGACGGTAATCCGACACGACCGGAGAGAGATCAGGCGCAGGACCGACATTTACGTGCTTCCTAGTAGATTTTTAACCATGAACTTTATCATTTTCAGCACAATCTTTCTCAAATCCGCCTCGGCGGAGACGGCCTCTGACGAGGACTTCCGAAATTTTAGGTAAGTCCTTATCACTGACAATATATTTACCTAATAATCAAACTACATTCAATATATTCAATACAAAACTTCTTTACAACAATCCTTTCTTACTACAAATATAAACAGCAATAGGTAGGTACGTTGTACAAACGGAGACAGGAGCAATATTTAGCGATCGGAATAACCGTCGCCTGCATACGAGTCAACGACTGGAAAATGTTATTTCTTACCTCAAACCGAACTATCGTGTCACTGTGCTTAGCATTCGAATATACGGGAGATTATACTGTACTTACGCGTTTATTTTTACCTTGCTAGAAAATCTTCATAGACTTTCCAACATTTAATGTCGGTGTGCACCTAATTGTATGCCATAAAGTGACATAAAGGAGAATTGAAAAACGTTAATATTAATTTGTGAAAGAGAAGTGCATTACGTGCCTTATATTTTAGGTTAAGACTCAGTCTTCTGACTCTTTGACGGTTTCCATATTGTCATCATCTCAGGAGCTTTTTAGTCTTTTCCATATTCTGAGCAATGAATAACAAATCAACGGCCAATTGGTCAATTGATTATTTTGTAATATTTACTTAACTCACCCAAAATTCTGCTCACTAAAAGCCCACTTCGTACAAACCGCGAAAAAAACCACCGCCCGTATATTTTCTTGCTTTAATATACAAGCAGATGTACCGATGTTCAGTAGATAATATATAAACGGACACATAACGTCTACTCTGTGTTTGCTATCAATATTTACGTTTGACTTGTGACATGGCTCGATTCTCCGATAACGTAGTGAGACACCTGTTACTAAGTATATGTGTTGGTAAATGAATAGTTTTACATTTGGATTGCTTATGCTGTAGTACTGAAAAGCAATGAAAATATGGATATAAAATTATGGTAACGAAATGTTTGAATCTTTACCTACTTGCATTATAAATGCGAAAGTAACTGCGTCTTTCTGTCCGATTTCACGCGCTAGTCCCCTCGGTCGTGGGTAGAACAGCTAGTTTTAATTTAAATTACTTATTAAAATTTGAAAACTACTGTCACATTTTCACCTCCATACTATTTTATTCTAATAAGCTGACTTAGTAATGGTAAACTATAGGGAGTGGCCGTCTCAGGTGGTCCAAGCGATTTCTTATGTCCATTTTGGAGTGACCACAATGTCTTAAGCTCTTTGTGAAAGAGCTCGATAGGAGACTGCTTTGTCTTTGGACTGGCAAGGCATAATATATGGACACCTTCATCATCATCCTCCGAGCCTTTTCCCAACTATGTTGGGGTCGGCTTCCAGTCTAACCGGATTCAGCTGAGTACCAGTGCTTTACAAGGAGCGACTGCCTATCTGACCTCCTCAACCCAGTTACCCGGGCAACCCAATACCCCTTGGTTAGACTGGTGTCAGACTTACTGGCTTCTAACCACCCGTAACGACCGCCAAGGATGTTCAATGACAGCCGGGACCTACAGTTTAACGTGCCATCCGAAACACAGTCATTGGTGTCTAAGATATACTTAGAAAGTACATACAAACTTAGAAAAGTTGCATTGGTACTTGCCTGACCTGGGATCGAACCCGCGCCCTCATACTTGAGAGGTTGGTCCTTCATATATATGGACACCTTCTTGCTAAAATATTTGATATGCACAATGGTCACTTCATATCACACTAATATCTACGGTATTGCAGGTGAGACATAGGCTGGTTTACCATCAAATGACATTGAATCTTTTTACAAGGCAGTAGAGTACATTTAGAGTTGTCAAAAAAACTGTATACACAAAAACCTCTTTCATTCCCCTGGGTGTCATAGCAGACAGAAAACAGAAACTCTAAAAGCCGGTTTTTATTAAAAAGTTCTAAATTCTCGCGGCAAAAATTCTCGTGAACGCTAGCCTTCATAAATATGTTTATGAAACCACATATTTTTGTATTTACTTTTTAAAAGGCAGACCAAATTAACATACTGCCTCGTCTGGTAATATTTGGAGTAAGCAAGAATATTATGAAGCCGCATTGCCTTAAGTTTGGTGTAGTGTATTACTTAATTTTAACTTAATAGAAACCACAATTTTAAAAGCTCGCTTCATATGTTTAGGTAATGTTTATTACTTCAGCATCTTATCTTACATAGTAAGTAATATCGCTAAGTTGGATATAAGTAACTACATAAGTTTTACTTGGCTTTTCTCGGTCGACGACGGCTAAGCCGCATTATTTTATCAAGGTGTGAAGCTCGTATACGTAAGAGCTTGTAAAGTTGGTGAAATCTGATAAGTAACGTTTAGACAGAAGGATTTAATTGGCCTCGTCTCCTATGAAAATCTTTTACTGGATATTTGGTTGTTGGTTGACAGTTTTTGGTATGTTTCAGTGAAAAAATGTATAGTAATATAGTTTGATAATTTAATAGAAACTTAACACCACAGGGAATCCTAAAGCCTAAAACATTTCTTCATTCAACGTAAGATCTTATACAAAAAAAAAAACTTTAAAAAGAACCGAAAAGTTGGGGCGCAATTTTGGAAAAAGCTCTAAGCTTGATGGATACTTAGCTTAAGAAAATCAATCTATCTTGTTTTTATTCTCCCATCTATTACCTAGTCCAATTTTAGATACCAAAATTACAATCCAATCTCTGTCTATGTTTTACATTCTTTGTAAAAAAAAATATGAAAATAATCTTAACTGAAACGTCCTTATTACGATTTCGCAACCAACACATCTAAAGCCTCGCGATTTTGAAATTAAAATAGTTGAAATCTTGAAGATAATGATGACGATCCAAAAAAACAATGTCTGCTACTACATATAGTTACCTACACCAAATAAATGTACCTAACTTAATTTTAAGGCAAACAAATTTTATGTTGCTGTGGATAAATTAAAAAAAATTAACTGTTTTTACCAGCCATAAACGCAAGTCACATTATTCGAATGACTCCATGAAAAACTGCTAGTTTAACCTATAAAACCTTCAAACAGAAGTGTCCGCCCACACTTTAAGGATAGATCGCCCAACCGATACGCAAAGAGTTGGGTACAATCCAATAATCCGATTATTTCTATACGCAAACCCAAAAAGATTATGTTTGTTCGTATGTACTTGTGTTCACTTGACTTAAACTGCTGAACCGACTTGAAAGAGTATTATGTAAGGATATTTTATATACCCTTTGTGACTGTGAGGCTTTCAAACGGTAAATATTGGAAATATAAAGATGAAAAGAAAGTGTTTTCCTTCATTTCTGAATACATACTCAATGCTCATTACTCATGCTTTATAGATGAGTTATTTGAAATGCATTTTCAAGACTTTTTGATGTTTACTATTGAAGCACCGCAGATTTTTTTTGATGGTGTTTTAAGTTTGTTTCGATACGTAATCGCTTCGTATCCTAAAGTACAACGTAAAAAATCGATTCTTGGAATTTGTTACTTTAACAATATAGGTAGATAGATAACTTATTTTCAGACAAAATAGTTTCTTATAGACACGAATGAATTCACGGGAAGCATGTAGGGAAGTTGTGTTACCATTAAAGACCATATTTTGAGTTAAAACACCACATATGTAACATGCATACACCAAAACCGTGTTGTCCCATTAAATTAACATTTGTAATTACTAAAAGCAAAATTAAGATTACCGTTTTACCCCATAACAACGGAACGGTGTTAGTAATTTTCCTCATAGCAATTAAATCTCGTACAATAGGACAACATTAGTATCATAACCCTTTTAAGGGTTATTAATACACATACACTATACATTTCTTGTCTCGGCTACATAGAATCTACCATTGTTATCTAACTGGTAACATACAGGGTTACTTGTAGGTAAGTAGTGCGCATCCTTTCATGAGGTATACTATTATATTTGTCAATACGGACAAATTTGACCATGGCATACACTAGGCAAAAGTTAACCCGTTTCAAGATAATCGAATTTCAAGATCATTTCTTAAAAAGTCGTCTAGGTACACGTATAAATTTTTATTATTAGTCAAAAGTCTCGTTTTAGTGGATTTTTGTGTGTTTTTGGATAGAAGATGAATCACTCTATAATAACAAACCATAAAACTGTACAAATCACAGAGGAAATTATAGCGAACAGCAATTACTTTTTAGTAGCTATTTTCTCAAAAATATTACTCTTCATTTTTTTGTGCAGAATACTTAAAAAACCTCTACATTTATCTAGCTATCCAAAAAGGCACAAAACGAGACTAAAAGTCTCGTTTTTGCGGATTTTTAATAACACAAATTTATACGTGTACCTAGACGACTTTTTAAGAAAAGGTCTTGAAACGGGTTAACTTTTGCCCAGTGTATCCCATGGTCAAATTTGTCCGTATTGACCTTTACTATCACCTCATGAAAGGATGCGCACCTTACAAGTAACCCTGTATATGTATGTACTTTCTTGTACATAGGGCACTGAAGGGCTGTTGTCTGATTTGTACTCAAATACAGTCCCTACTTTGTGCGATATACAAGTTTACACAATTCGTAGATCATCTTTATACAATTCAAGGTGGTTGAAAAACTGATTTAACGATTGAATGGTTTTTACAACTCTCTTATTACTGACTATACAGAGGCAAAAATAACTAACAAAATGACAGTAGCCATTCTTAATAGAAGTATTACATACCTACACAACATTTTGACGACCTATCTTTTAATTACAAAAAAGTCATAACTAGTAAATAAAACCCAATACACGAAAAACCAATGAAAAAATGTAACAACAACAAAAGCGATTTGTTCGATACATACGTTTGAAATTCGAATAAACTAAAAGCCGTTGAAATATTTAAATTCAGAACAGTTCCATTCCAATTTCGAATAATCTAGCCATTTTGAATGCACTCGTCAGTTTCGTATTTCATATTTTAACTATTATCACAGAATAAAGATGTACAGTTGTAAAGGTACCTACTAACGTTCGTAAAATGTCACTCACACACGTATGTGCATCGACGAGCTTTTACCAGTGCTACCGATGCTGTCGGAACTGAGTGTCGTGCGTAGGGCACATGCGTGTGTGAATCACATTGTTACGAACGTTAATACGTAGCTTCACAACTGTTTACAAAAAAAATATATTTAAACTGTGCTATTATTTTGTTTTGGTAGCCATTTCAGTGTAAATTATACTGGGAATCCTCTGGGAGGGTTTTTGAACGAAAAACTCTTCTTGTTTAGATAACAATTTACTGTTAAATTGTTACTGGGAATAATTTCGAATCATGCGGTTTACTGCAGCCGATAGTTTGCATAGGATTCGTTTTATATTTCGCTTTAATTTTAAACCGGTTTAATTGGTGTAAAATACTATTAAAGCTTGTAGTTAACCATAATTTGATTAATTAGGCTGTTCGCGACAGACGCATCCGTGCGCCGCGAGTGCAAAATCATAATGCCTAAGTGTTCGTTTTTTTTTTTTTTTTTTTTTTTTTTTTGGTATGGCATCTCGCAGTTCAGCCTAGGAGGCCGTGTACTGCTTAACCGGACTTTTCCCTGTGGATGCCTAGAATTTAAGGCCTCCAGCCAGGGGCGTAAAACAACTTATAAACTAAGCGACTGCGCTAAGGGTACCCCCTGTGGGGTCGAACCTCGGCTTAGGGCGTCGCTGGAGAGGCAGCAAGAGGACAGGCTGGATCATATGATCATTATTATTAAATGGGGAATTTAAAGCTACTGGCTCAGCTCGCGGGCTGGCTCGATGAGCAAGGGTCGGGAGGACAGAGAACGGGACGTCGCGGCGGACCTCGGCGGCGAGGTTTGTACGAACGCGGTTTGTATTTGTGTAGAGTGCTAGTGAGTTTACTACTCTCTTGGAGGACAGTTATCTCATCGTCAGGTTCTAGGAGGGCATGCCTAGGGCGGCGAATCCTACTGATGCGGGAGGGAGTGTAATTACTGGCTGACACGATAAGTGAGTTATCGTGTTTCTCAGCGCGTTCGAAGTACCGTATGGCGGCACGCTTCATATACTGGCGGATGGTAGGGATTTTTAAGTCGAGATGAAGAATCTCATTTCGAACATAATAGGGAGCTCCTGTGATTTTCCGTAAAGCACGGTTTTGAAGGGCCTGCATTCTGTGAAGGCGGCGATGACTTGCTTGTGCGAACACAGGGCAAGCATACATCATGATGGGGCGTATGCACGATACGTAGAGGCGTAACTTGCATTTGAGAGATAATTTGCTCTTTGAATTGAGCAAGAAGTGCAATCTGCCGTACACAAAGGCTGCTCTAGAGCGCACCTTACTTATGTGCTCGGCGAATGAGAGGCGCTGGTCTAAGATTACACCTAGATATTTGGCATGCTCCTTCCAAGGAATCGGCCTACCAAACATGGTGACTGACGGGGGCGCGGGAGGAAGCCTACGGCGAGGGCTCGAAAAGAGTATGGCCTGGCTTTTGTCGGGGTGGAGTTCGATTCTCCATAGCCTAGTCCAGACACCTAGGGTGTTGCAATAGGCTTGGAGATGTCTTACTATGGCGGCTGGGCTGCGGCCTGAGCAGTAGATTGCCGTGTCGTCGGCGAATAGGGCTAATTGAACATGCTTGTTCTTAGGAATATCGCTAGTGTATAGCGTGAAGAGGATGGGGGAGAGTACCGAGCCTTGTGGGACGCCAGCTTTTATAGGGTGGGCCGAAGAAAGAGTGCCGTCTATGCGATAGCGAAAGGTGCGATTCGACAAAAAGTCTCGTAAGATGACGACGAGACGGTCTGGGACACCGAGTTGGTAAAGCTTGTAAATCAAGCCTTTGTGCCAGACTTTGTCGAATGCCTTTGCTATATCGAAGAGAATCGTACCGGTGAGTTGGCCACGTTGGAATCCGTGGCTCACACCTTCCACGATGCGGTGGACTTGTTGGACACAAGAGTGATGGGTTCGAAAACCAAACTGTTCTAATGGAATTAGACTCTTTGCTTCGACGTAATCTTTGAGACGCTTATAGATAAGTATCTCGTAGATCTTGCCGAACACATTGAGTAAACTGATAGGGCGATAGCTGGACGGGTCTGATTTTGGTTTACCGGGTTTGGGAATACCGATTACGGTTGCCTCTTTCCATGCCTGTGGGAACAGGTTATGGGTCATGGCGCAATTGAAGATCGCGGTCATGAGCATTACGAGGGAAGCGGGTAGGATTTTAAAAACTTTATTGGTTATTCTATCTGGGCCCGGAGCTTTACGGGGTTTGAGACGTTTGATGATCTCTGCCACTTCGTCTGGAGTGACGGGAGGCAAGGGATCGTCGGGGTCTTCTTGCGGTGGTAGGGAGGATCTGCGCTCGACCTCGGCTTCGACCTTTAGTAGGTGAGCCGGGTCGACCGGTTGGGTACTAGGCGAGCATTGAGCCTCGAGGCTGTCGGCCAGACATTCCGCTTTTTCATCGTCCTCGAAGGCGAGGGAATTGTCGGGGCGTTTGATCGGCGGGGTGGAAGCTACTTCATCGGATTTGAGTTTCCTTTGAAGCTGCCAGAAGGCTTGATGAGTCGGCTCGAGTTCGCTCAGCGTCTTGTCCCAGCGCGTTTGACGCATCTCAGCAAGGCGTTCCTTTACAGCACGCTGTAAGTTACGCATGTGAGACTTGTTAGCGTCGCAGGGAAAAGTACTGTAGGCACGGACAGCCGCGTTCTTCTCGGTCACCAGAGCACGCACGTCATCCGGGAGCTTGAAGCGATGAAAGCTCGTCGCTTCAACTCTACGTGAACACTTGTCCACGGTGGATTGTACGTGCTCGGTGAACGAGCCGATCGCGCCCGTCATGTCAGCGACTGAGTTGATTTCATCGGGAATTGATTCTAACTGGGCGGAGGAGGATTTCAAGCTTTCGCTTAGCATTCTCCAGTCCGTGACAATCTGGGTGGGAGGAGGGCGATCCGGGTCGAGTGGGCCTGTGCGCGAGGCTAGTTCCACAAGAACCGGTCTGTGGTCGGAGGTGAGCTCGTGTAGTACTTCGATCGAATGTAAACGTAAGTTTACGTTCTTGAGGAGCGCTACATCGAGAACGTCGGGAAGGTGGTCGACTATATTAGGAAAGTGAGTGGGATGCATCGGAGCGATGACATCGAAGTTGAGGGATTCACACTGATTGAATAGCAACCTGCCTCTTGGAGAAGTAGTGTTGCTATTCCAGGCGGGATGTTTGGCGTTTAGATCGCCTGCTATTATTACAGAATCGCTCAGGCCTAGTAAGGCTCTGAGATCGTTCGTGAAAAGGATCGGGTCGTAGGACTGAAAGGATGAGGACGTGGGAGGGCAGTAGGCCGATACGAGAGTGATCGACTGGTGATGGGACATGGCTAGTCGACAGATCGAGGCTTCAATGCAGCTTAAGTCGGGGGGAGTGATCTCTACACAATGTAGCGATCTTTTATAATAGATAAGCGTGCCGCCTTTGTGGCGTGTGATCCTGTCATTTCTAATTAACTTATAGTTAGCTATATTAGGGCCGCGTACGCGCGGCTTTAGGAAGGTCTCTTGTACGAGAAGAATGTCTATCTTATGGGATTGTAGGAAGGCGGAAATCTCGTCGCGTTGGCCGAGAATACCGTTGGCATTATAATAGCCAAGCCTAAGGGAATGGGGTTTAATTTTGGATGTATTATCCATTTCTATTTCCTAAAGTGAGGCAGGTTTTGAACTGCCTGGGCGACGTCTGAATACTCCTGCATAACGGAGTAGAGTTTGATAAGGTCGCCGTTGCTGGCGACTATCTCCCTCGAAAGTTGTTGAGCTCTGTCGCTCGTGAATACACTGAACGTGCTCAGTATAACGTTCATAGAACTGAGCGCTGATACTGGGCTAGAAGAGGGCGCGATCGCTTGCGCTTGCGCGGGCTTGGCGGCTATAGGAGCCGCGGAGGGCGCGGAGGGCGCGGAGGGAAGGACGGGAGGGACGCGAGGTAAGCTCGCGGGCGCCGCGGTGGAATTATTCACCGGGGCGGGAGTTGGAAGGGGCTGAGTTGGCCTCAGGGTTGGAAAGGCTCTCTGATGGTTGAGAGGGTTCCATGGGGAGGGCCGTTGTGGGCTGAGACGCTCGGGAAGTTGAGCGGTAGGTAGCCTTGCTGATGGGCTTTCCCTTAGCTGGCGGGCGTTTGCACGCTTGGCCAGCTTGGGAGACGTTTTTGGGGCCTTTGGGCAGCCGCGGTAGTTGGCGGGATGGCCTGAGGCGCCGCAGAGTACACAGCTCGGAGGCTCGGTGCACAGAGTGCGGTCCTTGGGTCGCGGGCAGTCGGAGGTGCCATGTTGGCCTAGGCATTTCACACACCTAGGCTGGGCGAAACAGTTGCGCTGTGAGTGACCCCACAGTTGGCAACGGTGGCATTGGGATACAATGCCAGATCTATTTGGCTTCTCGATTGAGATGCCGGTTAAATTACACACCGATTTGATGTTAAAAATCGGGTGGATTTTAGAAGGGGATGGCTCGCATACTACGAGCACCATGTCGAAGGCGTGGCCGCTGCGGGCGCGGTGCATCCTATGGACTTGCGTCGCAGGGATGTTTTGTGACTTAAGGTCACTTAAAATGTCATCCGAAGGGATTTCCTTCGGAATTCGGGTAATGACGACCCGGAGAGGTTTTTCCTCCGGGAGGGAGTATGTGTGGAACGAAATGTTCCTCGCTCTTAGCGATTTAGTTATCTCCCTATAGTCGTCTGACGTAGGGAGGACGATTTTTATACCGTTGCCGGTATTGGAGGCCGATTTGTAGTTGATCTTACGATCAACACACATCTTGGACACTTCGGTCCATTTCGCCTTGTCCTGTAAGTATACAGGCGGCGGAGGTTTGTTTTTCGGTGCGCTTTTGGGCTTAGCGGCACCTTGGGAGGAAGTGACCTGTGAGGTCGAGGGTGACGGGGCGGGGGATGCTGTAGACACAGCGGGCGGGCTAGGGAGAGGGGAAGCGGCAAGGGCAATGGTTTTGCGCGCCTTGTCGTTGTTTTTATTCTTTTTCCTCTTACCTCCCTGTACGACGGTGAAGTCGTCTAAGTGTTCGTGTATGCGCGTTACTATTTATACTCTAACAATTTGTGATGCGGGTAACGAGAAAAAAGTGCCGTGAGCCGCGCCGATGTGTGTTTTTCACGTGCACCCTCCTTCTAAATAAGTATAGAATTGTATTCAGTTTTGATAGTGTTTTGATTTGTAAATTATAGTGTTTTTCAATAGTAAATTGTAATAGTTTTATAGTGGTAGCCTAAGACCTACATAGTTGTGTATAATAAACATATAGTTCTGCCGTTTACGGCCTGATTTGCCTATGTAAACATTTCTCGATAGAAAAAATCCTAAACTTTCATTAGTGAAATAGTGTTTAACTGAAAGCCTAGGTCTCAGTATATAGAAAACAACTTACTTTATAGGAATATTGTTAATAGTTTAAGTTACAGAACAATAAATAATGTCTGTGTTTTGTCTTTCATTTTACATGCAAATTGTCAATACTAGGGCTTAGGTCACATCGATAGGATTACTATCGCCAGATAGCCCATGAAATGCCCTAACACACACTGCTTTCCGTATCGAGATAGCCCCCATAGTTTGTTTTTTATCTCGAGATAATGTTCATACAAGGGCTGATTTCACATAGTTTTCATAGTTTATTCGGTTATAGTGTTTCAGTCTTGAAGAAATTCAGTGTGAGTATAGTATAGTCCGGTAGCGCACTTCATGGGGGGTCTGGCACCGTGCGTCCCATAACGCTCTCATGTACCATAGACCTGTAATATCGCTGTAAAATTGAAATGTCAAATAAACTGAGGTTGGTGGGAGGGACGAGGAATCGAGGCGCTCGTTAAGGTAAAGTTTCGAACACATTCGGTGCGCAAGCTCCGCCGTACAATCGTAGTCATCGGTATAGAATTTTAACAGTGCAAAATAGTAAATAGTGAAAAAGTAAATAGTGAAATAGTAAACAGTAGTGCGTCGAAGCTCGTCCCTTCAAGACTCCTGAAAAATATATGAAGACTTATTATTTCGCCGGCATTCCTGAACCCACAGTAGCAGAGAGTACTAAAACCCGTCTAAACGTATTAAAACCAGAGAGTACTAAAACCCGTCTAAACGTATTCTTGTTTCTCATACTCCTGTTTCTTATATTCCTGTTTCTCGCCACATCGAAAATACAGTCCACTCGCCCAGCCGTCCACGAACCAGCGACCGACGGGGCGTCAACGTCTCGAAGCCACCCATAGTTCCTGCTTCTGAGCTACGTCCGTCCCGCACATCTGTTTGGTCCTTGCGACCCGGATCGACTGGGGAGCGAGCCAGGAACTTCAGCTGAAGATTCGCAGCTTATACTGAAGAGTTGTAAACAGCGAGTATGCCTGTGACAAGATCGCAAGGAAGAGCCGCTCAAGCCTGGATCATCGACGCCGGACCGGGACGCCGCACGCCCCCCATCGTGCACCGCCAGCCGCCGTTCTCTCCAACCACCACCGAGGGGAGTGAGCAGCCCCCCCCTCCCCCGAGGGGGGGTGAAGACCTACCCTGCCCCGCAGCTGAGAGGGGAAGTGAGGCGCCACCCTGCCCCCCTGCCCCGCGAGGGGGTGAAGACCGACCGTGTTCCCCCGCCGCGCGGGGGGGTGAAGACCGACCGCGCCCCCCTACCCCGCGAGGGGGTGAAGAGCGACCAGCGCCGTCGTCGTTGATGCAGACTGAGGCGTCGTCATCACTGAGGCCGCCTGGAACCAGTGCTGAAGAATATAGTTCAGGAGAAACACTGAAGGCTTGCGACAAGACATACAACCGAGCTGTACCGATGACTACCCGGGGTGACGCCCGTACCGAACATAAGGCACCGTCGCACAGATCGACGGCATCAAATAGAAAAATTAGAAAAGCGCGTGAAGACTTACTGAAAATTAAGTTGGAGCTAGCGCAAATAGCACTTCAGCGAGCCGAGGAAGAATCGGACGACGATTATATGGAAGATAGAATTTCGAATGAAGAGTACATCCGTTCCTGGTTGGAGGAAGCTCCGGAACCAGACCCGCAGGACGCCGCCGCTGAGGGAGGACATAGACCACCAGGTACCCTGGACCTGCCCGAGCCCCCCCCCTCCGCGGTTATAGTGAATCCGGTCCTGCGTGGAATAAGTACTGCTCCTGGAAGGGACGCCGCCGCCGAGGGAGGACATAGACCGCCGGGTACCCTGGACAATCCAGAGCCCCCCCCCTCGAAGACCATCGATATTGAAGCCCTTTCATCAATGAAGAAACCAGTTGAAGATACCGCAGGGGGTGAAGGGCTCCGTCCGTTTATCACGGAGCTCACCTCCGCCATCGCATCGCTAGCCGGCAATAGAAGCGAAGAGAAACCGGTGTACCACAACCCTGCTGCATCGAAAGTCATCATGACGCTGCCGAACTTTAGTGGATTGCATACAGAATGGCTATCGTTCCGCGCCATCTATGAGACAACGCGACCATATTTCAACGACGTGGAAAATACGGCGAGGCTGAGAAGAAGCCTGCGAGGAAGAGCGCTTGATACAGTTAGTTCCGAGCTTATCGGCAACGCCAGGCCGGATGACATCATGAAGGAGTTGGAGCTTCAGTTTGGCCGCCCCGACTCAATAGCGCAAGCGGAAACAGACAGACTGCGCGGGCTGCCACGCTGCGGAGAAGCACCGAAGGACATCTGCACTTTCGCCAGCCGTGTACGAAGTGGCATCGTCACACTGCGAGCGCTGAAAAAGGAACACTATCTCATGAACGCCGAGCTTATGCGCATACTCACAGAGAAGCTGCCGAACTCGCTACGTGTACAGTGGTACAAGACATATACTGAGAAGCACCAGTCAACGCCGGACTTGGGTCTCTTCAGTGACTTCATCACCGAACAAGCTCGCTACTGCAGCGCATTTGCACCGCCTGAAAACATCAGTGAAGCTACTGGACTTAGACGTGTGACGCAGAGAACACACACCACTATAGACAAGAAGCCCGCATCGAAGTGCCACATCTGCGATATGGACGGACACAGATCGCTAGACTGCCACAAGTTCGTGAAGGCTTCTGCAGACAAGAAGTGGGAACTTGCCAAGCAGCACAACCTGTGCTTCCGCTGCCTCCGCCATCGTCAGCACGGACACAGATGTCAAAAGAAGAGATGTGGAATCGAGGGCTGCACTGCATCACACCATCATCTGCTTCACTACAAGAAGAAGGCGAGCACTACTGAAGTCGCACAAGAAGCGCAAGAAATAGTCGCAAGTTCACGCAACCACGCAAATCAAGCGTTCCTGAAAATTGTTCCGGTGCAACTGTCCGGACCGGCGGGAGAAGTGCGCACATACGCACTGCTGGATGACGGCTCAACCGTGTCACTGATTGACGAAGAGCTAGCAGACATGATCGGTGCAGAGGGACCAGTCGAGCCGATGAAAATAGGCGCCATCAGCGACGTGACTATCGACACGCCCACGTCGAAGAGAGTTGACCTCACGCTATCGACCTGCCATAGGAAGAAGATACCCTTCAGGGCGCGCACCCTACCACGCCTGCACCTGTCGCCGCAGTCAATCAGCAAGGATGACATCGCTGACTGCAAGCACCTGATTGACCTGGCAGATCAGCTGACGTACAACGCAGGGACGCCGAAGATTATCATCGGGCAAGACAACTGGCATCTGCTCCTAGCAACAGACATAAGAAGAGGGCCCCAGCATCAGCCGATAGCATCGTTAACTCCTTTGGGCTGGGTGCTGCACGGTGCCCGCACTAGAACGCTGGGACAGCAAGTGCACTACGTCAATAAACTGAATAGCGCCGAGGAAAACATAGACAAGCCATTCGTCGCACATCGCCTGGCCGCCATAGAGGAAAATAGCAAAGTCGAAGAGTGGCGCTGGGTGCCTACAAAAAGCAACATAGCCGACGCCGCCACCCGCGACGTCCCGACGCACTTTCACACCGACCACGAGTGGTACTGCGGCCCTAAGTTCCTGTACAACGACCCATCGACATGGCCGACCGAGTCACCAGCTGACAGTCAACAGACAGGCGAGGAAAAAACAATCACGCTCATACAAGCGGGCGCAGCAAACCTCATAGACGCCGTTCCCGACCCCGCTCGATTTTCAAAGTGGGAGCGATTGCTGCGCGCCACAGCCAGAGTACTACAGTTTATATCGTTGTGTAGAAAACAACGTACAGAAAAAACGTTCTACAAGCGAACAAGGAAAAACAAAGAAAACGATCCTGATTGGTCGAAGGCAGTGCGAGCGCCACGCACGCCTGCCGAAGCTGCGCGCGCCCAAATAAACACACGCAAGCTTATTACATTGGACGCGACATACATTCGAAGAGCAGAGAAGCTGCTAATTCGTGTGGTGCAACAAGAAGCCTTTACACAAGAAATAGCCAGTCTCGAGAGCAACAAAACAGTCGCAAGTAGTAGCCGGCTGCACCCGCTGCGCATAGAACTAAACGACGGAGTTATAGTACTGCGAAGCCGCATAGCTGCTGTAGACAAAGTCGCTAAAAGCGTGAAGAGTCCACCTGTGTTAGACGGCGATCACCGCATTACACAGCTATATATAGACTGGACACACCGTAGCCTACAACACAGCGGCACCGAGCTCGTCGTGAATGAGGTCAGACAGCACTACTGGATTGTGCGCCTGCGCCCGACAGTCAAGCAAGTCATCGCGCGCTGCCTGCACTGCCGCATACGTCGCGCGCGCGCGCCGACGCCGGCAACCGGCGACCACCCGAAGACACGCCTAGCTCATCACCGCAGGCCGTTCACATACACCGGGCTTGATTATTTCGGCCCGCTGTCAGTCACCGTCGGTCGTCAGCATCACAAGCGATACGTGGCGCTGTTCACGTGTCTCACAACGAGGGCAGTTCATCTCGAGATCGCGCACAGCCTCAGCGCGGACTCAGCTGTGTTGGCGCTGCGCAGGTTCGCAGCGCGACGCGGCTGTCCCACCGAAATTTACTCCGACAACGGCACCAACATGCACGGTGCTGACCGTGAGCTGCGTGAGGCCTGCCAGGAGGAGGCCAGCCGACGCGGCATCGCCTGGCGCTTCATCACGCCTTCCGCGCCTTTCATGGGAGGCGCCTGGGAGCGCTTAGTGCGGTGCGTTAAGACCGCGCTAGGCGCCACGCTGCACGAACGACACCCACGCGAGGAGGTCCTCGCGACGCTGCTCTGCGAGGTTGAGTACGTCGTCAACAGCCGGCCGCTCACCCACGTATCTGTGAGCGGCGATGACGACGAGTCCATCACACCAAACCATTTCCTGCTGGGCGGCTCGGCACGCCTGCCGAGCCCCGGCACATTCGACGAGCGAGACATCGACAGCAAGAAGCACTGGCGGCGCGCCCAGATACTCGCCGACATGTTCTGGCGCCGCTGGGTGCGCGAGTACCTGCCCGAGCTGCAATACCGGCGGGAGCCGCACGCCCGCGGCCCCGCGCTGCAGCTGGGCGACCCCGTCCTCATCGCCGACGGCAACCTGCCTCGCAACACCTGGCCGCGAGGCCGGGTTGTGGCCGTCTACCCGGGCGCTGATGGTGAAGTTCGGACCGCTGATGTGCGCACCGCAGGTGGCATACTAAAGCGTCCGACGAAGAAACTCGTGCCGCTGCCTAAGTAACCGGGCAGTGCGGCGTCACCGGCGTCGCGGCGCCCTCGCGCTATCACCGCGCCGTCGCTCACCGGAGATGCGGCATCGCTGCGAGCCAGAGCTACGGGTCATCGCTACGGGTCAACGCTTCGAGTCTCCACCTCGTGTCATCGTGTCATCATTCATCGTTTAATAGACTAAATAGTGATAGTGAAAGTGAAAGTGATAGTGCCTACACTCTGCCGCACGGCGGGAGAGATGTTCGCGACAGACGCATCCGTGCGCCGCGAGTGCAAAATCATAATGCCTAAGTGTTCGTGTATGCGCGTTACTATTTATACTCTAACAATTTGTGATGCGGGTAACGAGAAAAAAGTGCCGTGAGCCGCGCCGATGTGTGTTTTTCACGTGCACCCTCCTTCTAAATAAGTATAGAATTGTATTCAGTTTTGATAGTGTTTTGATTTGTAAATTATAGTGTTTTTCAATAGTAAATTGTAATAGTTTTATAGTGGTAGCCTAAGACCTACATAGTTGTGTATAATAAACATATAGTTCTGCCGTTTACGGCCTGATTTGCCTATGTAAACATTTCTCGATAGAAAAAATCCTAAACTTTCATTAGTGAAATAGTGTTTAACTGAAAGCCTAGGTCTCAGTATATAGAAAACAACTTACTTTATAGGAATATTGTTAATAGTTTAAGTTACAGAACAATAAATAATGTCTGTGTTTTGTCTTTCATTTTACATGCAAATTGTCAATACTAGGGCTTAGGTCACATCGATAGGATTACTATCGCCAGATAGCCCATGAAATGCCCTAACACACACTGCTTTCCGTATCGAGATAGCCCCCATAGTTTGTTTTTTATCTCGAGATAATGTTCATACAAGGGCTGATTTCACATAGTTTTCATAGTTTATTCGGTTATAGTGTTTCAGTCTTGAAGAAATTCAGTGTGAGTATAGTATAGTCCGGTAGCGCACTTCATGGGGGGTCTGGCACCGTGCGTCCCATAACGCTCTCATGTACCATAGACCTGTAATATCGCTGTAAAATTGAAATGTCAAATAAACTGAGGTTGGTGGGAGGGACGAGGAATCGAGGCGCTCGTTAAGGTAAAGTTTCGAACACATTCGGTGCGCAAGCTCCGCCGTACAATCGTAGTCATCGGTATAGAATTTTAACAGTGCAAAATAGTAAATAGTGAAAAAGTAAATAGTGAAATAGTAAACAGTAGTGCGTCGAAGCTCGTCCCTTCAAGACTCCTGAAAAATATATGAAGACTTATTATTTCGCCGGCATTCCTGAACCCACAGTAGCAGAGAGTACTAAAACCCGTCTAAACGTATTAAAACCAGAGAGTACTAAAACCCGTCTAAACGTATTCTTGTTTCTCATACTCCTGTTTCTTATATTCCTGTTTCTCGCCACATCGAAAATACAGTCCACTCGCCCAGCCGTCCACGAACCAGCGACCGACGGGGCGTCAACGTCTCGAAGCCACCCATAGTTCCTGCTTCTGAGCTACGTCCGTCCCGCACATAGGCCTTTATTATGTGGATACGACTATGTATCAGCACATTGTGAAGTTAGGCATAGACATTTATGGCCTTACTACAAAAACTTAACCACCTGTTTTACACTTGTCTAAAAAAATTTTGGCTGCAAAATGAAACATATGTCAACGTCATAATTTGAAATTTTTTTAGACAAGAAGTCTTAAACTGACGTTTAAAAGTTTTTGTGGTAAGACGGATAAAGTTAGAGAATATTGAGGTACCTACAACTTCCTCATGACGGTAAACAATGTAAAATCACACGAAAGCGGTTGTGCTATACCTACTTGTCTGTGTAAATACCTACATGCACATTGACGTTGTAAGAGTTAGTGATTTGGCCACTACTGAGTACTCCTGAGCTGACGCATCTATCGTAGATAGACACGTACCTGCATGCTATCACAATAAGGGTCTACACGGTGCATGTAGCTAGAGCAAGTTAACATGCGCAAGTGACAAGAGCACGCGGGTGGGTATTTGCTTTGGTATATGCGCGAGTCGCTGGACGCACACGTTTATAAAATCTATGTAACCTGCGCATGTGCCTCAACATGCGCGAGCTACTTGCACCGTGTAGATGCAACCTAAAACTTAATACCTTTAACGTCAGGCTATATTGACCCTTAGATATACCTACCTTAAAGAATTACATGTATATTATAAAATACAAAACATTGTAAGTGTAGAGGAACTTTAGCATAAGCTAAATGTGAACACCTACTAGACAAAAAAAGAACCACAAAACAACTATAAACAAAGAAAAGCCATAAGAATAGAAATAAAAACGCGAGACGTATCAACTGTCGATATCGTAACATCGCGTGACTTCCCTCATTTCGTGGTTTACTCACGTAAACAGTTTATAGCTGATTCCAACACTGATGCAAAAGTGATTCGATGACACTATAGGTAGATGTACGAAATTGGAACAAACATACAGGACAAACGGTGAACCTCGTTTTTTTGAAGTCGGTTTATAAAAGGATTGTTTTTGTAGATTCAACAATATGACGTTAACGTTGATGTTACAGCCTTTTTTCCGCCCCACAGCTGGGCACAGGAGCTCCTCACATAGAGAAGGATTGAGCATTAATAAAATTATCAACAATATAAGATGGTTAAATACCTATATTCAATATATAAATATGTCAGAGACGGTCATTAGTATGGACACTAAACGTCACGCAAGCGCGCCATCTGGAGGCGTTTTCGGTGAAACAACATTTTGACGCGCATGGCAGAGTCGTGTTTGTCAGCGTCGCGTCCGCGGAGCTCAGTTTTTCATTGAGTCTTGGTTGAGTCTTGGTGGAGTCTTCGTTGAGGCTTCGTTGACTCGTCGCGTTGCACACATCATGAAACTGCCCTACGTCACGTCTAGTGAACCTAGTGTTATTGCCTAGCGTTGTAGTACCATTGTAGATCCATATTGTAAAGTGTAAAGGTTATTGTAACGTCTATCGTATGGTATGGTTCTTCTAACCTAACAGACAGACATGTGTTGCTGGGGAGTTTGTTCCGCCACTTCTTCTCCCCAGCCAAAACACATAGGAAGTGGTGAAGGGCGGGCGTTTTGGGGGCGTCTTTTGTTCTGACTAATTTGAATAAACGTTTTTGAGTTTTGAGTCTTTTTTGAGTTATCTCTTTGTACGATTACCCTAGCTGATGTCGGATGATAGTGCCATCCTGATGTAGCTCCGACAAATAAATTTTCCCATTGCCAATTTTTTTTTTTAACAAATTTGTAGAGAGCCGATGGCTCTATCTAAAATGACAAGGAGCCAAATAGTTGATTCATATACCTATGTACCTAAAACCTTAGTTTCTGAGATTAGCGAAACAATAGTAGAAACTCCACAGTTTTACAATAATTCTACCAAAAACACCAGCATATGTACCTACAAGAAAAACTTGATTTCTAAAAAAATATCGAATACCTAGAAATTGTCAAGACTAAATGTTTGTCAATGTTTACTTACAAAATTGTTAATACCGATCTAAAAATATAACGCCGCCATTAAACACCTATCTAAATGTTGCCGCTAATCTGCCAGTCACCTACTGAACCTCTGAATAAGTGACAAGGAAACTGCGGAAAACTCCCAATTACATAGCTGGCGAAGTTTTCTCTAGTCAAATATTAAAAAGCCAATTTAAAGTTTCAAGTTAAAAGCTATGTCCGCAATCTCCCGCACCTCGTAGAAACTTATTTTTGGAATATTTAGCTTGCGTAATAAAAATAAAACAACAAAAAAAAAGAAAAAGCATTTATTCAATAACACATCACTCTTAAATTATAAGTCTGCCAAACTGCCATGCAGTTTGGCAGAAGGTTTGTATATGGTTTGTATGGAAGGTTTGTATTATGGATTGCAAAAGGTTTGTGTAGGCTGTCTTATACCTTACTAGCTTCCGCCCGCGGCTTCGCCCGCGTATAGTTCGGTTATATCGCGTTTCCAGGAGAATTCTTCAAAAGTCCGGGATAAAAACTATCCTATGTTCTTTCTCAAGGGCAACTCTATCTCTGTATCAAATTTTATTAAAATCAGTTCAGTGGTTTAGACGTGAAAGCGTAACAGACAGACAGAGTTACTTTCACATTTATAATATTAGTAGGGATGCATTCACAATCTTAAGAAAATGCAATGTAATCTAACAACATTGATGCGAGTATAAACTTAAAAAGGAAATTAAAATGAACACTTACGGTTTCAGTGTTTTTAAAGTAATTATTAACATTTACTTTTTCAGTTCCAGCTACATAAAACCAGTTTTGCAAATCAGTACCAACCTTTTTCTATGAAAATGAAACTGATTAGAAACTTTCTCATGAGCTTTCAAATAAATTAAAATAGAAAATCGTGGACAGAAATTGTTCTGTCGGTCTAATTTAATTAATATGAAGTTAAGGGATGGTACGGGGTATTCCGATCTAACCCAAACATTACTAAAGACCCTTAATTGGTCGGTCCTACCTCTTGATGTACCAAAATTGGTTTGGAATCTCGTTGAATCCTTTTCAACAAAATGTCCCATCTGTTTTATTTAACTTAATCTTTAATTTTGTGGATTAAAATACGGATAGAAATGGGGTCATGTTTACTTTTTTGTGGTAAATAGAAATAGGTTAGATAGGTTGTTAGAAAGATGAATATTGGAATTTTACCATTAGTGATTTTCACTAATGATAAAATATTTGCAGGACAAATCTTTTGTCATTTCATTACGAATATAATAATATCTGGTTAGAAGTTGTCTGCAGGAATAAGTCTCTTTTATCCGTATTCTGCATCGTCAGTCGATGCTATAAAATTGCCTTCTACTACTGTTAATTCACGGCACGGCACGGTAAAATATTTAAGTCGAAGATAACGAGATAAAATAAAAATATTACTTAGAAATACGGTAATAAAGTAAGTACCTGCAATATTAACAACAACTAACGTTCTTCTGTCAACATTAAATCCCTGCTTTAAGAAAATCCACATATTAACTATCTCAAACATTTACAGCAGTAAAGGTGAACTACAGACACTACAATTCAATAGAACAGACCATCTCAATTACGTCACATACTCATAGATAGCACTTATCGCGTGTACTGGCCTCTAGACAATTATTGAACAGCGTTGGCAACCGGCCAACCAATTCCTGAATGTTCGGTCAATTCAGAATATAATATATTATTATGTCTAGAATTCGAGTTGGGTTCGTATTTCTACCGATATAGGCTGTTGGCAATAGGTTTGCATGCCTTTATGTGGGAGTTATACACGCTGGAGGCATAGATAAACTGCTTTTTTGGTCATAAGAATTCCTATAGAGCTCGAATAAAACAAAGTCGCTTAGTATTTATTTGGAAGCGTTATTTCTTTTGCCTACTCTCTGTTTGACGGCACATAAAGTATAAATTCTATGGGGGCTATGTAATTTCTGAGAACTGAGACTTTATATTTGATATGTGCACTATGTGACAAGACCTATGTTCTGTCAATCTTTCACTATCCGATTGTGCAAATATTCTTAAGCTAAATGAGGTGTAAAGGTAATGTTTCGTTTGTAAAATATCGTTGTCAATGAAAATGTATGAACATGCGAGGTATATAAAAAAGAATTGCTGTTCGTTGAATTGACTGGACCGATTTAGTTTATTTTGGTTTTTAAATGTTTGTAGAGATCCAAGGAAGGTTTAAACGATACGAAGTTCGCTATCAGCTAGTATTTTATAAGAGTAAAGTCGTTAAATTTTACGTGAAATTGAAACATGATGAAAAAACCTTCGATCCACTAAAATGCCAAATAAAATATATATTCGCCTTCCACGGGCTGATGGCATCACTAATCTGACATTACTCACGACCATTAATTAACACTTGGCCGTGCTAAACCGTGGATTAAAGTGACACAACCAATTCAATGCATTTAAATGTCCACATTTGTTCGCATACCGTCGTAATCGTAACTTAACCGCGAGTTAAGCAGCTTTGGTGAAATTGGGTTATCTACTGAAGTATGTTGTGTATGTACATTTGTAGTCGGTTGATTAGTGAATTTGATTAGGACATAACGGCTTTGTGTTAGTGTGTGATACTACTATATCGGGTGTGTCGTACCTAATCACATTGAATCCTATCACATATACTACATATATGATATTCTATGGCGAATTGTAAAAAAAATAACCTTATCCATTCAGTGGTTTAGTTACATTAGCAGAGATAAAGTTAGGAGTATCGTATACATATTTTGACCCGTTGATAGCTGTCAGTTTTCAAGCGAGAATTTCAGTTTGTAATGACCGATTCTTATATGGTGTTCTAATTCTCGCACATTTTTATTCTATTTACTTTATTTGATTTTTTTTTTTATTATTTTTACGTTTTTTTTTTCTTTATTTTATTCGACTGTATATTAACGTATTAATGTGATTAGGTACGACACACCCGATACCTATAAATATGTAGTCGGTTGATTAGTAGCAAAGGGAAATGCCCATTCTTGGCCAAGTACTTGCCCATCTATGTGATAAATACAATAAAAATACTAAATAATTAATTTAAATATTGCGAGTATTTATCTGATAAAAAACCCCGGAAAAAAAAAGATGAAATTATTCAGAACTCAGTTGTTAAAATACTTCCGCTTCCGCTGTAACGATCATGACAGTCTTGTCAAAATAGAGAATTAGGGATTGAAACCCATATTGAAAAAGTCGATTTATTAAAAACCGGTTCTTGAAAATCGATTTTCTTTAAATATTTTCTAATAAACTAAAAAAAATATTTGTAAATATATATTCATTGTATTGTTATCATTAAACAAAATGTTTGGTGATTGATGTACCTTTAAACACGATTTTATGCGACTCCTTTCAAGGATTCCGTGTTTTCGGTTTATGACAAATATAGATTTTTCGATAAATTGATCCTACGTCCCATCCCTAATGCTCTTGTTTGTTGACGTTTATCGTTGACGTTTCGTATTTCACAATTTGGTTTGTGCTGTGCTCTTACGACTTGTATCTTTTCTTACTGCGTTTCTGATATTTCGACGAATGTTTACGATTATGGACCCCGTACCCGCCCCCGATGACGACCTTGGCTTTACATTGGATTCAGTACTGGATATTTTTTAAGTATTGGATTGAATAAAAACTTAAAAAATATATGTATGTATTTTTAGCATTATTTTCTGTTTACAGTTTGTGATGTTCCACCAAGTTCTATGTAAACATTTTTAGTTATTTCGTTATCTACGATGTCAACTCTAATGCCTACAACTTGTTTCTTTCTTGGGCATTACTTGGCCAAACCTTCTTTATCAAATGGGCATTTCCCTTTGATTAGAACATAATGGCTTAGTGTTAGCGGGTGACATGGTGACTAGTATATAATGTATTGAGTATTTGGTTGAATTTGATTCTGCTTATTTACTTTGCATGTAAATACTATATAATCAACTTTAATTTAAAAATTTGTTAATACGCTTGAAAATTTAAAGTATGCGCGATCTTAATACAGCTGAATATAATAAATACTGGTACAATCTTTAAACGATATTTGTTATTTCAATATTGCAGCCTGCGTAAATCACAATTTTTCATCTACTAAAATTTTAAGACCAATGAAAAGTTTTCTTACCTGTAAAAACCGCAACGTTTATCCAAATTTTTGTCTTCCCCAAGCAAATCTGCTAAAAATAACTTGAACTCTACTTAAAGGGAAAACAAGCGGCGTTTAATGTAAAAAACCCACTAACTTAAGAAAATTCTCTTGTCCCGAAAATGTTGACTTTTAATTAAGGTAGACAACACAAGGGATTTAGTACCTTATTGTTGTAGGCATAAGCTTTATATTTGTTTGTTGAAGCTTGTTTGCTTAACAGGCCTCGCGTTTGTAGGTTTGGCCGCTATGAAGTGATCACGGAAGATTATTCCCTTTTCAGCGTTTTGTGGGCTCCTGTAAACAAAGTGGGGTAACGAATAGAGGTTGCCCACTGAGTTATAAAAGTAGGAGTTCAGATTCATTATATAACATCGGACCTATTCTCTCAGGCTCTTTCTTTGCACAGATGTACCTTTGGTTCCTAATCTGGTGTTCGTTTAGGCAAAGTTAAGTATAAAAGGGGTCAAGTAAATTGCCATAAACTAGCTACATATCATTTTGCAATACATCTGATGTGTACCTCTGAGAAATTCAGAAAAATATTCAGACCGTTGACTTTACTCAATATAGTCTCAAGTGAAAATTGGATGATGAAATATGTCAGATTATAAAACTGAATGTGGAATTAGAAGAAGTAAATTATAAGAAAATCTTTTCAATTCCAAACTTAAAAAACAAAACACTATCCCATTCATAAAATATTAATCACAAAATCAAAAAACAAAAGACTGAAAAATATGACACGAATTCAAAAAAAGAACTATCAAACATGGCTGAATGGAAATACAATAAAAATGGAGGTAAAAAGCCTTCAGTCTAATCTCTGAGGGATCACAGGTCAGTACATAGATAGGTATGTACGTTACAAGCTCAATATCGGCCAGTTTAGGCCGAAAGGTGAAAGGGCCGAAACCAGGTCGTCGGCGAACGGTAAACAAATTACCGGATTGTAGTTTGGCGCAAAATCTGCCTGATATTGCATGAAAAACTCTGCATTTTTACCGACGAGTAGATTTTGATGTTACGTTTTACTTCAACTCCAACTTCAAATATTTATTGCCATCATGAGTGCTACATAAGTTTATGTTTTTTTTAAAAAAGTCGTGGTGGCCTAATGGGTAAAAGTCCAACCTCTTAAGTATGAGGGCGCGGGTTCGATCCCAGGTCAGGCAAATACCAATGCAACTTTTCTAAGATTGTATGTACTTTCTAAGTATATCTTACACACCAATGACTGTGTTTCAGATGGCACGTTAAACTGTAAGTCCCGGCTGTCATTGAACATCCTTGGCAGTCGTTACGGGTAGTCAGAAGCCAGTAAGTCTGACGCCACTCTAACCAAGGGGTATCGGGTTGCCCGGGTAACTGGGTTGAGGAGGTCAGATATGCAGTCGCTTCTTGTAAAGCACTGGTACTCAGCTGAATTCGGTTTGACTGGAAGCCGACCCCAACATGCTTGGTAAAAAGGCTCGGAGGATGATGAGTGCTACATAGGTTTTTTTAATGATTTTGGGGGCGCTGAAATATTTTCGTCGGTGATTTTGTGGTAGATAGATAGTTACGCATTTATTCAGCACAAACAATAATAAAGTTAAATGCGAACTTGATAAAAATGCACAAGAAAAGTTTAACCAACCACACTTATCACCAAACACAAAACAATTCCCGAGCAAGTTTCTGAACGAAGTAATTGTGAGAGTAGGTGCCATTACACACAGATCTGTAATAAATTAGCCTTTCAGACGCATCGACTTGTCTTGCCGTGTTTTGCTAATCTATGGATCTTGTGCCATTTCTCTGAAGCTTTATAATAAGAAAAACTATTTTTTTGTATCGCAAAAAAGTAGGTTCTCAATTCGGGTTTTTGAATTTTTAAAGTAACTTCTCTGTGTCTTGGTGTACCTATGTCTGTTTTTTCAAATTTTGTTTGAAAATAGACGTGAGAAACTACTAAATGGTCAAATGACCAACCTTTCAAGCAAGAGTGTGGTTTCAATTCCAGGTCAGACAAAGTTTTCAATTTACTAAAGTAACCTTTTAAAACTCAGGTTTATTCAATAAAGCCTAATTGTGCAACTGATCACTAGCCATATTCTCTAGAAGTTATCTACAAACTAAGACATTTTGATGTGATTTATTTACGTAGAGAAACCAATATATAATAAATAAAATATAGGATGTAATAAAACAGTTAAACCTTAGACTTCAAAAGCAATTTCTTTTGACATAAATGATGGATATTCGCATTTATTTGTTTAGTCTATAAGCGAGGGCTAAAGTATTTTTCTGGAACCCTTTTAGATTTAGACAAAAATAAATAATATTTGACGGAAATTGTAGTTGTCACGATAGAATATAATTTAAGGAACTCAACGTCCTTACTTGTGTACCTACGAGGGCTTTCAAAATAGCTACTTTTAAATGAGACATAGGTACTTAATAAGTTTAGACAATTAAAACTTGATCTTGTTGATTTAAAACTTGCACTTAATTTAGACAAACTAAGACCTAAATTATTCTCTAATTTTTTGTAATTTCATCATGGCTTCGAGATTATATTTTGAAAAGAAATAGGTATATTGTATCTCGGGTAACGTTTTTCCACAAAAATCTCTCGACATCACCCCTCCATACCCTCCATATCAACCAATTCTATCAATAACTAAAAGTCACAATATCACTAACTGAGCCAATTTTTATACACAAAGCCTCCCAAGAGAAATAAATACCGAATGAAATACTACTACACTAATTGATTTCACGTACATTGGGTATTGACCCGTAAGGCCCGAGTGCAAAATTCAATCAAAATTGTGGGTACCATGCCTCAACTCGATTGGTTCGTAAGCGAATTACACTGCGGGGTTTAAACTCTGGGTGGCTTTTAAATAACTGGCTGCGGATATATTTTAAAGCTAGTGAGGGAATAGGATATTATTTTTCAATTCAGTAATATATATATTTTTTTCATTTTTCAGTATCTACCTGATTGTTTGGGAGTAAAACCTCATTAAAAACCTTTTCATAGTATTCGGGCTATCAGCAAAGTCAACATCATCCTCCGAGCCTTTTTCCCAACTATGTTGGGGTCGGCTATCAGCAAACTGCACCTACTATTTATTACTGGAATTAAGCCTCATAAAATTTTCGTAAATAAAAATCGAAGATTATATTTATAAGGAGGTCATGATGAACTTCCAAACATAGTCATAATTTAGGAGTTAATTGAAAAACTAGGAACTGCTTTGCTACTGGGAACTTGATAATAGGTAAACCCTACTCAGAAACTGAAAAATGGGTACCTTGTTCAACAATCTTGCTTAACCTACATCAAACCCAGGACTTTGTACTTGACAGCCCAGCTTTCAACCACCAGAAACTTATAACTAAAACCATGGAGAACAAAACGACTACCAGAGTTGCAATAACGCAAAAACTCCTAAGAAAGTAGCGCGCTAAAATGCGGTTGTTCGAGGGACGAGGAACGTTACTAGCTCCGCCTTAACGCACCTTCAATAGAACCTACCCATCATTACAAGCTTTTATTTAACTTGCAATGTATGTATGTATGTATGTATGTATGTAACTATGTGTGTTCGGGTGAAATTTTACAACTCAATTTTAAGGCACTTGCCCTCAACCGATTGAGTTGAAATTTTGCATACATGTTTAGTTTGGATGACAATGCATGTTAAGCTATGTGACGTCATCCTAAATTCAACATGGCTAAATATACAAGATGGCGGACTAGTTATTTTTAAGGTACCTATACAATATGGGTATCAAATGAAAGGGATTGACAAGTAGAACACATTGCACTTTACGAAATAAAAATCCAAGATGGCCGCCGCTACAAAATGGTGAATAACCTATTTTTTTCAATCCCATCCATATGGGTATCCAATGACAGGGCTTGACAAGTAGAATAAAGTGCACTTTATCTAATCAAAATCTAAGATGACCGCCGCTACAGAATTTAGACTTAGGAACTTACCAGGTGAAAACTAAAAAGTATAAAATAAATTGAGGTAAAAAAATCTTTAAAAACAAGCTTTTATTTAAATGCGCTAAAAAGAAACAAATAAACTTTTACTGTAACTTTACTGTCAACTTATAACGACATTTCAAATTTAACATATTTCACACAATTTATATGTTTTAAAAGCTTGTCGCGATTTTACTAAGAAAGTAAATAAGAGTACTTAAATCTCGCGACAAGCTTTTAAAACGTATAAATTGTGTGAAATATGTTAAATTTTAAATGTCGTTATAAGTTGACAGTAAAGTTACAGTAAAAGTTTATTTTTTTCTTTTTAGCGCATTTAAATAAAAGCTTGTTTTTAAAGATTTTTTTTTTCAAAATAAAATCACCTATCAATCAAGACTTTGATTTTGATTTAACAAGGAACTCATCACGCCTACCGTACTGTACCTACAAGAAGGCGCCTGACCTGCCTTCCTTATGGCATATCCGCTATCATTTCTTCCTCCTTGACTATAACTTAGTATAAATACTTATAACTTGGATGTTTCAAGTTAACGAGATCTTTCCATAAGATCATAGATCGTATGTGTTGACAGGAAATATATTTTTTTTCTCTCATTGGACAAGTGTTTTATATAAAAAACTAGCTTTCCGCCCGCGGTTTCACCCGCGTCCCGAGATAACTGCTTCCCGTAGCCGGATGGTGACAAAAACTATCCTATGTCCTTCTCCTGGCTCTAAACTACCTCCCTGCCAGTTTTCAGCTAAATTGGTTCAGCCGTTCTTGAGTTATAAGTGGAGTAACTAACACGACTTTCTTTTATATATATACTAGCTTTTGCCCGCGACTTCGTTCGCGTGGAATAGTAGCATCCGGCAGATTTTTGGTTTGAACAATAGATGGCGCTGTATGTCCGGAATAAATTGTATCTATTATTTTTATTTATTTTTTTTAATAAAAACTATCCTATGTCCTTCTCCTGGCTCTAAGCTACCTCCCTGCCAGTTTTCAGCTAAATCGGTTCAGCCGTTCTTGAGTTATAAGTGAAGTAACTAACACGACTTTCTTTTATATATATATATAGATATAAGATACCTCCTGTACCTACTACATAAGTATTTGTACTGATGTACTGACTGCCAAAAAAGTTTTCTAAAAAAAATTTGATTATCACGTTGAAATAAGGTCAGTTTTGCAGCTACACGTTTTTTTAAAACAAGTGTTCAACAGATGCTTAAGTTTTTGTAGTAAGGTTGTTAAAAGCTGAGCGAAAAAATCTACATATGAAAAGACAATCAGAGAATGTCAATCCATTTATTTTAATTGGCTAACTATAATAACCAACTCTCCAAGTATACCTACCCTCAATCCATTCAACACCATTTACTAGTACAATACTACTTATCTACTTACGTAAAGATACTTGATTAAAGTTCTCAGCAAGATTGGAACATCACTGAAATCAAAAAGTTAATAAAACCCAGGCAAATCCACGGGTCTTACCGACCGTCGGATTATATAGGCTAGGTACTGACTTCTCATTTCTGTAGGATTATATGCAGTGTACTGGTTATACGTATTTCGAATATTCGCATTCATTCAAGCATGATCGCGGCTTAGAGTGAAGTCTGCTTTTGTAGGAACTAATTTTAAACAGCTGATTTTAAATATATAATATTGAATATTGAACTATTTGAGTAAGCATATTACTGAACTACTAACTACATTGGAATATTAACCCATTGTATTGCCGGAGCGCGGATATACGTGAGACAAAATGTTTTATGGAAACCCCCTAAAATATCTATTTTTTTCTCGTTTTCAGTACAAATCTCACTTTATTCTATTAACTTGTGGTTGGTAATAAAAACACGAAAACAATTTGGAAACCCAGTAACATTTACAAAAACACAAACAACAGACAAATAGGAAATTATTTACATATTGAATCGAACTTTGTTAAAGTAATACTGTGATTTCTAAGTAATTTGCATGAATTTCAGTTCTTCTGAAAGATTATTTTGATGACATATAAATATTTTCTCGTAATTTTGTTTAGTATGTTTGGTCAAAACTTGGTAATTTATTTACCTACGTATAGATTGTCATAAATCCATCTTTGTTTAAAAAGTTCTTCTATTTTCGAGAAAAGTAATGTTTAGATAACTTTATTGGACATGATTTGTTCTAAAAAATATATTACCAAATATAGTAATGAGGTTTATTATTATAATTTTTTTTAAAGTTATAGCTATACTATGAAGGTTATTGAGAAGACAAAAAATGTGCTGAAAGTATTCTTAAAACAATAAATAATCAGCAAACATCTCAAACTCACCCTGTACCTACCTATTATTATTATTATTGTAGCAAATAACAGCTAATTTTCCAAACCGCTATAACTTCAAAGTCATCGAAAAATTCCCACAAACAAAACAATACTACAACAAGTTTACAAGCGTCTTAAAATAACAATTGCAAGCTACATTTTGTGAATTTCAAAGAAAAACTTATATTTCACGACATCGCCAAACAGTTGCAAACTCATTTAAATATACCTTATATTCTAAGTAGCTTGGAACAATTTTAAAAAGCTTTGTTATACTGAAACATGGGAGCGAACTGAAAACTTCTAGTGCGGCTGAAACTGTAAGAAAATAAACAAAGTTCGAGCATATTCTTTTTAGCTGTAAGTGAATTTAAGTAACGTGTTTTTCTCGGATTTTTATTAGGTTTTCTAAAACTTAGCATTGGATTATCCATCTTCATCAACATAAAAATAGAAATAAGTGGAAAGTTAGTATGCCAAAAACGGTAAATTTTTACAAGAATTTTACTGAACAAACTCAAATAGTACTCAATTGGAATTCAGATATTTAGCTTCAAATAAAGTGAACAAAAAAAGACCGAAGATATTTAAAGACTAAAAATATGGAAATGTTCACCAAATCTGGTAGAACAGACAATCCTTTTGCCTTGAGGAGGCCCAAGTCTACCCAGATACACAAACACCAAACATATAAATAAGCATAAAGCATATCTTATTCTGAAAATGGAACAAAATATGTCGGACTCAGAAATCGTCCATGCCACCTAACGATCGACTGACAAAGTGATAGCATTTGGCTAAAAAAAAAAACAAAAATATTATGCGAGGGTCACTGAAGATCATTTAGATGCAAAATGTTCATAATTTTCTTCGTTAATTTAGATTGAAAAAGTTCGCTGATGTTTACCTCAGGTCAGTTCCGATTATTTAGACAGAGTTTAGAACACGGTTTAGAAGTTATTTGTCCCATAAATAATTTGTTTACTTTGAGAAATGAGAAGAGTTTCGAATCGTTTTGCCGCGGAGTTCGTTTATGATAAATTAAGTTCTAGATAACAGATAGAGAAATATTTACAAAGTTATTTCAGTTTAAACTTTTTGGTAAAGATAAAATGATGTATACGGAGAGGTACTGGTGTGATAACCTGTTGGAAAAAAAATGCCATCATCAATGGTTAAGAATCATTAAGAAAAGAACATTTGCGAACTCTTAGATATTTTTATTCTTTTAACGAATTTATTTCTTATCATTATTTATGTATATTTTCGTACCAGGTATTCTGTATCAATTATGATTGCAAAGATTTATAACTCAATGACTGTATAGATAGGTACTATAGCGCAATGTATGTATAGAGCAGACGCTAACTCTACGTTTTTGAAACGCTAAGAAAACTAATTACTAACATCATACAAACTTTGATAACTCAATAAGCACTAAATCGTACACAACATCATAAAGCAAATATTGTTTTCATCACAAAAGACGAGACTTTTAATTTATTCCACAGAACTTGGGCCACTCCATTAACACAACGACGTATTTTTTCGCTAATGGCTCAATCTATCGTACTAAGAAAAGTTTTTAATTAGTTTTCTAAATGTATGGAAATTCTGCGCTGGTTGTTGTTCAGTAAATACTGAAATAGAGGCGAAAAGTTCGCCATTTTTCATTGTTAGTCATTTGTTTTAGACAGCTTGACTATTTGTAAGTGAGGATTCGGCAGAAAAGACCCAAAATGAGTTGTGATAAACGTTGTGTTTGTTAACGCGCAATCCTTCTCCGTGTGAGAGGAGGCCTGTGCCCAGCAGTGGGACGATAAAAAGGCTGTTACAAACAAAAAAATGATTCGTACACCCCACTCAAAATGTAGACTAAACTGTCGGCCAACTAGTAATTGTGAATTCCATACTTAAGTGCGCAATAAAACTATCATCTGACTAAAAGTTTACAATAATTTACAAAGGGTTTTATACTTACCTTTACAACAAATCAGAAAGCCGTTAATACAAAAGAGTAGGTACCTACTTATAAGAACTGTCATCTCATTTCACTGTAAAGTATTCGATTGAAATAAAATCTTAATTCCTCCAGTTTTATTTGCACAGCCCAAAATGAATTTCAAATAATCCTTACTTGAAGCTATAAAGCGCGGAATCAATTTGTACAATGCAATACAATATTCTTGTTCAAATAGTTGACATACGCTCGCATTTATAAATGAAGAAAACTGCACTTTCATTCTTAATAGTGTCTTGATTTACCTAAAGCAAGTAAATACCTATACAAGGTGTTGATTTGCATTTGTGCCATATTTCAGGAGGAGGTCATAAAATACGTAAATAATCATTGGAATTACAGTAGACGGGAAATAGCTAATATGCACTGGTTTTTTTGTCATTGTAAAGTCGTAGTATTTCAGAAGTAATCCAATTTTATGAATGCAAAATATGAATGATCGTTGCGTATGCTTTGTGTTTGCGTTTGTGTGAGGGTGTAGCACGGTTTTAAGGCCAGTAACACACGCGCCAAGTTTAAATACGGCTAGATGACATTGACGGAATTCCGAAAAAAAAAAAAAAAATACTTACCAATTTTTTTGTTGATTTGGGTCGAGAATCATTAGCATAATTACGTCCTTGAATATGGCACGGATGCAAATCAACAGCTTGTATATACTAGTATTAAAAAGCTCATAAGTTATTTTTTGGTCGAACGAGCTAATCTCAAGAACTATCTAGTTTGAAAAACGTATCTAGTTTGAAAAAAGTCTTCTTTAGGAGCCAGATATCCCTTTTACTGAGGGCAGGACGCTGGTCCTCATCACAATATATTTTTGATAAAAATGAAATCATCCTCCATCCTCCGTGCCTTTTCCCAACTATGTATGTTGGGGTCGGCTTCCAGTCTAACCGGATTCAGCTGAGTACCAGTGCTTTACAAGGAGCGACTGATAAAAATGAAATCAGCATTAATATTTAAAGCCCTAAGATCACGGGCTCAAAGCTTGCTATTCCTTCAAGATTTTCCTCAGTAACGACATTTTGAGCTAAGAAACCTATGATTTGCCAAGTCTGTGCAAGACCGTAGATTCTACCAGGCAAGTTGAATAACATAGTTATTAGAAAATATTCTACCTCAGAACTCTAACCGACCGATTCAATCACCAGATTTGAAAAAAAAAACTAAATCAACTTCAAAACCAGATTAAAAATTAACATTTCTTAATGTGTCCTTTTTTTTATTAGCCTATGCTGTACCACTGCTGGGCTTTATTTATTTAAATATTTTCTTTCGTGAAGGTCATTCGAATGACTTTTAATCAATAGAATTATCATGCAATTCGTGTCACAAACGATATAAAATTAATAATTCGAGTATATTTCTGTACAAGACCATTTAAAACAAAACGAGCGTTACTCAACGATAATAAATTTCAAGTAAGTAACACAATTAATTTATGTTCAGTGCATACATCATTTTAAAGTGCTTAATTAACACGTTTTACGTAACATGGGCTCAACACGAAAGGTGAGGGTGAGGTAAAATTTAATTGTGATCGCAAAAGGGCTATTAATTTTATATTAACAGAATTACGTCGTAGCACAGACTAAACGTGGGCTTTGAAGTACCATCGGCATTGGCACAAACGCTTTATGTCAGAATAATACAAAATAGATTGATAGATCAATCGCAAAATATTAGTAGAGGTAGCCCTTTACTTTAAGAGTTGAGGCCTCAGATTGGTAATTAAAATCAACACTTAGGATCTTAGAATTTAAACGCAAGCTTTTCATAAAACAATCATCCATCCTCAGAGCCTTTTTCCCAACTATGTTGGGGTCGGCTTCCAAACAAATACAGCTAAAATGCAAAAAATACTCATCTCCAATCTAATTACAATCAGCTTGCTATAAAGTTTGTTCTTAATTGTTTTCCAACTCAGTTTATATTTTCGAAGCCAATGGAATACAAATCATTGAACTATATATCTGAATATTTTTGTTAAAGGCATAGTATACTCGTAGATATATACCTATGTATATCAAGCAGATAAAAATAAAACAATTTTAAAAATCATAGTCTTGTTCGGCAGGTTTCTTAGTTTCGCGAAGAAAATAGATACAGATGAATAATAATTGTTAGGTACTGTTGTTGTCTATCACATGCCATCTTAGTATTCACCCTTTTTCTACCCTTATCAAAGTACCAGAAATTCTGCCAAACTTTTGTCAGCTCATCAAATTATGACAAAATATTCGCAAATAACAGTGCTATTTAATATTTCTATATTGTTTGTCCACTGTATTGCGCTTGAATATTCATACATTTTTTGACGTTAATTTCTGTTATCTTGACGGAGAGATTATGTCCTCCTAGCCGATTATCGGCTATGGCGACTATTCTCATGTGAAGAGATTAGCCAACTGCGCAGGACATATTATAGTGCACAAGCATTTGCGCAGACACAGGTGCACTCACTATTCCATCATTCTCATAGCCCGATGGGACGGCAATCCGACACGACCGGAGAGAGATCAGGCGCAGGACCGACATTTACGTCCTCTCCGATGCACGGGTGTATCAATCACCAACTTCCAGACTCCGGGCTGCTTTGTGAAAGTTTCTACAACCCACAAAGAGATTTCGGCCCGACTCGGGAATCGATCCCGAGACCTCGTGCTCAGCAGCCACACTTGCGGAGCTAGACCAATGAGGCAACGAGATAATAATTATGCATTACGAAAAACGGTGTGAAACGGTTGCAAGCCTGCGTGTCCCCTCTATTATTCTCTTCTCTCTCCCACTATGCAATTTCCTGTACTAAACTTGAAAATATTGCAAGTAGATTTAGACTGCACGAAGTGGACATTTTCGAAATGTTCGTAAGCAATTGTAACTGTTTGCTTAAGCGCATAGACCACAAGAAACATTTGTGCGTCATATGTCGTGACATCACCGGTGAAACCAAAATACTTACAGATGAACCATCTGAGGTATATTTTGACGACATGTGCAGAGCCTTACCTCAAGCACCAATAAAGGCAAGATCCCTTTTACGCCATTACGTAAAACACACCTGCAAAAAAATATATCGTCCGACCTAGACCTATATAAAACCATCAGCACTCTTTGTACGATAAATATTCATGAGTTCACAACATCTAGTCTAAATGAAACCTTTCCATACCCCGTCACTCCCTTTTAATTTATTCAGAACATCGATCTACCTGCTCCAACAAAGAAAGACTTTTATACCAAGCTTTCAAGAGAAAACTGTTAGTACATCTCTATGTAGGGATTATGCAAAAGTCCCACTTCTTGCAACTATATACATTTAATCATTGGAACGGAAGAAATATGTAGGAAGGACTTAACGCAGGAGGGTTTACCGTAACTATAGACTTATCGCTAATAAACAAAAAAATTGATGGCCGTTTTTGGTAATGATTATGCGTTACTTTAAGGCTGAAATTTTGTTAACTGTTACCTAATTCTCAGTCAGGTGATTGTTTCTACATTTATTTCTGAAATAAATAATACTGTAGTAAAAGTCACTTTCACTTAAGAGCGCCCTTTCCACACGTGTTAGCTCTTTTGATATATGTGGCTTAATGAAATAGATAACTGTGGAAGAAGTCGTAGGGATGAGATGCACCATAATTATTGCCAAAAACTTTAAAACAAATAATAATAATCTGTTATGATTGACATAACTAGTGTTTTTATTAATTTTGTGTTATCTTTTTGAGTTCAGAGTGTACGTAAAATTAGCGTAAAAATATGCAACTTTCGAAGCTTATAATTTGTAAGAAAATAACTATTACATGGTGTTATGTACAATCGGTCGTAGAATACCTAAAAAAACCTGTGACTTCATTACATATTTTCAAGTAGGTACTGTTATAATTCTTATTGTCTTTTTGTATGGAACAATTATTGCCATGAGTCACCATACTAACTAGCCTTTTCAATTTTATATCAATGTGGTTCTTCTGTGATTTTTCTTCTACGTATATTCAGTAACAATGTTGCATAAAATGAGGAAAAACAGTGTGTTTTATGACCCTTATTATCGTCGGTTGCTGAGAACAATCAAACGAAATGTGTCCTCTCTGCGAGATAGAATGCTTGGCAGTACTTACTCTTAGGGATTGTCCTTTATGTTAAACATATTTTCCGTTTATGTTTTGCTAAAGGTTAAGGTATAAAACCTTCGTCATATAAAGGGTTGCTGTAATCGCATTGAAATTATAATTACGCTCTGTCTTTGTGGCTGCCAGAAGCATGGACACTGCGTAAACATAATATCCTCGCCATCATGTTTTTATACCTGGCTTTTTAATACATATGCATGTTCCAAAATTATTAAAGAATAATGTTGTCTCCTGTGAGATAGATAACATAATAATTGGACCCAAAACGTTGCCTAATAGTAACATAACCAAAATGAAAGAATCAACTTGGCCACACGTGATTAACTTCACTGCCAAATCGTATATAGTAGTCAGAATAATCCATTACATCTCTTTCGTATAAACATATCAGTAAAACGAACGAATCCTGTGATCCCCTAGAATTTATTACCCAATAGGAACTGGAAATTCTAAGTACGCTCCACTCGTCTGTAAAGGACCTAATTTTTAAGTTAAACCACGAGACAAAGTGAAACATGAAAATGGGGAGGATCACCGAACATTGAAGTTACGGTTTCATTACTTTTTCTTTAGGGCTGGTAGAAAAGTAACTAAATAATGTAAATTTTTCAACATCACCAAAGTACCGTAAATTAAGTTACGGTTATGAGAAGCCAAAACGTATATTTGTTAATGTCTAAATCGCTATCACTCCTCACCGATCCTCTCGAAAAACATAAAGAGAGTTGCTACCTAATTGCTACCAGCTACCAATTGCTACCCTCGTGGATTTGAAGATATTCAGCATCTAAAGGTGACAGCTATTCTGACGTTAACTTATAATTATATTAGTCTTACCGTGGGTTACTTATGGTGGTCGCCTAGCAACAGGATTGAGGAGGTAAGATAGGAAGCTGTATCGTGTACTACTGATGAGGTATAAAGATAAATGGTATCTTGGAGACGGAAATAGACCACAATTTTGTCCGAGTACTGCTAGTAGTTCTCTCAGGATGCGAGTAAATCCGCGGGAAATAGCTATTATACTAATAACTTTTATATATAATGTTAGCGTGGCCTAGTTACTATACTAAGTGAGGACAAAGTCACGGGCAAATTCTAAATTCTGGTAGGTTCTATATCCAGGTTAGATGGTAAAGACATATTTTAAATCTTTTAGAAAATATTTCATGTAGCAGGCTTGCGTCTAAACTCTGTCTATCAATATAACAAGGAATTTATTGTGTGCTAAACCTGATTTAAGATTCACCTTTGATAAGCATACCCGAAAATCCAAAGGCTTTACTTGAATACATCTCAAATATTTTGAAACCGTTTATTATTTGAATAGTTCTAATTTTGACTATGTTCGTTGCTACGCGAGTGCTCTGTGATAAATAAATTGATGTAATTAGGATAAATAATAAAGATGAAAATACATTAAACAAAAAAATGAGAAAAATTAAAGATACCGAAAAAAAATATTGTTATTGTTAAATTAATATTCTACAACTATTTCTATTTTTATCAAAATTAATTATAACAATTAAAAAATACGAAAAAAAATATTTAAACAAAAAAATAACATATCTTTATAAATATTGCGAAACAAGCACACGTTTTTCTCACACAAATTAAGTATGAAAATTTCAATTAAAAAATAGTTTTCAGCAACTGAACAGTTTACAATTACGTGATCTGCCAGCCCTAAAGCAGGAAAGAACAACATTTACTTAGAAAACTATTTCAGCGCTGATACAAAGTTACCGTATTCCGAAAGCGGCCAGGCGGATCGTAAATGGCTATTGTTTTATTTCCTCTAACGACTAACTGTTATGGGGCCAATAAGGGTCACTAGGAATATGCTTCCAGCCCTTTTAAGTAGGTTGGGTCACCGTCCAGTTGAACTAAATGTAACTGTCATCATTGTCATAATCAAACCTTTGTTAAGTTATATATCAAGTTATACAGTATGTATTAAAATTACCGTCCGTCCCATGAAGGTATAGTTAGGTGGGCTGCGGGATTGTTCTAAAGAATTGCCGCGGCCCTGGTACATAAAAGGCCTCCTATGGACGTCTATAATTTAACAAACCCACCACGTGCAGTACCGTACCATAGCCCTATAAAATCACAAGCATGTCCTGAAAAAGGTACGGTTAATTAACCTTTGGGAAGAGCTCTTCAGTGCTATAAACGCAAGCTTTTAAAACTGCAATACTCACTATCTTACAACTGCAGCAGATAATTATTTAACAGAGGTCGCAACTTTCTGCTCTCAGAATAGTGCTTCATGACATATTTTTCGAAATCAATGTACTTACGAAAATATAATCTAACCTATAAGATAGCCATGACAACAGGTCAACTTCAACTTAAAATATTTATTGCGATCATGAGTGTTACGTAAGAGGTGTTACAGAATGTAGAGGTACATACATGATACCCTGTCAGGGCGCAGTAATACAATTTTAATATACAATGACTTACAAGCTATTTAGTTAATCTTAGGTTATATATTTTCTTGTATATGTCGAAGCTGCATCAGGATGGCACTATCGACCGACATTAGTTAGGGTAATCGTAC
Organism: Helicoverpa assulta; assembly: GCA_963856015.1. Classification (NCBI taxonomy): domain Eukaryota; kingdom Metazoa; phylum Arthropoda; class Insecta; order Lepidoptera; family Noctuidae; genus Helicoverpa; species Helicoverpa assulta. The sequence goes on along the minus strand of CAWLCW010000002.1, from coordinate 5,164,339 downwards.
AAAGAGAAACTCAAAAAGTCAGAACAAAAGACAGCCCCCAAAACGCCCGCCCTTCACCACTTCCTATGTGTTTTGGCTGGGGAGAAGAAGTGGCGCAACAAACTCCCCAGCAACACATGTCTGTCTGTTAGGTTAGAAGAACCATACCATACAATAGACGTTACACAAATTTCATTTCACAAGACACTTTACAATAAGTTTAGGTACTACAACGCTAGGCAATAACACTAGGTACGCTACACGTGACGTAGGGCAGTTTCGAGATGTGTGCAAAGCGACGACTCAACGAAGACTCGACCAAGACTCAATGAAGACTGAGCTCCGCGGACGCCACGCTGACCACTACGACTCTGCCAAGCGCGCCAAAATGTTGTTTTACCGGAAACGCCACCAGAGGGCGCGCTTGCGTCTCGTTTAGTGTCCGTACTGATGACCGTCGCCGACATATAATTATTATATTCATATATACCTTTATTATTATATTATCACTAGCTTTTGCCCGCGACTTCGTTCGCGTGGAATAGTGATTTTTGGTTTGACCAATAGATGGCGCTATATGTCCGAAATAAATTTTATTTTTATTTTTTTTTTGTAATAAAAACTATCCTATGTCCTTTCTCAAGTTCCAAACTATGTCTGTACCAAATTTCACACAAATCGGTTCAGTAGTATAGGCGTGAAGAAAAGACAGACAGACAGACAGACAGACAGACAGAAAGACAGACAGACAGACAGACAGAGTTACTTTCACATTTATAATATTAGTTAGGATTAGGATTATATTTATACTATTTACTTCAACATATTATAATTACATTATTTTTTAAATTGCACACTGTCTTACTGTTTACTTCTGTCCTCGAAAAACTTTTTTGTACTGTAAAAAATGTTTGGGTTAAAAGTATTTATTGGGTCTAACTATATATCTGTCGTTTCGCTTGTTAAAGATAGATATTTGATATAACTGTCAGATATCTGTGTCAAAATAGGCTAATAGGCAAAAAGAGAGAAAGAATATTGGGAACAGCCAGTAATCCTTTAGGTATGAGCCTTTACTTTCAGCACCTAAGACAATAGATATATGTAGGAACGTATTGGGAAGATGAGTGAAATGGAATGTGTAATGAATGACAGATGTGAAGCATGATAAAGTAAGAGTGAAAGGGATGACGTATTGGGTGTGAAAGGGACAAGAGTGTAATGTTAAAGATTGTAGGATGAAAGGATTAGGAACAAGGACGAGAAAACGGAAGGACGTGTGAAAGACGAGCTAAGAGGTTGATCTTAAAAGGAAAATTAAAACTACAGTTTATATCAAGAATCAGGTGTTTAATTCGGTATATTTTTATTTTAATCGTAACATATTCCGAACCAACTCATCGACTTGTTAGATTAACGTTTTCTTATAAGGAAGATGTTAATACAATTTTAATCATAAGCTAGTAGTCAGATGATTTACCTAACTGTGTTAAATTATTAAATATTTAAAAGCTCCTCACTCTTACAAGTACAAACTGTTTTCAAAGTTCTTGTCGATATTGCACGAAGCTGCGTATTTACAGTGTGTACATAGCCAAAACGCATCCATAGGAAACTGCTCGCTGATACTTTGTAATGCTGTTTTTTAATTTGTGATTCTGATTCACACGCTTACGTACTAGCCATGCTCATACTGTAAATACGCCACGAAGCTTACTCTGTGCTCTATCTACTCGGTGGGCACGTTAACAACTTTTTAATTGCAATATACAGGAACAACTTTGTTGCTCTCCGGTATAAGTTTTTACTCGACGTTTCCACCGTACGTTGCTTGAAAGTTAACAATTTCATAAACTTCGTATGTTATAGCTTGCTGTTTCGATTGGAACTGTAAAAGCTGGGGTCATATAAAAAGCTATGTTGTAAATGTGATCTGTAGATCATTGTTGTTTATTATATTTTTCACCTAAATAAATATTTTTTAATACTTACAATATTTTGATTAATGCTCAATCCTTCTCCGTATGAGAGGAGCCTTGCGCCCAGCAGTGGGACGATGAAAAGGCTGTAACAACTTATAATATAACCGTATGCTGGGTCATACTGCTGGGAACTGACTATATGAATAACGCCCATTATTTCGTATATCGTAAACCAGGGTTTCTCAAAGTGGGTACACTCTCCTTCCGCGTCACCCCGCAACCGCGCATCGCCCGCACTTGGTTCACTAGAACATCTCATAGAGCGGCTCGTTGTTCTGTTACAAGTAAATGTTGTAGTCTATACTCACCTTAAAGAAATTTTGTAGTAGAGACGCGAGACATTGTAGTTTTACTTTTTAAAAATATTATTTAACAGTGGTCCTTGAGTGCGAAAAGTTTAAGAGACCCTGCCATAAACGAATCGAAACGATCATTTATTCATGAGTTCTTATAAGAAGGAATGAGTATTAATCAAACTTTTTGAGATTATTTTGAAGATGTTACCTGAGAAAACATTTTGAACGTGTAGGTAGTTTATTTTTATAATTATTATCGAATCGACCAACTTGTAAAAATGACTTTTTTTGCTACTTTTAACATGCTTATATTACTTGTAATTATTTATGTAAGAGAATCTTGGAATCTTAATTTGACCCACTTCCCGGTCTTCGATTGCGATGGCACACGCTCTGAGTTCTGATGAGAATACTATAAAAATCTTATTCTACATTTAATATTATAAATGCGAAAGTAACTCTATCTGTTATGCTTTTACGTCTAAACCACTGAACTTATTTTAATAAAATTTTATACAGAGATAGAGTTGATGAGAAAGAACATTATAGGGAAATAACCGAAACCGTGAGCGGAAGCTATGTATACAATAAATCTTAGTTTTTAGCCTCAAATACATTCAGCGCTGTGGTATAGCACAATTACATTTCAGCGCTATATTTATAAGTCTCTGAGGGAAAAAAAATATTACATTTATATCGGGTGTGTCGTTCACAATCACATTAAATGAAATGCGTTAATATACTGGTTAATATATGTCGATTAACGCAGAGAAAAAAGAAAAACACGTAAAAATAAAACAAAAAGTTTTTTTCAAACAAAGTAAATAGGATAAAAATGTGCAAAAATTAGAACACCACATTATACCTACCGTGTTTCTGGGTATAACAGTTGATACAAAACTTCAGTGGGGTTCACATATTTCTAGCCTCGCGGGAAGGCTTACTTCTGCTGCCTATGCCGTCAAAAAAGTTAGACAGTTCACTGACGTCGACACTGCGCGATTAGTGTACTTCAGCAATTTTCACAGCGTCATGTCCTACGGTATTCTATTGTGGGGCACAGCCGCTGATATAGAGAATATATTTATTATACAAAAATGTGCTATTCGTGCAATGTACCAGTTAGGTACCAGAACTTCCCTCCGAGAGTTGTTTAAAGAAATTGGTGTTCTCACAGTGGCATCACAGTTCATCTTTGCCAACATACTGTATATTAGACGGAACTTACACTTATGTGATGAGGTCCTACAAGAGGGGCATTTCCATTGTGCCATTCTAGTAGCACCCAATTTTCTCCATCTAGCTTCGGAAATGTTTGCGCATCCAAAATATAAATGTCTCTTGCAGCTCCCGCATTGGACGCCATCATTGAATCGCATATCACATACTGCGCAAGACTTCATTATTAATTCATGATGATGATAAATTTTAGGCATAGAGGTTGGTTCTTTATCCACTAGGCCACCAAGACTACACACGCACACACACACAAAAACACTCTTAATATGATGTTTTTCTGAAATAAACTTTATTTTACTTTGAATTTATTTATTACAAATCAGAATTCAACCTATACATTATGTTACAAATTGTAGACCAATTTGTCATGTTTTCAGTAGAAAATTTCATATATGTATTTTTTTTGTTGTTTATTCTGTTCGTTTTTCATAATTATGCTTAGCCTAAATTTCTATGATGTTATTTTCCCCGTTAGGTGTAATACTCAAATCGCACTTCCCAAAACCAAGGAGACGCCAGTATCCTGAAATCATAAAAAAAACATGAATTCAAAAACATAAATAAAGTTTATCTAAGTACACAAATATACACTTGCGTGCAAAAAAATCGAGCTACCCTGTACGCTTTCCTAAAACGCAATAAAAAAAATCAAGATGAGACATACAAAATCTAATAATGTCATTTGAATGTATGTTTCATAAACTTTATTTGTACATACTCAATACTTCAATTAATTGGATGTCGTTGATGATATGGAGTCGTTTATTCTGATAGCCTGATTTCAGATTTTTAAGAACGCAATCTCAGTTGCATTACATTGTGCCAAAAGCTAATCAATGTATTGTTTCATAAGTCAAAAATTGATTTTTTTCTCTTTATTAACGGCATAGAAAAGCAATATACTTACGATAACCAATCCTACAATTTTCCATATAAGTGTCACAATAGGACGTATGATATTTATACTCAGCCGGTATCGCTCTTTGCTTGTGATACACGCAAACTGGTGTTGGAGCTATTCTGCAAATTAGAAAAATATGTAAATTAAATACTAGCTGATGCACGCGACGTCATCCGCGTGAGCGTATGACTATCAAAAATCCTGAGCTAGCAATTGATAATGATAATGAGCTTTATTTTCCTTACACACTTTAAAAGAATTACATTTCTAAACATTATTTGTAGTGTTAGTATTATATTTATATTTATTTTAAAATTATGCTTATTCTAGTGTTAGTATTTTGTAAGGACCGCTCTGGCGGTGAAAGCCTCCTCCATTTCTTTCCATTTGGCTCTGTCTCTTGCTAGTCTGCTCCAGGTATTTCCCACCGTACCAACTACATCATCACTCCATCTTTTGAATGGCCTTCCTTGTCGTCTTTTCTTGTGAATCGGGTACCAATTGGTGACAGTTTTGGACCATTTGTGACCTGGTGATCTTTGGACATGCCCGGCCCATTTCCATTTTTGGGTCATAATGGTTTTTGCTGTCTTTTACCTTAGTAATTTTCCTGATGTCTTCATTTCTCACTTTATCTCTTAGCTTAAGGCCCAGGAGACTCCTTTCCATGCTATTTTGGCACACTTTGATATTATGTGTCTGTTTTGTTGACACGGGCCACGTTTGGGAGCCGTAACTGAGACAGGGTACTAAACATGTTTGCATAGCTTTACTTTTCAGTGTAACTGGTAGAGTACTCTTGAATACTTGTTCCAGGTTATTTTAATTCTTCGAGCTAGCAATTAGCATTCACATATTCTTTGATATAACATAAATTTGACAATCTCTCCATGTGAAACACTGGTTCCAAGCTGCATTCGATTAAGGAAGCCAACCCCAACATAATTGGAAAAGGCTAGGTAGATAATGAGTGTGGAAAAGCACGTATTAATGAAGACATAGCAGAAATGCTTGGATATCACAACACGCTGTTTTTTCACGTAAATTACATAAGATAATCTATCCTTAATTCAAGCGATAGACTTATTAGATTGCAGATTGAAGAGATTTTCGAATAACACAGCCTCATAAAATTCTGTTTTGATCGCATAAATCTCAGTATTAGCAAAACATTGTGTTAAGGGGGTGCCTAATTCCGCATACCGGCCCATCGTGTTGCTCGACGAGGTGGGCAAGCTCTTTGAGCGAGTTGTCGCACACCGCCTCGTCGCGCACCTTGGGGGGATAGGGCCGGAACTTGCGGACCACCAGTTCGGTTTCCGCAAGGGGCGCTCAACGGTGGACGCCATCATGCGCGTGAGAGCTCTCACGACGGGGGATGCTGTGTCCCGGGGGGGGGGTCGTCTTGGCGGTGTCTCTTGACATCGCCAACGCCTTCAACACCCTTCCCTGGAGTTGCATCAGGGAGGCACTCCGGTATCACCGGGTGCCGACCTACCTTCGTCGCGTGGTCGAGGCCTATCTGTCGGATAGGTCCATCATTTACCCTGGTCACAACGGGGAATGGAACCGGCGAGAGATGTCGTGCGGTGTTCCGCAGGGGTCGGTACTGGGGCCGCTCTTGTGGAGCATCGGCTACGACTGGGTGCTGCGCGCCGACCTCCCTAGCGGCGTCAGCGTGGTCTGCTACGCTGACGACACGCTGGTTCTGGCACAAGGGAGGTCGCACCAGGAGGCGGCCGACTTAATGACGCGCGGGGTTGCGATAGTCATCGAGAGGATCCAGCTGCTGGGACTGGAGGTGGCCTTGCACAAATCCGAGGCCATGTGCTTTCATGGGCTTCGGAACGCGCCACCTTCAGGCTCCCAAGTCACGGTGGGGGCGGTTACCATCGGCGTCGAGAGGGCGATGAAGTACCTGGGACTCGTCCTCGACGGCCGGTGGAACTTCGTCGAGCATTTCCGACGTTTGGGCCCCAAACTGGAGAAGGCAGGTGCTGCATTCAAGCGGCTCCTGCCCAACCTGGGCGGCCCAAACGCCCCCTGCCGCAGACTCTACGCGGGGGTCATGCGGTCCATGGCCCTTTACGGGGCCCCGGTATGGGCACGTTCGGTACGGCCGCGGGCTGTACAATACCTGAACGTGCCCCAAAGGGTGATAGCCATCAGGCTAATCCGGGGGTACCGCACGATCTCCCGCGAAGCAGTTGGCCTACTTGCTGGACTGCCACCGTGGGATCTGGAGGCGAGGGTCTTCTTGCGCCTGTACGACTGGCGCGAGGAGGCTCAGCGCCGGGGAGAAACCCCGTTGCCGCGGCAAGTTGTCGCGCAGCGGGCGGAGCTCCGGCGCGATCTCATGGTGGCCTGGAGGGAGCGACTGTCGCAACCCAGTGCACGCCACCATCGTGGCGGTAAGTCCCCTCTTTGAGGAGTGGCTCGGGAGGAGTCACGGCGCCCTCACGTACCGCATGACGCAGGTCCTCACCGGACACGGTTGTTTCGGGAGGTACCTGCACCGCATCGGTCGTGAGGAGGCGCCCGGGTGTCACCATTGTGCGGACAGCCCCGAGGACACGGCGGACCACACAGTCCAGGTGTGCCCCGCATGGGAGGGGCACCGCCGGGTCCTCGTCGAGGCTTTGGGTGGCGGCGACCTCTCGCGTCCGGCCTTGGTTCAGGCCATGGTCCGGGGCGAGAGGGAATGGGATGCCGTCGCCTCCTTCTGCGAAGCGGTCATGCTCGAGAAGGAGGAGGCGGAACGCCAGAGGGTTCGCACCTCTCATCCCGGCCGCCGCGCTGGACCAGGTAGACACCATGGGCGCCGGGTGTCGCGAGATGACTCCCGTCCACCGTAGGCGTGGGTCTGTGGGCGGTGAGTTCGGGTGGCTCATCGTCCCTCTGTCTTTCTAGACGACAGACCCGTGTCGACGGCGCGCGTTGTTCCACGCGCTCCTCAAAGAGATGTCAGCAACCCCAGCGGGGCCCAGCAGGGCCAAGGCCTGCCGGGGCTGCGGGTTGTTCGAAAGAGATACCGCGGCCCTGGTACATAAAAGGCCTATGACGGAACACGACGATTTTAGTCAGTAAGAGTCTGACACTCCCTCACCGCTGCTAACCCACAGCGGGAGGGGTCATTTGATGATTTTACGTCGCTAAAAAAAAAAAAAAAAAAAGGGGGTGCCTAATGACTAGTTCTCACTGATATATCTTTTGTACAGATTGTTTTAATTTTGGATGAGTGAGATCATACCTACATAAGTAAAATCCGCACGGGTCGATCGATCAAAGGTTAAGCTACGTTTCACGCGGTCAGACCGTGGATGGGTGTACATCTTTTTTCAGTAGTCAAAAGCCAAAATATCAGTCACCTAGTATAACAAGTTTGTAAGTCTGAAGGGATTTGGAGAAAATCTAAGCATATCATCTTATTCATCTCATTTCGCAATTGCATTAGGGTCGGTTTCCAGTCTAACTGGATGCATTTGGGTTCCTTTTTTTCAAGGAGCGACTGGCTATCTAACCTGGGCAACCCAACTTAGTAAGACTAGTTGTCAGACTTCTTGGTAAAATATAAAATCTACTTACTGACTCGTCATACATTTAGTATAATCATCGTAGCAGACATCGACATACTCCGCGTTCATCCACTGTTCTCTTTCGTACTGGAATGGTACCGGGCTGTATTTCCCTGGATGCACTATAAGTGCTTCGTCGACATCTTGTGACTTTTGAGTTGTAGGGTCTGCAAATACGTTTTATGTTATAGAACATAACTAGCTTCTGCCAGCGGTTTCACCCGCATCCCGTGAGAACTACTTCCCGTACCGGAATAAAAAGTAGCCTATAGCCTTCCTCGATAAATGGGCTATCTAACACTGAAAGAAATTTTCAAATCGGACCAGTAGTTCCTGAGATTAGCGCGTTCAAACAAACAAACAAACAAACTCTTCAGCTTTATAATATTAGTACAGATTGTTGGATAGCTCATGTGTCGTCAAATTTCGATAATACCTATATCTATCTCTGGATTTGCTTGCCAGAGATAGAATATTTAATTTTTAGTTCCATAGCATCTAATTTAACTATAATAATTTTATTACATTATAATTTCATGTTTTTGAATATGTTAACTTTACTTTTGAATTTGATTTTAATTCAATTTGTATAAAATAAATTGAGGTAAAAAAATCTTTAAAAACAAGCTTTTATTTAAATGCGCTAAAAAGAAAAAAATAAACTTTTACTGTAACTTTACTGTCAACTTATAACGACATTTCAAATTTAACATATTTGACACAATTTATATGTTTTAAAAGCTTGTCGCGATTTTACTAAGAAAGTAAATACGAGTACTTAAATCTCGCGACAAGCTTTTAAAACGTATAAATTGTGTCAAATATGTTAAATTTGAAATGTCGTTATAAGTTGACAGTAAAAGTTTATTTTTTTCTTTTTAGCGCATTTAAATAAAAGCTTGTTTTTAAAGATTTTTTTACCTCAATTTTTTTTAACTGTTTTCTTATTTTGAAGTGGCGTGAAAGATTCTTTGTTGTTGTCTTTACCAAACAATAAGAAATATTTAGTTTTAATTTGTCCCTAGGAGCCTGATTGTGTGTCCCTACATAAATTTCTAGCCTTTATATATTGAATCTTTAGTATTGCATGATGTACTTACCTGTAAGAGATTGATACACTAGACCCTAATTGATTTAATGTAACCCATAATTGTTGAGTGTATGTACTCAATTGTTGGTGAGCCAAATAAATAAAATAAATATTGAGATGATTTCTATTATTTATACAATAACTAGCTTTTGCCCGCGACTTGGTTCCCGTGGAATAGTAACTTCCGGCAGATTTTTGGTTTGACCAGTAGATGGCGCTATATATATATATTTTGTAACAAAAACTATCCTGTGTCCTTTCTCAAGTTCCAAACTATGTCTGTATCAAATTTCACACAAATCGGTTCAGAAGTTTAGGCATGAAGAAAAGACAGACAGACAGACAGAGTATTTCGCATTTATAATATTAGTTTGGATTTATAATTTTTTATGTCTCTACTAAACCAGATTTTTGGAATGGCAACGTGATCATGTTTGCTTGGCAACGGGGTCAAGCAAACATGCTGAAGCCTTTTTAAATCTTAAAAAAATCTTAAAAAACAAGCTTTTATTTAAATGCGCTAAAAAGAAAAAAATAAACTTTTACTGTAACTTTACTGTCAACTTATAACGACATTTCAAATTTAACATATTTGACACAATTTATACGTTTTAAATGCTTGTCGCGAGATTTAAGTAATCGTATTTACTTTCTTAGTAAAATCGCGACAAGCTTTTAAAACATATAAATTGTGTCAAATATGTTTTTGAAATGTCGTTATAAGTTGACAATATTAAATGAAGTTAAATACGGAGCACTGTATGATTAAAGTATATGTGTTACAGCCATAGTGATTAAATGTATATTATACATAATCACTGGTCATTATATATATTACCCAAATTGACTTGACAATGTGATAAATTAATTACTTTATTAATATTTTATTAATAACAGCTGGTCAAAGTTAGCCAAAGTAATAAATATGGTAGGTATAACCAACTTGGTATACCTAGTTATCGGCACGGATAATGAGCTCTCGGCGGAAGAGTGGGGATCGCTTTGTGCTCCGTACACTTATGGGTTGTGAGGTTCATCGTGTCCTCCGGGCCGTCCGTAGAGTGGCCCGAGCCGCACCTCAAAGAGGGGACTTTTCGCTACTATAATGGTGTGCCCAGCACGGGGCTAACTAGCCTTTTTTTAATATTAAGGTCAGCTACCAGACACTTTAGTTAGTTAACATGAAATAATAATCCTAACTTGTTTTATTACATTGTCCAAGTCTATGGAGATATTATATAAAATTGCCTTCCTTCGAGGTCATTATTTCCCCGTAACTACATCGGAAGTAAGAAACTAGTTGATTTAAATATCTCACCCTCAACAGATGCCACCTTGATATTTTTACAGTCTGTTTGTACTGTCAAAATTAAAATCACATAAATAAACGAGCCTATTTTAAGACCACAGTTTAGTTTCTTCTTTTTGAACATAACTTTAACAAACATTCTTCACAGCATAAACGTTTCACGTTTCACGTCACAGATTCACTACTTACGAACCTTTTATACCAGAAATGTGAATTTAATTAAAAATGTTCTGATTGCTAATTAAGTGTCAATTACGCCGCAGTTTTGCGATAATCGTAATAAGGCAATGTCGATTTGAATCTTGTAGTCTTTAGATGTTTAAGTCATCATTAGCCTAGCCATTTGGTAGTTCTAGTTTGATCGTTGGTAGTTAGATAAATGGCAAAGTAACTCTGCCTGTCTGTCTGTCTGTCTTTTCTTCGCAACTAAACTACTGAACCGATTTATGTGAAATTTGGTCATAGGACAGTTTTTATTACAAAGAAATACAAAAGTAAAAAATAAAATTTATTTCGGACATATAGCGCCATCTATTGGTGAAACCAAAAATCTGCCGGAAGTCACTATTCAACGAGAACGAAGTCGCAGGCAAAAGCTATTATTTAAATATACCTACTGTCAGATTTTACGGGCCGATACCTACTCGATTGGTTCAAAACTTATCTACTAAAATTAATACAGCTTTAAGAACTATTTATAAAAACGGCATGTTTGAGCCTCGAAATCACATATTGCCTATAACATTTTATTAACAAGATGAGTATTCAGAAGTTTGTTAAATGCGGTGCGGTTGCGTCGCAACTTATATTAGAAAACTTACGGCCGACATGCATGGGGTGTGACTTAGAACTTAAGAAACTCTTAGTGCTTAGGCATCTGTCACCGCAGCTTTGTTACCTATAGTACTTGAGCTAACTTAGACCACTTTTGTTGAATTATCGATGGTGGGTAAACATCTTGGAACATGCTTTAGAAGTTTATTACGTCGCACGTGGCTTAGGGTAGGTTCATATCTGACGGAACATACGTCGCGTATTTTCGGTCGCGTAACGCCAAAACAGATAAATCTATACTAATATTATAAAGCTGTAGAGTTTGTTTGTTTGTTTGTTTGTTTGTTTGAACGCGCTAATCTCAGGAACTACTGGTCCGATTTGAAAATTTCTTTCAGTGTTAGATAGCCCATTTATCGAGGAAGGCTATAGGCTACTTTTTATCCCGGTACGGGAAGTAGTTCCCACGGGATGCGGGTGAAACCGCTGGCAGAAGCTATATACGATAAAATATTCAATCATTCACACCTAACCGATGATGCGTTAGTGCGTCGATCATACATTTACGATACACTCGACGCATTTTCCGTCAGATATGAACCGACCCTTAATAATATACTTTAAAAGCTTTAAAGCATGAGTGTTTAGTGACCAAAATTGACTGCCTCATTGGTCTAGTGATCGCAAGCACGGCTGTTGTGCTCGAGGTCTCGGGTTCGATTCCAGGGTCGGGCCGAAATCGCTTTGTGGGTTTTCTTAAGAAACTTTCACAAAGCAGCCCGTAGTCTGGAAGTTGGTGATTGATTCACCCGATTCACCCGCCGTCCTATCGGGTTATGAGAGTGAAGGAATTGGGAGTGCACCTGTGTCTGCGCAAATGCTCGTGCACTATAATATGTCCTGCGCAGCTGGCTGATCTCCTTAAATGAGAACAGCCGGCGTGGCCGAAATCGGCCGTGGACGCCATTATTAGTGAGCTATTAAAAAATTGATACTTTAGACTTTAGATATTCTAAAGTCTAAAGTATCACTTTTTAATAGTTTTTAATATTCTTTAAAACAGCTAGTGTTTCATAGAAGCCGAATGGGGTCTACCGTTTTTTGTTTCATCAGATGGCGCAACTATAGCGTGAGATCCTAAACTACGGCAATCAAAGTTCGTATTATGAGCGCCAAAACTTATATCTAATACATTTAATACAATATAACTTTAGTGTGAACGTATTGGCGATGCCACAGTGTTGCGCAGAGCCGTTTTGCTCGAAAAAGAAAGGCATACCTAAGTTTCCGAAAGATAAAAGTGTGTCAAAGCAGTGACATTTATAGATCCCTAATCTGTATTTGCCATAATTAATCTTAAATATTCGCAATTTTATTTAATTAGAAATATAAACCCTCGCGCGTAAACAAACAGTGACATTTAGTCGTTTCGAAGACCTCACGCTACACAAGCGCCTCTAGCGGCGATTTCATACGCGATAGCCCTCATTGGCACTTTTCATTATAATTACCAATGTCTGAATACAGACAAACAGCAATACAATAGGCATATACAGACGTGTATTGAGTCTACTGTTTTTGAAATAACGGTGCCTTAAAACGGGTTCCACGAGTGGCTACACTTAGACTTACGTCTGACTGAGGTATAGCTTTATATTTGCTACTCAAATCGTAGAAGAAAGCCTACGAATACTGTTTTTTGATATTTTATTTGGATCATGGCAATATGAAATGTCAACTATCATCCGCTAATAGGAAGCGGGCCTATAAAGTCGTAACCAGAAGTAGTAGAACATTACGAAAACCGGCCAAGTGCCACGAATGGTTCCGTACCATTATTTATAAAACGGACAAAAAAATCACGTTTGCTGTATGAGAGGCCGCCCAAAATATTTGTTTAATTCAAGTTTTCAATATTTGTTGTTATAGCGGCAACAAAAATACATCATCTGTTAAAATTTCAGCTCTCTATCACGGTTCATGAGATACAGCCTGGTGACAAACGGACGGACGGACGGACAGAGGAGCGAGAACAATAGGGTCCCGTTTTACCCTCTGGGTACGGAACCCTAAAAACGAACGCACCTCGCGAACCATTATAGTAAAAATAAGATAAAATGTGCTCATACGATAAATAAATTATAGAGCTTTTTACGTCGAAAGGGAAATCGTGTAAACGTATATGGCAGAATGTATCCAGTACGGAATGTGCGTTGAGTGAAGATACAGTTAATTGCCAGTGAATATTTTATTTTAACTGAACTGTGTAGCCGTTTGCTACCGAAGTGTGAAGGTTTTCTAGAAAGGAAGAAAAGGAAAACTGATAGGAAAACGTATAATTGATATTAACGCGTGGGTAATATTCTGAGTGTTATCGATATCGTGAGAGAACAGCCTTGGCCGACAGTCGAACATCATTAGTCAATATTGGATAACCAAACAAGTAGTGCCGTAAAAAAATAACGTAAATATAGAAAAATAAATAAAATCGAATTAATGTACCTGAATGTACCTAGGCCTTGCCCATCTTCTTTACTAATGAAGCCAGCCATATAATCTGTTTATTAGGTCATGTATTGGTTGACTCATATTTATTATGAGTCGCTTACACTACCCCTATCTTCAATTCCTCTTTATAAGAGAAAAAAAGAGAAGATTACCCTAAATAAAGAATATCTTATCTTTATAAGAATCTTTCAAAAGTACTACAATAAATCAAGACTATAACTGTCTATCGATACAGAAGACTTTTTCTCGAGCAATTTATTAAATAAACTTGCACAAAGCAAGTCAATACAAAGTATGGTCGTTAGAGTTAATTTTGAAGAGTTGAGGCGGGTTCTAGTGGCCGCTCTTGGGATTAGGGCGCCAACGTGATTGATAACGGACACCGCGGATAGAAACGCAATGAGGCGAGCTCGCCCGTTCATTTGTTTTAATAGGCCACGTGTTCAGTGACGAGCGGGGCGGTAGCGGTTTTCTTAAACACAAAAAATCATAAGTATATAAAAATAATAATTGATAAAAATATGCTAAAAGTCTTGTAGGGTAGCTTAAGCTTGTAAGTACAATTAAACATATTATAATTTAATAATTGTATTCTTTCAAATGAATGTAATTTTAATTGAATTGTTTAAAATGTCACTTTTATATGTCCTTTATGCTATGTGAACGCAATGTGTACCAGTATCTACTTTTTGCTTACTTAATGTGCTGTACTTAATGTGACCTGACTAAAACACCTGTAATACTGTGCCTCTAGACCAGTGGTTCTTAACCGGTGGTCCGCGGACCACTGGTGGTCCCTGGAGGCATTCCAAGTGGTCCGCGAAGCTTTGCTTCGCGACGTTGCTATCCATCTTACTTGTCCAACAGAAAACAACCCTTTTACGTAATTTTGGTTCTGAGTCTTAAAAAATAATTAAAATTTCCCGCTCGCTTCGCTCGCGTATTCAGAAACTATATGCCCTCGTTTTTGCATTTGTCAACAAACAAAAAGTTAAGTACGTTTGGGATACATTTGAGTCCGAAAAAAATTTCGCGCTCGCTTCGCTCGCGCATTTGTAACATATGTATGTCTTTCTTTACATTTACTTACCTACAAAAGAATAGAGTACTTGCGTTTTGTAAACGCTGAACATTGCGTTTGTAAGTGAAAGATTTAGTCGGAGCTAAAACTGTTTTTTTTTACCTAGTGGACCCCCACCCCTTGTCAAAGCTATAAATTCGTCCGTGGGTTTTCAACGCTTCTGATTGTTAAAAACAAGCATAGAAATCTGTTGCATGCCACTGACGACATGCGTTTAGCTTTGAGTAGTACTGAACCAAGAATTCAGAAGTTAGTAAAGAGAATACAGTCACAAAAATCTCATTAAATTAAAATCTCAATTTAGGCAAACCAATGGGGTGGTCCCCGGCAAGTCAAATTTTGGTAAAGTGGTCCCTGATGACAAAAAGGTTAAGAACCACTGCTCTAGACGATCAACACACGGCACCGCGCACCGCCGCGGTAGGCGGTGAAGCGGATCTCATGTCGCATTGACCTGTATTAAATCCGTTGATGCCTAACACACGTACACCGCCTGACCGCGCGGTGCGCGGTGCCGTGTGTTAATCGCCTAAGATTCTTATTCTTTCAAAAACGTTTTGTATGTTAGTAAAGGTTGTTTAAAGAAAGGTTTAGCAACGCATTTTCGTAAAAACCGATTAGATGAAATACCAAATATGTTTTTCTGTTAAAACTACAGATTTGATGTTTTTTTGATAATTTGGTACCAGTGTTTATCGACTTTAATATGAGACGACAGTTCTTTTATTCGTAAAAAGCTATAGCCTATGATCAGTGAATGATTGATAAATCACAAGTACTAAACAACAAGAAGGTTAGTTATTTCATACTAGCTTCCGCCAGCGGCATCGCCCGCGCAGAGTTCGGTTATATTGCGTTTCCAAGAGAATTCTTCAAAAGCCTGAATATCCTATGTTCTTTCTCAAAGTCAACTCAATCTCTGTACCAAATTTTATTAAAATCAGTTCAGTACTTTAAACGTGAAAGCGTAACAGACAGACAGACAGACAGAGTTACTTTCGCATTTATAATATGTATTAGTAAGGATTTGCAACCTAGTCCACATGTCCGCATTCTTATGGTCTAACTAATGGATTATGTAAAGTGCTGTTGAAACACCAACATCTACGTACAAACCAGCCAACCAGTCTACATATATGGAAATTTAGATTTATTTCACTCGATATTGCTTTAAAAACGGCAAATTTTCAACAACGTGTCAGGGCGACTTGATGAATTTATTTTTCTGAATATTTTTCGTCCAATTTGCGTGTTATGTTAATTTGGGAATTGGAATATGGAAATAGAATTTATTGGATTATCCATGTTCGCAATGTGTCAAATATGAGACGGGTTGGTCGTTGTAAATGATAAAAAATCCGGGACACATTAATTCGATACGGATTTAGGAAATCGCTTGGGATTTTATTAGATTGCTGAATTTATTCTCTAAGTTAGTAAACCTTGCTTTGATTTTGAGTTTGCTATTCTAAAGCTTTCAAATCAAATAATTTTATCCCTGCCTTAATTAAATGACATATTGTTCAAAATTCCTAAAAAACCTGTCTTTAGGTACTATTTTTCACATATCATATCAACGCAAAATAATTGATAATTCAAAAACAGAACAGGAACTTTTTTAGCAACAAAATGGCTTCCACGATCGCCATTGTTCAAATTTAATTCTGTTTGAAAATGGAACGGATTTTCTTCTTCATAAAACCATAAAACAAACAACTGAGGATCGCGCCAGAGGCTTACCACAAACAATTGATAACTTCTGTTTGATCCTCTCGAGAAATAACTACAATATGATAACCGTGTTTATTGTAGAACCGATGGGAACGAATCGATAGTACCTATAAGCTCAATCCGTAGCTCTTAAAATAGATCGTTCTAGTAACCTATTTACAATCGTATAGTACTATTGAAATTGATTTACAATATGTGTTTTGTTTGTTACTTTTTTATGGTTTCTTTTTTCTTGTTTATACTTTGCAACGTCTTTCGAAGTAATAACCCTACATTTTAATAAACACAGTACATTTAACTGCAAATAGCGTGGTTTGGTTGTTTTCTTTTGACTCACTCAAACTTGGAATAGACTTAGATGATGTCAGTTTTTGAGCTGTTGAGCAGCTATGAGCTGTCAATAATAATAAAGCAGATATAGGTTACAATTACTAAGGCCGATTTTTTTAAGAATTAGGGAGAAACCTATAGGAAGCGCAGGAACTAAAGTAGATAACTAATAACTATTAATTATATCAGTAACTAAGCAAATTAAGGCTCGGTTTCATTCACACGGTTAACCATCTGTCAGATAAATGTTGTCTATATCTGCCAGATATTGCTATCTGAAACCTGTGAAACCAAAACTAATAATTTATCTTTCAAATAAGTTAATGATATGCTATCAGGGACTTAATCAGTACTTACCGGTGAAACTAGCCATAACACAGACACGTACACAAAAGAAGTAGGTACCTACGTAGAACGATAGCAAACCTCTTCCAAAACCAACCTTTTTAAAATTCAAAACTTGCGTTCCCCGCTAAATGTTATCCCAGATCACAATGGTTCCAATTTCGAATTCACGCGCCATTCAAACATGGCTGCCGACGTATGACGTCACCGTTCCTTAGGAATGCTAAATGGGTAGAGCCACGGCATACAATAGTTCGGAGGATCACTGAGCTACCGGTATCATTGCGGAACTGAAGTTATATCGGATTACATGAATGTCTAGTTTATAGAGAGGAATATTGTGACGGTGTAAGATTTCGGTAGTTGTTATGTCAACCACAATAATGTTAATAGGTATAGGTACTTATGTAAGGAAATTAGTTACTTACTAGCCGTTCCCCGCGGTTTTACCCGCGTCCCGGTGTATTTTTTGCCGCCCTGGTACATGGTGAGCAGTTGCATCGAAATTTCGTTATCCCTTAAATTGGCAAATCAATTTACTACAAAAATTTAATTATTTTTTGTTATTTCCTGGTTTATTACGATGCCAGATGACTGTAAAAAATTGAGAAAAAAATCTACCTATTACAGTTTTCGCGAAAATCTATGTACTCTGGGGAGTACGTTGCCAACTCCAGTAGTTCTTCTGTTCGTACTACGTGGAGTACGTTGCCAGAATATAAATAAAACACATTTTAGTTAAATCGTCACTTTATTAATCATAATTCTTATCAAACTGCATAATATGCATTTATTGCGGGTGAAATTAGTGGAAGCAATTTCTTTTATTACTTTCTCCTACCATAAAATACAGAAGCACATTGCATTTCACGCAAAAAACTTTAGTTCTTCCATCTTTGCAAAATCTACAGCGTGATTGCTTATTTGCTATTTCTGGAAAATATCCGACAGCATTATCTGACATTGTCTACCGGCCGTTCAGCTATAGGTCTCTGAATTATTTTCTCCCTCACCTACCCAAATACCACCATGTACCGGACCCCTTTCAAGAGCCGATTTCTTGAAAGAGGGGTCCGGTACAAAGATATAAGGATATCTGCTAAATCAGGTCGTGTCAGGTTCAAGACTGCAGAAAAGAAAAAGAACATTCTGTATGACATACAATTCACGACACAACTGAAGTCATTTTACATAAAAACCAACAAAAAAAGGCTAGTTTGCATTTCTAAATAACGAGCAATGTACTCCGTGTATACCAAAGTTTATGTTGTGAACTTCACTACGTACTTAGCAACGGTATTCAGGGAGTACATACAGAGTTATGAACTTATAAAATTGCGATTACATTATTTACACACAAAATTACGAATGATTGATATCATTTATAATGTTCCTATGCCATTTAAAGCCAAATAACCACAAGTCCCATCCGAAAAAATGTGGAAAAACACAAAAAACTTACCCGTGATCCAGATACTCCAGACCGCTCTGAAGACATTTTGAATTTGACAGCTATTTTTCAATGGAATCACATTCAAATATTTTTTCTACCAAAATATACAATTATTGCAAGCTAAAAATAATAATAAATTGTATTTTTTTTAAGATTAGTACTACAATCGATTTAAAAAAAGTTAATGTCTTTGGTGGAGTACACTGCCAATTTAAGGGTTATTGGTATACTTATACTCCGGTGAATTATGTTGTCCTAGTACTTTACTTTTGTGGTTCTGCGGCATTCCGTAAGTTGGTTTTTGTCTAATCACTCCCGCCCCGGGGAAACTTTTTCCGCAGCTGGATGGTGACAAAAAAAAAACCTAAAACCTTCTCCCGGGTCTAAATTACCTCCCCTCTAATTTTCAGCCAAATCGGTCAGGCCGTTTTCATGTTATGTCGTGACAACGGAAAGCGGGTTTCATTTTTATATATAGAGGTATAGATATAGATTAGCAAAGAATGAAATCTATAAAAGGGGAAATATATTGTATCTCAATGTTCAGATTCTATTCCATTATTGCATGCAGTTAACGTGAACTGCATCCAACCTTTTTTTTTTTAAATTATCCACTTAAAAGTTGTTATAGAAATATCTTTTTGTTTTCCTTTCGCATATAAGCATCTTGCTGTCTCCTCCAAAATTTTAGAATACCATCCACGAAATATTGTTCCAAAAACAAAACACGACTCTTCAATTAAAAATCCGTTTTCAATTACTCTGGTGTCCATAAGGCTTCCGATCCGGTTTGATTAAGAAATGCCTGCATGTCTGCTTGTATGCCTTAGTGCGGAACTATTGAACCGATCACAAAGAGCCTCCATTACAATGATGGAATGTTATTTCTATGAACGTTATAGTTTTTTGTTATTTTTTTTTTTGTTTGTAGGTATGGTGATGTTTATTTATTGGACCCAAAATAATCATTACGTTACAAAATAATGTGTATTTTATGTCCAATTTACAAGCAAGTTTTATTCAACGTTCAGTTTTCACAAAATTACCGCAGAGAATATTTGCTCTCCATGCATTTTTGCAATATTATTAAAATAAAATTGCGGTGGATTAAATTAAAACAGTGAAAGGAAATTGACACTCTTAATTGAGTTTGGTTTTTTAACCATTATGAACCTCCTCCTATTTTAAATCGGTTAAAAATAGTTTAACAGGTAATCCAAATACTCATACACAATTTATATCATTTAGCTACAACCTTCGTATAAATTTTGCCATATAGTAAGTACCAATACACAGATGGTAGATTATTCTCCATCAAAATGTAGGATATAAATTCAGTCCGGTATAATTTGAGCGATTTTAATAGTCCTCAGAGCGGAGAACCGAGCACAAACTCTTGTACAATTTGCATAATAATCTGCTTCGTATGAAAGCTTTTTGCATTAACAATCTTACATATTTTTAACTGAATGACTATATTTGATGTTTCCGTGAAAAAATAAATATGGTAGATATCACATCACATCAACAGCCTTTTGGTCACGATAAGCGTCAACCAGCTGCCTAGAGAGATCTTTAAACGGGGTGTTCAGACCCCACAACGCGAGGGTTTCACCAGAAACGGTTTGAAAATAAAGTAGCCAACAGCCATTAGTTTAATATATTTCAAATCTATATTATTACCATTTTGACTGCCTCGTTGGTCTAGTGGTCGCAAGCGCGGCTGCTGTGCTCGAGGTCTCGGGTTCGATTCCCGGGTCGGGCCGAAATTGCTTTGTGGGTTTTCTTAAACTTTCACAAAGCAGCCCGTAGTCTGGAAGTTGGTGATTGATTCACCCGTGCATCGGAGAGCACGTAAATGTCGGTCCTGCGCCTGATCTCTTTCCGGTCGTGTCGGATTGCCGTCCCATCGGGTTATGAGAGTGAAGGAATAGGGAGTGCACCTGTGTCTGCGCAAATGCTCGTGCACTATAATATGTCCTGCGCAGCTGCCTGATCTCCTTAAATGAGAACAGCCGCCGTGGCCGAAATCGGCCGTGGACGCCATTATTACCATAGCACGGTTTTCTATAACACCAGCGTGACTTAACATGGCTAACATTATGATTCATGCGGTATTCTGCCAGTCACGTTGTAAAAGCCACCGCGGTATCTAGCTCAGGTTTTGTTCGGCGAACACAATGCTTTACTTATAATAGTACATTTTACATATCATGCTGTTACCTACATGTGTGATGTGTAATTTAATCTTTAGGGAGCTGAAATGGTAGTGTTGTTAACAACTTTAATATGTATTCTATTAACACATTGTGATATTTAAGTTAAGTACCTAATAAGTATTTCTCACTTAACTATTAAAATTTACGAATATTATATCCAAGACTATAAACTGTTTTGTCACTCTTTAATCATAACTATGGCAATTTACTATGTTGATTATCTCTAATTTACTATTTCGGTCTTATCCAATACTATGCATATCCATATACACAAAAACACGTCACCTGAAAGTGTTCTGTATAAATTCAGTTTAGAAACAAACAAGAAGCATTCTCTTATTATAGTACCAGATGTGTTGCAAACATTGGTACCAATATTCGTAGCTAACATATAGGCGACCTTTATTGTAAATTCCTTTTACCCTTAGTCTGCTCAATTCCACTGGCACCTAAAGATACTGGAATGTAATGTCCATCAAATTATGTGACATAGAAATGCCCATTTCTTGCTGTTTTTAATGTATCTCATGGACGTAATTTGACCAATTCATGCAAAAAGACGCGAAAAGCGGCAATTTACAGAGATGCCAGTGTACTAAGGATACATACGTAGGTACGATTCACATAAATATACGAACATTGTTGGTGGCAACATTGGGACCAACATATGAAAACGGCGTTAAGTATTTTCAACCGAGACTCTCATAAGTATGACAAATGCGTACCACTTGACTGAGAAGACTTGAGAAACTGGCACCGAGGCCCTCTGGTACCGATCCATCAATCATTGGAAATTACCTACATTTCTCTACAACACATACGAATTCTAGAAGATACGCGTGTAACCTTTATTTATTGAACCCCGTTTGGGTTTGTTTTATTTTAAATCACAATTTGAACGAAATCTAGATATTGGTAATGTTTAATTCACTTCATTCGTTTCTTCGAATAAAGTAAATACAAATATCATCACAGAATAAACGTTACATACGTCATCATTGGATATTATTTTCTACGAAATAATTTTAACTGGTCTGCCTTTTAAAAACTTACTCTAACATTATAAGTATTTTTACGCACTACTTTTCATTTTTAATTTGAATAGGTTTTTACCCGACTGCCAAAGAAGGAGGGTAATGTTTTTCCTTACAATGTTGACATCGGCTTCCAGTCTTACCCCAAGCTTCCCTTTTGGCTATATGACACATTCCGATATATGAAGTAACTTGTCATATAACATGGTACTACAGACAGATATCACCTATCAATGGACCGACCGCGCCAATCGTTGCTTAACTATTTCATCACACGCGTGCGTGAATAAACGTATTTCATTTTCATTTTTTTTTTCAATCGAACCGTGAGCCTGTCACTTAACAAGGAGCTCCTCAAATAATATAAAAAAAAACCTAAAACTGCAACTTAGTACTTTCTAGAGTCCATTCATAAAATGCACCTTCTTTTAGTAAAGTAGCAACTGATTCATTTTCCTTCGCTGAAGGGAATAGAAGAAAAAAGTAAAAAAAAAGGAAGTAAATGGATTCGACTGCTTATAGGTTCGCGGTGGTCAACAAAAGGAAATGGATTACTTGCGCGCGTTGAAAGATTGCCTCTAGTGCTCTTGTAATTATGCTAGTTCTGTAGTTTAAAATCTTACGTTTTATTCCGGAGAATTTTTAGTTAAGAGTAACTTAATATGGCTCGGAATGAAGTTTTAACTAAAAAATAATCTAATGTCCCCTAAACTGACTAAAAAGTTTGAGTATAACTTTAAAAGGATTTAAAATTTTGATAATGTCTAGAACCATTGACAAAATTAAAAGACGTTTCTAAAAGAAAGATTTTTGAAAGAAACGCACATTTACGTAATTTTTGATAAACTGAGATTTCGCTACATGAAACGTCTTTGCATTTCAATAGAAAACGATAAAATAAAACATCATTATTCACAAAATTATTTAACCGACTTTCATATACATAATATAGTTATATATATAGTTTTCACGTTAAAGTTGCCAACATAAAGTGGTTTACAAACCTTAAATGTCACATATATGACCTCTTTTGTTCACGTGTTAATCTGTTCACTTTATCTGTGGTCCATTCGAATGTTGATTGACAGCGTCAATGCGCTTTATTGGCAAAATTGTTTGAATATAATAGCGCAAGAATGCTTTGAACTTTATGGTTTAGCGGTTTCAATTTACAATATGAATATGTATTATTATGATTCATTGCATTGTATGGATAACGCAGTGAATACAGTTCCACAATAAAGCTAGGCGGTGGGGATTTAATACTGTTTTAATCTTAAAAAGTACAAAAAATAGGCATACTTTTACAGAGATACAAATTCTTTTGTTTTGTTAAAAGAAAAAAACATATTACAAAAAAAAAAGTACGCAATTATTATGACAAAAGGTTGCTGACGCTAAAAGCAATATAAAAAGCAAAAAATAACTTTTAGCACTACGTAAGTACGAACTAAGCATGTCAGACTAAACTAAAATTTTGTCGTGTCGGGGGACCGCTCTAATTTATTAGCCTAACGATATAAGTAATTATATACTACTACATTGTATATACTACTTATAACTTTGTAAGTATATGATTTGTTTAGATACGTGTTTTTTTATCCGAATGTTGTAATTAGGTAGTTCATTTAATTCAAATCATTCAATTTATGTAAGTATTTTTGAAGGTAAAAAGCGGTCCCCCGTCACGTCAAAATTTAGTTTAGTCTGACATGCTTAGTTGGTACTTACGTAGTGTTAAAAGTTATTTTTTGCTTTAAGGAGCTCCTTAATTTTTCCTTCTTTCTTTAATTTCTTTTATTTTAAGATGGGGTCGCTATGTGCGATCTCGGCCAAAGGAAGCTGTTTAACAATCCTCATGACAAACTGGCTCTAGGAGAATCGCACAGATTGAGAAACAATAAAGATTAACCTTTGGTCATTCTAGATTTTCAGCAAAAATATAAATCGGTTTATCCGTTTCATTGCGGCATTCCAGGGTTTCTTCCGGCACATCCCATTTCCAGCATCAGGTTTTCGTCAATTAGAAACATGAAGAGAATTAGTCAAGACAAATTCAACGAGCCTAAACTCGATGGGTTTACTAAAAAGCAGTTCAGGGTTACGTCTCCTATCTTCGTGCCCTAACAGCAGACCAGCTCAGTGGTTCCAGAAGACATTTTCAGATCCCACATATGCTTGGAAGTAAACTGAGCGTGTAACATTCCTATCACACCTAACAAACGAGCTAATGACCTTGAAGACCTGAACCGATTTCCACCAAACATAGCTAAGAACACTCCCGATTGACATTGCTTTTAAACAAAAAAAACCGCATTACAATCGGATCATCCGTTTGGGATGCCACAAACACACACACACACACACACACACACACACACACACACACACACACACACACACACACACACACACACACACACACGTCAAACTTATAACACCCCGTCGTATTTGCGTCGGGGGTTAAAAATTGATACTTATCATAATATCACTAGTAGAAATATCGTCTCAGGTGAGTAAAGGTCTGCCGGGGCTGCGGGATTGTTCGAAAGAGTTACCGCGACCCTGGTACATTAAAGGCCTACAACGGAACACGACGGTTTTTAGTCAGTAAGAGTCTGACACTCCCTCACCGCTGCTAGCCCACAGCGGGAGGGATCATTTGATGATTTTTGACGGCGTCGTTAAAAAAAAGGTGAGTAAGTTTGATCGAGTTGATATTTTAAATAAATGAATGCACTTACTTACAGATCAAGAAATTAAAAACAAAAAAACCCTTGAACTAGGTTTATTTCAAAATTGTTTCAATATTATGTTTTACGCACATATTATGAGAAAAGAAAATTCCTACTAACTTCAATTTATGAAGAAAATTCAAAAAATATGAGTATAACATCACGTAAATTCCACACATAATTCTCAAGATTAAAGAGCAAAGTTCTTTAGCTTCATAATTATGGGACTCAGTAAGTCGTACACGGTACCATATTAACTTGACTCCCTTAAGTCTTAGCTAATTTGCCTAGAAAACGTTCCATGGCCCTTGAGAGACCTTCTAACGACGTGACATGAATTAATATTGAAAAAACTGAATGTGCCACTTACAGAAAAGGTCAATTTGTAAGAGGCTTAATGATGGCTTTAATATCTTTCTAAGATTTTAATGTAGACTACTGTTACAGCCTTTTTATCGTCCCACTGCTGGGCACAGGCCTCCTCTCACACGGAGAAGGATTGAGCATTAATCACCACGCTTGCTGAATGCGTGTTGGTGATTTCAGACTTTATAGTCTAGGTTTCCTCAAGATGTTTTTCTTCACCTTTTTATCAGTCACTGGTGTCCAAGATATACTTAGAAAGTTGCATTGGTACTTGCCTGACTTAGAATCGAACCCACACCCTCATACTCGAGAGATTGGTTCTTTACTTACGAGGCCACCACGACTATTATAATATAGACTCGTGTATTGGTAAATAATTATCTTTTTTGTACATACAAATACCTACATAAACAGATATTGTTAATAGCTTGTATTGGGGTCCAGTATAAGGTATTTTGGTATACATGTTGAAATTAATGACTCCATATAAAATGTTTTAACGACAGTAATTTCTGTTTGTGAACAAGAACAAGAACTCGTTATATTCAATGAATTTCTTTCAGCTACAAAAGCTTTGCATATTCTTTCAACATTTTTGAATTCTTTGAATCGGTGTACAATAGAGAGCGGCCGCGGCTGGATGCGCGCGCGGCGGCGGCGGACGCGGCGGCGACCGGTGCGCGAGTACACGTCGACACCCTCACTCTGCACGATGTTAGGGAAGCGCTCATGAGGCTCAAGCCAAAGCGCTCATGCGGCCCCGATGGTATTCCAGCATTTCTGTTCCGCGACTGTGGCAGGGTGCTAGCAGAGCCTTTGCATCATATATTTAATATATGTTTAAAACAGGCAACGTTTCCGACTAGATGGAAAACCACACGAGTTATTCCGGTTCCAAAAGGCAAGTCCGGGCCGGATGTCAGTGGCTATAGACCGGTGGCGGTGTTGTCGACGCCTGCCAAGGTGTTCGAGTCTGCCATACAACGCTGTGTGCAGGCTCAAGTGAGCGCTCAGCTATCGGACGCGCAACACGGGTTTCGGCCGGCGCGCAGCACTGCGACGAACCTGCTTAATTTCATGGTGAGAGCGGTGCCGGCAGTCGATGCTGGTGTACAGGTAGACGCGGCATATTTTGATATTAAAAAGGCATTTGATACCGTTGATAATGATGTACTGCTAATGAAGCTGGCAAAAATTGGCTGTACTCAACACCTTCTACAGTTCTTCGCCAGCTACTTGGAAGACCGGCAGCAGTACGTCGACTACAACGGTTTCGAATCCCAGCCATACTACACCAGGTCAGGCGTAAGCCAGGGCAGCAATTTGGGTCCTCTGGAATTCATTTTAATGATAAATGACTTACCAGAGGTAGTCAAGCACAGTTTATGTTTATTGTTTGCAGATGACCTCAAATTGCTGCTCGAGGTCAGGAGTGCGTCGGACTGTGAGAAATTGCAGGAAGACATAGATAGAGTGGTTGAATGGAGCAATAAAAATAAGCTCTATTTCAATACAGCGAAATGCTCGGTGATGACGTTTACGCGCGCGAAGTCTACCTTAGCGTACAATTACAGTGTAGATAAAGAGCCGATGCAGCGAGTTTCGCAGGTACGAGACCTAGGTGTACTACTTACCCCTGATCTAACTTTCCGGGAGCACATAGTTAAGATCTGCAAGAAGGCCTATAGAAACCTGGGTTTCGTACTGAGACAGTCGCAGGGATTCACCAACATTACTACCCTCAGGGTGCTGTATGACGCTTTGGTAAGGAGTCACCTGGAGCACAGTGCGGTGATTTGGGCGCCTCATGAAGCGAAATACAGTGTCATGCTTGAACGAGTACAAAACAAGTTTACAAGACACTTGTATTTCAAACTTTATGGGGTGTACATTTTACCCGCTGATGTATCCTACACTTTTTGTACTGGGTATGGTAGGGTACAACCAACTAAGAGTGCGCAGGGAATTTACACTCGCGGTGTATGCGGTGAAGCTCCTGCGAGGTTTGGCGCACAACCCAGGTGTGCTGCGTCACCTGCAGCTGTGCGTGCCGGACAGGTACGTGTGGAGACGGCGGCGGCCGCCACTGCTGGCAGTGCCGACAGCTAGAACTAATCTGCTGGCGAAGGCAACCCTCACCCGCACAATACGGGTATTAAATGAAGTTCATGCGAGGATAGATTTGTTTTCGTGCAATCTGAGGGAATTTGCAATAGTTTTGTTAAATATTATTAGTTATAGTTATTAGGAGGTTTTATTGTGTTATTTTGTTGCAAATTTGTGTTAATTTTTTATGATTTTTGTTTAAGTAGTTATTTTGATTTCCAGTTTTGTTTTGTTTTGTTTTTGTGTTAGATTTAAGTTAAATTTTATTATTTTTGTATGCTAATGTGGACACCACTATCGAATTGGTTGTAAACTGTAATGATAGTGTGTATGTTTTTAAATAAATAAAGAAAAATAAATAACATCACAAAAGTTACTTACGAATACAAAGAAATATTTCTTAAATATTTCTAATACAAATACATTTATTTCTTAATCGAACATTACTCTAAATCGAAATTGAATCCCAGTGATTTAAAAAGCGAATATATTAAATTCAATAAAACGTTAAGAAAATTCCGAATCTTGGGTATCTAAGCTCTTTGGATCGACAAAATCTGGAGCAAAATGTCTGTCTTGTGTGGGCTTAAGGTCCCGGGACGAACCTCTCAGCTTCCATTCAATGACGACTATTTATAAAGATTACGGACCCGCACATCGACTTACAGCTAAATAATCTGGAAATTCATTTTAAATTAAACCTTTTTGTATGAAAATTTAAATCTCGGTGTAATTTTTTGGGTTAAAAAATCTTATTGAAAAATAATAAAATAACTCAAAACCCCCGACTTAACCCAATTATATAGGAATATCCGTCGGGAGCTGCCATTAAACCAGCTAAAGGATTCTAGTGTCGTGAATACAATTATTGAAGAATTGTAGATGTTTAACGATGACATAAAATACACTCAATTAATTGTTGAAATTTCATATAGAAAAGGCAGCCCCCGACGGTTATTCCTATATAATTGGGTTAAGTCGGGGGTTTTGAGTTATTTTATTATTTTTCAATAAGATTTTTACCGTCGGGGGTTTTTTCAAAATTTTTAATTTTGCTTAATTTTATTTCAGACTTTTTAGAGAACATATACGAATTATAGTCTATATAATATGTTATTGCAATATTATTTTGCACCGATATTGTAGCGACCTCTAGTGAGTTACAGGCGTAATTTTTATTATTTGGGAACATGCATTAAGCACGTACACATTGCTGATGAAAACAGAATTGTAATCGGACGTTTTGATTATATTGTAACATTGTTTGGCACTAATATTGTGGCGCCCCCTAGTGATTAATAGCCATGACACCTATCTAAGAACATGAACACGTTGAACGCAAATCTGTTATTGAAAACCACATCAAAATCGGATCATTAGTTTAGAAGGTAGGTGGGAACATTACTTTGCTGTTTTGCACTAATATTGTGGCGCCCCCTAGTGAGTTACAGCCATGACACCTATCTAAGAACATGAACACGTTGAACGCAAATCTGTTATTGAAAACCACATCAAAATCGGATCATTAGTTTAGAAGGTAGGTGGGAACATTACTTTGCTGTTTGCACTAATATTGTGGCGCCCCCTAGTGAGTTACAGCCATGACACCTATCTAAGAACATGAACACGTTGAACGCAAATCTGTTATTGAAAACCACATCAAAATCGGATCATTAGTTTAGAAGGTAGGTGGGAACATTACTTTGCTGTTTGCACTAATATTGTGGCGCCCCCTAGTGAGTTACAGCCATGACACCTATCTAAGAACATGAACACGTTGAACGCAAATCTGTTATTGAAAACCGCATCAAAATCAGATCATTAGTTTAGAAGGTAGGTGGGAACATTACTTTGCTGTTTGCACTAATATTGTGGCGCCCCCTAGTGAGTTACAGCCATGACACCTATCTAAGAACATGAACACGTTGAACGCAAATCTGTTATTGAAAACCACATCAAAATCGGATCATTAGTTTAGAAGGTAGGTGGGAACATTACTTTGCTGTTTGCACTAATATTGTGGCGCCCCCTAGTGAGTTACAGCCATGACACCTATCTAAGAACATGAACACGTTGAACGCAAATCTGTTATTGAAAACCGCATCAAAATCAGATCATTAGTTTAGAAGATAGGTGGGAACATTACTTTGCACAAACGCACACACAAACACACAAACACACAAACACACAAACGCACATCTCTCACCCCAAACGCATATACCTGCTCCGTTCCGTCGTGGGTAAAAAATGTTTTACGATACAAACTGATTAATATTAAAATGGGTTCAAAATGTAATTCTTAGAAAATTCTGCTGTGCATTTAATGAGGAGCTTGTTCATTTGTTTTTAATCAGACTAGAATAGACTTTGCCATATTTATAGCAAGTCATAATAAGATGGCTTTTTGAAACTATATGTAGGTACGTACATGTAATATCTATACTAATATTACAAAGAGAAAAACTTTGTTTGTTTGTTTGTTTGGTTGTAATGGATAAACTCAAAAACTACTGGACCGATTTTAAATATTCACCATTAGAAAGCTATATTATCTGCGAGTAACATAGGCTAGGTATATTTTATCCCGATGCGGGCAGTAGTTCCCACGGGACGCGGGTAAAACCGCGGGAAAACGGCTAGTATGCAATAAAATTGTGCAGTTATTTCCATGACAAATGAAGTTCAAACCTTCTCTTGCGGTAAAATGCGACACAGTACTTATATAGTGTTAAGTCAACCCAGTAAAACAATCTAAATTATATTACTATTTGTTATTTGAGTCTTTATTACTGCGATTTCAGGGATAAATATTAAAGTAATAACAAGTACACATAGTGACTTATTGAGAGAATTAACCCCTTACAATGACGTCCTGAAATCATTCCACAACTTGAACACAAAATGTACAAGCGAATCCATACAAATAACACATATGCATATAACTAAGTAAATACGAGTAAATAACATATTAACACAACGCTTAATAATCATTTGTGTGAACTGACGTAACAAGTTATCGCTAAACGGAATATAGTTGAATTTCGTAACGTTATCGTAATTATTGATCTGTGAATTCGGTTGCTAGTTACCCATTTAACTGTGAACAAGTTACAGACAATATTCAGAATCTCATGTTTTCGTTTACATTGTATCCATAGCTTAATTGAATATTAAAAGTTACAAGAACACTTTAATGTAAGCAATTCGTCTCAGCACAGATTTTGTGGCTCCATTGAAAAATAAAACTCAAACCTAGGTTTCTTATAACAGATGCATTCCTGGCTGTGCGTTCCTTTACTGTATGAGAACAGACCTATGCCCATTTTTAGTCAGACCTTGCTTCTGAAGTGGAACTCAAAATCGAGAATAAAATACTTTAATTCCAACCTTTATTGAATTTATTCATCATATAGCTTTTGTAGAGCAGTTTTTGTCCAATATGCTTCTAATAATTTGCATTATTTCACAGTTCCATTTACAAGTTTTTTCCAACCATGATATTAATGATTTTAACATTGCTTTTACTAAAATCATCTAATATTTTAGCTTCCAGGTCATTTTAAAACATTGTTATGTAATAGTTGAGCAAAATATAGGTCGACCGGTAATCTTATTTTATCGGGTTAACACCTACTAGAACTTCGTTACTTAACTGACAGGATTTCCTATAAAATATATATTTTTATTATTTTCTTCCACGATAACTTGGTGTAAACTGTAGCATATTCTTTGTATGTGTGTGTTGCTAGTTCAAGACTTATCTACCTATGTTGTCTTCACCTAATTTCAGAATTTTAATTTTCTCATGATAACTAACTTACCAAGAAAACGGTGGAGAGAAGATTTAGACAGCTTCCACAAGGACTGGCCACAAATAATGACCGATAGGAAAAGATGAATGGCTATGGGGGAGGCCTTTGCCCAGCAGTGGGACAACATAGGCTAATACAAATAAAACTAAGGGAAAATGAAATTATTTAAAAACCTTCCTCTTATAGGCTCACGACACAATCTAAGGAGAACTAAATTATCCATATTTTATAAAAATAGGTCTCAACTCCTCTTTAATGACGGCTTAAAAAAAGACTTGAATACCACACATTCCGCTCACTAAATTAGTCTGAAACCTTAGATCTTACACATAGTACAAGAAAACCCAACGTCGCGGTCATAACTAACAAAAAACAAGTAACTACTACATACCTCTGTTTCTATGTCTTATTTACGCCAATCCCCCACAGGACGGGACTACAAAGTAAAGATTTGCTGACCACAAGAAGTACTTACAGATATTGTACTTTCATAATGCCAAGCCATGGCCAATCCTTTCTTTAATATTTGTATTTAGCCGATAAATTGCAAAGCTGGTGTGAATGATTCCCTCTCATTTAAAGTTATTGTATTTTATGGTGTCACTAGAATTTAGAGGCTAAGATGGGGTTGATATATCCATGTAAACTCCCGAATTAAATAAAAAAATAATAAAAAGCAATGGACACTGGGCAGGGCACATAGCTGGCAGAACAGATGGCCGAGGGGGCAGAAAAGTTCTCGAGTGGCGACCATGACTCGGAAAAAGCAGCGTCTGTAGCCCACTAGATGGACGGACGATCTGGCCAAGGTCGCTGGGAAGCAGTGGATGTGGGTTACTGAAGATCGAGATAAGTGGCGAACCTCGGGGGAGGCTTTTGTCCAGCAGTGGACGTCTTTTGGGCCACAGCACGATGCAAAAATAAATTAAATTTCATTTATTTAATCAACAGCGTTACTCGCAATTAATCTAATTAGTGCATACTAAATGAAGTGTAATCTAGATAATTAAATACTTCGAACATTCTCCTTAGTTAATTCAGCTGAGCTTTACTTAAAGCAAAGATGCAGACTTCATGAAAAAGATAAACACTGAGATAAGAAGACGCAGGGTACGTAATGCCTAGTTTAACATTATATTTTATTTTATAGATTGTTTAAAAAAGCTAATTTTATATATTTAAATTAACATGTCCTGCAATACATGCAAAGAGGTGCTTTTCGCGCAGAATTATTTTCTTAAGGACACACTCAGAGATATGTAATGGTTACTTAAGCCATTCCTTGGTGATGGATTTCTATGACAATCCGTCACTAAGGAGTGACTTAAGTGTTGTAAGACTTAAGTGACGTTAGAAGTGTTTTTTTTTTCAAGTGTTATTTCTTACTCGTCGTGATTTCATACTTAGCTCGTTAGAATCCTAAGGAAAACTCATAATTTTTACATTTTGATTTATTTATATTAACTACAAATAAATCATAGAAAATACTATACCAAATAACTTAAAACCACAAATCAAAAACATCTTACTGAAGCCATTAGAGCTATTAACGAAATCACTGCGTACTTTACGCAGGTTGTCACGCAAAATTCGCCAGCTTGAGTTAAAATCAAAATTTTGAGGTTAAACCTCGTTTAAGTAATGCACTGCCATTCAATGTCAATGTCGCGAACATTCGTTTTTCAAAATATACAGTCAGCGTAAAAGGAACGTTGATAAATCATTTTGATAGAAGTCATATTTTAAGAATTGGAAATTAATGACAACAAATGTTTCAAATAAATATGTTTCTTTGATGTATTTCGGGGAATTAAATTTAAATAATAATATGGAGTAATGGCTCGACGTTGATGAATATCTTCATTAAATCGAATTGCCAATTCATTACATTACAACAAAACAATGATCGTTAATTATTGAATAGATTTTTAATGACTTGAATCAATCGAACTGAATTTTAAAGCTGACTGTACTCTAATGAATTAAATCAAATTAAAAGGGTTCTGGAGCATTTTATCAGAAAGAGGGCTTTGGCCACAGACTTAAAAGGTTTTAACCACCAAACTAGAATGCTTTGAAATGCCTAAATGAAAAAATAAAGCCCCTCATGTACCTGTTGCCCCCTTGTTGCGATTTAGCGACTGATTCCCGGGGGCCCAGTAAGTGAGGTGGCGAGTCTCCACCTGCCATTTTTACATGTATTTAATACATTGTCATCGGCAGGTGCCATAGTTCCCGTAGTTTCCCCATTCCTAGTCCACTAACATCCCATCACAATAGCCCAAGTAGTTTTCATCCATAGTTAGCAATAGTTTAGCACAGAACCGGGGATTGTCCTTGGGTACATTTCTATAGTGTATACAGGGATAATCGTCGGTTTTGTGTCACCATTTCATTAAAGTTGTCTCAAAAAGGCTTCAGCGTGTTGGCTTCGGCCCCACGTTCGCCTCCCAAAAATCCGGGACTCTATATTCCCGAGGTCTGGAAGAGACATACATTTATAATAATAATAATAAATCTTTATTATTTCCAAAAAGAACACAAATTTTACATGATTAGGATCATGGCAATGTGGGCCAGAACATAAGGACCCTGACTTCTAAACTAGGAAAAATCCTGTATCTTAGAAGCCAGTGCACCTTCGAAATTATACGAACGAATAAGCCAATACAATTACCTGGATAGGACCATAACAAAAAAAAAACATAAATAAAAAGTTACAGATCAAAGTAAGCTAATCCAGGGCAAAAAACAATATATTGATAGCATAAACAGTAATAAAGGAGAGAAAAATAATTAATAATAATGAAACAAAAACAAATAATAATGAAACAAAAACAAAAAAGTAATAATGTCTGTGTGGTGAGTGTGTGTGAGGGTGTGTGTATGTAATAGATGGTGAGAGTGTGGACTAAGTGAGGGTGTATTTATATGTAAGAACAATTTTGAGCGTAGTATATAACAACTAAAATATAGATTTTATATTTTTATTTTAATTTTACCGTCCATGATAAAATTCAGTCCTTTAGATTGAAATAGCTTCCCATCAAAAGATTTTCCGTCTTGCGATGGTCGAGTTTCAGAAGATATTCTCGTAAGGCAAATTTGAACTGATAATTAGTGTAATGAAAAATTTTTAATTCTTTATTAAGCTGGTTGTAAATTTTCGAACTATTGAAATGGTAGCACCTTTTAGCGAAAGAAGTCTTACACGATTGTTGGGGAAAGACTGTATGTTTGACTCTGCCAGTAGGCTCTGATAGTGGGCGCACAGTGTGTTTGCGGATCATGGATTGGAAAATATTCAACTGTCTTACTGTCAGAACTTTTGATTCAGCATATAGTTGTACTGTTGAATATCTCCGCGGGCGACAAAGAAGAATCTTCAATACAGCTCTTTGCGCTCGTTCTAGTCGTAAGAAGACGTTTTCCGTAGCACCACCCCAGGCTGGAATGCAGTACGCTAAAATCGATTGGCATAAGGCAAAATACACGACTTTTAGTGTGTCCGTATCAGCAGAATTACGTAGTTTTTTGAAAACGTAAATCAGCTTACGAGTTCTGCTCACGAGTGTGTCGAGGTGTTTATGCCAGTTCAGATGTTGATCGATATGAACGCCTAAATATTTAACAGTTTGTGACTTAGCGATGGCAGGGCAGTCACAGAAATTTGTGGACTTGCATGAGTGAGCTTTAAGAGTATAGGATGCCGGTGGACTAAGATTTGATTTAATAGCAAACGGTATGTAAAATGTTTTACTTATGTTCACCGTTAGTAAATTTTTACGGAGCCATTCCATAACACACGTAAGCGCCTTTTCTGCGTTTAGGTAGCACTGGGCCCAGTCTTTTCCGTCAACTAATAGGGAGGTGTCGTCTGCGTAAGATGTTATTTTACAGTTATTAATTTTCATCTGACATAACTCATTTATATATATCAGGAAAAGTGTAGGGCCCAGAATACTACCTTGTGGAACGCCGTACGCAATCGGACGCACGTCGCTTTCGTTTTGTTCGACTCTAACGACTTGCGTTCGACCTCTCAAGTAGTCGCGAAACATTTCCAACACTAGACCCCGGATTCCAATGCTCTCCATTTTTTTCAGTAATTCAGGCGCAGAGACGGTGTCGAAGGCCTTAGATAAATCAATAAAGATGCCTAGACATTTTTGTTTTTTGTCAAGAGTCCTCACGGCATGTTCAGTCAATGCTAAAACTGCATCCTCAGTACTCATTCCTCTACGAAACCCAAATTGGTTAGAAGATAAAATATTATTGATGTTGAGGAAGGAGAGAAGACTTTTGTTTAAAACTCGTTCAAGGATCTTTGACATAGCGGAAAGAACCTAGATAGGTCTGTAATTGTTAACATCGTCTCTGCGTCCGGATTTATGAATGGGGTGAACTACTGCTCGTTTAAAGACCGCTGGAAATACACCTGATGAAATGGCCAAATTGCATACGTGCGTAATGATGGGGACCAGTACTGTCCTGGTGGCCCTGATCACGTTTAAAGGGATGCCGTCCCAGCCTGTAGCAGAATCGGGCTTCAGGGCTAAAATTATGCCTTCGACGTCCATTTCTGTGGTTTCTAGGAGAACCATAGAATTGGTTGATTTTGAGGTCATAACATTGGGTGAGGGGTATGTAGGATTTATTTTAGATGCAAGATTTTTACTAATACCAGCAAAGTAGTCATTAACTATGTTAAGTGAGAGACGTGGAGAATCGCAAAGATGTAACAGTTCGACCGGAGCAGTGATATTAGAACTGATATCAGCCACTTTTTTAATTACGTCCCAGGTTGCCTTTATATTATGTTTAGCTTTAGAAAATTCTTCTTTCTCGTACGCGCGTTTTAGTTTTCTTAATAATGTGTTGCAGTGATTGCGGTAGCGGTTATATGTGATTCTCAATATTTCGTTATTGCTGCATTTTTTTAATTTGGTGTGCATGCGGTCACGGTTTCGTATACACCTTAATAGACCAGGCGTGATCCAGGGCTTAAGGGTTCTTTGTTTTCTGGGTATTTTATATTCGTATGTGTTGGCCTTAATTATGGTAGAGAGATTACCTACTAACACTTTTGAGGCACTGTCAGCATCTGTCATATTTAGAATTGGGGACCAATCGAAGCCATTTATGGTTTCTACAGCTGTGTCATGATTTAATTTGTACTTGGTAAGAGGGAGGTTACGATCCTTGTTTTTAGCTTGCAAAAATAGTAATAAGCAGTGGTCGGAATAGGTAGAGCTATTTTGGCTACTTGCGACATGAGGACATAACATGGATATGCCAAATATTTCCCGGAATCCCGGGAATTCTTGGAATTAAAAAAACATTGTTCAAGTAGTTTTTATAGGAATAAGTAGAAGTATTTTTGTTATTTGCTACATGCGGACATAACATAGATATGCCAAATATTTCCAAAAATTCCGGGAATTATCGAAATTAAAAAAAAAACAACTAAGTACTTTCTTTTGTCAGTGCTTAATTAGAACATTATATTTAAATGGATAATCCAATTACTTTACTTTTTCACTAAATGTCCTTTGTAGATATTATAAAAATAAAAAACACTTACCCAAATGTGGTAGGTAAATCAAATAAACAGTTTCAAATGTATCCAGTCCGCAAAAAACAAATCAAAATTCGTAAATCCAAGCCAAAGTATTCGTGTTAGTAAGATTCCAGAAACCAGTTAACAAGCCAACGTCAAATAAAATAAGGAACACAATAAATCACACGTGCGCACTCTACAAGCCGAAACAAAAGAGTGAGTGAAGCCCGCTGTACCTGTATTTGTATAAGTGAGACAGCTAATACTTTAGACGTTTTAAGATAGAAAGAGACAAAAAATAAGCGACGAAAACAGCGCTTACGACGGGTTGGCAACATGGAGCATAAACATATAATAATAAAAGAGAGATAAATTGGTTTGTTCTTGATGTATCGATAACTTAGTGTAGCAGGAGCTGGTCAGGAAAACTCGTAGACTGATTTGACAATTGTGTATTACATTAATTACAATAAATACGAAATAACAAAATGCGGCGTCACCGCCGTGGTAAAATGAGAAGCGCCGTCTCGCTCGCAGCGGCGCAGGCGAGCGCTCGTGCCCGCCGATCCCGCGCCCCTCCCGCTGCCCGCGTAAACCCGGCGCTAGCACTCCCCTCGCGCTCCCCCTCAGCCGTCGCGTACCTCCAGCCGGTGGCAGCGATATTATCTTTTTCTATTCTGTATTGTGTAGGCATTTAATATTTCCTTGTGCAGTAAAGTATATTTAGTATCGTTTCTAACAGTTTTACTTAATTAATTCATATTTCACGAAGCTACCTCTAACAACGTTCCAGGATCCCTGTGTGTGTTTATAAGTAAGTATATACTGTTTGGGTGCTCACCTACTACCTGCTCATAACTGCCCTGTTGAGAGAAATAAAAGGCTCAACTGAATACTGTAACAATATATTGAATATTAATAAAAGGCACTGTGCGTATGTCGAGCGGTAACGCGCATGCCGCTGCGCTGCCTGAGGCCGAATGTTCTCGGCGCCGCCGTCCGTCGCTCGCGCTGGCCGCCGTGGTCCCCCCGCGCCCCGCTGTACTGGATGCGTTCCGTCGCAGAGCGTTTGGGCGCGTTCATCCTCCGGGCCGTTGAATGTATTCAACCTTATTTAACTTTGGTGCACCGGTAAGGGGCACAATTTATTAATTGCCCTTTTGATTGTGCCGGTGGAAGTGTATATATCCGCCACCCTGGAGATCCCGTCGCCTCCGGGGTAAAGTTTGGTGACGCGACCCATGCGCCAGTGGAGAGGCATTAAGTTGTCTTCCTTCAGGATAACGAGGTCCCCGACATCGATGGTTGAGGTGTCCCTTCTCCACTTCGCCCGGTTCTGAAGCTCCGCCATGTATTCCATCCGCCACCTCTCCCAGAAGGCCTGTCTCAGCTGCTCGAGGGCTTTGTATCTGTTGGTTTTACAAGTCTGGGCGGGCGCTGAAGGCACTGACATCAGCGGCCGTCCGATTAGAAAGTGCCCGGGGGTTAAAGGAGTGGTATCCATGGGGTCTGATGACAGAGGGGAAAGGGGTCTGGAGTTAAGAATTGCTTCTATTTGGGTGAAGAGCGTCCCTAATTCTTCAAATGTGAGTGAGGCATTGCCTACAACACGTTTAAGATGAAATTTTGCGGATTTTACACCGGCTTCCCAAATCCCACCAAAATGTGGAGAGTATGCGGGTATAAATTTGAATTTAATTGCCTCATTGGCTGCATAGTCTGATACCGCCTGAACGCTGGACTGTATAACCCTACCCAACTCATTGTCAGCGCCAACAAAGTTCCTTCCGTTGTCACAATGTATAGAATAGGGCTTTCCACGACGCGACACAAATCTACGCAAACATGATATGAAGGCTTCAGTCGTTAAATCACTCACAGCTTCTAAATGTATTGCTTTAGTTACTAAACATACAAATACACATAAATAAGCTTTACTAATACGGTTACCTCTACCCTTTTTGGAGGAAATCATAAAAGGTCCAGCAAAGTCAATTCCACAAGAATTAAATGGAAAGTCTGGGTTGACTCTAACACTCGGTAAGTCACCCATTAAAGGTTGTGCAGTTTGACCTTTCATTCGAGTGCAAACTACACACTGCCTAACTATAGTGCGGGCTAAGACCCTACCACCTAGTGGCCAAAATCTCTCACGGACTGATGCCAGGAGCAACTGTGGACCTGCATGCATAAGATGTAAATGCTCATATCTCATCAAAAGTTTAGTAAAGTGGTGTTTAGAGTCCAGTAAAATAGGGTGTTTTTTGTCATACTGACAATCAGACTGTCTTAGCCTGCCACCTACTCTAATTAAACCATTAGTATCTAAAATAGGATTTATGGGTAACAACTTACTTTTGTGATGCAGTTTTATTCCCTCTTTAATGTGCTTTATGTCCTTTGCAAACGATTCTGATTGGCTAACCTTAAGTAATAGTGTTAAAGAGTTCTCCAGTTCATTAGCTTGTAAAGGTCCATTTAATTTTGACAGTTTTTTACAATTATTAATAAAGCGTAAAACATATGCGTAAATTCTTTTAAGTCTACTGTAACTAGAATACCTTTCAAATTGTACTAAATTATTTTTAGTTATGTCTACATCTGAGACTAATACTTTGACCTCTGGTAAGTTTTTAATTATAGTGTTAGGTTGAATAGGCCAATAACCTTCTTCCTGCTTTAGGAATGAAGGACCTTCCCACCACAAAGATGATGACTGCAAATGCTGTGGGTCAATGCCCCTTGAAGCTAAATCTGCAGGGTTAAAGTTGGTTGGAACATGCTTCCATATAAAACCTTTGGTCATATCATTAATTTTATTGACTCTATTACGTACAAACGTTTGTAAGACTTTATTCTTAGTTTTAAGCCACCCAAGTACAACTGTGGAATCAGTCCACATATATTGTTTTGTAATATTACATGGTACATTTTGTAATACTTTCTTACTAAGTTGAGCACCTAAGAGAGCTGCACATAACTCTAACCGTGGGATAGTGAGTTCTTTAATTGGAGCAACTCTAGTTTTTGCACACAATAATCTAACTGTAATATTATGTTTACTATCTTGGGAGCGTAAATAAACACATGCTCCATATGCTTGCTGACTCGCATCTACAAAGCAATGTAACTCCGCTGACTGGGTTTCCAAGTTTCCACCCAATACATACCGGGGTATTGTAATATTAGAAAAATGATGTAAATTTTGTATGAAGTTAAACCAATTTTTTGCATAAGGCTCAGGTACGGGATCATCCCAATCTAATTTTGCAATCCACAATTGCTGAAGTAAAATTTTAGCTTTAATTACACAACAACTAACTAACCCCAGGGGATCAAAAACTTTACATGTGGTGGAAATAATCACACGTTTGGTAACCTTTGAAGCAAACTCAATATCATTAGGAAAATGCAGCTCATCAGCCTTTGGTGACCATTTCAGACCTAAGACATTAGCGTTGTCATGAAAGTTAAGGCAATTAGATGATGATTCTGATTTGTCACTAAGTATATGAGAGTTAGTTCTAAATTTTCGTAGAGGGAAACATGCTGAATTTAATATTTCAGTAACATTTGAATAAATATATTTTAATTCCTCTTCAGTAGAGGCCCCTGTATTTAAATCATCGATGTAGAAATCATTTTTAATGACATTTGCAATAATTTTATCCTGACATTTATCAGCCAGCTCAACTAAACACCTTGTAGCTAAGAAGGGGGCTGAAGCCATCCCATATGTTAAAGTATTGAGCTGTAAAATTTTGAAAGGTTGATTGGTTTGGTCCCTCCACAAAATTAGCCGAAGGTGCCGCTGTGATTTATTTAAAATCACTTGCCGGAACATTTTTTCGACATCTCCAGTTAAAACAAATTTATGTACCCTAACCACTCTAACGTCCGGGCCGCGCGACCGTTTGTCTCTCTAACGTCCAGCCGCGCGCGGCACCCGAACCGCGCGCGACTCGCAACTTTGTCGTAACAAAAAACGTATATAGCTAATGAACCGTAATGGCTAGAATAAAGAAAAAAAATACGAAAAAAAAGGTTGAAGAATACAGATCAAAGTTAATGATATTTTAAAATCGTTAGTTATAATCTTTGATACTAAAATCCGGGTTAAACATGATTTTAAGAAGAAAAAAACACATTTATTTCTACCATTTTAAAATATAAGGCACAACTGTTGCATATTTTATCAATAAAATATTTTTAGAACAAACTAGGCTTATTACCCTTTCGTTTGATGTATATATGATTATATTCGGTTAACTCTAAGTATTTTAATTAAATGGAAACAAAACACTACTCCTCGTAATTTTACCGCGTTGTCTCCCGCGCTCGAGAAGGCTATTACGAAATTTTCAATGAATTTAGTATATTTCTCTTTGAAAAATGTATTATTTTGCTTATTACGATATTAGATATAATATTTTAATGCAAAGTATGTAAAATATGTTTAAACAAAACTAGGATTGGCCTACAACCTTGACTGGCCATTTTTTCGAAACAACAATCGTTTGAAGTTAAAATTAGACTACATTTATCAGCTAAAACTGTGATATTTAAACATCATCGTAAAGCCCAAATCTTCTAGTTTATTTTGATGTATAACACTTGTAAAATAAATAAAACAAAACGACATAATAGTTGACACTTATAAAAACACTTAACGAAACGAACGTCAAACGCGTGAACTGAATTTAAAAAAAATATATATTTTTTGTCAAAGCTTATTACACTACCATCTCTTATTTTTTCGTCTAACTATTTCATCAGCTGTATAGATAATCTGTCAAAACTCAACAAATAATACCGAATTTTAAATTAGATGGAGTTAAACACAACTCGTCGCTTTGGATACTATAGTATCCATGGGCGTATGACGCTACTTTTTTCTTGGATACCGTACTATCCACGGACGTCAGAGTGGCTAAAACGAATAAGAATAGATATTAAGTCGTTCTGTACTATTGGGCCAATAGACTGTATATCGTTCAGAGATTTCCCTGAACTTGTTTTAACCGAAGCGTCAAAGACTACTCTCAGTTTGGTGGTATCATGTTGTTCCCGAATAACACAATGATGCGGTAAGTAACAACCAAACTTAGGCCTTTCTATTTCGCTTAAATGCCCTAACTTACTGTATTCTTGTATAAATTCACTATATTGTTTCTTAAGCTTCTCATTTTTATTTAATTTCTTTTCTAGGTTCAAGAAACGTTTAACTGCTGTAGGAAATGAATTTCCAAGTGCCTGCTCCGGGGCCTCCGTAAGCGGCATCATTACAGAAAATCTACCATCTGCTAAACGACAAGTGTTTTTATTAAAATGGGATTCACAATACTGTTCATCAATTGAATAATTATTATTTGAGTCTGTAGGCAACTCTTCTACCTCCCAGAACCCTTTAACTAAATTATGAAGGTCTTGAAGTGACCCTAATTTATTGTTTTTAACTAAATTACAATGTACATTATGGTTAAAATAAGCTGTACCTATGGGGCCAGCAACTAACCAACCTAGGCTACTCTCCTGCAATACAGGTTTGTTTAATCCTAACACTATTCTATTATTATTTACAATATCAAAATAGTGGTCCGCACCAATTAATATATCAACTTCAGCTGGCACATAAAATAAGGGGTCTGCCAGTACTATCCCAATGGGCAACCCCAAGTGTTCAGTATCCACCTGAACACCGGGTAAGTTCCCTGTAATTTTAGGAATTACCAGACAATTAACACTTTTATTAAATGAACTAACCCTAGACTTAATTACT
Source organism: Helicoverpa assulta (assembly GCA_963856015.1). Taxonomy (NCBI): domain Eukaryota; kingdom Metazoa; phylum Arthropoda; class Insecta; order Lepidoptera; family Noctuidae; genus Helicoverpa; species Helicoverpa assulta. Next base: position 5,122,135 of record CAWLCW010000002.1, on the reverse strand, counting down.
ATATTACAATATTCTTTAATTTTACAAGCTGCATTGTTTATCCCACTAACATTAAAAGAATTAATTTGTGTAGCTTGTAACCCTAACCTTTCCTTCAGGTTATTTGTTATAAATGATGACTGGCTACCAGTATCCAACAACACACGCACAAGCTGAGTATTATTGTTGTGTATATTAACTACTTCAACTTGTGCTGTACATAATAAAACATGGCCTGGTGAATGGGCTGACAAACTAACAGGAATAGTTGATGGCTGAGTGGATTCTGTACTTTCTGTGGCTATGTTAGTAATTGTACTGTTGCTATGTAACAATGAATTATGTTTTTCATTACAGGACTGGCAAAAACTATTCAATTTACATTCTGAATTGTTGTGATCACTACGAAGACAGTTGATACACAGGTTATGCTTAGCCACTTCTAACAGCCTATCCTTTAAGCTCATAGCCTTGAATTTATTACATTTATGTACATAATGTGCTTTATTACAGATAACACATGTTTTTGTTTTTGAATCAGGCAATGCAGTTGTTAATGATTTAATAGACCTATTATCCTTACTATGAATAGAGTTTTTATTATCATAATACCTACTACCATTAGCAGTCTCTAAGACATTTGCTCTATTATCTAAAAACTTTATAATTTCTTCAAGAGAAGGTAGGTGGGTTAAATGACCTTTGTGTTCTTCCCATTTACTTTTAGTTCTAGGGTCTAACTTGGCCGACACCAAGAATATAACTAAAGGATCCCAACCAGTTGTAGAAATGTCTAATATATTTAAAGAGTGTAAATTTTTTTGAATTTGATCCATCACATATCTTAGCGCTTTAAAGGATTCCTTTTGGATTGGATTAATATTAGTTAATGCCTGTAAGTGATTATTTATAAGTATATTTTTGTTATTAAACCTATCACATAAAGACTTCCATGCAACTTGATAGTTTGCCGCGGTAAAGTCTATGGACCTAACTATATTACAAGCGCTACCGACTAATGAATTTCTTAAATAATGAAATTTATTTATTAATGGTATGGACTCATTATTATTTATTAAAGAGTCAAATGTGTCTCTGTACTCTAACCACTTAGAATAGTTGCCATCAAATGTAGGCAAATTAATAGTTGGTAATGGTGAAGCGTCAATGTCTTTTTTCAATGCAAATATTTATTCAATAATAAATTAAATATAAGTTATTTTTCCCGCAACTTAAAACTTTATTTCGATTATTTTCATATTTATAATAACCCAATTGAGTCTCTGATGATGATATCCGAACGACAATACTAGCTACCGCAGCGCCCATTGGTTCGTATCGAGTGTTCTAGAAGATGCTCGCATCGAGCCAGCAGTTGCGTCTGGCCACCGCCAAGGACGCACGTAGTACTTCTCCCGCCGCCATTGTGTCGAATACACACCGCTCCGCGTCATTATTTCCCTATATGTGATTTCCTGAAGATTCTCGTGTAATAATTGAACCTGCTGCTAGAAGACATTGCGGACTTATAGTGCAGTGCTGATTTCACGAGTTTTAACCAGTCCACCGGTGGATGAACCTAGATTTAGCTCGCCGGCCGGCAGCCCTTACCGCGACCACGCGCCCTGGAACGAGGCATCTTCACATCTCGCTGGTTCTAAGTGAGGTCCCTGGATTCACAAGGTACGTGGGCTTTATTGCTGCAAATAGTTGTAGTGGGTATTGGTGTCTAACGGAATATCATCAGCAGGGATTTAATTGAAATACGATTTAGGTTTCACCGCCATATTGTTTTCCCCGCATTCGATTTTCAAGATTTGAAATCACCGCTCCCGCATTTCTCTTTTCTTTCTTCATTCAACCTTTTAAATTTCTCCCAATTAAATTAATTAATTTTTTATTATTTTTCCATGATGAGGCTATTTACACGCCTCATCATAGTTTTGGTCCCTCGAAACCGGATATTGAACCGCTATTAGTTAGATTTTTACGTAATAATTGGTGAAAATCATAAAGTAACATTGCACAATAGGTATAGGTAATTTACGTAAACTTTGGTGAATTATACCTGCCTACAAATCGCTCCGCTTTAATAAGTATGAACATATTTGACAATAGATTTACGTAAGTATTTGGTAAATCTGTCAATTTGTCTCACAGAATAGAACGTGTTACGTATTAATTGGTAAAGTTCATTCTTTGTTTATTTATAATTTCGCCTTTGTAACAAATACATACCTACAATAGGAGGTAGTTACATATCATTTCGGTTTTGTGCGTATGAGTCATTTTTATTCTAATACCTACAGATAGTTTTACTATTGCAAACCGCCTTGTAACTTGTTTACCGCATTTCTTTATACTGTTTTTGAAGATTAGCTTCACAAAATGGCTGACAAACAACTAAAACCGGAAGATTTACTAACGATCCTTCATGAGAAGAAAGGATTATTATTCAAACGTATTAATCGATTATATGATTTATCAAAAAATATTTCGTCGTTCGATTCGAGAAAGAATGAAAGTTTTATGACTGAATCGGAAACTATTGACGACATTCGAGACAAATTCGAATCTTATGTCGATCGAATTAACCAAATAAACATGAATTTGAAACCTGGTTCGAGTCCCGACTATGCTTCTTTAGAATCCTTTGAAGATTTGTTTATCCACATCAAGCGTATTAGAAATAAAGTCAATAGTAGTCAATCTCCGTTATCACATAGTAGTAATTCGAAAACGCTTTTTGAACCGCTAAAAATAAAGTTGCCCCCGATCGTACTGCCTTCTTTCGATGGGAAACCAGAGAATTGGCCTGTTTTCTACGAGTCGTTTAAGTCAAATATTCACGACAACGATCAGCTGACTGACTCGCAGCGTGTGCAGTACTTAGTAGGTAAACTTACACATAACGCGTTGAAGGTTACAGCCGGTATCGTGCCTACGGGTGATACCTACCAGTTCTTATGGAACAGCTTAGTTAGTAAATACCAGGATAAACGCACATTAGGTACACACTATTTGAATAATATATTTGATTTAAAATGTTGTTCTTATAACGCAAATAGTCTCGATTCTTTCATTGAAACATTTAATGCAAGTATTTCTGCCCTGAAACAACTGGGTATTCCGGATCTTGCTGATTTTATTCTCTTGCATTGCGCTATGAGAAAAATAGATTCACAGACTGGTCAATCGTTTGAACTTTCCATTCGCGATATTGAAATACCTACAACTAAATTGTTAATTAGTTTTGTTCAGGATCAGGCAAAAATATTAGCTCGCTTGAATTTATCTCATTTGAATGCGAACGCGAAAAATAACTATAATAAACCGCATGGTTCCGCATCTCGCGATCCTCGTACGCAAACGAAATCGTTTGTTGTGAGTGAATCGATTAATTGTTCCGCTCCTACAGCGACTTCGGTCTCGAGTTGCGCGTATTGTAATGATAACGCTCATGTTAATTTGTATAACTGCGCGAAGTTTCAATCCACGTTAACTCCTAGAGCTAGGTTTGAGTTTATTAAATCCAAAGATGGATGCGCAAATTGTCTGAGCACTTCGCACGGTTTGAGTAAATGCAAGTCGACCTCGGTTTGTAAAGTATGTAAAAAACGTCATCATACTTTATTACATTTTGATAAAAATAATAATCCCCCGCTGCAAACTGCTGATGTTAGATCGGTGAATTGCAATGTAGTCGGCGCGCCTGCTCTGGCGGCGCCGCTGTCCGTCGCGCCTTCCGCGCACCCCTCGCCCCGCGCGGCGTCTTCGCTTGCGCCGACTCACGCCGCTGTGTCTTGCTCTTATTCTTATAGCGATAAGGTCGATATTCCCGCGCCGGTAACCGTGTGTGGCTCGGGTGATGTTACTAAAACATTTCCGAATCATAATACGGCCGCGTTATTAGCAGCTGATACGAAGGCTGAGTCGACAATTCTGTTATCAACCGCGCAGGTTTACGCGCGAGCTAGTAATAATAGGTCGGGTTATAAAACAATAGTTAGGTGTTTAATTGACAATGGCTCGCAAAGTAATTTAATAACCACCGCTTGTTGTAGAAAACTCAATTTAATAATAATTCCTTTGAGTAATTCTTTTGTCAAAGGTGTTGGTTCTGTATCGCGGCCGATAATAGGTTATGTGAACTTAGAAATCGAGTCTCGCGTAGACCCGCATCAAAAATATAATATTCGCGCGTTAGTAGTTGAGTGCATTACGGACCAGCTACCTTCGCACCATATTAAGTGGGATTCTTCATTGGACTCCCACTCGCTACCGCTCGCTGATTTAAGCTGGAATATTCCAGGCGATATTGACATAGTGTTAGGCGCTCAACTGTTTCCGTATATTTATTTGGGGAATAGGGTAGACTTAGGTTCACATGCGCCTCCCGCATTGTTAACGACATTCGGGTATGTCCTTATGGGTGATTTTCCGCATAGTAAAGATAATTTAAATCTACCTAGCTTTTCTTACACAACGATAGCCCTTGATAATTTATTACAAAGGTTCTGGGAAATGGAAGAGGTTGAAGGTAAACGCTTTTTATCTCCTGAGGAAACCGAATGTGAGAATATTTTTTCCTCGACCGTGTCACGTGACGATTCGGGCCGGTACACTGTCGCGTTACCTTTCAGTAAGGATCCCTCTGAGTTAGGTAACTCCCGCACCGCCGCGTACCGTCGACTGGTTGCGCTGGAGAAAAAACTCCGCCAATCACCGACGTTGAGGGAAAACTATAACGCAGTGATCCAAGAGTACATAGATAATGGATACTTAAGTCAAGTCGATGAGTCAGACATTTCGGATGACGGGTACTACATCCCTCATCACGCTGTCGTTCGGCCAGACAAACCGATGCCGCGCATTGTATTGGATGCGAGTGCTAGGACGCATACTGGTTTATCTTTAAATGATGTACTCCATATTGGTCCGAATTTACAAACGGATCTGTTTCTTCTTTTAATCAATTTTAGATTATTTCCTATCGCTATAAATTCTGATATTAGACAGATGTATTTACGAATCTGCGTACCTGTTGCGCAGCGTAAATACCTACGCATCTTGTTTCGATTCAATGAGAACGAACATTTGTTAACATACGCTTTTAACCGCTTACCTTTCGGACTTAAGTCGAGTCCTTTCATAGCTATGCGCACTGTGCGACAGCTGGCCTCGGACAGTCCGTATATACTTAAATTCGCTAGACCAAAGGTTCATTGTGAACCTCGGTCACCGCAGGGGTTGGCAGACGCGGAAAAACTTATAATCCGTGCCGTGCAATCTGTCCATTTCGCAGATGATATTAAACTCATTAAATGTGGTAAACTTTTACCAAAGAAACTTAGAAGTTTGTCTGTCTTCTTCGATGAAGAAGGTATATTACGCAATGGGGGAAGACTTTCCAAGTCGTACCTTCCTTATGATGCCAAGCATCCTTTTTTACTTCCCAAACATGATCCGATTGTAGATCTGATAATTCATCATTACCATGTGATGAATTGTCACACTGGACCAGGGCTACTTATGTCTATTTTACGGCAGCGATTTTGGATACTAGATGCCAGGACTGTCATTAGGTCTAAGTTAAGACAATGCAACACATGCTTTAGGGTTAGTCCGACGCATCCTACTCCAGTGATGGCGGACCTTCCTGAATACCGTGTCTCGGAATCAAAGGCATTTGTCCATGCTGGGGTGGATTATGCTGGTCCCATCCGCATAACTCTCACTCGTCGCAGAGGTCAGCACGCTCAGAAGGCTTACGTCTGTTTGTTTGTGTGTTTGGTAACCAAAGCGGTACATGTAGAGTTAGTCTCTGAACTTACTACCGACGCCTTTTTAGCCGCATTTAAAAGTTTTATCTCACGTCAAGGGCCAGTATCGTGTCTTTATTCGGATAACGCTACCAACTTCGTTGGTGCTAAAGCCCAACTAGACGAACTTTATAATTTCTTAATGAAGTCAAACCTCGATTCATCTCTTTTAAACGAGTTATTAACCCGCCGCATTAAGTGGAAGATGATTCCACCACGCTCCCCACATTTTGGCGGCATGTGGGAAGCGAACATAAAAACATTAAAAACGCATCTCTATCGTGTGATTGGAGATCAACTTCTTACTTATGAAGAGTTACAGACTGTACTCATTCAAATAGAGTGCATTATGAACTCACGCCCTCTGAGCGTGTTGTCGTCTGATCCGCATCCGGAAGTTATAACTCCCGCTCATTTTTTGATGTCCACCCCATTGCAGTACTTGCCGGCAGCCGATTTGTCTGGTCAGCGCTTAAATCTTTCCCAACGTAAACAGTTGTTAGATAGTATGGTCCAATCTTTCTGGAAGAAATGGCACTTAGAGTACCTGCATACGCTGCAAGTTAGGCAAAAGTGGGCAACCGCGGCCAAGCCCGTAGAAGTAGGAACTGTCGTGCTCGTGGGACAGGATAATTCTCCTCCATTGAGTTGGCCATTAGGAGTTATAACTGAGGTTTATAAAGGTGCCGACAATGTCATTCGCGTTGCAATGGTGAGGACGAAGTTCGGTAATTTTAAACGCTCCGTCACGAAACTATATCCTATCCCAACGCAATAAAATTTATGTTAACGAATACTCATAGTTTAAGGATTAGGATTAGTCTCTTTTAAATATTTTCATTTCTTCTCCGCGTTCAGTCATAAGACTTAGGCTGATCATGACTTACGTTAGTAGATCTTTATAATTTTCACCTTTCCCTTTGAAAGAACTTGCGTCCTTCCAAGGCGGGGAGCATGGTGAAGCGTCAATGTCTTTTTTCAATGCAAATATTTATTCAATAATAAATTAAATATAAGTTATTTTTCCCGCAACTTAAAACTTTATTTCGATTATTTTCATATTTATAATAACCCAATTGAGTCTCTGATGATGATATCCGAACGACAATACTAGCTACCGCAGCGCCCATTGGTTCGTATCGAGTGTTCTAGAAGATGCTCGCATCGAGCCAGCAGTTGCGTCTGGCCACCGCCAAGGACGCACGTAGTACTTCTCCCGCCGCCATTGTGTCGAATACACACCGCTCCGCGTCATTATTTCCCTATATGTGATTTCCTGAAGATTCTCGTGTAATAATTGAACCTGCTGCTAGAAGACATTGCGGACTTATAGTGCAGTGCTGATTTCACGAGTTTTAACCAGTCCACCGGTGGATGAACCTAGATTTAGCTCGCCGGCCGGCAGCCCTTACCGCGACCACGCGCCCTGGAACGAGGCATCTTCACATCTCGCTGGTTCTAAGTGAGGTCCCTGGATTCACAAGGTACGTGGGCTTTATTGCTGCAAATAGTTGTAGTGGGTATTGGTGTCTAACGGAATATCATCAGCAGGGATTTAATTGAAATACGATTTAGGTTTCACCGCCATATTGTTTTCCCCGCATTCGATTTTCAAGATTTGAAATCACCGCTCCCGCATTTCTCTTTTCTTTCTTCATTCAACCTTTTAAATTTCTCCCAATTAAATTAATTAATTTTTTATTATTTTTCCATGATGAGGCTATTTACACGCCTCATCAGGTAATTTGACAGAATTGTTCATTTTACTACAACTTGAATGAAATGACTCAGACTTATTTTCTTTACTACTTTCTGAATTTAAACTTATCAATTCCTGTGTAAAAGAAATCATGGAATAAAATTCACTTTCTGTAGAGTCTCGCTCTAACATTTGTTGATCTAAATTTTGTGCAATTTCTTCTATTTGAGATTGAACACTATCGAATTTAGACAATAACTCTTGTAGCTGTGTGAGTCGCAAAGATAGCTCTCTCACTTCTAAAGAACTAAGGCTAGAGGCTTTACTACCAACTTGGTACTTATCAATAAACTGTTTGAATATAGTAAGTCTACTACGTATTCCACCACGTCTACGGACCAATAATTTCAGGTCTGTACTCTCCACATCGGGAGAGGCAACCGTACCTTGCGCCATGATGAAATAAAAACACTAGTAAACTACGCACAAACAATGAGTTGAGTAACCCCGTAAAAATAGCCACTTAGTGAAATAAAAATGTGCAATCCCACCGGTAACCAATCCAGCAGTCAGGCAGCACAAACCATGCAACCGCCGCGAAGCCGTTGCCCGCTGCCGCTGAGCTCGCTAACACAGCACGTCGCAGCAACAGCAGCGCGCACCGGACGCAGCGAAGCACTGACGCACGTGGTCACTTAGGTAGCACGTGGGTCGCACACCAGGAACGCTGGAATGTTCGGCATAATGCTTTGAATTGCATGCAAAATACGGAATGTATTATTATTCCGAAGTATATAAGCTAACCTTTGTGGTCAGTAAAAAGTTTTAGGTTATTAGAAACCAATGGTATGTTCTCGAACTTCCGAGAGTTTCATGCGGCGAACATATAATTTAGCTTAAGCCGAGCATGGGAGGTACATAAAATAAAAGGACCCGCGGCGGCATAAACGCTAACGCCGAAACAAACCCATGCACGTGCTAAGAAAATTGCATCTGGCCAAGCATTACCGCAAATTGACACAAATGAATAATGAAAATGAAAAATTACGTTTGGTCAAGCATTACCGCAAATTGACACAAACGGAAAATGAAAAATAATGCATTTGGCCAAGCCTATAGCGCAAATTGGCACAAATGTTTCATCATCATCATCATCAGCCTATCGCAGTCCACTGCTGGACATAGGCCTCTCCAAGTGCACGCCACTGAGATCGATTTTCGGCTTCTCGCATCCAGCTCCTGCCAGCCGTCTTGCGCAAGTCATCACTCCACCGTGCCTGAGGACGTCCTACACTACGTTTGCCAAGGCGTGGTCTCCACTCTAGAACTCGTTTACCCCAACGGTTATCGGTTCTTCGGCTAATATGGCCAGCCCACTGCCACTTCAGCTTGCTGATTCGGTGGGCTATGTCGATGACCTTGGTTCTCTGACGGATTACCTCATTTCTGATGCGATCCCTCAGAGAAATGCCGAGCATAGCCCTTTCCATAGCCCGCTGAGCGACTTTAAGCTTGTGAACCAGCCGTACCGACAGTGTCCACGTTTCGGCTCCGTAAGTCATGACAGGTAGGACGCACTGATTGAAGACTTTTGTCTTTAGGCACTGTGGGATCGACGATGTTAGGACTCGACGTAGCTTCCCAAATGCAGCCCAACCCAACTGAATTCTCCTATTCACCTCGTCCTCAAAGTTGTTTCTACCTAACTGCAATGTCTGCCCGAGGTATACATATTTCCGAACAACTTCGAGAACGGCGCCGTGTATCGCAATCGGTTCCGGTAGAACATGTTCATTAAACATGACCTTGGTTTTGTCCAAGTTCATCCGTAGGCCGATGCGTAGAGAAGATTCAGTCAGCCACAAATGTTTAATGAAATGAAACTTTCGTTTGGTCAAGCATTACCGCAAATTGACGCAAACAGAAAATAAGAAAAAAACTTGACTCAAGGTTTAAAAGCTAAGAAACCAAATAACACCAAATAGAGACAAGGAAAATATGAGCAATTGGAATGGAAATATTGCAAGGAACGGGCTTACTTCCCATTTTCAATACGGCCACGTGCCCGCCGCCGCCATTTCGCCGACGCCGCCATTGAGCCGCCGTGCCGCCGATTCCTCGCTCGCAGTGTTATGAGGTGACGAACTCAGCATTCTGCGTCTTGAATCTTCATTTTCTCATAGTCACGGTCGCCAGATGTTGAGAGAAATAAAAGGCTCAACTGAATACTGTAACAATATATTGAATATTAATAAAAGGCACTGTGCGTATGTCGAGCGGTAACGCGCATGCCGCTGCGCTGCCTGAGGCCGAATGTTCTCGGCGCCGCCGTCCGTCGCTCGCGCTGGCCGCCGTGGTCCCCCCGCGCCCCGCTGTACTGGATGCGTTCCGTCGCAGAGCGTTTGGGCGCGTTCAGCCCACTTACCCATATTAACTCACTTAAATCAATCGACAATTTCAAAATCCCGGGATTTCAGAGGCATGTCCATGTTAATATCAATGTTTGCGGTCATTCACCCCAAATAGCTCTACCTATTCCGACCACTGGTAATAAGGGTTCATGGTCTGTGATGGACGATTCAATGACAATTGTTGTGGCAGAAAAGTTAGTTTTTAGCAGAATATGGTCAAGACAGTTTGAAACACGCGTGGGATACAGGTGTGCCGGAAGTAGACCATGTGCGGCGGCGCAGGTGAGATACTCGTCTGAGTTGGTGTCATTGTTGCCGTTCTTGATGTCAATATTGATATCGCCGATCAGGACAACAGATTGGGTGGGGAGCGTGAGAATTTTATCCAAACTATCAATGAAGTTGGTTATGTTTCTATAAGAAGGAGAACGATAAATAGCAATGATTGAGATAGACTCTATGGTACAGATAAGACAGTTCGCATCGGCGAAATTAGGTTCTTTTACATCATGTTTTATAGAAGATTTGATATAAATGGCACATCCATCATTTTGGTTAAAAGTGTTATTAGTGTGGTAAGAGGTATAACCGTCCAGAGTAGGCAGGCGGGATATTTTGCTCAGCCAACACTCAGATAGGACAATAACGTCACAGTGAAAGCCCAAAATTTTCATTAAAACCGATATTTCATCGAAATTTTTTTGAATGCTCCGGATATTTAGATGTAATACCTTTAACCCGCTGATAGGATGAGTGATATACCGCAAACACGCCTCAGGTGGACATTTATATGATTTAGCAACACTGAGTGAGTCTAATTCGTCGTCTAGGTTATTGGGGATGGCCATTTGTTATGAATGTATAAAGAAGCCAAAATAGGAAGCAATGCGCCTTTAGAGGGTGATTGGACATGAAAATACAGATAAAAGTAATAATTGTAAATTAATAAGGTATTTGCTATGTGTGTAGTTATGAAACGCTCAAGTGTTAAATAAGAAAAAAACTTACGTGAGTGGTTGTAAGTGTGAGATGTTGAACTTATTCTAAAAAATACACAAAAATCATAAAATAAACTAAGCATTGTTATGGTTATAAAAAGTCATTGATGCATTTCCATATTTATAACTATTGATACCATGCACCCCACGCTTTTTTTTAATATATTTTTTTGTATTCACACTATTATTAATTTATATTCATTGAAATTTTTAACACTGTTTTCTTAATTTAAATTCATTAAAATTTATTTTCTATTTTTTAGTTCGTTTTTCTATAAAAAGCGTGTTTTTTAGTTTTTTTAAACTATTATTTTTTTTTTTTACTCAAATTTTATTGACTTGAAGTAAATATATTTACATGATATATTGTTCAAGTAGTTTGTCCATTATGTCAGTACCATCCGTCTTTCAAATAATAATGCCGATTGCGACTCAATCTACTTATTAACTAGGCCTTTAAAACAATCGAGCAAATTCTCATGTTATACCCAAAAGAAGTTCACTTCTAGTTTTTCGTGTGCTTGGTCTAAACACACGTTAAAATAATTTTGTTAACTTTATCGTTTCTACTAGAGTAATTTTGATCTAATTTTCCAGCCATCTAATTAAATGTAATCAATATTAATTATATATATTGTAATTACCTTTTAATTACACAACCGTCTTTCCCAAGAATCAAACATTGTTATAATACTCGCGGCCCAAAGAGCAAATTCGCATTAATTATCCAATTATAAAGTAATTAGTCGTCTCAGTACAAAACAATAGCGACAAACGCAACTTTCAGTTAGGAAACGTGCTCATAAATTTAACTTACACCAGCATATTCTATTGTCACGCTAACTGAGTTTAACCAATACTTAACTAGGTTAGTTACGGCTAACCACCAAACTCCGGTAGTAACAATTTAAACAATAATGCGCATTGAAAACTTGATAACTTGCCGACATAACTTAAAACCTTTGTGTTACACGTGACAGTAACTGTTTTGATGAAAATTATTGTGGAAATGAAAAATTTATCGACTCGTCTTTGATTGAGACATGACCCTTACTTATGTTACTTAGCTAGCTTTTTCTGTTTATAAAATCAGTTAGTGAGATTACCCTTACAATCCCGCAAACTTTAAATCTGGATAATATGCAGACAAAACAGATTAACAAAGCCCTATATTAAGGTTTCATAAATCTGTGTTTAGCAAATATAAACGTAATATAATATGATTACGTGTATTTCTAGGAAAATCAGTTTTTAAAATATTGGTAAAAAGCAAACATCACATCTATACTAATATTATAAAGCTGAAGAGTTTGTTTGTTTGTTTGTTTGAACGCGCTAATCTCAGGAACTACTGGTCCGATTTGAAAATTTCTTTCAGTGTTACATAGCCCATTTATCGAGGAAGGCTATAGGCTACTTTTTATCCCGGTACGGGAAGTAGTTCCCACGGGATGCGGGTGAAACCGCTGGCAAAAGCTATATAGTTACTTATATGCGTACTTATTACTATTATACCCTTAAAAACTTTATTTCCCAAGGCAATCCAATTCTCCATTTACTTTCTTATTAATGTTACATAAAGTACTACAAAGAATGTATTTACAAACCGAATTTGATATTAAAGAAATAGCCAGCGGCAGTAGAACAAAGTCGAAGTTACAATAACAAGTTGGAATTGAATGATAACATTAGAAGTCTTAAACTGGGGTAGTTCCGAAGGGAGGCCTTCTAACTAAACAATAACACTGTCAGACTATAATTTCGCTGGCCCCGAGCAAGGATATAGCATATTGGTTCTTTTCTTTCTATCTTAACACAGTAAGAAGTACCCTGGAAATGCGCGTGGACCGGGGAATACCTAACCAATACTGTATAAAAAAAAGAAATATGGTTAAAACCTCAGGAAAACAGCATTCAAATTGTTTTAGAATGCTAGGATATAATAAGCTGTGATGACAATTACATGAGTTTGATGAGTCCTGTTGTCGCACGCCACTAGCGTTCCTATGATGATATGATGATGATGTCCTCCTAGTCGACTATCAGCAACGGCGTCTGTTCTCATGTGAAGAGATTAGCCAACTGCGCAGGACATATAGTGCACAAGCATTTGCGCAGGCACAGGTGCACTCACTATTCCTTCATTCTCAAAGTCCGATGGCTCCTATAAATTAGCTCAGTTCCCACATAACTCGAACAGTGACGAAAAATATATCCAAATTACCAAAACTAAAACACAACAAACTCCCAGAAACCGACCCCTAACTAGAAGTATTTTATTCAGTAACATTCACGTTGGCGTCGGTTAAATGAAGCATCCTAAACGGATAGCCTGAACGCATCCAATTTAAACTTGACGGCACATCAAATTAGGCGAATAACTACATAACCACTGATGTTTGCGAGTTCTTACAGTTTACGATGGAAGCAGAACTATGGAATGTTGTAATGAAATTGAAGTAGGTTGTAAATAGTTTTAATATTTATTATGCCTCATATTAATTATAAATTTAAACATAAATCTAATAATCTAATCAATAAATTAAAACATTAAGTTATCGTCATAACAAAGAAACTCAACTGCTAGCAGAGCATTTTTTAAGTACTATTTTGAACTCAAATCATCGACTTCTATGTTTTGCCTTGCATGTATGCAATTTTAGTAACTATAATCTCTTACAATACGTAGATGCATACCTTATGCACACAGTCTAGATCATAACGTATAACACATAAATGACATTTAAAGGGCACAGTTGAACCATGTACTTGCAACCACGCCAAAGAAAGCTAGACTGAGATTTTTATCACAAAAGAGTTCCGTGTCTTTGAAGTAGGAACTTTTGACAAATGAAAACTACCTACAAAAAGTTCTTACGACCTTAAAATCTTAATTAATTCGAAAAAGTCTAAAACCATCACTTACGACCAGTCTTGTCTTCAATTAATTTTTAACACGCTTATATTAGCTTCACTTGTAACTAAGTATGTAAGAAAATCTTGGAATATTAATTTGACCCACTTCCCGGTCTTCGATTTGAATGAAATTTTGCACACGCTCTGAGTTCTGATGACAATACATGACTAGCTAAAAAACGTCTCTACAAATTGTATTTTTAGTGCGTGCTAAAAGCGTATTTTTTAGTTTTTTAAACTACATATTTTTGCCACCGATTTTATAAACTTTGTATTTTATACTATATTACTAAAGCCATAATCGAACAATGATCGACATAATTATCACATTCACATCAACGACTATCTCCCACAATTAATTATTATCACATTACAATTGAATAACAACACAATACCGGCTTACGCAACCAATAATGTCTAATCATATGCACAATAGTGACGTCACAATACATGACATATTCCCCAATTCCCAGTTCCCAGCTCCCAGATCCCAGCAGTTAGGAATTAACTGTAACTAATAACTAAGTTGACAGTACATGCCGCGAATTGGATTGTATGGAGGAAATTGCCAATAGATTTAGCCGATTGGCTAGTCAGATTGATTGAATGTTACTGAATAGGTGTAGATCACGTTTCTGGGTCAAACTGGTGTTAATATTTATGTACTTGTGTGTAACTGTGTATTTAATTTTTTTTTTTAATTTAAAGTAGAGAATCTTCGTAAGAAAGAACTGAATAAATAACAGTTGTATTTAAAAAATACAAAGATTCGAATCGAAGAACCTCCTCCTTTTTGGGTAGTCGGTAAAAAATTACTAGCAGTACGTTCATGGTTACCTTGGCAAAAGTCGTAATCTAAGGTATACCGGCTGTTGTAAGATTGTAACTTGATAAAGAAATTATCGTTTTAATCTGAGAATTTCGTCCAACAAAGTTGCCAAAACAAACTTGGTGACAGAACATACACTTAACAGTACCAGTTTGTTTCAGTATGCGCCCCGCCTGTTCGCAATAAGATAATCCTATTAATAGGCTTGTCGTGCACTTGGCGATTATAGGTCACGTGGAACTGGTGGCCATTGTCCCAGTAATACATTATCGTCCGATACAATTCTGTTATAATTGATTTCAGTTAATGTAGTGTATGTACGCATTGGCTTATTGTCTGTTTATGCTCGGGTATTTGCATACCCAGTTCAGATGTTAATTACTTCGTCTTTTTATGTCTAACTAGCCGTTTTGCCGCGATTTCACACGCGTTCCGTGACAACTACTGCTCGTACCGGGATAAAATATAGCCTATAGCACTCAGGAACATTGTAGCTATCTATCAGTGAAAGAATTTTGGAAATCCGACCAGTGGCTCCAAAGATTACCCCTTTTTTTATTTTTTTTTTACCGACGTCAAAAATCATCTAATGACCCCTCCCGCTGTGGGTTAGCAGCGGCGAGGGAGTGTCAGACTCTTACTGACTAAAAACCGTCGTGTTCCGTCGTAGGCCTTTTATGTGCCAGGGCCGCGGTATCTCTTTCGAACAACCCGCAGCCCCGGCAGGCCTTGGCCCTACTGGGCCCCGCTGGGGTTGCTGACATCTCTTTGAGGAGCGCGTGGAACAACGCGCGCCGTCGACACGGGTCTGTCGTCTAAGCAGAGAGAGGGACGATGAGCCACCCGAACTCACCGCCCACAAACCCACGCCTACGGTGGCCGGAAGTCATCTCGCGACACCCGACGCCCGTGGTGTCTACCTGGTTTAGCGCGGCAGGTCACGAAAATAAAATTTTGTCACGTTTTTGTACATATTTAGACAGCAAAAAACTTGTAGCCACTATTTACATAATATATGTAGGTACATAAGCAACCCAAGTTTACAAAATAAGTTAATTAATCACTGCCTTCATACAAACACACTCACAGTTTGAGTTTAACGAAGAACTGTAACAATATTCCTGCAAGTTACTGCAAACTAGTTAATTAACACAATGCACAGGTTTTCATTATAACTGCCTGAAACTCAACAAGAGTTACCGACTTATACTTGTTAGCATTGTTTTTGTCAGTTAAATTGTTGTACTTTTAGCGTCAAACATTGACTTTGAAACAAACAGTTTCTTGTTTGCATAAAATAGATAAGTATTTTTATATATTTTCTTTTTAAAGCGTTAAGATTTAAATTTTATTTTACGATAGCTGGTCAGCCATACTAGTGTGTGTAAATCATTTACAAAAAGAATGACCCCCAAAATCATGCTTATACAAACAAAATAATAAATAAGCTTCATTAATATAGACAAAAATCTGCGAAAAATAAAAAAATCCTCACTCGCGTTTATCAAGTAAATATTTATCGAATATTACATCGATTCCAATAAGAATCACCCTAATGCTCAATAAAACGGTATCGATACTGGTACCGCTTCATCGGACAAAACGAAAATATCGAATTCATTAATATTTATGAATGAAATGATGGAGAAAGGTACTGAATTGTTATTGTAAGGGTGTGTACTGAGTATCGAGTGAATCGTTTTGTGCGAATAATTGAGTTGTGTAACGATCATTGTTCAAATAATCCAGTCTTTCCCAAAGTGGGCGATAACGCCCCCTTGTGGGCGCTGCAGGTCTCAAGGGGGGCGGTAAAAGACCCAGAAAGAAAATGGGGGCGTTGTGTAGAGGCCTGGGGGTGATTTGTAATTTTATTTACGGTTCATGAGATACAGCCTGGTGACAGACGGACGGACGGACAGAGGAGCAACCAATAAGGTCCCGTTTTACCCTTTAGGTACGGAAACCTAAAAAATGGGGGCGCTAAAAAAATATTTATTCCCAAATTGGGCAGTAGACAAAATAAGTTTGGGAACCACTGAAATAATCGAATGGTATCAAACAGCGATATAATAATCATATTATTAACTATATATTTTCAATAAATAATACAGCTTAAGATAACTTTGGATAAGATTGGGTCTGTGATATTGTTAATATTTTAATATTCTCCAGGGCGAAATTCGGCCACGGTAGTTTCTTTGGTAAGGAAATAATATGCACAAGACGTATTAAAGTTCATCATAATTAAGGGTAAGTTGCTGTTGGGCCACTTAGTTATTCGTTATTTTTCAGCCATTTTTGGTAATTTTACATAGTATTTATTTACCAAACATAAATTATTATCGAAGAAAATCAACACTAAGCTTCGTCAAAACTCAAAAACTTTTCAATAAAATGTCAAGTGAACCCCAAAAATATATATTTTGTGAACAAATTTTAATTTATCTTTATAGATCAAATAAACACTTTAAAAGTTTTCAATGGAGTAACATCAGAGGAGGCGTTGAATACAAATATTTAGTAAATATACAATTCACCTTTCTATTCAAAGTGTTTAGACCTCAAACACCGATTTAATAAAAAAAATAGACTTAAATTAATTCTTTATAAAGTCTCAATTACTCTAAGAATGAATTATTTATTTAAGTAACATTTTTAAACACTTATAAATCAAGGATAAACAGGTATAGTTATCGGCACGAATCTTGAGCTCTGATCTACATCAAAGAACCAATCCCGAGTGACGGCTATGACGCGATGCACTGTGGGCCAATCACCGCTTTAGCCCGCCCCCGCGCCTCACTTCATACCTTAAAAGGGACCCAATAAATTACTTCTGCGCAGGTGAAGGTCAGAGCTCAAGATTTGTGCCGATAATTATGATACCCGTGTACATAATATTATTTTCTTTGGCGCGCTTTCTAATATTTGTGAACAAATAATTATAATTTACCAATTAATTTCGGATGTTATTTGAAAATCTGCCGACAGTCATTTATGCACGAAAACAGTTATGATTGTTACAATACTTGACTGAATGAAATACGAAGTTTTATGAAAATGTCAAATACTATAAATATGTACCTACCTATGTAGCAAATTTAAATAAGCTGTTAATAATGTAAATAGTGTTCTACCTATTATTTTTAATGTGGACAAAACATTCACTTGTTTTTTTTTTTCAGTGTAAGTAGTTTTTATGGGTTTTTAAAAAAAGACAATGCAGGCTTGAATCTTTCTTCGTATGCAGCCACTTATGTAAAAATGAAAATTATGAAAGGAAATTATTTTTGGAATTTTAAATGTACTTAGTCTGTAAAGAGAATTTTCTAGATAGGGCCTTTAAAAACATGTTCCATAAAGTAATGATTATCGAAATAAAATATTATTGAAATAATTCGAAAGTACTCGTAGATTAACCATTATTCTTATATCCTTTTTGACATTAAGGGCTAGTAATTACAGTAACACAAAGCAAACTAATTATCCAAAATAATGATTTATGAAGGCCTTTATAATTAAAGATAACAAAAGGACTTTTGTAATTAGAAGAGTATTGGAATTATAATTTGGGCCCGAGGTAAGATTACTGGCGGTTTAGGTTATTACGAACGTACCTTCACGTTTTGTATTAACTTTTATACTTTTATACTGAGTAATTTATGATTTATATAGAACGTGATAAATATGTAGTTTTATTTTAAATAAAATATTTTATTATACCTACGCTGTAGAATTATTGTAAGCTCTATTTATAAATCCCTGTAATTAATGTTGAAAATATAAAAAAAAATCATAAAAGAATATTCTAGGCTTTATTCGACATGTTCAAAGTAATATTTACAGTTAAAAGTTGTATTATATTCACATTCGCATTGAAAATGATCCGCATTTTTCCCTTTCACAATTTGTGTTGTATTTATTTCCACATATTTTATCATATTTTTTTGTTTATCAAGAGATTATTTTTCCTTCTTTCTTCGTTCGTGATAATATGATTACAAGTAAGACAAGGCTACAATCTAGCACAATACTCGTGTTGAGCTAACGAGTCGCGACTGTCTCGATAAGGCTGTCGGCAACGATTCCTTCGCCTCGGGCGGGACCAAGATGGCGGCGTCAAAGGCTTGCAGCGTAATGTAATTATAATGTTTTAGTTCTCGGTTTTATATTGCAAAGAAAATCTCGTGATTACAGTGAAAGGATAGAAATAACGTTTTGTTACAATTTACTAGCCAAATAATAAAAAGCCTGTCAAACTATTTTGATTTTGCCTGTAAAACTGATTTGATTTTGACGAAAAGATTAAAATGAAGTTCCTTCAGTAAACATAAGTACGTATCGGTTCAATATCAGATTAAGGGACGCTTACTAATTATATACCTACAGAATATTGAAAGTTACATTATTACTAGAGCCTTCTGATAACACTATCATTTCCCAAATAATCAACAAAAACGAATATATATATATGAACAATCTAGATGCAACTTTGAAAGGCCAAATAATAAATAAACAATTCAAAACAATAGACAGAACATATCCTTAATTTCACATTTAACCCTACTCTCAATCTAGGTTAAAAGGACCATTTACTTGGATGTAGCTTGACAAAGGAGAACACCCGAAAGTTTCTAAGAAGTCCTATACACGAGAGTTTTTAGTGTTTCACTCGCAATAAATTCTTGTTCTAATAAGGTTTTATGCCTCTTGCTGTGGGTCAAAGGGGTGTCTTGGAAAAATTTAGGAAAATTATGGTGATATTTATTTCTGAACCGCATAGTGACCTAGAAGAAGAATGAAGTAGATAAAAAAGTTTTTATACTTCAAGTTAGGCCTAGTTCTACAAGTTTTCGCATAAAACGTTTCGTTCCCTTTTTAAACTCAACTTGCAGACGAACAAAGATACTAACATATGCTGACCAGAACAAAAACTACAATGTATGTGTAATTTATACTTTACAAATAAAAAATCACACTTAACTCACCAGTCCCCATTGCTATATAATATGGATTAAAACCCATTAACAGTACAGCTATTATGTGTACAAAAGTCCCAAAATCGCGATAAACAAAGCAAAAGCACACTTTATGTGATCATAAAAATATTAGCTAACAATTTTATCCGTAAAGCCATTTTTGTTCGGATATTTTTTATTCTCTTTTTACGAGTTTTCCAGTTTATTTTTAATTAAAAACGTATTTTTGTAATGAAAAAGAACTGTGTGTTTATTCTCAAATAATAACACTGCGTTACAAATTAAAAAAAAAATTGAGTACCCACTTTGAAATGTTATGATTTTTTATTCATACGTATCGTTTAATAAACATACATACAAATTATCTTTCCATCACGTCTCATTTTTTTTCCGCAAGAAAGTGCCAGATTATATTAGAAATTAAAACGTCAAAACATATTTGAAAGAAATCTTATAAAATCAACCAAATTTTTTTACATTAATGAAGTCTAATTTTATCATTTAAGTAAAAAAAAGTCAACAATTTTTTTTTTAAATTTCGTGAAACTTCAACTTTTTGTTTTGTGCTTCGAATGATCTTCTCGTTTTAAACGCCAACAGTAATCACCTAGCATAGTTGTGTCCCAACGTCCTTGAAATCGTTCTTCAAGTTTCTTTATATCCTGGTGAAACCTCTAACCGTGCTCATCACTGACCGCACCAGGATTAGATGGAAAAAAAGAAAAATGAGAATGAAGAAAGTGAATTTTTAATGACATTCTGCAACCCAACTTTTCGTATGCTTTTAACATGTCGTTCACTAGCTGCTCCGCATTTTCGGCTCTGTGGTTCCCTAAAAACCCTTTTATAACTGCTTTCAGTGACAACCAGGCATCAAGTTCCGTATTAGTAAGCTTTTTGTCAAAATTTGGGTCTTTCATCAAAGTACGTATTTGTGGTCCCACAAATATTCCTTCTTTGAGTTTGGCATCACTTAACTTTGAAAATACTGTCTTCAAATATAAAAAGCCATCTCCCTCTTTATTCATAGCCTTCAAAACATTTTTCATCAAACCAAGTTTTATGTGGAGTGGTGGTAAAATGACATTTTTAGGATCTATCAATGGTACATGTTTCACATTAGATTTTCCGCATACAAACTCTGACCTTTCTGGCCATACTTTTGTAATGTAGTGTTTTTCTGTGGCTCTGCTGTCCCACATACAAAGAAAACAACATTATTTAGTAAATCCGCCCTGTAATCCGAGCAAAATAGCTATAACTTTGAGATCAGCGCATACTTTCCAGCTGTAGTCTTTGTATTTTATTAAATTTAATATTGATTTCATGTTTTCATATGTTTCTTTTAAAACTGTTGAATATGCTATTATTGGTACTGACGCATACTTGTTGCCATTGTGCAGCAATATCGCCTTCAGACTTGTTTTTGAACCATCAACGGTAACGGTCTTTTACGCCTAAAGTGAGGGTAGTAGAAAATAATAATTGACATGTACCTCGAAAACTAGACGTGATGGACACCACATATGTTTGGAACATTTAATCTATGACTCATTACCTATTCATTCCAGCTAACAGTTAAGAGGGTACCAAAATCATGTAACGCAGTGTAATAAATGACTTGCCTTTGTAACTACATATTAATGTGTTTTATTTAAGTTTTCAGATTGAATATAAACTTTTGAATTAAATTATTTCGTAATTTTGTTCAATGTGTTATGGATCACATATTTGTATACCTTTCTTTCAATAGTTGGTCTCATCGTCACGACTACACTTGAGTGTTAAAATCTAGGCTTAAATTCTATTGGGGTATACTCCAGATAGTTAAGTATAGATAGTTCAAGTCAGATTTGCGCGCGGCCCTATGTGTGCGTCGGCTTGTAAATATACAACTTTCATTCGTGTGACAGTGACGTCGTCCAAGCATGACGTGTTCTTATCGCTTTTTGTTATGGGTACAGTCGTTTACGAAAATATTAATTCACGGAGAAATTATTAAGGAGTCAGGTAAAGCGTTTCAAAAAATGAAACAACATTCAAAGCTTTTTATTATTAAATATAGTTTTTAATTATTTTCTCATACGTCTTTTCAAATTGACATTGACGGTATCTAAGAAATAAATAAGGTGAAATATCTAAGATGAATTAAATACTCCTTACATATTTTCTAGCTCGGGGTACGCGCACAATAAATAAAAGTGTGGACTAAGAATGTAAAAAGAGGTATAATCTAGTATAATAATGTAAACAAAATGTGTGGGGAATTTTAAAAAAATATATTGCTTCGCATAATGTCGACCAAAATAAGACGGAAATAATGAAACTCATAAATGAACGTTTAAGTCAAATTGATGAAGGGATGTGGGGTAATACTTGTCGACATGTACAAAAGAAAAAAGAAGAATACTATAGACATTTTGACATGGAGTCAGAATTTATAATTCACCTTGGAGAGTAGCGAATCCGAAAATTCATCATTTGATTTTTCATTAACGATTCATAATCATTATAAATAAATAAACATTAACTAAACGTAATAAATGTTTATCTTTAAACACCCGTATACAACCCCTAAATAACTGTATTGTACCCGACTGTACCTCTTGTCACGCACACAAAGTCACTGTATATGTACAAGGGTTACCCACACATAAGGCCGCGCGCACGACTGAGTTGAACTTACTATACATATATTTTCACATTATCTTTAACAATTTGACAACTAAAGTTAAACGTCAGTATAAAAGTATACCTAAGAAGAAGTTAAATTACATTACATGAAAACCTCCAAGATTTTGAAATGAAACTAGGCGTAAATACAGTCGGTTCAAGTTTGGGCAACTAGACTGTACTGAAGAGAAATCGCTAACGACGCTTGCAACAGAATTCATGAATAATGTTACACAAATATGTAGTATGGAGAACAAAATTACAGCGGAGATGTCATAATGGACAATCTAAGAAAGTAGCGGGCCAAAATGCGGGTGTTCAGGGGACGAAGAACGTTACGACACTCGTACGCCTTCTTTAGAACTAGAACCCACCTATTTTTAACACGTTTATATTAGCTTCACTTGAAACTAACTATGTATGTAAGACAATCTTGGAATCTTAATTTGACACACTTCCCTGTCTACGATTAGGTTGACAATACATGACTAGCGTGATTTATAATTTTTATTAAATATAATTTTTTTCAATCGAAACCAGACAGATTTCTCAACACGGAGGAAGGGGTCCTCTGTCGTTCACCTCATTAGTTCACTGGTAACTGATCCTTGTAGTCACGCCCACCGTACGTATTTGACCTAGAAGAAGACATTTGACCTACCTGTCTTATGGCATCTCCTCTCATCTTTCTTTCCTCCGTCATCTGTATTGTGGAAAATGGCTGCAATAAAGAAAAACAAAAGCTAGTTTTCCAATATCAGATGGCTTGTTCTAAATTTAAATGGTATTGGGTGTATTTGCTCGTTGTTCGAAGTTAGTTTCAGGAAGAAATAAGTATTTACTTTTGGTAGCAAGGAATAGGGATTGACTTTATTGCTTACTTTATGCTATAGGTTTTCTAATTTGTTACTAAATAGTAAGTATTTTGTATTAGAAAAGGAAAAAATAAAATTAGAATTTTACACTGAAACTCTAATTAAGAATCATAAAACATAATTTCAAATAGAACCTTACCTCTACAGAAAAGTTCATTCGCCTAGCTAATGCTATAATAATGAAAAACATTAATCAAAAGTACATACTGTCAAATAAAACTGAAATTATTTAAACTTTGTGAAAACTACATTAAGTTTTCAATTATAACTAAACAGGTGAGAAACCTTTAATGACAAAGTACACATTGTCTTTACTAATATTGTAAAAAAGAAGGATTCAATTGTTTGTTTGTTTGCATTGAATAAGCTCCAAATCTACTGAACTGATTTGAAAAATTCTTTCACTATTGGGAAGCTACACTACCTCCGGGGGACATAAGCTATATTATCCGAATACCAGATGTGTCCCGGGAGACGAGTGAACCGCTAGAAACGGCCAATATTTATAATAATAATAATTTTGTACTTTATACATTAGTAAAAGTAAAACTTAATTAAAATTTATTTGTTTTACAATGAATACATTTTACAAACTGACAAAACTGGTTTGTCCTTAAATCGGGTTTGGCCGGTAACGAGTACATAAATAACAATAAAATAGGTGGCTTTTACTATGTAGTTTATGGGTTAAATAGGAACCTTTGGTAGGATATTTCATCCTAAACTTAAGACAGAACAGTGGGATACTTAAACAAGATTATTTATTAAGATACACGCAGTTTATAAACCACTTCATAGTACCTTAAGTTTCTCAAACCTGTTAATGCCTTATTCAGCCATTAGTATTCAGCTCCCGTCCTAAACTTTGTTGTTTCGGATACTCGTCCCGAAATCCGTACTAATATTATACCTCTAAATGTGAAAGTAACTCTGTCTGTCTGTCTGACTGTTACGCTTTCACGTCTAAACCACTGAACTGATTTTAATAAAATTTGGTATAGAGTGGACCTTGAGAAAGAACATAGGATAGTTTTTATCCCGGACTTTTGAAGAATTCTCTTGGAAACGCGATATAACTGAAATCTAGAGGTACGCGGGCGAAGCCGCGGGCGGAACCTAGTTTTAAACCAAACCTATGGTTTAGGCACACTTCACACGTTTCAACATGATGGCAATAAAAAATTGTGACGGTATGAATGAACTTTGTGCGGGTTTATCATTTTTCTATTGTATTTTTTGGGTAAAATGGAAATATGATTGTTTTACGCGAGCGGGGAGTTAAATCTATTTGTGCGTAAAATTTTATGTTTCTTGGGGTTACCTGTTGCCTATAAATTTAAGTTAATACGTAATTTATAAACTTCTAGTTGCTACTTGATTCGGAATATGATCGTTTGAATATGTATTTTCAAACCTTGCGATAAAAATGGTTTGATTGGCTCAAAATAGTTTTGGTTTATACCTATACTTACTTTATGTATACCTAGGAATTAGTAGACACCTGCATATTAGGTTAACAAAGACTATTTTTGTGCGACAAAATGTACAAGTACGCCTTAACAATTTTTCAGTAGCAAACACCTGAAAAACTTATCAAACGAAATCAACAATCTCTTAGAAAGCTTCGCTCTCGCAATTATCCTTCATACAGAATTCAAGAAGATAACAATTTGAAGTGACGTGCTCTCGACAAGTTTAATTCCATTTCCCTAGAGTTTTACATTCCGATACCAAGTTCTATAAACTCGATAAAATCTACAATCGGACGCTAAAAGAGAGAAAGTTCGACACACAGTTGAATATCGAGCAAAAAGTAAGAAAGAAAAGGGAAAAAAGTATGTCTTGCAAAAGATACGTAAAGTTTCTCCCAGATATACATGTGTTATTCCGCACATGTGCTCAAATAGATTCCTGAGGACATATCAGCTTTGATATAAGTTTCTTTTTGTTATCATAATATTTGAATTGATTCTTGCCGCGTTTGTTTTTGTCAGACATATTTTGGTTCGGAATATTGGCTTATATGCCGACTGAGTCATATTTAGTACCTCTCTCTCATCTTTTATTGAAAGATTTACTTTTGGTAGCTATTTCGTAAACGTTTTGGGAAGTAATTGCTGCTTAGCTTATGTCATAAAATGTATACTGCCTCTTGATTCCAGTTTTAAATCAAAACAACATTAAAAGCAACTTCTAAAAAAGTTTATAATCTACTCATAGTCAGTATTTTATAACATGTAGTCCACTTCTGCATCAGCAGTTTTTTAGTCAGTTAATAATTGCCTGTCAATACATCCTTGACGTATAACTAGCTCCACCCAAGAAGAAATTTTATTAATTTAAATCAGGCATCTAAGGCGTATAGAAAATACACTACATAAATATTATAACATTAAATCATACACTAATAGGTACATATTTTATATAAATAACTTAAAATTACAGTAGATCTTGAAAACGGTGACAAAAACATGATTCCATATGACACTATCTTAATTTTAACGCCTTCATAGCCATTCACAGCTAACATTTGGATTCACGTCTTCCTCAACCCATAATTCATGGTCAGCAGGTTGTGACTATGCCTTGAGGATTGAGACGCATCCGGCCTTATACATTTTATTATTAACTAGCTTTTGCCCGCGACTTCGTTCGCGTGGAATAGTGACTTCCGGCAGATTTTTGGTTTGACCAATAGATGGCGCTATATGTCCGGATTAAATTTTATTATTTTTATATTTTTTGTAATAAAAACTATCCTATATCCTTTCTCAAGTTCCATACTATGTCTGTACCAAATTTCACACAAATCGGTTCAGTAGTTTAGGCGTGAAGAAAAGACAGACAGACAGACAGACGGACGGACAGAAAGACAGACAGACAGAGTTACTTTCACATTTATATTATTAGTTAGGATGTCTACTGGGCTTGACTTTATCGGATGTGTTAAGTTGTTTACTTAAAGTAGTTTGAATGATTCTTGTATATGAAATGGTAATTGAGTTGAATTTGTTTGTAACAGCTTATTTATTAGTTCATAGTTTCTTGTTAGGCTTACAGAGGTTTGGTAAAATATCATTTATTGCTTTTCATATTATAATTATTACAGCCTCGAGATGAAAACTTATTAGGTATCAAAAGACTCAAAATCGAACACTATATCGCAGATATCATAAGACAAGTCACCTGCCGAGTCCAATAATGTTTTAAAACCATCTAGGAACCCATTGAAATATATTTTTTATATTTTGAAAACTTCATCCGATCGTTGAGGAGCATTCAATTAAATAACTGATACACGTACCGAGGAAATAGATTATATATGATATATTATATGTATATAGATTATATATATATAGGGTATATTAAGTTATTCATCTAAAATATCAAAAGCGAACATTAAAGAGGCTTCAATCCTTATTTATTTAATGAGCACAATATCCCACTTTCCTTGTCTGTCTATTGGCACAGCTCTCGAGCAAAGCGCCCTTCGCAAACGCTCTCCAGTGTCGGGTTGCGTTTACGAAGACAGATGGCGACATGGAGTGCAAATGAACCACTATTAAGGAGTTGCATCGTGTTACTGTTACTTGACAATGTGTTATTTGGAGAAATTTGTGGACATGTAGAGAAAATTTCATACATATTTTATAGCAGTTCATAAATGGATTACCTACCTCTACTTTTTTAAACTATTTGAGACTGGTTATGGTCGTCAAAGAAAGCTGGTAGCAGGCGCCCATCTACCAAAGTTACCGGCATTGGTCTATTCGTATACATGGTAGTTACAGGATAAAAACAGTCGCAGGTCAAAGAAAACAGATTGAAGCAACCTGTTTGGCGTTAGCTGCCAGGTTTCTTTCCGTATTCGGCCTGTTGTATTTTCTTTCACAACTATTTTATTACTTTACTAGCTTCTGCCAGCGGTTTCACCCGCATCCCGCGGGAATTACTTCCCGTACCGGGATAAAAAGTAGCCTATAGCCTTCCTCGATAAATGGGCTATCTAACACTGAAAGAAATTTTCAAATCGGACCAGTAGTTCTTGAGATTAGCGCGTTCAAACAAACAAACAAACAAACTCTTCAGCTTTATAATATTAGTATAGATAACAGTTTCGTACAAACGTAGTAAATACGGTACGTAATACGTTTTAATAACAGGAACCTTAAAGTAACACACAAAAATATTATTTTACAAAATCAATTCTGAGAACCAGTATTGATGTTAATTGAAATCTTGCAGGTAGATACGGAGAATTGCAACGGAAGTTTCAAATGAGTAGATTATGTATAATGTTTTGATACATCATATAAAGTTGTTAAGATTGATAAATGAAGTCAGATATTAGATTTTGTATATTTTTTGTGGTTGTGTATTACGCCTTCAAAAATAAAACAGCTACTGATTTAAAAAACTATGACAATCAGTACAAGGCCAATCATTTACTACAAAGACCTACAAATCACTAAATCAGCTAAGAGCCACCATATCTATACTAATATTATTAAGCTGAAGAGTTTGTTTGTTTGTTTGAACGCGCTAATCTCAGGAACTGGTCCGATTTGAAAAATTCTTTCAGTGTTAGATAGCCCATTTATCGAGGAAGGCTATAAGCTACTTTTTATCCGGGTCCGTGCAGAGGTTCCCATGGGATGCGGGTGAAACCGCTGGCAGAAGCTAGTCTATACTAATATTAAAAAGATGAAAATTTTGTTTGTAATGGGTAATGTCAAAAACTACTAGACCGATTTTTTTTTCACCATTAAAAAGCTACATTATCTGCAAGTAACATAGGTTATATATTTTATCCCGGTACGGACAGTAGTAGTCCCGTTCTCACAGGACGCGAGTAAAACCGTGGGAAAATGTCAATTAGGTATACTTATAAAATCAAAATGGAAACTCCCTCTAAATCCTTAAACCTTGGAAGAAAGATAAGAGATAACACTCAAGTTAAACAAGAGTGAAATGAAAACTAATAACTCTTGGCTCGGACGCTAACTCCTGCAGAACTATCGGAAGATAAAGTTTGTGTGATAAAGAAATATCCGCAGCTTGCTTTTGTTTGTCTTTGAGTATTAATAAGAGCAAGTCGACTAAAAAAACACGAATCTATATTAATATTATAAAGCTAAATTGTTGGTTTGTACATAATGACAAGTTGTATTTATATATATAAAGAAATATCCACAGCTTGCTTTTGTTTGTCTTTGAGTATTAATAAGAGCAAGTCGACTAAAAAAACACGAATCTATACTAATATTATAAAGCTAAATTGTTGGTTTGTACATAATGACAAGTTGTATTTATATATATAAAGAAATATCTGCAGCTTGCTTTTGTTTGTCTTTGAGTTTTAATAAGAGCAAGTCGACTAAAAAAACACGAATCTATACTAATATTATAAAGCTAAATTGTTGGTTTGTACATAATGACAAGTTGTATTTATATATATAAAGAAATATCCGCAGCTTGCTTTTGTTTGTCTTTGAGTATTAATAAGAGCAAGTCGACTAAAAAAACACGAATCTATACTAATATTATAAAGCTAAATTGTTGGTTTGTACATAATGACAAGTTGTATTTATATTGTACTCGTATATCACATTTTTTCCAGATTATTATGATATCTTCTAAATTCCGATTGATTGCCAATACTATTCATCGTTATATTTGAGATACATAGAAATGCATACATTCAACGTTATATTCAGAAGGCTAATAAGGTTTATAGGACTCTCATTTGATTGAATTTAAAGCAAACCAAAGACTATGAATTCAACTATGTCGGCACATATATTATGTTATTGGTGAACGTTGAACATATTTAACAGTTACGATATCATAGCCAAAACGTCCTTAAAACGAAACACTTCTTAGAAAATCTCTTCAACCGTAGTATCATTCATACCCCAAACCATGTCAGTGCAATAACACAAACTTCGAAACAGACAAATGCCAGATATTTTGACAAACAGTTATAGTGTTTTCAAAGTTTTTCTATTAAAAACTAAGTTTTAATCAAAGTTATTGCACTTCGGTGTAGTTGGAAGAATTTATTACAGTAGTGAAAGTGTCGCAGACTTAAATGTGCAATTGAGTTAAGCAGTCTCGGGAAAGGTGAATATTATAATTGAACTAGCTGTTACCCGTGGTTCTTCTTCTTTTCGCAAACGGATAGAAAGTAGCCTTGTTCTTTTCCAGCATTAAAGTGCGCCAGAGAGCCAGACAGACAAAGTTACATTAGCATTCGATATTCCCTAATGTGGCTGTCTTATGTTATTAATAGTTTTTCTTGATATACACAAACACATTCATATTTTATATGTTGGATTTCACAGTAGCAATCTAGATACTGGATTTGTGTGGATTTCATAATTACAAGAGAGAGATTGAAACTATTGCAAACAAATTGCATGTAAACATTTCTAGAATATTAAAAACTCAACTAAATTGAAATATCTGCTATTATATTAGTCCTAATTGTTATTATATTTTCTGGCGCAATCTCGTTATAATAATTTCCAAAATAAACTCAACCATACAGCAAATTGTTCATAAACTTACCATCAAATATACCTCTGTTCATCAAAACAATACCACAAGAAATGTTCCCACAAACGTAAAGTTAGCTCGTGATATTACTGTTGCAACTATTTAAGTAGCTTAACACAAACATATATAAAATGATACATTTCTAGCAATATACATGTATAGAATGGAAGGTGGCAAGCGTTTCGTGGCGGAGTTTACATTTCACCGGCACTATATAACTAAAGCTGGTATTAAGCCTCTTGTAGGGGCATTAAATTAGCGGGAATGCTTAAATGCACAAGTCGTGGTGGCCTAGTGGGCAAAGAACCAACCTCTCGAGTATGAGGTTCGATTCCAGGTCATGCAAGTGTAACGTTTAAGTTTAGTTGTAGGTAGACTAATAGGTAGAGAATAAAAAATAAACTTAGTAAATGGTATAAAGTCTATATTGTACAAAAAGATCGGCAGAGCCGGGAGTGAGATCAGAAATATCGAGCTCGCGTTAAGTTCTGGCCCGCTATAGAAAACCACTATCCTGTATAGTCAGGCAGCTCGGCAGCGGTCAGGCGGGGTAGGTGTGCAGCGCGCTAGTAGATGCCGGACGCGTAGGTAGATGCAGGACACGTAGATAGGCGCGGCACGTAGGTAGGCACAGGCACGTAGGTAGGCACAGGCACGTAGGTAGGCACAGGCACGTAGGTAGGTACAGGCACGTAGGTAGGCACAGGCACGTAGACAGGCGCACTTAGAGTAGGTGCACTACGGCAGGTGCACTGGAAGTAGACAGGTACTTGAACCCTGGAATGTCCGTTATGTTCCGTCTTAGTTACGGTCCGGTTATATTCCAGCCACGACTGCAACATCCCGATTTCCACTTACTCACTACCTAACTAAATGGAAAGCAGTGATCAAGCACTAGATAGCATCGAGATGAGGCAGCCTAGGCAGCGTGACAAATTATAATACAGCTAACAAAATGTTATCTAAATGCAAGTGATGAGAATGGAAGTATTTGCATGATTTAAAAAGCAAAGCACTAGTTTAAATGAAGGTAATTAAATTAATAAATAGGTAGACACTATAAGAAATTATTTAAAAGGAAGAATATGGAAAAATAATTGTAGGGCGTGGCCCTCATGACACGGTCTAAGTGCACCGGTCATGTAAGGTCAAATACCACATGATATTTTTTAAAAGCGTTATGGCAATACACAGGCTGTAATATTCCACAAGAACAGCAACAAAGGCGTGATCGTAGCATGAAATAAAAGAATGAGCGCACGATGAAATTAGCAAGTCATTCTACGACACGTCACGTACTCACGTATAACTTTTCTAGATGCACATCATAAGCAATATTTTGCAACACTCACCCGATCTGGGGTATACACTGATTCTAATAGTAATTTTAAAAGCACAATAGTTAATTTAGGATAAAATTAAATGCGATATACCAGCGAGTTAAAAACCAACATAGACCAGTCTGTATCGGCTCGCGGTGTCGTGCTAGTGACCGTCTCGCGATTGTCCGCCGGCTCTGCTCGCGTCGCCTCATAGGAGGGATAGTTCGCCGAACCGGTTTCCGTCACCCGTCAACGGCGCACGGCTCGGATATAGCAATACTAGTATTATTTAATATAAAAAGTATTAAAATATAACGCACAACGTTACAGTACCCCCCTTTTTAGCGTAGGATTTTTCCTAGGAAAAATCCGCTGCTTTCGCTCTTGCTAACAACTGATATGAGTTTCTCTTTCATTCATCTTCATTCATAATGTAATCATCCCTCACTTTTCATTCCTCCTTACATAAATAGCCGACATCACATTCGACATCTGTGCGTCAGCGTCCTTTCGACCTGAGTATTCTGCTTACCGTGCGCAGAACACTCACCCAGTACAGTCATGGCTGGTAGCGAATAAGGCTGAAATCGAGCGATTAC
This sequence comes from Helicoverpa assulta, assembly GCA_963856015.1. NCBI lineage: Eukaryota > Metazoa > Arthropoda > Insecta > Lepidoptera > Noctuidae > Helicoverpa > Helicoverpa assulta. The sequence continues at coordinate 5,090,475 of CAWLCW010000002.1, read as the reverse complement.
TAACTACACATAACTATTAATTGATAGATTGAATATTAGAAACGATAAATACATAAGTTATGTTTGTGATTAAGGCTTACTTATAGAGTAATCAACCGCTCTTGCAAAGGCTTATTTAAGGAGTTGCACCGCTCCGTAGAATACCAAAGGTGTAGGGCCTTTAGCAGTAGGAAGGGATCTATGGGGTAGAACCACGATCAAGTTTCGTTAATAACCATCGGTGTAGGCCGATAGTCATAATAGATTTAATATGGTAGTAATACGATGTATGGGGTAGACCATCATCATACAAACTATTGGGGTAGACCAATAGGTGAAAAATAGAAAAGGAATAGTTATGGGTAGTAGTCGTAAGTGGGTGTAGTTTACGTTATTTAGTTTAGTTTTTTAGTTTATATTATTTAATTTAGTTTTTAGTTTATATTATTTAGTTTAGTTTATATTATGTATATGTTTTAGTTATATTTAGTTTTAGTTGATTTTTTAAAATTTGTTATATAACTTTAATTACACTTATAGAATTTAAGTTGAACTAAGAATTTATTCTTTGTAGTTTATTAGTTTTAAGTCCTTAATATGCCAATCCCCTATAGACTTTCTAGACATGTCAGCTAATTCATAAACCAAGGGCGATTTTTTCCCAATTACTTGACATTTTATGAACTTAGGCGCTAATTTTTTGTTAAAATATTTATCTTTATCGCTCTGGTAGAAAGTTCTTTTCCAGACGATATCACCTATATTGAATTCAGCAGCCTTTCTGCGTAGATTATAAGATTGCGAATTCCTAGAATGAGCTTGTAGAAGCGCAGCTTGTACTTTATTGAACACTGTAGATAAGTAACCTAAATTTTCTACGTATGCATCACGAGGTTCAAAAATAATGTTATCATCAAAGTCAGCATTAATGTAATGAGTGCCACAACTGACTAGTTCACGACCATAGACAAGGAATGCAGGCGTGAAACCAGTCACCTCATTTACAGAGCTGTTAATAGCAAATTGAATTTTAGGAATAAGCAAATCCCAAACCCGGTGATCATTGTTTATAAAAGTTGATACTGCAGTCATTACGGTTTTATTATACCTTTCCACGGTATTAATATGCGGTGAATATTTAGGTGTAAAGTGTAAATTCGGTATTTTATATTTGTTTATCAAGTTTTTTAGTGTAGCGCTAATAAATTGTTTACCGTTGTCGAGGATAATAGTAGATGGAATACCGTGTACCAAAAATACGTTTTCTTCTAAGATTTTAGCAATAATGTCAGCAGTAGCCCGTTTAATAGGGAAAAGTAAACAATATTTGGAAAAACAGCAGGTTACAACAAATATATAACAATTTTGTTTTCTGGTCGGCGGCAGTGGTCCAACGAGATCAATGCTAAGCATTTGAAAGGGTCTATAACAAGATTTAGGTCTACCCATGTGACCCAGCGTTGCGTGGTTCTGATGCTTATGTGCTATACACGTGTCGCAAGAATTCACTACTTTAACCACATCGGAATACATACCAGGCCAATAATATTTTAGTGCAATGCGTTTAAAAGTTTTAAATATACCTAGATGACCACTAATAGGTTCAGCATGGTTTTGAATGATAATATCAGTCCTATATTCAAGTGGTACCACTTCCTTCCATTCGAATTCTCTAGCAAGTGGATTTAGACATTTTTTGTAACGAAAAAGTTTATTATTGGAAATTTGAAAATCGAGAAAAGAAGTTGGGGAATTTAAACAGCCATTGTATATATTAAGATACCAAGGATCTGATGTCTTGGCCACAATATTATCCGTAGTGCGATTAGTCAAAGTACTATCGATAGCAGATACGGGAGTTGAACGAGATAGAAAATCAGGCACAACATTTTCTACAACGCGACGATGTCTAATTTCAAAGTTATATGCCGATAGTCGTACTCCCCAGCGAGCTAAACGACCGGTAGGGTTATTCAAATTTAAAAACCATTTTAGGGCAGAATGATCGGTATAAACTATAAACTTCTGGCCATTTTCCACATAGCATCGCCAATGTTCAACCGCTAATAAGACAGCAAGTGCTTCACGCTCGGTCGCACTGTAATTGCGTTCTTGATTAGACAAGGACTTGCTCATGTAGGCAATGACACGCTCCTCGCCATTTATGTCTTGTGTCAAAACAGCACCGATTCCGTAGTTACTCGCGTCAGTATGAATTTGGAAAGGTTGAGTATAATCCGGACACGAAAGTACAGACGCAGACACTAAGCACTCTTTCAATTGAGTAAAAGCAGTATCAGCCTCCTTCGACCATTCAAATGGTGGTGCTTTTTTACTTTGTGAAGTTAATTTATTTAATGGAGAAGCCAAAGAACTAAAGTTGGGAATAAATCTGCGATACCAAGAAGCTGCGCCCAAGAACCGCCGAACTTCTTTTCTATTTGTGGGGGTAGGGTAGTTTTTAATAGCGTCTACTTTTTCAGGATCAGCGTGTAAACCGTTAGCATCAACTACATAGCCTAAATATTTTAGTTTTTCTCTGAAAAATTGACTCTTTTTTAGATTTATTGTTAAATTAGCTAACTTTAATTTATTTAAGACTAGTAAAAGTAAGGATATATGTTGCTCGAAAGTTGACGATACTATAATAATATCATCTACGAAAACAAAAACTCTATGCTCAAATTCAGGTCCATAAAACAGAATATCTACGAGACGTTGTTGAGTAGCAGGAGCATTAGTAAGACCAAAAGGCATAGCCTTAAATTGATAAGTTCCACGGGTCGGAATATAAAACGCGGTTTTACATCTATCCTCTTCATTTATCAATATCTGCCAAAAGCTCTTAGATAAATCTAAACTTGTTAAATATTTGGCGTCCCGTAAATTATCCAGTATTTCCGAGATGTAAGGTAGATTGTACGCGTCTTTTTTTGTGACGGCATTTAATTTACGGCTACCTAGAAAAAATCTAAGCTCGCCATTTTTTTTAGGTGTAAGTAGTACTGGAGATGACCACGGACTCTCAGCAGGCTCAACCACATCATCCTTCAGCATCTCATCCAGCTGATCTACTAAAATTCGTTGCTTCTCTGGAGACATTCTGTAGTACCTTTGACGAATGGGAGCAGCATTCCCAGTGTCAATGGAATGAGTTATCAAAGAAGTACGACCCAGACCTCGCTCTTCGTATGATATCTCTCGGAACTGAGATATGATATTGTCAGCTGTAGTCTTCTGACTTGACGTTAGATGAACATACGACTGTAGATGTTCAGAACAATCTGACCCCAATTCGGCTAACCGAGCGTCCGATGAATTTAAAAACTTAATAGAATTCAAATGGCTAGGAAACAACCCAAATTTGCGCCAAAAGTCCATGCCTAGAATTAAATTATTTTTTATTTCTGGTATAATATGTACGTTTAAATTGTGCGATTGATTTTCAAATTCAAACGTTAAGGAGACAGAACCCATAGATGAAAGTCTTTGTCCCCCTGCAGCAACAAAAGTCAAAGGTTGACAGATGTTCCATTGGGTAAGGGAACTGAAATTCTTATCAAAATTATTCCCCATTATAGTAACGGCAGAACCTGTATCTAGTAACCCAGTAATAGTTTTACCATTAACCCTAACAGAAACATACGGTCTAGTGTAATCTGTTTGAGTATCACGGATTGAAGAAACAGTATAGCAAGAAAAGAATTTAGTAACGGTACTAAGCCAATTTTCCCAATCACTTTTATCAAAATTGGAGATAGTACTGCCTCTGCAACCCGCGTGATTTAGTTTTTTGCCAACCCTGCATTACAATTAGGGCAGTCAGGAAACTTCACACCCTTCCTTCCGCATTTAAAACAGATGAGAAAACGAGGCTTTTGACATGAACCCAAAGAATGTGTTTGAGATCTACATCTAGGGCAGTATACGTTTTTTTTATTGTTATCATCGTTGGCAGGTGCCATCTCATTTACGTGTAAATTGTGATTTTCCTGCTGTGTTGGATTAGAAGTAGTTTTATATTTATTGTAGTGATTATTATAATTATTAGAATAGTTTTTAGAATAGTTAGTATTAAAATTATGACTCTGTTGTTTGTAGTTTTTATAGTTATTATTAGAATTACTTGTAGTAGCTTGCTTCGTATATGCAAACTCTGGGGCTACAGTATCAGCACTAACTTTAGGTGGCTCACGAAACCGCTTGAGTCTAGATTGTATATTTTCATAATTCCTACATATATTCTGGAGGCTGTCAATATCGGTTATGTTTGCTGAAGATGCCAGAGTGCTTGCATAACAAGGCCTAATATTATGCAGTAATATTTCCAACTGATCCTCCTCTGGTAAGGGCTTTCCCAACCTTGAAAACATACCACGCATAATAGCTATATATATGGTAATATTTTCTAGTTCACCCTGTGTACGTGCACGTATCTCTGCGAGTAACCTATAGTCATAATCGTTTTCACTGAAGTCCTGCTTTAACAAAACGACTACCTCATCCCAAGTCTCAACTCTGTCCTTGATGCACCGATACCAGTGTAAGGCGTCATCCGTGAAGATCTCAAAGGCGAAAGCAAGAATTTTCTCCTGAGGTATAGATCTGCTCTGAATAAACTCATTAACTTTCTGAATGAATGCCCTAACACAAGTTTTGCCAGAGAATTTTAATTTGCCTATCTCAGAATTGAGTTTACGCTCGCAAGTGACAGACACGTTAATAGGTTCACGTACCGGTTCTGATTGACTAGTACCAGCTTGGGTATTTTGTGCATTTGGCTTAAAGGAAATCAAGTCCTTGTACTGCGAGTTAAAATTCGTATTGCATACTTTATAAATATCCGCCACGTCAGAAGTCGAGTAATTAATCCTATTTAAGCGATGGTATATATGATGTAGTAGATTTTCTGTGCGGTTAAATAAGTTCTTATCAAATTTAGATTTAAGTGATATTATGTTGTTGTGGGATTTTATCAACGACTCTTTGACAGCTTTTAAATCTTCGGACGGTTCTAAATGAGATTCCAAAATGTCCTCAGAAGGTAAAATAGAAGATAATTTAACAATCTGTTTCCGCAGTTCGCTAACCGAATCTCCCCCTGTACCACTACGAACAGTAACTTCATAGTCTAGTTCAGCTTTTTGTAGCGATAAAAACTTAATAGGGTAAGACATGATAAAAAATTAAAACCGCAGAGAAGGAGTGTGTTGCAAAATAAAGACAAAAATAATAAAGACAAACAATTCGGATGCAAAATCAGCACGTTTGTGGTCAGTCTAACCATATGTGAAAATATATTTAAGGTATCTAAATTTTGAATTTAAATGTGGAAAAAAAATAAAATTTGGGGTTAGAAAAATATTGACGGTAGGTCAAGTAAAAATGGACGGTTAAATTTAAATATTAGAGAGAAAAAAATTATTAAAAAGATGTGGGTAGATTCACATTTGGTAGGCTGTGATTAAATTCAACACAACTGACAGACAACCAACACCAGGACAACTACAAAATGCTTAGCAAACAAGAACTAAACACGGCTCGATATATTCTACCTTTATTGGGCGCCACTGTAACGTTTAAGTTTAGTTGTAGGTAGACTAATAGGTAGAGAATAAAAAATAAACTTAGTAAATGGTATAAAGTCTATATTGTACAAAAAGATCGGCAGAGCCGGGAGTGAGATCAGAAATATCGAGCTCGCGTTAAGTTCTGGCCTGCTATAGAAAACCACTATCCTGTATAGTCAGGCAGCTCGGCAGCGGTCAGGCGGGGTAAGTGTGCAGCGCGCTAGTAGATGCCGGACGCGTAGGTAGATGCAGGACACGTAGATAGGCGCGGCACGTAGGTAGGCACAGGCACGTAGGTAGGCACAGGCACGTAGGTAGGCACAGGCACGTAGGTAGGTACAGGCACGTAGGTAGGCACAGGCACGTAGACAGGCGCACTTAGAGTAGGTGCACTACGGTAGGTGCACTGGAAGTAGACAGGTACTTGAACCCTGGAATGTCCGTTATGTTCCGTCTTAGTTACGGTCCGGTTATATTCCAGCCACGACTGCAACATCCCGATTTCCACTTACTCACTACCTAACTAAATGGAAAGCAGTGATCAAGCACTAGATAGCATCGAGATGAGGCAGCCTAGGCAGCGTGACAAATTATAATACAGCTAACAAAATGTTATCTAAATGCAAGTGATGAGAATGGAAGTATTTGCATGATTTAAAAAGCAAAGCACTAGTTTAAATGAAGGTAATTAAATTAATAAATAGGTAGACACTATAAGAAATTATTTAAAAGGAAGAATATGGAAAAATAATTGTAGGGCGTGGCCCTCATGACACGGTCTAAGTGCACCGGTCATGTAAGGTCAAATACCACATGATATTTTTTAAAAGCGTTATGGCAATACACAGGCTGTAATATTCCACAAGAACAGCAACAAAGGCGTGATCGTAGCATGAAATAAAAGAATGAGCGCACGATGAAATTAGCAAGTCATTCTACGACACGTCACGTACTCACGTATAACTTTTCTAGATGCACATCATAAGCAATATTTTGCAACACTCACCCGATCTGGGGTATACACTGATTCTAATAGTAATTTTAAAAGCACAATAGTTAATTTAGGATAAAATTAAATGCGATATACCAGCGAGTTAAAAACCAACATAGACCAGTCTGTATCGGCTCGCGGTGTCGTGCTAGTGACCGTCTCGCGATTGTCCGCCGGCTCTGCTCGCGTCGCCTCATAGGAGGGATAGTTCGCCGAACCGGTTTCCGTCACCCGTCAACGGCGCACGGCTCGCGGCGCGCGGCTCAGATATAGCAATACTAATATTATTTAATATAAAAAGTATTAAAATATAACGCACAACGTTACACAAGTACCAATGCAACTTTTCTAAGTTTGTATGTACTTTCTAAGTATATCTTAGACACCAATGGCTGATAAAAAGGAAACATCTTGAGGAAACCTGGACTATGAAATCTGAAATCACCAACCCGCATTGAGCAAGCGTGGTGATTAATGCTCAATCCTTCTCCGTGTGAGAGGAGGGCGCAGCCCGGCAGTGGAACGATAAAAAGGCTGTAACAGTAACAGTAACAGAATGCTTAAAACTTATTTCACTTTATAACATCAGCCATTTTTATTGCAGGGAATGGAACTTTTGTAACATAGAGAAGGATTAATCGATTGAATTCGGATTGGCGACTTCAGTCTATAAGTTCGGATTCTCTCAAGCTGTTTTTCTATACCTTTACTCAATCCAATAGTACCTTAAATATGTAGTCTTTTATGTAACTTAATGACTATATACCTATAACTTAAACTTACATAGATACTTGCTTGACCTGGAATCTGCACAAACGTCGACATCACTTCTTTCTTTGTGTGTAAGTATGATAACCGCTCGAATCAACTAAAAATAAAACTGTCTCAAAAATGAGAACATGGAGTTAATTATAATTTTGTGAACAAATATTTTAAAGCGATAACTTTAATTAATAACTGTAATCGCTGATTTAATGGCCCAACCAGACACCATCTTCTAGCTTTCACCATTTATTCTGATGCACCTATTTTGTCCAAAGCATTTATTTATAGAAACTCTTAGAATGACAAACATTTTCACTAAATTTGAATGTTCATTTGAAACTTTCATTCACTTTTATTTAAAATTAAAGTCTTTTCATGCAGATTCTGAATGTTTAATGAACTAAAATAAAATATTACTTATGATTTTCTGATATTATGATTCTCTTTGTTAAGTTTTCTCAGTGATTTTTTGGTATGAAAATAATGTGAAGCAGCTTATCGATATTCGATACTTAATAATTGAACAGAAATATTTTTTATTAAACGGTTTTATTTAGCTCACCCAGTTTGTTTTATTTATTCATTCTTGGGTCAAATTTAGTAATTCAAATTTCACCCTCTTCCTGTCAACCGATTAATCTGAAATTTTTTATACACCTTTAATTCCGATGACAATACAATATAGTAATATCAATAATATTGTAAATCCAATATGGCCGCCGGCACAAAATGGCGGATAACGTAGATTTTATCAATCCCATCAATATGGGTATCAAATGAAAGGGCTCAACAAGCAGAATACAATATACTATAAAAAATTGAAATCCAAGATGGCGGCCGCTACAAAATGGCGGATAACGTAGATTTTATCAATCCCATCAATATGGGTATCAAATGAAAGGGCTCAACAAGCAGAATACAATATACTATAAAAAATTGAAATCCAAGATGGCGGCCGCTACAAAATGGCGGATAACGTAGGTTTTATCAATCCCATCAATATGGGTATCAAATGAAAGTTCTCAACCAGTAGAATACAATGTACTATATAAAATTAAAATCCAAGATGGCGGCCTCTACAAAATGGCGGATAACTTAGGTTTTATAAATCCCATCAACATGGGTATCAAATGAAAGGGCTCAACAAGTAGAATACAATTTACTATGCAAAATTGAAATCTAAGATGGCCGCCGCTACCAAATGGCTGATAACAATTTTTTATCAATCCCACCAATATGGGTATCAAATGAAAGGGCTTCACAAGTAGAAAACTATCAGTAACTCCAGCGGGGCCCAACAGGGCCAAGGCCTGCCTGGGCTGCGAGATTGTTCGAAAGAGTTACCACGGCCCTGGTACATAAAAGGCCTACGACGGAACAAAACGGTTCTTAGTCAAGAGTCTGGCACTCCCTCACCGCTGCTGACCCACAGCAGGAGAGGTCATGTGATGATTTTTGGGGTCGTTAAAAAAAAAGTATCTGGAAGGGCTATGTATTGAGGAATTAGATTGTAATAAATTGTCAGGTAAGAGACCGTGTAATAATGATGCACTAAATGAATTAGATAGAATGAGGAATATTCGGTAGGCATTTTCATTAAATACTAAAAACTAGAAAATAAAAAATCGGTAAAAAAACTTTTAAGTTAAACGGTTTTATCTTATGTGCACTGAAAACTAGAAAATAAAAAAATAGTTACTTACCTGTCAACCTACGTAGGTGGTCCCGGTCATATTAGACTAAAATAAAAACGTGGGGCCCCTGTGAAATCCTACCTATGGCAAAGCATATCTTTATTCTTTGGTAGATCATGAGCTACGGCTGATTATTGATTGTCAAAATCTCCAGTTACGATTATAGTAAGCCGATGCAATCCACACCTATTATACCTCTAGAAGAGAGTACTACAGCAATAGTTAATGGGCCCCACGTTTTTATTTTAGTCTAATATGACCGGGACCACCTACGTAGGTTGACAGGTAAGTAACTATTTTTTTATTTTCTAGTTTTCAGTGCACATAAGATAAAACCGTTTAACTTAAAAGTTTTTTTACCGATTTTTTATTTACAAATAGGGTCTTATATAAAAACATATTTAAAGAATCTGCCTACTTATTTTATCTCTTATATAAAATTATGGCTGACGCCTACATACGTAGGGTACTTAAGTACAATTCATCCTCTTCATGGCCCCATTCAATATTAATATCTACTAATTAATTAACTCTTAACATTTCATAAAGAAGATTTACGTACAAAGAAAATGTAATTTGATATTAATTTTGTTTTATTTCTCTAGAACGACTGATTAATATAAATCACTGACATCCAGTTCAATTAATTTCAGTTTTAAAATTTTGAAAAGTTTTCTTTAATAGGCTCTATGCATTTAATTAATTGCCCTTTTAAATTATTCCAAAAAGAGCAGTTTACTTTAAACCTTTCTAATCTGAGTCCAAACACTAGCCAGTTAATTCTCAATCCTTTGTGCCCACATATTAACACTCGACCCCTAAGTAAATATGCTCTAAGCAAATATTAATCAAGCTCCAACATTGTGCTACGCCGTAGCATTAAGCTACGTAGAGGCGCTACGATAGCGCTACGTCGTAGCCTGCGTAGCGAGATGTAGTCTGAAATTTCGGTGAGCGTTTAAGACAATTTGTTTCATGTGAAGGCTCTGTGGAAATGCTATTATTCTATGAAAATACAAGTCACGGTATAACGTTGTTTCGTTGGGAGTAAAATCGTTGTATAATTAATATTAATGTGTGCGCGTTACTTGAATGGTTTAGAGTTAAGATATAACGTAATAAATACGTTATAAATGCTCCTACCATTAAATTTTATAATTTCGGTATCCATTAAATTGTATAATTGTTTGGAAATTAGAAAAAAAAACATTAATTAATTTCAATATCGTTCATTATGTTCTTCCTAATTATGCATTACATTAAAAGTCAATTAATGGCTACTAAAACAATAAAAAAAACAACACTCCATAACCCAGAAATGCTGTAACAACTCCTCGACATTTTGTTGAAACGACTTCCAAAGTTGACACAATTAATTTAACTATGGAAGTACTCTGACACAGCTGTGTCTGATAACAATGATAATGTAGTTATCATTTAGATAACTGGCTGATAGCGAGGGGTAACTGTCTGATATCTGTTTGATGGGGGTCTATGGTAGGGGCAGAAATTGATAATGTTCAGGCACCTTATCTTTGGACCTTTCAGGTACCTGTGTGGCTGAAATTATTTGGTATAGTTTTTGTCAAGTTTGAATGTTTATGAAAAATACTAAGGTGCAATGAATTTGACTCAGCTATTAATGTAATATTTTTCATCTCCAAATAGTATGAACACCATTTGACAATGAAAAAAAAACTGAAAACAAAAACGGTTCATTTATCCAGTTTATTTCTCAAGATGATAACAATTATTAGAAAATTGTCACAAGATAAATGGTGAGATAGTAATACCTTTTTTGTAACTTACTTCTAAGAACCTAATACTGCGAACAAGCAAACAAAACCTTTATAAAAATATAAAATTTAAATTTTCTTCGCAAGGTGTGGGACATCGTGTAGGTGCCAAGTGGGTTGATTATTTGCAGTCTGGGGAAAAAACATCAAGTTATTGAAGTCAATTTAGAATAGTAAGAGATTTAGAAAGCCAAAGCTGAATAATTTGCTAGAGGCTGATTGTTATCGGCACATAAGGTGTATTTGAAAACAATACACGAAGTCTTATTACTTTGAGTTACGGTCTATTTGAATTTGTTTTGACTGTACTGGGTTCATATGACAATAATTTCCGTAGTTTTAATTATTTTTGGGATAAAAAATTACCTATATTAAAAATGATATAAATCGATTCAGTAAACGATTCTGAACAAACTAATTTCAGGATGTGCGTTAATTAAGTTACATGTTGTATATATTTATGGATATCGAGCAAAACTGAGCAAAAAAATCACGTAAGTTGTATGGGAGCCTCCCGAAATATTTATTTTATTCTAGTTTTCAGTATTTTTTGTTCTAGCGGCAACAGAAATACATCATCAGTGAAAATTTCAACTCTCTAACTATCACAGTTCATGAGATACAGCCTGATGACAGACGGACGGACGGACAGAGGAGCGAAAACAATAGGGTCCCGTTTTACTCTTTAGGTACGGACCCTAAAAATCTCAATTTACTTTCACCTGAGGAGTAAATAGACCGTCCTATTTACTCCTAAATTGACGACTGAAAAATCGGCCCTATATTATTATTTTTTTTGTCTGGGATCATGGAGTAATTTTACTTAATAACCAAGAAAATAACAACAATAATATATCTTATTACCTTCATGATAACGATTATCAACAATGAGAAATCTAGAAAGGCAATACTGACCATTACCGAGAAATATTGAGCTTATCCAAAAGGGGTAAACTACGGTCGTTGTTTAGACCCCTGTCAGGTGTCCCAAGTAATTTATGTGAACTTGTGGACCCCTGCTTCTGTTCAACTATTAGCAAATCGACATTATTTAGTTCTGTCTAACTGTGGTTTATGACCCCTGGGTGTAGTAAATTGACTTTGTAGAGAATCTTAGATCAGTTTTAGGCAAACCTAAAATAAAAAAAAAATGAATTTTAATCCTAACTACAGCTACTGTTAAAATAACTAGTTCATAATTTATATTATCAAACATAAGTACAACTACAACGTCTTCAAAAACCAGTTTATAATTCAATCTTAACTATTAATTTCACATATACAGCATGCTATTTTGTTGCATGAGTTTAGAAATAGGAAACACAATTTCGCAAAAATTCCATCCACGCGTCCATTTTAATTTACGAACAGGTGCTCAAAATCTCCATACATAAGCAAGGCCTTTTCGTTTGAGAACTTATCGAGGCAGAGAGCTGCCGGTAGCAGCTTTGTTTGCCATTGACCGGCAAAGGGCACCCCGTGTAGGCTTGTAGGCCAACGTGTTTTCAATTATTCATGACTTCAAAGTTCTATTTTAGAAGACAGGCCAGACTTGGGCAGTTTGATGCGCTTAGCTTCCGAAATAAGGGTAAAGGTGAACTTCAAAACTTAATGGAGGTATATAACGTTCTTTTATATACGTTTTTGTTTTAGTTTGATGATAGTTTAAATTTGTATATATAAAGTTCTTTTTAATTTATTTATTGGAAAAAATTGTCGAAGTGAGATGAAAAGCAAAACAATATTCCCTTTTTTTAAACGTTGAGCTTAGAGTTATCAAAATAAAAACGTCAAATAAATGTCAAACATTTGAAAATAAAGTGGAACACTAGATTTTTTTATGAATTGAGCAGCTTAACGAAGGCTTAAATAAATCATCTATACTAATATTATAAAGAGGAAAACTTTGTTTGTTTGTTTATTTGGTTTTAATGGATAAACTCAAAAACTACTGGACCGATTTTAAATATTCTATCACCATTAGAAAGCTATGTAATCTGCGAGTAACATAGGCTATATTTTATCCCGGTGCGGGCAGTAGCTCCCACGGGACGCGACTGAAACCGCGGGAAAACGGCTAGTCTATATATATAAAAATGAAACCCGCTTTCCGTTGTCACGACATAACATGAAAACGGCTTGACCGATTTGGCTGAAAAGAGGGGAGGTAACTTAGACCCGGGAGAAGGTTTTAGGATAGTTTTTGTCACCATCCGGCTACGAGACGCTGGTGAAACCGCGGGCGAAAGCTAGTGTGAAATAAATATCCATATATTTTAGATATTAATTTGAACAGAATATTATATTTTCGTAAACACAGAGTATCTTCATAAACACAAGTATTATCCAAACAATATGTAATATAAATGAAAGTCCTTGATCTTGGGTTACTTGAGTTTTATTTCACAACACACATTCACTGTACCACAGTTACATAGTCAACCCATACGAAGGATATGGAAAAAGACAGATGACAGATCATAGCGGAAGTTATTATATTAGTGACGTACTAATTAGTATTACTAATTAGTGATGTTACAACATCCCCCCTGTTAAGTTTAAATTAACCCTTGACAAACAATAGACTTAAGACTATGGACTGACTTGACAAAAATTGACTTTATTATACATAGTTATGATAGACAAAGGTTTTTATTTAATTATGACTTAATTTAGATTACAATTATATACTTAATCTATTTCTTCTATTAGCCTACGAGAAGGCTTTACAAATCGACCTGAACGTGTGACAATTTGACTACTTGAGGATTGAGATGAGAGTTCTTGAGGTCCAGCCTTCTGACTGTCACCATCCTCTCTCCCCTGCGACGATGACGACGACGACGAGTTGGATAGCATAGGAGAGTACTTATGCCTTAAGTGAATTCTATTTCTCCTATACCTAACTCCATTGACATCCTCAATGACATATGACCTATTATTTGCCAGCCTTTGCTTGACAATGGCATGTTCCCAATTATAATTTGGTTTTCTTTTAAAGTAGACATGATCATTAGGATACAACAATGACAAAGGCTTAGAATTTCTATTATAATATTTTGACTTATTGACATTATTCTTGTTTACACCTTGGTGACCTTCATGAATTTTATCCAACATTTCCTTATACATAGACTGTGGTACTATCAATTTTGAACTATAAGCAATGGGTTTATTATTTTGTAAAATGACTGCTCCCAATGCTGACTTAGACGAATCTACTGACAAGACTAATGGAATATTGGGGTTATAGTGAGCTAAAACCGGTGACTTTGTAATTTCATCTATTAAACTCTTAAGACATTTATTATGATTTTCATCCCAAGACCAGACTGCATCTTTTTTCAAAAGATTTCTTAAAATTTGAGTTTTTTCTGACAAATTGCTAATAAAAGGACCTAAATAATTGATCATACCTAATATTCTTTGCAATTCTTTGACATTTTGTGGTGTAGGCATATTGACAATTGCTTTTACTTTTTCTTGGTCAACCCTTGCACCATCTTTACTAAAGACATAACCTAAAAAACAGACTTCAGAAACTAGAAATTTACATTTGGACTTGTTAAATTTTAAATTAACTTGACGAGCTCTTTGCATTACTTTATGTAATCTCTCATTATGTATAGACTCACTTGGACCATAGACTAGAATGTCATCGATGAATATCAAGACTCCTTCTAAATCACCAAACAAATTCATCATAACTCTTTGAAATATTTCTGATGATGCATTTATGCCAAAAGGTAATCTTAAATATTTATATCTGCCAAATGGTGTTTGAAAGGTACATAAATTAGAACTATATTCATCTAATCTCAACATCCAAAAACCTGAAAATGCATCTAAATGAGAAAAACAAACAGCTCCTACTAATTGAGATCTTATCTCATCAATTGACTTTATTGGATAAATTTCCCTTATGATATTCTTATTCAAATTTCTAGGATCCAAACAAATTCGTAACTGACCTGAACTTTTGACCGTAATTACTATGCTATTCACCCATTCTGTAGGCTTAGTGACTTTTTCAATGACTTGCATGCTCTCCATGCGATCCAACTCCTCGCGTAGCTTTCCAAGCATCGCAAATGGTACTCTCCTGGGAGGATCCACGCATGGTACTGCATCAGGTTTGAGTTTCAGGTGACAGACAGGAGGTAGACAGCCAAGACCCTGAAAAACATCATTATATTGTGTTAGAATTTGTTGACAAAAATTTTGTTTAGATACTGAAAAAACTCTTCTAATTATTCCTAACCTTTCACAAGTAGGAAGACCTAGGACATTGGGACATACTAAATTTGCGACTATGAACACTATATTTTCACTGACAGTGTTATTATTTAATATTAAATTGCATTTAATATTGACTTTTCCCATAATGGGTATTGACTTGCCACAAAATCCTGTGACATTTATGTGACATTTGACAAGTGACATTTGACTTTGTTGACGTTTTAAAGAATTAAAAGTTTGTTTTGACATTATGTTAAGATCAGCTCCTGAATCAATGATACAATTAAATTGTGAATGACCTACTTTAACATTTATGTTCCAAGACTGTTTACTATTGTTAATGTTATGTTTATGTTTTGACTCGACTATATTGACCTGACTAAATGATGATGTGACTTGTTGACTGTGATATGGTGATGTGACTGTTGTGATTGTGTGAGGTGATTCCTCAGACATGTGTCTGTACTCATCATTAAGATACCCACTTTGACTATCACAACTTTTATTTGAATTATGACAATATGACTTGAGAATTGATTTCTCTGAGTGGTGACTGCTTTCATCACCAAGGTACTTTTCAGACCTCTCAGACATGACATTATCACCCTTATCATCTTTGAAATATGACTTGAGAATTAATTTCTCAGACTGGTGACTGCTTTCATCACCGAGGTACTTTTCAGACCTCTCAGACATGACATTATCACCATTATCATCATTGAAATACGACTTGAGAATTAATTTCTCAGACTGACAATATGAGTCTCGGTGAGATCTCTCAGGAATGACACCAATGTCATCACCGGAATCATTCCCTGACTGTGACTGACTATGTATGTATGTAAATTGTGGTGGTGGAGACTGTGTGCTTGCTGACTTGACATGTTTATAGTGACTGTTATATGACTTTAAATGACAATTAGACTTATGACTTTGACTGGAGCTATGACTATTCAAAATTCCAACAAAATAATCTTGATTATTATTATGACTATGACTTGAATTAAACGACTCTAAATGACTGATATTTTTATTTTTGAAGCAATATTTAGCAAAATGACCAAATGATTTACATGACCTGCATTTGACTCCTTGCGCTGGGCACTTGTAGCGGTGAGATTGCCCACAGCGGCTACACGTCCTCGAGCGCCTTTCAGGGTTGGGAGACTTCCCTGCGCCAGAACCCTGCTGACCGACTGGTGAAACTCGCTGTCGACGATCCCCTCGACTACGGCTCCTCCGACGTAGATGCATGACATTTTCTGACTTTTCAACGTTGGAACTACTGACAATTTTTTCAGCATCCTGCTGTGCGACGATCAGTGTTGTTGCCAGTTCTCGCATCTTCTGATATGTCAGATCAGGTTCCTGGAGTAGTCTCTGACGTACATGTGCTAAATCCATATGCAGATTTGCAATGAAAATATCCCTGATGAGCGATTCCCTGAGTGTTCCAAATTCACAATCTTGGCTTTTGTTCTCCAGATCTGCTAGGAATCCTTCGATCGACTCGGATTTCTGTTGCTTTCTGGTGAAGAACATGTGACGGCACATAGTTATGTTCCTTCTGGGCTCAAAAAAATTCTGAAATTTGGACTTGACTTCGGCAAGCGTGGTCTTCTCAATGGTGAGGTTGAAAGTATTGAATATATTTAAGCCCTTTTCACCTATGAGATGCAACAAGATAGCTATCTTACGCTTTTCGGGTGCCTTATCCAAACCCGTGGCCAACAGATACAGCTCCAACTGCTGCCACCAGCGTTTCCACGCCTCCGCATTATTATTTGTGGAATCTGACGAAATTTGCAGTGATTTTATTTTGCTGTTAAGGCCTTGGACGCCATTATGGTCGCCCACGCCGCATGGCTCGGAACTCGACTGGTCCATTTTCGCGACCGACTGTCTTCCAGACTTCGACTTTTTTGACTTGAGTTCTTCTTGACTTCTGACACCATGTAATATAAATGAAAGTCCTTGATCTTGGGTTACTTGAGTTTTATTTCACAACACACATTCACTGTACCACAGTTACATAGTCAACCCATACGAAGGATATGGAAAAAGACAGATGACAGATCATAGCGGAAGTTATTATATTAGTGACGTACTAATTAGTATTACTAATTAGTGATGTTACAACACAATAAATATATATATCGAAAAAAAAATCAAAAGTTTGCAAATTGTTATTTTTTGTTGTCAGATTTTATTTTTTAGAATTGCTAATGGATGTCAAAATATATAGGTTGATTTTTATGCATAAATTATAAAAACACTTCAAACCAGTCACTTAAAAATGTGGTTAGGGGTCGAAAACATTTGAGGTTTAGAGCAAAGAGTAAATAGTAGGCCGAGACTTCGAGGTGCGATGAACCTAAGTGTGGCAAAAATGATAAAAATCATATTATAAATGTGTATTTAACTTTATAATTTTGGTATATTAAATGACATGATATGATTGAAAGATGAGATAGTGAAAAAGTATTCCAGCCACCTAAGTCATAAAATGTGCAACATTTTATGTAATTGTTATGGTCTACGTACTTAGTACTACGTGACCGCACTTAAAACTGTCTCACAGGTGTAGTTATTTAAATACTTTACTTTTGTTAACGAGGGATAATGAAAATGTTATGCCACTGTAAGTTGTACTCTTTAGTTTATGTCACAACATTTAATATTCCATTTTATTTTCCTCAAAAGACATTTCATCTTTACCGCCATCAAACAAGAGGTACTTTGATTACGACATATTTTTTTTCAAAACTCAATTAATATTACACCAAAGTACCACATTAAAAAAAAAAAAAAAACATTAGACCTTAACCTTTCAACTCCAAATCGCTTCAAGTCACCTTTGTAATTGTCCAAATCCTCGTCCAGGCCAACAATGACAGTTCCACATTAAACAATTACAAAACAAAACACGGAAACTTTCTGGAAATTCCCAAACAAATTACGGAATGTAATGCAAGATGGCCGACTAATTAGTCGACAGGTTCATAACCACTCATTTTCCACGTGCTTGGAAGGTAGGAGCATTTAAAACTTTTAATGAGTTCTTCTAAACTGTTTACTTGAAGAAGATAAAAGAAAAGTCTCGCTTTAGATGCTCGCTTTTCTCATTTCGATGAAATCTCCGGATTAAGGGAGTTAGGGAGTTATCCTTTGCGTTTGGGTAACGTGCAACTGGTGTTTTGGCTGCAATTGGAAAATATATATTGGGTATTATTTTTTTAATATGTTTAAAAAGGGAAAAAGTAGTAAATAAGTAGGAACACTACATATTTTGTACAATAAATACAGGTCACGTTTAGACCGTGATGACCATCATGATTTAAATCTAGATAGGATGTACATTTACAACCAAAGAAGATTAAATACCTCTAGTAATAATTATAATCGTAAATAGTAACGATGTTCGTGACGATCGATAACTTGTACATATCCAAAATATTTAAGTAACATTAAATAAAGTTTATTGATTTCTGACACTTACGCGAATATTAGACATTCAAATAAAGCTGTAAATAGCATGAAATAAAAACCTTTTTTAATACCAAATCTTTAATTAAAAATAAAAAGCTGGAATCCACAAAAAGTTCTCACAATATCTGAGAATATTATTGCAGAATGTTTGTTCGCATCTCAGCGCAGATTCCAGACGTCTGCACAAAGCTACCGAGTCGTTTACAAACACTATATTAAGTCCAAACTTCTAGTGACTGTGAAAACCTGGGATTAGAATGCACAACCATTTCATACAGTGTTATTAACTTTCCACCTTTTTGATGAAGTATTCAGGTGTATTAGAATAAGACAAAAATACTCTTTAATTAAAAAGATATGAAAAGATTTTAGGACATTGCTTTTTTAATAGTAATATTATAAAGCAAAGAAGACTATTGTCTGTCAATAAAAAATACACACAATTCCTAGAAAAAGGCTATAGACTACTTAACAGAAAATCCGTTAACAGAAAGTAGTGCATTATGGAAACTTACGGTGCTTAAATAATCGTTTAAAAGATTGAACAATCATGTATTTTTATGTTAATGGACAAAGGGAGAAAAATGTTAAAAAACCCCAATATTATTTTTTTTTCTTCGTAAAAACAATTCACAGTCCTTTACCCATTCACGTTCACATCTATTTCATATTTACTCAACATCAAATATCATTCCAAGAAATAAAGGGCGGCCAATCATTATAAGTGAAAGGCTATTGACCATAATTGGGCCTAATAGCCAATCCAGAGCAAATAGCCGACCCTAATATACCAAAACTGAGTTAATTCTGCGGAGCCTAAACTGATTAACTCGCAATTATCAGGTCGGCGAGTTTGTTTTATATTCGTAGGTATTTTAATAATGTTTTTTAGAGGTATTTCTCAAAAAAATATATATCGAGGTGTAGATTATAAGCAATTCAAGAAATTGACTTAGACATTTTAGATGTTCAGCTGGTTAAACAAACTGTGTTTATATAAAGAAAGTATCATCAAATATATTGAATATTGATCAGGCTTACTGACGAAATTTCAGCAGCATAAATTCTAGACAAATTGATAAAACAATTTTTCAGCAGTACCAACCTGGATCGTTCAACGTCAAATAAAACCAAAACCGATGAAAACTAAAAAATCCAACCTCGTACACAAATCAAAGTTCACAATACCTCGCATACGATTCCTCCAATTACATTCACGTAATACAAACAACAAACGTTTGAACCAACATTGGAACAACACATCTATTGTATAATCCAACAGGATTCCAATCCAATCTGGATGTTGGCAACAAAGAAGCGTCTCCTACAATGGTCTCTTGGCATACAATACAGCATAGAGAACCAAATGATGAGCGGAGATGTCTTAACGGAAAATCTCCTAAGAAAAAAGCGTCACCAAAATGCGAGTGTGAGGAACGTTATATATGTTACAGCCAAAGTAATAAGTCTGCATATTATACATATTATCTAGCTATTATTTATAATATCTACTCAATTTGGATAAAGTAATATATATAATGACCAGTGATTATGTATAATATATATTTAATCACTATGGCTGTAACATATACACCATCATATACGCCATCTTGGGAACCCGCTCATTCTTTATAAAGTAAAAAATCGTTGACAGATGTCTCAAAGAACTCCAACTATTTGCTAGTTAACTCGTAACCGATAGTTTTGGTCGTGCCTGCCGTATGTATTTGTCTTATAAGAGGGTGCCTTATCTGCCTGTCTTATAACATCTCCGCTCATCTTTTCTTACTCCGTGCAATACAGACAGATTTGGACCAAGGTTCCGCAACGTTTGGTAATCCCTTCATTTGCAAGTAGTCAGTGATATGGTTTAAATTGCTACATGTCGTAAATAGACGGCAAAGAGTAAGAAGACTGGAATTTAATTTCAAGATTTATGTACCCTGTCTACACCTTACGAACTAACGATGGGCTAAAATAATACCAGAAGAAGTATTTTTAGACACAAGAACGTTGATTTCAGATTTGCTCCTACCAGAATCATTCACTCGTACCTAATGTAACATTTCAGATTCCATTATGTATTCAAATTAAAACATACATGATATACTCTATCCTCCTTTAACTAATAAAATGCTCGAATTTGTAACATTATATTACAGGTGAATGCTCCCACTGACCACCTTTATATTACAGTCATTAATTTCCTTATGTACGATGAAAATGCATTGTGGGTTTTCCTGAATCATAACTTGAACTATTTACACCACTTCTTATCCATTCCACAATAACAATGATTATATTTGTATTAAGAAATATAAGGAAAAGGAAACACGCAACAGGTATTACTTTTCTTTCCGCAAAATAAAGCAGCAGACACACTGTTATTGTTAAAGATTTTCCCACGTTTTATTATTTCACCTGCACTGGAGAAAAACTTATTCTTACTATTTTTCCAAGAAAAGGTTGTTGATTTCTCCGTTCTGAAAAAGGTTCTTCAGGTTAATAACCGTTTATTTTTCGTAGGTGTACAGAAGTAATATTTGGATAATACAACCAACTTTTCGACAACACGTGGGGAATATTCATGACCCGAAAAAACAAATAGCAAAAAGTTTCTACAGGTTCCGGCGTATCTTTGTAACCACAAAAAATATCCCATTTATCCATCATATCGCCGTTTGTACAAAACCCAGCAGTATATAAATTATCTTAATAAAAAAACAATACAAAACATCAAAACGAAGACCCTTTTGTAAGCTTTTAAAATATCGTTAAGGCCAACAAAAATAAATTTGAAAACGAATGGTAGAATCTAGATCAACGGATTTTATGTCTGCCCGTGACAATATATAGCTAACAAGGGACTGACTTCTATACACGTTTATATTTTTAGTATTTCCAATTGGAGCTACCTGCGATTTATTTTCAATGAGAATTTGTTATCACAGGTGAATAGAGTTCGTCAGTAAAGAAAAAATATATGTTTAGCGAACTAAATTCTATCTATACAAATTCGTTTATGAAAACATATATTCAAACGTGTACCATATTTTTAATAGAACTTCAAAGGTATTCAAAAGCGTATGTATGTATGAAAAGTGATTACTAAAATATAATGTTATTCAGTGTTACAGCAAAAACATTGCTTTAAGCGGCTACTCTATACATTTAAAGCGGTATTTTGCGCAATTTATTGGCCGCGGTTGTAAAGTCGGTACACAAATAATAATATATTGCCGTGTAGCAAATAAGGGCGTTTGGTTTTATGATAGCAAGCAAATTACAACAGTCGATCGTGGTGCACGGAAAACGGTAATCAAACCAGCGCCGCTCGGTCCTACTGTATACGGAATAAAGTATAGGAGACAGCGGGTTCCAACAACAAATATACATTTTAATATACACAACGACAAACATACATACAGGTATAGGGACAGTTTCAGGATAAAAAATTACAAATACTCATAAATAATTCACCAATAAGATCCTCCGCAACCCACTGAAAAGCTAGATGATTTTGTAAGCCATTCAATCTGAACAACGATAATTTTGCCAAAGGTAACAAAAACATTATTGGTTACATTTAATAGGAAAGATGTAATAAATGATTTCTAAAACATACTGCTTAAGAACACTTTAACTGTATAATACTCGAGAGTCTTTCTTAAAAAATGCTTTATATAGTACACTTTTTACATTTTCAAAAAAATCTTTAAAAACAAGCTTTTATTTAAATGCGCTCAAAAGAAAAAAATAAACTTTTACTGTAAATTTACTGTCAACTTATAACGTCATTTCAAATTTAACATATTTGATACGATTTATACGTTTTAAAAGCTTGTCGTGAGATTTAAGTACTCGTATTTACTTTCTTAGTAAAATCGCGACAAAAATTCCACCCAAACACACATAGTTACATACATACATACATACATTGCAAGTTAAATAAAAGCTTGTAAAAAGCACTATTTCAAGTCTGGATTTTTCAAATACAGATTCAAGTGTAAAAGTTACATTCAAAATTAATTGTACCATCTCATTGTACCAACACATAAGCTCAGCTTGAAAATTAATTACCGATTTTCCCCATAAAACGCTTAACACTTAAATAGGCTCGCAGTGCTCAGTACATGGTTGTAGCAGTGCTGTCTGCATTGCGGAGAATTATGGCCCTAAGTCATAGCACGAGCTATTCTGCGCTATCCCGAGCTATCCGTGGCTATCCCGAGCTATGAGAGGCGATCCCAATGCTATCTCCCACCGAATTGCCACATTCGGGAAAAAACAACACTTGTTATCAATGGGAGTTTCAAGCGCTGTGAAGAACATTCATACAGTTTGAATGAACAAATGAATAGGACGAGATGAACAAATGAAAAACGAAAATAGAACTACCGGCTGCCTGCTTGGTCACAATGTCGTAACCAAGCTGATAACATAATCAGTTTTTTTATTGTCTTATGGCACAGGCCTTTTCTCATACAGAGAAAAATTAAATTAGAGTTAATCGTCACGCTCGCTCAAGTTAGATTTAAACATTTTATTTATTCGCTTCGTGTGAAGGTATTTTTAAGTTACTAATTATAATCATTATTGTAACCTTTTTTTATATTTTTTTTATTCTATAGTTTTAACTCCGGATAAGTACCATTCCAAAGTCGTGGTGGGCAAAGATCCAACCTCTCGAGTATGAGGGCGCGGGTTCGATTCCAGGTCAGGCAAGTACCAATGCAACTTTTCTAAGTTTGTATGTACCTTCTAAGTATATCTTAGACACCAATGACTGTGTTTCGGATATCACGTGAAACCGTAGGTCCCGTCTGTCATTGAACATCCTTGGCAGTCGTCACGGGTAGTCAGAAGCCAGTAAGTCTGACACCAGTCTAACCAAGGGGTATTGGGTTGCCCGGGTAACTGGGTTGAGGGGGTCAGATAGGGCAGTCGCTCCTTGTAAAGCACTGGTACCCAGCTTCATCCGGTTAGACTGGAAGCCGACCCCAACATAACTCAAATCACAACGAAAGATGGCAGAGATCACAAAATAAATTGAATATACGCAATTTTCTTCCCAAAATGTATACCTGCGTTATTTATTCACATTATACAATTACAAAGACATAAGTTTATTTTACTCTGAACCGTAATGTTTCCTTTGTTTTGAATATATCTCTTTCTCTGTATGTATTTTGTATATAAGATTAAGTATGATTTCGTTTCTTTGTATATTCTTTTAAGAGATTGGAATGCTTTAGCATAGACAAATATGTTAGTACAAGGTTGTAAGGCTTTTTATTACTTAAGAGTATTTACTTTTGGAATATCGCAATGTTTTCCTAGTGGATTAATGGGTGTTTCTCTTTTCTAGATTTTGTTTATAAAATAAGTCTGACTTTTTTGTAAAAAAGGTTTCGCAATTAAATTATTCAGATCATGCCAAGAGGTTTGATAGTAAAAGGGTAGTCTATGGTTAAAATCTATGGTTTTGTGTATTATTGGTTGTTAAAAGAGATTTGAAATGGGACCCGAAATTACATGTTCGAAAACATATAAATAAATAAGTACTTTTTATTGACATAATCTATCTCCCATGCCTATAATAAACTCATATTTTATGGCTTATCAAATTATAGGAGAACCAGAATAAATATAAAAATATTGTATTGCATAAAAAATAATCAGAGAAGAAAAATATGATCGATTTGTTGTAACAAAATCGTTGATGTAAGAAACATTCTCAAAAAAATATTATTGCAAAATGATATCATAAAGGAAAAATATTGTTCTGTATTTTTGGATACAAAAATGTTAATGCAATTAATATTAAAATTGGAACAACATTTTGCGATCGGTCGCTGTCAAAACTTTTCATTTATTATTGATAGGTTATATCGTTCCCGCTCAAACTTTTGAAATTGGAATGACAGTTGGTTTTTTTTAATAATTTTGATCAATTTGTATAATAAAAATGATAACCTTTTTTGTGATGCGTGTATTAATCTATTTACATACACCACGCCAGTTTTTTTAAAGCAATATATTAAGTAAATATATTACAATTTGTTGTTCCTGAGTAACATTTGGAAGTAAGTGACATTGAAAAATAAATAATATATAAGACGTACATACTATATAGACTAGACGACCACAATTTCAGAATGTAATAAATCTTACGATGCAGATAGTTAATAAGCAGTTCTAAAGAGCATTGCCAGACATGTCACACAACACAATATATAAATTTGTGTGTACGTTGAGCGTATTAAATTGTTGTAATCCCGCGAACATCACAGGTATTTCCATCGCTCAGGTGTATTAATATTGTTAAACTTTCAAGGTGTACATATTTGATTTTAACTGCTTAAGCACTACATTAAAATGGAAAAAGCCATATAAAGGGCAATAACCTTACCATGCTAACAAAATATATATTAATAGATTTTTCCTTCAGAAAAGTTCCATCCTTGAAATATCACCTTTAAGCTGTGCCCTACCGGGTCTATATTGTGTCCACCTTATAAAATGTACCACCTGTATAACATATGGAATACTAATAAAGAATTGAGTATTGAGTATCTCTCTAGAGAAAAAAAAGTTAAATAATATGACCTCAAGTAACCCCCTTTCAAGGAAACTAAATAAATCACGAAATATAGAGCTATAGGTAGCCAAAACAACAAAAAATCCCCCCCATTCTACTACGAACGGGCGATTGATCGGAATCACGTGAAAACTTCGCGGGTAGACTATGCGTAAATAAAAAAAAGTTTTAGACAAAATGGCGGCAGTTTAATGCCCACTCAAACAACGCGCGAAGTCTAATGGAAGCCACTGAATTTTAATCCACATCGAGCGACCTCCATAGGATGGGGCCTCGAGGTAAGAGTGCCACAGATTATGGGTTTTTTTATATGTTTAGGCTTAAAGAGTGTGGGAGAATGTCATCGATGTATGTCACTGAAATTGTTAGTGGATTCAAGGTTGGAATATTTATATCATTAAAGGAGCTTAGACTCTGGTTAGCAGGGTTTCTTAATGATAAAAACTAAGCAGATAAAAAAACAGGTTATGAAAATTAATTATTAGTTTTAGAAAATGAACATTGATACTTTTTTTTTTGTTAATTTAATTAATTTATTATCCGATTATTCAATAGTTTTACAAAATGATCTTATTATAGGGAAATATTAAAACTAGGTATCAAAATATTCATCCGCATCGCTGTCAGCTGGGATCGTGCCCAAAAGGCTGGCTGCATTGCCACGCTGGATGGCAATGCATTTCCTTTGACCGAAGTATAGGCCAGCCCTTTGGTCACGAGTGGACTCCACTAATCGCTTACTAATTTCTCGAAAGAGTCTGTGGGCACTTGGGCCCCATGGTCCCAGGGTTTCAACCCCAAACGGCTCAAAAATGCAATTGCCGGTGAGGTTTACATATTTGTGCCGCTTGAGGTTTTCCGCGACTGCAGCAGCTGCACCGACACAGCTCGCCGTACTGGGAAGGTGGGAAGGTGCAAGGGTGTCGACGCAGGTTGCGTCCCACACCAAAGACCTTCCCATCTTCCAAGGCATTATAGACATCCCGTCTGGTCTCTTGCCATCGTCGCGTGCCAAGCCTCTAGGTTCTAAAATGGCTGGCACTCCGGCGGTGACAAGAGCACGACGGATAATGTCATTTATGCTGGCGTGTCGTACCATGCGACCAGCACTTTTGCTACAGGAAAGACCATGGTGCCCAAGGCGGTCCACAGATTCACCGCACTGGCAGCGATGCGGAGCCGCAGTGGGAGCGCCGAGGCGTAGGCATGTAGCGAGCCGGAATGTAGTGTCACCCAGCATGGTCCCAACGCTGGGTGACGGCAGTGCGTGAAGCCATAACCCTGACTCCCACTCTCCCACAGCCAGTAGGCGGGCACGCTCAGCAGTATTGACAGATGTTTCAATTAGTTTATTTCTCGTCAATCTGCAGAGCGGCTCGTCCCACTGTCTCTGGGAAGCCGGGTTTTCAGGGAAGGCTGTGTTTGGGCAAGCCACTTTCCAGGCGTTCATGCCATCAGTCAGACACGGCACCTCAGAATCGACCAGTGAAGGGGCTAAAATTTTTCTGGTCAACTCCTTAGTGCCGCAGATCGAAGATAGAAACGCCGGTAGACTTAAACTGGAAATTTTGCGGACGCCGAGGTCACCGAATCTGATCGGAAGGGTGGCTTGAAGCCACGCTCGGTCGTCCAAGGCCAAATTAAAAACAGATGTAAGAGTAGTACGGATAATTTGGTCAATTCTGTCTAAAAGATGTGGCTGCTTCCATAAGGGAGAGGAGCGAAAGTTGTATATAAATTTTGGGCCAAAACAACAGTATTTTACTAAGGTAAAAGCCGAATGAAGATTAATTTTAAAAAGTCTATCCGAAATGTCATTAAAATTTGAAATTTTGTTATCTATGAATGTTGTGAAACTTTCTTCCAAAATAGGTGAACCTAGGAGGTGCAATGATGTTTCGTCCAGAATTTTAATTTGAGGTGCTATGACATTAAATTTTGATATGACCGTCTGTCTGTCCGGGATGTCAGGAACAAAAATTTCACATTTTGATAAATTTAGATCCAGTCCAATCGAATGAAATTTTTCTTTTAGGAATATGAGGTCTTGGTAAACAGTTTCTCTATCTCCTCCTAGGGTACCGTCATCCAAATACCAAGCGTTAAATTTTGAATTTAGTTTCTCTATTATGGGGTGAATAGCCAAGCTGAAAATGACCGGCCCAAGGGGGTCACCCTGTTGGCATCCAACTGCAGATTCCAAAACATGGTCCTTGTATAGTAATTTAGAAGGGTGCCTGTAACATTGCCAAAGGTAACTATAAATTTCGGGTAATTCTTTTTTAGCCTCGGCCAACAAGGTGTCCCTGTTAACAGAATTAAAAGCGTTCTTTATGTCAACCTTAAGGATGACCTCACCTATTTTTGAGTCTAAAAATGTGGAGAAAGCAGGTATAGCAGCCTCACAGCCCCCTTTCGAACCAAATCCGAGTTGCAGGGGCTGAAATTTGTTAGCAAGCACGTCATGATAGTGCTTGCAACAAATTTTGGCTGCCATACGCCTGTATGTACACCCTACGGCAATGGGACGAATGCCGCCGTCCTTTTTACGGAGCGCACATAAGTTCGCTCCGTAAAGCACGTCCACGACGGCATTGTTCACACCGCCGGAGAGCATAAGATTAACATTGATACTACAATGTTTTGAGTAAAATGTTCAGTTGTTAAAGTTGAGAAATTAAATTTATGTAAGTTCCTTCAGGCAAAGCATACTGAACGGATTGTTTAGCTAATACATCAGAATAGCACTTACTTCTTTTTATTAAGGTGTGGAAAGTTCTTCCTACTTTTCCATTCGATATTAAAAAGGCAATCCGCGTATCTCATAGCCCAATCTTATGGCGAAAAGTTGGTATCTCAGGACTTAGCGTACAAAGTCAAACCTCTATTTCTCTCATAAATCTGGATCATGGAGAGGAACAGCCAATGTTCATATAATACTAATATTTGTTAGTGGTTTCGTCCAAGTCCGTAGAATTGATTTTATTCTAATGTACCTATTAGCTATATGACTGTTAATTTGTATCAAATTAATTTTCGTGTGAGTGACTTACAAACATCTAGACATCTTTTTACGTTTATATATCAGTCGCTTAATTAAGATTATCCCATTTAAATGAGAACAACATGACAAGCCCAGCCATGACTTGAATAAAAAACTGCAACTTATACTTAGGTAGGAACATAGAATTAGGTATGCTAATGATAGTTGCATATGAATAGAGCTGACCTGCTTATGTAAAGTGAAGGCCGCTGTGCGCTCGCCCGTTTACTCTAGATTCGGGCCAGGGACGACTTGTATCGAAGTTTTTTGTAGTTTTTATTTTAATATTAGATAGTTACTATAGCTTATACATCAGAATTTTTTATAAGCTACTGATTATCTTGTGCGGATAAAACAACACGTGAAAGCTAGTATGTAAAAAAATTGCTTCCGAATTCCGCCAGTGGTTGTACCCGCGTCCCGTGAGAACTACTCCACGCATCCCCGCACTCCCAGATAAAATTACCCTACAGTCTTTCTCGATAAATGAACTATCTAATACTGAAAGATTTTTTAAAATCGATCGAGTAATTCTTGAGATTAGCGAGTTCAAACAAACGAACTCTTCAGCTTATAATATAAAGCTTAGATAAACTATCTACTTTTAAAAAGCAGCAAAGTGCTCTCAGTTATAAAAAAGAAAAGTACATGATTTGTGCCTGGTTTAACTCAATTTAGAGATGTGAGTAACAAATAAATAACTGAGCAGAAAGATGATTCGATTACCGATCTTGCGGGAATGGGAGATTTATTCATGTGAATTGTGTAAGGGTTTCCCGAGTTACTCGTGTTTCGGTACTTTACGAGTATACGAGGGCATAGCCTAGTTAAAATTAAAAACGATTTATTTTAATTTTAATCGTGGTATTAATAAATATTTAACAAGGACTTTATTAAATATTAACTTTATTAATAAGAGGCCTTTTCCTCTTTATCCCTTAATGATCGACTCGGCATTATAATATAAAGTTTGGAAGAATTTTGTTAACTTTGCTACAAACTTGGTGCGACGTCGCACACCTGAGCAATTATGGGCTTGATACATATTTGCAACAACTTATCGTATGAATAAAGAAATTGTTACTTTTTTAAGCTTGTGTATCTGCTACGCCGTAGTAGTACTACGAAGTATGCTACGTCGTAGTAATCAGGCTGGTCAAATTCCCGTTTGTACTGCACAAGCAACATTTTCAAAATGATTTACTCAGAATTGAGTACCCAATCGATTCCCTCAATTTTCTCTGTACCTGTAGGCTTGAGTCACTACGGGATAGTAACAAGAATTCTTGAACAATTGAATTTCCCAGAGCCGGGGAAAATCTCACTCGTTATAGAATAATGGATTTCAATTTGTTTTCTCAATGTGGACTGCGATTGGTATTATGTACTGAACGAGATAAAATATTAATGCAATCTGCTTTATATCTTCACTGAATTGAAGCTCAAATTGTTCGAATGAATAATGCTGTGGTGTTGCGATGTTTAATATCGGGAGAAATGTTTTATCATGCGATTTATTAAATCATGGGGATATGTTACTGGATTTATTGGAGTTTAAATAAACTTTGTTGAAGCGAAAATTACAGACCACATCTTTGGCTTTGGGATAGCAAATTCAGAGATATCATAATAGTTTACAAATTCCTACAGAGGCATATACTCTTTTTCATAAATAAATAAACCTACTTAACTGTGTGCTAGTTAAAGTAACGTTTAGGTTACACTTAATGTTTCCAAATTAGTCCAGTTCCTTCAAAAATAGAAAAAAAAAACAATAATATAAAAATCTAAATATATAAAAGAAAGTCGTGTTCGTTACTCCACTTATAACTCAAAAACGGCTGAACCGATTTATCTGAAAATTGGCAGGGAGGTAGTTTAGAGCCAGGAGAAGGACATAGGATAGTTTTTGTCACCATCCGGCTACTGGAAACAGTCATACCGGAACGCGGGTGAAACCGCGGGCAGAAGCTAGTATAATATATTATTAACAAAACCAATATTATAAAACCTCAAATAAAGCTAAAGATACGTAAGGCGGCCATCTTGACCTTTGTTCTATACGATAATGACATCAATTACATAGAACGTAGAATCGTGAACAATTAAGCTGTTTCAATGAGGGTTTTCTAAAATGGCAATCCACGAGGTGGCAGCACCGAGCGTCAGGTCCAGATAACTGTCAAAGTGCTTATCTTTACTATGAATAGTGAACGATTTTAGTGTTTTTTTTATTTTATAATTAAAGCACTGCATTATTGTTTTACTATTGCGGTTGAGTAAATAAAAAAAACTAAATCATATTGTGTTAACAAATTTTTCAACAAGCTTTTCCTTAGTACCAGTGACTTTTGCACCCTCTCTCTTAGCTCAATTTTTAGTTCGGAAACCTTATTCTGACCGTAGTCCATAATAAAATCAATAACACTTCCAATATAACAGAATTTCAATAAACAATAAGTTCGGCACCTACAATTCCATACTATTTGACAGCTGTTTGGACCAGACGCATACGTGGCGCCACCCGGTGGCAGAAAAAATTTCAAAAACCCTCATTCTTCGGCACATTTCGGTGACCTCCTATTACATTCTACTTGTAATTAATTGAGTAATTTTAGAAATGAAACTTAATATTACCTACGTAAGAATTACAATTAATTGGGCGATTGTGTCTTAGTAGTTAGGTTTTATTTTTATTATTTCAAGGTTCCAACTTTCTTTATTCCCGCATCCCTACTAATATTATAAATGCGAAAGTAACTCTGTCTGTCTGTCTGTTACGCTTTCACGTCTAAACCACTGAACAGATTTTAATAAAATTTGGTACAGAGATAGAGCTGACCTTGAGAAAGAACATAGGATAATTTTTATCCCGGACTTTTCAAGAATTCTCTTGGAAACGCAATATAACCGAACTCCACGCGGGCGAAGCCGCGGGCGGAAGCTAGTATTAAATAATTGAAGACATGCTTTACGAAACACACTTATAAAACTCTTCAAAACATAAATACCAGTGGTCCAGCCACGTCCCTTGGGAACTACTTCGCGCAGCCGGGTAAAAATTAGCCCTCTTCTAACCAACACTGAACGCGTTCATACAAATAACCAAACTCTTTAGCTTTTCAATATTAGAACCTATAGATAACCGAACAAAAACACATCCATTATATATCTTATTTCTTTTCATTTCATTCATACCAGTACCTCTTTCAGAGCGTACTCTTACCTTCAACAATAAAAAGATCTTCATCACGATCTTACTTCGCAGTAAAAATGAAAGCTATTCCAATGCACGGGTTTTTTCTTTTTTATTCGTACAGATAGCAAATTAGTTCGTGGAAGGGTCCTTTGGTATGTAAAGTGGCGTACACTCGCATGGATACTACGAATTGTTTCTATTCTATTCATTTGGTTAAAACTGGTACAAACTAGAAAATTCTGCCTCGAAAGTTGCTGTTCATTTTTTATTAATAATTACAAGTATGTAGTCGTGTGTTGTTCGTAATTTGTGCAGCTAAGTATGATGTTGCCGTAACTATTAATTATTGTCCTGTATAAGCTTGCTATTGAATACGTGAACGTTTTTTTTCTGAGGTATTGAATATCGAATGCTTATTTTGTTTTTCATACTTAAGTAGAAATATGGATATTAACGTGAATTAACAGTGAAAATATTTTTTATTTTTATTTTATTTTTTTTATTTAAAATACTTTATGCACATTGTACAACGGCGGACTTAACGCCTTAGGCGTTCTCTGCCAGTCTACCTTAGGGTGGTGGTGAAACAGAAGTGGTAGGTGCAACACAGTTTGAGCATAAGTGCAAGATAATAAAAAAAATATATTTATGTATATATAAATATAATAAATATATATATATATATATATTACTGAATCCAAGAGAAGAAAGTGAAGAAAAAGAACTAGTGTAATGATTCCGCCAACTTGCCATGGATGTGATTACGCAGTTTAATTTTAAACGTGTGTCGACTATTTACCATCCTGACCTCCAAGGGTAGCTCATTCCAGAGAAGGATAGATTTAACAAAGAAGGAAGAGTGAATAATATCTGAACGGTGAGCAGGGCAGTGAAGAAGACGATTATTAGAGGAGCGGAGATTTTTATTGTGCTGTGAACACACATACTGAAAGTGGGAGGTTAAGTATGCAGGTGAAGACGGGGTATATACAAGCTGTTGATTTGCTTCCGTGCCATAGTCAAGGACGTAATTATACTAATGATTCTCAACCCTAATCAACAAAAAAATTGGTACAAAAATTTTTGATTTTATTTTTTTTTCGGAAATCCGTCAATGTCATCTAGCCGTATTTAAATTTGGCGCGTGTGTTACTGGCTTTAAAACCGTGCTGCACCCTCACACAAACGCAAACACAAAGCATACGCAACGATTATTCATAAATTTCATTCATAAAATTGGATTACTTCTGAAATACTATGACATTACAATGACAAAAAAAGCAGTGCATATTAGCTATTTCCCGTCTACTGTAATTCCAATGGTTTATTTACGTATTTTATGTCCTCCTCCTGAAGTATGGCACAAATGCAAATCAACACCTTGTAGTATAGAAAAAAGAGTAGTTAATGCCCTCATCACACGTCGTTGTCTTATCGGTAGCCATTTAAGTTGCGCTCGATACGCTGACACATGATCGTACTTGCGAAGGTTAAAGACGAATCGAATGCAATTATTGAGAAGCCGGTCAAGTTTATTGAGCAGATCTGCATTCAGGTCATAGTAGCAAACATCACCATAGTCGATTATAGGAAAGATTAAGGTTTGCATAAGCATTGCTTTTACATGGACAGGTAGCAAGTTTTTAAAGCGATAGAGAAACCGCAGCGTATTCGTGATTTTTTGACTGACAGCTGCAACTTGTGCTTGCCAATTGAGTGAGGAGTCAAGTTGTAGGCCTAAATTCTTCACAGAGCAGCTGTACGGTATATCTATCCCGTCAAATACCAAAGATGGCAACCCAAGGGCGTCTACTTTTCCTAAATTTCTTGAGCTACCAATGATAATGGCTTGGCATTTGACAGGATTAACTGCCACTCCGAACCTGTCAGACCAACTCTTGACTACCTCCAAGTCCTTGTTCATTTTAGCAAGCGTAGCTGCCAACTCATTCACTTTTGTGTGACGATACAACTGCAAGTCATCGGCATAGAGATGATACGAACACTGAAGTTCAGGAGTAAGGAAATTTATAAATATAGAGAATAACAGAGGTGAGAGTATGCCGCCTTGAGGAACGCCAGCATTCAAAGTACACCAGGTAGATGAATCCTCATCCACCCGAACCGACTGCTGGCGATCATGAAGATAAGAAGAAAACCAGAAAACCAAATATAACAGACACATTGTGACAAGTCAACTAAAACCATTCAGCGTTAAGCCTCCATTCAAACATTATCCCCGCTGAACATTAAATAGGTGCTACACAATAATATAAATATATTTAATCCTTCTTGAAACTTCGATAAAGCTATTCCGAACGTCTAATCGCGTCATAAATGTCGACTCATCTCCCGCCTAAAATTAATGTTGAGCAAGTTCCTCGTAATAGAATGGTATGCTATATCAAAATTTTGCATACCAAAGAGTATCTTACACAAAGTCTTTGGTACATTCTTGATGGTTTCCTTATAGAAGTATTGAGAGCAGGATATCCATTAAACAATTAGAGTTTCTAACTTCGCTAATATTCCTTCCTGTAAGGTTCGTATAATATGATTTACTTTATACGGCTGAGTGACGCTAAAGTTTTATCTTGAGAGTTAACAGATGTGTAACTTTGATAAAGTCGCGTGATTAAGTTGTGAAGTGACGAAACGTGTCGCGTTTAGATTTATTTGGTAAGGGTGTGTACATATGAATTATATTTGAATATTCAACATTTATAATAATTTATGAATTTTCAACTTCGATTTAAGGAAATTAAATTAAACTATTAGACATAACATATCCTTGAGTACGCGTAATGATCAACGCTCATTCCTTCTCTGCATGAGAAGAGGCTCATGCCCAACAGTAGGATACTAAAAAGGTGATGATAAATTAATAATCTCTTTATTTTCAGGCTGCATAGGCCCATAGATATATACCTTAAAGACTAACATACATAATTATATTATACAAACATTATTAGTATATAAAAAAACTTAAATCTATGTTAGTAACACTTCACTACGCACTATGTCACTCCGTGCAGTTCTGTGGCACTTGTCCGCGGAAGCGACGGAACACCACGTACTGTGGCCAGAAGTTCCCGTCCAACACGAGGTGCAGGAAACACGTCGGCATTCGCACCACGAACGCTTTGAAGTGGGCGTTATGGCGCGACTCCAGCAGCTGCACTCTCGGGGCGTACTTCAGCTTCTGGCGCACGTACTCCGCGATGTCCTCCGCCTTAGTGGTGTAGTGCAGGCGGGAGATGTACACCGGGGTGTTCGGCTTAGCAGCACAGATTATTGTGTTTGGCTCCACAGGAGCCTTGCCACAGCGGTTCTTGTTATATGAATACTTCTTGCATCTTTCTCCTACCACATTTATAGTTATAGGCAAAACAAGGCGGGTAGAGCAAAAAGGTGCCATATTATGAACGAAAAAATTCCCAGATTGTACATAAAACTCAAATACTCTATACAGCACACCCTCTAGAAATTCAGAAACAGACACGCAACACACAAATACTTGCATATAACATTAGTGTTTCACAAACTCATGTTACAAGCTTTCTGAGTTAACCATTCCACTACGGGTTAAGATTTCTGTCGGGTCTCGTACAAATGTACTCGACAACTGTTCTTTGTTTTCAACGAAGGTATTTGAATACAATTGAGTGTTTACTTTGTAATGCAACTTTGATGTTAATTTGTTTGGAATGGAGATTGGTGTTTAAAATAAAAGTCTCTAAAAAGTGAAGTTTTAAGACGCAAAAAAAATGTTATTTCGTTGTCTGGCGTTAAATAGTTTAGTAATAAAACTGAAATAAGATACAGGAGTTTTAACTTGAGAATCGAATGGCTAGGGTAACGATTCCACTGTTTATATTTTCTCTTCCAGATAAACTGATGTTAAAACACGTCTAGATTTTTCTTAATTCTATTTCGAATAACATTAGGTAACTTTATTAAATTCTGACGTAAAAAATCCCTTTAACATTATTACAATAGGCTCGTATTGCCGCAACATTAACCGAATTAGCAATAACAGCTTCCAAATTCAAATCGAGTAAAATTCTACAAAAAATAGGCGTGTTACACATAGTAGGACACACACTCACTACTAGCCCAGAACGGGTATTCCGTTCTCACAAGTGTAGTCTGCTCGTTAGAACTGTAGAACATATCCAACTAAATTGTTCAACAGATGTGAACACTTTACAACTGTGAGTAATAAGCCTTATTTTTGTTCGTTGACAACCCACGCAGGGTTGTGACGTCATTATATGCTAATGAGAGGATGATTATTATGTTGGTTTGCGGACGTTTTCAATATTCTATCTATTTTTGGTTTTGGTTACCAGAGGTAGGAATTTGACGTCATTTGTAAGAAGCTAATGTCAAAATTCTTCATAGATTGATTATACGGAATGACAGTTTACTATAGAGGTAGAATGTGATGTGATGTTATATAGCTGTCATTGGTAACTAGTAGGTAATTAGTTTGTTTCCGTGAAAGCGTTATTATGTGTTATTGATGTTGTGTTTGCTTTGCAATAGGTATAATTAGGTATATGGAGATCGTTTAATAACTTTTTTATAGACAAAATAAAACCAATACCAGGTTCAAGTAATCAAGTTACATCCATGATTGATAGAAAAAATAACTCTATGTTTATGGCACCTAGCACTCCTCATGACATATTAACAATTATAAAATCTTTGAAGACCACTGACAGTGTAGGGCATGACGGAGTATCGACTAAAATTATTAAACATGTAGCCGAAACCATTTGTACACACCTTAGCCATATCATAAATTTATGCATCATTACTGGAATATTCCCAAAAAACCTAAAAATATCTGTTATTAAACCATTATTTAAAAAAAATGATAAGCTACAAATGGATTGCTATAGGCCGATCGCGCTTTTATCAATTTTTTCGAAAATATTTGAGAAATACTTTTATAATCAAATATATAGATACCTAGAAACACAAAATATATTAGTAAACGAACAAAAAGGCTTCCGCAGAAATAAGACGATAAATATGGCTTTATACGATTTCTTATACAATATTATAAAAAACATAGATAAAAAGACGCCAGTCTGTTCCATATATTGCGACATGACTCAAGCTTTCGACTATGTTAGTCACGATATCTTAATAAAAAAACTAGAAGCTTACGGTATAAGAGGAAATGTGCTCCAACTAATAGAAACCTATTTAAAAGACAGAAAACAATATACAGAAATTACTAAAATTAATCCATTAAAAAAAAGGGAGGAAGTGTATAAGTCTCATATACGAACAATTATGTACGGAGTACCCCAAGGTAGTGTATTAGGACCATTACTTTTCATTATATACATCAATGATTTACCGAAAGTAACTAACTACCCCATGACACTCTTTGCCGATGACAGTACTGTAACGATTCACTCTAAAAATGAAAAAGAAATCAACGATACATTACATTCCTTAATTCAATGGATGAATAATAATAATTTGAAAATTAATTTAGATAAAACTAAAATAATGTGGTTTAGTCAGCGCGTACCTACCCCTAATTTTAATTTAAACTTCCATGGGACTGAACTAAACACCGCTAACACAACAAAATTTTTAGGCATTACAATAGATAGAAATCTTAACTGGAAAGCGCATGCAGATGGACTTGCAAAGAGGATTAGCTCTTCAGCATACGCACTCTTAAAATTAGCAGCCCTAATAAACTGTGACGCTCTTGTTACTGCTTACCATGGCATTGTAGGTTCCATTTTAAGGTTTGGAGTGATGTTTTGGGGTAACTCTACCAGTAAAGAAGTAATTTTCAAAGCACAAAAAAAATGTATTAGAGCTATGTTTAGACTGAAAACCACTGATAGTTGTAAACCCTATTTTATAAAATATAAAATATTGTCATTGCCTTCCCTATTTATATATGAAGTAGCCGTTTTTGTTAAAATTAACTCACACTTATTCAGCCGCCTTTCAGACGTAGTTGTACGTAATCGGAGAGACAATGATCGGCTGTGCGTAGTAAGATCAAATACTGCGCTCATGCACAAAAGTATTTTCTGTCTGGCACCCATAATATTCAACAAAATACCTAAATCTATTAAACAGTTACCGCTTACAAAATTTAAATTTCATTTAAAAAAATATTTAATAGAAAACTGTTTTTATAATGTTAACGAATTCTTAAAGAAGTGAAGTAATCTAGTTTGTATGTACACTTAGTTTAATTTACTTTTCACATTTTTTATATTATTTTTATATCTCAAATTTGTTTTGTTAGAAATGTAAGCATTATCTTTTATTTAACTTTTGTACGCCCTTATGGGCAAAACATGCAAGAACATTGATTTTCATGTAACACCCTGCTTTGCAAACCTGTTTGTACTGCATACTCATGTTTTGAACAAATAAACAATCTTTATCTTTATCTTTATGTTTATCTTTTCATATGTAAATATATCGATTTTAACAAAAAAACACGTTGGTAATAGAGAATCTATTTTTTTTTTTCAAAACATTTTTTGTTACTTCTACATTATTAACACCGTATCCCATACATTACAAGGGAAAGCAAGGAAAGTTATAACTTGTTATCGAAGTAGCAAAACCGCTTCAAACTGGTAACGACTAGTACAGGTATACGGAGAAACTTCAGTGAGTAAGAAACTGATACATCATACATGTTACTGAAAGTATTTACAAGAACTCTTAGCACAGTTTGTAACTAGTTTTTACCCGATATCTTAGAAGGGTTGTTTTCGTGCGTACTTTGTATCTCCAGCCTTTTTATCATCCCTCTGCTGGACGCAGGCTTCTTCTCATACAGAGAAAGAATGAGCATTAATCACCACGCTTATTCAATGTGTTTAAAAAGGGTTTTGTTTATGTTTCCCTTCACTTTTACTCAGTCATTGGTGTCCAAGCTATACTCAACAAGCATACATATTACAACTTAGAAAAATTACATTGGCCTGAGCTGGAATTGAATCCGAACACTTGTACGTGAAAAGCAAGTGCTTTAACTACTTGGTCACCATCATTTACGTAGATATCTCGCATTTCAAAGAGAAACCATTTCGAAAATATGAAGATTTCGGATTAACACAATCAGGATATCATATTACATTCTTGTTTTGCGTCAGAGATTAAAAAAATGCTATCAAAATTCATATGAAACAACTATCACGGCTACGGGGCAATGCATCCGTATGCATGGCATACAGAATTCATACGATTTATCAATGCATTCATAGAATCGAGTAAATCCGTACTCGATCGGATCGTAACTCTATAGAAGCTATCATGTACTCGGTCCTGCTTGAGTCGAAGTAAATCGATACTACCAACTATGAATGATAAGAGCGACCCAGATATATTTAGAGTTCGAAAACCGACATTTATATTTGACCTCTAGTGTTCAAGGTTCTATAATTTCTTCGTGTCCTTAAATGCATATGAAATAAGTAGGATTAATTGTTAACGATTAATACGCATAAAAATTGAAGAGCAAATCGCCCCTCAATCTTTTATATTCGAGTTACCATAATCATCTTTGGCTAACACTGAATAAGGACACATATTATTTACTCAATAAAACATATTTTAGTAACCCTTTGTCCATACAAAGTTCCGTAAGATGGTGAATGAGTAAAAGACTCAATATTTCCACAAAATACAACCAGGATGGCGTGATGGAGAAGGCTTAATAAATTTGAACCAAAATTTTGTTTGCCCAAGATATTTTTTAAGTCTACAATTGAAAGGGATCCGCGATGAAGGAAGGATGAATTTTCCATTGAGAGACAAGATTAATTTGAAATTGTTCGCCAAAACTGGAATATTGAGTACTTGGATGATTTTACGCTTCATTTCCTTACGGAAAATTCAAATCAATTAGCCCGGAGGGTCTTTAAATAAATTATGAATTTAATTGAAATTTTCATTTAATCAATAATGCAAATGGCCAATCCATTTGCATTATTCTAAGAATGACAGCTTATTTCTAAGGTTTATAAATGAGGAAATTTAGTGTTTCCATTACATTAAATTAAACGCTTTGTAACAGCTTACTTGTATATGAATTATTGCTTGTCCTTTTGATAATAGGTGTTCAAAAATATTACCTACATAATAGAAAGGGATATATCGAATACGTTCATACATACTTATTATTTCAGGCACGATGCTGGTGCTATTCTACTGAATACAAAAGACACCTTTCTCATGAGTGGTAAAATCCTTATCCTTACAATATAACAACGCGAAAATATCTGTCTGACTGCCCGTTTGTGTGTCGGGTTTTCGTGCCAAAACTGCTGCATCAATTTAACTGTTTGGTACAAAGATAGTCTAGCGCCTGAGAAAATAC
Organism: Helicoverpa assulta; assembly: GCA_963856015.1. Lineage (NCBI taxonomy): Eukaryota > Metazoa > Arthropoda > Insecta > Lepidoptera > Noctuidae > Helicoverpa > Helicoverpa assulta. Next base: position 5,050,729 of record CAWLCW010000002.1, on the reverse strand, counting down.
TACTTTCTACCGGTTTTCTGAAGGTGGTTTTCTCGGGATATGGCTGAAACCGAGAACAGTATGTATATCCTCATGAATACAACAGAAAATAAAATTAACTAATGCTAAATGAGGAAAACAATAATAGATTATAACAGGTATTAGGTATATTGTCCATATGGACCTATAAAGGTAAACCATATTTTAATCATCTTATTCCCCGTAGTTTAATTTTTACCCTATCCAAACAAAATATTTAAAAATATGTTAATATGCTTGCACAAGACGGCTGGCAGGAGCTGGATGCGAGAAGCCGAAAATCTCAGTGGCGTGCACTTGGAGAGGCCTATGTCCAGCAGTGGACTACGATAGGCTGATGATGATGATGCTAATATCAGGAATTACTGTCTGAATTGTAGTCCAATTTTTATCCAGCCACGTGACGTTAATTCCCGCGTGTCGCCGACAAAACCGCGGGCAGAATCTAGTATATTATTATATCAGTCTAGAAGTTACAGAATCCACGTTATCATTCTTCATCCACCCACGACTGAGATTGTAAAAGTCGAAAGTAATCCAAAAACATCATTTTGTCTCATCACGGTTTACCAGACGAAGTTTTAACGTGTTCTTAAGTAACTCAAGCAGTTTAGAGCATGTTAAATCGGTTACTGGCGAAGTTTCAGAGACTTGAGTACCTACATACATTTTTAACCGACTTCAAAATGGGAGGTTCTCAGTTGACTGGATCGAGTTTGTTGCTGTTTTTAACTTGTACTGTGCCATTGCTTCGCTTTATTAAATTCGAAATGTCACGGCTAAAGCTCGATTTACTTTATATAAAAATACTAATTTTACGACTAAAGCCGGCTAAAGGCTAAATGCTAGGTTTAGCCTCATGTGGCTAAACTTAGTTGTAACACAGAAATTAATTTGATCGCCATCAAAACCAGTTTCCGGGTTGAACTCCGTAGTACTTGAATTCTATTTCTTCGTTATATGAAAATTCTTGGTAACACCTTAAGCCTTATGCCCATTTTCACCAACAAATACCTAAATTAAGGGATCCCCTAAGAGCATTTACGGAACACTTAATAAGAATTTCGTTTTCACCAAAGTTTAGGTATCCCTTATCCATAGTTATTTATGTCAAAATTGGGAGAGCCCTTATTCTAAGTGGCACTTAGATTAAGAGATTGTTGGTGAAAATGGGCATTAGTCTAATTATACCCGATTGTTGGAAAAAATCGCTCCATAACACATTAATGGCGAAATTCATGTTTCCTATAAGTACTCTTCCACATCGATATAACCATTCAAGGTAAACAGGCTGTTATGCCATTTTCCCATCATTAATGAAAAGATAATTCGTATTTTCCTCATTCGAAAATAACATCATTATCGAAACACTGATTATATCAAAACAATCCTCCATTTTGGCCCAATTTTTTGGCAAAACCAATTATGCAGATTAATCAGTGTAATTATGAGTTGCGTTCAGATTTATAAATTGTGAATCATTTTAACTTTTATACTGATCCAATTATCTTCCAGCGAGTTTAATAAAATTGTGTTAATAACAATCGTATATCATTCATAATAATTTTCAGCACTGATATATCGGTATTGCTTATGGATTCTCTCCGGTCGTGTCAGATTACAGTCTCATCGGGCTATGAGAGTGAAGGAATAGTGAGTGCACCTGTGTCTGTGCAAATGCTCGTGCACTGTAATATGTCCTGCGCAGTTGGCTAATCTCCTTATATAAGAACAGCCGAGGTAGCCGATAATCGGCTAGGAGGACATCATCACCATTATATCATAGCATTCGTACGCATTGGCCACGCGCTTGGTAACCTTGGAAACCTGAACAGCATACTCTACATAAAAGAATATAAGGTTCAGATTTCAATGACTCACATACTCGTAAGAAGAATTCGATATCAAACACTATTTAGCATTAATCAAACCTCAAAACATAAGGAAATCTTCATTTCTTCAGTACAAAGAACATCACTAGAACATTTACCGGGTTTCCATAAAATTGGGTAACCAACGAGATAAAGGTTCTTCAAACAGGAGTTAACTGCTGGGTAAACGCTAGGCAATTTGTTGAGGTTTCGTGTTACTAATTCACTCATAATTTGATATTGCCTTTGTTGACTCTCGGCTGCGGTAAATTATACGTTTAATGTATTCCTGTCTGAAGAGAAAACTGGTTTTAGAGAGACATTGAAAAGTAATGGTTTGCCTTTGGTTTGTAGTAAACGTAATTGTACACGATCTTTGATTAAAACAGTATGAAAAAAGTAGCAGCCGCAGACGTGCCGTTAAAAAATTGAATCGAAATTCTTTCGTAAAAAGTTTGGGTGTCCTTTTTATAACCACCCCTGTTAGTTACATCTTTTAAACAATTTTATGTTACATTGCCTTGAATCTTATATCATGGTAAAAATAAGAACCAACTCATATTTAAAAATACAATTCCTGAAATACGATTTATTAGCCTTCCAAAAAATAAGTAAACACAAAAAATAAGCATCATTGTTCAAACTTACTTCAATATTAATAGACTTTACCAAATCTTATTATAGCCACGTTTAGCAAAAAAGTATGAGTCGGACTCGCGCATGAAAAGTTCCGTACTATCAATCAAACGGCCGGATATCGCATTTGTCGCACGAAAGCCTCCTCTCAGATATTGATTTTATTATTATTATTTTCAGTATTATATATTAGCCAGTTGTTATAGCAGCAACAAGTTTACATCATCATGTAAAAGAACAAATTATCTAACTATCACGACTCATGCATGAGATACAGCCGAAGAAGTAAGGCTTACTTAGTATTAAGGTCCCATTTTACCCATTGACTACAGAACCCTAAAAAAAAGAACGCCCAAAACAAAATTGTTGGTAATAAAAAATCGAGACATTGCCTCGAACAAATGCCTAAGTATTTCTTTAAAAGGAAAAAATGGAGAATTCCAGAATACTAAGTAAAAGTAGTACAATACTTAGGAGCATTAGTGTTATATCTTCTACGGCTTTCCGAACGTATTAAGTACTATTAGTTCAGTAACTCGCTCGTTTAGTTTTATGGTTATTTTTAGTACTCTATTCGTTTGTGGTATTGCTCATTTAAAGTGTCGTTTATTGTAGAGGGGAGAGTGCTGACCAAGGGCGTCGCCAGGCGATGGTTCAGGGGGGGGCAAGTTGACATGGAGAATGAGAAAAGTATGAATTGTAGGTAAAGCCGAGTTCACATGAAGCTTTTCACTTGTAGTACAAGCCTTACATCTACAGCAATTGTAGTAATAACGGTACAGAGTCCAACGTGTAAAGCTTCACGAGTTCTTGACTGTACAGTAAATAAATCTTATAAATAAGTTATTACATTTATTAGAAAAATAGAATAAAAATAATTTGGGAGTTTGAATTTAGATAATACAGTGTATTTTTTTTTGTAATTACCAGATTTTAATATTATAATGGTCGACAAAGATTCTTTTTCTGATTAGGTTAATTAAAACATAATCTTCGAGGGTTTTTTGAAAACTTTTCGTCCACTTTATTATGAAAATCTTGTAAGTTTCCATGAATTAGTTTTCTGTGCACACTCATCATGGCCAGACCATTGAGGCGATTTTCACCCATAGTGCTTCTTAGCCAGGTTTTTAGTCTCCTGAGGCTGCTAAACGATCGCTCTACGGCGTAGCGTAGCGGAGCGTAGCGGAGCGTAGCGGAGCGTAGCGGAGCGTACGGAATATTAGGAATCGAATTGGTGAATTCATTCGAGTTTCAACGTACGGGAAAGATCGATCAAGCAAGTCAAGTCAAAGACTTAGGACTTTTTAGAACCTCTAGGGGGGGGCAGCTGCCCCTCCCTGCCCCCCCTTGGCGACGCCCTTGGCTGACAGTATTGTGTAGTTTTAAGTAATGTTATTGATTTTGTATCTGGTTAATTGTATGTATATCTATTATGTTTTAATTATTGTTACAAGCCAGTTGTTCTTTATAGTGAGACTGAATATCTGCAAGTAAAAGTATTTTGTTTTAGACACTTGTAGCAGAATTAGTAACAATTTAACAAAATGTACACAGATTATGTAGTTCGGTAGGTATTTTGTTTATGAGAAATATGTAGATACATGAAAGCTCTTTAAATAAACTTTTAATACAAACACTTCTACTAAACACGAAACGAATTACCCACCTTACAAGGGGTATAGGGGGATAGTTGCGCTATTATAATAGCCCACAGTGACATCAAATATGCACACTCTAAGTGGTTACTAAATAAGTAATAACCAACACACACTTTACTCGACTTGTGCATAAAACTTAAACTTGTCACAGCTACTAATGGCCAACATAATATGATAATGCCATTTCCTTGTTTCTATGACAAATGGGCTTCCTTTAATTAAGTGGGTAACTCATTTGGGGCATTATAATGACAGGAAAAAATAAAAAAAGGTCGGAATTTTCATCATAAATACATAATCAGCGCCTTCTGACTAGCGGATTATTCGCTCGATTCTTTAGACTGCTTTCAGACTAGCTGATATGTCGTCCGTAGTCGTCATCGCGGAATCTTCTATTTAGAAAGCGCTCATACGCTTTTTATGCGCGCGACAATCACCATCCAAAACAAATGACGACTACCGTCACGAGCGATGACTCTAGAATCATCATCATCAACCTTTTTTATCGTCCCACTGCTGGGCACAGGTCTCCTCTCACACGGAGAAGGATTGAGCGTTAATCACCCTACTTGCTCAATGCGGAGATGTTTTCCTTTACTTTTAGTAGTGTGTCAGTCAGTGGTGTCCAAAATACACTTCATATAAAATCCACTAGTGTGAAAGCTTTCAAAGATTACAATGAATTTGAATTGGGAGTGCCTAACTATTGTTGGATATTTTCATCCTTTTTGAAACTATCTTTCTCAGCGGTTCAACTTTAGTTGGACATTGATGTACTTCGCTTATCTCGAAAACCCTTTTCGCTATTCAAACTTTGCTTAAGAAAAGTAAAGAATGTTCAGTCATAAAGCCTTAAGAAACTCACAGATAATTCAGGGACCAGCCGAACAACCCTTTTTTATGAATGTGTATTTTACTTGAGAATAACTAAGCCGTAGGGCTAGAGGCTAAGCAACAAATCGATAGATTGTAAGAAAGGTTAAGGCAAGGCTTGACGTGGTCCTTGCGTGGATGGGTAACTATCCTATCGTAACAAATTTTTCAATATTAAGCACATTAAATTTGTGGTTTCCGCCTGTCATTTCGTTACGGTCAGAAATCTGCTAACCAGTTTAACCAAGAGGTACCGGGTTATCCAGATAACTGGGTTGAGGAGGTCAGATAGGCAATCACTTCATGTAAAACACTGGTAGTTAGCTGCACCCGGTTAGACTGGACGCCGACCGCAACATAGTTGCGAAACGGCTAGGCAAATGCTGATGAGCTAAACCGTCGTCAATAAACCCAAATTTCTAATACGTGAAGCAAAGTAATCCTATAACAACCAACTTAATTGACTTTTCTACAAAAGTCAACTGCATTGATGGTTACTACAGAAACCCTTGTTGCATCTTAAGGAAATGAATTTACTGGCTTTCCACCGGCTATAAGGTTAATCTGACGAGAAAATACAAGGGGGAGAAAATTAGTTCTGAAACCACCTCGTTAAAACCTTCATTATCATCTTAGTTTTAAAGTTAAAATTAGTTTATGTTCTTGTCTTCATAAAATTGATATTTTCTCTATGCCTTCACAATTTTTCTTTTTTTTTATGCACTTTACATGTGCGTTTTTAGAATCATCTACGAATACTGCCACAAATCTTTAATATTATATCGTTCAGTTTTCTCTTCATTCACAACAGAATTACTGCTATGATGTTTCAAATCGGACTAGTAGTTCTCGAGATTAGTATCTTCAAACAAACTCTTCATAGGCCAAGATGCCTTTAAAGTAAATACTCATATACCAAGCTAACATGTAGAACTTACTTATCCAAATATCAACAGTCTGTGACAAATGTATTTAACATTTTATTACGATGGGCTTGGGCAAACAAGACCTTTAGCTTTTACACTTCTTAACATAATTCTAGTGCAAATACTTTTAGGTTAGTTTGCTCAAATGTTGGCTTGATTTTAGTTTTGCTTTTGCCGTTCAAAGTATGGTTCTGTACCTTAATGTAAGACTTTTTAACAAATGAACATAGGTATCTTAATTGTATCGTAAGTGTAGAGTATCTATCTTACAGTTTGAGAACAGTGATTTCCCCTGGCAGTTCAAAACTAAACATTACATGATACATACTTCATTTTAGGAACAATCGCGTATCAGCGATATCTACCTCAACTATTGCTATTAAACTAGCGTTAAGAATTTTAATAACTAAAAAGGCTGACGAAGAGTGTTTTTCACAAGAAATATATGACTTTAAAAAACATTAGTGTAAAAGCTGCATATATTTCAACAAGACCCCTTCTTAACCTTCAAAAGGCGTTGACCAAACGCAATTTTTCTTCACATACGTTCAAGAATTATAATAGGCATTACTCGTAGAAAACAAACGATGTATCTAATGAAAAGGCTACACCAAACATGAACATATAAATCTTCGTAGAAATGCAATAATACGTAACTGCGGGCATTCGAGCTAATTTAGAGAGGGGTGCACAGTGCAAACTTTTAGTCGGCCGATAGATCCTTTGGGCTGATAAATCAGTATGAAGATGAATGGTAGTACGCACATTAAAAAGATCATGGTCTCTGCACACAGCGGGCGCGGCGCGGCGGGACGGGACGGCGACGCGACGCAATGTACTAGATCGTCGCGTCGCGTCGCGCCGAGCGGGACGGCTCTGTGTGATGTCGTCCGTAATATCTAGTACATTACAACTGCTCAGCGTCGCGTCGCCGTCCCGTCCCGTCGCGCCGCGCCCGCTGTGTGCAGCGACCATCAGGTACTAAGTCGGTAGCAGACCAACTGAGAATTTCATTGGAATCAAGATTTCCTTAAAAAAAAACTGTCGGCCAACTGTTTAGTCTGCAGTGTGGTACTCTAAGAAGCATTTTTACGACTTCACGAGTTTTCGGGTGAAATTATTATCCCGTATTTACGGTGTGAAGTGTACGATGTTTGTTGAGTTTTTTTATGAGGCCCATGACGGGCAAGTGAAATGCCCACTGGTGAAAAAGGGACCCTTATGGGCTAACAATTGCGCTCTGATGGAATGACTTGTGAATTTTACTGTGGGTATCGTAAACTTCGAAGGTCCCGAAAGTTATTCTTTTATTTTGTTGTTCATTTAAAGAGGTTTTATTGAGGAAATCAAATGGTAAATATGTAATATGGATAAAAAAGTGCGGGTTTATACATCAATCAGTATGATAACCTACATAATAGTTAGTCGTATAATAGAAAAGCAAAAGGATTCCGATCACATCGATTTCAGTCGTAGGTAATAAAAACTACTCAATTACATCAGGTTTTTACTCAACAACTTATAATTAAACCGTCCCAGATAATTTCGAACTGAAAACATATTTTATTACAGTTAACAACCATTAATATTTCGAGACACTTAAAGCATTTCGCGACCGACCCGGTTTCATTGTTCGTGAATTTCGATCTGCTATCAATGAGGAAACACGACGGATATTTATAGCGTATCTTCTGTCAACAAAACGTGATCTCCGCTACCTTCGGTTGACGAGGATTCTATGTGACAGTGGTACTCAAAGTGGTCTGTATTGTACCACCAAGGGTTCACGGACAAAAGGTTCATATCATGACAAAGAAAGGGATCCACAAGATATAAATGAAGGCTCTCAATCGGCATTTGCTGCATCATCATGACTTGAGATTGGATGGACAAAACAAGTTAATTAGAATATAAGTAATAAATATAAACATCAAATGTATTTTTTGTTTTTTATCAATCTAAAGGTATTTTATTTTCAATATTTACAATTTACTTATAAAACATCTATTTAACATTATTATAATAGGGTTGTTTCCTAGTATTCAGTCAATTAAAAATAGGTATATGCAGCGAAAGTTCACAAAACTAGAAACACGATAAGCTATATTATATTAGGGTAATTCCGGGGGAGATGGCCGTACGGGAGAGATGGCCAATTGAAAAAAGTTCAAGTAATAATTCATAGATGGCACTAATTTCATTTAGTTCGGAGTCGTTTTGGCACACGCAACAAGTGTGAGTGAATTTTTTTGCGAATAAATTATGGAAAGGTGAGTAATTTGACTTTGTTTTTTAATGACGCTTTTGATTTAAACTAAGGGGTTGACGTATTAGATGGTCACAAAAAAGTTTTCAAAGTTTTGTCCGTTTTCGAACTTTTTTTTGGAAAGTAAGAAAATTTCTCGTGTTCTAACCTATAAATCAACTACAAAATCGAGACGTTGCTTTTATTAAGTTATGTGGCCATCTCACCCGGACAATCGGGAGAGATAGCCATAGAACTTACGGGAGAGATAGCCGTAAAATTTAATGTGCTAATTTAAATTTATTTTAAAAATTAAATATTTTCTACAGATGCCTAATCAATATTTACGAAAGGTGGATGCTGGACGAGGTACCTGGACCGAAGAAGGCTTAAAAAATGCTGTGGCAGAAGTGCAAAGTGGAGGGATGACCGTATTATAGGGCCTCTTTAATTTACCATATTTCAAGAAAAACCTTAGAAAGAAGGTTAAAAGGTGTGGACCAACCAACACCGACTAGATTACTGAACGAAATATCTCCACTGCCTATAAAACTAAACTAATGATCTGAAGAGCATATTGAAAAACGAAAATTAAAAGAAAATGAAAAACAAAAAAAGGAAGAAAAGTTGAACAAACCAAAAATAGTAAAAAAAGAAACTGAGACTGATAGACCTAAGAAAAAAAACACTGTTAAGAAACGAAAGGCAATTCGTAGATTGTCTGATAGCAGTTGCAAAGAAGTTCCCATCGTTTTCAATGATACGTCTAAAAGTGAATCTGAAGATAAAGAGAAAGATAAACGCAGAGGTTGTGGTGATAATTATTACAGGACACAACTAGTCGAAGACTGGATCCAATGCCGTATTTGCATGTTCTGGGCGCACGAAAATTGCACCGAATTTGAGGACATGCGTTCCTTCTGCGCCAATATGGAAAAAAGGAGAAAGAAAAGAAAGGAAAAGATTTCAAGGGGAAAGGAAAAGGCAAAAAGAGTACTGGCCATCTCTCCCCGACCACTATGGCCATCACCCCCGGACACTCTGGGAGAGATGGCCAGTCCTAGTTTTTTTTTTAAGTTTAAATTTAAATTGTTTACGTTCTTTAAACTCATTTATCATTTAAGTTTTAGAAGATTAATAAATATAGTTTAAGTTCTTTACTAATTCAATGTTTTATTCATCATAATTCTTTCACAATAGAGTCTTAAAGTTAGTAGGGCCATCTCCCCCGGACTTACCCTATTTATAACTGACCACATAATTTTTAAATAATTTATGAATTTTAAAGTTATCGTCTATTACGTCACGCCCTTGAAAACGGCGAATCGAGTCCGATGTCGTCACTCTACATTGACAATGACAAGTATTTGACAGTGACAGTCTATGACAGGTATAACCTGAGAAATAATGTGTTGTTTTCTTCAGTTTTTATTTGTATTTGAGCGAAAAAAAGTTAGGAAATAATTATGGAGAAAGGATTTATGAAAGCTGAGAGTTTTATTGTCGCTCAATTCTTTGCTAATAACCAAGATGACACAAACATAACCTCAATAACAAACACAAACTTTACGTTCCTTTGCACAGTTTTATTTTACCGCGTACACAACTCAAAACATTACAGGTATTTTCTTTTGTGCCCAAAGTTTAAAAATAATTTGAATGTTTCAAATATTTGTTTTTGTATCTATATTATAAGAATACATTATTAAAATTTAAAAATCAATGAGTTCTTTCTAATTAGTTACTTCTCTTTGTGTATGCGTTAAAGTGTAAAGGAACACATAGTACAAGTTGACGTCACAGTCACGTGATCGAGCGTTTTCTGGGCAATGTTTTAAGAAAAATAGAAAAAAATTGAATACATAAAAAGTAAAGAGATTTAAGACGCAAAATTATAGGGGGGGTGATCTTTAAATTATTTAGAAGCTATTTAAATAGATTTTCGAAAATTGGAAACAACCCTATACATATTATGTATACTTACTCTAAATTAATAACATCTAAATTACCTTATAACGCAGATTTTGTTCACATTACAAAAATACTTTTAATTCATTTATCAGTCAGTGCGATACGCGGTCGAGTACGGACGCGTTTGCGCTGCACTTATGAATTTTAAATTCGCGAATTGCGCGGCTATAGCCGCTGCCCGGTTTTCGCTATGAGTGCACAAACGCTCATAGCCAACGAAGTGTTGGCATTTATCAAACATGCCATCGACTACATGGACGAGATTAGCATCTTGCAGATCTGCAAGACGTCGTTCAAGGAGGATGAGATTAGCAGTGCCAAGTTGCTGCTATTCACGACGCTTGGCAAAGTTAGCCAGATGCCGTCTCGTCGAAGGGATGGCACAGAGAAGAGTCTCCAGGACATCGTCACGCTGTTGAAGGAGACCGATCCGGACGACGTGCCTGAATTCGTGGCGAAGGATCTGCACAAGCTCCCTCCCGTCACGTTCGACCACGTAGACGTCACCAGGCTGCTGAAGGACATCACACTCCTGAAGCAAAGCCAGGCCGAGATGCAGCATCAGCTGGAGGTGTCCAACAACACCATCAGTGATCTACGGGCAGAAGTAGTATCATTGCGCAATGCAATTTCTGCAAGTAGGTCACCTATCGCTAGCGACAACAACAACGTGAACACGCGTCGCGGGGCGCAAAATGCCTCCATCTGCAGTTTCGAGTCAGCGGGCTCGAATGCGTCATCAGCTGCCGAGAATGCATGCGTTGCAACGTGTGCCGCCGCCGTCCTTGCCTCGACACCGGTAGAGACGATGACTAGCGTAGGTTCGGCGACCCCCAAACGAGCCTACGCAGCAATTGTAGCCGCTAAAAAACCTGTTGAGCCGCAAAACTCACAGGTTAAAAAAGCGGGAAACTCAAAAGGGGGTAAGAAGACGAAACCAAACCAGGTTTTGAGACGGCAGGGTCCAAAGGGAGACACGTGCGACAGGGATGGTTTCATCAAGGTCGAGAGGAGGAAGAAGAAGAAACCTCCTTGTCGGAACCAGTGCGGTACTGCGCTGGCGGGGCCCAATATGTTGCTGCGTCCATCCATTCCAACGACGCTGCTGTACGTGTCCAGGCTGCACCATTCCACGAAGGTTGAGGAGGTCGTGGAATATCTGCGCGTGAAGACCAGCTGGACCTTGAGGGTCGAGAGGTTGGAACCGCGTCACAATACGAATTTTAAATCGTTCGTGGTGCGCGTTCCGACACAAGGTCTCGAGAAAGTCCTCAAGGAAGATTTCTGGCCGAAAGGTGTTGTGAACCGCCGGTTTCGTGGCCGGCTACGTGACACCAGTCAGCGAAACGCGACGCCGACACATCGTGTGCATTAGTTTTTAAGAATATTTGTTATATATTTATAGTATGTTTAAGTTTTTATAGCATATAGTATTGTATATATTGATATGGGTAATTTTATGTATTAGTTTATAAGTATTGTTAAGAATGATATATATGTATTTGTATTTTTATGGGCCCTAGTTGCCTGAAATAAAGGAATAAATAAAAAAAATAAATAGTTATGTAATCACTTTATGTAAGAAATATCTTTTGAAGGCCATCCTTGTAGGTAAAGGTCCAATGCAACAAAAATGTTTGAGCATCTTTGTTCCATACCATAAAAATACATGGCACCTTTTCCATTGTCAAGCACTCACATTAAGGTAAAAACTTGATATCGCCTCAGAATAAAACTAATATTGATGTGACATGATGTAGGTACTTATGAAAACAATGGACGTGTTTATTTTTACCCTTTTCAACTTACTTGAAGTGATAAGGACAAGATCATGTTTCTAAGCTTCAAGTGCGTTTTCGACAGCTTCTAATATAATTTGTATTTTAGTTGCTGACGTCACTTTGAAGGATTTTTCAACCAAAAAATATCAACTTTGTTAAGACTTGTGTTATTTGTTTTACTGACACTAACTCAATGACTTTGCTTGTCTCCAGCGGGAACAACTTACCACACCCGGCTAATACAGTAGCTTTTCGATCAATGGACTTTCTGCCACTGATATAATTTTTAAATTTTGTGGAGTAGTTCCTGACATTTGAAATTGCTCGTTCATACATACAAACAAAGCCAGCTTTATAATATTAGTAAATATTAAATATAATAAACCCTTCCTGGTTGCATGCAACTAATACAAAACTAGCGGAGTATTTGTCATGTTTGTCCTGAAGAGTTACCCTTTGTTTGTTACATACACTTGTTACCCTTTCACGAAAATAGGAGTAATATTAGCTTGACTCCGTCTTTTTAATAATATTTGTTCAGAAGACAAAAAATAAACATTTTATAAATACAAAACTTTTTTACATGAATAAAACCAACTTCATTAATAGGTATACCTTAAAACCCATTCCTAAGTCGGGTAGATACTATGATGAAAATTACGTCAAAATCGGATCAGCCAAAACGTGAGATAACCACGCAAATACACACGTAAAATCAAACAGAGAATATACTTTTTTTGAAGTAGGTTAAAAATACCTCTTTCTGTCATGTAAATTTCCTTATCTCTCAACAACACAAGAGCCGAAAAAGATATTGAAACATCACATCAAACCAACAAAAAATATGAGTACAATGAAACCTAACATTTTAGCTCACAAAGTCAAGATCCGATATTTATAGGCAACGAAAATCCTTCAGTAAGTGCCGAGAGCGAACACAAAGGGAAAACCTAAAAAATAGTTATCCTTTACCCGTTACCTCGGAGAAAGGAAATTTGCCCAGAGATGCCATAATGCAGGTAGGTCAGGCGCCTTCTTCTACGTCAAATACGTACGACCAATACGATCAGACAAGTAAACTAACGAGGCATTCGGGTTCTTTTAGACATATGTCAACGATATTTGGTATTACAAAAAATGTCCGGGTCCAAAGAAGGCGTATAAAGGCGAAGACAGTAACGTTTCTCATATCCTGCATACCCACATTTTGGCGCTACTTTCTTAGGGCGCATTTAGAATTCTAGAGGTAGACGGTGCAAGTAGCTGGAGCAAGTTATAGGCGCAAGTGACAAGTAACAAGAGCACGCAAGTGGGTATTTTGCTTTAGTACATGCGAGAGTCGCTGGACGCGCACGTTTTTAAAATGCATGTAACCTTCGAGCTACTTGCACCGTGTAGATGCAACCCTTAGGAGATTTTCCGTTATGGCACCTTCGCTAGTCATTTTGTTCTCTATGCCCGTTACCGATCGTCAGATACACAAAGGGTGTCAGCGTGAACACAATCGGGGCTAGCCTAGGTTCATGCTGGGATTTTATACTGAAATTACAATTTATGTACAGTATACGGTACAAAGCTTTGTATGTTTGCATGAAATGGAATGTAAAGAATATTGAAGTGCATTGGTCTGGTCTTGAATATGAGTGATGAGATTTTTTTTACGTTTTAGATATGTTTATAATAAGTGCCTTTTTACATATTAATTAGATATTATTGGTTGTCATACAGAAACAAATGGTGTCCTATTAAAATAGAACCCGTCACGAAAAGCAATACAAATTAGAAAATTCTATAATATAAAAAGTAATTAATCAATCAAATGGACACCATAATAATAAAATATCTTCACCAAAATGCGATTTCTATCCATTGTTTGCTGTTTAAATAAGAGATTCTGAAAATAAACCCGTAGTTAAAAATATATCTTACGCTAGCACGCAACTACAATAAGGAAAAAATAGACGACATTGCTCAGGGGGCTATTCTGTCATCTGTTTTACCAAGTTTTACTAACGTTCCATTTGAATTTTCAACATTCTGTGAAATGGTACACTGTTATATTTTTAGTTAGAGTTGAGTATAATTTTCGACTGGCCTCATATTAATATTTTCTCTAGATTTCGGCTTGTCTTCGTTTTTCTACCTGAATTATTAAAAGTAGCGATTTGAAGGTACTAACCCAGTGCTTACATTTCAAATAATAAAGGATATTCTGTGTTTATACTTTTCAATTATTTTTGTTAATATGCTCCACATAGGCATTTTATTAGCTAGGTATACTTATAATGAAATAAATGGTATACACTTCACGTGATTAGTATATCATTGACAATGATCTTCCATTACATTTCAATGGCCTGCATTTACGCACATGTCAGCCAAATTCACAAATTATGAAGATCTTATTGTTCTAAAGATACAGTCAGCATCACTTTCCAACCTAGTAAAAACATAAGTACTACAACATTTAAAATTTTTCCAGTTCTTTTTCTACTGTTAGAAATTGTATCACCCTCGCATATCGAGTGTTTTGAGAATAGCCCCCATATAGCTAAAGTCGGGCTTTTACCGGATGTCATGGAGAGACCGCATGTGGCCACGGCGCCGTTCCCTCCGGCTCAAAGCTGTTCCCGTGACAGAACAGCCTGTATCGCTTGCATGAAACGTTGCTTTTGTTACCACCCTGTACGTATGGGTCTTTAATGTTATAGGATTGGGTTTGTTGTTGTGGGCTGGTAGATGAAATAAATGTAGTAATTTACTATGGTTGGTATGGGTGAAAATATTGTGATTTTTCTTGACTTGATACAATTTGTGATTTCAATGACAATTTTATGTCAATATTCTAAACAAGTTAATATAATTAAAATAGATTTATGCTGATATAAATAATAGATTTAGTTTTAACCAATTAAACATTTAAGATAATTATTTCTAAAACTTCTAGTGCATCGGCTTGCAAAACAGCGATTTTCACTTAACATATTACTAAAATTATTCACACTGTGCTTCTAAATAATAACTAAGACAAAATAAAACCACAAAACCTTCTACTCAAATTCAAAACGTGGTAACCAAACTTTAACCAACACGTTTCGAAATTCGCACTACAAACTTTTTCTTCGAAACCGATTCCAACTTGCAACGTATGTAAGTAATCGTATGATGTGACGTCACGAACCGCTTCTGCAATTTTCCGCGTCACTTTCCCGAAAGCCGCTTCCATCTTGCAAGTCCCACGTTACGAATATCTTTTACATTTTCTGCGCAATATATTTTTATAAAATTAGACGATTTGTTCTTGTCTAGATTGTGGGTTTGTGCTATCGATAGTTGAAAGTTAAGACGAGTTTCGTATTTTTAGAAATTCAAACTTTTTCAGCTGACCTTTAATACCACTAGCTAAGTGTACATAGGGCCTCAAATTATTGGACGGTACCTAATCTATACATATAATAAATCTGTAGAAAAGTAATTTTTGTACATTGAAGAAATTGACAAAAAAAATAGCCGGCATGTTAAAGGATAACTAACAGAACCCATTTCCATCATTTTTGTCATTTTTGTCTGTTTGTCTGTTTGTCTGTTTGTCTGTTTATCTGTTTGTTTGTTCGGGATTCACGTAAAATCTACGAATTCAATGCAGACAATGCTTATATACAAAAATTCTACGTAACTTGGGGTATTATTTAGTTTTTGTTTCATCGAAATCGATTCACTCTATCAAAAGATATGATTAATTTTGTGAATTCAAGATGTAAAATATTACGACACGCAATCTGTTTGTCAAAACTGTACATTTGAATGTTGTACTTATATTAGTTGTTCGGCCTATTATTAATGTTTACACAGAAAATCACACCTTTATAAGTAACTTCGGAAGAAAAAAAAATATGAAAATTTTGTTTAGCCAAGGTTAAAGTAGCTCCATCTGTGGTAAAAATACATCAAATTTGTCAAAAGAGCGAGGTGGTAAATGACAATTAATTACCATACATTCTTTATAGAGGATTATTATTTCAACAGATGGAGTTGTGTATTTTCCGTAATTCACCATATTTTAACACGTAGTGTAATTTTTCGATAGACATTTCAATAGTGTTTGTCAGTTTGCCGTACCACATCAAAATCCAACTATAATTATTACCTTGATGAAAGGAAAATTAATAGTTCTCAGCCAAATTTAAAACGGTGCCATCTAAATTATTTTTTGAACATTATGTCAAAAATGATGACTTTAGTGGAACAATTAATTATCATTTAAAGTTACAGATGGAGTTCATATCAGGATTTTTTCATAAACATAGTTTAGCTTATCTTCCACTAATGTGGTGGCCTTAAAACAAATTACTTTGAGTGAGTAGTATTAAGTAGACCTTAATTATTTTTTCTGATGAAAAATATGTAAACTTAATCCTAGAAGAAAGGAAGATCTATCTCTCGCAAGTGCTGCTAAGCGTGAGGTAGGTAATGTAGGCTTCTGTAGCTTTAAAAACAAGCCCAGATACAAAGTGCAGATAAGAAATGGGAGCTTTCTCGATTTAATACCATACACACGTAAAATGCTTTATGCGTCTGGAAACGTACAAATTACGCGTCGCATACCAGAGACATGCTTACTTTCAACTTCTGATCGCAAATACACTGTTCACGATTACGAACAGTCTCAGTAAGACCCGAGCCAAGTCTAAAAAAACACCTTTTATATAAAACTACGTTTGATGTCATTCAATTACAAAGACAGAATTGTTCTCTGCTGCAAATCCTATCCACCTATATCCTATCCTAATCCAGCATGCATTGCAGGTGTGCATTGCACAAAAACCAATGGTATCCTATTCGAGAAGTCAAAAGAGTCGGCCTGCCATCGTCAGCTTTTGCGCTAAGCAAGTGTTCTTAATAGTACCATCAGAATTACATTCATCGTTGAATGAGGTGAATACTTTTTCAGAAACCACAATAACAGTAGGAGCCAAAGCGTATGATCGCTTCATAGAGCTCTGATTGGCCCCAGGTGACCAACTCAGGTCTGATTTGTTCGTTCATCAGATCTTTGAAAGTGTTTCGGTGGATACTTACTGTCATCCTGTTTACGTGTGACACAAAATATGGTATATAAACGTCCTCCGCAAGAGCGAAATTTTCCCGGTGAGCGGTAGTGACGCACAGTATACAACACTTCTGTTTCTTTTGATTTGCTGGCTCCACCAAGAAATGACAAATTGTGAGCGTACATTTTGAAAATCTTGGCAAAACTGCAGGTTTCAAGTACGAACACATGAAGTGGACTCTCACAGATACGTACATTTTGCCTATTCGTGAACTAATGCAAACATTTCGGTGGAGTCCCTCCCGATTTAGACCTAACCCCACATTAGGCGTGCGCGATCCTCGGGCGTGTGAGTAGCGCGTGCGTCGCGAGCACGCTGCGTGAGCGTCGCGTTTTGCTGCCCTGCGGCATTTGCAGCGCGCTCGACTTGACGTTTAACTGCTAAGGCGTTTAGCGGGCGGCGGGGATAGCGGGCGTAGGGGTAAGACCGCAACTCGAGCGCCGCGTGCTCGCCGCGAGCGCGTCGCTTGCACTCTTCACACATGCCGCAGGGCAGCAAAACGCGACTTTCACGCAGCGCGCTCGCGACGCCCGCGCTACTCACACGCCCGAGGATCGCGCACGCCTAATGTGGGGTCAGCCTTACCATAGTAAGTAAGTGCACAGAAAATCCCCAATTCATACAAGTCATACAAGTGTTTCTCCCCAGTAGTGAAACTATCCTACCCTATGCGCCTGCTGATGATGACGACTCATTTTATCATCCATCCAGCTATTCCCCAACTATGTTGGTGTTGGGCTCCCAGTCACCGAATCTGTTTGAGCACCAATATTTTGCTTGGAGCGACTACCTATCTATCTATCTTCAATCCAGTCAACTACACAAGACGATATCCATGGTAAGACTGACAGACTTTCTGGCTTCTGCTTAGTCGCAGCAGCTGCAGAAAATGTACAAATGACAGCTTTGTCAGACTCAAAGCATATAGACATAGATTATAGCTATTTCCTGTGAAAATTACTTACGCACCATACGTAATAATTGACTATTCTATATTGCCCACGCAGACGAAGTTGCGGGCAACAGCTAGTACATTTAATAAATCCGATAAAAGTTTGATTTTAGAAGTACTCAATATTGAAATTAGTCAAAAATGTGTAGGTATAGATGAAACCTTACTTTATAATGAATGGTACTATTTCTTTTACACAAAACGTTACGTTTAACTATCGACAAACGCCAATACCTATATAGATAAAATAAACGAAAATAAAATGGCGTTCCAAAGAACTTAAGCTCCAATATGAATATTGAGGAGATCAATTCAGAACATCAAGTTTATCGACTTGAGCAGATATCCTTCTTTTATGAATAAGAAACGCCATATCGGATTCAACAATCGAGAGGATTTTAATTAAATCGATTCCTGCAATATCTAGAGTAGAGTTTGCCGTAAAAAATATTCGATAGTTATTGAGAATTTACCAGTCTTAGCAAAGAGTATTGAGTTGTCCGGGTAACTGGGTCGAGGAGATCAGATAAAGTGTTAAATTGTAGTCTTATAAACATGACTCATGCCAGAGCAAAAAAATCATGCGATATCATAATATCATCATACCATATCAAATACGGTTAATTGATGTAGTTAATTATTTCAATAATATTACGGATGGATGCCATATTTTACTGCATAATAAACTCATAATAAGGTTTACCAATTCTGGTTAAAATACCGAATACTTGTGCTTGTCTGTTTTGTGTCCTATCATCATTGGCCACAGAGCATCTTGGTCAGATGATTGTGGCAGTGCTTGTCTATGCGGTTATTAGTGCCGCAAGCACTTTCTTTTACGGCTAAATAAGCCAATAGCTGCACGACACTTCTTGCCGCATTTGTCGCAGGTGAAGCGCGGGTCATCCACGGGTGCAGCGTTCTTGATGCGAAGCCGTGTCCTATATGCGTCACAAATAAGCGTAAATAAATGTTTTGATTTGATTCAATACATAGTTATTGGTAGGAATATTTGAATGAGCTGCGTATTCTATGGAGTTATAATGATTAAAATCTATTGTTTTTAATGCATAGAAAATGGGGCCAAAAGTATGTGCAATATGTGTAGACGGTTATCGAAGTGTTTCTTATTTATAAGCAAATAAAATATAGTTGGTGTCAGCGGTAGGAGCACATTAAGCCCCCAGTACACGTTGGCCTGTATTGGGCCAAGCTTTGCAATGCACAAATGTAGGCCACGATCAAATGGTGTTTACACATTGGCGCATGGCTCATTGCTGCCTGGCAAACCACTTGCGATGGACGTCGAGGTAGTTACGGTTGCGGCTGTTTATTTGTATACTACACTACTATATTTATACTATACTGTACTACTATATTTATATTATACTACACTACTATATTTACTACTTTATTTATTGTTATACGCAACACAAAAGTGTACTATCCTCAGCGGCCGGTGACGAACTAAACATTGGCCGAATGTGTAAACACCACACGCCAAGCTGGGCCACGATTCCTTTGATGTGTGCCCAAAAAACCGACAACTCGCCGAATGCGCACCAACCTTGACAAACGTCCGCCAACCTGCACCAATACCCCGTGTACACATTGGTGATGGCGTGTATTGGCCGCACTTGGGCCAACGTGTACTGGGGCCTTTATAGGGTCAAATCGGCATAAATCGTCATCAGTAAGTCGTTTGTAACGAATGACTTATAATGATTTTAATGAAGATTGGTAAACAAATGGGTAAATAGTAGGTAAATACCCTGAGAAAGGACATAGGACTTCTTTTTATCCGTGTGTGGAAAGTAAGGGGAACAGCTAGTACATTATCTATACTAATATTATAAAGCTGAAGAGTTTGTTTATTTGTTTGTTTGTTTGAACGCGCTAATCTCAGGAACTACTGGTCCGATTTGAAAATTTCTTTCAGTGTTAGATAGCCCATTTATCGAGGAAGGCTATAGGCTACTTTTTATCCCGGTACGGGAAGTAGTTCCCACGGGATGCGGGTGAAACCGCTGGCAGAAGCTAGTATATTATATGACACAGTATGCGCTTAAACTGTCCAATCTCTGATATAATTTAACGATATTCTACAAAGGAGTGTTAACTAATTCTATAAAAGCTTATAAAATTAATTAGCACGCTATCTAACTTCGTAAAAGCTTATGAAATGTAATATTTAATTTTTCTAATCCCATTAATATGGAGTCGGTCTAAAGGTACGCTGAATTTAAATATTCCTCGTACAAGTTAATCTTCAAAGAAATTAGGTGCTTCGAGAACGGGCAAAAAAATTAACGTAACCTTATACTTAAACATTTTATTATTTTAGTGCGAGAATTACATATATTTTTAATCTTTGAAGTTATTGTAAATTAACGACTTGCTGGTTTCTTTTCCTTAGCATAGAGAACTTTTTGATGAACCACTCAGATGGATGGGTCTACATGTGATGGGTGTAGACACATTCATGCGCTAATCTCAGGAACTACTGGACAGATTTTTAAAGTTCTTTCAGTATTAGATGGCCCATTTATTGAGAAAGTCCATGGACTTTTTATTCTGACAGTTCCTTTAAGATGCGGCTAAAACTGGCTTTAGCTAAATGCTTTTAGTATACAAAAAATACAAAAATCTTTATTTCTTTTTCAAAATTTTCTTCTTATAATTAGTTGCTGGAATCTCTTTTTAGGCATGTAAATATGCCTGTGTCAGGAGGATCCGCTCATCCTTAATTGCATGTGTGCGCGTGTGTGTGTTTGTGCGTGTGTGTCTCTGTAATCAATGCATGTTTATTCCACGTATGGCAATAGTTTTTCTGTTTCCTCATAATTTAGGGTTTTTATCCACTTTATCAGTACTGATTTACATTCATGAGAAGTCTTCGAGAAAATATGCAATATTTTATGAACTTTATTGTAAAGATAAGCTGATCGTTTTTTGTATTGGATACTAGCAAAAGTAGTCTTTGTTTTAGGAACAGTTGTGACTTTGTTTTTCCTACGTTTAGTTTCTATGCAAGGATCATAGGTTAGTGTTTTATGCTTTTTTAGTATGGTGTATACAATATATAGTTTTCGAACTGACAGTAGGTTGGACACTTGATATAGACTCACAGTAGGGAAACGTCGTTTCTTGTAATACATAACTTTTATAAGAGCTCTTTGAGCCCTTTCTACATCTAAAAACCGGGTTTTGATAGCCCCTCCTCATATAGGAATACAATATAAGATTATGGGCTATACTAAAGCAGTATAAATTTCATTTAAAAGGGTTTTTTCGTTTTTGGGGTTATTCGATGTAGTTTATGGGACTACATGGCGCAGCGATTTAAACATCCATATAAACTTCCGTATCCTAGAGGTAATGTGTTCAACTTGTGGGTACCATGATAGTCTCTGATCTAGTATAACTCCTAGGTATTTATAAGACGACACTTTTTCTATTAATGAGCAGTCACATTGATTTCTTGATGTACTGTCATTTTCATTACATACGTGTATTTTTATATAGGTAGCCCGTGCCTACCTAATCGGGCATTTTGATAATGATGACTATCGATATATGAGTATTTAGTCAGAATATACATACAATAACACGTTGAACTCTATTTTATTTTGTCACACAAATATTTTCGTAATATATAATTTGTATGCTTGCTTGTGAATAGGCGATTATATGATTGTATTTCAAAATACAAAATTTTCAATTCCATTTCTATAGCAAATCTATACTAATATTATAAAGCTAAAGAGTTTGTTTGTTTGTTTGAACGCGCTAATCTCAGGAACTACTGGTCCGATTTGAAAATTTCTTTCAGTGTTAGATAGCCCATTTATCGAGGAAGGCTATAGGCTACTTTTTATCCCGGTACGGGAAGTAGTTCCCACGGGATGCGGGTGAAACCGCTGGCAGAAGCTAGTTGATAATAATTTGTGAATTCATAGAATTTTTATTACGCTCACGTTGTACATATTCATTTTACAATTTAGTTGGAATCCAGCTGTTATTTTTTTAACATAAAGTAATTCTGTAACACGTTTTACTATTTAACGAGCTTTGAATATGAACTGATCGAGATATTTTAAATGAATGAATGACACGAACGTTTTGTTAATTTAGTACTATTCAATATGTGTATGGTATATTTTAGATATTTGAATGTGGACTTCTTTTATTTTACTAACCGATTTCAATAAAGGAGGTTCTCAGTTCTATATGTATGTTGGTGCATGATTATCTCACGTTTGTCTAAGCTGATTTTGATGCGATTTTCAGCAGAGCAGGCTGCAGGCAGGTGAAAGGTTTAGATTTGTGACATATAAAAAAGCTAACTATAACTAAAACAATTACAAAAAAAACTGACTTCAACAAGCACTGGAAAGCAGAAAAAAGTATGTAAAGGTGATCTAGAAGTCTGTGGCGAAATAAATATAGCTGCACCCACTAGACACCGACTTCTAGACCGATGGCTTATAATATTTTTAGTTTTTCAATGATTTTTGAAGTTGGTTTTGAATCTAACATAATTTTATTATAGGCATATTTAAAACTAAAATGAGTATTTTACTGCAAACATCTTACTACAGATAATTGAAAATTAATTTACCTATTATCTTAGTATTCATCCTCAACCTATGTAAAGTGGGTCATTTATTTATTAAGTCCGTTTCGTAATTAGTATTCAACCGTCGTATACTCTAATTCAGTTTACACACAGGTAGATAAAATCGAAATGTTTTTACAGAAACGTAATTTCATGTAAAATTATTAACTTTACTAAATGTGTAATGTAAAGTTACTTTGCAATTTAGTTTTGTGTGTGAGTTCTTGTTTCAGTCATAAATTAACTTAAAAAAAGTAATTAAACTTCATATTGCAGAACTGACTTAATTATTAAACGAAACTGTGATAATTCTTTACTTCAGTTTTAGGTTTTTATTCCTATTACGGGTTCATGAAACTTTATAATATGCTTAGGTGTTTAACTAGTCTAACTACATTCTACATAAACATAGATACCCAAACAAAAACATTTTAAATCAGTATTTAAATTCTAATTTCATTGCAACTTGTACATAATATCTCAAGCTAGGGTGTGTGCCGTCGTGCCGAGATGATAACAATGTTGTACAAAGCTTCCTGATTAATTATAAGCAGAACCCAGCTATGACGTCACTATCAAACTGTTGTGAATTTTGTGGCCTTAAGTGTAGAGTACATTGTATCCAAAAATTGCAATTGAGAAGATAAGGTTGTGTCAAGTGGTATAAATAAAATTTTATTAAGTGGAAAATGAATATACTAGTAGTAGGTATCAAGAGAAAAATATGGTTGTATCTATTACGAAAAAGATTTTGATGCCGAATGTCGAAGTTTGTTTGACTTTTACTTGATAGAGAATAAAAAGAAGTGTATGTTCGTGTTCTTTGATATCGCCTATTAGTATGTATGTAAATGGTTTAAGATATTATATCATTCAATATCACAATTAAACAAATCTTTCTCCACTCTTCCATAAATAAAATCAAACCTACTTAATAATTTATGAGCGATCTCCTTCGCCAGCTAACGCATGTCATTTTATATTTACGCACGTCGCCTCGCACTCGGTAATTACTTGAAAGTGACCTATTTCCTCTTACAGTCAATATTCCGCGAAGTAGGTTACGCTGAAAAGGTGTCTTGGGGTTACGAGATCGTGTGAAAACCTTGATGGTATAGCTACTTTACTTTTAAGCTATAAAAATATCTATACTAATATTATAAAGCTGAAGAGTTTGTTTGTTTGTTTGTTTGAACGCGCTAATCTCAGGAACTACTGGTCCGATTTGAAAATTTCTTTCAGTGTTAGATAGCCCATTTATCGAGGAAGGCTATAGGCTCCCGGTACGGGAAGTAGTTCCCACGGGATGCGGGTGAAACCGCTGGCAAAAGCTAGTGGTTTAATAAAAGAGATGATTGAGGAGTTCGTGATCAGATTAAGCAATGTCTGACCATGGGTAGGTGACCATCTTTCTATGTTAAGTAAGGGGTCTCTCCGTATTTCGAAAATTACGTAAAGTTACGAGTCTCGGATATCATATTCATTTATATTTTTGACGAATTACTTAGGTATAAATAAAAATAAAATAACTGTACCTACATAAAAACGGTATCGACACATGCTAGGCGCATTCGAAATTTTATAAAACTACGTCTAACAAACTAGAAAACGCGTCCCGTGA
Organism: Helicoverpa assulta; assembly: GCA_963856015.1. NCBI lineage: Eukaryota > Metazoa > Arthropoda > Insecta > Lepidoptera > Noctuidae > Helicoverpa > Helicoverpa assulta. The sequence continues at coordinate 5,026,445 of CAWLCW010000002.1, read as the reverse complement.
GTTAATGAACTTACACACAACTTTATTAAATTACATTTCACATTTAGTTGGCAGTTGGTAAACACCTCCACACAATGCATGAGATTTCAGGATTTTCAGCATTTTGTCTAGATTTAGATAATAAATCTGCTGGTTCAATTTACCAAGTAAACTCTAAAGTTTATTCAGAGTAATTTTATTCAGGCTTTAAAAGGTTTAAGAGTCTCTCTTTGTTTGCTTACAATGGAAGCATGTAAACCAAGATAATCTGATTAAGTTGAGAACTCACAAACAATAAATACATTCTCTATGAAAGCATCAAGTTTTGTTGTTCATCCAAAATGGATTAAAGTAAGAGCTGAAATATTTTGAGGGGTTAATTGACAGGCTCTTAGACAATTTGACCGATTACGAGGCCAAAATAATATAGGTATGTACCATCTAAATAAATACAGGTTGATTAAAATCTCCTTCGTAGCTTTCAAATTCGGAATTGAAACAGTTTTACAGGCAGATTTCTTTTTGTAAATTGTTCCAAAACAGAAAAACTATTTTCAATTTAGAATGTGTAGTAACCCTTTCTCAGAATTGAAATAAGAACAAAAAAGGTTCGTAACGAAAAAAGCAGGTGATATGAAAAAATATTTGGGAATACCGACAGTGTTTCTAAATCCTAGGGATTTTGTTGGTCTCGTGACTAGGATTTTACATTCTGATACACAATCTCCTTTGTTTTGCGAAAACTAAACACGATCCGTAGATTGTTTTTCGATGTGTGAATATGTATTGTGAAAATAAAGAATTCGTTTGCAATCTGTTGTAATTTTCCGACGCAGTCAATTTATGATTTTATATCTTTGAACTCATAAAGATTTCTTGTTTTATTTTTTAACACTGAATATTAGATATTTAATCTTCTCTACTAGATTATAAAGTTAAAACTTCAATTTTTAGTTAGCTGCAAATATTTCATAAAGCTGTAATTGTAATCGTAATGTCAGCTAAGGGCTGACTTTTGAATCATCAGATAACTTCTATCTAAAGGTGAGTATATATAGACTACAACATTTTCTGGAGCATTTCTGTGTAATGTAACGTTCTAGCGAATGGTACAATACAGGCAAAAGCTCAGTCTCCAAAGCATTTCCATGTAATGTAACGTTCGTGCGAATGCTCGGCGTTATGTTACGGGTAAATGCTCATAGCACAGGACCGCGTGCGTCTTTCGTCCCTCTCCGTCCGCGTCACCCCGCAACCGCACATCGCCCGCACTTGGGTCGACGAAATGTTACACCAATATGCTCGTTGGTTTGTAACAAACAGGCGAGCGTGCTCGACGTTTTGTTCGTAAAAGGATGATACGCATCTCATAGAGCGGCTCGTTGTTCTGTTACAATGTTCTGTCAATGTTTTAGTCTATACGCACCTTAAGGAATAAATATGGCGGTTTGACATAATTTTCTACACAAAAACTGTCATTACGTCAAACATATTCTTCAGATAATGTTTATCTGGCGATTGGAAAATTAGCCCTAAAAGACGTAAACTGCCGGACAAAGGCCCCCATGGTTCGCCAGTTTGCTCGATCTTCAACAACCCGCATCCACTGCTTCCCTTTATAATAAAGGAACAAAACTCTAAATTATGCTTACAATTCCACTCCACAAAAGCATGCTAATCATAAATATAGCCAAATTAATCTACTTTCATACCATCTCCTATACATACCTAACTGACACGGTCGTGCTCATATTTTATCACTATCAACGACTACACGCACCTGTCAGCTACCGAGAAAGTACCGAAAAGGCACTTAACTACACTACACTGGAAAATACAACCTTAAGCTTCACACAATAAGTTGGAGATTTGGTTGAGATGGTGTACAGAAGTATGGAAGTTAATGTGTAACATGGAGAAATGTCGAAAAACAGATTGTAAGAAATTTATCAGTGCCTCGTTGTATCGTGTGGGGGCGATCGCTCAAGTGGTTACATGGTTACAGATAAAGATAAAGATAAAGATATATTTATTTTGCAAATATGGGTACAAAAGTAAATGGTGTTATAAAAATAAATAAGTTCTGCCATATTTTGCCATTCGGCGTGCAAACATTTACAAATTGTTGACGTTACAACTAAACAATTAAATTATACAAATCAGTAGCATTAAGTAAAAACTAGATGAAAATTATTAACATAATATAAATAAAATAAAACAATGAAACAAATTAACAGTATTCAATTAATGTGTAGACTTATTACCGACTAATTTAATGTCTTTGTCAGACAGAAATTCACTTATATTATAGTATGCTTTGGTAACTAAATATTGCTTTAACTTATTTTTAAATAATTTAATAGGCAATTCTTTCCATGACTTAGGTATATTATTATAAATGATCGGAGCCATGCAGAAGACACTTTTGCGCATTAAAGTAGTCTTAGCGGTCTGGAGACATAGTCGGCTATTGTCGCGTCTGTTTCGTGGAACAGTATCGGCAAGTCGTTTAAAACGGCTCGGATTCGACTTTACAAACACAGCCACTTCTAATATATATAAACAGGGTAACGTTAAGATTTTATATTTCTTAAAATAAGGTACGCAGCTATCGGTAGTTTGAAGCTTAAACATTGCCCTTACACATCTTTTTTGTGCTTTGAAAACTGTTTCCTTCTCGGTCGCATTGCCCCAAAATATTATGCCATAACGTAAGTGGCTTTCAACTATGCCGTAATAAGCAGTAAGTAGTGCATCTGTATATATAATTGACGACAAAGTGTATAGGGCGTATGCCGATTTGCTAAGTTTCTTGCATAAAATCTCTATATGAGCTTTCCAATTAAGTTTCATATCTATCTCAAGCCCTAGGAATTTAGTATTTTCAACTGCCTCTATAATATTACTATCGTATTGCACGTTTACGTTTTTATTAGGTATCCGTTGTCTAAAATGTATCAATTTAGTTTTACTTAAGTTAATTTTTAAGTTGTTTGTATCTAACCAGTTTACAACGGATTTTAAAGCATTATTTATATCATATTCATACGTCTCTAAATTATTACACGGTATAGTAACGGTGCTATCATCTGCAAATAATGTCAATTGTTGTTCTATAAATTTTGGGAAGTCATTGATATAGAGTATAAATAAAAACGGTCCGAGTACGCTTCCCTGCGGTACACCATATGTAACTTCGCGTTCTGTCGATCGAAATACATCTTCATGTTTATTGAATTTATTAAATTGGTTTACTTCAGTTATCTGTTTTCTATGTTTTAGGTACGAATCTATTAAATTAAGGACATTACCTCTAATGCCGTATGCTTCTAGCTTCCTTAAAAGAGTAGGATAATGAACATAATCGAAAGCCTGTGTCATATCACAAAACAAACCACACACAGGTCTTCTCATATCTACATTACTTATGACATTGTAATAAAAATCAAATATGGCCATATTACAGCAACCATTACCATAATGGGCAGACATGTTTATATTTTGAGGAGCTTTTTAATTGCTTGATTAATTATGTAAGGTCAGGCCGGTTTAAAGGTTGGACCCTTTTTGGTTCGCTGTATTACGTGGTTTGATATAGGTGTACATGTTTTTGAAATGTGTCGTGAGGCTTAATAAAGGAGTTTTGCTTTCCACACTTTTAAATAAATGTAAATAAAAACTCGAATTTACGCACATACACTTCTTTATTTATATTTATTTATTTATTTATATCAAAAACAGCTAATTTTATCTTTACAGGTACTTAACCTAATACGACAAAACTAGTTACATAACATTCGAAAACTAAACACAATATCACAAAAATAAAAATAACACTACCAAAGTTTGAAATTACATACTACTTACAATATAGGTGGCTCTTGTGAACTCTTGTCAACTTCTAGCTTCTTGCTGACTTGCAATAGGTAACAATTCACTATTATTTTCAACTGACAAGCTTGCAAGTGTGATTATTGTAGTAGGCTTAGTTCTAGGCGTCTCAGCATTGACAAGAATAAACTCAACCTTCCAAAATCAAAACATTTCACATAACTGTCATGTTTCGAGAGACATTTCAGCCGTCACTAACCCCCAGTCAGCCCCATTGAGATCATAATCCGCATCCGAGTGTTACAACAATCTCAGGAGACCACGGAGTAAGGAAAGATGAGCGGAGAAGCCATAATTCAGGTAGGTCTGGTACTTCTAGGTCAAATTCGACGACGACGACCTCGATGGCGCAATAGTCACCATGCCGGACTGCCGAACCTGAGGTCCCGGGTTCGATTCCCGGTTCGGTCGACATTTGTGTGATGAGCATGCTTGTTGGCCGTGGTCTGGGTGTTACAATATGTATTTATAAATATATGTATATGTGTAGCTATATGTAGTTTATCAGTTGTGTTAGCGCCCATAACACAAGTTAATTAATAACTTAGCATGGGGCTAACCGACCGTGTGTGGACAGGTGTCCTGACATTATTATTATAAATTCGAACGGCGGAAATGACCAAAACGATCAACGAAGAGGCGTGTGGGTTCTTTGAGACATCTGTCAACGATTTTTGGTATTACAAAAATGGTTGGATCCAAAGAAGGCATATAGGGGCGAAGACAGTAACGTTACTTGCACACCCACATTTCTGCGCGCTACTTTCTTCGGAGATTTTTCGGTATGGCACGTTTTTTTTTTTTCCGACGTTAAAAATCATCAAATGACCCCTCCCGCTGTGGGTTAGCAGCGGTGAGGGAGTGTCAGACTCTTACTGACTAAAAACCGTCGTGTTCCGTCATAGGCCTTTTATGTACCAGGGCCGCGGTATCTCTTTCGAACAACCCGCAGCCCCGGCAGGCCTTGGCCCTGCTGGGCCCCGCTGCCGTTATGGCACCTCCGCTAGTAATTTTGTTCTTCAAGGGTAGAACTCACCCTGGGGGATGAGTGGATGGCTGCTAAATAATTACGGATCATCCCCTTTCTAAAGATTGGTGCTTTTGATCAAATGAAGTGCTGATTGCAACACAATTGAAATTGTTTGGTTGTCTTTGATTTTATAATAGTCATGAACAGCAGAAAATATACTTAGGCTTAACAGTCCTGTCCTGTCTACATTTTGGAGAGGGTTCTCTGCCTAAACATTATCACCAAACAATAAAAAATATGACTAGCTATAGACAATTTTAACGTTGTCAGAACTGTTCAATTTTCATTAACAAGTTAACACGAAAAGAGAGCTTAATGAATTCCAATACCATATTTATTTAAAAATAATCGGTACATAAACACAATCTCAGATATCCAGCATTCACAAAACAACAAACAAATCCCATTCAGTACAAAACAAAATACATATGAATCAAACGGCTATCGCATCTAAAAACAGTAGCCGATTCTAAATTACTTCCGTTCCGATTTACGCGACGTTGCGGATGATGCCGATACAATGGGTTCAGTCATGGAGAACAAAATGAAGAACGGAGATTTCATAATGTAAAATCTCCTAAGAAATTGGCGTCACCAAAATGCGGGTCTTACGGACGAGGAACTATACTGGCTATCGTAGACCGCCTTCTTTAAAACCCGCCCATTTCTAAAAAAACATCTTTGGCGATGTCTCAAGGAACCTGAACGTCTCTTTAGTTCACTAACAACTGATCCTTTTGATCTCACCCACTGTTCATACCTGACCTAGAAGAAAGCGCTTGACCTACCTACATTTTGGCATCTCCGCTCATTTCTTCCTCCATTTGCTGGGTAAATATTTAGCCACGCTTTATTCACGAGCGAATTTAACTGCAGGCTGTTGATAAGAACGGAACGGATATGGGACAATACTGATCTTCACATTATGTTTAGGGACAAAAGGGACTCGGTTTGAACTCGCATTGTAAACGATATGATTGCACGATGTCGTTCAGTGTTTTCGAAGCTCTGTTTTGTGATGATTTTAATGGTTTGTTGATTATTGTTTATTGTGAATCGATAGGTAGGTTTGCTGTGGTTCTCCTTTAATGACCAGTAATTTCTTCGGAAAAAACACCGAATAGACGATGGTAACGTTTGGTAATATTAGTTATACCTTCATGTTAGCTTGATACGGACTTTTTTCAGGGCAAAGATGATATCTCTAGGTCATCAGGTTCCTTTTGCGTATATACCTACCCTTTAAAAGTCTGATCACAAAAGGAACAACATATTTTCTATATTCTTTTACTCCAGTTGTTCGTAATTGCTAATATGAAAATTTGGGTAATATAACATTTTTTGCAAAATGACACCAAAAGCGAGGGAAATACACGTGTTTTCTTTTGTGTTTTTCCCTTACACGTGGAAAATATCAAGTAGGTTGCCAAAAAGTTAGTTTGTTACCTACTTACTTCTGAATAAAAGAATAGGTATCAGAAAATATGTTAAACCTTGTTAAACGCTTTATGAACTGAAAAAATGCAAATTATATCTACCATTCGTAATTTATACTCTTTGGTTCGGAAATTAAAAATACGCCCGTTCTTTTGAATTCGGAATTCTGTCAGTTATAGTTAAAAACCGTTACATCAATCCGTACGAACGGGCTACAAAAATAATATTATCCATTTAAAACCAACGGTGAATATAAATCGGACTTTAGTGCTGTCCGGCACAATCCGGCAATGTAATAACTGAAGCCTTTTATGTAGGGCCATCTATCAATTCAGTTTATTCACACCGACAATGAATCGGGCCTGTGCTTAAAAACAAGCTCTCATAAAAAAATTACTGCCTAAAATTGCAGTGCGAAATGTTAAAAATTATTCATCCAAATACAATTTTTCTTATCTAAGCATTGCATATTCTCTAAACGACTGCTATAGACTAAAAATTCCATTTCCATTGCCAAGATAACTAAATTCCATTTGCAATAAATGCGATGCCCGCCAAAGAGTAAAAATGTAATATTAAAGAACTTTATGGAATTTGAATTTCGAATATAACAGCGCATTCGAATTTGACAGTAAATTAAGTATGGCCGCGCGGCGTTGCGTTCGGAAACAGCGTTACAATCTGGCAGCGCGGTCGGAAGCATTAAAAACTAACAAAGTAAAACGGAATATCTGAGTGAAGCGATCTCGGGGGTTTACTGCCCAACTGCTTGGCCAACCGAAAATCTAAAGCTGCACTCATATTGGTACTCGAATATTCTTATGCTTATGGGCTTGTTTTTATTACACCTATTTATGAATATTAAACGAAGCACGAGAATCTGGGATTCTCATGATCAGAGTTTTACACGATATTCACTTATTTGAATGTTGAACAGGTTAATAACAATGATAACCAATCCAAAAGTTGTTACGAAGATATTTGGGATTTTTTCATATAACGTATAACATAATACACGGTCCTATTTGTACAAAACCTCGTTTATCTACTATAACAATTAAACATGCCTTAACACAAGAAGTTTCCCTATAGATCAATATATTTCTACGATTGTGTTATCTTGATTAACCCACATTTAGGGACACGCAACGCTCCTATTACTAGAGAGAGGTCATTATTCATTACGAGAAAGAGGCCTACCTAAGTGTACCAAATCATATACAGCCTTACTACAAAAACTTAAATATCTGTTAAACACTTGTCTATAAAAAAGTGTGGCTGCGAATTGGTCCATAATTCAACGTCATAATCCGACATTTTTTTTGGACAAGATCGACAGACGTTTAAACGTTTTTGTAGTAAAATACATCAAAATTAAATTCTTCATCATTTCTTGCTTCAAACACATTCAGTAGTTGATTGAATACTGAATATAAGACCTCAAAATGATTTCCAAAAACCCCGAAGTTAATTTAACATGATTTTCTTCTTCATATTTGTTATGAACCTCTGATTTGTGAACAGTGTTTAACGCTCAAATGTGATCAAGTCCTCGCCGCCGACTCATAAACTCGATTTACGTGAAGCTTGCCTACAAAATATTCCAAGGAATATTAGCTATTACTCGCATAATTTCAACCAGGGGTAAGGGTTTATTACTTTAGCAGACTGTAGTGATAATGTGCCCTGAATAAATAGGCAGGATGATTGTAAAATCGATGAATAACTTAATTTGAGGAAATTAGAAAGGAACTTCTCAGAATTCTATCCCTTTCGGGCAAAACATCCGAGAAAAAGTAAGTTACTAACACAAATTGTGTTAGATAGGTACTTAGTTGATTAATAGAATTTGTACTCCTCTAAATATATAACAGGATTATTTCATTAATAGTATAAACATCTTTGGTGGTTTAATAAGAAAAAAATACAATTCAAGTTTAATAAAGCCTTTGTAATATATTCGGTATTGCTCAAAAATAATATTTGTTCCGTTTCAAATTCATGAATAATTTCTTGTAGGTAGCCATGAAATAAGCTTTGGAGAAAACGTTTTCTTTTTTCTGGTGTAGAGAAAAAAATATTCAATCCAAATCGAATAAACTGATTCTACTTTGGCCTTTGTACCGCAGCTCAGATTTTTACTGAAATAAGTCGCACTGTAGTGAAAAATATTACACAGATCTTCCAGAGCAAAACTAATGTGATTCCCGGATCAGGAGAAAAGCTATTTACAAAAGATGTGTCAAATTTGTCAATCCTGCTACCTATATGGTAGCGGCTGACGTAATCGGATTACCAACGCGAGTTATGCTACAACATAAATCTGATTACCGAATGCCTGCGTTTTAACCAGATTTTCTTAGCTTGACGTTAAAAAATATATTTCCTAGCGATTTATTTACAGCAACTTTATTACGCGCCGGCTTGACGTATCGCTTAATTAATCAATCGGAGCGTCAGTGTTGTGCTCACACTTTCGAGACTAACGATACTTGTGTTTAACATGAATAATCGGGTGCTGTTGAATCGAATGTCGAACGAGTCATCAGTTAACGAGATTATCTGTGATTCGTACAAAAGCCTGGCTATTCGAATAAAATTGAAACGTTGCTTTTGGTTTTCTACAGTATTGATACATGTCGTGTACCTAACTGACAACGTCAAAGTCTATAGTAATTATTTTTTAGTTCTCAATGATAATCACTCAATATTATTTTCTCAACTATTAAGCCCTTTTGGGAACGGTTATAAAGAATTGTGTGTTCAGAGAAACGTCACAAATAAATTGTGGCTACCAGTGTTGCCGTTCCTCATCAAAAACATTTCAAAAAACAAAAGATATGCGACTTCAACATAAATTTCGATAAATCTAACACTTGACTGACGTTTCCTCCCCTCGACAATCGTGACGCGGCCATTGTTATAAACTGTTTAAGAAACTAGCTGACCCATAAAAGTCAAATTTTATATTGGGTCGTGCGGAAAATAGCGGGTTTTATCGTTGAATTTTATACGGTGGCTAACTCCTGATAAGAAGGAAAATACGAACCTTTTTAAATCAGCAACGCATTATTTGTAGAATTATACATAGACAAAAGATTATTCTTCTCGTTTTTTACAGTGTCTATTTCAAACTTCCTCATAAATATTAATTTCTTTCTCTATCTATTCGAATATCCTTTAAAAATATTAGGAAACCAAATAATTTAGGTACATCACTGCTTTTTTACCTTTCATTTGTTATTTCGTCCCTGCTTATTTGTAAATACTACAAAATAAAAATAAAATATTCAACTAACGTATTCCTTGAAATATAAAAGAAATTGCAACAATAAATCTACATGTACAACACAATAACGAGACGCTTGTTACAATTGAATACACTGGCTACAAAAGTAATAAAGTTATCAAATATCTACTGCCATGAAAGCGAATTTATTGACGTAACTTACATAGTAGTTATCACCACCTGTGCCTCTAGGATTTATTCGACAAAACATTTTGTTCCCGCCATATTCTTTTTTTTTTTTCAAGATGAACCGTTGTCTCGTGTCGTATTCACGCAAACAACGACGATGGATTGGAAACGATGTGCCAGTAACCGAAAACTTTCAATTCCGTGTTCAAAAGAATGTTTCGTGGAAACGTAAAAACGTGGAAGTGCGAAATAGATGGAAGTTGTTTTTCGGGGCTATGCTACGATAACAGGCAAAACCCGAATCTCTTTCCTCACTTTTCACCTTTGTAGTAATATTTTTCCAAGTTTTCTACTAAATTTGGACTACTAGTCTAGTATATAAAAAAAAAACAAATTGGCACACGCGGTAACTTCCATAGATGAGTCCCACGGTGGGTGCCAATATAAAAATTACGATGTTCTTTTTTTGAGCAACGAGTTAAAACACATTTTTAAAGTAATGAGAGTACAGGAAGTGATAAATGAGGTAAAACTAGAACATAACAAAGATGTAGCACGCACATAACATAGTCCCACGTTGGGCGCCAACAAAAAGCTATTCCCTCCAAAAAAAGTGAAACACAGCTGATAAGGAGTTACAAATGTTGCTGCGTTTTGAACTGTACTAGAATGAGAAATAGATATGTTTTTTTTATGAAAAATGACTAAACTGAATGAACGTTGCGATATGCTATATTTTGACAAGAAACTTACCTAACTCAAAAACTAGCCCACTCCGATAAAGGTACATAGGTTAATTTCAGCGGCAATTTATCTCAATAACTGAGCGAGGGGATCCGAAACCTTCAGCCTCGGGTTTCATGAAACACACGACCTGCTGTGAAGATCATACATAAGTAAACAGCTAATAAAGCTTCTCGGGCCACATGTGCCAAATAGGGGGTCTACTGAAAGTCAACGGAATGAAATAGGTATCAGAAGCGTTCTAAAATTATATGTAGTAATCGTCCTCTATCAGAATAATTTTTGGGTACTAAGGGAAGCGCGGAGAATCAAGTGTCATTTAAATATCGAACAGTTTTAATCACAATCGAATGTAGTAGTGGTAAGAAACTGGGACGTCTAACATCGGGTCGTAACCATAGACTGAATATTTCTGCTTTCGTAGTATCAGAGTAGGCACCCAGACCCTATTCAGGGGGTATGTGTACTTTTATACTTTCTCATAAGTATAAACAGAAATAGTGAGACGAGTTCTGGCTGTGTGCGTGCGAACTTTGCGGATTTATAAATAAGTTGGCCATGTTTGTTTTATTAGAAGCTCCGTAATATCTTGCCAAAGTCGATATCAAGTAGATTTTATTTTGGGATTTGGAGTGTTGTTGCTTTTTATTACTTGTCTGCAACTTTTACGTGCCTGTCACAATGAGATGATAATATGTATGTAATGATCATCAAACTACGAATTCCAATTTCTTTTTTAAATAGCGGGTTATGTAGATTTTTTTTGATATTTGCATTGCGATTTAGGTACGTGAACCTTATATTAAATAACTTGACAATATTTACCTGGAAAGAATACCAATGTTAGACATATGAATTTCACACTACATGCTATAAAAACATTGCATGAGGTGGGAAAAATCTCGTCTTTAAATTGCAGCGTAAACATGCAACGTTATCGTGAGCTCCGATGCGATGGGCCAGATCAACCGAGTAATTGATTTAATGGGGTAGGTACGCGGTGGCTACGCTTACGCTACAAGCTTTTATTTTTTACTTTCCTTTTTGGAGAGTCAGCTAAAGCAGGCAGGTAGGTATATAATATAATGCCTACCTGGTGATTTATGAGGTACCTACTTGAGTCAGAATGTTAAGAGTTCGCTCTTGATGTCTCAGCAACCATCTACAACGTATATACGTTGTCGATGGTTGGAATAGGTAATTTGAGAAGCCACATTTTTTAATGGCTTGCAAAATAAAAATAAACTAAAACTTATCTACAGACTGAACTCGATCCTTCGGCATAATTAACGGGAGGAACATAATACCAACCTCACAGCAAGTGAACATAAAGTGCAAACATTTTATCTCATTTTCCCGCCATACTTTACTCTTAATCGTTGTTTTAACGCTGCATAATAACAAATACAGGCTTGTATTAGCAGGTATTACGTCGTGAGTCGCACAACGAGCCATTAAACGCACGACATGTCGTTTTATGAGTGTTCCTTGTATAATATTTGTGCTGCGGGGGGTATACATAATGCTCAAGGATGAACAAAATGGCGTCGAAAGAATGGCAACGCGTCCTTCATTGGCACGTCCTTATGAACCGTTAACCACGTTATTTGGAGATGTTACGCACTCTAATTTATAGTTATTATATTATGTCCACGTTGATATAATGTGGGTTTGAAAAGGCAGCGATTGGCAACACTGCATTATTGTAGGTCCCTACAACTAAGCATCTTAACTCCCCAGTTTTTTTGTATACCTACCACCTTTCTGAATTTTCTCGTCTTGCCAGTTTCGTACCTATACTTTTATCTAATTTTATGTAACGTATTTCCTAAATAAATACCTACTTAATGCTTGCATTTTCTCATTCGATAAAATGAAATCTGAGGGACAAAATGCTTTATGTCCCGAAACCGAAATTGCAAATGAATGGCGAAATAAGAGACGACAAAAAGAAAACCTAGGAAGGTATTAAGACTTATTCTTATTTGCAACGTAGAACAGAATGTAATGGACATCGCATGTGGCTTTTTATTTGAAAATGCAACAGAATAACGGTTCGAAAGAGCATTTGAAAGAACTCGACGACCACATTGTGTATCAGGAATATTTAATTTAAAATGTTAAAAGAAATTCTGCACGTAGATTCTACTGAAAGGAGACTAAAGAGGATTTTTCAAAACAAAGGAACCTGGGAATAATAAAATGAACAATTCAATAAAAGGCGGTCAAGCTGACCATCTTCATTATGGCCATTCTTTACTCGGCAACTGTTTTTCAGACCAACAATAATATCTACATTTTACACTAATAATAAAAAGCCTTAAGTATTATAATCAGAGTCCCATCGCAATTCAATGAAGATATATCCACAGCTCCACTAAGGGAATAGTAAACACATAAAATATGATCCCCCAACACATTATGAAGTGGGTATCCTCGCACCTCAAGATCCATTGTTCCTTACACAAATAGTTTGGGCGCAGACAAACATGTAGGCGGTATCTACCTACCTATATCTGGATCGATCTGACGCTGCCGAAACGAGTAGGTAATAAATAAAGCCTGCCATATCAGTAGGCACCGTATGTTAAACTTTACCAAGAATTAAAGGAGGTACCTTCCTTTACAGGTTTATCGCATACATAACAAGACGAAAACACGGCGCATGTTGCGAAAATATTTGAAAGAGCATCAATTTCATCCTATACTTTCCACCTTTCATCGCCTTCCTTGACAAAGAATTCCAATAAAGCGCCGTCAAATTTACCGTGCGCCTCAACAAAAACTCTTTATAAGAATGTAGAACACGAAAATAATGTTAGCGCGCTGATGAACAATCATTAATGGAGCTTTGGTGCTCCCTAAGCGCTTTCTTTGAGACCAATACACAATTTCAATGCCGTCTATCATTATGGATTTTGTTTATCGACGTTCATTCCCTTCTTTCTTATTTAAATTGGTTTCGTGAGACACCTTTTTGTGGGAGTTAATTTGATTTTTGTTGCTTTTCAGGATGAATTTTGTACAGGGATGGTAGGTACACGTTTCATAAACTTTGATAGCACCGTGATAGTTGTACGGTTATTTTTGCTGATATAACAAAAAATACTGAAAACTAAAATAAAGTCGCAAATTTTGTTTTTTTTTTTTTATAGGATCTGTGAGGGCGTAAGTACATGACGATTAGCGATTAGCGAGCATATCGCCGTTACTAACCATAAGTCATCGCGCAAATGTGGGTTGATGACACAACAGAATCGAACCCAGAACGGAATAATGTGTTCTTCATCGACTTTCTTCTAAAGCTCTGCTAGGCTACACACAAAGTGAAAAGATAGTGAAATAAAACGTTATTTTGATAATAAGAACATTATTATTGCCTTATACAGAAGAATATGGAAACTAAATAGTATATAAAATCAGTTGTTTGTCTCAGGCTTTCGCCTTGAAATGTTTAATCCATATTAATTTGGCTCCACACTTTGGCTAATATTAAAACTAGCCTCACACACTGTCAAGCTCAAAAACATAATATTATGAAGCTGTAACTACTCAGTGAAAAACTTAGAAATATGCATCTTCAACAAGAAATAAATTCTATTGACAACATCCATATTTTTTTTAACATTACGCAACATTGTCTATGTCAATGATGCTATTATGGCATACAATCATATCTAGGAATAACAGTATTATACTTCATCTGCAATAGTCCTAAGAATTAGAGACTCATTCATCCAATACATACATTTCCCCAAAGTGTGGCAGTACTTAAGAGTATTATACAACAAACCTCCTCAATCAATAAGAAGGACCCTGTTCTTGTCGACCCTCACATTGGGTGCACTCTTCAATTTCTTGATAAACTTATCAGCTATGCGATCGTCCACTTCTCTACCAGTTGCCTCACTATATTCTCCTAAAACCTTCTTCTGCAAGCGTTTAAATGGCAACTCATTGCCTTTCTTCTCCAAAACTGATATAATAACCGCATGCCAGTTGAATTTGTCACTGCTGACTGCTAATTCTCCTATTTTGGCAACATTTTGGTCATGAAGGCAAATACTTTCCTCTGCATCTTCATCCTCTGTCTTACTTTTCTTCTTTTGTGTCTTTCCTGTAGCAGCTACAGCTGCTTCAACTGGTTCAGCACCATTCTCCATTGGTTCTTGATTTCCATTAACACTGTTTACAGTATCTTGTCTCTTTCGTTTTTTGTTCTTGCCATTCTTACCCTCATTTTGATTGTTTTCGTCTCCGTTCATTGATTCAGTTCTATTCTTCTTCTTTTTGCCTTTCTTGCTTTCAACTTCTTCTTCTTCCTCCTCAGGTAGTGGTGCTGCAGCACTTTGTAGCTCAGCTTCATATTTTTTGTGTTTCTTCTCTTCTTTCTTTTGTTTTTTAGTTAGTTTCTTTTTGTCAACTGCCTCTTCTTCACCATTCTGCTGTTCCTCACCATTTTCTTTTATGTCTCCATTCTGTTCTGTGCCATTCTCCTCAGATTTCTCATCAGCCTCCTCAATAGTACCATTCTGTGGTTTTTCATCTTCAGCAACTGAGTCATTTTTCTTTTGGTTTTGATTCCTATTGTTGGCATTAGATAAGGCTACAAGTTTTACAGATATTAAGTCCCAAGCTTGGTCAATGTCCTTTGGATTTGTTTTTTGCCCGCAAACATTCTTGACAAAGTTGACGAACTTGGGTTTCTTGCGAGGTGTGTTGTTGTGTTTGCTGATAGTCTCGATGATCCTGAGCACATTTCTTGGAGCACTTTTCTGTTCATCTAAGACAGATTGTAACATTTCCACCCATGCGTTCTGTTTCTTCTCACCCTTTTTCTCTTTGGAAACGAATCCCTTTCCGGAGTAGCGTTCTTCTTCTGTAATACATTTTATATGCGATTCATAATCTTGACCACTGGAAAAGTAAATAAAAAATGTTATCAAGTAGTTCATAATAAAAGCTAAAATTGAGGACAAAAAGGCAATGACATTTATTCAGTTAATTATTCAGTATGACATATAAACATCAAGATGTTTTAGTTTTGCTACTGTTGGATTTTTCTGTCACCTTGCCAAGGCCTCATTTAAAAAACATTACACATTTTATTAGCAACACATTTAAGACAAAATTACTGCAACTTTTTAAGGAACATTTGAACTTACCAAGGGGCATGTAAAACAGCTTACTAAACATAGGTTATGCAAAACATAGGTACATTTGAGATGGTAAAAGTTATTGATGTGTCAATCAATGTCTATTTACAAATAAATTACTTTGTTTCCTGATTGGCAACATCAATACGATTTCATTGAAAATGTTCTATTTATACACAAAGCTTTTTGCCGGAAAACTATTTGTTTACAAGCGAAATGAGGTCACATAAACAAATAATCACGCGGTAAATATATCGTACTTACAGAAAATCTTTAAAACAATCCATGCAAGACAAATTAGGATTCCTATTTCTGCATATTGTCAAATAATGTTTCTCAACCTTAGGTTTCTGAACAGACTCCCCGCAATGTCCACACGTGAATACAACCATTTCAATAATTAACACACGTGCTTTTATATCCAATTGTTATGAATACAAATAATTATAACCTGAAATGAAAAAAGGCGTATTATTAAAAAAAACTACAAAAAGTAGACTATTCTTACGTGTGTATTAAACTTGTAAATTAAAAGATGTTTAATATACCGACGTACTTTATTCTCTAGTGTAATTTTAAGAAAATTGAGAATTTGCTACGATTTCGTGAATTTTCCTTAAAATTGTCAAACTACCAAATGTCAAACAAGTCTTATTTTTTTGAACGTTCGCCTACGTTCCACGAAAAAATTTTACTAAAGTTTACATCCCTATAAAGAGTTCATTAATGTGCTCGATGATTTAATGCTGTCTATGGTAACATTAACCGAATTGACTGACTTGTCAAATTC